>JAAONU010000012.1:30672024-31942939 GCA_012932295.1 Cyclina sinensis
TTTAACGCCGATTTCAACATATAGGTTATATCTCGGCGGTCAGTCCACCTAACCGGTTTTCCAGGATAACTAACCAGTAATTGCCAATTTCTCCGCAAGTGACTGACTACTGTTCCGTCATGATCGACTCTGAATCAGCGGTAAAAGAGAAATGAACATTAGACTCAATGTCTGGGTCAATTGTCACGGAGAAATTTTGCCCTGCCCAGGGGTCGAACCAACGACCGATGGATTACTAATCCAGTGCTCTACCTATTGAACTAAGCAGGCGGGCTGAGTGGCCAGTTTTGACCCGAGGGATTTAATTTGAATGTGTTTGGTAGAGAACCTCTAGATAATTCACCATGTAAAATATCTAAGCTCTGGTGAATTATCTAGAGGTTCTCTACCAAACTCATGCAAAATACCTAAGCTCTAAATTATGTGGTTTTTGACAAGAACAATTTTAAAGATTTTTCTTTCGGATGCCATAGCCAACACAGTTCTGTATGGAACTAATTCTTTGAACAACTTTGGTAGAGCTTTATGCAACAAACATCCGTGCCAAGTTTTATCAACTTTGGCGAAGTGGTTTCAGAGGTGATGTCGTTTGACGCACTAACGCACGGCGACGGACGACAGACATGCGATCACAATAGCTCACATGGGCACGATTGTGCTTAGGTGATCTAAAACTAGCAAGTTTTAAGATAACTTTACAATAGCTGTGTTGCATTCTAAATCACACAACCTATGTGTTCTTACTTGAAAAGGTAGTTTTTTATGCGCGCTGGGATTGCCCATAAGAACTGTCTAGAATCTAGATGTTTCTGTATCAACTGGGTGAAACGAAACAAGCTCTAAAGAATAGAAAACGGCGTGGCTAAGAAATGCTCCAGGATTTCGATTTTACTAGAGTTACTTTCTCAATAATTTAAAAGTACATTGATGCTGCCATTTTGTATCAATCTCAAGGATGTTTGGGAAATGGGAAAAAAGTATTCAAGAATTGCAAAATTAATCAATTTACAAATTAAGTGATATCAAATTATTTCCCTCTAAATTTCTCGATATTTCGTAACTAAGCGCAAATCTTTCATCACTAAAAAACATTTCAGAAAATTTCATAAAATAAATAAATAAATAAATGGATTATTATAAATAAAACCCAATAAGACGGATTTATCTGGCTGTTACCTTTCAGCACTTTGATATTCTTTTATTCTGCTCTACTTTTATTTACCAAATATATCGGTTAACCTTTATTAATTCTATCATTTAAGGGGGCATCTGGACTGGGCTCTTACTCACGTCACCTCAATATTTTAGAAACCGATTAATTAAGCAAGATTCGATATTGATTGCGGGAGTCTGAGAAAAGAGCGATTTGCACTTGTCTGTTTATTTGACATGATTGATATGGTGAGTAGTTTACGTATGGACGGTATGGACATGCAACAACGTCAAAGAAAAGATAGACAGACCTGTATAGCATTGAAAACGGCATGATTAGAGCTGAAAGAGAAAGTAAACGAAGTTCTTGGACATGATACAGGTATCCAAATCAGGCTGATCTGTTCAGTCTACATGAAAAGGACAGCATAGACAAGTGCTTCAACTTAAATAGCCTCTAAAAGGATACTTCTTTAATTTCTTATTTGTAGAACTCGCCGATCATAGGCTGGGCTTATTTTTCTATTTGTTAAACTTCAGTGTTTTGTTGTTTTGAAACTTTTCTTTTTGATTTGTGAAATTTTGAACTTAACTCATTGCATTGTAACGAAATCAGCTACAACGTAAGACAAATGCAGAAGGAATTGTGAGCCAATACACGGTGACCCCAATATGTAGACCTACAAACACGTAATATTGATTAAATCTTAAAGGTCATGTGACACGACTATAGCAATTTTGTCTATTCAAAATAATCATAGTGTACTGATTAAATGGTTTAACTGCGAAATTGTTTAACTTCGATCAAAATTTCAAATTATTTTTTAAAAAATCTTCAATGTATGTTCATGATGTTAGCTTAACTTGTTCAATTTCTTTTTTACTATATTCAATATACATTTTCACTTTCCATCATATTTTTTTTCAAGTTTTTGTTTACAATTAAGGCAGCAGTGTAAAGTGGCAAGGGATAAATGTGCGTCACTTCCGGTTTTGCTCGTGACAGGTGCGCGCGACTAAGTGCGTAAAATATGGATTTTAATTTGCTTTAAAAACATCTTTAAGATGAAAATTACTTAATTGTGTAAAACAGTCATAGCTGAATATATATTTTTTGCTCATATGAAAATTTCGAGGTTAAAAATTCGTGTCACATGACCTTTAATTCAATCGGCGTTGCTCATTACAGGCACGGTACGCTTAGGCCTAATTTTTTTCCAAAAATGAAATCAACAAAACCTGAAATAAGATCTATATAGGTAGAGGTGAATGTCATTCAACTATTCAATCAAGATATATGCCAAACGCATTCAAGATATTCTATGTAGAATGCCTTTGTTTCCTATACCAGATGGGCAAATGCTTTCTGCATTCGCCAAGCTGCGCTCCTGACTTTTGAGTACAGTCTACATTCATTGAATAATTTTTGAATAATAATAAAAACTCATTTTTGATTTGAAAATCGATTGCTTTAAAAAGAGATCAATGTTAAAACGAGCTCCATATTAATTTCACATAGTAAAGTGAAGTCAAGTGATGTTAGCAGTTGTTTTAGCTAAGATATTGCCTTTGTAGTCTAAAATCATATCCTCTTGTACGAATCGTATTTATGAATTCTTCTATCTCCGTGCGACTGATAGCAAACGACTCTTCTGCAACATCAACAGATAGTTCACATGCAAGCTTAAACATGAAATACAAGCATACGTCATCCCGACAGCAAGCGCCGATATTTTCGGCTATGGTCATGGTTGGTGACCATATATTTCGCATAAAGTAGCAACACTGCGCTAGACTAAACAGTTCAGCCATTTCGCGTTTTCTGCAAAAAACACGAAATTCGTTTGGACTGCAACATATCATTTTGAAAGCGTTTCTTATTTTTTCACTTCTCATTGCAATTCGATGTCCTTCATCAATAAGTGAGTCTATTTTACTACAAAGTTTAACTCTTTGTCTGCGTGTTAATTTGTTTGCCAGCAAATTCCTTTCAGGTATCATGTAGTTTGCAAGCGTATTGGCAATAATGCGTGTTTTAAGGTGGTGCAGAGCTAACCGGAGTATGTTGATTAAATTATCCTCTGTAAAAACGGTGAAGTCATAGGACTCTGCTACCCAAAACACTAAGTTTTTCATGATGTACGAAGTAATGTCTTTGCAAATTGGTTTCAGTGTTTCCTTAGCTATTTGTTTTAGCAGAATAAGGACTTTGGTAAGACTAGGGTTAAGACTTTGCACCAGTCTCAACTCGCCTCTTGTGAAACTTATTCTCCATTCCAAGAAAAATGTGGAACTTCCTGCAAAACCAATTGGAACCACATGACCTTCCATGTAAGAAACTTCCTGAATTACATCGGCTGGCGGCCAGTTAAACTTGCGATCCCTTGTCACCCATGCATTCAAATAACCAGGACACTCAGAACGAAGTGCAAATACTTCGTCAGTACTGATAACACCACCAACAACATGGGTTAGTGCAGGCCCGTGATATTCTGGTGATTCAGTTAAGAAATCTGTATAAAATTCAAAATCGTTTGCCAAAGCGAATTGTCTCAGTGAGTATCGCAAATTATCACTTGAAAGATAAATTTCTCCTAGTGAAAGTTCTACCAAACTGTTTTTAAAGAAATTATATGAGTTTTTTAATTGAATAACTCGAATAAAAGTATAACCTGGTGCAGTATGCTCCATCTCCAGCTTGAAAATAGAAGGTACATATCTGATTAGATTCAAAGCAGGAAGTTCAGTGCAATATACATCTAGCGGTACGACCATTTTATCTGTATCACTTTCCAAGGGAGCTGCAAGGCCCTCAGCTTTACTGCCACATAAGATTTGACATAATCGCCCTTCCCGAATTTTATCACACGTAGATGATTCAATGTTTTTATAGATACCTTGGCGAAATCGCACCAGTTTTCTTCGGTAACCAATCCGATCCATTATTTTGAAAAGGAAACGTGATTCTTGAAAATATGTGCCCATACTGATCGCTTTATAAGTTTATGCTTGGAACAACATAACATAACCTGTAAGTCAAATAAGAGGCATACTTATACAATTGTAAAATGATATACACCAATGTACTAGTACAGAAAATAGTTTGCGTTTATGTGTGAGTAATTTTTGTCTCGTGTCTTTCAAGGAAAACGTAAACTGTAATAAAAACGCTTATTTCGTCATCTTTGTCTTGAAAATATGATTTAACATTAGAAAATCATGTGACATGCATCCAACAGACAAGACTACTTGCTCTTTTATCTTTGGATTGTTACTGATTTAAAGGATCCTAGTGTTTTGAAGTCTGTAGTGTTTATATGTCGAGAGCTTATTTGATGTCAAATAAGCAAGCAGTAGCGAAATGTCAACGACGAAAAGCAGAAACGTCGGGCTAGTTTTCCCACAAAATTAAACTAGAACTCCGCGCGTTCGAAGTGTCGCCTGAATATAGCATACCAGTAATTTAACATTTTTCTATGGAATGGAGAATTTATACGCCACGGACAAGAATAAAGAATGAAAAATTACAAAAGGCAATAACTAAAAAATTGTTTAAAATATAATTATGGTTCGTAAGCACTGCACTTCCACACAATGAGATCTATTAACCTATGAAGTTTCAAGTTGACTTATTCAATACCTTTCAAGTTATGCCCCAGACAATAATTAAGTATGAGAATTACAAAGGGCAATAACTAAAAAATTAGGCATAAAAAAGTTATGTTTCTTTGGCATTACACCTCTCCACAATGAAATCTATTCACATAGGAAACTTGTCGTTGATATCTTCAATACCTTTTGAGTTATGGTTCGGAAAAGAATTAAGTATGAACAAAATACAAAGGGCGATTACTCGAAAAATATTCAAGGAAAGGTTATGCTTTTTAGGCTGTGCAACTTTCCACAATGAGATCTATTCACATGTAAAATTTCAAGTTGACACCATTAAATCCCCGGACAAGACTTAAGTATGAAAAATAACAAAGGGCAATGACTCAAAAATCATGTAGAAGAGAGTTATGGTTCTTGGGCACTGCATCTTCACGCAATGAGATCTTTTCACTTTTAAAGTTTCAAGTTGATATCTTCAAAACCAACGAGTTATGCCCCGGACAAGAATTAAATATGAAAAATTACAAAGGGCAATAACTCAAACATTTTGAGAAAAAGAGTTATCAATCATGGGCTTTGCACCTTCACTCAATGAGATCTATTCACCTATGAAGTTTCAAGTTGATATATTGAATACCTTTCAAGTTATGCCCCGGACCGTAATTAAGTATGAAAATTACAAAATGATATAACTCAAATTACGCAAAAAAGTGCATCTAGAGCACAAAACTTGAAATTGATAAAATGGCCCGCACATATTTTAAGGTGACGTAACATAAGTAACAGACTAGGAAACAAAATAAACTGAAAATGTCAGACAAAACACAAGTCAGTTAAAGAAAAACGACATTAAGAAAATATTTTAAAAGCAAACATAAATAACAATTTTAACAAGAAATGAAAAAACTCACATATTCAGAGTTATACGTAATGCCTGTAACAATAATGTAACATTCATGTAACCTCTACGTAACACAAATAACAGCGATATACAAGTATAAATTTGCTATATTTTCCCCCTGAAAAAGTTTTCAACGTAACATAAGTAACATTTTGTAACGTTAAGAAATAAAAACAGTCACATATTCAGAGTTATACGTAATGCCTGTAACAATTATATAACATTCATGTAACCTCTACGTAACTCAATTGACAGCGATATACAATTATAAATTTGCTATATTTTCCTCCTGAAAGAGTTTTCAAAGTAACATGAGTAACATTTTGTAACATTAAGAAATAAAAACAGTTACAATGTCCAGAGCGACACGTAATTCCTGCAACAACTATGTAACTTTCGTGTTACCTCTACGTAACTCAATCTACAGCGATATACAAGTATATATTTGCGTTATTTATTCGCCTGAACGAGTTTTCAACGTAACTTAAGTAACATTTTAACCTCTACGTAACTCAATCGACAGCGATATACAAGTATATATTTGCTATATTTTCCCCCAACATTAAGAAATAAAACCAGTCACATATTCAGAGTTATACGTAATGCCTGTAACAATAATGTAACACTAATGTAATTTCTACGTAACTCAAACTTCAGTGATATACAAGTATATATTTGAGTTATTTATTCGTCTGAACGAGTTTTCAACGTAACACAAGAAACATTTTATAACACATAGAAATAAAAAAGTTACATGTTCAGATTTATACGTAATGCCTGTAACAACAATGTAACACTAATGTAATCTCTACGTAACTCAAGCTTCACTGAGATACAATTATATATTTGCTATTTTTTCCTCCTGAAAGAGTTTTCAACGTAACATAAGTAACATTTTGTAACACATAGAAATAAAAACAGTCACATATTCAGAGTTATACGTAATGCCTGTAACAACAATGTAACACTAATGTAATCTCTACGTAACTCAAGCTTCAATGAGATACAATTATATATTTGCTATTTTTCCTCCTGAAAGAGTTTTCAACGTAACATAAGTAACATTTTGTAACAATAGGAGATAAAAACAGTCACATGTTCAGAGTCATACGTAAAGTCTGTAACGATTATGTAATATTCATGTAACCTCTATGTAACCCAATTTTCAGCGTAATACAAGTTATTTTTAGTGACATTAAAAAATATTAAGAAATAAAATCAGTTACATGTTCAGAGCTACATGTAATGCCTGCAACAACTATGTAACATTCATGTTACTTCTACGTGACTCAATCTACAGCGATATACAAGTACATATTTGCGGTATTTATTCGCCTGAACGAGTTTTCAACGTAACATAAGTAACATTTTAGAACATAAAGAAATAAAAACAGTTACATGTTCAGAGCTATACATAATGCCTGCAATAACAATGTAACGTTCATGTAACCTCCACGTAACTCAATGTTGAGCGTAATACTAGTATATATATGCCATATTTTTGCCCCTAGGAAACCAAAAATGTTATATGTTCAGAGTTATATGTAATTTCCGTAACAACTAAATAACACTAAATTAAAAGTAACCTCTATGTTACTCAATTTTTCGCGAATCACAGGTACATTTTTGCGTTATATATTCCCCGGAAGTAGTTTTTAACGTAATGTAAGTAACATTTACATTACAATAGGAAATGAAAACAGTTTCATGATCAGAGTTATACGTTATGCCTGTAACAACTATGTGATACTAATGTAATCTCTATGTTATCATCTTGGTTAAATATATGTATTTATTTTCAGTCCGTGAAAGCTGACTTTGCCTTCTGTTTAGATACTGTTCCACGCTAGAAGTTTTCATGGTGTTGGAATAATATGTATATATTACTTTGTAACACAAAGCTGGTCCTGTCAAAATCGCCCATGACTGGGGTTAATTGGCTTCATACTTTAGTTGTTTATGTGTTTTGAACTTGTCGATATGTGTCATCTTCACAAAAGGGGGATATTAATATATTGTTTCAGTGTATGATTACTACGTCAATAAAAAATCCTCGTCATGTATTTAGTGTCAGTACGTTTTGATAAATTTGACATATTTGTCAAAAACAACAACAACAACAAAAACCAATATCCATCATCAAATATCAATATTCATCATGTCAACCACAGTCCTGTAAAGGCGGCATCCCGTACAGCTATGCTAAAGGTATCGCCGTATAATTTAGCAAATGATATATTTCAATCATCGTTTATCTGCCTCAAGACTTTCTTCGTGGATAGAAACATTCCTAAAGACATCATTGAAAAATCGTTTGATGCTATCAAACACACCACACAGGAGGTCTCTCTCCGTCATGTTTGACATGTACATGTCAACCTTGACATGTAAAAACCGTCAATTTTGACATGTATAAAATGTCAATTTTGACATGTTGTTCAACAGTCTATTATTCGCCTAGATATTGCTTTAAATGATACTTAAAGTGTATTTGGAAGTAAAACGGGGTACGAGTGGAGTAAAACGGGGTACGAGAGCAATTGTTGATAGAATTTTTTTGGAAAAAAATGAAAATTACTAAGATGACGCCGATATAAGGGCGTCTGGAACTGCCAATAATGACGGTGCATTGAAATGGCTTATATTCGCCTAAGTAATTGATGCAAATGAGTTTATTTAGTGATATTGTTTGCTCACTGGCATTCAATAAAAATGTGAGGTGATAGTTTTATCACAGTTTCACACGGGTGGCAGTACCCACAAAAAAATGACACTTTGAAAAATTTCGCCAAATAAATACTGCGGCGCGGCGGTACTTGCATACTTCTGCGTCTCTTGCGCGTATACAAGGGGAGAGATTAGGTACCCAGAGTTTATATAAGTAATTTAATTCATTACATCCATACCTGGTCTAAGGGATATAACTCTTACAGAACTCTACAGGAATGATAGTACCCACAATAAAGCGACACTTCGAAAATTTTAAAGAAAAATACGGCGGCGCGGTGGCCGGGTACTTGTTGGTCTCTTGCGCAGAGAGAAAGGAAGTCTAGGTAACCACAAAAGAAATTATACCAAAGAAATTATACACGGTCTAAGGGATATAATTCGTACAGGACTATGCATGAATACCAGAACCCACAATAGAGCGACACTTAGAAAATTTCAAGAAAAAATACTGCGGCGGCATTGGCCAGGTACTTGAGTTTTTCTTCCCCCGAGTGAAGGGGAGACTAGGTACCCACAGTAGAAATGATACTTTGCATACCAGTACCCACAATAGAGCGACACTTCAAGAGAAAAGGGGAGACTAGGTACCCACAATAGAAATGATACCCGGGAAGGGAAATAACTCGTACAGGACTATGCATTAATACCAGTACCCACAATAGAGCAACACAGAAAATTTCAAAAAAAAAATACGGCGGCGGCGGTACCCCGGTACTTGTGTTTTTCTTTCCCCGAGAAGAGGGGAGACTAGGTACCCACAATAGAAATGATACCCGGGAAGGGAAATAACTCGTACAGGACCATGCATATATGCCATTACCCACAATTGAGCGACACTTGGAATTTTTTTCATAAAATTACAGCGGAGGCGGTACCCGGGTACTTCACTCTTTCTTTCTTTCTTTCTTCCTTCTTCTTTAAGGCGAGACAAGGGGAAAAATAAATACCTAAAGTGAATAAATAAGTAATACCAGCATGTTCTTTTCTGTCTTACAGCCTTCATACCATCAATTATGCATTTTATCCATATCTGCAATTTATTAATTTATCGCCGGGTACTTCTTTCTTTCTTTCTTTCTTTCTTTCTCCCTTCTTCTTTAAGGCGAGACAAGGGGACAAATAAAAAAGGTGAATAAATAAGTAATACCAGCATGTTCTTTTCTGTCTTATCACTTTCCTATTATCAATTCTGCATTTTCTAAATCTCTGCAATTTATTTATATAAAAACTTTTTATCTCTTTTTCTATTCTTTTTAATAAAGACAAAATAATTCTTTTGTAAATACTTTATTAAAACTTTTCTTTCTATCTCTCTTACTCTATATAACTGGCTAATACTTCAAATTTAAAGCATTGCCCAAGGTAAATTATTGATTTCAAGTGTGTTTTATGGCCCGTGTCCATGGTAATTCCAGCGGATGGCTTATCGATTGCCACGTGTTTTATGACCGTCGGTAGCCGGCCTCTATGGTTTCCAACGGGTAGATGTAATTTTATAAGATAAAATTTTAACTTTTAAGAATTAAAAAAAAATAAAGTTGAAATAGAATTTATTTGTTGCCTTTCTTTATATGCATGTTATAACTATTGAAAAAAGATAAAAACAAGATTTTATCATGAGACTTTGAATAATAATGCTCTTGATGTAATAACTTCATTAATATAACATTATACTTAATTTATATGAAATAAGAGTAAAAAAGGCTAACATCGGCCGGCGGTCAACGGCGAACGCGAGCAGCTAGAAGGTTCTTTTTGGGCGCGTTTTAAAGGTCTAATTGAGATCAGTCTAACAACATTAAACTTACCGTCCCAGCCCGTCGGGAAGCAAAGCTACAAGGCTCCGACGAAAGCAATTTTAAAACTTTGACTAATCACAGCCGACGAACGGGGTAAGCGAGAAAAATGTTCTTGGGCACGTTAGAAAGAGCTTGCCGAGTCCTATCGAACGATGCTAAGAACACAGTTCCATCCAGACGGCGTCGGATTTCCGTCGGCGTCGGCAAGCCGAATGTGCTAAAAAGTCGAGTATGATATCGTTCGCTAGTTCTTAACAAGAACTTTCTAACGATACCAAGATCAGCTTCCTAGCTTGACAGATGGCTTTGCTATGGCGTGCTTAAGGCTGTGTTTTTGCTGCCAAGCGCGGCGAAATGACGCTCTTGACCCCTGACATTGGTTTTTCTTAAATTGTCGCCGGAAACAGACCAGCAGAGCACTCAAATTTCGCCCGCATATTTGCTTAAAATTATTCTCGATGTCTGTAATTGATTTTGTTCTCAAATTACAAGGTAATTATAACTTAACAAGCCGAGAAAAGGCAATAGCGGCGGCATGGCAGCGCGTTTCACCCCGACACTGATTGATTGTTCTTAATACCCGATTTTCCTTCTTCGTTCATTCCGTTGAAATGAAAAATCAACGTACTTCATAACAATTATATTTAGTGAAATATGTGCAAGTTTCATTATAAAATCTTAGCCAGAAGTGTAGATATTAAAGAAAATGTCTGAGAAGCCGTTCGTCGGCTACAGATGCCAGCGTTCACGGCGGGACTACGCCTGAAGGGAAGCACGGTCCTGGTTTTTCACTTATACTTTTCATACCACTGAATGGTTGAAGTCGGCAGTAGCAGATTTTCCAAGACCCCCGACGAGACGCGTTCAATAGAACAAGCCCCAGCCTTGTACGACTGACGGTTCGTTGGCTACAGGTACCGCCTTTTACGACAGGCACGTCTACAAGAGAGGGGTGGCCGGGCCGCTAGTTGTTTGCTCCTACCGATTGAACGAATGGATGAATAAAGTCGGCAGTAGCAGATGTTCCCAGACCCTCGACGAGACGCGTCGAATGAAACAAGTCACAAGTTTTTACGACAAGCCGTTCGTTGGCTAAAGGTACTGCTTTTTACGGCAGGCACGTCTAAAAGAGGGGAGGGCGGTGGCCGGGCCGCTAGTTGTTTGCTCCTACCGATGGAACGAATGGATGAATAAAGTCGGCAGTAGCAGATGTTCCCAGACCCTCGACGAGACGCATCGAATGAAACAAGTCCCAAGTACCTACGACAAGCTGTTCGTCGGCTGCACGTACTGCTTTTTACGACAGGCACGTCTAAAAGAGGGGGATGGCCGGGCCGCTAGTTGTTTGCTGCTACCGATTGAACTTATGGAGGAATGAAGTCGCCATTAGCAGATGTTCCCAGACCCTCGATGACACGTGTCGAATGAAACAAGTCCCAAGTTTATACGACAAGCCGTTCGACGACTACAGGTACCATGGGCGTACGTCAAATCAGGCACTGTTCCGCCGCAAGTACGCGGCTGACCCCCTGACATTGGTTTTTCTTAAATTGTCGCTAGAAACAGGCCGACAAACGGCTGAAATTTGGCCCGCGTTTTTAGCTATGATTGTTCTCGATGCCTGTATCTCATTTTTGTAAAAGGAGATGGTATTTTTAACCGCACAGCTCGGGGAAAGGCAAAGGCAGCGGATATACGGCACGTCTCGCCGTGATACTGGTTGGTTTTCCTTTAATAAAATCTTTACTTCTTGAGATATTTCGGCCAAATTGCCCCTGAATGATTGCGAGAGTTTGCGCTAGATATCTCCAGTCCTCTTTTAGAGAAAGAACATTTCTATCAACATATTTTTACAGGCAGGCGAATGCCGGGGGTGTCAGATGTCCTGTTTCATTAAATCTACCCCTTGTTTTTCCTTCTTCGTTCATTCCAGTGAATTGAAAATCAAACACTTCATAACAGATCTATTTTGTGAAAGTTGTGCAAGTTTCATTAAAATATCTTAGCCAGAAGTGGAGATATTGAAGAAAAAGCAAGACGGGCGCCCGTCAAATCTGACACTTCTCCGCCGCCAGTACGCGGCTGACCCCCTGACATTGGTTTTTCTTAAAATTGTCGCTGGAAACAGGCCGACAGAAGGCTGAAATTTGGCCCGCGTCTTTAGCTGTGAATGTTCTCGATGCCTGTATTTCATTTTTGTTAAAGGAGATGGTATTTTTAACCGCACTGCTCGCGGAAAGGCAAAGGCAGCGGATATATGGCGCGTCTCGCCGCGATACTGGTTGGTTTTCCTTAAATAAAATCTTTATTTCTTGAGATATCCCTGCCAAATTGCCCCTGAATGACTGCAAGAGTCTGCGCTAGATATCCCCAGTCCTCTTTTAGAGAAAGAACATTTCTATCAACATATTTTTACAGGCAGGCGAATGCTGGGGGTGTCAGATTACCTGTTAAATTAAATCTACCCCTTGTATTTCCTTCTTCGTTCATTCCAGCGAACTGAAAATCAACATACTTCATAACAGATCTATTCTGTGAAAGTTGTGCAAGTTTCATCAAAATATCTTTGCCGGAAGTGGAGATATTGAAGAAAAAGCAAGACGGGCGCCTGTCAAATGCTTTGGAACCCAGCTGATTCGGACCTTGGCTGATTCGGGACAGGCTGATTTGGACCAATTGATTCTATCAATAGTGACAGGAACTTCTGACATTCGGAAGCACTTGACTGCACATTCTTCTTTCATATCAGAATCTCATTTACATCGGTCATATTCCAAGAATTTCAATATCAGAATCTTTAAAGTTCATAATAATTCCAAACCATGTTCCATGTGGTCTGTCACCAGATATATGACCATCATAAAATAACCGATGGCAATATCTTTGCTATGAATAGGGAAATAGTATGTGGCGTGCATCATCTGTTAGTAAGTACAAAATAACAAACAATAGTTTTATCTAGCCACAAACAGTAAGCCGACTGGACGGTCAATACCAAATGATACTTCTTCTAAGCAGGATAAAACACAACCATTATCAACGTTTACATGCACAATATGGGCTTCTCAAAGCGAAAGGTCAAACGAACTACTAGGGCCTCATTCATGAATTAAAAAACCCATTCAACTGGAAAGTAATGTATATGACTACCTTTCAAATGTCTTTGCCGATTGAAATCGTTCCGACTAAGATAAATTCAGTTCAACATTTTAATTTGCGAGCAAAACAATGAGATGAATGGCTTCTCTTTTTCTACGTGTGAATAACAGCTTACCATTAAATAAAGATGGTATATAATCTTTCATTGAATAATATGTTTTCACACGTAGCACTTGCCTAAATAATAGGCTATGAATGTTGCACTTGAAACAATTACTATATCAATCATATTGGCATATCTTCCTGATCTACACAAGTCATTTGATAACGTTTACAGCTGTAATTTTCAGGATCATTTATATAGGTTAGCTTCTAGACAGACCTTTAATGATACATCGTTCTCACACGCATTAAAACACCTATGAACATAATCAATTGCATTTCCTAATAGAACAAAATGTTCAGAACGGGCAAAATAATTGCAAATATATATTTCAATTTGTTTTCTGACATACATCGAGTTACATTGATGTTACATTTGTGTAACATAGTTCTCAAAGGCTCTGTCAATGGAAATGATTTCATCTCCTTATGTTACAAATGTAACCATTGTTAAATTGAAAACTCAGTCAGGTATTGCAAGTATACTGTATTTTGCTGAGGATTGAGTAATGTAGAGGTGACATTGATGTTACGTAGTTTTTACGAGCATAACGTATAATTCTGAACACGGCACTCATATCATTTTCCCAGGCTTGTAAAATGTTACTTATGTTACGTTCAAAATTTTATCAGGATTTAACATATTGCAACTATGTATTTATTTTACGATGAAGGCTGAGTTACGTTTAGCTTAGATAAGTGTTACATAGTTGTTAGAGGCATTATGTACAACATGTGATTGTTTTTCTTTCTTAATGTTACAAAATGTTACTTATGTTACGTTGAAACTCTTTCAGGGACGAAAATATAGCAAATATATACTTGTATATCGCTGTCGATTGAGTTACGTAGAGATTACATAAGTGTTACATAGTTGTAACAGGCGTTACGTATAACTCTGAACATGGATTTGTTTTTATTTCTTAATGTTACAAAATGTTACTTATGTTACATTGAAAACTCTTTCAGGGGCAAAAATATAGGAAATATATACTTGCATATCGCTGTAGATTAAGTTACGTAGAGGTTACATTAGTGTTACATTGTTGTGACAGGCATTACGTATAACTCTGAACTTGTTGTTGTTTTTATTTCTTAATGTTACAAAATGTTACTTATGTTACGTTGAAACTCTTTCAGGGAAAAAAATATAGCAAATATATACTTGTATATCTCTGTCGATTGAGTTACGTAGAGATTAAGTAAGTGTTACATACTTGTTACAGGCATTACGTATAACTCTGAACATGTTATTGTTTTTATTTCTTAATGTTACAAAATGTTACTTATGTTACGTTAAAAACTCTTTCAGGGGCAAAAATATAGCAAATATATATCTGTATATCTCTGTCGATTTAGTTACATAGAGATAACATTAGTGTTACATAGTTGTTACAGGGATTACGTATAACTCTGAACATGTGATTGTTTTTATTTCTTAATGTTACAAAATGTTACTTATGTTACGCTGAAAACTCTTTCAGGGGCAAATATATAGAAAATATATTCTTGTATATCGCTGTAGATTGAGTTACGTAGAGGTTACATTAGTGTTACATCGTTGTGACAGGCATTACGTATAACTTTGAACTTGTGATTGTTTTTATTTCTTAATGTTACAAAATGTTACTTCTGTTACGTTGAAAACTCTTCTTTCTGGGGCAAAAATAGCAAATATATACTTGTATTACACTGAATATTGGGTTACGTAGAGATTACATTAGTGTTACATTGTTGTTACAGGCATTACGTATAACTCTGAACATGTGATTGTTTTTATTTCTTAATGTCACAAAATGTTACTTATGTTACGCTGAAAACTCTTTCTGGGGCAAAAATAGCAAATATATAGTTGTATTACACTGAATATTGGGTTACGTAGAGATTACATTAGTGTTACATAGTTGTTACAGGCATTACGTATAACTCTGAACATGTTATTGTTTGGTTTTTTTTTATCATTGTTACAAAATGTTACTTATGTTACGCTGAAAACTCTTTCTGGGGCAAAAATAGCAAATATATAGTTGTATTACACTGAATATTGGGTTACGTAGAGATTACATTAGTGTTACATAGTTGTTACAGGCATTACGTATAACTCTGAACATGTTATTGTTTGGTTTTTTTTATCATTGTTACAAAATGTTACTTATGTTACGTTGAAAACTCTTTAGGGGCAATAATATTGCAAATATATTTTTGAATATCACTGTTGTTTGAGTTACGTAGAATTTACAAAAATGTTACATAGTTGTTTCAGGCATTACGTATAACTCTGCACACGTGACTGTTTATATTTCTGAATGTTACAAAATGTTACTTATGTTACGTTGAAAACTCTATCGGGCAAAAATATAGCAAATAATTATATACTTGTATTTTGCCGAATATTGAGTTACGTAGAGGTTACATGAATGTTACATTGTTGTTGCAGGCATTACGTATAACTCTGAACATGTAACTGTTTATATTTCTTAATGTTGCAAAATGTTACGTATGTTACGTTGAAAACTTTTCGGGGGGTGTGGGGAGGGGGGAAATGTAGCAAATATATCCTTGTATATAGCTGTCGATTGAGTAACGTAGAGATAACATAAGTGTTACATTGTTGTTACAGGCATTACGTATAACTCTGAACACGTGACTGTTTTTATTTCTTAATGTCAGAAATGTTACATATGTTACGTTGAAAAGTCTTTCAGAGGCAAAAATATAGCAAATATATACTTAAGTTACGTGTTGCATCATCTGTATTACGTTTGTGTTACCATAGTTATACATTTCCTGAAAATATGCCGTTTTCTAAGTTTTTCAAGTTTTGTGACCAATTTCCAAAAGTGTTATGGTTCTTAGGCACTGCACCTCTCCACAATGAGATGTATTCACCTTTGAATTTTGTTATTGATATCTTCAATAACTTTTGAGTTATAACCTGGACAAGACTTAAGTATGAAAAAATACAAAGAGCAATTACTAAAAAAATATGCAAAACAGAGTTATGGTTCTTGAGAACTGCATATTTCCGAATTACGATCTATTCAACCTTTCGAGTTATGCCCCGGACAAGAATTAAGTATGAAAAATACAAAAGGCAATAACTCAAAAATTTTGAGAAATAGAGTTTTGGTTCTTGGGCACTACACCTCCATACAATGAGATCTATACACCTATGAAGACTCAAGATGACATCTTCAATATCTTTTGAGTTATACCCGGACAATAATTAAGTATGAAAAATTACAAAGGAAAATAACTCAAAAATTTTGAGAAATAGAGTTTTGGTTCTTGGGCACTGTACCTCTGCACAGTAAGATCTATTCACCTATGAAGATTCAAGTTATTATCTTTAATATATTTCAAGTTATGCCCCGGACAAGAATTATGTATGAAAATTACAAAGGGCAAAAACTCCACTAGAAATGTGTCCAAAGGGCACAGATGCCCCCACTAAATGACACTGGACACAAACTAAATGAACAGGTTAGTGGTGCATTTTCAAAGAAAAGTTCAGCAGTCTCTTAAAAATCTTCAGTCTCTCTAATATCTTTTAAGAGATTGCATCAAGGCAACAAAATATTAAGGGATAAACCCTACGCAGCAATCTACTGTTATTTCTGTTGCTCCCATATAATAATTATATCAAAGCACACATACCTGCAGCCCACTACAAATGTCTATTACATTCATTTATTCCTTGTTGCTCACCTGCCTTGTGTGATAATTCCATATTCAACATCTGCTACCTTACTCAAATGACATGATGAGCATGCTGAAAGTGTTGAAATTATGGGCAAGAAACAAGAAATTATCATGGCGGGGATGTGTCGTCATCATATGATAAGTAGATGTTTGTTTTGTGTAAAAAAAAAAACCGCATGTCTCCCCCCGCGCATCATTGAAACAGGGGCACAGAATAGAAGAGATATGTCAGCGACAGAAATGTAAACTTGAGAATAGGAATGAGTGTGTTAGAAAAAAAGGCCGTGGTATGACAAGGAGTACTTTTGGTGCAGAAGGTAAGGTCACTTTAACCTGGACCTTTGATCATCTGAACCCAAAAACAATACCCTTCTTCTACTCAACAAGAACAATCATCCTAAGCAGGGTCAAATAGAACTCAAATTATTGAGCGGAAACCATTTTCAAGTTTAAGATCCGTGTGGCCTTGATCTTCGACCAGCTGATCCCAAAATGAATAGGCTTCTTCTACTCATTAAGGGTTATCGTCTTATGAAATTTCAAGACGATAATGTCAAAAAGAACTCTAATTATTAACTGGAAACCATTTCAAGTTAAAGATCGCTGTGACCTTGACCTTTGACTGGCTGAGTTCAAAATCAATAGATTTCTTTTCCTTATCAACGGCAATTATCGTATGAAGTTTGAAGACTCTGGGTCAAATAAAACTCCACTTATTGAACGGAAACCATTTTCAAGTTAAAGATCACTGTGACCTTGACCTTCAACTGGCTGATCCCAAAATCAACAGGCTTCTTTTACTCAATAAAAGCAAGCATTATATGAAGTTTCAAGACTCTGGGTCATATCAAACTCCACGTATTTAGCGGAAACCAAATTTTAGATGTAAGGTTACTGTGGCTTTGACCTTCGACCGGCTGAACCAAAATCAAATGACTTCTGTAACTTAATAAGGACAGTCATCTTATGAAGGTTGAAGGCACTAGGTCAAATAGAACTCTAGTTATTGAGCGGAAACCTTTTTCAGATTTAAAGTCACTGTGACCTTGACCTTTGACCGGCATACCCCCAAAACAACAGGACTTTGTAACTCAATATAGGCAATCACTCTATGAAGTTAGCAGACTCTTGTTAAAAAGGTACTCTAGGTATCGAACAGAAACAAAGTGTGTCAGACAGACAGACAGACTGACGGACATGGCAAAACAATATGTCTCCACCGGATGCGGGGTGGGGGGAGACATAATAAACACATTTTAAATCCTGGCGAAGTTATGAGCCGGACACGAACAAATTTTTCACTATATCCATATATGAAATTAGCCAAAACTTCAAGTGTCCACTGTGACCTTAACCTTTGATCGAGCAACATATTTCTTGCACACGACACGTCGACTTCATATGATGATCACTTTTTCAAATTATTTCGAAATCCATCCATGCACACTGCGAAAGTTATGAGCCGGACACGAACATCTATTGTATGCCCCTCCCCCCCCCCCCCCCCCCCACACACACACACACATAGACAGGGTAAACACTATATGCCCGCTCGCCATTATCATGGCGGGCGCAAAAAAAGTTCGCATAAAAGGGTTAGTGCACCTCTCCACAATGAGTTCTACTCACCTATGAAGTTTCAAGCTGAAATCTTTAATACCTTTTGAGTGATGCCCCGGACAAGACTTAAGTATGCAAAAATACAAAGGGCAATATCTTAAAAATTATACAAGAAAAAGTTATGTTTTTAGGCACTGCACCACTCCACGATGAGATCTATTCACCTATGAAGTTTCAAGTTGACATCTTCAAAACCGAGTTATGCCCCGGACAAGAGTTAAGTATGAAAAATTACAAAAAGCAATAACACAAAAATATGCAAAGGTGAGTTATGGATTTTGGGCACTGCATCTCTCCACAGTGAGATGTATTCACCTATGAAGCTTCAAGTTAATATCTTCAATACCTTTTAAGTGATGTCCCGGACAAGAATTAAGTACAAAGGGAAATAACTAAAAAATTGTGAGAGTTATTGTTCTTGGGCGTTCCATCTCCCCACAACGAGATGTATTCACCTATGAAGTTTCAAGTTTATACTACCAGTAATTATGCCCCGGACAAGCAAAATGGGATGCCGCCGACACCGCTGGCGCGGACACCGCAAGTAACACCTATATATCCCCTGACTATAGTCAGACGACACAAAAAAGAAAAGAAAAAATACAAATCTTACTCTAATGAAGGTAATTCTGAGACTTTGTGTGTGCCGAATTTCTCTTGTTAAGCGGTGACAGTGTACAAGCGTCATGCCGAATCTTTACAATTCACCTAGTTTGAACTTCAAAAGTCTGTTCCCTGCATAAAAAAAAATAGAAAATTAAAGCCCTTATTACTATGGGAGTTTGGAGCCAGCTCGGATATCGATATTCAGGTAAAGTGAATTTAAAGTTATTGCAATAAGTATTGATCATGCTCTGATATTGAAATTCAAGTTAGACAATAAGAACTGAAGTTCGAGCCAAAACAATAATTAAGCCAGTATTGAGACTGGTATTCAAGATAAATTGAATTTTGAGCTAGTCTAAGAGTGAATATCGAGCTGGCTCTGAGTTAATTATTCTTGTGAAGTTCAAACCAAAGCGAATTTTGAGCAAGCTCTGTGATCAATATTCAAGTCATACCGTGTAAACCTCGTTCTTAGAACTGGCTCGATATTCATCTTGATATTAAATTTCGATGTTGATACTAGCTCCACGCAACTTTAAATCAAGCGAGTTTGGGCAGAACTAAGTAAAAATTACTATCTAAAAAGCATAGCACAATAATTATGTTCTGGTTGATAACTATGATTATGATTTTTTGAAGCACTATACTTAGGAAAATAATATAAAATACACACGGTGAATGTTTTATAAGTATAGGATTGATTTTTGTCATTCCATTCTGCCCTTTTGGTGAATCGACAAATGTAGCATTGATCGTATTGACGCGCTCATTTGTTGCTCTGTCGTGTCCCCCTCCCTCCCTGTCAATACACCAATACGACTGATTGATATTGTTAGGGCGCAAACACGATATTTCAGTAACTTTCATTAATTTTGTTGTTTCGGCGACCCTTGAATGTCGTGTTGGCGCCCCCGAATTGTCGTGCTTGTGCGTTTACTGGATTTAAACCCGCAAGACTAACAGAACGACAATGCAGCACGGCGAGGGCCCCCAAATTGTCTTGCTTGCGCATTTGGCGCATCTGCTATATTTGTCGTTCTGTCGTGTTACAACCCGCCAACACGACGAAACGAAATGTCAGAAGTCAGCCACCATATTAATGGTAATATAGAAGAGTAACGACATTTAAGTGTATATAAATACACAGAACGATGCTGACCAACACTATCCGGAGCATTGTATTTCTACGTGGTTCTCTTTAGATAATGTACTTGCTAGGAGTGGGAGGCGCTTTATTTTTATCAGTTCAACACAGTTTGCTGTGGTGGCAGATACCATTTTCACAAAAAACCAGTGACCTGCAACAAGTAAAACTATGACCGCCTCACGGACAATACCAACACACCAAACAGGAGTTATTTTATACTTCAAAACCATAAAGTTTAGACAAAACACTTTTCTTGAAACATCAGCCTCAAGAAAGACACTGCTCCTTACTACTACTTTTATACTCGAAGCCGAGCCAAATTCTATGAAAAAGACGTCATGTCTGAAAACCAAATTTTCAATCACGAACACCAAAAGGTTCTTGTTCGTTTGCTATGGCGCACCAAAATCAGCCAGAACTAGAAAACTTTCAACGCTACCGTTTTTACAATATTACATTCACATAGCGTGCTACTGAAACCAGTGACATAAGCAACTTCCCTTCGTACATTGGTATGCATTTCTAAACAGATCAAATAATTAAAAGGGGCCACCCCGGCTAGCTCAATCGGTAGAGCATCGGATTGTCAAACTTGACGGTTCGATCCCCATCAGGGCTTGCAAAATTTCTCCGTGATAATTGATCTCAAACAATGTGTTTATAGGTCATCTGTCCCTCATCTCTGAAGCAAGTGAGGAAGTAGTCAGTCACTTGCGGAAAAATTGGTAAGTAAACTGGTTGGATAACCAGGAACACTGGTTGGTGGAATGACCGCTATGACCTTAGCTGTTAAACTAGCGTTAAAGCCCAAAAAAACCAAAACCAAATCTATATCGAAGGGAGGTAATGCCGGCGGAATAAGGTCAGAGTCTTGACTAAGGTCAAATTTGAAATATACATACAAAAGTATATTTAAATTTTCATACTGCAGCAGCAAATAAAGAATGTAGGTCAACAGATCAAGGTCCCAATGTTGAAGAATTATAAGTTGCAGAATTATAAGTGTATGTGAAATTTTCATCCTGTAGCTGCAAAAACAAGGAAGCAAGTCAGTAGGTCAAGATAAAGATCGAGATCAATTGAAGATCAGAGACAAAGGATGTGTGCATAAAGACTCCTTAAAATATTAAGATAAAATATTATTATTCACGAGACAACCTCAGGCGTGGTAAATTTTAACCCTAGGTTCATAATTTGAACAAACTTGGTGCAGCTCTACCAAACAATATTACTTGCAAAATGTCTAAGCTGTAGGACATAAAGTTTCAAAAGAAAGACTTTCAAAGTCTTTCCTCCGCAGTATTCTGTAACAGTTAAACAGGTGACCCCGGGGTGGGATCGATGTTGTCCCTTTGGAAAAACAGAACAATCTTTGCATAGGTAGGCTTTGCAATCTACATACAAAATATTTAAGTTCTAGAACCTTTGGTTTCTGACAGAAGATTTTCAAAAAAAAAAAAATATACAATATAACCACCGTAACCAAGGGACATAATTTTACAATCTTGGTAGAGGATCTCTAGATGATGCTCCATGCAAAATATTTTATTCCTTAGCCTTGGGGTTTCAGAGAAGATTGTTCCTTCATAAGCCCATGTTCAATCATAGGAACCTTCAGGCGGGGCCATTAATGACCATCTGGGCGTAATTTGAATGGTGTTGGTATAGGACCTCGAACTTGTAAGCAAAATATCTAAGCTCAATGCATTATGGTTTTCGACAATAATATTTTCAAAGTTGTTCCTTTATGCCGATAGCAACAAGATTTCTTAATGAAATTTAATTTTTTGAACAGCTTTGGTAGAGCTTTATTCCAGGAACATCCAAAAGATCCATATACTTTTACTCAGTGGTTTCAGAGGAGATGTTGTTTAAAGCAAGTGGTAGACGTGAAATGAAGTTTTTCTATTCATATCTTCCTGTTGTACATATGTGATGGAGGAGGGAGAGAAGAAAAAATAAGAAAAAATAAATGTAGACAAGTCGATTTATAGAACTTATATTGTAATGTCCCAGCATTTTACCTGCATTTGTTTGCTTCTTTATTCTTCTGTCGTTCTTCAACTAGAATTATTTTTATTTTTTGTTTTGTTGATTTTTACTGGCTACACCACATTTAGTTGGTTGATGTCCTTGATAAAAAAAAAACAAGGAAAAAAAAAAACACAACTCAACTGTACGTATTGTTCCAGTATTTCTTTCACATTCAATGTTCAAGAATTAATAAATGTAAGTTTTCACATTAGAATCACCGGTTTTCACGACCCTGCTTCAGTTGTCAGTTAACATTATTGACATTTATCTAGTTAATATTTTTTAGTCTGTTTTGTAAAATCCACGTTTTTACACAACACTGACTTGTTTAATAACCATTTGTCCTTGTAGTTATCGAATAAGAGCCTATTATATATATCAGGTGAACTTGTTTTTTTTTTCGGCCATATTGAATTTGTAGTGAATGGTCGCTTAGCAACTTGATGTTTACATTTTGACAGTTTTTATCCTGCATACAGACGAATTTAGCTATGTTTTCTCAACTTTCTTCATGCAAAACAAAATATGAAGTTATTACTAATTAATCTTTATCTTTTCTTGAATTGATTGTAATGGGTTTACTCATTTATTTTCAACAGTTTTTTAACAGTTTTTCAACAGATTATTATAATGCCAAATGTTAAGTCCCACTTATGTAGGAAGCATGAACAGGCATATTAAATAACATATTTACAAATACAGTGTACACATAGATACAGTGACATAGTGGAAAACGGCAAAGCATAGCTTTGGAATTACATTTGTTATAGATACATTACATAACAGATGATGTTTCAGATATGTTTTCTATTATTGGGACATTAACATAAAATCATTACATACATTCAACGTATATTTCCATTTATCATTCATATAGAGCGCCTTAAGTAGCAGGTATAGTGCCGAAATCGAAAGTGGAATTAGACTTGCATAAGGCGTCAAATAACCAGTACTAACACATTTTTATTGATCCATAGCGTTAAATTAGATAACCATTGTTTTGAAGACATTTAAACTTTAAAAGAAAGCTGTGAAAGAAAGTAGTTTGAAAGAAAATTGCAATACCATATATACATACACACACACACTCACACACACACACACACACACACATATATATATATATATATATATATATATATATATATATATATATATATATATATATATATATATAGAAAAAAATCTACATTTATTTGTTTCAATGTGTGCAAAAATATAGATAACGCTGATATTTGATAAAACTGAAATGAATACCCGTTACCTTTATAAAATAACTTCACGGTACATATGATTGCAGCAAAAGAAATGCCGGCATAAAAAATATATATGTATAGATTGCAGTATTTGTTGATCAATTGATTTGCAAGTGCTTGTTTACACAGTGGAAGTTTGAGTTATTAATGTAAAATTTAGTTAAAGATAAAAGGGAAAATGCTGGGACCACGGCGATAGCTGGAGTTATTCCGGGTTCTCGAGTTATATATTCTCGAGTAAATGAAGTTTTACTATACTTCAAACCCCGTTGATGAAAATCTTAAAGAAAAATTTCAAATGTTTAATTTCTGAAACATTAAAACTAAAAGTATCTTTTTTTTTTTTTTTGGTACAGTCTGAAACTCTGGATTTGATAATAATACAAAAAAGGCGTGTAAATATTGGTAATAGTTGGGATGTTTCAACAGTTATTCTACAAGATGAAGAATGTTTTCTTTATTTTATAATGATCGGCTGTAATCATGTCTGTATGAAACAATGAAATCCGTTGTTAAAATATAGGTCCAAAATAAAAATAAAAATCCAAAATATTTTAAAATAGTTGTAGGGATAAAATGTCCAAATCTGGACACGAATGAGTGCATATATACAGAATTTGATACCTTTAAACTCTTAAGTATGACTTGAGGTAGGGACGTGGGTGTTGCACGCAGCATGTTATCTTGATGTGCTTAACACTTGTGTTATATAATATTAGAATTCTTTTCTCCATGAGAATGTTACAGTTCGGACATGAACAAAATAAAGGACGGACACTCAGACGGACGGACGGACAAACAGACAGTGTGATTTTGATATCTTCGGGGGCATAATAAGCCGGTTCTTATCTTACAGTATTTACAAACATTGATACGAACTTGAAGAAAATACTATGCATTTAAAGAGCAATAACAAGACATATCTTCAGAAAGGAATATCGGCGTAGACACAGAAGAAAATCAATGCCCCATAAGAGTATAGTTTTGGGACATTGGCAAATATTGAACGCACATAGTAATCGAATGAAATAATTCCATAACAGTTTAGACTATAAACAAAAAATGTTGATATATTTTAAAGATACAAATTATTCAGTTATATGCATTATATTTTTATTCCATTTAGTATAATTTTTCTTGGTTAAAACGTTTTGATATTAAATTTACGGATGTATTAATGTTATCATTATTACTGCATTATTTTCAGACGCAATTAAACTAACAATTACGAACTCTGCCCTAAAATTTCATAACAACACTTAAGCAATCGCAAACTTCCTTCTTCAGCTGAAGATTTTATATCTAACAATTTTATCTGCAAATGTAAGTCAAAATCGATTTTAATACAGCTAAGCCGAAAAATATCCGTAACAAATTGTGTGTTTATATCTTACCACAATCTGATTACAATTTCAGAAAGGTATGAGCCAAATTGTAAATGAAAACGGCCAAATGGATTTCTATTATTTACTTGAAAATGAATTCCACTTACCCAGTTTTCTTAAAATACTACAGTGGGCGAAGAAATTATTTTAAACCATTTTTTTTGCGTTAGCTGACCTTCTCAAAGTTTGAGACATTAAATATTTTTTACAAACAGAATAAATAAATATCTCTGTAAACTAGTTTACCCACATATGGCTGTAAAATGTTTTTCATTTGATACCAGAATAAAGGTTATGCAATGATAAATTATCTAATAGTTAAGATTTATCAAGCACCAAGAATAAATGAGATTTACTTGCCAATTTATCATGTCAGAAATAATTTGTATAATCCTCAATCGCTTTCTCCGCAAGATCGTTGAAAATGATATTATTTAATGTGTAATCTCTTAGTCCAACTAAATGTACGCAAGTCGAGATATGGTGTAATTTTTTTTATCGGTCAATATCTCGCCTCAGCTTATAGCGAGATTCCAACATAAAACAAAAATGTCTCAGAATTTGCCCCAGACGTCACTTGAATTATTTTGACTAGTAATCAACCCTAAGAAGTCCGTATTATTATTTCTAAATATCAATATATCACGCAAAACGCACTGCCAGTTGAATGTATACCCCGCAAAATATCTGGTTATATTTGTGTGAGCCAAAAATAGATATCTGTTAAAGTTAACAAATTATGAAATACATTTTTTCATGTAACATGATACACGTCCCATGTGTATAAATCTTAAATAAAGACAGTCACTGTTTTGATGAAGTTTTCCACTCTGTTGTTTGTGACGAGGGTGATTTGATAAATTATATATCTAGTCTTCGTATGCCTAAATTTCTAAATTATGGTATGCTGTTCTCTTGTAGATACTTACCCCACAAAATCATACTTAAACCCAATCTCCTCGCAGTGATCTCCCCTTCGTTCTTCGGTTCTACTGTACTGAAAGTATGAAAGGGAAGTAACCGCTTTGTGGAGTGTGACATTACCCTACTTTTTCCTAATACGCAGGACGAAAAAAAAGCAGGGAACCACAGAACTCCGCCTCAGACTGGATTTTGTAGAAATAAGCTCTTTAGTGCTGAAGGTGTGATTTCTTCCAGCTTCAAATGATTTGAAGGCAAATATCAGTTTCACACAGAAATACAGTGACTGACGACAACTCAGACTGTTAGCACTTCACTGACAATCCCAATACAACAACCTGAAAAGGGAAGTACAGTTATTCTTATAGGAGTGAAGACAATCTATAACAAAAACACAAATTTCAGCGAAACACTTCTCTTTAAACATCGGCTGCAAGAAAGAAACTGCTCCCAAGCACCCATGGCCGAGGCAAATTCTTTGAAACAGACAAGTCCCATGATATTCAAAGGCACACGATAGTCATAACACTATTTGCTTGTTGTTCGTCTGGCATGGCACACCTAAATCAGCTATGCACTCTGAATAGCCATATCCTCATGTATTAATTAATTTGGACTTCAACAATACACATACTAATGCATCATACCCTATCGTTAATAGTTGCTACATGGCCAGTTCGAAAATGTGGCTGAAAAACTGGTATGTGCTACCTGTTTGCTATCTGTCTTAGTTTATTTATCGTCGATACCGCCCGATTTGCCATATGACCGACGCTTCCTGCATAGGTTAGTTATTTTATGTTGTGGGGACAGTGCATCCCATTCCAGAGACACCTCTGGTTCTTTCGCATGCTCAGTTTACAGCACTGATACATGGGGCCTCATCTAAATACATCTGTATACTGGAACCTATTAGATAATTGCCACTGATATAAAACAGTATTTAAAGCATGATACACTTTCTAGACAGTTAAACTCGCGTGCTTATTCTTATAAAATATGAATTGGTCACTTTACGTTAACTTTTTTTATGAAAAATAAATGGCTTGAGAAAAACAGTAAGAAAGATTGAAATACATTTCTAGACTTTCATTCGTCTTTCTGATTTGGTGTTTTGCTTCACTATATTCAATATATATTAAAATATAACAATGACTATTCTTGTAATATTGTTATTGTGAGTAATTACACGGTATGTAATCGTTCCGGGTTGATTTGGACTAATTTCCCGTTCTCGAACTGATTCGGATTTCAAGCACCGGATTGATTCATCTAAAATGGATTGTTGCTTTGGGAAGGCAGAGAAAAAAACAAAATAAAATCGTTTATAGCTGTACGTCTTTCAATATCTTAGTTGCACGGAACAATGATATAACTAAAGAAATATATATACAACTTTATAAGGTTGATATGCAGTCTTTTAATTGTTAAAATTGAAAAACAAATTACACACGTTGATTAAAATTTCATAAACACGCGCAAAAATGTAAATAAATCGTCCTAATAATACTTTTTTCATTATATTTTGGTTTAAGAAATAAATAAATACATTCCGCTGCACATTAATGTTTTTGTTAAAATATTCTATCCAGTAATGAATTTGAAGTTCGTCTTTTTATTACTTCCATGTGAAAATCTGGAGCACCGGATCCAAAGGCAGCCCGTTTCCACCCAGACAATTGCATTTTTGACAATTTCTTTTATAAAAGAATGGTTTAAAGCATTAATTGTTATTTATATTAACTTTCCTTGTCAAAATGGGTCTTTCTGACCTCAGTTACACATTTTCTTTTATCTTTTTCTGCTTTAAAAATGAGTAAAAACTAATAAAATTAAGTTTACATGTTGTTTTTCTTGAAAAAAACACTTAAATCTTTTAAAGCAAGCAGGAAAATATAAGGACGTTTGTGCTTACATACTTACTAAACATCTTAATGTTCCCTGGTACCAGTTATATTATGAATAATAAAGTGAAAATAAATTAAAAGCTATTTTTTATAGAGCATCAGAAATTCGACTCACCTGTTTGGATCGCTGTCATTGAATCAATCCGTTGCTTGAAATCCGAACCAGTTCGGGAACGGGAAATTAGTCCAAATCAACCCGAAACGATTACATACCGTGAATTAAGAAACCTATTACCATTGATGGTTCTTTAATCAATTAAACAAATTGATTCACACGCACTCAATAACGTGTTGGACCACCTCTTTTGTCGCAATCCTAGCGTTATCATCCTATAAGATGATTTCTTGGCGTTGAGCAACATGCGGAACCAACATGTTGTCACGGTAGTACTGGCTAGTCATACTGCCATGGCAAACGTATCTGTGTTCTGGCAGTTACAGAGATGCCACCCATACCATAACGGACCCTCCAATTATAGGTCGTGGGCAACCCTAGTAGCGTCTATAAAACATTCACCTGGGCTACGCCTAACTCTTTTTTCGACCATCACGAAAGTCTAGGTTGAATGTTAATTCGTCACTTTACATTTGACCACTGGTTCATATTGCACCGAAGCCGGTATCTACACTACGTCAAACGTTCATGACGATGCCTTGCTGACAACGGCAAGACCACATGATGGCTCCTAGCGTTAATACCGTCTGAGTGAAGACAATTTCTGATGATCTGTTTCGAGACATTGACCCGTCTGACACGTCGAAGGCGTTGTTGAAGGTCTGTGGCTGTCATTGCTTTATTACCGAGAGCTTGATTAACAACATAGCGGTTGTCTCGGACGTCTGTTCATCTTGGACTTCCACTTCTTCGGACATCAATCACGTCACCAGTTTTTTGACAGCGTGACCACAATCGACAGACAACGGACTGCAGCTGCAGCCTGGGCCTGTGTACTTCCGGTCTGGAGCATACATATTGGACGCCAACGTTGACGTTCCGTTTGAGGTCGCAAATTTGACTGTGAATTTGTATTCGACATCTTCACAACACAATATTCTTTGCCCAACTAAAGTCACAATTACCATGATTTTGGTCAATGTTAACATTCTCGTGCTACCCCTCATGTTTTAAAGTTGCACGTGCAACACAAATCTGAACGAGCTTTAGTGAGCACGCTATCTGCACAAGAACGAAAAAATATACACAGTGATTGCTTATAAATAGTAGGTCTCCCATATAATAACAAAATAACATAATATCCTACTTTTTGTGAACAGTATAAAAAAACTTTCCAGTGACCATTTTGTTAATTCAAGTTTGTACGTATTACCCGTCGTACCTTTTTTTACATCACACCTACCTTTTTATCTTTATTATTTTTTATGATTTCTTCATTTAATTTAAAAAAAGTGCCATTTTTATGGGTTGGATGGTTTAGGACCTGCATCTTGTTCCATCTAGAATAAGATTAAATAACTTTCACTGGGTTCCTGACATAATGTCCAAGTATTCTTGTAAGAAATTATAGGAATCTATAGGCCTGCCTCAAACTTGAGTACGGCCAGGGTCTTTCAAAATTGAAAGACCCCGAGAAGGGGTAACTTTATTTATTTGGAGAAGATCGTTATTTAGTTGTCAGAGCTGGTGATATTTATTTCAATTTGTATAACGTTTAGCTTGTAAAGTGTGTTTTAACTAAAAACTAGTTTAACAATTAAGTACACTTTGCCGGTCGGATAATTTTAACGAAGAGAAAAGTATCCCATCACAGGTAAGTTTGTTTACATTTGGTTAACCCAGTATTTAATGTATTTCTTGCAGAAACAATAAATATCTTGTAAAATACGCGAAACGATTTTACATTATAGGTATATGTCAACAATTCCGATATGTTACAGGTTTCTGAAAGTAGATTAATTCATGATTTTTAACATTTACTAGTGTGCAGAGGCGGTCATAGTGCAGATGTTATTATTGCCTCGTGTGCATTATCCGCATTAGTGTAGCGTAGGCTAGTGTATGGAATTGCTTACTAGTTTAATTTAAGCTGTATTTTTATTTTGAAGATGTGGTATTTCTAACGTCTTGCTCATCTACTTGAAAAAGAGAGCGTGAAAGCTCAAATCTTGACTACAAATTATGTCAGATTTCGTTACGATTTTTAACCCTTTTCGAGAAGGTGCTACTTACCTACTAATTTCAGTTTACCAAGCCGTTAAACTTAAATTATTGAAATGATTTTTGTTAATGTCAGTAACACCGTTCCTACGAGAAGTTATTTTAAATGATCGATGACAGATTAGCGTAGAATCTATTATTTAACTTTGGACATGAGATTCGATAAACTTTAACTGAGATCACTATTAGGCCTAGTCGGTAGTCGGTGTATAAAATAGCTGTAAATACGATATGACCATAGTGTAGATTATAGTGTTCTGATAAGTGAACTATTTATTTTTGTTCATTAATTGAATCTTATGAAGTGCCCGTGTTAAACCATTTATGCCCAGTGGATTATGCCATCGTTGTTAGTTGGACGAGTCAGTTTTCAAAATAAAAGGGTTTCTAGAATAAATGTTCAATTTCATTCTGTTTAGGGAAGAAAGTCCTTTATGTCAGCAGTGTAGACCCCGGCGACGTCTGATCTGGGTTTGCACTATTTGCTTATGTCTAATTTTGTGGACGCTAGGTATTGATGGGTTAATGCCGAATCTTTGTCTTTCTTTGATGCATTATTTTAGTTTCCAGCCAGCGATTATGGTTATATCTATATTTTTTTGTCCTGGCATGCAAGCATATTAATGAACAGGCACACGCTATTGTTAATATCTGTCACACACATTAAAAAATCACACACACACAATGATTTGACAGTGATTATGTTATAATTTGAGTCTGATGCATGAAAGATAGGTTGATGAATAAGACTTTAAGAACAAAGAGTAAGGATTAAAGGACAGAATTGTTCGACTTACATTTTTGCACCATGACATTTTTATTTTACAGGAGAAGGGAAGCAACTCTGTCTCCGAACAGGTACATTATTTTGTTTGATTCAGAATTATTTGTAAATGGGACGCTCAAACGTTTAATTAACATCTTATAATAAATCGCATGTTCTGTTTTGTTTCAGATGAGCTAAAGAAAATGGCATCTTTTATGGAGCACATGGACAGATTTTATGAGTGGACAGTGGAGGTGTCAGGTCGGTCTTAAAAGTTGTCAAAAAGTTGTAAATAGCTAAGTACTTTGTAGAAAATTGAGTTTCTGTTTATCACCAGGCCAGTTATAATCTTTATTGATTAATACAATAAAACAATGGAAATCTAAAGACTTGAGCGGTTCATTTAATGATACTGAAAACTTATGTAAACGGTCGAAGATTGGTTCACTGTTTCACCGTATACAGTTGACTATAAAACCGTATACACTGTAAGCTGTATCTGGCAAGATGTTGCATATCCACCTATATAGCTGATTTTTGATTGGTCGAAATAAAGAAATTGTAATGTTATAGTTACTGAAAATTTCATTTTCATTATAATCATCAACATCATCATATTGTTGTAATGATCCTCATTAGTAGAGCCAACAGTAATGCACGATCACTACCACTACTACAAACACTAACTTTGTCATCATTACCGTCGCCTTAATTTTTGTAGCAAACGTCCCTATTATCAATACAACTATACCCGTAGTGTTAAACACCATCGCTGTCATCATCAACGGCAACAGTTGCAATAGCAGCAACAGTATGGTCACAACAACCATCATCGTTGTCATCGTGGACATCACCATAGTCGCTTATGTTCATCACCATCATAATATTAATCATCAGTATGTTTGCTAGCATACTTGCAAACTTGCACATGGGCATGCATTTCTTCTCGAAAATGCGTAGATACATATATTTGAACATGTAGCTATTTTTGATTTGCATCTTCATTCGGACATTCATGTATACTTAACGAAGCACCTTTCTTTTGGAAATATAGAGAATAATAGGTTAGTGTCTTAATATGAGAAAGTTTATCTGGCAAGGCGTAGGAATTTATCGGGTGAGCCGTATATCAACGTCACGTGACAACTGCCGTAGATAAAGAAAAATATACGGCACCTTGTTATTAGTTCAAAAGTGTTATTAATGACAGGATAATCATTTTTATTCTGTTATTGCCGCCGTAGACGTATTTTGGCAACAAAATTTTGACAATCACTGATTTTCAGATGCGCTCACTTTTTCGGAACTGCGTCATGCACATGCACAAGTTTAATTTTGAGCAGTGACATGTTAATGATCATTCCTGACAGTTTATGTTAAATACTGGTCACTCTTCTAAGCTATGTAAGCTTCCTGGGTTCAAAACTAGTATACGCGCCAACAGTGTGGAATGCAGGAAGTTGCTGGAGACCTTCAGTTCTGGTGGGATTCGAACTATCGATCTCCGAATCCGTATATAGAACCAAATCAGCAAAAGTTTTACTCCTTCCATTTCTGCTTGATAAAGATTCCGTTTAAAGATACTAAAAGATAACCGTTAATGCAATCAACGACGGTTTTTCTTCGATATTTAAATTGTAGTAGCAGTAAACGTCGATGTTCTTGGTATTTCCCGATGTTACACGATGATTTCCGATGTTTTACAGATCCGCGGACAGAGAATTGGCTCCTATTATCCTCACCATGGCCAATCATTGTCATCTTCTTTCTATATCTACTTATTGTGTGGGCCGGACCAAAGTTAATGAGAAACCGGGCACCAGTGTCCTTAAAGCCAGTCATTATACCATATAATCTTGGTCTTGTTGCCTTATCCGTGTATATGTTTTATGAGGTAAGTAATATATTTTAGGTATGCCCAGTTCAGTACAGTTTTGCTGCCCTTTAGAGATCCTAAAAATATGTCTAAATGCTTAGCATCTTCCGAGTTTTTTTGGTGGAAAATGTTGCAGTCGAAGCTTCTGTTTTCATTTATTTCAGTTGTCAGATTTAGAAATACAAAAAGAAATTCATATGATTTATAGCAAACAGTATCTTATATCTTTGTCAGAAAAACGTTGGACTTATTTTGCGACATTTTTTTTCAGTTTTTCATGTCCGCCTATCTAGCAGGTTACAGTTTGAAATGTCAACCGGTAGATTATTCCAATAGCCCATTAGCATTACGGGTACGTATATAAAAAAATATAACAGTAAAATTTATGCAGCAGAAATTATAAAAGGCATCTTAAATGTATGGAACACGTTCATTTGTTAATTATATAAGGCAGTATTGATGCATAACTATTTTACATATCTTGTTTTAACCTTTGCTAAAGACCTCCTGGTTACACATTAGCAAAGAAAAAGATGTAAGATTTTAAGTTATTCCTTCCAGAAAGGTCTTTGTAACTATAAGTTACATGCAAAAAAAGCAACAGCATTATTTATCTTGAACTAGATGTGTTTCATCTGTTTGCAGAAGTTGACAATGGGATGCTTTTTTTTTCATAATTTTAGGTTACTTTATTTAACTGACTACTTACATGTGTCACTTGGTGCCTTTTAAAATATGTCACTTCGTACCTGAAAACGGAGTTTTTCATTCCCAGTAAAGTTTCCTTATTCGTTGCCTTTTCCTGTTGTTTCAGATGGCGCGGGTGTGTTGGTGGTTTTTCTTTTCCAAAGTTATAGAACTGCTGGATACGGTATATATTTGATATAAGTTAAAGTTATTTCCCTTTATATGATAAATTCATCCACATTCACTAGTCTGCATTTTCTCGTATTTTACTAATCTAACCTGATCCATAAAAAGCTGAAGGAAATTTATAACTTACCTCTCTCTCTCTTGTTTTTTCAGTGACATCCATATTCATTGTTCTAACAGTAGACATTTTAGTAAGAGTTTAAATCTAATTGTAATATAATACTTGAATAAGCAGAGATGTGGAGCAACAGGTGTCTGATGCCTAATCTGGAATTCCTGGGTTCGAACAACCACAGTTATTTCCGTCCCTAATTTCGGCCAAGTCACAGCTCAGACCTCTGAAAACAGTCTCATTAAATCTTAATAAGTCAAATGAAAGAAAACTGGCATAATTACATGATAGTTAAACATTTAAACAAATTGCACTATCCTCCTGAAATTATGTCAGAAATATGTTTAATATCATCGTTAAATAAATACTTGTTTGTCTCCAGAAAGTTTGACCTGAAAATAGCTTAAAACTTAAAACATTATTATGACACTCAAAATTAGAATCGAGGTCAGGGTTTGAATAAATTATTCATAGAAATGTTTAAGTCGGAATCTTACCAAAGAGCATGTTTTTTTAGCCGTCATCTGTTTTTTATAACTTTCAGGTGTTTTTTATATTACGGAAGAAGAATGACCAAGTGACCTTTCTACATGTCTATCATCATTGTACAATGATCATTAACTGGTATTTAGGTGCGAAATATGTTGCAGGCGGACAATGTAAGTAAAATGAATTATGTTGATTTACTAGATTTACATAACTCTGTATTCCTCCTAATTTACCATATATTTATATTCTAGCTGTGTATGTAGAGTTCGTGTAACCATTTTTTAAACATGAATAGATATAAGGTAAGTGAATTCTTTATTTATATATAGATGCTTTTCTTTCCGTTACTGTCTTTGAATGTCAGATGATGTGTCTTTGCAAGAATATACATGTGATAAATATATTAATTCCTATATGTTTGCAGCCTTTTTTGTGGCCATGTTGAATTCGTGTGTGCATATATTTATGTACACATATTATGGGTTGGCAGCATTTGGACCTCATATGCAGAAATACCTCTGGTGGAAACGATATTTAACACGTATGCAACTGGTTAGTAAATGCAACATTTGACGCTGTTTTAGATTTTATGTGCTTCTGTTTAATATTCAAACTACATGTATATTGAAGGACTTATATGCTTAATCTCGCCTTTTATCATGTGTTTGTAGTGAAAAGAATTGGGAAAAAAGTGTACAGAACATATATAAGTTTTTTGCACTGAAAATTTCCGAAATATTTTCCTTCATTAAAAAGAATTTTTGTTACCTAGCGTTTATATCCGGCATAAATTAAATTAATTAGAAATTAAAATAACCTGTCTCAGAATTGTATAAAGGAAGGAAAAGGTGTTATTACTTCAAAGACAGATTTCAAATTCGGCCTGATGCACAGTATCCTACTGTCTGTTTATTTAAAGTAGTAACAGCAGTTCTACTAAGCTCTAGAAACTGTAACATCCATGAAGTAGTCCATTCTCACAGACTTCAAACTGGTATTTCTTCCATGAAAATGAGGCTGGGTTTCTTATTTGTCATAATCAGAGAGATTTGTTCAGTATATTCTTAAAATTGATCAGAAAATAGCCCAGTTTTCTCAGTTTACACACTTATGTTGTAATAACTATAAAACTGGTCCACTTCCGGTTTTATGAAGAATATTGTATTTCTTTCTTGATCTTAGATGGATTGCAAAACCATCATTAAACCGAATGATTTTAACCACTAAACCATCTATTCTTTATTACAAGTATATATTTTAAACAGATTTTCAATTTGTTAACCATCTGTTCCTTTCAGAGCCAGTTCCTTGCCTTTGTTGTACACACAGGGTACAATCTTATGATAGACTGCGATTTTCCCAGGGGGTACAATATTGCTGTCTTCCTCTACGCCATCTCTCTGATTGTCCTCTTTGGAAACTTTTACTACAGGACTTACACAAACAAGAAAACACACCGTCAGTAGAGTAATACATATGTTGAAAATGCCAGTTTTTTACCCAAGGTGCCAAAGTTTTGGGATGCTCGAACTAGACAAATCAATATTTACATGTATAGTTGATTCATATAAAGATATAATATAAGTTTATAAGCTAGATTGAATGTATACTGTAACATTTAATTTGCCCTATACGTCAAATGGAGTAATAGAATTATTATGATTGGTGGAAAAGCAAATGCTTTGATTCTGTTTCTATAATTTGAACTTCATGCAATCACTTGAACAATATTGTTTGAATATATTTTAATCACTTATAATAAATGACCAATATAAGAAAAATGGACCTCAGATCAGAATTGAGAAAAACTTTTGTGTAGTAGGCCGCTATACTAGCCACTATTCGGGTATACCTGTCGGTTGAGTTTTAGGTGTTTGCGACCTTATCTAACATTTTTATAATTTTAATCTTTCACAGCCTTAGGCCTCAAACCGTTAACGTTTTGGGCTGCTTAGACAGTTACTATAATGCCAGAAGGTCCTCGGTGAAAAGAACTAAAATCTTAAAATGAATACGCATTTTGTAGTTGTTGTTTCTTTTCCTTTTAATATTTTTGGAATATGCAATCTTGCCCCATGATAAAACTTCGTGGTAAAAAGTTCCGATAGTTTATTTCAAACTTTAACATGTCCTTATATATGTGTAAATTATTCTTAACATACTGAAAAAGGCATGTTTTCAGACATCTTAAAATTTCAGAAAAAGTCAAAATCAATATTTTGGAGTATTTGGTATTTTTGAAGTGTCATTTCACTAATTATCTTGATAAAAAAGACCGTTTTCATTGACCTTCACCTTTCCAGTGTTTGTTCTACGTAATTCTCGTAAAAAATATGTGCTCAACATTTGCCTCTTGTTGTAATAAAGAAATATTTCATATCACTAAAGGCTTTTAGGCATTTTGGTGATCGATCAGTTGGCTTATAGACATTGACAGACCAGAACCGAAGGTTAAGGTTGATTCATTGTTCCGGACTGACTGGCCATGCAAGGTTTAAGACCGACTTGGAGATCACTTAATATAGTAGAGGGTCCAGAGAGTGGTGTATTCTATTTGTTATATAGTTACTCGTATTTTATGTTCCCTATCGCTTTTAACCTAAAGATACGACCAACACATGTACAATTTGACAGTCGTTGAAGATAAAGTTTACATAAGCTTTCGTTACACACTTCTTACGGGTTACACATAATATTCAGCGGACTGCTATGTTTAAATTGTGACTGATATATCGTCCTGCTAAACCAAAGCGAATCACTACCTGTAAGGACCAGTATCTCTTACAAATGAATAGAAGGAACAAACTTGTAATCTTTATGTATAATATAGCATATTTTTGTCTGAAATGATTTCTGGCGCATGTTAAATGGTTATTGAATTCTTATTGTTCTTAATATGTTCAGGTTCAATTGTTATATTCAGGTTTAGATTAGGTTGTAAAATGTTTGAAGAGTATTAAACAATAATAAAAATGCCATTAGTTTTGTTCTGTTTACTAGAAGAGGAGGGGGAGAAGTAAAAATGGAGCTGTATGAAAACCTAAAACCTCACATTAAAGTTACTCGGCTGGCAAGAGGAGTTTGCCTTCTAATCAGCCACTCGCTGTCGGGCTCTGCATACTTTAAAAATGAAAAGGGTTTAAGATTTTTAACGTTAAAACCTGAACTCATAAAATCTTTATTCAACGCTGTTTGTACCAGTGCTACAGAAATGGCTTTTACCTATAGAAATGTATGACAAAAAATAAATGTAATTTCAGTTTTAATCCAACTGTGTTTTGTTAAGTTGTAGCACTTAATGAAAATCAGTTCTACATATATATTACCCAAGTTCTTCTGCAAAGTTTCATTTCAGTTGAACGTTCATCAACTTGGCTCAATTTTGTAATATAGGTGCGTAACTGGTATTACTTTAGTAGCTTTGAACAGGGTGATTATTATGGCATTTATTTACATTTACACCGTTAGGCAAGAAATTCTCTCAGAGAAGAGGACAATTTATATTTGAACCAAAATGGTGAAACGCATGTGAAATCAATGGAGCATACCCGAATCTACATGTCTGCAACAAAAATAAACTTTGAGCACACTTTGGAAGACATTCATTGTGTGAATTTTCCAGTTAAAATTTCTACAAGTACTTTCAGAGAAAGCTTTAACTGATTCCATAGTGATTGTAAGCATTAACTTGTTAAGAGTCTAGCCTATTTGACCCCAGTCCTAACGAGGCAGTTCCTTTTTCAATGTAAGTTTTTCTTACCCAGTCTCCCGTGAACTATTTTTATTCAGCTAATTAAAAAGAAATCGCGAGGCAGTCTACGGTGTACAGGAACTATGGAATACTATATTCACTGTCGCATTTCTTGTCAAAAGCAAATCGACTTAATTGTGGTTTGAGACTACATTTCTGTAGACTTTATCCCGTTTTCAACTTTTTATAAACTAATAAACGGCTTTTCTTTCACATTAAAGTCTCAACACTTCTTTACATAGCTGCGTTGCTTCTGTAGAAAGTGTGAATTGCAGCTGTCACAGGGCGGCCGGCACCAATCTTTACTACAGGCTAAGTTTCAGCAGCGTTGTGTTCATTTCAGCTTTTAGTCATTTTAAAATGTATCCTTTTTGCAAAAAAAGGTTTACTTTTCATTTCTTTTTACTTTTGCTTCAGAGAACAGCTAGAAACATTTTTTCATTGTTACCCATTTATAGGTGGTTGAACTGAAGCACTGAATGGCTTGGTTGCCTTTGCAGAACGCCACACCTAGTTCTCCGTCTAGGATTCTAACCTGCGTTTTGAACCGGAAGCCAACGTCCTGAAATGTAAGCCATCGACGGCTACGATCATATCCGTTCTATTATATCTGACTGACAAAAATTCTGATATGCCATTTTACGTTAATTCCTGTACTGGAAATATTCGCATGAGATTTAAGCCCAGTCGGATCAGTTTACTTCTTTACATGTTGTAGTTTATTTGTTTTTCGTTAGCTTGATCATTGTTCGTAAATCCTTTGTTCGTTTTTTTCAAACATTAATAAAGAGATTTTATTGTGTCGTGATACGTAAATTAGTTTGTTTTAATCCAGTGGGTCTTATAAAATTGTATTTCAGATTTAAAATGAATCGTTTATTTTGCTTTTAGATAGAAATATTTGGGATGCAAAAGTTGATTGGAGCCCCAAAACTACTTTGTTTATAACGATGTATTATAGACAAAACGTCAAAGCATCCTTTTGAAGTCAGTTTGAAGCAATGATCTTTAATAACTGTACATCTTTTAGCGTAATAAAAGTTAGTAATATTAAGATCATTTTAAATAAATTGCCAAACATTTAGATTACAATAAATGAAAACGATCATTTTAAAGGAAAGCAGCGGGGAAAAACAGAACAACAAGAATTTATTTCAATGAAGAATCTCACTATATATTTCAAACTAACGAAACAACCCCCGATATGTTACTCAACATTTACCTCCTCGGATTATAGCAAAATGTGTCTGTACCAAAGCAGTTGTCGAAAACTTTACTTTACAACCATAATGAAGTAAAAAATAAACAAGGAATTATCATAGTGTCACCCCTACTGATAAGCCTCATGGGCTTACGAGACACCTCAACTCACGTGCACAAATAGTCAATTTTCCTAAGTCATCAATTAGAACTGATAAACAAAGAACAATTCACCTGACTTAAATACAACTGAGATAACTCATGACTTCAAACATTTTCATTTAGCAAATGTAATTAAGTTAAACATTATCAAGTTCAGATATCGGAATAATCATTAATATGAATATTGGTTGATGCTATTCTAGCCTGAAAATATCTAAAACTGGATCTTTTTTTTGACGCCGATTCCCTTGAGGAAAATAAAACTAAATGCAATTGTTTATTTTTTTATCATGTTTTTCATTATCATGATACGTCTGTTCTGTAAAGTACACCATACTTTCTTAGTGTCGTCTGGTTCTTTCCTTTTTATACTGTTCTGTGCATTCTGTTTTCTTAAATTGCATAAGCATGTTCTTACGAACATGAAAGTCCGTAACAGAAAGATGCGATGCGTGTTAGAATACGCAACCCAGAGTTGGATTCGAACTCCGATCTTAGCGCATCGAAGACCAACACCCTAACCGCTGAGCCGAAGAATCGATTCCCTGACACAGTTGTCAGGGGTTGTATTTAACATACACTTTTAGGAAGGTATGCTATAGACCGTAACTGTGTTAAAAAGTTTGAAGTTTTATTCTTTTCTTTTTTCTTTTTCATTTCTGTTGTATGAAGTGATTCTAGTTTACGAAAGAATAAATATGCAAAGAAGCCTTAACCCTCTGTTAAATGTATCCAAAACGCTAAAATCCACAGCTGGCATGACGGGATCTGAATACAACAATTGTATATGTGATTCAAATTGATAATAATATACTTTTAACTCTTAAACTATAGTTGGAAGTATTCCCAAGAAGTTACTGAGATATATTAAGTTGTTATTAAAAACTTGCTTGCCTATGAAGTGTTTATAACTGTTACTCTTTAAATAGATCTTCCTCTTACGCGTTTATCAAAAACATGATATACAAAGAACTAATAAAAAGATATACTTTAAAAATGTTATGAACAATCTAAATATCTGGAGAAAGTATGTACTGTATTTATATTCTCATTAACTGAAAACAATCAGATATTACTGCATGCATTTTCTCACAGTATGTAGTATTATCTTCACACCTTTAAAGCCAACTAAACATTCTTTATATCTCTTAAAACAGCTGTTAGTGATTTCGGCTCTTACATTAATAAGAAAACATCACCACAGTATAGTTTAGTTTATTTAAGTCTCATCCACTACATGTACATATAATACAAATATACATTCAATAAAACTTAAAATACATGTTAATGGTCATTCTTATAAAGAATTATAAGAGACTATATATATGTTGTTACAAACATGTTACAAGTATCATAAAATACAATCCACATTTAAAAGGTTAGCTCAGATTATACCTTACACAGATAGGTATTTTACATAGTCATATATGAGCAGTCCAGTAAGATCAAATAAAATACTGAGTAGTTGTTTGACTGATAATATTACTTAACTATTAGATAAGAACTTTAATTTGTTACAATCCTTTAAAACAGCTAAGATTTTAATTCTTTACACTTTAAAATATCTTTGGATACAATTTTCATTAATAAAAAAGTCTTAAAACCATATAAGACTATATATATATAAAAAGACCTAATCATAATACAAGCATTTTGCACGTTTTTCTAAAATAAGGTAGCAGGATTTTGCAACTTCTCTAACAATACTACCATTGGAAAGTAAAAAATTAAGCTTGCTCACATCATTTAACATAGGAAACCCATTATTAATATACACTGCTTTGTCTAACAAATTTTGTCTGATATCTGTATATTGTGGACATTTCAAAAGAACATGAATTTCATTTTCTACTTCTGTATTACACAATGGACATATTCTATCATTGACTGCTAGTCTTTCATAGCGACCAGTTTCTAGTCTAATTGGAGCGACTCCACACCGAAATTTTGCAAGTGCTGATCTATGCTTATATGGAAGCAGTACTTTGATATAGTTCTCAGTTTCAAAATCAAATTTGAAATTCCTGTATGTTCTCAATTTATTATTTCCAGACCCATGCGAACTGTATAACCCATGTAAAGATTCAATCCAATTATCTAGATACTGGTTAAAATAGTTTACTTGCAATTTCTCTAATAAAGTCTGCTTATATAAATGTACATTTTCTACATCAATATATTCATTATAGTGATATTTTTTGAACAACTCGTTTACTGTAAAGTGCCAGTTTTTACAATGCATACCAGATAAATGTGTACAATGATTGTACACCATTTTATTTATTCTTCTGTCTAACATTTTTGAAAATCTACAACACAAGTTCACTACACATTTTAGTTGTCTAGAAAACGTTGGCTCCCAGCCCATGTCACCTGCAACGGCAAGGTTTGGTGTGTATTTACCAGTTCCCATGAAAAAACGCATGGCCCTGTTTTGTATTGCATCTATACAACTGAACTGTCTAGTGCCCCAAATGCCTGCACCATATGCAATGACTGGCCAAACAAGGCTGTCGAATAATTTTGTGTAAACATGAAATGGCATACCACCTATTGCCTAGTAACTACAGTTTTTCAGTTTGCAAGTTGTACGATAAATTCACGTTAAAATGTTTCAATTTTAGCGAAAATATTAAAGATCACAGCCCTAGATTAAAAGATTAACATTGGCCAAAAGCTTTACTTAAAACTTAATTATCATTATATCTTTATTAGACTTATATTTATTTATATAGTCCAGTCATAGACGAGCATTTGTCTCGTTTGAAACCAAATTCTCCATGTAATGGATATTTGATTGTGGTTAAAAGGTTCTTTTTTATACAGTAGCGTATAAAATACAAAATAGCCTAGGAAAACGAAATTACGTAAGTTTACTGATAATTCAGCCTGAATTCAACATGTTCCATTTTCTTTCAACACCCAATGTGAGGAACATATTGGTGTTTACGAAATTAATTTGCATGACGACTCGGACCAACTTCAACTTAAAACTCAGGATCTTATGACTCACAAATTTCTGTCAAATCATTATACGTGTTTTAACATTTTCAGAGTAATAAGACTCACATTGAAAAGGTTACCTGTACTTCGATGTAAGAAAGTTTGTTAAATAAACAAATATGACATTTTGTGTTAGAGATTAAGTGATCCAAAAAAATTCCCGAGAATTACTCTCTACCGCAAAAAAAGCACTCTTGGTAATAACAAAGCAGTGTATCACATACCGTAAAAACTTTTGCGGAAGAACCGTAACGAACGAATTATTCATATGTAAACAAATTTCTTAAACTGAAGTATTGATTAGAAACTTGATTATAACATTTCCATATATATCTAAAACTTACAGATGTCTTGCTAATATAAATATTCATTCCAGTAAAACAAAACAAAACAGAACAAAAACAAAACAAAAACACATCAACAACAACAACAAAACAACAACAAAAAAATACACTCAAGGCAGTGTACCTGCTTGACATTAAAATACATCCTTATCAGTCTTGCTTTAAAATGCCGAACCAGTTCAGTACATTTCAACATAAACTAGAGCTATCACTAAATGTGATTAATACCCCCGCAAGACTGCTTCGGAACTGAGGAAGTTACAAAATACTTTGTAAAAGAATTGAAATAGAGCTATGTTTGTGGGCAATTAAAGGTAGTTGTCGTTCTTGTACACTGCATTTCCTTTCACTGTGGTTGACCATTGTATGAAGTTTCATTGTATTCCAACAATTAGTTTTCAAGTTATGCTCTGGACAAGAAAAAAAACAAAGGGCAATAACTCTGCAAATACTGTAGTTGGCGTTATGGCTCTTATACACTGCACTTCCTGTCATTGTGCTTGACCATTGTATGAAGTTGCATTGAATTTCAACCATTCGTTTTCAAGTTATGCTCCGGACAAGGAAACCAACAAAGGGCAGTAACTGTGCAAATAGTGAAGATGGATTTATAGCTGTTGTATACTGCACTTCCTCTCGTTGTGCTTGACCATTGTATGAAGTTGCAATGAATTTCAACCATTCGTTTTCAAGGTATGTTCCAGACAAGGAAAACCAACAAAGGGCAATGACTCTTCAAATAGTGAAGATGGATTTATAACTCTTGTATACTGCACTTTCTGTCATTGTGTTTGATTATTGTATGAAGTTGCACTGAATTCCAACCATTCAATTTCAAGTTATGCTCCGTACAAGGAAAACCAACAAAGGACAATAGCTGTGCAAATAGTGGAGATGGAGTTATGATTCTTAAACACTGCACTTCCTCTCATTGTGCTTGACCATTGTATGAAGTTGCATTGAATTCCAACCATTCGTTTTCAAGTTATGCTTCGGACAAGGAAAACCAACAAAGTGCAATAACTCTGCAAATAGTGAAGATGGAGTTTTGGTTCTTGATTCTTTGTTTGGCTGAAAACTGTATAAAATAACACTAAAAACCAGTCAGAATTTTTGTGCAAAATTCTAATGTGTGGAATCGTCAACGTTAAATCAGATTGTACCACTGTTTTAAGGGATTATGTAGAAACACCTGTAAATTCAAGCGCTGTAAATTCATATCTTATATTATATTTCAGGATTGTATTTTATCAAAATATACAAATGAATGAATTCTTTAGATTAGTCTTTCGACTACAGACTGTCACATCAAACGTTTTTGAACAGATAAAAAAAAAAGTGGGAGGGAGGGGGGCGTAATTTATATAAAATAAAGTTTAATAAAGTTAAGAGAAGGCTCTCTTAGACTACATTCATAATAAATCACATTTGTAAAAGAATTTAATGCGCGTATGATCTCTTTTGCAACAGGTAAATTGTGTTGAAAATTTGTTTGTTCGAAATGGTGCTTGACGTTAGAAGCACATATGTAACAGGTTTAGTTCTTGAGTGACAATGTTCAGTTAGGTAATAGTAATAGAAACAACATAATATATCTGCCATAAGTACCACTGCAGGTTATCATTACCATCGTCGTTATTACTTCTACAACTACGCGTCTAGCTAAATCGAGATAGATATATTCGGTTGCCGGGTCGCTGGTTCGAGTTTCTAATCCTAACAACTGCCTTTATTTCGCCAAGAACAGCTGTTTCACGTAAGGTAACTATCAGGAAGTTGGCAGGCACTGGGATTTGTTAGATACACGGGCGAATCCTTTGTGTGTGTATGGGGGGTAGGGGCAGGGAGAATGGGCCTTGTACAGCGGCCCATGTCATTCCCTTAACCTAAATTGGATCCGCCTATGTTTTAAGGGCATTGTTAATGTTTAGTTTGTAAGAATGTACAGTACATTTTAAATATTAAAAGGGTTTGAGACAGTTGGAGCTTGTCATATCTTATAAATAACTTCCACATGTTAGTTTCATTTTTTTTAAATAGTTAATTTTTATATATATTTAACACTAAGATAGGTATAAAATCCGTAATTTGTGCTTTTTACACTCATAAAAAGAAGAAGAAAGAATATTTCAGGCGGCAGAATAGAATGTAGGGCCGTCATGATTCCAATAAAGTTTCTCGACAGATTAAACTTTTGCTGAGTATTCGCGCGGACGAAAAGGTGAGACGGACTGACGGATGGACGGGAGAAGGACGTATCGACGACTATATGCTTTAAAGTACCAAACTGGCTCTGAGTAAAAAAAGGAAATTATAAGTAACAGACGTGGTGGTCTAACATGCCTCTATGACTTATACGCCCAACAGAATGTTCCTGTAATCTTAACATGCAAAACCTCATAATGTGCTGCTTTTAAGTAGTTTTAAAAGTTCTTACAAATATCTTAAATCATTCGAACTAAAAGAGTTTCGTTTTGTAAATAAATGATAAGTGTTACAGAAGTTTCAGAATATATATCGTGTCTGAAACAAATCACGTTTCTCTCATTTTCCCAAACGTCTAGAGATTCATACTACCAGAACACAAATCTGCAGCCTTCAATTTTGTGAGAGTTACTGACGACAAATAGTTTACAGGCAATAGTTTCCCCATTATTGTTAACGTGTAGAACCTCAAGAACATGTCTATACAAATGGAATGTCGTCAAGGCCAAAATGTACTTTTTCATCGCCGATTTGAAGAACTATATATCTTTTTATCCTTCAGCTGACCGCGAGTTTAAATGAGCCATATGCTAAAAGCATTACGGGTTTTAACAGTATATTGAAGTTACACAGAAAGGATATAATGTAACAGATTCAGATTTGTGAAGTTAGCGGCCTAGCGGCCTGGCGGCGTGAAGTTAGCGGCCTGGCGGCCTAGCGGCCTGGCGGCGTGAAGTTAGCGGCCTGGCGGCGTGAAGTTAGAGGCCTAGCGGCGTGAAGATGGCTGCCTTTATCACAATTTTGGTTGATCTTAAAAACGGATTGAAATCTATTTTACAGCATATAATGTAAATTGCAGGGGTGTATAAGAAAGTTATCGACATGATTTAGCTTTTATTTTTTAAAATAAATTATTTAACAAAGTTCTAGCTTATCTGCAAAGACGACTCGGAATCTCTTTGTACATTTACTCCCATATACTCTTTGTAAATTACATTTCAGTTGATGATTAAGTAAAATATCAACAAGAACTAGCTTTGATTTTTTTTTAACTTTTCGAAGCCTGGCGGCCTAGCGGCCTAAACTTAAAATTTATCATAATTTATGTTTATCTTAAAAACGTCTTGAAATCGATTTTTTCAGCATGTAATGTACATTTCAGGGGTGAATAAGCAAAATATCAACAAGAACTAGCTTTGATTTTTTTAAGTTTTCGAAGCCTGGCGGCCTAGCAGCCTGGCAGCCTAGCGGCCTAAACTAAATATTTATCATAATTTATGTTTATCTTAAAACGTCTTGAAATCGATTTTTTCAGCATGTAATGTACATTTCAGGGGTGAATAAGCAAAATATTAATATTTTTGTTGATATTTTACCTAATCATCCCTGAAATGTACATTGCATGCTGTAAAAATCGAATTCAAGCCGTTTTTAAGATAAACATAAATTATGATAAATATTAAGTTTAGGCCGCTAGGCCGCCAGACTTCGAAAATTTAAAAAAAAATCAAAGCTAGTTCTTGTTGATATTTTGCTTATTCACCCCTGAAATGTACATTACATGCTGAAAAAATCGATTTCAAGACGTTTTTAAGATAAACATAAATTATGATAAATTTTAAGTTTGGGCCGTCAGGCCGCTAGGCCGCCAGGATTCGAAAAGTTAAAAAAAAATCAAAGCTAGTTCTTGTTGATATTTTACTTAATCATCAACTGAAATGTAATTTACAAAGAGTACATGGGAGTAAATGTACAAAGAGATTCCGAGTCGTCTTTGCAGATAAGCTAGAACTTTGTTAAATAATTTATTTTAAAAAATAAAAGCTAAATCATGTCGATAACTTTCTTATACACCCCTGCAATTTACATTATATGCTGTAAAAATAGATTTCAATCCGTTTTTAAGATCAACCTAAATTGTGATAAAGGCAGCCATCTTCACGCCGCTAGGCCGCTAACTTCACGCCGCCAGGCCGCTAGGCCGCCAGGCCGCTAACTTCACGCCGCCAGGCCGCTAGGCCGCCAGGCCGCTAACTTCACGCCGCCAGGCCGCTAGACTGCTAGGCCGCTAACTTCACAAATCTAACAGATTCTTCAAGATTTTACACCACAGCCTCAAGTTCGTTAAAAATATCCTGTTCATGTGCAGGTTAATAAACATATAATAGCTATAAACAATGTGTGTATATCTGTCCCTGAATATTTTTTTGTGTGTTTTCCTGCTGAAAATGCACTATTCAGCTCTGCAGCATATGCTAAGCTTACCCTTTGAACGTGACAATTTTTTGAGAAATCATTATGTTTCCGTGACCCATTGCTCTACAGCCCGCATTAATTACTGATTGCAATCAAACCAGACAAATAGGATCATCAAGACAAACACCTAGTGACATAGGAAATAAATCGTGTTACCAGACGCTTTAAGGAGTGTAACTGGCATTAGTTGTAACATAAATCTTTTAGTAATCAGAAAATAAAACCATCTCGTGGATTGTAATGCACTAATAGTAAAAGTGCAAGGAAACTGTGCTTATATCTATAAACACGTGTCTGCAGCTTTCTCCAAATGTTTTTCATAAAATTTAATATGTTATAGATAAACAGTTTACGATGCTTATAGACAAATGCAGTATTCATTTGGCTCTATAGTTTTTGCATCGCATTTCATTGTATAGTAAATAGTTATCAATATGTCCCACTAAGGCTTAATAGTTATCTATATGTCTTACAAATTTTCAATAATCACGGTTTCAATTGAGAACTGTATTCTATTAAACTAGTTCTCAAATGCCAGAATAAATGTCTGCAACCTATATCGAAAATATCTACAGAGCAGATTTTTCACTGTTCAAAAATCGCTTTGAGCTAAAATCTGTGAAGATTGTTTATCAAACACCGCTATCATTTTTGTAAATAGAAAAGTATAGAAACTTTATCCGAGTAGAAAATCCATCCAGTCGGATACACAAAAGAAACTTTAGTTTACTTCATTGTGCACTCGCATAAAGCCATTAAATAGACAAAAAGTTATTATCCCCGATTACTTTAAATCTGACCGCAATGAAGCAGTTTAATCCCCACTCCGAAAGAAAGAAGGCAGATTGATTTCCTTTCTGTCTTACATTATTATAATGTTTCAAAGTTTCAAAGTTTATTTAACTATAAAGTTAAGTCCCACATATGTGGGCAACATTAACATCAATATATATACATACAGACAAAACACGTGACATGGAAAACGGCTAAAGGAAATATTACTTTAAAGTTTTATACCGGTAGTATATTGAATATTATGAGAAGAAGTATTTTGATTTATCAAAAGTAACAAACCGAAACATACGATATAACATAATAGCAAACATGCATTAAGCCCAATTATTGAGTATATATAGAAAAGCAAACTTTTACAGTAAATGAAAATAAATGTGCCGATTCTTTGATTAATTAATATAAACAGGTCGTCACAATTTACTATACACTATCACTATACAAACATTTATACAAATTTTTACACATTTGGCAACAATTATTTTGAACAATATAACACACATACATGTTTACGAATTTATACGCACACGTTGATATGTAACAATATCCATATACATACACACATACACAAAAACATACACATAAAAAAAAAGACAGACAGACAGACAAACATACATCCGTACATACGCACACACATACAAACGGCTTAATACATGTACGTATATATCAATTTAATCTGGTGTTTCTGAAATACTTCATTATTCTATCACAAAACAAACTAAGGTTCTTTAAATCTGAGTAATTACTACATGAAATTAAATCTCTAACTTTCAAAATATTTGGTCGATTATACATAACAGGTTTAAGGTATTTTCTACGATCAGATAAAAATATTGGACATATAAAAAGATAATGATATTCATCGCCAAGATCTCTGCAATTTGGACAATATCTTTCATTAGCAGGGATATTATACCATCTGCCTGTTTCGATTGGCAATTTATGATTTCTTGTTACAAATTGTATTAAGGGTTTAGATAAGTATTGTGGCAGCTTTTTTATATATGGTTCTTGGGTAAAATTTGCTTTCATGTATTTGTAGAAATTACTGTCAGACGTTTTAGCAATGTCATAATACCATTTTTGTATAAACATGTCTTTGATTTTTCGTTTACTTGAAACAATCAACCATTTACTGTTTAAAAAAAAGTTGACTATTCCATATTCCCGAAAAGCCTGTACTGCACAATAAATCTTTGATAAAATCAATCCAATGCGATTTTATTAGCCTCTGAGTATGCATTTTATGTAAAATAATATATAATTTAGAAGCAAGTTTTGTTTGTTTATCATTAACAGTATTTTCTATTAGCCGTGACCAGTACGCTATAACTCTGCATTTAATGTCAATAGATAAAGGGAATATGTTGAGCTCACCATAAATCATATAAGACGGGGTTGATTTCTTAAGATTAAATATATATTTTAAGAATTTTAACTGAACTCTTTCTAATATGTCAATATTTCCAAATCCCCATATTTCGCTTCCATATAAAAGTATTGGTTTTACAGTTTTTTCAAATAGTTCAATTTGTAATTCATACGGTAGTGATAATTTCTTTATTTTTCGTAATAAGGAAAACATTGCTTTATTAGCTTGATCTGCTATATGACTTTTTGTTTTGGTAAAAGACCCACTTTTCGTAAAAAATACACCCAAGTACTTATATTCATCTACATATTCAATAACTTCATCTCCTATTTTAAATTCTTTTACAGATCTTTGGTTTCCCTTACTTATACTCATTACTTTTGTCTTCGATACATTAACAGTTAATTTCCAGGTATCACAGTAGTTTTTAAAAGAGTTTAATGCGTTTTGGAGGTCGTCTGGGTCATCACTAAATATCACTGTGTCATCAGCATAGAGTAGAATAAATAGTTTCATATAAATATGGGCGTCATCAATAATAGCTTGTCTTGAAATTCCGTTGATGTTACTATTTCTAAGAAATTTTTCTAGGTCATTCAAAAAGATTGAAAACAAAAATGGAGAAAGATTTTCCCCTTGTCTTACGCCTATTAAACAATCAAATAAATCAGAAGAACCTTCATTTGTGACAATTTTTGACTTTATGTTTTTGTACATGTTATAAATAACTGACAAACATTTTCCGTTTATTTTTTCGTTTACAAGTTTTCTCCAGAGCCCTACTCGCCAAACAGAATCAAAAGCTTGTTTAAAATCAATGAAACAACAGTAAAACTTTTTCTTATCTGCATGAACAAGTTCAATTAAGCTTTTAAGAATAAAAATATTATCGACTGTAGAATGATTTTTCCGAAAACCAGCTTGTGTTTCATGGATAAGATTAGAGTTTTCAGCATATTTATTCAGTCTATTATTTATTATAGAGGTAAAAAGTTTACCAAAACAACTTAATAAAGATATAGGACGGTAATTTTCAGGCTTCCTAGGATCTCCTTTATTTTTATATATAGGCTTTATAATACCTTCTGTCCAACTTTCTGGAATAAATCCTTGGTCAAATATTATATTAAAAAGTTTTTCATAAATTGGTAACATTATATGTACTGAGGCTTTTATTTGTTCATTTATTATATTATCTATACCAGACGATTTATTATTTTTTAGCGTTTTAACTGTATTTAGAATTTCAGTAGCTGTAATGGGTCCATTTATTTCTTCATTAAATTCTTCACTGTTTTGTCTTAGAAAGTCCTCTTCCTGAGTATCCTCATTATCTCCAGTAGTATTTGTTTTATTTTCATTTAATTTTTTGAAAAAGGTATAAAAATCATGTAACGAAGCGCTTGGTTTTGTCTGCTTATTGTCAGAGTTTATTATTTTCCAATATGCCTTTGGGTTATTTTGTTTCAATTTCTTGAGTTTTTCGATTTTCGACATATTATAATTGCGTTGTGCTATACGTAAGGTATTTTTATATTGTCTACTAACACTTCTAAGAAGTTCTTTAAAGTGTGCAGTTTTATATTTATTATATGTTTTTCTCGTTCTGTGATACTTATTTCTAATTAAATAACACGATCTATCAAACCAAGGAGTTACATTTGATTTATCATACTGTTTTGATTGTGTATAAGTACCAAATGTATCACGTGACGTATCGTTAAAAACTTTTGAAATGGCATTAACTATGTTATTAATATCTTCTTGTACAACATTGCCGTTTTCTTTCATCATGTCGATTTTTGTTTCAATTTCCGCAACTTTAATAATATCAATATTGTCTGAAAACGAATCAGCCTTATGACTGTCCCATAACTTCACCGTTTCATTCTTTACAAAAGAATTTTCATTAGTTTGTCTGTAAGGAGCATGTTTTGTTTTTAAAATAGCTGTCAAAGGACAATGCACATCTGAGAATAAATCAGAAAATTCATCCACACAAAAGTGAACAATATTTTTGAAGACAGAGGAAATGTGAAAATACGTTTGAAATAAAACATCTATATGACCGTTTCTGGCGATATTCTTCTGTTGGTATCCAGAAGTCACATGAAATTTTTTGGAGATGTACCAATTATAAAAATGAAATGATAAGGCTACTTTCCATATCCTTCGGCCAGGCAGAGATGGGTTTGTCGAAAGAGCGACACTTCGTCAAAGTTAGTAAGAAAGCGATGTCCATTACATTTGGCTCAAAAACGTATTAAGATACAGTGCAAAACTAACCAAGGAGTACAGACGCCATGTGATTGACAGCTTCCTTCCTAGCTACTGAAGCGCAACCAGAATTAGCAGCGATGAACTTCATGATAAACAAGAAGCAACGTACAAAATAGCTATTATGACCCAAGGAGATGCTGTTTGACATGCAATATAGACATTTATATATTGTAAGATAAAAACTCGACAGTCGTTAAACCTTTAAAAACTGTTTAGCTAATTATCAAACATGGTTTTGTCACTCTTGAACGATAATTCTCGTGAAAAGACTTCAGATTATTTTTATCTTCACATGTCATCTTTGATTTATTTTATTGTTGCACTTTTACACTACTTACCGTTCGCTTCTCTAAGATCAAACACAACACTTCAATTTTGAAATCTATAGAGAAGTCATTTATCTAAAAGCAAACAGTAAAACATATACTTGTTTGTTTGTTTTTTGGTTTTGCTTTTTTTCTGTTTGAAAACTGAATGCACTCACCTGTTAAAACATATCTGAAAGTTCATTAGCGCATTTTGATAATGGTGTTTTCGCACATAATATAAAATAACGGTTTTATTTTTGCTCTTAAAATCTAAATACTATGTAAAAGGCACCTAAACAGCTGCTGACGATTAGCTTTTAAACGTTGAAACGGCTGATGTTAAAATCCCTGAGAATAAATTTTATTATGTGATCGATACTTCAGATTTTTTTTGTGCTTTAGTTTTTTTTACATTTATTGTACACTTCTATCTTCTTCCATTAACTGTTGGATTTTAACTGAAAAAAATCACGGGCTAAAAAGCACAAACAACTGAACTTTATTTAAGATTTTAATCTCATACGTCTGCAAAACTGATATGATCTTACGTGAACTTGCACCTTTATTTTGTTCATAAGGTTTAATCATAAAAAATGTTGGTAATAAGAAATGTTTTCTTAGCAGTGTAACAAACAGACGCGCGAAGAAACGCTAACAGTATGAATATTCGCAAAATTTACAATTGTTTTCAGCATTATCTCCACATACTCATCATCATTGCGCACATAAATCATATTATGGTGTTTTAAGATTATGTAATTAAGTGAAAGAGTTATTAAAATTAAAAGTTGGAAGAGACCGGAAAGCTTTTACAACTGTAGCGTTATATAAATACAAGTGTGTGTTTACTAGGTCTTATGACAAACGTTATTGCAGTTCTGCAAAATTCACGTAAATTTCAGCCAATCATGTTTACACTATATGTTCATTCAAGTTGTCATAGACTAACCACTCAAGCATGAACATGCGTTTCTATTACAAGTGTTGACAGTTAAGTTAACAGATACAATTTTGTATTAAAAGTTGTGCTTTGAGAATATTTTGTTAAAATATAAAAGCCGCTTTACCCATTATGTGCATCAGAAAACCCCGAAATCAAGAGTTGATCTACTTATCACGATCAACGTGTGTTTAAGGTTAAAAGACATACGTTAAGGAATTTCTTCATTTATTGCTTTGAATCTATTTGAGCACTTTATGTAACTGCGAACTTTACATTAAAAGCTGCGGGTTTGAAATACAATAAGCTATCTGGTCAATATTTCCATCTATCGTATGAATTGTAAAGGTTCTGGATAAATTTGTTCAAGAGTTATTGATAAAAAATGGTTTCGACGTAAATTCCACAGCGAAATCAAAGTCAATATGGTTATACATAGCATCATGGTAAACGATCTTGAAAAGTTCAGTTTATTTCTTCTTTCTTCTTCAGTTGTTGATCAGAAAGCGTTTCCAAATTAAAAATCCTTGTTACCTTGACCTTTGACATAGTTTGCTAAAAGAAACGCCACTTACTTATTATGTCCAACCATCTTATAAAGCTTCCAATGAAGTTATTCTCTGTTGTTGATCTGATATCCCTGTGAGATTGACTTTTGACACAGTGGGTGAACATTTAATACCAGCCATCTATTCGTGTCCAACCGTTTGGTAAAACTCGAAGTGAATGCCGACGTGACACTGACAATTCATCCATAAGTCCAGTTGCAAAAGATTGCTGTCTACTTATCATGAGCTATCATTTTGAAAAGTCTTAATGTCCTTGAATCAGCTGGTCTGTGGTTATTGATAAGAAACCGTTTTCAGAGTGAAGGTCACCGTCACATTGGCCTTTGATGGTGTGAACCTAGAAGAAATATCTTTTATTTATCAACCTAACCTACTTAGCAAATAAAGCTATAGATCGGAAACAACTTGGTCTACCGATGGACCGGCAAATATTTTTCAAATCAATATACTCTTTTTTCAAATGGGGTGAGAATACAAAAAGAGAATAGAAAAGAAAGCCAGTACCCGTTCAAAATGTGTAGCATTACTTTTATAAACGATTTGGTATCTAGCCAGAAACTGAAGTGGTGTAAACCACAGACACTTGGGGTAAAGAAATAGTACTTGTTTCACAAATGCGAAGACATAAGGCACTCATATACCAAGTTTGGTGCCTGTCTGAGAACGTTTCAAAAATTGCTAAAATTCACGAATTTGCATTATAAATATAAAGATATAAATGTTTGTCACATGTAAACATTCAACACGCGTTGATTTACATCGCGTATTTTTCTCGTTCAAAGTATATCACATGCAGTACTGATGTCATGCGACGCAGAAATGATTTATCTTCACGATCATGTAACTCAAAATACCTGTTATCATTGTTTGCCAGCACAATTCGTAGCGAAACACCAAAATTTCACAAAATTTCCTTCATTTACACAATCTTTCGAGAATTAGTCTGCTTGAAGAGAATTGTAATCAAAGAGAACATATTCTGTGAGGAAACTGTCAAGTGTGCAGACTTAAAAATCACTTTAAACATCATAAAAACTATCAAAAAATAAAAAGAGAGTATTGCTTTTTTTAAAAATCAAAGTCAGTGTTTATTGGTGAACATTTTTTGTTTTAATTTTGAAATGTCAGTGCAAGGAAGAAAAAAAAATCGATTTACATAGTGATTACCGCATGGGTTCTTCTAGTTCCTACGTGTACCGCGCCGTGTATTAAAGAACTAGGGAAGTTAGGAACCAGCAGAGTACCTGTCGAAAGATTGTGTAAATTGATGAAAAAACGTTGAAATTCGAAAGAAATTAGATGTTTTCTCTTGGCTAATTCTCACAGCGGGTCTTTTCGTGTACATAATCCTGAAGATAAATAATTTCTGCGTCGAAGGACACCAGCGGTGAGTGTGAATAATGCTGAACGAGTAAAATACGCGGTGTAATTCGACGCGTGTTGACAATTTTCGAAAGACAAACATTTATATCTTTATATTTATAATGCAAATTAGTGAATTTTAGCAATTTTTGAAACGTTCTCAGACAGGCACCAAACTTGGTATATGAGTGCCTTATGTCTTCGCATTTGTGAAACAAGTACTATTTCTTTACCCCAAGTGTCTGTGGTGTAAACAGTCCTTCTTTTTTTCCACAGTCGGACGTATTAACCAATTTTTTTTAAATATTGGCCTTATTCAAAACAAAGGATTTATTTTTTCATATTGCGCGAAGCAGCAATATTTTATTTCAAGAACGATTGTTTAGACAAGCAGAATTTCTTTTGTTTCAACCAAAGTTCTTTTGAGTCCTAAAATAATGATGTGATGGTAGCACTTGAAGTATCTCAAGCTGAAATGAACTTCAAAAAATACCTTTCTGGAAACCGTTTTGATTAAAGTCCGCAAGATAATTGATTTTTTATTAATTCTTGCTAGTATTGTCACAATGTAGTTTTAGTTATGCCTGTTAGTAATCCTGACATATATAACTCGAAAGTATCTTTGACCTTCTGTCCTAGTTTCACTTTGATTACTGATCACTATCAAAGCAAACATATCGTGCTATCAAGAGAGACGACAAGAAACACTGAAAATTGATCATGTTTAATTATCTCTATAGCATCATTGACCACGTAATCAGAACATTTTGTCATTCATTTTATATTTGAAGTATAAAATTTTCTGTCACAAATCGTCTTCAGAGAGATGGGGAATACCTGTCTTTTTTCACTTCCTATGCATACAGAAAACTAACTTAACGCTCATTTAAAAATTAAGGTACTTTTTATTTGTTTTCATTTTCGTTCAAAGCATGTATCAAATTTTTGCGTCACGTTCTGTAGACCATATAATTAAGTGAGCTATTGATAAGAGCATAGATTTCTGACAAAATTGCTTGGCGTTTTTATTTCACTGCTGCCAACTGGAAAGATCAATGGTCACATCAGTCATGTTTGACGGAATTTCAATTTCCTGTCTAATTATATTACAATTGTGAACAACTTCAAAAGAACGTTCAACCTAAAGATTTCTATGTTGCTGCATGGCAGTTTGGTGTTTTGTTGTAAATAATAAGGGGAATAAACAGGATTCTCACATTTCATACAGTAAAATTTAAACATTCTAATAATCTAATGAATACCTTGTTTTATTACCGCTATACTTATATACCGCCAATGTTATCAAAAACTATTGTTGTTGTTGAAGTTTAATAGTGACCAATCTAACTCCAGTTTTTTTGACATATGGTTATTCAGAAGTAACCGTAAGGTTATCTTTTAATTAATCGATTGATTCTGGTCAGATTATAATCTGTTAATTTTTAAAAGATGTGAATCTTTATAACTGTTCAAGTAAGTTCATCTGAGTAGAAATAGACTTTCATTCTTGAAGCTTGCCAGTAATAACGTAGAAAGTCTTCATTATTTGTCAGCTTTAAACTAAGAAAATGGGAGAAAAAATGGTGAAAATAATGTATAAATGGTTTAGTTACAATAAAATATCCAGTATTTGTATTATATTGCTCATTTACGTTTGCTACACTCTTGAAAAAACGCAGAGAAAATGAAAAAAAAAAAAGATGTAGAAATTGAAAAAGACCGGGATCGTCACTGAACTTAAAATACTGGTTTTATATATTTCATTCTTTTAAATTACAGTTTATCATAATGATTCATCGAAAATTATTATTGAAAGGTTCATATTCATCACAGTTTAGTTTATTGAATATATTGAATCTGTCTAAATACATTTATTGTAACGTTATTTTTGTCAAATTGCATTTTCTCTTGACAAGGCACACTTGACATCACTTTATATAACTCATTTAGTACATATTCACATTAACGTTATGCTGACGAATCAAAGATAATCAAAACACGAGAGCGAAAAAAATATTAATGGTGAAAACAGATGACTTGTGCTACGGTATTGAAATAATTAATAATAAATGACATACAGTATTAATAACTGATCCAATATTCATTATCTAACATATTTAGGAGGGAACGTTGTAATTTTCATTAACCTATATGTTTAATATCATAAATATTTAAAAGTGTTCAACTTTTCTTGTGTTTTTTTTTACCGTTTCGTATACAATGTCGATTAATATTTCCATGGCCTATCGTTTTAATAATACATTAATTACTGCGTATCTACGCAAACTCTTCGTGTCATCAAGATATAAGCATTAATAGAGAACATTATTCACGTTGTCATACGCAGTTAGTAGTTTTGTTTTGGGCAATATTCATTACATCAGTGCCGATCTGATAAAAGATTGAATCCTGCCCTAATGACAAACAATGCTTACAAACAATAGTCTGATAGAAGATTTATGTATTACATTTCCATATTCATGCAATTTCGGCGGGTTCAAATTTGTACTTTCATTACAAGGCTTTAACTCTTTACGTAATTCTAATGTTTATTGAAAATAACAATCTCATAAATGCTATATTGCAAATGCTAATGTAACGATACACAACCAAACACTTATTCGAAATGAATCTCTCTGACTCAGCTAAAATTCAAAATTTGATGGAATAACATTTTACTCATTAAAACAAAAATAACAAAAATACTGACTCCAGTTAGTTAAACGTAAATATGTTTAATACGGTAGGACATAAACTGCTTATTACATAAAGAGAAATGTCCTTAAACAGAACTTTTAAAACGATATTTCCGAAGGTAAGCATCATCTATCGGCGCTTGATGTGGCAATGACTGTCCATCAAAATGGTGTTTTTTTACATAGAAACTTGAAATGGGTTTTGATAATTTGTTAAGTTATATCATCAAGGCATGTTGACGAATCTCTAGAGCACGTGCTTGCCTTTCAGTCTGGTACCAAGCGTCCTTTCCACAGCAAAGCTATGACGTAAGGAATCAGGGGCAGATAACACCAGACTACCTTGCCTTTGTGCAGGCCTTTACATTATGGTGACTGAAACGAGAACAGTGTAAACATACTACTTGCAAATTAAAGAAATCTTTAAAATCTAAAAAGTAAAATTAATACCATAAATCTGATCAATCATCGTGCTGATATTACAAAATCACATGTAAAAGGGCAAAAGAAAATGCAAATATTTCTACAGGTACGCTGTTTTCAAATAAACTAAATCTTGGTTAAGAATAAATTTATCTTCAAACTTTAGTTTTTTCATTGTTTCAGAGATATAAGAGAAAAAGCAGTTGACGTAATTGCGGTAAAAGCTATTTCTATTAATAGATGATATTTTAATCCATTCAATCAAATTTAAATCCATTCAAAACGTTCATCTCTATCTTAAAAAACCTTGACATAATTGATTGTATCAAGGAACCCACGTGGTGTGTTCTTTCTGCAAAGTTTCTTGGTAGTATTTGTTTATATACCTGCTAGAATTTATCTTTATCTCAGCTGTAAACTATGAGAATAAAATTCATCTATAAGTTCTCTTTTATACAAAACACTTCAGTCTGAGTCTTGAATGATGTCGCATGTTTCAAACTAAACATTCTTAGTAACATGTCCATTCTTTAATTTCCGTCCGATATAACCACAGTTCGTACGTAAAATTGTATTTGATGATAAAAACGTGTTTTATTAGTTCATTTTTCTGCAAGCATTGCTGAAATTATGAGGACAAAAAATTCGTTTGTATTAAAGGGACATATCTGGAGGTAACCTAAGATATAGTGCATATATATATTATATTGTCTCATTCTCTATGCAAGGAAACAATGATTTATAATGCAGAGAAAAACATATGATCAAAAATATCTCCTTCGGGCACGAAGTGTTCATTTATAATAAATGACTATCCATCCGAAAATTGTACAACCACTGTCTGCTGTATTCATGCATCTAATTTACCTGTATCAATTCGATTTTTCGACTGACTCCTTGATTTCTAGGAATCATTCATTTAATATCTTTCACTTTTATATAGAAATGGAAGGAAGTGGAATGCAGTTAGTGTTTGCCTTTTCAAAATTAACTGTAGAATTTTAGCATTTATATCTATTCGTTTGCCATTCATTGTGGCGCTATGACAATTGTCAAATGAACTGACGAGAACTGGATCTTTTTTAAATCACTTCTTTCTCCTGCCTTTATTTAAATATTTGGGCAAATGTAAAATCAAAACAGAAATTCATGTAAACTTGAGTCATGTTTTTTGTAGATGATCCTTAGTTTCTTAGTTCTAAGTATCTGACTAAAGATCACTGGGGAAGAAAAGGGCCATCGTGAATCACGTGACTTTTTCTCAATGTGTCTGCCGTTCCTATGTACAGCTGTTAGGTACGTCGCAACAATAGTAAACAGTTTATTACCTATTGTACTTCTGAATAATTGGCAAGGATTTTATTTATCTGACATAAAATACGTCTAAATTACTAAATAACATAAAACCACTGAATCAAGATAAGATTTTACTGCTTCGCTACAGAATTAACTTGAATTGATAATAGTAGTTTTTCACAGAAAAAAAAACAACAACATTATTTCTAAATAATATTCACGAAATGGCAGTGATCAAATAAGTAAATGAAATTATTTCTAAAATGAAAATTTTAAATGCCATTGAATTGATAAATCCTGACATAAGTCTTAAAGGAAACCTATCTGACTCGTACATGATTACCAAATGCAAGTTTGATGATATGTTTTGGAATTTTAAGCTGTTTAAACACTGCAATTAAAAAGAAATATTTGCTTAAACCAGAAGACAGTGAAAACGATAAATATATTTTCAGTCCTGGTTTTTGATTTTTAATGAGCATAGTCGTTTCAAAAGCATTTATTATATGTTTTCTGACATAAACATATCACCTATCTATATCATGCTTTATCAAATTATTGTTTATTGAAATTGAAAAGAAAGTTTTTAGTCCCATGGGTGTGGAATATCACAATGAAAAATTAGTTGTGCGCCTGTAAATTTCCCTAACATTTTGGAGTGTTCTAGAAAACTGCAAATATTCCGCTGGAAGTTGAGCTAGACTTTCTTTGAAACGTGACTAAATATTTTCTGAATAGAAGTCGTTTCGTTTATCATTTTCTGTTCAATGAGAATGAATCAATTAAAGTTACTTTATGAAAATAAGCAGCTCCTTTATGCCGGTGACGTAAAAACAAAATGTTTTGTCTAGGACGTTATATCTCAAGTATTGTGTGATATGTTTTTCATCTGAAGTATCAGACAAAAAATCACAGATAGAGTATATATTGTTTTAATGAGACACTAATGCTCATTTAGAAAGCATTTTCAAATGTTAAACTACTTAACTCAAATAAAGCTGTTGAACCCATCAGCAGCGCAGCATGAGCTTAATCTTTTAAAATGCAATACCTCATAATGTATTTTCTCTAAAACGATTCAAGTTACTACACAGTGACGCTTTTTGTGGTCTTCGTATATCAGAAACCTAAGGTGTGTTACGAAAATAAATTCATAGGATCAGCAATAAACTTAATGTGACACGATTTATGTCTTTTTATATTGAACAATCTCTGAAAACATGTTGTTGACTGATCAGCATTAGTCTTGATTGGTTGTTTTCTGTGTGTGACCATATAATGTAATGTACTAGATGGCAATGTTCAACAGGAAGCCCAAAAACCCAAATGCAATGGAATTGACGTTCTTGTCTTTAATTTAAAAACAAATCTCGATGGAAAATGGAAAAATATTACAAAACATTCTGCTATAATATTTTCAGAATGAAATTCTATTTTTCTTACAAAAAGGTAGAGAAAAAAACAAATTATGACTGCATCCACATACTAGCGGTATTTCAAGTTTTCTGTTATAGCTTAAATTAGAAGTGTTTCTTCTTTAAACTTTGGATTATAATTTCAAATACTGTCTCTTATTATCAATATAAAGGATGTCGCTCTCTTTGACAATTTTGTCTGAGCACATGTTTTTTTCCAAAATAAGCTATCAGTGTGAGAATTAGTGACAGACAAAGTTGGAAAAATGTTGAAAAGAATACAATCGGGTATGTTTATGTAAACACGCCTTTTTGAAATTTGTTATTTAGATCATATTTATCATGTGATAGTATTTGCAAGACAATAAGATATATAATCCTGATTTTTCTTTTTATAATATTTACTCTGAGTTTCCTAGTTATTACCAGTATAAGACATATTTTCCAAAAAAGAAAATAAAAATAACAAAAATAAAACTTCGGGAATTACTGATATTATATCGTATAGTATATAAGTATGCAGTTTCGTAGGCTTCAGCGCGAGCGAACTTACCTGAGGCAATACCGTGTCAGAAAGTGTTGACCAGGGCTGCATGAAAGATAATTTCATTCAGTGTGCAGGAGCAAACAGAAGATAGAAAAAAATCGAATAACATTGTCATATATAGAGGCATTGTAATAGAAGAAAGTAGCGCGAAAGCGTGAATTTGCGCTGTTTATAGCACTCACTTTGCGCGGCTGTAGCTCAGTCAAGCATGGATAGATTTTCTTCCAGTTCATATCAAATTAAAATTGACGTTACAAGGAAAAGTTTGAGAAGTCATCGACGTCTGTATGTTGTTGAACAATGCAGGAGAGCTCCGTGTTTTTGAGTTCCCAAAAACACGGCGTATAGAATTTACCATATATATCGTATAGTATATATGTATGCAGTTCCGTAGGCTGGAGCGCGAGCGAACTAACCTGAGGCAATATCGTGCCAGTAAGTGATGACCAGGGCTGCATGGAAGAGAACTTCGTTCAGTGTGCAGGAGTAAATCAGAAGAAAGAAAAGATCGAATAATATTGTCATATATAGAGGCATTGTAATAGAATTAAGTAGCATGAAAGCGTGAATTTGCGCTGTTTAGAGCACTCAGTTTGTGCGGCTGTAGCTCAGTAAGGCATGGACCGATTTTCTTGAAGTTCATACCATATTAAAATTGACGTTACAAGGAAAAGTTTTGAGACGTCTTCCACGTCTGTACGTTTGTTGAATAATACAGGAGCGCTTGGCTTATAGAATTAACCATATATCGTTTTGTATATAAGTATAAAGTTCCGTAGGCTGGAGAGCGAGCGAACTTACCTGAGGCAATATCGTTCCAGAAAGTGTTGACCAGGAATGCATCGAAGAGAACTTCGTTCAGTGTGCAGGAGCAATTCAGAAGAAAGAAAAAATCGAATAACATTGTCATATATAAAGGCATTGTAATAGAAGAAATTACAACGAAAGCGTGAATTTGCGCTGTTTAAAGCACTCACTTTGCGCGGCTATAGCTCCGTAAGGCATGGACCGATTGTCTTGCATTTTATTTCACATTAAAATTGACGATCACATAAAAAGTTTAAGACGTCTCCAACGTCTGTACGTTTGTTGAATAATGCAGGAGAGCTCTGTGTTTTTGAGTTCTCAAAAACACGGGGTATAGAATTAACCATATATATCGTATAGTATATAAGTATGCAGTTCCGTAGGCTGGAGCGCGAGCGAACTAACCTGAGGCAATATCGTGCCAGTAAGTGTTGACCAGGGCTGCATGAAAGAGAACTTCGTTCAGTGTGCAGGAGCAAATCAGAAGAAAGAAAAAATCGAATAACATTGCCATATATAGAGGCATTGTAATAGAAGGAAGTAGCGCGAGAGCGTGAATTTGTGCTTTTAAGAGCATTCAATTTGCGCGGCTGTAGCTCAGTAAGGCAAGGACCGATTTTCTTGTAGTTTATATCACATTAAAATTGACGTTACAAGGAAAAGTTTGAGACGTCTTCCACGTCTGTAAGTTTGTTGAATTATGCAGGAGAGCTCCGTTTTTTGAGTTCTCAAAAACACGGCGTATAGAATTTACCATATAAGTTATCAAAAATAGAAAATAAAGATGAAAAATTGAATGAATGCCCAAGATGTGTTTTTTTGCTCTCGTAAAATAAGTCATATTTATTAATTATGCTACATTACAGATAAGCCAACGTTTCAAAAGGCTTACTGATATAAGATCCTAAGGAAATGAAGAGTTTCTGAAAGCATACTTTTAGAGTACTTCACAAATTAAACCCTGTAAAGTTTCGACAGAAAAAAAAATTGTTGGAAGCTTCTTATCATAAGTGGTAAAGATTTTTTATGAGTGAACGAAATGTCCTCTTCCATGGCCTATTGAACGACTCTAAATAATGACTTATCCATTCTTACGATTAAGAAGGTTCATATTCTTATGAACGAAGTGATTCGGTTTAAATGTCAAAGCACTTCATACTATTGCTCTTTGATGACTGCAATTTACTTTCCAATAAATGGCACTAAGAGAGCTGGGTTTGCTGAAATGCCTAAACACATTAGTTTGAAATATTCATGTGTATCTTTGACCTATAGAAACTGTCAGTTAAACTCGCTAGGAAGTGTGTAACGTATTCTTTATGCTTACAGCAGTATACATTGTTCTTAAAGATAGAATTGAACTATGTTTTATGATTTAAAAGCAGAAAGATGTGAACTTATTTCATTTAACTGTGCCTTAACAAATGTTGATTTCAATTTAAACATATATTTGAAATTAATTCAGAATATACTATCATAATGTCATTCTACAAGAATAATTCTCATTGAAATCTTTAGTTTACTGCATTATGGTCTTTTATTTGGAGGAAATACATTCGTTGAAAGGTGCATAAATACATATTAATAAAAGCAGCTGGGTATTGTTAAAAGGTAATATTATTTTTTACCTTTATTATTATCACACACACACACACACACACACACACACACACACGTACACACATACACACACACACACACACACATATCCGAATGCGCTTTGAGATTTTGTGGATCCATACAATTTTGCAATCTAAGCTCATTTACATGAAACATTCAAACTGTTTTATTTTCTATTGTCGTAAATGTTATACTAATTACTGATCTGTATCTACGCAAACTATTCGTGCCACCAAGGTACGACTAGTATAATAGCAAACTTATCACGTGACTGTATGCATTTACCAAAAGTTAAAGTGGATATAGTCATAACATTGATGACGATAATGTTGTGACAAAACTTACTCTTACGACTTATAAAAAGCATGTCCTTTATGCTTACATGTAGTAGTTTGATGGCAAATTACTGTATCATTACAATCTATGCACTGGTTGGTCAAAATTAAACTTGAATTACAATACTTTTAAATTAGCTTCTTGTGAATTCTTTAACGTTTTTTGAAAACCATGTTTTCTTATAAATTATAATTTAAGAATACCCAGTTTTACTATTCTTATCATTCCGGGAGCACAGGAATGTTGGATTTAATCAAAGCTTTTTTATTTTTGTATGAAAATGTCTTCATCTCTGGCTTGATTTCCGTTATTTTTATGGTTTAGCTGTCTTTGTTTGTTATTGTTGTGTTTGGCACAGACAAATGTCATTCGTATGTTTCATTCGATCCAATTGCTTTCAGATCATCAAAATCAGTGTTTTTATTCCACGTTTGATAGATACTATCAGGGGAAATTCTTGCACTATGCTACTGTATTTCTTTAATCTCTTGAGTGTTTGTGCAAATATTTGTATTTTACTGTTCATGGTTACATAGGTTTACTCCGAAACATGACATTTTGCAATAAAAGTTGTTTTTGCCTTCACTTTCTGATCTATCGTTTTAGTCACTTCATTTATCGATCAGTATCCATGCTAACTCGTCATGCCATAAAGTCGTATTTAATGTTGTTACAACCAGTTTGAAGACGTTTACACTCATTTAAGCCTAATACATTACAGTTTGCATGATAAACATATTTTATACATTGATTATGTTTCAGGTTTGTGATATAACGGAACAATGTTTATACAGCTCATGTTTGGCAAGATATAATAATAAACAAAGGCCACACAAATGCCGAGGTTGTTTACTTCAATTTCTAAGTCATGTAACTTTGTGATTTGTTTCAGTTACTTAAGATTGATCCTTTATTTTTTTCCTAAATATATCTGACAAAAATATTTCACCAACAGTGTATCCCCGCCTACTATACAGAAAAAAAGAAGACTAAATCGCGATTTTGTGACACTAATACCCATGTCGGAAGCTTTATCATATCTTTAATGTTAAGGTGCATATAAAAATGTCTTACTCATCAGCAAAGCAGCTTGAAGTTAATCTTTTAACGTGCCAAACATCATAATATGTAGTTCTTGTAGTGTTTAGTTCACTTAGGTGAGTTTTGAAAATAACTAAAAACACAAACTAACTGTTTAAAGTAAAACAATATCCCACAGCTTTTAACGCATATTGTTTGCCATTAATTATAATATTTACTCTCTTAGAATAACCACAAAATGGGATTACTGGTTAACTTTCACAAGCTGCTTAAGGTGTCAAAACAATAAATTCAATCTTTTTAACATCTTCAGGTTTATTTACCATATTTCAATAAATGATTTGCAGCAAACTTTGACACCAAAAATACGGCAAATGGAACAAATGAAATAATTATTTTAACGGATCAAATTGTATGTATTTTGGTTTATTTCTTTTAGTTCTTGAAATAGATGTTTTCATTTACTTCTCAAAATATCAGATATTTTTTTTTTTAAATTTGAAACTTTTTTTCTTTTAATTTACAAGATGGTTATTTTCTTTTGATTTGATTTGTATTTAAGCGTCACGCCCTAGTTCAGTTATCCCTATATTCTAGTATTCTTCATCTGAAATTAGAGAAAAAATATATTTGTTTATTTTGTTGAGTTGATCTACGCTTTAATTACAAATACAGATATGAGCAAATGGAAACAAAAAAGGAAGGAAATTACGAGCACAACTATATATAATACTAAGAAAACACTGTTTTCATTCAACAATGTATTTCTGTCCGAGACCACGTCTACAAAGAATATATGCCTTTTTAGTCAAATATTTCAACATATAACGACCACTTTTCAACACTTTCTACATAATGATACAAATACCTTTTCCTAACAAAGTACACAATTTTAATTTTGTGTAACTAGTAAAAGAAAAAAAGAAACTGAAAAATGCTTTCAAAGCTAGAATTTTGAAGCATAAAGCAAAACAATACTATATGCAAACAATAGGACGGGAACGTGAAAAAGACCCAAGCCTAACGGCGAAGGGCATGTTACGTCCTCATAAACTTACTAAAATTAAAGTGTGCAGACAATAAAACGCATGAAAAGCCTGCATGAGTGTTATCTCAATTATCTACAGAAAAGTTAATAGAGCCTTAGGATAAAACATGCACTGGTACTTTGAAAATATCTGCTTTACCTCACGGTTCCGTAAAATGTGTTGTGTATTATGAAATAGCATTAATTAAAATGATTTTACATTTCCTATCCTAATGGAGTTCTATCCTTCACAGTTATCAAACCAGGATTGAAGAAAAACACTATTTGCCTATATCTGAGGTAAACAGTCAACAAAGTATGCATAGTTATGATCAAATTTATTACATGATTATTTCATGCGACTTTGGTGCAAATGCAATTTTCAGAGTAAAACAATATTCCCTCGTCAACAATTAGATTTCCCGTGTTTAATCTAAAAACAAATTTACATGGACTTGATGATATCGTGATCAATTTTTCTCTTAATATATTTAGACTAGCGTCGTAACTAATGCATGAAATACTGATAGAACAGAACAGACCAGAACTGTTTGAGAACTCACAGAGTAGATATGTTATGTTTAAAACTCTACACGCTATAGGTAAACACGGTATTAATACATAGCGTCATAAAAAAACCGACATGTTCTGTTCTGTTCTGATATACTGATATATACAGTATATAATTCAACTGTGCAACGTTAAATTTCTGCTCGTGTCATTGTCAACAAATTTCCAATTTCGACACGAGTAAGTCTTATTTTTCTTCCAAAATGCTAGGTAAGAAATCATTATTATTAGTTTTCAAGTAATCGTGGTCAACACGCCGAAAAGAAATCTATCAAGACCTGATATACTGTTAATTGTCTGCAATTTCCTTATGTAATAGTACAAATATCTTGTTTAAAAGTTTCTGATATTATTTTAGATTGTAATTGACAATATCACTGACATAATCGGTGATTGATGTTTTATACCGTTCGTCAATCAGTAGGCAGACAAAGTAGATTCCTGTCAGTAGCTGGGGCACTCACTGGCCTAAAGACTTTAAACATGCCCATGGTAGCATTGATGAGGATTGAACACTGTTACTTGAGTAAAAATACTAATTTTAGATCATTGCTGCAAAGGTAAATGCCATACAACTCTATTTCGAAGCTGTTTAGGATCATTTGCTCGAGAACAAATGAACCTCGGACCCTTACATATTCAAGGACAGGTTGACACAATCCATATTATTTTGAATGGTTTTCTGCATGGGTTAATGTCATTTAATACTTTTGCCACAAAAGTACACAAGAAGAAATTGATACGAATTCTAAAATTTCTCAGTCTAATCCGGTCATACATTATACAAAGATGTACATAAGGAAGTTCTTGAAACCCTCATTTGACTGTCTGAAAAAGAGATATCTGAAAAAAATCTTCAAGTTTTATATCTTTATAAGTTAACAAGTTTTTCAAAGAAATTGAGCTAGTTTAAATATTTTTCTACCCCCGGAGTTATCTGGTACTTTTAGTAAGCTTTCAAAAGATGACCCTAAACCTACCAATTATTACATTTCGTGCTTTATTCCCTTAAGTCTGTTTTCTAAATTGGGTTGAAAGCTTGTCCAGAATATATAAATAGTAATTTTAAACAATCTGATTTAACCATTCTCGCTGTTTGCGGAAGTCTTTCCAACTAATGCAGCCGCCGTAATTCTCGTTCGTAACGCCGAACCAGGATTGCATGAAGCGGGGATCCTGTCTCTCTTAGTAATAAGTATTTAAGCTTGTCCATTTGCAGTCAACTACTTAAGGTGACGGAACTCAGACGTGAGGCTAACGATATTAGTCGCTTAAAATTGGATATTACTTTCCGTGTTCATGTTTCGACAGTTCCTGTGTACATTTATTATCATGTCAGTCTCAACGACGATACATTTTATTACATACTGTTTACTCGTGCGATCAGAGGTACTTTAAGATATTTTCCACACCAACCATGTCATTAAAGGCTGAAGGTCGATTGAAATAAAAGCAAAGATTGCTTTCTTGCTCTTCCCAAAATCAACGAATGTTAATTAATTATGTTGTTTCGAGTTGCTGCACCTACACTAGGTGTATTGTTTTCTATTATTGCTCTTTAGAATATGCCTGTTTTGATCGAATTTCAAATAACTCCAGCATTACTCCGGAGATAAATCACTGATGCCGAAATTCATTCAATAAATAATTGTGTGAAGATAATCACGTATATAACCACGTGATGACCCTCGCGTTTTCTCGTGGTCTATCCCTATGGATAGAGTAAGAACTCAGTTATAGGTTCATTAAGTTTTGTGAGAAAAGTTGATACTTGTCATACTTAAAAGAACTCATACTGTCAGATAATATTTCTATTTTGTCAGTAGATGACATGTTTCTTAAAAAACTCAATTCACTGAGTGTTGAAAAACCCGTTTATTATGGGCCCGGGTTTTATACTTCATGTTGAATTTATCTTGGATAATATGTGCTCAGATTCCAGTTGATTTACTGCATCTAAATATGAAACTTTGAACTATTCTCGTTTGCATAGATATATCGAATAATTTTGGGTTTGTCCTGCATAAAGCGCTGAATAGTGTATGTCTAGTGGTAATTTCGATTTTATATATCGCGTGACTTTGAAAGATACTTCGAAACAATATGTAATGGAAAACTGTTAACTAAATGTGAACACATTATTTTTTTCTGTCTCACGGGAAATCAGACAAGCAAGTTTTGATAACGATGGCCAAGCAATTTATCAAGTAAAATTGTTGAAAAATTAATTATATATTAAGTTAACTGGTTGGTGAGAAAAGGTATTATAGAGAAGACTACTTCGTGAAAAAATAATTAAGTTGGACTCTAATGTAACAACAGTGTTTAAAATTTATCAACAGGTGTTTCGTCTTTAAGATAAATTTAATAAACCAGACATTATTAAATAAATTCCACCGAAAGGGATAGAAGTGGATGATATCTCTGTATTGTCTTTATCTGAAAACCTAATTATGTAAAAAGAATACAATGTTCTTTAGAAAATTGTTGCAACGGGAATATGCTACGAGAAGCATACGAAATATAACTTTGATATCTGATGATACGTTGAGTATGATGCGAACAAACAACAACTTGATATACCCATTATAAAATATCAGTGATCAACCTTGAAATTTCTTTTTTTTTAAACAACCGTGTTTCCAGCTTTGTAAGCTGAATAGAATTCTGAAAGCTGTAGACAATGTTACAGTGCAAACTAACAAAGTTATTTGCTGTCTGTTTTCTGATATGAGGAAGATTTAAAGAGTTTCCTAGATATATGCCTATGTGGAAGGGGTATACCCAACAGTATTATTCGATAGCTACTTGTAGAGGGTCTGTAGGAAATGCTATGTAACAAATGTAAAACTGTGGCTTGAAAATAGAATATTCGCTTTATAAATATGTGAAGAACTTGAGGCCCCATGCGTACGAGCGGAGCAAATTATGAGTATAGAGGCAAATAATTAACAGCATCTCTTAATTCCGAAGATCTCTTTAGGCAAGAAACAATTTTAAAGGTTTTCTTTTACATTTCAAATGCATAACTTGAACATATATGATACGAAAATGGAGAAAATAATGCAAAACCTTTTTTTTTAATCTCATTTTTCCATGAGGTCGTTAAGGATGTTAAGGTGTTTATATATATTTATAGGTGAAAACCACTCAGCGTTATCAGCAGAATAATTCTTTTTTTTTTTTTCATTATGTACTTTTAGGGATCTAAGACTTGTCGACTCGGCAAAATTATTTTTAAAGTTTTCTTTCATATTCCTTTGCAAATGTGTCAACTAGGGCAGAAATTTAACAGTTTTGTGGATGTCCTCTTTTTATACAAAGCTTTATACCAAATATTACTGATACTGGTCGTTAAAAAGTCTTTCATTTATATTAACTTATTTCATACAAATGACCTTTGAATGAGGCCATATATTATCAAGAGAAATAGTTTTATAGGCATAGTTCAGGGAATAGTGGTAGAGGTCCGCCTAGCAATACTACACATCATTGTGACCTAGGTAAAAACAAATAATAAAGCAATGTCTATAGACATGGATTTAAAGACATATAACATATAAATGGGGCAAATCTTTCTTGTACGGGATAGCCAAATCTCCAATTTGTCATCCTCAAATTAAGCGTGAAACAAGCAAACACTTTGGAAAGTTACTTCTTCACGAAATACACGATCGCCATCTTGAAAATTCGCAACTGTTGTTACACGTACTAGTTACACGCCAGCGAAAATAGTTGTGGCATGTTGTACCTAACAATATCAAATATATCATTAAACAGTTATCAAATCCACTTTCCGACATTTTTTTCAGTTTTTACTTTGATTCTTTAAGTTTTAAGAGAATAAAAAAAGATCAATGACATTTATTCCACATAAACATATCTTATTCAGCTTAATGCAATTTCAGATATATTCTGACAAACTTATCAGAAGCAATGAATAAGCATTATCCTCTTACGAACACTAAGTATACAAGAAGTGGTAGAGATATATAAATCACTTCACATCGCATTTCATAATGTTTTAATGTGTAAATGCATTTAAAACACATTGAGAGCTGTTCTTATCGCAAGATAACAACCAGGCATAAACGAAAACATAAAATGGCACAAGCCATAAGTGAAACGAAGGCTCTGTTATAGATTTTATTTAAAGAGGCCTATTTTACAATTTAGAGCATTTCACTACCTTCAAAAAGAAATAAATGTGAATAATATTGAATCAATCTTGACCCGAAGTCAAGTACGTTAAGTTGTTGTTTATTTATCGTCTGTATCGGTTGCCCATATGACCGGCCGACCCACCCCCAACCCCCACCACACACATACACACTCCCTCCCTGCAGATATAAGGTATTTTATGTTGTAGAGGGAAGTGAAAAATACAATACCATCCCATTCCAGAGACACCCCTAGTTCTTTTCAATGCTTAGAGTTTATCACTGATATATGAGACTCCGCCCTATGATGTCAAGGTATCAGACATGTCACTTTATACGGAGTTGCTGTTGTACAATGTTTAAGTGGATATCAATTTTTTTTACAATTGAACGTTTTTAAAAAAAGATGATATTTTTTTGCATTTGTTTTATATATAATTTAATATATTATTTTTCATTTATGAAATATGAATGAATAAAATACACACAGTATACAAAAGGTAAATTTTAGAGTGTCCCCCTTTAAGCATTGGCAACAATAAAATATATATATATAATGATAATAAAGACAATAGCAATAATAACTGACCCTTTCCGGTCATATACTAAGAATGATGATAAATTGGTAATAATTTGAATAGCAATAATTGTAAATGAATGATATGACAAATGAAAAGAAGTTTTATTTTCAGTCAGTTGCATCTACTTTTCGATTGCCTGTTAAAACATTTTTATCAATGTGCTTTCTGCCGAGGTAAACGGACGTAATTACGAAGCATTTATAGTAGTAGAACTATGGCGGCAACGACATCAATACACCACACAGGAGAATACTTTATACTAGGTAATTTGTCTGTCGTCTAATTATGTTCAAATTGTATTGAATAAAATAAGTATTAACAAATAAATGCACCACAACCTCGTTTTCTTGTAAAAGTCAAGAATAATTTCTTCTTTAGTACCTCTGTGAAGATCAAAGTTGTGTCTCGTTTCAACTTGATCTGTAACCTTAACACTAAGTCTGATTTATAGGCCTTATTTCAGTTACATTACCACTAAAATTGCTGTGTAGATTACCAAAGCTGTCTTACTTGAGATATTGGTTTGTTTCAGATGCTCCTGGGATTTTATTAGAAAGACTGAATGAGAATTTACGACAAAATTGGACAGACTGATAAATCAGTTAATGAAATGTGTCGAGTTTGTAACTACAACATGACGATAATGTGAAAGGAAAGCGAACGTATGTATTGCATTTAGCTGCTGTATTTGTCTGAAATGTATTTATTTCTTTAAACTAATTGTTCTCTTGTAGAATGTACGCTTATATTATGAAGTGATGCTGTCACTTGAACCATGCAATTATTGTAGCGATTTACCTATATTCGACAACTTAATTGTTTAATGTTAAACTCATTTACTTATCCATCTATCTAATGAAAAGTGAAAAAAATACACCGCTATGAAACATATTATTCATAAGCAAAACAATTGTGCAATCTTAAAATCATCTGTCTGATATAATGAAAAAGAAATCCGGCAGATATCCATTTTATGATGTAAGGATAATGAATTTTGAAATCTCTGTGATAATCACAGACTGAAATACTCCCTCTTTTAAATATCATTACAGCTATATATACAAGGAAAGAATAATTGCTAGTTTTTATGCCCCCACAAAGTGGGGTGCATATAGCGTTGCACTTGTCCGTCCGTCCGTCCGTACGTCTGTCCGTACGTCCCGAAATCTTGTGAACGCAACTCATCTTAAACCGGATGGCAGATTTTGCTTAAACTTCCAGGGATGAACAACCTTAATGTGTAGATGGTAGTAAAGGAAGGAATTTTCGCTGCGACCAAATTTCACAGAATTATGGGCCTTTGTTGATTTTTTCACTAGAAATTTTGTGAACGCAACTCCTCTTAAACCGGAAGGCAGATTTTGCTTAAACTTCCAGGGATGAACAACCTTAATGTGTAGATGGTAGTAAAGGAAGGAATTTTTGCTGCGACCAAATTTCACAGAATTATGGGCCTTTGTTGATTTTTTCACTATATACCATATAGAAATTTTGTGAACGCAACTCCTCTTAAACCGGATGGCAGATTTTGCTTAAACTTCCAGGGATGAACAACCTTAATGTGTAGATGGAAGTAAAGGAAGGAATTTTTGCTGCGACCTAATTTAACAGAATTATGGCCCTTTGTTAATTTTTTCACTATATACCATATAGAAATTTTGTGAACGCAACTTCTCTTAAACCGGATGGCAGATTTTGCTTAAACTTCCAGGGATGAACAGCTTTAATGTGTAGATGGTAGTAAAGGAAGGAATTTTTGCTGCGACCAAATTTCACAGAATTATGGGCCTTTGTTGATTTTTTCACTAGAAATTTTGTGATCGCAACTCCTCTTAAACCGGATGGCAGATTTTGCTTAAACTTCCAGGGATGAACAACCTTAATGTGTAAATAGTAGTAAAGGAAGGAATTTTTGCTGCGTCCAAATTTTACAGAATTATGGGCCTTTGTTGATTTTTTCACTATATACCATATAGAAATTTTGTGAACGCAATTCCTCTTAAACCGGATGGCAGATTTTGCTTAAACTTCCAGGGATGAACAACCTTAATGTGTAGATGGTAGTAAAGGAAAGAATTTTTGCTGCGACCAAATTTAACAGAATTATGGCCCTTTGTTAATTTTTTCACTATATACCATATAGAAATTTTGTGAACGCAACTCCTCTTAAACTGGATGGCAGATTTTGCTTAAACTTCCAGGGATGAACAGCTTTAATGTGTAGATGGTAGTAAAGGAAGGAATTTTCGCTGCGACCAAATTTCACAGAATTATGGGCCTTTGTTGATTTTTTCACTAGAAATTTTGTGAACGCAACTCCTCTTAAACCGGAAGGCAGATTTTGCTTAAACTTCCAGGGATGAACAATCTTAATGTGTAGATGGTAGTAAAGGAAGAAATTTTTGCTGCGACCAAATTTCACAGAATTATGGGCCTTTGTTGATTTTTTCACTATATACCATATAGAAATTTTGTGAACGCAACTCCTCTTAAACCGGATGGCAGATTTTGCTTAAACTTCCAGGGATGAACAGCTTTAATGTGTAGATGGTAGTAAAGGAAGGAATTTTCGCTGCGACCAAATTTCACAGAATTATGGGCCTTTGTTGATTTTTTCACTAGAAATTTTGTGAACGCAACTCCTCTTAAACCGGAAGGCAGATTTTGCTTAAACTTCCAGGGATGAACAACCTTAATGTGTAGATGGTAGTAAAGGAAGGAATTTTTGCTGCGACCAAATTTCACAGAATTATGGGCCTTTGTTGATTTTTTCACTATATACCATATAGAAATTTTGTGAACGCAACTCCTCTTAAACCGGATGGCAGATTTTGCTTAAACTTCCAGGGATGAACAGCTTTAATGTGTAGATGGAAGTAAAGGAAGGAATTTTTGCTGCGACCAAATTTAACAGAATTATGGGCCTTTGTGAATTTTTTAACTATATACCATATAGAAATTTTGTGAACGCAACTCCTCTTAAACCGGATGGCAGATTTTGCTTAAACTTCCAGGGATGAACAACCTTAATGTGTAGATGGTAGTTATGGAAGGAATTTTTGCTGTGACCATATTTAACAGAATTATGGCCCTTTGTTGATTTTTTTACTATATACCATATAAATAATTGAACATATAAATTTTACATTTGTAATTTGATTTAACATGTACATAAGGTTACCTGTTTATTCATTTTAGGTATATGTACAGAAAAAAATCTTACATACAGGATATACATGCTCTTGTTTATGAGCACTTATGCATAGTGGGGGCATCCGTGTCCTATGGACACAGTTCTAGTTTTCTTCTTTTCTTTTTCTAATTTAGAAATGTTTCATAGAGCTTCGTAATATTTTGTCATATATTAAACAGTCCCACAAGTTGATAACATGATTTACTTAGAAAATACCTATGAATCACCCCAGTTAATGGTGTCGTACAAAAAAGACAACTTGCGTTTTAGTTCTTCTCCTAGTAATGTAAATACGTCAGCTGTCCCTATTTGTTCTAAATAATTTACAGGCAAGACATATTTCTTTAAATAATTCAGACACTTTATTTTATCTCATTTGGGCAATAGCAGGCAACCTCTTTGACATGAATCGGAGCTATCAAAAATGTTCTAAAATATTTCGAAACACAAATCATTTTGTTGGATACTGTTTAGATACTAGACACTATTTACAATAAAACAATTAACTGTCAAGTAAAGAAGAGAAAGAAAAACAGGAAAGGATTTTAATACGTTTTCTATTTCAGTTCACGCTGTAAACATGTAAACATGTACAAACAAAAATGAAATTCACTGAATGAGGAAAAAAACACAAAACAAAAACATTCTGCCTTTCTAAAAAACCCATTATTTGAAAAAATATAGGCGAACTCTTTGCAGAACAGTGGTGCAATAAAGGAACAGAATAAAGTTACAATTGAAGAAGTAAGAGTCAAAGACATCACAAAACAAAATAAATTACTGTTTTATCGACCAAAACTTTTGCGGAGGTTAAATGAGGAGAAGAGATGACATATATTTCTGACAAAATTAATACTTCTTAATAAACAACAAGTGACCTCTTTATACCAACATACCACGCTCCATGATTGTTTAAGCGAAGCATGTTTGTAATTTGAAAGAGGATTATAATAGTATATATTGGAAGTGATTTGACCGTATCTTTATAATAGACCCGTATTCAATTTTCTCTAATGGGATTTCGTGAAATTTGGCTTTTGTTCCTAAAATATCTTTATGTCTTAATATCACTCTTGGGCCAAGAATCATTACAAACATCCAGAAAATAAAGTATTTAGATATGATAATCAGTGGCCTCGGTCAAATACTGAGCAAATTATTTTGCGATAACATCCGTAATTTAGTACTGATACAGATAAATTTTCCCGATTGCTTGTCATTAGGTCTTGTGGTTTAATGTTAGTAGGATTCATCTGTTGAAGCGCGAAAAGCCATCAGATGCTGTATGACGAATAGACTATAAAACAATTTCGGTTACTAATTGGTGTAGAAAAGATAAGGTGAGAAACTGAAGAGTGGTACCAAAACCTTTCACTTTTTACTATAACGAACGAAGAACGTTGACTTAAGTTTAATCTTAAAGTAAATCTTTTAATGGTAAAGTCTGAAATTACACGAATATACAGAACAAATATCTATCAAATAAACTGTATGCTATTCAGCTTGGAGTGGTGGTAAAAGAAAAATTGCTAAAAGTAAGCACTGGATAACAATTCTTGGTAGTCAAGGACATTACACATTTTATCTGTCCGATTTCAATATTTTCTCTTTTTTTCATTCTATCACTGCTGCGATTTCATTTTCTGTTATTCTTTTTGTTTCGATTATGTTCATGGGCAAAGAACAAAATCACGTATTGGGGAAATTGATCAATTTATCGTAATATAAACATTTAGGATTAAATATTTAAAATAAGTATACAGGTTGACAAGAAATGTACTTCTAATGAGATACTTCATTGACCCGGACATGCGTTCTGCCAATGGTCGGTCGGTAGGTAGAATATTTTTTTCCAAATAATTTCGAAATCCTTCTAGAAGCTCAATAGATAAGGAACGGACATAGGGAAATGTTGGACGGACAGACAGACAGGCCGTCGGATAAACAGAAGGTTGGATTATTTTAACAGAAACACCATCAAGACATTATGTTGCATTTGGCAGCAATGTAAGTTGAACAAAACACACGGTCAACAGTAAAATAGAATTAATGGTTCTCGTCCAAACCTTGTCCCGTATAAATGGTCCTAAACTGAAGCTGATACGATTGATGCCATAAGTTAACACATTATTTGACTGTAAGCACTAAAAAAGTTTTAAAATAATGATGATTGACTTTTTAAGATCAAGAGACGAAGTCAACCTAGATTAATTTCTGTATTTTAGTACAGATACAACCTAATTAAGTGAATACAAATAAGGTAATTCGGCGGAGTAGAGACCGTTTCATTGCAGTTTTATTTAAGCAGTGTAGTGAAAATGCTATATTTTTGCACATTAATTAATTTCATTAAGGTTAAATTTCACAATAAACACCGCAGATAAAATGTAACGTAATTCAGCCTGAGAGAAAACGATTTGTAAGCTCATGGCGTCGAAAATTGAAGTAAACGATTTGTAACCTCATGGCGTCGAAATTTGGAGTAACCGATTTGTAAATTCATGGCGTCGAAAATGGGAGTATTGTAACCTCATGGCGTCGAAAATTGGAGTAACCGATTTGTAACCTCGTGGCATCAACAATGGAAGTAACGATTTGTAACCTCAAGGCATCGAAGTTGGGAGTAAACGACGTAACCTTTAGAAGCATGCAGCTACATAGTGTTTTGGAAAAAATCGTTTCAGGATTACAAAGTTAATCTTTTAAGGTATTTAACCACTCAACGTCTTTGCAGAACATTTTACCTGGTTAAATTTATATCTATAATTAATCTTTTAAGAGTTAGGTTTTCAAGATCTGTCCTGTAACATTCAATATAATTGAAACTGAAACATTATTTGTTCTTATAGAAATATTTCAAATTGCATGTAATTTTATGCTACTCAGCATCTATTATATACTTTTCAAAATTGAACTTATTTTTCGAATTAAGTTTAGGGGCTTTTGCTTTTAATTTATTAGCATACTGTATTAGTGACAATAGCTATATATCAGCATCTTTCATGGATGATCCTGTCGCTTGTTTCGTTTATATGTATAGTGCCTGAATCCTAGGATCTGGTTTGGGAACTTAGACGTGTATTATTTGCATAAATGCTAAGACGTTTATCGTTTGTTTGTGTTGGCAGATGTGTAATTTACCTTAAAGCACACTATTCAGATAAATACCAGGTTTCTGGAGGAAGATGTGATACAAATAACCATTCTGGTGATGATTATTTGAAAATAAGATTAAACGGTATATGAAAGATGTTGTAAAAATATACACATATATAAGAAAGCATTTACTTATCAGAAACATAATGAAAATTAACCCAATTCTGAGAGTTGAAATACGTCTAATATATTTCCATATTAGATTTGGCTGATTCTTATGTCCCTTTTCGTTTCAGTCACACATTTAATTCATGTCAGGTCATATAATTCGTCTTCAAATTTCAACTTGATTCTGTGTGTGATACAGAAGTGTTATTTTGAAGTTTCCTTATTTTTCCCCACTAAATGCTGTTTTTTGTTTGTTTCTTTTTTCCTTTAAAAACACTTAAGGAAGTTCATTCACGTCAAGGATAGCACTCTCTGGAAAAAATATTTTCATTTGAAAATATACTTCCGATTTAGAATATATTAATTCTTAATTCACATCTGTAGTACTACTAAAAATGTTAATAAGAAATTCAGCTGTGAAAAGGAAAATAGTTTGTTTCTTTTCCATTTTGTAAGAAAGCGCCTTTGCATGTTACGAAGGGACAACACTGCGTAGTTTTGCTATTTCTACACCTTCATAGTGATGATCTGTTAACATTGTGTTTATTTTTTGCCATTCTGTTATTGACCAATGGTTAATGTAAAGCTTAAACTAATACACGGGAATATCGTTACTTAAAATAGTTAATAAGAATTATGCTAATTTTATGTTCGCTTGCCGTTTGTTTGCAAAAACCATTTAGCACTTAATGCATGTGTCATGGGCTATTGACGAGTTACCGAGTTATCAGCTGAAGAAATGGAACAAATTTTATAACAATATAAATCATGCCCCCATTGCACCCTGTTTTAGTAAGCTAGGCACCGGCTATTACTGCTTATATAGTTGAAATGACAGAAAAAAAAGGAAAAAAACAAGAAATGGATTCTACAATTTTACGAACTTTCTTAACAGAGTTGCATTCATTTTCTAAAACAACATCCAGCTATAAATAAAAATAACGGGTTGGCAGAGCTGTGTACATTTTTTTACGTGTTTTTATTTCTATATTACTCTTAAAATTGTTCAGGATATAAATTCGTTTAATGGAGCGGGAGCCTTCATTACAGTTAACTGCTCCTGCACGTAAAGACATTTATTGTTTAAAACGGCTTATCTGTGTTAACCCATGGTTATTATACAGATTACAAATCGCAAGCGTATTTCCTAGCTGGGATAAATATAAATCTAGCAGATAATATCTGATCATTAGATTTGGTATTTGTTCTCAAAAGAACTCCTGACAAGCACATACGGTAAAAATCGAAAAAAAAGTATGTCGGTAAAAGTTCCATTCAGAGATGTTGTTATTTTGAAATCCCCATGACACATTTCCACTTAATGTTGTTTTCTTGGATAAGAATGTACGCTCACATCAAGAAAAACACCCTCGTGGAAAAGAAATCGTCATTTAAATATACATGTAGTTGTAAATGATAGTTTATAGTAATCTTACAGAACTTATGAGGGAGTATTATAATTAACGATTGGAATGTTAAAAAGGTAAAACATTCTAGTTCAGGAACTTGTTTAAAATAAAAATTACAACTTGTAAAATGTAGGGACGTCTACTTCAAATTCTTCATGTGTGTCTTGAAATTTATTTTTCATTAAAGATTTAAGTATATATTTTGGAATTTGAAAGGGCTTAAATGGTATTTTTGTTTCACTATTTAAAAGTTTTCAGTAACAATAAGTATAATGATAATAGTATAAAATTATAATTATAATATTATTGTGTCAACCCTACTATAAGAATCAGCCTGTCAGGCTTTCGAGACACCTCTACTATCGTCCACAACTATTCCAGATTCCTTATTTTATATGTCAGGCGCACCATTTTTAAACAAGTTTCATTTCACCAACCGGACTTATCAGAACAGGTCCCTGGCGGGAGCCGCGGGACTTAAACCTTCGACCTACCGCTCCGTTTGCGGACACCTTAGTAGAACACGGAGTTGGTATCGTATTTTTTTTTCTTTCCTTTTTTTCTTGCAATCATACAGTTTCTAAGAACTTCGATGACATCAAAACATCCGACCGTCCTTCGTTCTTTATATTCATAATTTCATGCTTTATAAATTGGTCGTATTAAACACTAATAAACTGCTTAATTTGGTGATATACATAACAATTCATTATGATACACAAGAGACGCATTTTTGCGACCTTCTGAAAGACAGCAGTTTCGACTCAGTCAGATCATTGATGCAATATTTCATTTATAGTCATAAAGAGGTTTTGAAATCAATGCGAGAATATTTCATGCTCAAACGACCTTTCAATAGCATTTTAACATTATTTTTATTAATGTGCATATTAATAATAGTATACGTCTTAAGGGAGTTGTAAATGACGATGGTTTCATTCAAAAGTGTTTAACTTTAGAATTAATTGAATATATTTACAGGTGTTTTCGATCTATATTAAATGAATATATTCATCTGAAATATGTAAGATATAAGTACGCATAGTTCAGTGCATAGTAAATAAGGTTTAAGGGTTGAAACGAATATAGTAATTACATTTGATAATGATCCTCTAAGGAAATATTCACGATAATACACTGACAAGAAAAATTGAAAACTTTGATAATAGTATTTCGGAAATAGTTCAATTCCGGAACGTTCCTGTTACAAGATTTCCCTTGTCGTAGTTATGCTATATATCTATTAAACTGCATTTATCTGCGACATCGGTAACTCATGATGGACGCCCGCTGAAACATTTGATTGTTTTAGACTGTGAGGGATAGCACAAGATACAGGAAATATCCCGATCCAGAGACACTCTGGGTTCTTTTACAAACATACTTAGTATCAACGATACAGGGGATCTCGGCTTAACGTTTCATCTGAAAGACTATTAGTAGTGTTGTTGGAGAAGCGGTAGATCGAACTCCTGATCTCTGGAGTATAAGTCTTGAACCCATTAAGATGCATCAAAGCATTTTCTTAGCATTCAAGTTCCGATGATGAGATTTTTTTTAATCATTTTATGCAGACTTAAGAAAATTTAGCTGTATATAACGCATTTAAAGCAATTCATAGTAACTGCTGGTTTCCGAACCATAACTGTTTGATAGACATTTTAAGAGCCTTCTTCGTTTATTTCTGATAGCGTTTCGAGTATCATGGCTGTTATTGCATTATATTTATGTTGATAAATGCTTTTGGGACAGCACCAAAAGAGAATATCAAGGAAATGAACGCAATTTATCTTGATACCACTGCTTGTATTTGATTTTTGTAATTCAACAGAATATAATATCAACTTAGATACTTTTGTTTTGCAATGGGTTCCTCCTATCTGTTTGAGTTTACTTATCATCGGCAACGGTTGCCCATATGACCGACGCCGACTACAGGGTTTAGTTGTTTTAGGTTGTGGGGTATAGTGTAAAGCATCGCATTTCAAAGCCGTCCCTGGTTCTTTCCAATACTAAGTATATTGCAATGTTGCAAGTGACCTCGGTTTCAAGTATATCCGATGGACAATTAGTAATGTTAGTGCAGAATCAGGGGACTGAACTCGCGACCTCTGGATTACCAGTGCAGCGCGTCAACACTTAGCCCCTATCAGCTTTTTTCTCCTCTGTTCTTATACTTTGCATTTTATTCCGATTTCTTTTCAACATTTTATACCGATATGGGTGTTATTATTTAATTTGTTTTGGCTAAATTAAATTATTTTTAATTTATGTTAAGTCTACATATATTTCATCGAAGTAAGTTCCAGTTGCTTGTATAAATCCCTCATGACCACTCATTTCTAGTGATAACTAGTGCTTACTTTGGTTTTGTTAAAAACGTAAGAAAACTAGAGACCCCACGTCTGGTGAGAAGTCGAACGGGTGATCTCCGGAGGGAGAATCGCCTGGCAATCTTACGCTCTACCGCTGCTCTCAAACATTTTTAATAATAATTTTCTGCGATGATTATACAATCTATTCTGTCAGTACCCCTTCATCAGTATACATGTTGGAAAAGTTAATGATGCTTATCTACAGGAATCATGAAACCAAAACGTTTGTCATACCTTTTAATTTCTTATTACAACAGGGTCTTTTATTTCGATGATAAGTGTTACGAAAGGTCTTAAGATATTGAGACCTGACGTAAAAACAATGATTGCTGTCACTATAGAAAGGAAAAAGATCTTTCAGAGTATTATAATAGTGTAAAAAATAATTTTGCTAACAAAAACAAGGCAATAAATCAGCCATTGTTTGTCTATAAAATGCGCAATTAAAGCGAAATAAAAAGTACTGGGTGATGTGGCGAAATCATTCGCTGTTAGTTACCAAATCGTTTCTGTCATATAGACATCTTACTGACCGTGTTCAATTTTCTCTAATGGGTCTCAGAGTATCAATGCTTTTAGCCTGTTTTTATTTCATTATTCTGTGTTTTGATAACACTCCCGAGTCAGGAACAATCACATTAGTTAGGAAAATAATAATAATAAAATAATCATGATATCAGGATTGTCGGTCGGACATCTAGTAAAATGCTGATACCGGTTAATCTGATCTGTTACATTTATGTTAAAGACGACAACAATTCTTGTTGTAAATAAGATAGTAAACTTCAATAAACATGTTGAATTTTGGTTGAAAACTGTCTATCAATGCGCACGAGTTCAGCAGTCAACAGGAAAACAGAATCTTATCTTCAAAAATGCAACTCCCAGACAGTACCTATGAATTTGTCAATACGTTTTTTAATGAATGTCTATGTTTTTCCCTCGTTATTATCATATTTTAATGTTTGAACGAAATCAAAATGACATGTATATAAAAGTTACATCTTGTAATGGTACAGGGAAAATGAAAAAAATAAACGTTTCTCTTCAACATCATTAATGCAAGTGTATAGTTCGCGGGATCACAACTACATCTTTCTCAAATAAACTTAATTTATTTTAAACAAAACAAAATGTGTTCAAGTTTGACGGGAATTAATCGACACATACTTAAGAAAATAACCACTTATTAAATAATACATTGTTCAGATATAAAAAAATCAATTTTATTATTTCAAAATTATTCATGCAATAGAGGTTTCTTACTCTTAGAGTGCAGAACAAAATTATCTCTTAAAATTTGTATTACGTATCATGTCGAATTTCATAACAGAAACCTAAACTCCATTTTGACACAGTTGTCAGTGAAATCGAGTTGTTTTGAATTCATTTATCAGTGCAGTGGAAATGATATGCCTCAGTACGTTTAATTAAGTAAGGTGTGATGTTCCTGTCACCATTAATGAAAAAGAAAGTCGCCATGCCTTTTTTAAGATACATTGTAACTAGGGCGACAGATTGAATATATGATGCAAACTCCAGGATCAATCATAAAGTTTGGAATATTAATCAAGTAGATGATAATTATGATAAAAAATATATGTGTTAACATTGTTTTAAATAATTTACAATTTGAGTTCAAAATACACTCTAATTATGCAAGTAATAATAATTTTATTTTGTAAACTAAACGTTTTATGTAATGTTGTCGGGAATGAACATAAATTCTGAGTTGATCTGTTGGTACAGAGTGTTGGGGACTAGTTATTTCATAGTGTTGGCTATTTTCTAAGTTTGTTTTTGCTAATTTTGCATATAAGCAATTTTAGCCATGAAGTACAAATTAATATAAAGCATTTCGTTTGTGTTATGATCCAGTAGTTATGAAGACGGACAATACACAGAAGTAGATTCAGCTAATATCTTGATCGGACATCAGGAAACTTCCGAAAGTATTATGGTCTAGAATCTGTTTTACGGACCGTGCTGATTTAGTTGCATTTTAATGTGTATCATTTATTTATACTACATGTATGTGTATAGGTGTGTACATGCACATGCAACGAATGTACAGTTTTATTTTTCCAAAGGAACAAATAATATATTCAGTTAGTGTAAAAAGTTACGACTATAACAGAAGGGTTAGATAAATATCTTAACTGGAGTGTTAGAGAAAGAGGTAATACTAAAAATCATGTCTTCAAATGATTTGTATGCTTCATTATTCTGGAGGTAATGAACGGGTTAAGAAAATAAGAAATTTTAATGAAATAACGAATCGCTTCCATTCAGCCGCCGGCTGTTAATCTGCATATTTTTCATTTGTACATATTGCCGTTGCAATAAGTATGTAGTGAATTCTGACCATGAGCAAAGTATTTCCCGAACGCCACTTAACTTGGAACTTGATACTTGAAAATATTTAGATAGCAATAGCTCAGCTCTTTGATTGCCTCCGATGTGTTTACAGTAACCAATTAGTACGCTGTAAACATGTTTATATAACACAAAAATAATTTACGTCTGAGCTGTAGATAAAAAAAAACATACCAAAAGGAAGCTGCTGGCGTTGAACTGACTATCACATTTATTCTTTCAAATGCTAGTTAAGAAAAAGGTTCAGTCTGATTAAAATCGTAACTTACTCTCCGATATTTGGATTTGGGTCTGATTGGAAAAGCATTGGGCCCCTACGTATAACAGTGTAAGTGAATTTATTACAATTTAGTACATGTGCATTTGCATATCTTTATCACAAAGTATTTTCACCATAACAAAATTGTGGACTTGCCGTTTAAAGTTTGCTGTATCACTCTGAAAAAAATTGACTTTTCTTTTCACGTTGTTCTCCATAATTTAGCTCTTTGCAAACTGTTGCATCGAAAATAATTATGATAAACATGCTACAGGTGATTAAACATTCAAATGACCTTTCGAAAAACTTAATTATATATATTTAAATAAAATGGATTGAAAATCGCTTTCAGCCAAGTATTCCCTTACAAAATCTCAGAAAGCAGTCTTCTCGTGCTCAAATATCTATTTAAGCATAAGCATAAACAAATCTTGAAGTTGTCAGAAGGTTTGTCATTTAGATTTTATTCTTTTTTGTATTTTATTTGTGTTCTTTGTCCACAACAATGTGCCAACTGACAAATACACATCCATGCATGGTTTGCATCAGGTGTATAATAAGCCTGAGTCTTTATTTGACCTGCCCTCCCTAAAAGTAGAATCCTTGACAATTACAATTTAGCTTATTTACAAGATTCCTGGAACTTTCAAAGAGATACTTAAGTGCCAACACAAGAGCCGTTGATGATGTGCTTCTTTCTTATCAGCTTTAATTGTTCTTATATTTTACTTCTAACAACATTATTTGATACTATATTTCGTGTTTTGGGGGTAATTTCCTCTTTCTGTCGCCCTCTTATAACCATATAGGAAAATGCCTTTCATTGTGGTACGATATAGAAAAAAGACCACATAAAGTGTTGGAAGTAAAAAATAAGGATAAATTTTTATACGAAAATTTTTTTCTAAGTGTTATGAAACAAATAAAAGTTGAAAAGAAAAAGAACAGACTGGCACACCACGAAAATTGTGATCAGTAAAACAACACATCTAAGATTATATAAAGATATTATTTCAAGGTATAAGTACTGTTACCTTATTGAGATCCAAATCCATTCTTAAGTTGTGTCACGTAACATTGACGGGGATTAAAACGATTTTAGTCTAAAAAGACATTTTAAATTCATAGCATACTTTACACTTATCATTTAAAGGTACTTACCATACATTTAACGGGTGTTATGTCTATTATATTGGCACATTTGTCTTATAATAATAATAAAAAAATATTGATATTTTAAAAAACATATGTTCAAAAATTTGTTCTTTGGGTATTAATACATCCAGAAAGCATTCATTTTGAATAAATAGCTATCTACTCAAAAATGGCTCAACAGCAATTGTCTTTTTAAATATTAATTATGATGTTTTTATTCATAATTATGTTATCTTTTGTGCTGAGATTTTACGTTAGTAGGATAATAATACATTATATATCATTCACATTTACGCGATTTGAAAGTAAACGCAGTACACTTAATATATGCCTCTTTAAACTGATATGGTTTTATTGAAGTAGCTTTAACGTAAACAGTAAAGTGACTGTTTTCCTGTTCAAAATTTTACTTTGACAACGTCTCTCATGGTGACCTAAATAGGTTGAATATCCCAATTTTAGATAATTAGTAGGATTTAAGACCAATTATTTGACAAGAAGGATTGATGAAGTTATAGAGTAAGCGACTAGCAGCGTAAGTGCGATGTATAGCACTTCGTATTTATTTTGAAATATTTGACCACATTTTTATTAAAAAATAAATAAAAAGATATATAAAAAAAATAAATAATCAAATCATTGGACTTTTTCCCCTACCAAAGATTACAAGAAAGTCTCATGAAATGTATACGTAACTTTTGACTAAGTCAACTAAAATTTAATATACATCACAGCTTCGTAATCTTAATCTGCAAATAGCTATGTAATGAGATTGTAATTTGCATCTTTTCTTGAATTATTATTATTATGATAATAAAAAGACAGTAGAATGGCATGAACATAAATGTGATGTCCAACTGACATAGCAACCTGTTGACAAATAATCTCAAATTTTCAGGACAACCATAGTTGAAAATTATATAAAACGTTTACTATGAAAAACCTTTATATTACTTATATTTCATTTTGAAATTTTAGCATATGTTGTGAACGATTGTCGAGCCAACTCACGATAATAGATTTTCAGCGAAATGACTTTTGACATTACATTATATACACACGGTCGATAAGTTAACAAATTGCTACCTCTCAAATGAATTGCATACGTAAATAATGAACTATCAAGAGCCAATCAAAATTTGATCTCGTAATTGCTAGATTTATTATCCAACAATAATAACATTAATAGAGCCTTAAATTGATTGTCAAAACGATTTAACCATGAAAAAATAACAACGTAATGGAATAAATATATAAAGATAATTATAATGACTAAATATTAAGTTTATGTTATTGAAAATTATTTTGACACTTTAACTCCATTTTTTTGTTTATAGCCTAAACTGCTAAGTAAATATGATATTATGTTACTATGCGCGTTCAATATTTACCAATGTCCGAAAATTATGCTCTTTAATTGTGTACTATATCTACGCTGATCATCTTTTTAAAAGATAGTTCTTGTCAACTAGCAATAATACTTATAATATAATATAATATAAATTATTATAATAATATAATATTAAGTCACTGCTACACTGCTACAGCAAGGACTAGCCTCTCGAACTTGCAAGACACCTCTACTATTATCCACATTATCCTATTATCCTATATGCCAGGAGTACAGTCAATCGATAACCATTCTTTAACAAGGTTGCGGTTCACGGTACTCGAACCTTCTACCTACCACTCCGTAAGCGGACGCCTTAATCACTAGGCCACGGAGACGGTGTCGTATTATCATTTTATTTATTTTTCATCAGACCATCCTGTTCTGTTAAGTTCTTTATAATTTTAATATCTTGCTTTGAAAGTTGATAGCTATAAAAACTATTAAACGTGTTAATTTTTGTGTTCTACTTCTCGTTAATATAAATACCAATACACATAAAATTCATGAAGTTTAACTAAAATATCCCATGATGCACACTATTTTGATATATCATCACTGCAACCTTTTATAGGTCTGCATTTTCATCCCATTCAGAAGACGATGCAGTGTTTCATTTATTGTCATTAATGGGCAAGGCACTACAATTATAGATAGAATATTTCATGCTAAAACGACCATTCAATAGCAGTTTAACATGATTTTTTATAATGCATATCAATGACAGAATATGCCTTAAGGGGTTGTTAATGACGACTTTTCGTTCAAAAGAGTTTTCACTGTAGAATATATATATTCTTTGGTGTTCTCGATCTATATGTAATTGAATATATTCATCTGAAATATGTAAGATATAAGGACAGTTGAGATGTAAGTATAGTCCAGTGCGTGGAAAATAAGGTTTAAGAGTTGTAACGAATATAGAAATTGCATTTGATGATCCTCTAAGGAAATATTCATGGTAATACACTTACAAAAAAAAGAAAACATAGATAATTGTATTTCAGAAATAGTTCCATTCCGGACCGTTCCTTTTATACTATTTCACTTGCAATATTTATGCTATACATGTATCTATTTAACTGCATTTATCTGCGATACCGGTTGTCCATGAAGGACGCCCGCTGAAATGATTGGTTGTTTTAGATTGTGAGATAGCACACGATACAGGGAATAATCCCCGCTGCAGAGACACTCCGTTTTTTTACATACCTGATGTATAGCACAGATACATGGGACCTCGGTTTAACCTAATCTGAAACACAATTTGTAGTGTTATCCAAGGAGCGGGAGATTGAAGCCTCGACCTCTGGAGTACAACTCATTTGCTTTACAACTTGACTTTTAATCAATCCCTTAGTAATGGCTTATATCAAAATTAAGATATTAAAAAGGTCTCCGCAAAAAAAGAAAAACGTACTGAAAAAATATGTCCTCCAGTGTAATTCTGTTGTGAATTTAATGCATAAAATAATCAGCAAGAAACATCAGTTTGTATTAATTGTCTAAATTTGTCTACACAATTAATGCTTAATTTGCGCTTGAAATGAAAATCTAACGACATAGACTGAATATCAATAGTTTAAAATGCATACAAATGTATTGTTTTCAAATGAATTAAAGCAGCACTTATAAAAAAACATTTGTAGGCTCATACAAAAACTGAAATGGATTAAGAATTTATGTGATACTAACCTGCCGCTGTAAGTCAACTATCGCCTTTTTTCTGGCATAAGTTTTTGTAACAGTCTATTGAACATATCACTTAAAAGAGTCAAAATTCTTTACACACAGGCCTTCTGAGGATCTGTGTAAATTAAAGTTCTAAAAAATGCTAATTGCATATCAGAATATTAAAAGACAAAGTGGTTTTATTGTAAAATTTTAAGCCTATGATAGAATATTAATTAGATGTAAAATTTATCAAAATCATTAGAACGCAACACAAAAAAATCTTACGATAAAAACATTTTATCTAGTGCTACCAACTTCCTTTATTTCGTATTTCAAAGCCAACCGTGATTCCTATATGGGAAAGTGAAATGCTTGTTATCCCTGATGGAAAGCAATTTATAGTAACTGCTGGTTTCCGAACCATGACTGTTTGATAGACATTTTAAGAGCCTTTTTCGTTTTTCTGATAACATTTCGAGTATTGTGCTGTTATTCCATTATCATTAATGATTTGATAAATGCATCTGGGACAGTACTAGAAACATATATCAAGGAAATAAACGCAGTTTATCTTGATATTAATGCTTCTATTTAATTTTGTAATTTAACAGAATATATTCACTGCGATGCTTCCTTTTCTCCTATCAATTTGAGATTATTTACTGTCGGCAACGTTAGCCAATGCGACCGACGCCCTCTACAGGGTTTAGTTATTTTAGGCTGTAGGGGATAGTGTAAAGCACAGAAAGCATCCTATTTTAAAGACATCCCTAGTTCTTTACCATGCTCAGTATATCGCAATGTTGCAAGGGACCTCGTTTTAGCGTATCATCCGATAGACAACTAGTAATAGTGCAGGAGCGGGAGACCGAACTCGCGACCCCTGAATTACCAGTCCAGCGCATCACCACTGAGCCACTAATCCGCTACCTTTTCTCCTCTTTTCTTTTACTGTGCATATTATTCCGATTATTTGCAACATTTTATACCGGTAAGAGTGTTATCATTTTTATGGTTTAGGCTAAATTTTATTAGTTTTGATTAGGTTAATTCTACAAATATTACATCGAAATAAATTCCAGTTTCTTGTATTAATCACTCTTGACCACTGACTTCTAGTGTTTTGGCTTTGTTAAATACGTAAAGGTACTAGACACTCTGACGTCTGGTGAGGAATCGAATCGAGTGAGAGTCGCCTGGCAATCTTACGCTCTACCGCTGCTCTCCATCATTTTTACTCATAATTTCCTGCGATGATTATATAATTTATTCTGTCAGAAACATTTCATCAGTATACATGTTAGAAAAGCTAACAATGCTTTTCTACAAATATCATGAAATCATGGAAACTTAAATTTCTGTCTTACCTTTAATTTCTTATTACAACTGTGTCTTATTGTGATGATAATGTTACGAAAGGTCTTTCAATGTTGACACCTGACGTAAAAACAATAATTGCTCTCTCTCTATGGTACTGAAAATCCGTAAAAGATTTTCCAGAGTAACATAATATTGTGGTAACTATTAATCCTAACAAAAACAAGGCAACAAATAAACCATTTGCGATAAAAGTCGAAGTTAAAGAGAAATAAAAAGTACTGAGTGATTTGGTGAAAACATTTGTACATCTCATTAAACTGCTATATAATTTGGCCGTGAATAGTTGCGTATTTGTAAATGAGGCTGTTAGTTACCAAATCGTATCTGTCAGATTGACATCTTACTGACCGTGTTCAATTTTCTCTAATGGGTCTCAGAGTATCAATGCTTTTAGCCTGTTTTTATTCCATTATGTTGTGTTTTGATAAAACTCCAGAGTCAGGAACAATCACATTAGTTAGGAAAATAAAAACAATTAATCATGATATCAGCATTATAGATCGGACATTTAGTAAAATGCTGATACCGGTTAGTCTGATCTGTTACATTTATGTTAAAGACCTCAACATTTATTGTTATAAAAGAGATAGTAACCTTCATTAACATGTTGACTTTTGGTTGAAAGCAATCTATCATTCTCTGCGCACGGGTTTAGCAGTCAAAAGATAAAAAATAAACAGAATCATATCGTCAAAAATGCTACTCCTAAACAGTTCCAATGAATTTGTCAATATGTTAAATGAATGTCTATGTTTATTCTCGTTTTTATCAGTTTTTTTAGTGTTTAAACGATTATCAAAATGGCACGATATGAAATTTACATCCTGTAATGGCACAGGAAAAAAATCAAGAATTAAACGTTTCTTTTCAACATCATCACCTGACGTGTATAATTTGCGACATCACTTCTACATCTTTCCAAATCAATCTAATTAATCAATTTTAAGAAAACGACATTCGAGTTGTGAACGTTGTTGAAATTTGACAGAGTTTTATCGACACATAAATGGAACGCTTAGCATAATACAGAAATAAAATGTCAAGCTGATGATTTCAAAATTATTCATGCAATAATAAAGGTATCATGTCAAATTCCATAACAAAACCAAAATTTCAATAGCTAAGATAAACTATGACACAATTGTCAGTAAAATCGAATGGTTTTGTATTCATTTATCAGTGCATTGGAAATGGTATGTATCGGTTCGTTTCACTAAGAAAGGTTCTAGTGCATGATTACACATGGTGTTTGTGATATTCCAGTCATCATTAATACAAAAAGGAAGTCATCATGAACATGCCGTTCAAAAGTGTGTTGATGTCCTTAGCTAAGCTCTTAAGATACTGTTGACTCTTCCAGTCTTAATTGTGAATGATAAACAAATGAAATGGGAAAAAACAAAAGAGCATAAATCATTTGATAAAAAGTAATCATTTTGTCCTTGAGGACTTCTTACTTTCTATATAGTAAAATCAAAGATGGGTTGGCTGAAATTCGAATCACCTTAAAAGTTTCGCTTTCTGCTATGAATTCTTTTCGCGAACTTGCATAACTCACTCATTGCAATGAAATATTTCTTTATCTTGATATATTCGTTATATTTGATGGTTTCGATATTGATAAAGAAAAATAATGTTGGCGTGTACATCACACGGACATTTCACAATTAATTGCCACCAGTAATGTTTTACTTATTTTTTTTTATATTCCTTCATGTACAATAAAATTATAGTAGAAAAGATCTTAAAAAAACTACACTGTCACAATGAATAAATTAAATCCACTGTCTCAAAATGGCTTCTATATGAAATCAATTCAATATATATTAAATAATACACACTGATTACTATTAAACTGTATTCCCAACATAAACCTGATTGAGATAAATAGCATGATTCTCTTGCAGGTAATAGTATTTGTTTAAAGCATCTGTAAAAGGGAACTTTCCATTAAAAATATGACTGGATGATAAAAGGTTGTTTCCAATTTATCATCTACTGCATCAAATCATGTAAGTCAGTGCAATGCTATTTAACATTACTTAAAAAAAGCACTCAATATACTGGCACAACATTCAAAGAAATAAAATGATTCAAAAATCGAATGTCGTATGTCGAATGTCGTGCTAGCACAACACTGATTTTTGCCAAAGACGAATGTCTAATCTTGAGCTAATACGACATTCGTTTCGGCCAATGTCGAATGTCGTATGTTGAGCTAACCTCACACACATAGGGTTTTCTTGTAATTTCTGTAGATGGCAAACGTCAAAATGTCACAACATAAGCTGCTGTTTTTCTTTATGGTCCTCTGAGGACACGTATATAGAGATGCACTCACTACTGCCTAAAAAGCTTCTAATCTGACGAAATTATGTGTTTAAAACAATTAGAAAGATGCCTTTATTTATAATAAATTCAAGGACTCAACATATTCGTGTGTAAAACAACATCATGCAAGAAAACACTCCTCTCATGCTACAATACTTATTTTAACATTACCTTATATTCACTAGCAATTTTTTATCTTTAAAAGTAAGATATTGTTATTTTGCCCATTAATTCGTTTTCCAAGCATTGTATCTCCAAGTTAAAATGTTAGAAAAGACATTTTGTTACTTTCGTGCTTGACACAGTTTTTTCTTTAACAGAACAAATGCGCTAACTTAAAAAACACAACCGTGTATGGCCCTCATCAGGTGTATCTGAATATTCTTAACGACGTCGGGTGTCTGTATACGCCCAGCCCTCCGTAAAAGTAGAATCCCTGACAATTAAGATGTAGTTCAGGTATAAGTTTTACTGAACTTGCAATGGGATATTCATGTGTCAACACAACCGCTCCACCATTGATCGTCCTCAGTTGTCTTTATATCTGTATTATCTGATCCTGTTTTGTATTATAGAGAAAGTGTTTGCCTTTTTATTACGGGATAGTAAATATGCCTTCCAATACGGAACAAAAAAGAACAGATCGTGGTAAAGGGTGTAGGTTAAAAACGGTGCTAAATGATAAGCATAAAGTGGTATACTGAAAATGACAAAATCGATTAGTGTTATGGAACAAATAGAAACTAATAGACTAAATAACATACTTACACCCATGTGTAGTAATACCTATCTGCCGGAGTAATCTGAAGATTAACAGAGCTTATGTTAAGGCTTATATCACTGAAATAAACTATTTAGCGGCCATCTTAAGTAGATTAACTAAATCTGTGTCACGGGACGTTATTGTTAGATATTTACACTTAAAATAACACATCGTTATTTCATGCCACACTATTTAGACTTTTCTTTTAAAAGGGACTGGTGTCATTGAAGCATCAATAATTAAAGATAAGCAACTTTTGCATTTCAGTGAATTCTTTTCTGTTTCAATTTTCAATTTGTGACGACAGAAACGAAAGGAAAGTTCATATTAAATCTATACCTTCTATTATCAAGTTGTTCCTCTGAAAATTGTTTTTTGTTAGACAACGTGAACTTTCAATGGGTCTTGTCGTATACTGCGACTTGAAGTGCTTAAATCTCAGATTAAACTTCTCTTCTAAAACGATATTGTACACGGAATACATTTCAAAAACAAAGGTCGAAAGAATAAATAGTCGTTATAAAAGGGTTTACTTTTAAAAATGCTGTTTTTACCAGAAGCGCAATAGCCAATGCACTTAACAAATTAAATCAAACCTCATTAATTGCAAGAAATAGTTGACGCTTTTCCATATCAGAATAAACACTATTGTTTGATTTCCATGAAGATTGTCATCACAAAACCTAGGGAATTGTTAATAACTGTATCGTGATAGAAACTTAAAAAAAATAGATTAAATTGTTTCATAATCAATTTATTGTACTTGGCTAATGTAAATTTTATGGCACAAATCTACTGTTAAATATAAAAGGCGAATCGGTGTGTTTTACTGAAGCCACTGAATGCTTTTACAGACTGTTGTTCTCTATTTAGTTTCATATTTCTATAAAGCAACTTCCACCTTAGGCTAGTCCGTTATGCAGGAGGAGGTCGAAAGTTCGGGCACCATAAGGGGCTTGATGCCACAGAAGGGTTACAGATTGCCTGTTTGCCTGGCGTCTGGTATATAGGATATGAAATTAAGGAATAAATGTGTGCAATACTAAAGACGCCCGGAAGGCTGGACCCTTTCAGTAGTATTGGCACTTCACTTTACATTTTTATAAAAAGGTGAGTTGATAACTCGGGCAACTTGGATACTTCACAGAATATTGTTATCAGTGTAGTTTTCCTTAAGTTCAGTTAATAATTCTATCAAATATCATTTGAAATGATGATAACAAACTGTTTCCTTGTAGATAATAACGGGTAAGAAAATTGTTGATAAACATGGTTTCTTTGTATAAGAAATCAAACATCTATTTTCAATAAGCCCTCTTTAGAGAATAGACAAATCGTTAATCGAAGCCTAAGATAAAAGGGTTAAAAATCATGTTTCACCTACAAAAATAGAATATACTTAACTAACAGGATTTACATATGTGTTGAAATATTCTTCTAATTAACATTTCTTATTATTCAGACAACTTAATACAGCCCTATCTCTACAAATCTGCAGGAAACGCGAACAATTTCAATAATTGGATGAGACGTCAACTAATGCACTAAGAACATCAGCTAAATGCAAATGAGCTACGGTCACGCTGGTACTCAGCTTGGCAGATCTTTGTTTATACGAATGTACAATATCTGTTGTATTTTTAGATGCTGGTTATATAGATAGTTGTAGACAAATGTAAAACCTGTAATTTTAGAATGTTTTATAGTTGCAAGTGAACCTGGATCTTGAAATTCATGACGGCCGTTCTTAGCAGTATTTAGGTTACCAATGACGAGAAGCTACATGTCACTAAACAGTTCTCACATTTCAACAAATAAACAGTGAGCTTGATGATGTCCATTTAACAATATTTCTGATTTGTATGGTTTCCGATCTTTGTGAGATGTTGCATATGATTTTTCCCTTAATTACAATGGTCTCGTCAAAAACGGTATCCGAGTTCGTACCGAATGATCCAACTGTACACAACGGTAAGTACTTGAACGGAAGTATCATTGTTTTGCCGTTAAAAACTTGTTTTGAATATTGAAATTATCTGTTTTTAAAGAGCATGTTTCTAATCTCAACAGCAACATTGATTCACTTCTAAATCATAGAATATATGTATCATAAAATTAAAATCTATTCTATCAAACTTCTTATCATTTTTTAATTCTTTTTGAAGCGTCCATAATGTAGCTTGAGCCGTGATTCAAAATCGAGAGTATATCTCCTACAATAGATGGTGTTCCATATTACTTTGCAAATGCCTTCCGTTTCGGTTCTTCATGTCTGCTCAATACGACCTTAATTATTACAACTTACGTTAGTTTTCATTTAGTTCCTCTTCACCTAAGTTTATCTGCTTTTTTTCTGCCTTTGGTCAAATAAATATGAGCTTCAAACAATAGCTCAAGGAAAGCTTAGTTGCACAATCCAAAAGCTGAAACTTGAGAAGGTGCAAACGTTTTTTTTTTGATTATTTGCGTACCTAAAATGTTTTAATGCCTCTATAAGATAAAATATGTTTACTTCATCACAGTGAGATGTATGCATGTTATCGACTTGTAACATATTGCGGTAATTGGGGATCCATACTTTTGATAAATTTCTGTGACAGAATGCAATTACTAATGCTTTCTTGTAGTAAGCTTACGAGTTAAACATTTTGCCAGTGGGTATGCGATAAAGAAACTGCATTACTTAAGATTGATTTTATATAAACAACAGTTACCAATTCTTTCAAATGCGGTCTTGTTAGAGAACATGCATATAGCGGAAATAAAGAGAAAAAAATGGTTATGTCTTGGCTTTTTTTCCGTGCCAGATTCGTTAAAAAAGAATACAGAGCCGAAAGTTGTTTGCTGATCACACAGCCATCTTCACGGGCTTATATTTTAATACTGATTACATAAATTAAATGCATATTTACCCCGACATTACATCGACTCTGAATGAAAATTTCTCCACAAATGTATAACTTCCATAAAATGTACAACTGCAGCTATGAAAAGCAAAAAAACGTTTGAATAACAAAATGACATAATTTAAGATTCGTTGCGTTAAAACTTGAATAACACAAAAAGGACTCAAAATATGAAAGCTAAAGTATGAGTATTAAAGCCCCATTAATTAGCATGGTTATATTTTCCTTTTCCAAACAAGCAAATGCGGATTTTTAGGAATGTAGAATAAATCATCTTAACGTGTTATCAAAAACTAACTATTGCGGTGCGATATCTGATTAATGCAAGAGAGTAAAGAAAAAAAAACACGTTTGCAAATGTATCAGGTTTGAAATCAACAAAGGACTTATATCCGACTATACCTATTTAGTGTATTCAGAAATGTCTGAGAAATAATGGGGCTTTAAAGAAACAGAAAGCAATACAAAGATAAACTTCCTTTAATGTTTTCGTGTTACTAGGTGTCGATGTTGTTCTTGAAAATGTAATGATATTCAAAATTCTAAGTGGTAACTCTATCACATGTTGCAAAAAATGTAAAGAAACATCATAGTATCTTAGTGTCAGTGCAAAAATTAAAATGTCTCAGCGCTATAAAAATGAAGACGGCTGCAATCAAAAGTGAAAGAAAGAAAGAAAAAAGAAAGAAAGAAAGAAAATAAAACTCTTTCCAACTACCACCCTCACCCCAAAAAATTATTGTATAAGTATCTTTTACTGTTTTAACTGAGCATTTTTTTCGATATAAAAAAAATTCTGGAGCTATCCGAACACTAGAATAGTTGATTTCATAATTTAAAAAAGTACACGTGACCTGCTGAAACAGGGTCAGAAAGTAAATCATATACTTTATTTCAAAATGTAAACAAAAGATTATCTCCAGTATTATCTTGCTCAGATTCATACCTGAGTGAGCAAATACGTCAAAAGAACAAATCAACCTCTCAGGCAGGATAAATATGTAAACATTCTCTTAAGCCTTTAAGTACTTTTGCCATAACAACTATTCATATCTTTTATTTCTATTTTCATCTATATTGACAAGCGAGGTTAAGGTATACCAAATATGCCTAGAAGCAATTTCGTTCCTGCAGTTATGGTTGGTTTTGAGATAAGTTTACTCTTAAATAAAAGCCATTTGCAAAACTCTGCGATTTTTTTTTAATATGTGCTACAGATTTTGAACCAAAATTCAGATTGTGCTACAGACATCAACAGCTATATAAGATAAATCATATTTGGCTGTTTCCACGGAATGCTGTTTTAATTCTATGATCGAAATTTAAATTCTGTTGTGACAACATGTGACTCTTCTTTTTTGGGCAGTTTTCTGATGAAGTTGTTCACTATTAAAAATGAATCAACGTTGCTCCTATACGACCTGTAAATATTTCAGCATTTTTATTTTTAATACCACATGTATTTGCTTTTAAAAGATTATATTTAGTTTATTTAACAAAGTCAACAGCTTCAAAATAACACATTAATATTAACATTCTGTACTTATGGCGGTATTTGAGGGTCTAAAAGTAGCTTTCCGTAAATTGATAGAGTTTTTATTTGATCTCTAAAGGTTTTCATTGCGATTATGAAAAACTTGTTAAAGCAATGCATTACTTATATCATATCCTCGAAGCAGACTCTGTGAATGTCTTCGGCTCTGCCTAATACTAAGAGTTTTATTCAAGTCCTCATCTGTTTAAAAGAAGATATGGGTATCAATTCATAGTTTGATATTCTACTTCTACAGTCAGTGTCCACAGAATATCATAACAACCTGATATATGAACTCCGAACTATGAAACTGATATTGGAATAATGAACATTATGTATTTAAGCAGTATTTCCTATAGATGTTACTTTCCAATAGCTAGTTAGCTCTCGTAACAATATTATGGAATATGAATTATCGACCGTTATTTGATATTTGGAAAATATTCCAAAAGCAATCGTACAGATAAATATTGGTTTACAATAACTAATTACCACTCACACACAGTTGTAGATAATCAATTTCACTGAAAAAAAATCTGTCAGCAATTACGAAATAATTTTATAAATGCATTTTAAAGAAGAATATTTTTTAAGACAATATTTATAATAGAGGTGTTTTGTAGTATTGAATGATGTTCAGTTTATCAGAGATACCAAAATCATGACGGAATCTATTATCAGTTTGTTGTGAAAATTATTACTTAAAAGTTCGCGCTTAAAGTTTACAAACTTTGTGTTTCAATGACTCTGTTTTAACAATATCAGCAAAAAGGACCGCCATGTAGAAGGTCAATAAGGGGCAAATTTGTTTATCTTAATAATTTGTATGACCTAGGTGCTTATTTCAAGGTGCAGTACATATACAGATTATAATTCACATATGTAGTTATGCTTAATTAAAGAGATTAAAAATCTATGGTCTGGTTCACAGAAAACTGTATTAAAAAGGTGACGCAGTGATAAGAGTAGCAAATCCAGACTTAAAATCTATAGTCTGGTTCCCAACGTACTGTATTCAAATATGTGACATATCGATAAGGGCAGGTAATCAAGTCTATTAAATTTTTTTGTCTGATTCCGAGCGTAAATATATTTAAACAGGTAACGTAGAGATAGGGACAGGTAATTCACACTATTAAATATATGAATTAACACACTTTTGTATTTTATCAAGCGTCAAAAGTGCTTGCATAAAGCAAACAGAAATATTCTCGTTCCGCTTTATATTATTTTCTGAGGTTCATATCATGGCCGAAAAAAATCACTTGGTTAAACATAGCATAATCTGCTATACAGGACGGTGGATGCTCAATCCATTATGCCTGGGCTCCGAATGACAGTTATTTGGGTTTGACTCCCGTTGCGGACTTTACAGCTTACAAGAATACAGGAAACGAGTACAAGTTGTTTGCCAAAGTCTGAATGTTGATAAAACGGTACAAACATTAGCACGTCATTTTTTTCAAAGGAAAAAAACACAACCTTGCTTTTTTACGATTCGATTCACGATTTGTCTTGCTGTTGCACGAGTTTAAAACGATTAAAACATGTTTGTTTCATTACCAAGGATAACAAACAGGAATGCACGTTTTGACACGAATTGTAACATGTTGTGCAAAGATAACATCAATTACACCCACTGCTTGTTAATTCTTCAAGTCAATTAATTAAATCTGACGTGTGCAATGAAGCTTTAATGGTACACGTACTTTACTTAAGATTCATTCTCTTGCAGCAAAGATATAATGCTAAATTTTTTAATAATAATAATAATAATAATGATAATAATAATAGCTTTATTTAAAGAAGGTGACATATTAAGGTTATACATGAAACATATATAGAAGTTTGTATACGATCTGTTCCTCATTCAAAGTTTTTATGCCATCAAGTTAGAGAACCTGATCACTGTTTGAAGAGATTAAATATTTTTTCATACTCTTAAAAGACACGGGTCTGCTAAAATGATATATTGTATGACAATGTAACAGACACACTGCTCCCCGAGGACTTTTCTATGACTGTGTTTTGAAATGAAGCGTAGAAAACAGCAACATTTTTTTCAGCATGCAGCCGGTTTTAGATTTGTCTGTATATTTTTGAAATACACTCATACCAATGTTTTCAACCAAGGCAATTTATATTGTTTTATTAACTACATGTAACGTACAGTACCACTTGAAATATACAGAAATATTGTAACATAATATTGGTTTTCATCTTCTAGTGTTAAATCTTTCAGTCTTTCCAAGATTTTGATATCTGCAATCACTTTATTGTCTAAAGGCGGCGATTTATGACTAATAATTTAAAGCAAAGTAAGCTTCATTTTATGTGACTTCAAATGATCATGCACTGAAAGTTTTTTCTATTTAAATGTATACTAAAACAATTTTCAGGAAAAAAACAACAACAACAATATGGTATTAGATAGTAAACGTATGAAGTAAATTGGAAAAAAAATGTGACAAATATTCAAAAAGGATTATAACTGGTGATTTGGTGTTTCCTAATTATTTTTGTCTGCTAGCTTTTTAATTTGAAGTTTGTATACGACATGTCCTTAAGTCAGACTAAAATATGTTGCTTGACGTTTACGCTCGTGTCATCAAGGTTTGGTATCTGATCACAGAGTTTATTGCAAAGCTATTACTAATTGTTATAATCACAACTAGTATGCTGACCTCATCTTAAAATTCGCCACTGCTTGTCTTTAATTCAAAATTGCAACCGAAACCGTTTTGATCGCTTACTTATTCTTAAATTGTGCATGGATTGTCTCGAAGTTATGACCAATCTATTAGAAATACTTATAGCAAAATCTAGACTTACTTTACATAATAGTTCGGAATGGCTGGCCTGGGTATTTTATTTCTTTTTGTTTCTTCATCCGCATAAAAGTAGTTTTAATGGACAATCTATTTTATACAAGCGTGCACGACCCGTTACAATAATCGAATTTTTGACAGTAGAAATGCTTAACCCATTGTAGACATTACTGCATGTGCTAACATGGAAATTAACATCACAGGACTGGCTTCACTTTTCTATGAAAATGTTTTGGCAGTTCTGAAGGTGTACAGTTCCTTGGTTTTCTATAGATGTAAATTTGTTTCCGTATGCTTACAAGAATTTTATTTCTTCATTGGTTGATATACCCTAAATTTTCGAGTATTCTATTTCCCTCAAAATCCTGTGTAAATGCTATTGAATGAATAGGGTATCGGTTAAAAAATTATAAGTACAAACGGCGGTCTGAATGCATAAACTCTTACCCTGCTCGAGGCAACTGACTCTGCCTTTGCGACCATTTCAGACCAAGCTCAGCCCGCACATCCAGGCCGTCTGAGCATGGCCTGCACTAGTCGCCATTCAGTCAGTAAATTTTAAATAAGCTCCCCAAAAAAACAATCAACGGATCTGTTCAAAATGAAAGATGGACAAGTCCATTTTAGATATTTAGCATGGTCAGGTGCAAATGCACACATACTAGGTTGCTATAAGCCTTAATGGAACATTTTAAAACGCATTTTCTTTTTTTACATGATCGATTATTTTTCATTTCAAAGAGAATTGGCCAAAACAATACATGTGTAGAAAATCATCGGTAAATTTTAGGGAATGTTTATAGTGTATTTCTTGTCTTACGTGCATATCTAGGTAGACTGCCGACATGGTCGAATAGGAAAAAATAAGTGGTCAATAACAGGTAACCCAATCTAGACTTCGATTCAGATCTTGAAACTGGCGCCAGCAAATGTATTTAAATTTTACTTTGAGTTTCTAAAAAAAAATATTTATATTTTATCTGATAAGTTACATAGAATCTATAAGAACATAAACGCAACGATAAAATTGCTGAACTGTCGAATTAAAATAATGTATATATTCATGCTATTAACTTCTTATGCCAGTTGTATTTTCTGCTTTTCCATCTATTTATCAGCAAAGCTACACTTTGTTCAAAGGCATTCCGCGGAATGCACGTTATTAAGGTGGCTTTTAAAAAAATTAAGTGCGCTTTGCTGAACACAACGATACAAACGTATTGATCAAAGCTGAAATTTGAACTAATAATAGTGTTATGATTATACAAAGTATTAATTTAAAGGTATTTTAAGAGATTGAAAATAACAATTGTACATACTCAATTTATACAAAATTCAAAGGATTTATTTTTTATATTTATTTTAGAGTAGAGAAAGTGTTAAAAATACGGAGAGTTGATAATAGCCTGTGAATCCAATGTTACGGAATAATATCCGATTATTGGTTTATAAGCCGGCGGACTGGACAGTGACAAAAAACGCCCTTCGTAGTGTAAAAGTATAAAAACGGATTTGAAGCCTTATTGTACGGGAAACACAAATATATGCAAAGGGATACATCTGTATTTCATAAAAAAATTGTACTCTGGAAGGATATAAAAAGACTGTAAAGAATACAGCAAGTTGTAACAATAAGGAAATAATGTTCTTGTTTTGTTCATTTCTGTTTCTTTCTGTTTTTCCCCTTTCTTTCGTTCTTGTTTCATCTTTATTTTTCAAAATTGATTTAAATATATCAGAGGTGAAGCCTTCATACTACATTTAAGTCGCTTTGATAGGAAATATTTATGTTATATTAAAAAAAAAAAAACTTACATGCGCTCAGCTGTAGGTTAATTGAGCAAACATTTTGTAATGATTGTTGTTCAACGAACAACGCTATTTATTATGTATTTATAATCAAAAATATAATATATATAAAACATATTCACAAAATAATGTAAAATCGGTGTTTGAAATTATCAATTTAATTTACTGCTGTATAGCATACGTGTACTTTCATAAAAATAATTAAGATCATGATGTTATCATAAAATCTGAGATTTTATCTCGTTACTCAAATACTATAACAACAACTTGCTAAAATCATACTTAAACAAATCTACAAATACCGATAAGCGTTTGGCAAGATTAAATCAAGGATGTTAACAATTAGAGTGAAATATACATGTTCGTGAAGGGGGGCTGTAGTCTAAATATAGTTCATATTTCAAATCCGTGCAGTTGGCACATCGCTCAGCAATCAACATTCAGCTCAGCCAATGCTAATCTGGCTCAACACTCTAGCGCGACAAGCCATATTTCAAGGAATGAATACGAAACAGTTCTAACTGCTTTGAAATAATAGAGCAGGTAGCGCTTTTTCTTATTCAGCCCTTATTTACTATTATGCCAAGCAATATCTTTCTATCAAGTTAGTACAAACGAATAACCGGACAAAAATTCCCAGGAGTCCATTCTGAGCACGAAATTAATTAATTTAGCACCTACATTAACAGTATTCAATCACTGCCTGGAGTGGTGCAAATCATTTATGATTTGAAACGTATCGAAGACTGGAGCGGCTGAACAATGCTTAAAAATATCGTCAAAACACTTTTCTACGGAATTATCTTCAGTAAGGAAACATGTTGGAGTTTATTTAGTTTCGAAATTGAATTGAAGTGGTAATTTACGTTTCTCTGTCTGTTTTAAAAGTAAAAACTGAAATAAGACGATTCGTATGGATTTAATAAAGAACAACACATACGAAACATTTTGCCTAAATTCCTCTAACGAATATAGAAGATAAAAAAACGTTAACTATTTTTTTATAAGTGTAATATCAAATGGATGTATCAATATGTTTATATTATGAATTTAAAACAAATGATAAAAAAATAAAAGAATTAAAAAAAAACACACACACACACACGGACAAATCAACAGACTGTGCAAATGATCGGATGTGTTACTGAGAATTCAAAATGTACCAAAACATAAAGGACAATCAGTGAAATATACGTACATGAAATATCAAGGAAACAAGACAGACACACTGTCCGAAAATCGTGAAAATTTTGTGAACAAAGTGTAACACAGTTGAAAGCAATAGGAGATAATTATTTCAGTTAAATAAGGACACAAACGTTTTATCATATTATATCCTATTTGCTTATATCATTATTCTGAATAATTTACTTATTACATTTACGTTATACTACAATGTATATAAGTATACTATATGATTATGTTTATCATTATCATTACAATCATTCCTATTATCATTTTATATCATTATTGCTATTATTATTATTATTATTATTATTTTCATCTTCATCATCATCAACAACAACAACAACAACACTATTATTATAACTTTTCTTTTATTATTATTAACATATTATTAATTTAATTATCATCATTACAATCATCAGAATCACCACCATCATCATCATCATCATCATCATCAACAACAACATTATTATTACTATTATTATTAATATTATTATTATTGTTATTACAGTCATCATAAAATACGTTGTATTTTATTAACTGATTTAACATGCATTCTAAGAATTAAACTGAAGTAGGAGGTAGTATTTTTAATATTGAATTGTAGATAGCATTTTGTCGAAAAATTGCCAAAACAGATAGTATAAACATATAGTGAGGGTTTTATTGACAACATCTCGTTGTGAGTCGCGTACTTTGTTTTTATTGTTTCGTTGCGATTGTGTTTTAGATCGATCCGTGTAATATTAAAAGTATTTAAGCACCAATATGGTCCTCTGTATGACTTTTTCTGGATTAATTTGTTGACAGAGGCTGCGCCAGAGATAGAATTCTGCTCGAAGCAATCAGACTTTTATCGTAATTATTTTTAGACCATTTCTTTGTATAACCTTACAGTGGATATTATGGAAACAAACCATAAATTACGCGTTTAGCAACATCAATTTTATGAAGATATATTTAATTGCAAATCTTCTTATTTATTTTATTTACGATAAAATATTGGAAGTCGAGCTGCTTTCTGGCCTAAGTCTCAAATCTTAAAGTTCTTCACGAAGCAAATGCAGATTCCTTTTCCACTTTGTTTTTCAGAGTTCTTAAAACGAAAATAGATAACAATTCAGTTTAGATGATGGGGAAAACAAAATAAAGAAAAAACTAGTCTAATTAGTAAACGCTTTATATGAGACTAGGATATTCAGGTCGCGTCAAACTGAGCTAAGCTGTGCGTTTAAAATGATATTGTAAAAGAAATTTAAATACCACACATGTTACCATCTAAATGCATCTAGCAGCTGCTACTTGTTTCTTATCACATTTATTGATACCAAGTTGTTATAGTTACTAGTAGATGGCGTAACGCTTGGATAAAATGTTTGTGTTTGTTAAAGAATGTGACTAATATGTATGTGCGGTAGCTTTCAAGAATCGGACGGTGTAAAACTATATGCTGATTAGAAAATTCATTTTAATTTGCATTTTGATATTACAGACATTTCATTTTTTCTTTTATAGATACACAATGTCACAAATGAATAGCGATGAACACGTGGGTTCGGGATTTCAGGACCTCAGGATCACCGAGGACCTACAGAACAATACTATTGGTGAGAACTCAACAGCAAATACCTCATACTCCTTTGTGTTTGGTAATTCCAGTGATGGTTCCGAAAGAGATCCGCTTATATCACTGACAGTTCCGGCTATGATGTTTGCGTCAGGAGTGTTCGGCAACCTTCTAGCTATTTTTGTACTGGCGCGTTCTTCACGAGAACATAAGCTGACGGTCTTTTACAGACTTGTTGGAACGTTGGCATGCACAGATTTATTTGGGACCTGTGCTACTTCTCCGGTGACACTTGCAGTGTACGCAAACAATCTGAAGTGGGTTGGTGGTGTCCCCCTGTGCAATTATGAATCCTTCATGCTCATATTTGCTGGATATGCCACCATATGTATAATAGGAACAATGGCGGTTGACCGCTTTTTGGCAATTTCATATCCATTCTTTTACGACAAGCATATCACTGCCAGTCGTGCAAAATATATTGTTATTGGAATCTGGTGTTTTGCAGCTTTCATGGGCTGCTTGCCTATTATGGGGCTCGGTGAAAATATTAACCAGTTTCCAGGAACCTGGTGTTTCTTTAATTTTACAAGTTCTGTGGTCAAAAATCAAATTTTTGCCTACCTATACGCCATCATGGGCTTGCTTGTTATTGGAGTCACCGCCATATCAAACGTTGTGGTAACTTTTGCGCTGCTGAAGATGCGGAGGAAAGCGGTGAAAATGATGAACTCAAGTAATACAAAAACATGTGACAGTGAGCTACAAATGATGGTGTTACTCCTTGGAATTATATTTGTGTTCTCTACTTGTTGGTGTCCATTCCTTGTAAGTTAATTATTGCTGTTTAACCATTAATTATAACCAGATATATCAATAAATAAGAATAAATAAAGAAAAACAGTCGCTGCTCTCTACATTCAAAATATTTATATATAACGCTTATTGCTTTCTATTCGTAACTAGGTCAGGTCATAACCGGAACACACATGAGTAGGCTAGCCGCCGATGAACAACGTATATATAACAAAATAGCAATGACTTTGTATCACTGCGCTACATAGAACATCAGACAGAAAACTGTAAAACAAATAGAAAATTAAAAACAACTTTCTCTCAAATCACGATAGTGAGAAAGATGTTGAATTGGGTAATTTCTGTATTGCTAAATAATCACTGAACTTCTTAGTAGGTAAATGCGATTTTAAATGTTTGAATTGATAGAACTACTTGTTTTTTTAAGTAGGTAGAAAATTCTGGTCGTTGTTAGGTGATTTGCAATGAGGTTTGTGCCCTTAGTAACACTGGATTGTGATAATCGATCCAAAAACTGAATAATAAACTGTATTTTGACAATACATATGTAAAGTGTATATTTTGAATTTTTTTTTTGCATTTTCTCAGGAATATATTTAATGTCAATATTCAGTTACCGAATATTCATTTTGTTAATTTCAGATTCGAATCCTTATAAACCAATCACATATGAAGCAGGTAGATGTGAAAGCTGACCTGCATGCACTGAGACTTGCCTCGCTGAACCAGATCCTGGACCCTTGGGTATATATCCTCTTCAGAAGAGAGCTACTTGCTAGAACATATAGATGCGTCAGACTGATCCTCTCAGAGCATTGCCAGTGCGTTTGTAAAGACAGAAACGGAAATCCGTTCAACAGAAGCGGTGCGCATGCAGGAAAGACCAGGAATCTGCCATTCATAAAATACGAAAGTGATTATGTTCATATCAAAGGGGAGCAAGATCAACCTCCAAATGTCAAGTATGAAGACAATCAATATCAAAACGGCCACCAAGACCAAAATTCAAGTAATGGCATTAATGATAATTCAGATCAATTGCCTAACATAAAACAACCAGACTCTCCAACAGAGGAGGAAGAAACAACTGACGAATCTCTTTTATTGATAGTACCAAAGGGACACAACTGTGGTTTACACATGAAACATTCCGCTTGTTTGTTCTGTTTCTCAAACCACCCAAAACATTTAGTGTTGTCTTCGATTTCAGAAAGCAGAAGCATGGACAGACTCCATTTGCTTGATGAGGGACCTCGGTGCCATGAATTTGGTGTTAACTCTAACAAAGGAGTTTATCCTCTTAACAAATCCCGACGTGAAAGTATTCATCTGTCACTGACTGACGTAACGTTACGAAATGAATGTATCGCATAATGTCGAGAAAACAATATAATGTTGTACACAAATGAACTATCTGCGGACATCGTCTTACTCTTTCACATAAAAAATGGTCGAGCTCCAAGCAATCACATTGACGTCTTTAAGATATTTACGGCTATTGTTTTAATCTGCCTTTTGCAAAATACTAGTAGATGGTTCATCTCTTTAATTAACAAATAAATTTTCATCTTGTGTATATTTTCTTCGTCAGGTATTGCCTGTGTATAAACAAAGTGTATTTGTGTCGATTTAAACATCTGCTTGATTTTTAGTTCGCAACCTCAGCCTCTATAAAACTAATAATAATTGAACTGTTTATAATGATAGAAAATAAGGGAGATAAAACCCAAAATTGGAGATAAAAAAACAGTCTTTTGAAATTGTCTGATGATTAACTTTCAGTTTAAAAAAATATTCCACATATTTTAGCTAGGTAATAGGTATACGGTAGTCAATACAAAACAACTTCAGAGTTTGTCCTGGTCTTTCTGCAGTGAACTTTACTTAAATGTCAACGCCTTTAGCTCAAATCCTGGTTGCACACTAAAGACATATTAAAATAATACATGTTAATTTTTTATCTTTTATTTTGTTAAAATGCAGTGTCTTTGACGAAAAATTCTGTTACATGAGGATTGCTAACCAAACTTCGAGCCAAATATATAACCGAGCTAACCACTGATATAACTTTAGACTATCTCAGAACAACATTATAACTACAGGATTAAGAAAACTCGTTGGCTTTCTATGGAACAGAATTAAGAACTGCATTTATTCCATCTTGCTTGGTGACACTGGTACTTACATTATGCTTGATTCCGTCTTGCTTGATGACATTGGAACTTGCATTATGCTTCATTCCATGTTGCTTTATTTTTTTGGAACTTGCGTTATGCTTGATTCTATCATTGGCCTTTGAACTTGCGTAACACTTCATTCAACCTTGCTTTGTACTATTTCATCATCGTTTGTACTGTGTTGGAATAATCAAAATGCGATGTCATGTAGCTTAATGTATCATCCATCGTTCTTTATGCTCTTTTCAAACTCTTTAAGGATAAGTGCTTTTTGCATGTTTTTCATTTGGAGTCGACTATATTTTATTTCATACTTCCTTTTTTACACCAAAATGTGCGAAATGGTTTTAGTTTTAATTAATGATTCATCACACACTTGGTGTGATTCCTTACAGCTTCGCTCATTTCTATTATCCAGTGTTTATGCTTTATGAAGCTTAGTGTCTGATGCTGTGTTAATACATGCGTTTTTTTATTATTTGAGCAACTCCTATTACCTATTAATCATTGTCTGGCTAATTTTCGTATATAGTTTTCGAATTACTGTAGCATTATTAACTGTTAGGGGCGAGAACTCTACTATCAAGATCGACTGAAATTTTCAACATTTCCGCCTCTCATCGGAATATTCCGAAGGGAAACTGCGGTGACCATATATCAATGATCTGCCTTTTTAAAACCACACCTTTTACTCGCCATCCAGAGATTGATTACGCAATTTACGGTCCTTTAATTTAAATACATGTAGCTTATTACAATAGCTCTGAGCTGTATGTTTTTTTCCTCTTTTTTCTTTTTTTTTTTCGTAAATAAATGAAACTAGTCGAGCGTTGCCACTAATCCAACTATGTAGCATTGTCGGAGTCTACGGCACACTTTCCGTATAAACTACATTGTATTTATCAGGTATAATAAATAACCTGGGTTACCGAGGATGACTATTTAGCAGGTAAAATAAACACTAAAGTAAAATCGTTCTCAATGTTGTAGCGTTTAAGGACATTCCATTTATGATTTAGTCGAAATTTTTGGTATGCAAACAAAATATTGGAATAAACATCAAAACTTTGCAAACATCTAGTCTCAAAATAGCGGCACCAGCCGTAAAATAACGGGATGTACCGAAAAAGCGCCATCTGTTGTCATAATATTAACGCAAATATTGCAAATCGCACTATGCTTACTGCTTAGTGGTTACCGTAAAGTGAAGTTTGACTTTTGTTTACTTTCATATTTGTATCGTTGTCATCCTCGTGTTCGGTGCGTAGTGTTTATGAAATGTTTTTGTTTTTCTGTTTGTAGCATTGAAGGACAGACAAAGTCGCTGAGCACAGACCAAAATTAATTATTGATGATGAAATAGCTTTGATACACATAGGTAGACGATATGCAATAAAAGACATTAAGGGAACGTAACATCAAGTATTATTAATAAGTAGTAATTAAAGAATGTTCCATAGAACGCCGAATATATTGCGTTGTCAGTAAAGAAAGATGACATATTGCATATGTCATGTATGTCGGAGAGGAACAAATGAACTTGGAATAATATGATAAGGCATTCAGTTACCATAAAGCATGATGTTATTCAGCAAAATATAGGTTTCCAATGCCATAAAGCAAGATGAAATCAATTATTATGCAAGTTCTAATGTCACCAAGCAAGATGAAACAAATGCAATAATTCTGTTCCATAGCTTTCTGATACAACCTTTACTTATCTGAATGATTTTCTGACTGATCAAACACTGCTTTTGAGACCATTTGTGATTCATTCAAACTCATGTGTTATAAACAATTCACAGCAATACTTATTAGCAACACGTGCCAGTTACAATCTCCTTTCAAGATCTGAATTTCTTTGTTATAATTATCCAAGTTATAAGTCATGGTTATTCTACCCAGAAAAAAAATCAGTATAGATATTTTATCAAAAGCAACTTTTCACTGATTTTTTACGGCTTTGAATGGTCTTATCTAGCAAACTTTAGAGATTATTCTGAAATATTGGCAATGTTAAAGATTTTAAAACTCCGTTTTGAAATTGTTTGTTTTCACTTTTAATATCATGCATATGATTTGTAGAGTTTCAACAAAACTGCTTACAGCCGCATCACTTTTGATCAGATCGAATGAATGCTTAGGTTCTTTGACAGCAACCTAGATTTTCTTTTCAAGTTGAAGACCTGTGATGTATCAAAAAAGCAATTTCTTACTTTTTACAATATTCTAAACAGCTTGCAAATATCAAAAGTAAACAAAACACAATATAAAAAACGGCAATCATAATAATGATGATAATAATAATTATTGAATATGTCAAGGTATATCAGGATCTTCTTACATCTCGTGAGGGCATTTCACGTGACAGATTTCAGATAATTATCGCATTGTCTATAACAGGAATGTGATTCGCTTTTAATCATAAATGTGATTAATTTTCACCTCACGAAGAATGTGACTGCTTTGAAACTAAAGATTTATCCGAATGAGGTCCGGTAATAAAACAGGCTTTCAAGATGTTGTTTATAATTTGATGTTCTAGCAATAGTTTGATCCATCTGTTCTTTTAATGTTCAACATAAACTAAAATTGAAACTAATACAAACGTATCTCTGGCTTCAAATTTATCTAAGAAGAAGAAACAGGAACGACACAAAAGTAAGAAAAAAAGAATCGTGATTCAGTCGATTTGAATCAGGGCCTCTGAGAAGGATTATTACGGATGCCAGTGGTCGTGTAACCCTACTCTAAGCACACGGACCTAAGTGTTAACAACTACAGGTAACCAGCACCTTCATATATTCACATATATAATATCTCCTTAATAAGACTTATATAAGACTGTCAAAAGACCGTTTTTTTTTTCGTGTCGTACATTCACAGTTGTTTTATTTAAGTCTCTCTGTCTTTTCAAGAAAGCACAAAGTGATCTTATGGGAATGAAAAATTAGAATATATAAAAACTTGAGTTTTTTTTCCCAAGTGATAAACAGTGCATGTTCAAGAATTCTTTTACATAACTTTCACATTAAAAAGTCGCAATTTGTTCTATTTCAGACTGTGGCTTAATTCAAGGTCAGCAAATATGTCACTTCCTATGTCTTTTATGCTCTGTGCAGGAATATTTGGTGGTGCTAATTCAAATATCTTTGATAATGACGTGAAGACACTCTGCGGTGGTGAGTACAGCTGTTCTGGGCGGACAAACATTTCCGCTCTACCAAGAGATTCCTGCTGTCGTCCTTGTGAATGCAATGAAATTTGTTTGGAAAAGGGAACCTGTTGTCCAGACTGGAAGCTAAACGTAACTCAACAAAACACGATGCAAAAATGTTTACCTTCTGTTAAGTATAGCAGTGGAGTCCGTATTGGTAAGTTGTTTAACAACTACTTCGTTCGTGCTGTCTGCCCTGATACGTATGAAAACCAATCCATCAAAGGAAAATGTGAAAAGGATGAACCGGAAACTTTGAAGGATATTCCTTTTGTTTCTTCTAGAGACGGAAAAGTTGTTTACAAGAACAGACATTGTGCTGAATGTTATGGTGAGAAGGATGTCGTTATGTGGGATTTAGTGGTGGACCACTTCTGTATAAAGAATATATTTTTAAGAGATGATAGAAGCTTGTCTTTAAGTGCATCCAGAATTGAAAATGATCTAATGATTGATTGTTCCCTCTCATTTGCGAGACCAGCCAACACGGATGTGAGACACACAATATGCCATACTGAACAACAGTTGCTTTCAAGCTGTAGAGGTATGCATCCAGCGGATAATGTCACAAAAGAATTGAATGCAATGTGTCTGAATAACAAAGAGGAGTATAGATCAGGTATGTCGTTTTCTTTTGGAAGTGAGTTTTGCTTTTTTACTTCCGGTAATTTTAAACGTAAAACTGGAACTACCTGGTCATCACAATTCTGACGTAGTTTGCCTAAACTGACAACCAATAGGTCATAGACCCATAAGGCAATACATAGATTATACATAACTACATAAAGGGAAAAATACATAAACAAAGGCAAAGGTAATTTCTTTCTTACTTTTTTCGTTTGATGATTCAGTCGTCTGATACGTACATATACAAATGTATATTTTTAAAAAAATAAGATGAACGTTGACAAATAATTATTGACAAATTAGCTGACAACACATTTCTTCCTTTTTCCCAGGAGGTTTGACATTTTTCCACAATTTCATGTGGGGTGTAGCTTATGCCAATGTGTACTGCTACATGTGCAGCAGAAAGACTTTGGTAACGTGTGACATGGATGTCTTGGAGAAAAATACAGAAAGTTTGCTGTTCCTTTTGAACGCGTCCCCTTTGACGGAAGCGAAAACTACATTTCCGACACAGTCTTGCAATAATGCGGAAGTATTTGACGATTACTTTGTAAGTTCTATTTCATATATCACATTTTTTGCTAGAGTAACTATTAATTCCTGGGACAACTTGACCCTTAAATTTCATAACGTTAATGTAATGTTTCAATATGAACATATGAATTGATTCTGGGACGATGCTTGTCGCGCCCTTTCTTCGGACTGTACTAGGAATTCATGATAATATTCGTCAGTTATATATTTCTTTTTTTTTTTTTTTTTTTTTTTTTCAGGCCCTCTAATGAGGTAACCCCATTTATTCTCCCCGTCATAGGTTCAGATGAGGGTCGGGGGTCCATCCCTCATTGACCTTACAATAAAAAACTGTATTAAATAACATAATTATACGTCAAAGTTTCAGCCGTGGAAAATAAATTTCTAACCATTTGTGTATATCATATATGATTTTAAAGGACTCTGATTTTTATAAGTTGGAAAAAAATAATAACAATAAAAAGAAAACAATTGAAAGTGTGTTAATAACTTGAGCAGTAAGAAATAAAACTAATGAAATTTGTATGTTCTAGTCAGCCAGCTATTGGAATTTGTTTTCCTCAGAATGTATTGTCAGGATTTTAAAGCTTTTCAAATATACTCCTGAAATTTTTATCAAAATATTCACTTTTAAAATGTATATTCAAAATATATTTCCTACATATTAATTTTTGTTTTAAAAAGCTCTTAAAATGTAACAGTTGTAAATAAGAATTACAGTTCTCTCTAAATTTGGACTTGTATATGAAGTACTTTAATAATAAAGATAAATAATTGCCAGTATGAATACTACTACCAATTGAAAAAATAAAATGTTTTGGTTCTAATGATATTTCAACATTGCATTCATTTTTCAGCCAACATTGTACTCTGTTTAAAAATGGTAAAACATTGTCGCATTCACAAAATAAATGTACTATTGATTCAGAAGATTCGTTACAATAAGAACATAAATTGTCGTTTATCATATTAATTTTTTTTCAAAAAGGATTTTGTTACTAAAATTTTGTTATTTAATTTGTACTGAAAATCTTTTAATTTTATTTCGTTCACATTACTTAAATTTTTGCATATGACTTTGAACTCGTCTTTACTAACTTGTCCTAAAATACGAAACCAGGACGCCGGCGGTTCAATTTCTGTGACTTTTGCTAGAGTATCATAATAGATTCTACAACCTTTTTTCTGTTTAAAAAGAAAGTGCATGTAAATGTTGCGATTAACGTTAGTTTTAATCATTCCTATTTTATCTTGATTTCCCATGATCAAAGTTTTCCATGATGCCGGTATATTCGTTATCACAGTAAAATAATTCAAATATGTTCCTTGGATTCCATAAATGTCTTTGAGTTGATTAAAAGAGTACAAATTTCCATTGTTATCAACAAGATCAATTACACTTCTTATGTTTTTTAAAAACCAGTTTTGTATAAATAAAGATTTATCGGTAAAAGCTGTATTGTACCAAAGAGGCGATGAAAGAATGTCTTCTATGTGCTCTGGAACAAGTTTTTGACAAAAAAGGTACCAGCCATTTATTACATCTTTCCAAAAAGGGTTAACGGTTTGGTGACTCACAATTTTAGTATATGTCGGCCCTAGTTGCAAGATCTTAGTAATGTTAAAATTTGTAAGTGAATACCAACTACTATTTTCGTTTTGTAGCATTCTTTTAATCCAGCTTATTTTTAGACTTATAATAAATGAAGTTAAGTCGACCATACGTAATCCTCCTGAGTCTATATTTCTGGCTAATGTTGACCTTTTAATTTTGTCAGGCCCGTTGTTCCATATAAACTTATACGACATAACATTTAATTCTTTTAAAATATTTGGCGGTGGATTTGGTAGAGAAATAAAAATCAGTTATATATTTCTAATGACATGTTTATGAAGAAACAACAATACAAAGGAGATTTCATTCTTTATGTGCACGTTTTAGGTCTGCCGTAATAATAATGATAAAGCCAGTCCCTTATATGTAATATTAAGTTCTTTGTGACATATAAAAGTTGCTTTTATTGAGTGACATGAAAAAAAGACTTCTGTAAGACAATAGACTTCTTGGCAAGTTTCAAAAACACAGAATTTCACTGATGGCTTCAAATTGTCTTTCCGTTTGAAAAAACAAAACAACGTATTTATAGCTTGGAAATGGTTGTTGTTAAAACAAACTCTATGAATCATTGAAATTAAACGCCCCCCCCCCCCCACCCCTGGAAATACCTTTGTCAGCAATAACTTCCCTTTCTCTAAGTCAAATAGAAACTTTTTCAGAGGAAAATAAAATAAAACTGACATTAACAAAGCTGTTATATGGGAAAAAATGGTATGTGCGGGAAAAGGATGTGCATATATATGTAATTTTTCGAACCAAACAGTTAATAATTATAATCAAAACATTTCTTTTATCTTGAAAATACGAATAAAAACATTGTGATAAAAAAATAACAGGAATTCCTTTGCGCAGCAGTATGGAAACACATGAATAAGGATTTTTTTTCTTGTTTACTTTTAACGACTTAATGATTATTATTTGCAAGAATTTTCTTGTTTCTATCTTCCATGTTCTTAATATTTCAGGGTAAATGCAGACCTATTTACTGCCCAAAGTTTGAAGTCCCTGTAAGAGGAGAGTGCACGTCTCTGGTATTGTCCAGCAACTTGAACTATAATTTCAACTTTAAGCTGCAGCCCCTAACACAATCACTAAATACAAGCCAGATAGTTGCCTTCTTCCGAGTATTCTACAAATCCCTTATTACAAAACTTGGCATGAGCCACTGTAGGGTCTGCGCTGCCTCCGTTCGGAGCGACTTCCGCAACGAATTCAATTCATCCGATATTTTTTACCTTCACATCGTCGTAACAACGAATGAAAGGTGTAAACTGGAGCAGGTTTTGGCCGTGGCTGCAAGATTAGAAAAGGTCGAAAGATCAAACCACACGTTTACGTATGTTGTCAAAAATGTGCCAGTATTGGTCAAGTACATTCGGTCTGACGAACAATTCAGAAATCTCACACAGAACAGCAAACGATTATTCAGTTCCAATAGTATATCATGCTCCTTTTTGTCTCCATCAAGGTTTGAAAATTGTCCAAAGGTGAGACTTGACATTCAGGAATACGATATGATAGCAAACAAGACTGAGTTAGAAAAATTTCAAACTGAATTCAATCCATATGATAATATGTTTGAACTTTGTTACCAAGACTACATACTGGCAACTGACCAAATTACAGGCAACTGCTCAAAACTGAGACCCGTATTTACCTTAGTTATTTTTACAATTGCTGTTCACCTTAGGTTTATGGAATAATGAGTATTGCTTTTTGTCTGGCTGAAGGTAAAACATCAACAAAAGGGTAACCATGAATACTTTATGATGTGTAGCTATGACAACAAATGTTTATCATTAGAATTTAAAACAATGGAGGGAGACTGGTGAAAACAGTCTAAGCTAATTATCTGAAGTCAAAAAGAAAAGAAAAAATACACTTTTCATTAACTGACAATAATCTACTAGATAATTGCGTGTTTTTCTCTAGCAGGAAACCAGAATATGACCATTTCATGTATTAAAGTATAAATCATAATAAAAATATATCTGACAGACAATGGTTTGCCTTAAAATGAAAACAGGAAGGATCAAACTGTAATGAAGAAAATATATTTGTAGGCATGGCTATTGTTCAACCAAAAGAGATTTTCAAAACAACCATTTTGAGAAAACATTTAAGAGGTTCTGCTAAGGTTTTCTAATATATAATTGAAATTCGTTCCTGGCAAAATTTTGGTTCGGGTAAATTTCAGTTGATCTCCGGGACAAATACAAATAAGGTTTGAACTTTTGAAGCCACGTACAAACACAGACAAAAATGCACCAACGAAATGAAAACCGATAAGTCAGCTGTTATCTATAGAAATTTTAAAATATTGAAGGAAGTCGTTTCTTACTTCTTCAGGAAAAGAAAAATTGGAGTTTTTAATGTGTTGTCCGTATATTTGTTTCGATTAGTTGATTAATAGTGTTATTCTTTGTAGATTTTTTTGGCCAACAGTAGATACAAAAATAAATATTGTAGTCTGAAGTAAATATGTACTTACTTACAATTTTGTAAGTTATTGAACTCATATAAATACTTATTATTTTTATAAAGCTGACCAAGAAGGGTGAGCCTTGTACAAAAAAATAGGTTTTTTTACTGTCAGTGTAAATCTTTAATATTGTATTATTTTTTCATTGTTGTTTATGGAAAGAGATTGAGGAGGCTTGGACTATGCGAAGGCAAAAGCACTGACTGCACGACGCGTGGCATTTTCTTGCATTTTTAGTCGATGACGTCAGAGTGACGTGAAAAATGTTAAATGTGCTGTCGTAAAAATGGATATCTAAATCTGAGTAATAAATTTGGTTAAACTTTGTGTTAAATAAAGAACAAAAAACAATTTGCTATCGTTTTATGTTTACCTTATAAGAGATTCCTCGGCCGTGAAAATGACCTCAAGCTATGAGAGTCAATATTACTCGTACGAGAACAAAAAGACTTAAAAGATTGGATTAGTGGTCTAGTATTAACGGTCTGAACTGGTAATCCAGTGGTCGCTATGTTCGTACCTCGCTCCTCCACTACACTTCTAACTGTCTTTCAGATGAGGCATTAAACTGAGGTCCCAATTGTCAGTATCATACACTGACCACGTAAAATGTAATTTAAGAACTAGAGTGTTTCTAGAATATGATGCTTTCTGTAGCTACCGACTATCCAACACAAGACAGAACAAATAAACTCTTCAGGGGACGTTGGAAACTGGTACCAACTTGATGTAAATTTAGTAAATAAACTCAAAACGATAGATTAATCTTCGTATCGACTAAACTAAAACTAACAATTGGTTTATACCTTGGTTGCCTCGGTCTGCATACATTATTCAGTTAGAGATGGATGTCACATGATATGCAATGCAAGAAAACTCAATATTTGTGTAACTTGCTGTAACAATTTGACAAAATCTTGTATATGATGTATAATCAACACATTCATGTATCAATTAATCACACGTAAGATGAACATATGCAAAGTTTCGCACTTACTTCTACAAGATAGTAATGCACACCTGTTTCTTAATTAAAAACAACAATAGCAAATAGCCTGATAATTGCATTATTTCTACATCAGAACAGGTAAAGGCAAGATTTCTGAATTTACATTTTCTTTATAGAACTATAAGAGGCAAGTGCTTGCAGTGGTCGTTTCTACTTTACCGACTTTGAGTATTACCATTCTGGTAACTGGTACCTGGTACTGCCTATTCAAATGCAGATATGGAAAATATCAAGATATTTGAGATTAAGATTAAGATAATATGCTCACTGGGATTTGGATCAGGATTAAGGAACTGGTTCCCTTTATCTTAACCAATAAAGAAAAAAGGAACCAACTTTACAGATTTAACACAAAGCTTAGTTGACGCATACGAATATATCGCTCAAATAGTGTCTAAAACACACGCGTCTTACAGGAAACACGTTTGCAAAAATCTTTCATACGAAACAAACGCAAAAAAACATCTACTGTACACATTGGACTTACCTTCATTTAATTGAAAATGAAATTAAAATATGATTCACAGAGGCCACTTCGATGAGGTAAATTCCACTACCACAACACATTTTTGGGTCAAAAAATGAGATAAAACATGTACATAAAGAACCACAATTATCTATATGTGAAATTAAAAATACCCGTAATGTCCATTCACAAACAAATTCATAAAATTCATACAGGGAAGTTCAGGAATTTTGCCTCCAGGGCATTTCTGAAAGAAAGAAAATAGAGAAACATGTCACAAGTATGAAAGCGAACAACGTGAGCAAAAAAAGCAAGTCAAAACTACCGCTAGCTGAGGCTACACAAAGCTAAGAAATATTTAAACTGAAGAAGCACACACAACTTCACCAAAATAGCATGAAACTACCATTCAACCGTCAAGACGATTACTTTTTGATATCAGTTTTCTATTATTATGGAATTTTAATGAAACTCATTTAGGCCTAGTGGATTATGCCATCCTTGTCATTTCGACGAGTCCATTTTCAATTAAAAGGGTTTCTGGTATAAATTTTCAATTTTATTTTATGTAGGGCAGAAAGTCCAGTACGCAAACAGTACATCTTGCGGCGTCAGATCAGGGTCTGCACTGTTTGCCTGTGTCTATTTTTGTAGACGCTAGGCATAAATAGGTCAACAGTCATACACAAAACTGAGTGGAGGAAGCAAAAATTTTCTCAGTGCTACCAAATCAAGAAACAAGAAGAACGTAATCACCCCGCAAAATGAATGTATACTACTTCATTTGTGGTAAGTTTGGAGGAATTGCAGTACTTACGATTTCTGCAAAACTTGAAAAACTATTTGGCCACCATTTTGATCCACTTTCCCGTTATTTACAGCTGCACGACATATTGGCAAATTCTGAAGAACAAGGTGTTTTATTTCAGTGAAATAGTGTGAGAAGATATATCTGGAAAAAATGGAACAATATGAGTCAAATTTTCTTTCAGCTAGCCATTCCTCGAATTCTTTTAATAATAATAAAAAAAATAATAATAATAATAAGATAATAATTATAATTTTTTACGAAGCCTTCATTTTCGAGTCAATAAAATGTTTGTAGAAATGTGTCTTGAGGAAAGAGAGAGAAGTCTTAAAGCTGCATTTGACGTTAAGCAAAACACACTAAAATACTAAAACCTAGCAGTTTTGAATACTCTTTACTGAACTTACCACAGCATATCCTGTAGCAACATACTGTGGGTTGAGGTTGGAACAGCCTTTAGGACAGATTCCGCTGGAAAAGATAGAGAAACGTTTCTAATATACAATATCTACGGAATCCAGTTCGGGCCACATAAAATATCACCTACAGTTATATACCAATATTTACCATCTATCCTTATGCAAAATAATCAAAGAGGTGTGGAATAACAGTTTGACAGTTTTTTTTTTTCAAAATTATTACGTTCACGTATAAGTGTGTTGAAAAATATTGGATGGTCGTTGAGAACAGCGGCAGAACACCATCTTCTGCTCTTGAGGTCGATAGTTCATATTGCACCAGAAAGTGAGGGTCTCGAGTGAATGTTCTGTACCAAGGAAACGTTATTGAGAAGAATGAATATATGTTACAAGAATTTGTTTTCCCAATCGACGTTAGATAAGTAGGTTTGATTTAACGTAGGGATGACATTACCCGCAGACTGCTCCATCTTGTCCGCACACCTGGAACGTTGTATCACATGTGAAGGCTGTTAAATTGTGGTAAACTAGGGAAACATAACAAGAAAGTGTATTAATACATAGTGTCAGTGAAATAGGTAACGAAGAAATGTCAAAGAAAAATCTATAGAACACTAAATGATCTGGCTTTGATTATAAAATAACTTTGAAACTCAGCTTCTAAGTCAAAATTACAAACCGACACACAAAACGATAGCAAAAACAAATACTAACAATTAATGTCTGGTGAGCTTCTCATTAAATAATAATAAAATACTCCGCATTTTAATCTGGATTTCCATTTAAAAATAGCAAAAAGCATCATATCCGTGCCTTACTGTTGTAGGTACCTATGGTTACACTAACTTGTCCCTCGTTCCGATGAGATAGGGACACCAATTATATGAAAACCTACTGAAAAGAGAACAGTGCAGACCTTCGTTTGACTGCTCGGACATAAAAACTGCTGCAAGTCTGCACTGGTCGCAAAAATGTTTTGTGAGTAGGGCAATGTTTAAGGTTTTGCGAAAAGACTTTCACTTGTCCTTTTCAATCAATGGAGTATAACTTATTAAACCTATCATTCGTTGGTTGGAAAAAACAGTTCTCGACCTTGGTCGAAATAAGGTTCGAAACCCTATTCCGAGATAAAAGGAAGGTTTAAGCCGTTTAAGCCCCAGGTGAAACTACTTACCGTAAAATGAAGCAGTGAACGTCCCTTTATCTGTTATAGCTTGGCACTGATACTCGCCAGAGTCTGCAGTAGACCCGAACCTAAATACAATATCCTCATTCGGAAGTATATGGTGGGTCGGCAGACTGCCGTGGATTTTTGAGTACGTTATCGTATGCTGGTTGACGTGTTGTACAACACAACCGTCATCTACGGAGTCGCCGGGTACCACAGAAACAAACTTCTGTAGTGGTGCTATCACAGGCTGTGATGCTGTAGGTTAAAACAAGAGCTGTAACAAGGTGTGACACACCAAATACTCAGACTGGTAAAAAAGTACTAAATATGGGTAACCGGATAAAATCGATTAAATATAACCTACCTGAAACATTAAAGAAGCAAAGTATTATGTTTGGACTATCCCTTATGTCTTATTTACACTGGCATAAGTTCTTTCCCTACTTTGTTTGCTTAATGGTTTGCTTTTATTCACCAGTCGTTTTGTCTTTTTTTCAGTTTACTAGCAATACATATTACTTAGATCTCTTTACGATATTAACAAAGAAAGAGTCTGACTGATTATCAGAGTTCTTGTCGAAGTTCTATCCATGGACAAAAGATTAAACCTATCAGATAGAACGTCATATGAATAAGTAAGATCGTAAAGCGTAGTTATTTCTTATGGAAACATTAACGTTTATAGTGATTGACAAATGATACGAAATATCAAGTCTTTATGAAATGTGTCGAAATTTTACAGGTTAATTGCACTTTTGAAACGAGCAAGATTTAATGAAAAGTAAAAGGCCTTCTTTTTACTTACAATCCACTACAAGCGTTATTGTTTTTGTGGTTGTCCCAAGTATATTAGTTGCCTTGCAAATATATTTCCCCGAATCGGTCAGCTGTACTGCATCAATGCCTATTCCTATCGGAGTTGTAACTGTTCTATTTTCCGGAAGTTCGCCATTTTCTTTTTCCCACGTGACCTCAGGTGTTGGGTTTCCATCAGCAATGCAAGGTAACAATACAGTGTTTCCGACGTTTGTAGTTACCTGTAAGTCATTTGACCCTCCTTGAAAAACAGGAACCTCTGAAAGTCCAAAGCGTTACACAATAATGAATCAAAATGTTCTGTTTTGCATTTTCCCTATGATTCATAATTCTAACTGTTTAGGTCTTCTCCAAGCGGTTGCACTAGTTAGTGAAAAATGCCTTTTTTTCTGAATCATTTTCAGTGCAAGCATGAACCTTTTTTTTTAAAGAATAATATTATTTCCTTGCTTCATCTACAGTTTATGGATGTTTCTCATTACTACCGACTCCGCATCCGACCTCCCACGCTTCTCTTGGATATAATTAAAAATGTGGGTTTTGTTCACAGTGTTTGGAAACTGTGAAAGAGAATTAATAAAAGAAAAATGTAAACAACAACAAAAAAACTTTTTTCATCACCTTTGTAAACTTTTATGAAACATCACACGTATATTATATATATTTTTTACAACAAGGGAAGGCAACTTACGTAAGTTCTGACAACAGTCGTGAGTCGGTGACTTTCCCTAGAATATGAAATAAAAAGAATGTTTAAAACATTATATTAACTGGATATTTTCACTTGATACTCCCGACTTTAAAATTTCTAAACCATGATTAACGTGTATCAAAGATAATATCGGACTTTTCCGCTGATTTTCTTTTTTTTTTCAATCAAATCATTCAACTTTTTGTACTACATAAATCTTAAAATTACGTCCTGTTCTGATTCACAGTAAAAGATTAAATTAGAAAACTCTTCTGCTTATATATTCCGTGAAGATAACAGTAAAAATCAAGATTTAATACTGACTGCTTCTCCCTGTTCTCCCTTCACTCCAGGTGCCCCAGTGTAACCTTGCTCACCTTTACTACCCTGTTCCCCTTTGGGACCCCTAGGACCCTCATTTCCAATGTCCCCTTTCAAACCTATATCACCTACAAAAATGTGTTTAAAATATTTTATTTTTCTTTGGAACATTCTTTTAACCATTTGTATATCACAAACGTAATTTGTCATCGACTCACTTTAAGTAACTATATACACTGACTTTCAATAAACACTGGAAAATAGAATATTTTTAAATCATATTGTTGCAAATTAATGCTGAGAAATAATTTCGTTACGAACCGATTATTCGAGACGCATATAAACGGCAACGCATTGAACCATATTTATCCAGCTTGACTGGAAATTATACTTGAAAGATCCACGACCAAGCAAGTGCAAAGGTCATATACCCTTTTCACCCTTAGAGCCGCTACTTCCGTCCTTCCCAGGATTTCCTGGTTCCCCTTTAGGTCCTGCAGGGCCAACTTGCCCCGTTACTCCCTTGATGCCAGGTGTTCCATCTACTCCTGGCTCGCCCTTCAATCCCTGAATACCAGGCAAACCGTGTAGGCCTTGTGATCCCTTATCTCCCTTTTCTCCTACAGGTCCTTGAACTCCTTGTTGCCCGCTGTAAATGAACTTATTGTTTTTTTATAACGCTTTACAAAATTAGAGCACGTTATTTCCGTATAAAAATACAAATTCTGCGATATCACAGCGAAAACGATACGGATGCTTGTCGCAGCTCTATCATATTGCTAGATCAAAAACACGTGACACACACTATTACCATGGCAACTGGTCACATATTAGTATGATTTATGTGGCCTCTGATTGACAGAAATCACACACAAAAGTGAGCAGTAGCAGTACACAGCAGTAAATAAACGTGAAGTTGGCAGTAGCAGTAACAGCAGTAGCAGTCAAGAAAACATGAAGCTGGCAATAGCAGTAACAACAGTAGCAGTAGGAAAAACGTGAAGCTGGCAATAACAGCAGTAGCAGTAAAGAAAACGTGGAGTTGGCAGTAACAGCAGTAGCAGTAAAGAAAACTCGAAGCTAGCAGTAACAGTAACAGCAGTAGCAGTAAAGCAAACGTGGAGCTGGCAATAGCAGTAACAGCAGTATCAGTAAAGAAAACGTTAAGCTGGCAGTAGCAGTAATAGCAGTAGCAGTAGGCAAAACGTGAAGTTGGCAGCAGCAGTAACAGCAGTAGCAGTAAAGAAAACGTGAAGCTGGCAGGAGTAGTTACAGCAGTAGCAGTAGGAAAAACGTGAATTTGGCAGTAGCAGTACGAGCAGTAGCAGTAGGAAAGTCTTAAAAGTCTGGAAAGTTTCAATGAAAATAAAACATGTTTTAACACCAACAGACCCTCCCGAGTCTATCCCGTAGGTCTGCGACTGTTTCTGTGACTCTTGCAGACATTCATGAATTTTGGTCCAATCGAGAAAATATCATTTTTGCTGTCTAGGGACCCTCCCGATTCGATTTTTCCGGTCTGCGACTGTTTCTGACACTCTCGCAGAATTTCAGGAATTTCGGTGCCAACCGAGAAAATGTCATTTTTGATGTCAAGGGTCTCTCCCGAGTCGATTTAACCGTTCTTGGACTGTTTCTGACACTCCCGCAGAGTTTCAGGAATTTCGGTGCTAATCGAGAAAATGTCATTTTTGATGTCTAGGGTCCCTCCCGTGTCAATTTAACCGGTCTGCGACTGTTTCTGACACTCCCGCAGAGTTTCAGGAATTTTGGTGCCAATCGAGAAAATGTCATTGTTCCTCCCGAGTGGATTTTACCGGTCTGCGGCTGTTTCTCACACTCCCGCAGCGTTTCAGGAATTTTGGTGCCAATCAGAAAAATGTATTTTTGAGGTCTAGCGAACCTCTCGGGTATTTTACTGGTCTGCAACTGTTTCTAAAAATCTCGCAGACTTTCAGGAATTTGGTGCCAAAATCAAAAAATTGTCATTTGTGATGTTAAGGGACCGACCGGAGACCATTGTTACGGTCTGCTGTTGTTTCTGACATTCTTGCAGACAATCAGCAATTTTGGTGTCAATCTAGTAAGTCAAGGGACCCTCCCAGTTCGATTGCACCAGTCTGCGACTGTTTCAAACACTCTCGCAGACTTTCAGAGTTTCCTACTGCTACTGCTGTTACTGCTACTGTCAACTTTATTTTTTGCCTACTGCTACTAATGTTACTGATACTGCCAACTTCACGTTTGCTTACTGCTACTGCTGTTACTGCTACTGTCAACTTCACGTTTTCCCTACTGCTACTGCTGTTACTGCAAACTTCACGTTTTGCCTACTGCTACTGCTGTTACTGCTACTGCCAACTTCACGTTTTGCCTACTGCTACTGCTGTTACTGCTACTGCCAACTTCACGTTTTGCCTACTGCTACTGCTGTTACTGCTACTGCCAACTTCACATTTGATTTAATTTTACTGCCAACTGCTACTGCGTACTGCTACTGCCAACTTCCTATTAGTTCAGAATGCAGCTACAGGGAATGTCTTAATTCACCTTTTTGAACAAAAGGTAAAGCTGCCTGAGGCAGCCATAGTGTAGTTCTGCCTTTGGTGCCTCTCGTCTATTTCACAAACTGAAGATACGCGCTCTGATTTTGCATAAATTATTTTGCAAGCGCCAAAAGTAATGCTTATGACGAGCATTAGAACTCGTATATCTTAAAAGCATTCAGCTTTAAAGAAGTTCCTACAAAAACCAAATTGGATAATGCAGGTCATGCAAATTACAATGTCCCGTTCTAAAGCAACATTCAAGCAAAGTTACTTCCCTTATCTTAACAGTCAAAATACTTATTGATTGAAATAGCTACAAGTGCTTTAGATCGTACTGTAGTACAATGTTCTTAAGACTTTAACTAATAGATGTACATTGTATCACGTATTACTTTATTCAAAGCTGAAAATATTGGCATTGCATTGTACCTTCCTGTAAGGCCTGGCTATTTTGGTCCGTTTAAACACTTCATGCAGAAATTACATTTAACATTTTCATTTTAACTCATCTTTGTTTTTATACATTAAAACTACATTTTTTATGATATGTAATACTTACATTTCACCTTTGGATCCTTTCTCACCCTCATTACCCATTTGACCTTTAGCACCATCTTTCCCAGGGCTTCCTGTAAGACCTTGAATTCCCCGATCGCCTGTGTTGAAACAGCAGAATTCAGCTGAATGTATTACATGCAACAAATACAACTTGTGATAAGTGATTCAACATCTTTGAATTTTGAAATATTATGTACCTAAATTTAACTGCCTAAAATGTGTACCTATTCCTTTGTACTCAGTACATTTTTGAAAGTTTGAAACATGTTTACCTTTTTCCCCAATGTCACCTTTACTGCCATTAGTACCCCGTGTTCCATTTATTCCATCTTGTCCTGGTAGCCCTGTATTTCCCTTTTCGCCCTTTTTACCAGCGTCGCCTTTGGTTCCAGGAACTCCTTGATCTCCCTTAGGCCCTTGAAGGCCATTAACTCCAGGTTCTCCCTTCGGCCCCTGAACACCCTGAATACCTTGAATTCCTATGTCACCCTTTTCTCCTTTGGTACCATTAAATCCTGAAATACCGTCTTTACCTGGTGGTCCCGTTAAACCAGGTTCTCCCTTTACACCCGAAATACCCTTATCTCCCTTTGTTCCAGGTGTTCCCGCTGACCCCTGTGGTCCCTGTGTACCGAGATCTCCTTTTTGTCCAGGTAGCCCATGTAGACCTTGTTCACCTTTTTGACCTGCCACTCCCTGTGCACCAGGCTCTCCTTTGATGCCCTGAATACCCTGTTGGCCGTCAGTGCCATTAGCTCCATCTGTTCCGTGTTCGCCTTTTGCACCTTTTAACCCAGGAATTCCTTGTTGGCCTTGATCGCCTTTTTGTCCCGGTGTCCCGGAGACACCATCTGTTCCATTAAATCCATTCATTCCTGGAGCACCTATTTCTCCCTTTGTACCGTTTACTCCTTTTGAACCTGTGTCTCCTTTCTCGCCTTTCTGACCTGGATTTCCTTTAAGACCTATTGAACCTTTATCACCTGGAGGCCCTTGAACTCCTGCCTCCCCTTTTGAACCGTCTGACCCATTCTGTCCAGGAGGTCCAATGGGGCCCTGGATACCTTGAATTCCTATTTCACCTTTTTGTCCTGGTAAGCCATGCAGTCCTTGAGCACCAGGTTCTCCTTTTAATCCTGGTTCGCCTTTAACACCGTTTATACCCTGCTCTCCCTTAATACCCTGAACACCTTTCTCTCCTTGAATGCCTTTGTTTCCCTTTAACCCAGGGGAACCGAAATCGCCTTTTTCTCCCTTCAATCCAGTGTCCCCTTTAGTACCGTCTGTACCATTAAAACCGTTCAGTCCTGGTGGTCCAACTAAACCCTGTACTCCTTTTTCGCCCTTTAAGCCCGGCAAGCCATCTGTGCCGTTCATACCCGATGGCCCTGTTGCACCAACATCACCCTTTTCACCTTTGTCGCCAATTACTCCTTGTGGACCTTGATTTCCTGGGAGTCCGTCTGTTCCATTCAATCCATGTGGTCCTATATCACCTTTGTTCCCCTTTTCCCCCTTTGGTCCAGTCAATCCAGGTGTTCCCATCTCTCCCTTAGACCCCTGTACTCCAGGAAGACCCGGAAGTCCATCTGTTCCGTTCGTTCCAGGAGTTCCAGTAACTCCCGGATCGCCCTTTTCCCCTTTTTGTCCATCTGTACCATTATACCCAGGCACACCTGAAGCTCCCGGAACTCCTGGTTCACCCTTAGTACCAGGATAGCCATCAGTACCGTTCAGTCCCGGTAACCCAGAATCTCCCCTGTCACCTGATGAATAAAGCATATCAAATTCTTAGATCGGCACACAGATTAAGTTCCATTGAGTGTATAAAAGCTACAGATCATAAATTTCATATCAAGTTATCTTTTTTTATTTATTTATGTTCTGTCTCTGCTGGCTTATCGTTATTTAATCACTTAAGTCCTTCCGGAATTCGAATAATTTACCTTTTGGCCCTTGTGGTCCACCTGAAGTGAAAAGAAATAAATACGTAACAATACCTTAACGCCACAATTCAACGTTTTTATTAAAAAGTTTTTAAGTCAGTTGAAATAAAAAACGAAAGTTATTATCGCCGTTCCTGGACGGCGATATATACAATCAACAAGATTTGAACAGTTTTGCCTGTACACCGCCTGCCTTTAGCCAATCAAAGCAAAGCATTTCATATCACATGATAACAAAATGGACGTCAAAATTCTTCTGCAAGGGATGCGTAAATGGACTCGCCCAACCGCCATGTTTGTCGGGTTACTTATTCTTACAACTGAAAAATACCATCATCAATGTACGATCTCAGTACCAGTCTTCAGGCTCTTGTAGGATGAATACAGGATAATCGCAATTTTTTTTTTGCTACATGTCATTTTTTACTAGAGAATGTAGTCTAAATAAGAGTATGGTTTGTTTGTTTTTTCCAAAACTTGCACTTAAAGAAAAAAATAAAATTTTTAATGCTTGCTTCCGGGCGATTCTAATCAGGATACAAACTCCCCGCAGGGGTTACTTCCCCTGATTAGTACAGTAAAAGTAGCAAAGCTTGACCGGTGCGAGGAGTTTGATCAGGATTTTTCCGTGTTTTATATATGCTTGATTAGGGTCAGGGCAATATCGTATTTTTTACCTAAAATTTATTCTGTTTAAATTGTACATATAATATTCTTATGGTATTGAAGAACTGTATCTAGCTTTTGTAAAGTATACATTTTTTAGAAATAAATAAAGTTAAAAAACTACGCAAATAGTCAATTAATTATGCGTAGACTGGTTTACGACAAAGCAATATTTACAAGGTTTTAATGCTGCAAATTTTAACATGATGTAAAAAGATATTGGGATGTTTTTCATTAAGAAGCCAAATCGTCCGCTTTCAAAAATAGTCCAGCTACAATAAAAATAGAATGTATATTTCATTTACTTTATAATTTCTGTGTGAAAATTATCAAATATAACTTCGCTTTTCAGTGCAAAGCATGTTGTAAGATTATCAAATTAATGAATGAAGAACATGAAATACATTGATTTATGGATAAGACGAAATGCATGGCTGAACGGCGATTTCAAGCATTTTTGGAAATGCTAATACTTGTAATACATATAATAATATTTCAGGTGATGTCGCCTTCAAGCTTGTACAAAACGAGGGGAGAATGCGAGAAAGTTCTATATGTTATGAAATACACTTTTTGCATTCACCCCCTTGAAATGTGTACGCGCTGTTAATAAATATCTAGCGCACATTTCCGATTTTGCGATTTTTGTGTTGTATTCTCTTTCAGAAGCAGAACCATTATTCAATACCGTTTCAAAAGTCAACTTATGTCCTAATATCATCGGACATTCTCGCATACTTAGCTGCGAAAATGCACCATGTACACTTCGAAAAAATATCTATCAAAAAAGAGGATTTTGGAAAAAACATAATTTGCAGTTGTTAAGAATCAGTCCTTGACATGTAGTGGTAAAATTTAACATAATCGTAGGATCTAACAGACTTTGATATTTAGTATTTTGTCCTATTTAGAAATCTGCACCTTGCCAAGAGGTTCTGGTGTTACATATAAATGACTCAACTTTACTCTGAATATTTTTTAGGAAATCTTATTAGATTTATACATACTTGTAGCGAATAGTTTCAGTACGTATTCCATAAAGGATTTAAAGTGTTCAGTTATCTTAACAGTAAATGTTTTGTCTGCACTAACAGCTTGTACAACTACTGACTTGTCAGCGTCATGACAATATATCCATTTCCGGTTGAAATTAATTTATTTACCTGAGCATACAATTGTTCCATTTTGTAGACAATACTTTTGCACTTCGTTCTGAAAAGATAAACAAAACAATTCTTAACATTACTGAAACAAATTAAAGATTTATTTATTTATTTGCATTTTATAGTGGTTCAAAACTGCCTATCATGTAAACATTGTGCATATCATTACAAAAATGGTAAGAGTAAGTTAAATCGTAAGTTAAATGCACTGCTGTGTCTGACTGAAAAAAACTAATATACGGTCATATAGATATATTGCGGAAATGAAAAGTAACTTCAAGATCTGAAAAAGGGGGAAAAGAAAATCATAACAGGAAAAAAGAAAGAAAGAAAGAAACTTACTTGCACATCGGTTAACGTGACTTTTGGTTGTACCTGCCGTCTCTCAGCAGAGTGAGTTTTCTCCGAGTCCTGAAATTGTACAATACTCATCGATGTATGTCAGCAAGCCAACATTGCTAGTGAATATATCATGTTGGTAGGCAGACAGATAGTAAAAAATTACTAAAAACTAAACTTGACAGCTTCAATTATATGTTATTAATTTGAGCTAGCGTAAGTGTTGCACAATCTGAAAATATAAAAATATATTCTGAGTTTGGCTAACATCCGCAAACATTCTACAACTCAGATTTACGGGTGAGATAAAACGGTTTTAGTTTTGTGTAGAGGACCTTTCTGTAGCATTTGCGGTTGTTGTTTTTTTCTCATTTCAATTTACAGGAAATAGAACAGAAAAATATGAAACATCTGCTCAAACTTTACGTTCATAAATACTGTTTAAAAACTCTTTGATGCAAATATAACTCTTGTAAGAGGACAAGTTTGATTGTTTTAACTGCTAAATAGAGTCATAGAAGTCACGTTAAGCTCTGACTGCCTTTGATGTCTTTAAAGTATATTCAACCTATTATAATGTGACCTATGTACTGACACAAACACTAAATTCCTTATCATCGCTTTGGTCAAATATAATACAGGTGTAAAGTTATCGATACTGAGAATATTCTGATAAATACATTGTATTAGATGGTTGCAATTAAATCTGTAAAAACTGGGTACTAATCAAATGTTAAGCAGTTACTGAGCAGAGATGGTTTTGTTGTTTTTTTTAGTTGGTGGTGTTTCGTAGGTTTTATTTTATTTTATTTATTTTTATGATAATTGTCAGTTATTGAACATCAAATCTTTCCTGGCTATTTTTAGTGTGATAAGTGATTTAATGGAATAATTGTTTTAAACGGTAAGAAGAAAATCGGTGTAAGATCAATTATATGCACTTTAAGGTATAGAAGAATAGTCTGGTTTACTTCCGCACAATCAAGAATGTATTTTAGTAGGTATTCTCTTACGAATACAAATAATTCTATTTAGTACCCATTTGATTTGAGAGAGAGAGACAGAGACAGAGAGAGAGAGAGAATACTGTGAGTGTTGCAATTTATTGGACTATAATGATTAGTTCAATTTTATACGAGTACGTCCCTTTATACAGTCAGACGTAAGAAAAACACAACAATCTGTTAAGAAGTCCATCTAGGTATGTTTGCATCTGTAGACTTGTTTAGTTTTAAGCCATACTTGTTAAGGTCAATGTACACGTCGAAAACAATTTCTGTCAAGAAAAAAAAAGGGGGGGGGGGGGAAATCATTTGCCTTTGCAGGTAGATTGTCTTATTGTCTAACATGAACTAAAATCCATCAAAGTAACGGAACAATTTAGAGCCGAAGTGACTATTACCTAAATATGATAATAAACCTAAATGTTTATTATTTTTTTGTTTAGTTAGATTTTAACGAAAATTATAAACGATAAAAGTCATAATGGAATTAGACACATTAATTTTTATGAAAGTTTTAGTGTAGAAAACGGTCATTTTATTCCTCACTGTGACTTAAATGCATTTATTTATTGACTCACTTTTATCGCAGAATCTTGTCTCAACATGTGTATATCTCCTTTTAAATGTTCAATTTGTATAAACTGGTATAACGCAAGTCCAAACAATATCAGTGTGCATAACCAGTGTAAAAAGGAACACAATCCAAACAATTTATTAGAAAGCGAATTCTTTTGTTGTTCTGCCATTTTGTTTTTAACACAACACCTAATTTGTTGTGAAAATTTTATCTCTAAAAAGTATTATTTAACTTTATTCATAAAAGGACCTCCTGACATTTTAAAGATAAAGGTCAGTACTTAATGAGACCTCTAGTCTTGAAACGTGACCCGAAGAGAAGAGTTCTTAATATCTGTAATTCGCTTTGCTCAAATGAATATAAATGATTTATATTATCAAGAGTTACTGGACCTGTGACATCAATATAACAAGACAAGTAGGAAAAGATATGGGCCTTCGCGTTGTTTCAATGTCCTTTGAATTCGATAAAACAGAAACGGTTTGATGATGATGATGATCATGTTGTTGTTGTTGTTGCTGCTGTTCTTATTGTGCTTTGCAATCGATCTTCGGTAAGCCATCACTCTGTGAAATTCACTGATTTTCCACACACACAAAATACACCAAATTAAGTACCTATCTGACTAGCTGGTGTTATATTACATTAATATCATTTATGAACATCAGTTATATAAAATATATTTTATTGTATCCTATAATTCCGTACTGTTTACCCGAGTTAAAGTGCAAATGAAGAGGCAGTTAGTCATTTTTAATAACCTGTGACGTGTTTGGAGGGTGGACAATAGGTAATATTCACAGTATATTGAGAGGCCCTCCAGTGAGGATTTCTACCGGCACGGCTCTGATTACAGAATATATAAATATACTATACTGAATGTTTTGCGCATGAAATTGTTGTGCAAATTTGACTGATACACCTTTAACACTTTCGTAACTGCATTTTTGTTTGTTTGCTTGTTTGTTTGCTCGTTTACTTGCTTCTTTCTTTCTTTCTTTCTTATGTCGTGAATTCAGTGCACCACTATGAAAGCCACAGTTGCGCAGTGGGATTGCTCGTCGTGTATCATTGTACTGAATCGATGGTCATGCATGAGTCTGAATCAAGCCAGTCTATGCACCACTTCAATGTTACCATTGAGGGTGTCATTAAACTTCTAAAGGACTTGAACCCACATAAAGCTGCGGGGCCTGATTCCATCCCAACAAGCTTCCTGAAAGAGTTCTCAGAAGAGATTGCTCCCTCCCTGACATTGATCTTCCAAGCGTCTCTGCAACAGGGTTGTGCCCCTTCGGACTGGAAGACTGCCAATGTTTCCCCTCTTTTTAAGAAGGGCGACAGAAGTGACCCATCAAACTACAGACCGATATCATTGACTTCTGTTTGCAGTAAACTACTAGAACACATATTACACTCTCAGATTATGAAACACCTTGAAAATCAAAATATCCTCAGTGATGCACAGCATGGATTCAGAAAGAAGCGGTCCTGCGATAGTCAGCTCATCCTTACCATCCAGGATTTGGCCTCAGCCCTGGAGAATTGAGAACAGATAGATGCGGTCTTGCTGGACTTCAGCAAGGCGTTCGACAACGTCCCCCACGAGCGCTTGTTGTACAAGCTTCAACACTACGGCATCAGGTGTAATGTCATCGAAAACCAATCCTCCGCATCTGCACCTGTTACCTCCGGCGTCCCACAGGGGTCCGTGATAGGTCCTCTTTTGTTTCTCCTAAGGTCTCTTCCACGTCAAGACTCTTTGCTGATGACAGCTTGCTGTACAGGAAGATCACATCAAATCAGGACTAACTAGCTTTACAAGATGACTTGGACAAACTCCAGAAGTGGGAAGCAGACTGGGGAATGTCCTTCAACCCTAGCAAATGCGAGGTCATCCGCCTTTGTAGAAAGAAGAATTCATCCTGTGCAACATATTCCATACATGGCCACACACTATCGGTTGCAAAGACAGGGTACCTAGGGGTTACTTTGTCCCAAGACTTGTCCTGGAAACCTCGTGTTGAAACTGTGGTGAAGAAAGCGAATAACAGTCTAGCTTTCTTACGTCGTAACCTTCAGAGCTGTCCACAAAACATCAAAGACAAAACTTATTCATCACTTGTGCGACCAATCCTGGAGTACGCTGCGCCAGCCTGGGATCCCCATACACAGAACTGTATCACTCAGCTGGAGGCAGTTCAGCGCAGAGCCGCCCGTTTCGTCAAGGGTGACTACCACAAGCACCCTTGAACCAGTATGATAAACCAACTTGACTGGTACACTCTACAACAAAGGCGGCAAGTAGCTAAGGTCACTATGGTGTATAGAATTCTATATGATCTAGTTGACATTGATCCATCAGCCTACTACCACACCTCCACAGCAATAAATAGAGCTTCCAGATTCATGATCCCCTTTTGCCGCTGAGAACAGACTGCTACAGATACTCTTTCTTCCCTTCCAGTATACGACTATGGAACTCCCTTCCTGCTCACCTGACAGGAGCCACTACCATCTAGGCTTTCAATGCGGGCATTATCACTCACCAAATGTAAATAGGACAGTGATTTTAACGTGTTTTTTTTAGGCCTAATCGAAAAATTAACATTAATCAGATAGTTCAGTCATATTTCTTTCTTTTTCTTATCCTCCTCCTCCTCAGAATCATCATCACAGTCATTATCGGCTTAGTCTAAAACGCGGACGCCTTAAGCGGACGATATAAACATATAGGGAAAACGCTGACAATATAGACAAAGAGGAAAAAAGCGGACGCTATAGATATATAGCGTAAAATGACTGAGCATAATAAAATTTATAAAAATGGTGAATAATTGGCTTTATAAAGTAATATATATCAGTGACATTAGTTAGAAACAATATTATTGTATAGATATATAAAGGATAATCTTATGATACATAACATATACATGTATATTGATGAAAAACAAATTTGATTAGTCTTTGAGTCAATTTGTTTTCAAAAAGTATAAAATATATTAATGAAGTGTAATAAATTTTTTAAATACCTTGAATTTCTTTATTTATTTATGTTTTAAATTACGGGAAAAGATGAAGGAAAAGAACGGGCGTTGTAATTAATTTAAAGTCTATCATGTTAAAACGCGGATGAATGACATTTGTCAAGAATAAAGAAGCTGTCAAGTGTAATTAATATAATAATTTAAAGAGGCTCTCGTTTATTCATTTGTACAGTTAAATTAATTAATCATTGTTATTAGAAAAATGCGGTTTTTAAAAAAAAAAAAAAAACCTTTCATTTCTTATTTGTATAGTTTAATTGGCTTAATCATTGATAATCAGCAAAGGCGTATTAAAAAACTTTAAATTATTTATTTGTACATGTTAATTGACTTAATAATTTTTAATTAAACAGAGCAAAGAATGCAACAGTCACGTGTGGCAAATTAAAGTAGGGCATAAGAGATAAGTTTAAACAACACATGAATAAGTGGCAAATTAAACGTGCCGACTCTTTGCATACACATTTTGCGGACAATATAAACATATAGGGAAAACGCTGACAATATAGACATAGAGGAAAAAAGCGGACATTATAGATACATAGTGAAGATTGACATTATTTTCAACTATTCAACTACTAAATACTTTGATTTGTATTGTAATTTTCGTTCCTAATTGCACATTAATTGACATATTAATTGAATCTTATTTTACGTACATATATGAAAAAGTTGGCGAATGAGTATATTGTTGAAAATCGCTGAAAATTAACGTTTACCGTTGAAAAGACACTTGTTGCAAATTAACTTGAAGCACAATAATTAAGTGTGAATGACTTTGTCACATGATTAAAATTGTCGGCTCTTTAGATATTGAAAAATTAAGACATTAATTTCCAAGAACAATACATAAAGAAACATTGGGACCAATCATGATATTAATTTCAATCGTCATGTTTTTGATTTTTTTTTTCACAACTTAGCAAGTTATTTAATGGTAAAACTGTTAATGGTAAGGTATAAATACTATCAATTCTTGTGCACATCCTTCATTTCCGAAAAAAAGTTATATGCCTTGTTATTTGAATTCATTTCATTGCTTACAAAGTGTTAATATCAATTGGATTACTAAATTATTGTGTTCTTTAACTTTTAAAGCGTAATTGTGCATTAAATATAATATAAAGTGCATTCACTAAGGTGTTGGTAAAATTGCATTCGTTGTAGGACACAGCCAAGTTAAATATATGAGTGAATACTTGTGCCAACATTCTTACAGTGTGTTTTCCTATCCTGGATATAAAACCCGCCAGTTTTGTTTCGAAGATGACATTTTCGAAGTTGCTCCATTTTTTTCGGTGAGTTCATATTAACAATATACCCCACTGGAATCTGCCCTGATTAAGAATCCATTTTATCAACCTAAATAAGAAATGAAGTTTCGGGTATTCAAGTGTTTTCTTGAATAATTTTGTTACTAGTAGTGTGTCCTACCAGACAATAGAGCAGTAAGAAATGTATAAATATATATTAATGTATATACTGATTCTAGTTTAAAAAAAAAGTCAAATATCCACGTGTCACTTGTATATTTGATATAAACCTGCACGTGGCACTTGTATGTTTAATTTAATCATACACATGACACTTTATAACTATATTATACCAAGTGGATATAGAAACCGCGGACAATAAAGACATATAGTAAAAAGCGGACGTTATAGATATAGAGGAGAAAACGCTGACGAAATCTAGTTATAAAGCGGGAGAATAGAAAACTGCCGTATGCCATGTATATAATAAAGTTATATAATTCAAAAATGGTATTTTGAATTCTGCTTTTTTTTTTTAGTTTTATATTGATTCCATTAAGTAACTAAAAAAACTTTTTTGCTATAAATACCAATCAACTAATTCAAGTATCCACGTGCCACTTGTTTATTTGACTTAATCACGCACCGACACCCGTATATTTATTTAATCATACCCTTGTATATTTAATAAAGTGGCTTCAGAAAACGTGGACAATATAGACATAGAGTGAAAAGGCGGACGATACAGATATAGAAGGAAAATGCTGACCATATATAGAGTTATAAATTAATAAATTTGCATTCTACCATGTATATAATAGTTTTATATTTTTTAAAAAAGGTATATTTTAAATTCAGCGTTTTTTTAGTTATATATACATACTTGTGTATTTGACTTAATCTTGCACCGACAGTTGTATATTTAATAAAGTGGCTATAGAAAACGCGGACAATATAGACTTATAGTGGAAAAGGCGACGATATAGATTTAGAGGGAAAACACTGACGATATAGTGTTATTACATCAATTACAAAAAATAGTCTATTTCCGTATTAATTTTTTATGAATGAAAAACATCTTTTTTGCAGACTGTGGTTCTGGTTGTCGGTGCCAACGACATTGGGTATAGATCACCATTTTGCATTGCCAAAGATATAGAACAATTGTATCGTAAAATTCGTCAAAGCTCACCAAGGTATATATTTCAGTAGTTAACTGATAAATTTGATAAACTATTGTACATATTGTATGTAATTTGCCTGAATGCCTTGACGATATGGTACTATGCGATAAATGTAATAAATGGTTTCATAAAAATTGTATTAATGCTCCCATTAATGTGTCATCTATTGATAATGACTTTGATTGTGGTCTATGTTGATTCAACTGTTTGTTATATTTCTTGAATAAAAATGCAATGAAGTTCAATAGCTTTGTTTTACTTCTTCCAATTTATGAACGTCCGCTAAATAACCCTCATTCTGAACTATTCAATATCCATAACGTCCGCTTTTTCCCTCTGTATCTATATTGTCAGTATTTTCCTTATATGTTTATATTGTCAGCAAATTGCATATTACATTTTCTGTATCCAAAGGATTGACACGTTTAATCAGGTGTTGTTCACACTTTATTGTTGTATCTTGATTAGATTTGCTACACGTCTCCATCGCAATTATACGTGCGCATTTCATAAATTTGTATCATGTTAAACTTTTTTCTCTTTAAATTAAAACAAAAAAAATTGATAAATATGAAAATAATAGAGACGAAATATTATAAAATGTATTGAATTATATTTGCTTATTTTTCATTGATTCCATTCCTTAATCGTCAGCGTTTTTCTCTTTTATATGTCTTCCAATTTGTTATTAACTTGTAACTTTTTTTTTTAATTATTAATGTATAAAAGTCAATTGTACACAATTTTAATAAACTTCATCAATTCCTGATTAATCATCAATCAGTCTACACTATATATCTATATTGTCCGCTTTTTTCCTCTATATCTATATCGTCAGCGTTTTCCATATATATTTATATTGTCCGCTAAATGCGTATCATGTTATATCTATCCTAAGTGCCGACACGCTTAATCAGGTAGCATGTTGTTCACACTTAATTGCCGTTGCCGGTGCATGTCTTTACTTCTTTTTATCAATGAACTATTAAGTTTAAAACTTTTCTTGAAATCTTTAATTTATAAATACCAATGATTTTTTTTTTTTGCAAACAAAACATTCGCCGCCTACTGCACATAAAGAAAGTCTATTAAGTTATTTATAGTAAGTTAATGTCTAGACGTTTTATGCAAAAATTATTTTACAAAATGTATTAAACGTACCTTTAATTAATATATAAAGTTGTTGTCAATTTAGTATTATCATTCGTATTTTTGAAAAGAAATTCATGTAAAAATTAGATACATCTGTGTGTTATATTTATTTTCCATATTTACATGTCCAAAAAATGCGTCATAAAACGTGATAACATAAAATTAAATTAAATCATAACTTACTTTTATATTTTCATCAATTTGCTATTAACTTATACTTTTTAAATATTAATGTATAAAAGTCAATTATACACTATTTTTTATAAACTTTATCAATTCACGATTTATCATCAACCAGTCTACACTATATATCTATAGCGTCCGCGTTTTAGACATCCCCGTCATTATCGTTTAAAATAACATCTATCGATCATTTGTATCCTTTTTATTATTAATTTATTAAACGTTTGGACCTTATATGAGCGGTCATACCTCGTTTCGAATAGCCATCAGAAGTCTTCCACAACGTCATCACGCGCGCCTGTGCCAAGAAGTAAGAACCGAATTCATCCGAATGTACCTTTATTATTTTTCATCAGATAGAGTGACTTTGAAAAGAGAAGTTTTGTTATTCTTCCAACCAAAATAAGTCTTTGAAAATACGGTTAAAGGTAAGCCATATTGCAAAGTTTTGAAATTGTTCTTTGTTATTCACATTTTACAGTGTGTACATTTTAAATTAAAACCATGCGAGAAAAGCTAATTTTGTTCAACTCGCACCACGGTCAACTCGTACACGACGAACTCGTTCCCTTACTGTAAATATTCATATAAACGATGTTGTTAATCATAAATGTAAAAATAATGTGGATGTCTATATTGTATCAAAACTTTAATTTACTAAATATTTAAACTCTTTGAAATTTAGTTTAACTTTGGGTAATTTATTAACACATTTTTTTTAATTCTACATTTTTATTAAAGAGCAAGAGTGAATGGCAATAGAGTTGTTCCAGTCAACCTGTTTTTCGACACTTATTTCGACAGTTCATAGGATTGGCATTTAATTTAAAGTTGTCTGCCTTTTGAAAGGTAGATAGTACATGTATTCAGGGAAAAAATAAAGCTTTTAAATAATGATACCTAATGTCCTCATCATATTGAGTGATAACAAAAATGAGAGGTCATGTAGCCTCTTGTGTGAGAATTACATGCATGATGTATGAATCAAGGAGAATTCATTTATCTGATGAAACACAAATACATTTGTAAAATATTCAAGATTATCCGTCTCGGAAGATTTATACATAAAGCTATAGAAGTTTACACTGTCAACATTAACACACCATGTGCACAGGTAAATAGTAAAGATGCATCATAAGATACAATTTCATTGCCTGGGATATACAAATGTAAATAACAATACTGGAAATCCAGATTATCAAGAAGATAGAAATGAATAAGTCATCTTCAGATCTAACCCTAGGGGATCATGTACTTCAGTCAGATTGCAAATGATTAATTCTTAACATCATATTTCTGGTCTTTTTTGCTACTTATCTAAATTATTTGGGCTGCAGGTGTGGCTTATAAATGCTTCAGCCCTTGTACTCATTTTGTGTCAAGGCCCTGGTATATTTTCTACTTTTGCATTTACTATTTGCTACTCATTCTGTGGCACATGTAAAAAGCCTCAAAATAAAATGGGGTGCTGATGAAAATTTCGTTCATAAATAAGGTTATTATGAGACTTATTCACTACTTCTTCATATTCTGTTTTGAATATTTATACATGTACATGTCCTGGTGATATATTTTGACATATTCAGCAGTATATCTGATAGGTGCAGGGCAGTCACGTGGGGCATTCAATTATTTCTCACTAGTTATTATTTCTTGACTACTGTTTTTTTTTAAATCTGTGTGAAAAGTCAACAGATGTGGAACAAAATTCTATTAAACTTGGTAGATATCATTGTCTTGAATAAAAAGTTAATCAAGAAAAAGTTAAAACAGTAATCTTTGACAAAAGGAAGTGGTCGGTGGTCCCCTAAACAGAATCCTGGTCCTATAATCTAAAGTTTTGGTATATTCAATGTTTATCTAGAGTGTCTATATGAGTTTATTTATAAGTTTCTACACTTCCCTGGGAATATGATTTTTCTGAATCATTGACAGTGATTCCCAGTATGGATTGTGGTCTCTGGCTGTTTAGTTGAAATGCGTGTTCTTTAAATGTATTTCAAATCTCTGGACCAATTCTTGAAGAGCAGTGGGAAACTGGACAAAAATGGACCAATTCTTAGGTGATAAGATTAATTTTTTCTGAACACTCAGTTTTTTTAAATTGACAACAGAGATACACAAAACTTATATAGTTAAAACATGTTATGCATAGCACTGATACATAAAGAACCAAATAAAATGAATTATTCAAGAATAAAAACAAAAACAGCTAAAAAGTAGACACAAGAGTAATTGTATGTAATTTAATGAAAAAACATTGCCATTTATCACATTTCAGAATGTAAGTCAGAGCTCTCAGGATCTGCCAGATATTGAGTGTATTTTACCTGCACTGTGTTGATCAAGGACTCCTGCTGTAGAAGTGTGATAGAGTAAGTCTTCCTGTCATGGATTCAACATTGGTAGAGCCTCCAAATAAAAAGGTGAAGGTCGCAAGTAGTGAAGAGAGTCTGGTGGACAGGTGAGAATATAGCGGATATATTAAACAGACATGAATGAATATACATTATATAGTACAGAACATGAAACAGATATGACTTATACAGTCAAAGTTTGAAAGTTTAGTAAAGTCTAGTTGTAGATCATTGTAGTTTATGATTAATTTGTTAAATGGTCCAAAAAACATGGTAAATATTAAAGACTTCTTTGAGCAATATAGCTCTTTCAGATACCATCTGGAAAGAATAGATCAAGAAATGAAGAAGTTGAGCCTTCTGTGTGTCATTATGATACTGACATATAAAACTTGTTTTTATAAAGCATAAGCTACCAGTTCAGATAAATGTCAAGTTTCCAGACAGGGGAATAATTATAGTAGGTTGACATTTTATACCCATAGCTGTTCTTTGAGAATTCTTTGCAAGTTTCGAAAAACACTTAATAATTTTTTTGTCAGAACACATTTTAATGAGGCTCTTACACATTTTTTGTTGTATCATATAGGTTCTGTGATCCCAGCAAACCACAGGTTGTAAGCTTCCAGGATGTAAGTGCTGCAGCATACAAGATCAGAGGTGGAATACAAAAAACACCATGCCTAGTATGAAATTGCTGTTAGTTCTGAAATATCTAGTAAAAAAAAGAAATACTTTTTGTCAGTTGTTAAGAAATTTTGAAAATATTTACATGTTCAGCAATATAATGCAGACAGATAATATATTGAAAAAATTACGCTTTTTGAGGAAGTGCTGCATTTTAAAGTTCTTACATTTTGAAATTTAGTAATTTAAATTTTCATAGAAAATTACTTAATGTGTAGGTTTGTGTTTATAAATACTCATTAATGAAATTAAATTGGTCTGGCCTGTTACAGCTACACAATCATTTTCATTTTATCAATAAACACCAACTGGTTTAGTGGTTGAAATTAAATTTTATATACTGACTAAAAAAATCAATTGATAAACTGAGCTAGCTATTTCGCTGCAGTGCAATTGGACAAAATGTAATTTCAACCACTGTCTGTTTTGCATTTCATATGTAGTTTTGAAATTTGTGTTTGTTCCTTTGAAAAACATGTAGCATCAATGTAATAAGAAACTGATATAACATGTCTGTATATTTCTTAGTTATTGAAGTTAAATTTTATCTACAGACTTAAATCAGGTCAGTTAGCTGCATAAATTTGTGCTGAATACTGACTGACCCAAATACGCTGTCAACAAATATTGAACAATGCTTGCAGTCTGATTGGACAAAATATAACCACTATAAAACTCTGATTACATTTCTAAGCTTATATTGAATCTAAAGAAGAAATCTTACATTTTACAGAGATCACAGATGTCCAGTTTATACAACATGAAGTTATTTTTCAAGAAAGAATTTTTACAGTATACTGGAAGGTACCTGTATTCAGTAGCTATATCTGCCTGTCTTTTAAATCTGTAATATTTAACACTCTGTTAATACCTCATTGACATTCAGGCATTTTTTGTAGTAACTTACTTTAAGAAAGTTTGTGTCAAGGTAAAGGTTTAGATGAAGCTTTTATTTTTCAAAACCTAAACTTGTCCGATATCTCTGAAAGTGTATTATTGGTGTTTTGATGTAGGTGTGTTATATGGATATGTTTCTGAATTTAAGTCCTTGATCATTTACTGGAATTTGACTTGTGCACAACTGAACCAAGCCTTACAGACTGCTTTTGTTAAAGGTTTTAGAGATTTGTATGTATCAGTTATAACTGGAAAGTTGTATTTTACATTACCTTTCAGTTTCAAAGAAAGGGGAGCCAGGTATACACTTCTGATGCTGTCAGAGGTAAATACTTCTTCGTGTGTAATTCTTGCTGCAGATATACACTTTACAATGTGTCTGTAACAATTCAAAAGTTAAAAATAAAGAGCAAGCACTTTAAACCACATGTTCATGGGTACATGTATACTTAAATAATGTAGGTTTATGTTGCCTAGGATGTTAACTCCAAGTATTCTTGAATAGTTTTGGAAACTTTGGACACATTACTTGATTAGCACCGAGTTGTGGAACCCATTTTCAAACTAAGTATGATATTACTAATTTAAATGGAAGTTCTCGTTTAGACATGGGGCTGTGAACAAAGCTAACAAACCTTTAGCATTGCCTGAACTCTCTCAATTGTAATTTGTTTCTTTGTATTTGAAAACAGGAACAGAAGAAGAAAGGTGTGATCGCAGCCAGTGCTGGTAACCATGCTCTAGCTTTATCCTACCACGGTCAAGATCTCGGTATTCAGGTCACCGTTGTCATGCCATTGATTGCTCCTCTTATGAAAATACAGAACTGTAGGAAGTTTGGGGCAAATGTTCATATAAAAGGTGCTAACTTAAGTGAGGTATGAATATTATTATTTCTAAATAAAGTGTATATTTCATTGATTTTTACATATTGAAGAGATGTACAAGTATTGTTGGTGAACTTATAATATTTCTAATTTTCCACACAAAAAAAGATGTCTGACATTTCCTAGTTTTCAAGTACAGTTCATATTTTCAGTTTGCTGGTCTTCAAAATCATAATAATGAAAGAATTCTTTGCTTAATATCGCCCTTAAAGAATTCCACAGAGAGCCATTCTAGTAAAACGTACAAATGTATATCCCACCCCTATAAGGCATTTAAAAGAAAAGACCCTTCCCCTCTCCCCTCCCAGCACATACAAACACACGCACATAAAAAGTCCACTCCCCACACCTTAACCCACCCTTAACCTCATTTTGCCTTCCTAGGATGGGCTATATGTTTTACTAGAATGGTACTGACAATATTTTTGCTACCAATGATAGTCATATATTATTTAAATAAGAAAAGTATTTTTATTTAATATTTCGCCTGAGAATTGTATTGACAGCTTTGCTAGTCTAAATCAGTGTATATTACCTAACCTGGCTTTATAAGGTATATCAACTACACAGTTATTTCAAGACTATGCAACTTATACTCACACAAGAACTGTAAGTTGGGGTGTCTGTATAACTGTTTATGCTTGAAATATTGCTATACTTTCAAAATATTATATATACTAGAATGTATAGAAGTAATGTCAGTTTGTTTTATGTAAAGGTTAGGAAGTATGTGTTATGTTATACGTGATTAATCCTGCAGTTATATCAAGGGTGGATATTACTGTATAGCATATCTGATAAATGCAGAGTCAAAGAACAAATTAAATTGTTGTTTACTGTGGTATAATCAGTGCTGTCTTCAGAGAATTATCATAACAGTAATGAAAAACTTGGATGTTATTTCAGTCAAGACTCATTGCAATGCAGATGGGCCAGGAACAAGGTCTCCTCTATATAAATGGGTAAGAGGTGATGGAGATATGTCTGTATACTGACCATGATAGTATTCCTTTCTGTAATATTAACATTGTGAATATTTCTGTGTATTATATTAAGTGCCATCAAATAAAAAAAAATGAGATGAAGAGTTGTGCTGTGTTTTTGGAAAGTCTACCATTCCACATTTCAACCAAAGATGTATTAGGAATTGAAAGTTGTTGAAGGCTGTCAAATCTTGAGCAAACCCAGAAATATCTGAATCATTTGGACCTGAAAGAAATTTGAAGTTCTATTTCACACATTTATGCAGGTTAAAGAAATCTCTTGAGAAAGTAAGTCTAGTGTTGAAGGCTGTCACTTTGTGTAAAACTTATGGCCTTGGCTTAGAACGAAACTTAAACTTTTGTCCAACTTAAATTTTTATGGATAAAATAATCACTATTTTTTTTCCATTAAGATTTTATTTATTTCCAGGTACGATCACCCCAACATCTTGGCCGGGCAGGGAACTATGGGATTAGAAATTGTGGAACAAGTTCCTGACCTAGATGCCTGTATAATACCAGTGGGTGGGGGAGGGTTGATTGCTGGAGCAGCACTTGCTATCAAGAATCTACGACCCCATGTTACTGTCATTGTAAGTGTAAAGAAGTGACATCTATGTACTTTGTGTTAAGGTCTGGAAGTCGTGATATAACTGATTTATCCTGCTATGTTACCGCTTGTTTTATAGAGTAGAACAAAATTATAGTCAAAAGTATCAACTAATTTTAGATCCAGTTGAAAAAAAAAGTTTCTGTAACCCTCTGAACTTTGAAAAACATTTATCCTTTCTCTTTTAAATGAGCCCATTTAAAAAAAATCCTTCATATTGAAGTTTTATCTTCGGAGAGAGATGAATTGAGATTGTTAATTTACCTTCCTTTCTTTTCTTTTCTTTTATTTTTGCTTGTAAAAAATGGCTAAAATGCAGATGGATATACAACTGTAAGGAAATTAAAGTGATAATACTTAGAAAATCTTCAATCAGTTTTCTGTAGGGGATTTGTTGATAATATTCATGTTGTAATAGGGAGAGGGGGGATAACTCTTTCTGTCTTATAACTGTTAGCAATGAGCAAACTGGTAACCCTATAGAAGACATAAACATTTATATAAATCATTACTTGTATTAATTGCAGGGAGTGGAATCTGAGAAATGTCCAAGTTTCTCTCAGGCATTGAAAGCTGGGAAACCTGTTTATACAGAAACCCATTCAACACTAGCTGATGGTATGTTTCATCTCACTATGTACAAGTTAAAAAAAAGTTTATCCCAACTGATCTCGTGTCCATTTCAGAGTTTACATACTAATGTACCAAAAGCTTGATTAGAAAGCTTGAAGATAATGTCCACATTTGAAAAATATGGAAACAGTTAAAACCAATAATAAAAATGGGCATGATGTGAACTTTTGTGGTCCTTTTTTATGCTGTAGGTCAAAGGTCAAGGTTGTAGTTTTCTAGATATTATCTAGGACTGATCTCATGGTTAAAGTCAGATAAAAGGTCAAATTAAAATGTCTGAAGAAAGATATCAAATTGGAATTGGTTCAAGTAATTGTAATCATTAATGACTAGGTCAGTCAGTGTGTTGTATTCGTCTTTTTTCTTAACTTAATACTTAAGCAATCAAGGAAAGTTAAAACCAATTCTTTCTGCTGGGGACACATTCAGTTTTGATTCAGTCAACACAGGCTGTAAGCTGTATCAGATGATCTTGTACAACATTTAGTTAAAACACAGTATGTTCTTAACTGTGTACTCAGTGACCATATGTAACAGATTGCAAATTTCTCATAATTGATTCTGTTTAACTTTTGACTGACATTTGTGTTAAACACAGTTTTCTCATGATTAGAAAACAAGAGTCTTATAAAAGTTGTACTTTAACAGTCATGAGTTTCATTTGGTTATATTAAGATTAAAGACAATAGCAGAATAGAGTTAATGGCATTTTAAGGATTCCAACCATTCTTTCACTGGCCATTTGTCATTCTTAAACAGTTGAATTTTATTACACTGGGATTGTTATCAGTTGCTAGGCAGATTTCTGGTTGTTAACAAGTATTTAAAGATTAAAGCAGCTGTTTCAATGGTAGTTTTTTCATATTTTCAGGTTTAGCAGTTCCTACTGTTGGAGTCAATGCCTTTGCAACTGCCAAAGGATTAATAGATAAGATGGTAATTGTAAAGTGAGTTCAAATTTAAGAACTTATTAAGCATGATATCAACTTTTGTCAATGCATAACATGGACTAAAAGGTCAAAAGCATAAATATAGAAAAAAATCATTTAGATATACAAGAAAAACAACTGAATTATAGGAAAAGTGACAAGAGATTTTTACAAGGTGTATGTTTTATTTTTTTAAAAAGACAACTGCAGGGGTGACTTCGGAAGTACTTTAAATGATATTGGATAAAGAAGCACTTACAACGTTTTAGCCTTTACCACTTGAACTGCACGAAAAATAAACAATCAACTTTGTATGCTGTGTTATTTTCTTCTCAGTTTAGCATTTTAAGGATGTAATGAAATATATGAAAAATGAGAGAGATTGATATTTTTCTGATTCTTAAGCCCAGTTCATAGTTTAAACGTACATGTATTGTTACACTTTAAATGAATAACTGTATTTCTATTCTACAGAGAAGAGAATATAGCCTTGGCAATATTAAGACTGCTGGAGTTGGAGAAAGCTGTGGTTGAAGGTGCTGGGGCTACTGGCCTTGCTGCTGTTGTCCAGGGCTTGTTACCAGAACTAGAAGGCAAAAAGTGAGAAAGCTGAAACCTTAATCGTCATTTAAGATATTAAGACATTGTACATTGAATAAAAGTGAGCTTTCAGAGTAGTATGAAAATTACCTCATTTCAAAGCAAATAGTCAAAATGCGATTCTTCAAATCAATATTGGACCTGATATTTTTTGTGTGGAATTGTATCTTTCATTCTGTTACATGTTTATCCATTGTCCATAATGACCATAACATGTTTAAACAGCACAACATAATTTCAGTCTGTCCTGATTCCTTTTATCACATTTTTTGAGTGGAACTTGCAGCTGAATTTTCTGTTCTGAAACTGGACCATTTTGAAGGGGCTGTTGGATAGTTTTCTGTTCTGAAACTGGACCATTTTGAAGGGGCTGTTGGATAGTTTTCTGTTCCGAAACTGGACCATTTTGAAGGGGCTGTTGGATAGTTTTCTGTTCCGAAACTGGACCATTTTGAAGGGGCTGTTGGATAGTTTTCTGTTCTGAAACTGGACCATTTTGAAGGGGCTGTTGGATAGTTTTCTGTTCCGAAACTGGACCATTTTGAAGGGGCTGTTGGATAGTTTTCTGTTCTGAAACTGGACCATTTTGAAGGGGCTGTTGGATAGTTTTCTGTTCCGAAACTGGACCATTTTGAAGGGGCTGTTGGATAGTTTTCTGTTCCGAAACTGGACCATTTTGAAGGGGCTGTTGGATAGTTTTCTGTTCCGAAACTGGACCATTTTGAAGGGGCTGTTGGATAGTTTTCTGTTCCGAAACTGGACCATTTTGAAGGGGCTGTTGGATAGTTTTCTGTTCCGAAACTGGACCATTTTGAAGGGGCTGTTGGATAGTTTTCTGTTCCGAAACTGAACCATTTTGAAGGGGCTGTTGGATAGTTTTCTGTTCCGAAACTGGACCATTTTGAAGGGGCTGTTGGATAGTTTTCTGTTCTGAAACTGGACCATTTTGAAGGGGCTGTTGGATAGTTTTTATTTGATATTTCATTTGTCTTTACTTGAGTGTTCATGTCACACTCTCATCTTTCTCACAAATTCAAACTATGGTCCTTTATTGAAAAAAAGCCAGATCAGTCATCTGCTGAATCAAAATGAAGTCTGTATGTGTATAGTAATAATATTTGAACTTGATAATTACAAGGATATGGAAGACACAAAGAGAACAAGCAAAGAAGCTGACCAATGACCCCAACAGGTTTTGTTTTTTTTGTTTTTTTGTTTTTTGTTTTTTTTTGACATTGGCCTTCAAAATAGTTTTCAGGTTACTTTGCAGTAAAAACATTGTGTAATGCACTGCTAAACTGATGTTTTGATAGTTTTCTAGCACATTTTTTTTTAACACATAGAAAATATTTATCTGCATCATTTTTTTACTAGGGTTGTTATAGCAGCATGTGGAGGTAACATTGATACGACAGCCCTGGGACGTGTTATAGAGAGAGGTCTAGCTGCCGATGGTAGATTGGTGAGATTTGTTGTGACAGTAAGTGACAGGCCAGGTGGCATAGCTGAACTTACCAAACTTATGGCTGGGCTAGGAGTCAGGTATAGAGACTTTTTGTACCTTATAATTAGTTGCTTTATAGCTAAAGACTTCAGCAGAATTTGGAAGTAAAACATTTTATTTTCTTGGCTTATTAGTATTAAACTGAACAATTGATCAGCTTTGGTTTATGCATTTACAAAACTGTTCAGATTGGCAATTTAAAAGCTTTAATGCTATAAGGATTCTGTTATTTCAATTTCCTTTAAAATTTACTGTGAAGTTGTCTGTACATGGAGCTTCGTTGCCTTATTAGGTAATTTAATATTATACGATAATATCTTGTATATTTTCAGTATTAAAGATATATTTCACGAAAGAGCATGGATAAAAAGTGACATATTCTCTGTTCAGGTAAGACTAAAGTACAACAGTTTTAACCCTTAACTTCCTAAACTTCTAAAATGAACCTGTCAAACATTCAGTTTGGACTGAGACATTAATTACCTACAGGGGTGTTTTTTAAGTAATTGAAAATTACTGGCAAAGAGTGAAGACTGTAGTGTTGACATGAATTTAGAGGCTGAGCAAAGGCTTCACAGGAAAGAAAAAACAGCATAGTGGATATAATGGTAATTCAAATGATTTTCTTGGTTTTTACTTTCATTATAACTGGCTAGTTAGGAGAAAATGTAATTCTTTCGTGAATCCTATGATATATGTACATTGTATGTAAAGAACAAGAAATATATTTGAAAGCAACATATAGTGCATTTTTTAATGAAGAACATATTAAGTGGTGGTAAGAAATACTAAAAGTGATCCAATATCCTTCATATTAATAACAAGTAATTATTTTTTTCAATAACATTCAATTGTATTGAAATTTAGAAAATCTCCCTGGTGGAATTTTAAGGTAAACACCCTAGACAGTAAGTAGGAAAAGACATAGCATTTGTATTAGCTTGTATCAAGTATATGTAAAAGGTACCACCTTAAATGATATTTATAAGACATATATACCTGATACTGGTTTAAAGTCAGTCAAATCTGCTAGATGAAATTATTCTCAACTAAAAGCAAAAATGTGTAACAAAGCTTATCTCCCTTAGACTTGTCTGCCCAGAGTACTAAGTTTGTCTAGCTGAGGTTAGAAACGGACTAGAGTACAAAGGTTTCTGTATTATAAGAAATTGAAAAGGAGATTGTCTCCCTTTGTCTTGTTAGTGTCTTTTTATTCCTCTTACCTGTTAGTTCTGGAAGGTAGATTTTGTTTTGGAGTGATGGGCATTCTGCCTTTGATTTGTCAAAGTAGCTTTCATAAGTTACTTCCCTTAGATACTTATCTCCACACTATACACTATACAATTGTTAATTTCAGGTGAAGGTAGTGTGTGAAACAAGAGATTCAGATCATAGTGAGGAACTGCATGAGGCTATCAAAGCTAAATATACACACTATACTTGGGGACCTCGTTTCTAACTGAATACCTAGCAGGTGTTATCTTGTAAAACCAGTATTTATAAACAAATTCCATGTCTATCAAGGCTCAAACCTTGTGAAGGCAATTTTATCCCAAATTTTTACACAAACATAATTGAATCCAGGTTGTTATGCATATTTTTACCAGTTAGTGTTGAACATGACATGTGACTTAGATGTTAGCATATTAACACATGTTTTCATTGTTAGCATGTATCGAATCGTATTAACTTGGAGTCGTATTTTTACTATGTCTCCTGTGGCACACTATACTGAAATTTTCATGGGTATAAGTGTTTGCTGAATTTGGTGAACAAAATTTTTTATTGAATTGAACAGTGTTTCAATGATCACAATGAACAAGAGGCAGCTAGCATACTCAAAAATATATCAGTTAATGTACATATACAGCTTTAACCCTGAACATGCTGAAATTTTGTAATGGATTTGCCCAGCTTTGAATTTGGAACAGTCCATTCAAAGATTAAGGGATTTCAATATCAAAATACAAAAATGGAGCTACCAACAGTATAGAGCCCGGTCAGACTGCACGGATGTGCAGGCTGACCTGGCTCTATACTGGTGGCAAAGGCTAATCACTTTCGGTTTCAGCATGTTAAGGGTTAATACATATATTTTGTTGTTGTTTTTCCTTTGAGATTGTACATTATCAGATCTGAAAACTTGTATTACAATTAGTGGAAAACAGTCTTGACTTAATAAGAGTTATACCTTAGAAAAGATATGTGTATGTTTAAGTCAGATAAATGTTTGTGGTTGAAAGATAAATGGTTTGATGTAATACCAGTCATTTTACTGTTCTGGTTTGTTTCTGTACCTATATTTAACTTTAAAAACAAAACTTTGTTTGTTTTTGTTGCATGAAAAAAAACTTGTATTTCAGCATCTTTTAAAAGCAATGTATAGCAGGGTTTTACTTTAATATCTGTTAAATACAACTTTTAAGTAACACCCCATCCCCCCTCCCCCTGTAAAAAAATGTCTTTTTAAAACCTCACAATAAATAGCTTATTATTGAAAAATTCTGCCATCTCTATATTTGTATATACCTCAGTTGTACATAAAATATATCTGTATAATATAAATTAGAAAGACATCGTATACTGGTCATCTTCTGTCTCATATCAAGTATTGGGCATTGACGTGTTTTACTGTTCAATGGTTTTTATGACATTAAGTGATTGTAGCCATTTTGGATACAGGTCAGATTTCACATATCTAGTTGGTGTAGAGAATTTTGAGGCAGCTTTGATAAGAACTTTGATATAATTCTTCGATTTTTCTTTCATTTTGTTTAATATGCATTTAATTCTTTACACAACAGGGAAGAAGTGTTCATTACCTCAGAATCTGTGAAAGAAAGGGTTCTTGTTATGACACTCTATATTTAAAAGCTTTTGTACAGGGTTTTTGTTTGTTTTTGTAAGGGATTAATGCCAGTTACAACCTGTTTTTGGTCATTTGTTGGCAGTTGGTCCACATACCAGTGTTCCTAGGTATCTAACTAGATAATTAACCAGGCAGCTGACTGCTTCTTCATTGGCAGAGACAGAGGTGAGAGACAGATGACTTTAAAACCAATTGTCTCAGATGAATTAGCCAGCCCTGGTGTGGTTTGAACCACCTATGCCATAAGCGGTTACGACAAGGGACAATACACAATAAATTAGAAATATGAACAGTTTCAATGAATTTGGATTTTGAATTTAGAGAGCTGCATTTGAAGGCAGAATTTATCTGAAATTTCATTGCAGACATTTATTGGTGTATAACATTTTATGGGAAACCCCATGGCAGGCGGCTGTGGAAGGCGGGCGGGCTGTGTCCAGACCTTGTCCAGACCATATCTCTGTTTCTTATAGCCTGACTTCAAACTTGCTGTACAGCTTTCTTGCAATGAGTAGAAGTGCAGTGCAGAAGAACCATAACTCTACCTGGTCCCATTTTTGTAATTATCTCCCCTCTTGAGAATTTTTTGTCCAGAGTATAACTTTAAAACTATGAAGTGAATTGATATGAAACTTAAAATATGGATAGAAGATGACAAGGAGAAGTGCATCGCCCAAAAACTATAACTAGTATAATTCTTCCTTTTCCTGTTTTTAAGTTATGTCCCCTTTTCTAATTTTATAATGAATTTTTGCCTGGGTCATGAAAGGAATTGACTTGACACTTTAAACAAAGATAGATGATAAAAAGTAGAAATGCTGTGCATACGAACCATAATTTTATTTTTACCGGAACATAACTTTATATAGGTGAACTGGACTGATGTTAAACTGAATAATATACAGCTTGCAACAAGAAGTGTAGAGCCAAAAAACAAAACTCTTCCTTATCTAGGTTTTGAGTAAGCTCTCCTTTAATTTCAATAATGAATTTTTGTCAAGAGCTTAACTTGAACACTATGAAAGGGATTGCCTTGAAACTTGAGATAAAGATAGATGGTAAGAAGTAGAATGGAAATGCACAAGAACCATAACTCTACCTGGTCCCATTTTAAATTATCTCCCTTCTTAATAAATTTCCTGTAAAACTATTGTAGTGATTTAATGTGAAACTTAAAATATAGAAAGCTGGTCACAAGTAGAAGTGCATTGCCCAAGAAGCTTAACTCAACTTTATCCAGTTTTAAGTTGTCTGTTTGTTCAGTTTTAAAATGATTTTTTGTCCAGTGCCTAACTTGATCATTATGAAAGAGATTGACTTTAAACTTGAAATGTAGATACATGCATGGTGAGAAGTAGAAGTGCAGCGTGCAAGAAATGTATCTTTGTCAGGTCTTGCTTTTGAATTTGATGATTTCCAAATATTTGTGATGTGCCTTGTGAAATGTGACATCTTGAGTTTGCAGCCTAGGCTGACGGGCGTGTATTGCATCTGTTCTGCAATGCTTTTTTTCATGTTTGTTGTTATTCCCACAACACAGTTGAACTGTTAATTATAAATGATAATTTTTCCATGAATTTTCAGGGTATATAATACTGAACAGTATTAAGGCATTGTTGATAACTATAATATTGTTGACAATTACAATATTATAGTGCTTGTAACTTTTAACCTTTAACTTAATTTTCTATATTATTTTTTTTTCTTTATTTGTGTTGATTTAATAGCTTTGGCTTTATTTTTCCCTAGCATGACCTAGTTACTATTGTACTGATTTGAAAGAATAAGGCATAATACATAATAAAACATCTTTTTTTTATTCACAAGAAGTATGTATTGAGGTACATTTAAAAATGTGGGTTTATCAACCAAAAGTTGGTTGATTGGTTCGGTTTAGTTTGTTGGTTTAACTGGTCACTGGCTTGGTGCAAAAAAGTAAAATAAATCCCTGTACATTAGAATAGTTGAAACTCGTAGCTCAGACCACAGGTTCACTTATTTTTATCATTATTTTTGTGTGTGTGTGTTTGTGAAGTTGTCAATATAAACCATTTTGTATTTAAAGAAATTCAAACACTAGCTGCAGAGCTATGTTATCATTGCTCCCAGCCCTACATATTTCAGTTTTTATAATTGAAAATAAAAACGGTTTTAATTGAAACTTTCATGTGCCTTCTCTGCTTTTTATTTGCTTTTGTATTTCTTTTATTATATTATTTACTTATAGACAAATATGAATCTCTAAACATTGACATTGTTGCCCTGCAGTTTTAAACTGCAGTTTTTTTTGTTCCATTTTGTTTACCCTCATATTTCGTATGATGGTGGCCTGGCCAGTTATTTTTAACTGATGTGTGGTTGAATTTTATAGAACTAGTTATAATGTTTAGTTAATTTTTGTGTATATTTAATATGTTTTACTGAAATGTAGTGATTTTTGTACATCACTGATTATTCTTTTCAAACAGGACAAGCATAGTTTGTTTATTATTTACCCTTAAATTCCAGCAGTTTTGTTAGAAATGTTATGTATCTTTACAAATGCTCCAATCAGTTACTTTTGAAATGAATTAGTTAATGATGTAATTATATTACAATCGGCTGTTTCGATTTCCATGAAAAAGAAATGAAATCAATGTTTACAAAATATTTCTCTGCATTACCTGTAATGCTTTCGTTTATGCATTTTGCTGGTTTTATTCATTTTGTTAAGACCATATTTAGTTAATGAGGGTTTGTTACAGGGTGTTAGCGAGTTTGATTAAGAATTTGCATTTTTCTTGAACCAGTATGTTTGTCAAATTAAGATTCCAGATTGAATTCTTAATAAAGAAGTGCTCAACAAAAAAAGACGTTTTGAATTGTTATTTACATGTACTTGCCTTTTATCCTTTTAAATTTTAAGTTTGGGGTAGAGATGAGGTCATCCATTGAAATTTTGGATTACCACTTTGGTAAGGAAGTGCAACCTCCTATTTGGTTTATTGTGAATACCATGAAACCATGAAAGTGTATACATGAAGTTTCAGACGTCCAGAATTGCATGTTTCCTCGTAATGTTGGAACAGTTAGACTAGTGTGCTTAATGCAGCCAGTAGTTCAACAGGTCTGTGATACTCGTTATGCAAACTGTTTCCTGACTTACATTATGTTTTGAGTTTTTTTTCGTGCGTGAAATTCTTCCTTTGGAATTATCTCTTCTCAATAGAAAGGTGTTAAGCTTATTTTTTTTACTAACGGTCAGTAATCGAAGGGACAGGAACCTCGAATTACTCGACTGCTCAAAGGCCTACAGGATCTGGTTTATGATTTTTACTCATTGGTTCATAACCAATGTTAGTTCACTCTACACAATTCGAGCAAAACACTAAACGCAAGACAGAGCCAGATAAAAAGCATCAGAGAAAGGCCCTTACCCATCTAAGAGAGAAAATAGTGAAATTGTGTGTCAGTGATATTTAGTAAATCCTACGTGGTACAACCTTGTGGATAAAAATGTCATTATTTCACTCGAACTTCTGACCCGATCATTTAGCTCACCTGAGCCGCAGGATCGATCAATGTCCGCCGTCCGTCCACAGTTTGTTAACAATCTAGTGGTCGCATTTCTGCCACAATTGTCACAAAACTTGATCAGGATGTTTGTCCTAGTAATTACTCGGACGAGTTTGAATATGGGTCATCTGGGATGACAAAATAGGTCACATTGCCCAAAAATAGAAAAAAAATTGTTTCAACAAGCTAGAGGCTACCTTTTCAGTCCAAATATCCTGGAAATTTGTCAGAAAGGTTCCGATGATTTCTAGCTCAAGTTCGAATATTGATTATCTGGGCTCAAAAACTAGGTCCCAGACCCCAAATATAGATAAACCTTGTTAACACTCCAGAGGTAACATTTTCAGCCCAAATTCAATTATTGGTCAGTTAACTCTACATCTACGGGCGTACTCTCAAAAATCAATTACTGATTACACTGAAATTACAGGTCAGTAACAACTTTGTTAAAAGCAGTCATACTCAGGTGAGCGATATAGGACCATCATAGCCCTCTTGTTTCTTGAATTGATGAACTATTGAAAATTGTCATTTTTGTATAAAAAAACCTCAATATTGTCTCGATTTTTTACCAATAAAACGTGCTTCGAGTGTATTCCGTCGTGAAATTTCTCTGAAACATTTGAAATGCAAAGTTCTTGACTTGAATTTCAAAAACATGTCTTCAAATAGGGGAAATGCATCTAATACGTATGTAATGAAATGTAATTTGCAAATATAAAGTGAAACTAATTAGGTAAAAAGCTCGTGATAAAGTGACATTCTTGGTTATTGTTTAACCAAATAATTTGCATCATCTCCATTTAGCTTGCTTTGTTTTATTTGTGCAATTATTTAGTGACGTTAGTTGATTATATCAGAGCAAAGGATAACATCCGAGAAAAAGAAAAGGATTTTATAAATATTATTTATTATTATTTTTATTATTGGTTAGACACGTTTCAACTAAATTGAGAAAAGAATGGAATACACGTTTTTGCTCTCAGTCCAGTTTCATTTATGCCGGATATGGTCACCATTTTAAAGAATCCTTTTGTCCAGGAGCAGTAACTTCAAGCCGAATCTAGACCGAATTTGGCTGCTGCCAGTTACAAAAATCGCTTTCATATGCCAGCTGCGAAATTCTTCCTTTTTTATTTTAATATATATTTTAATAGAAGTTTGCAAATAACACCGGTAAGGAAAGGTTTTTTTTTTTTTTTTTTAAACGATTATTGAGTGATATTTATCCAAAAATCTTGACAGCGCAACAGTAAAGCGTGAGGCTTTTTATTCGTAAATCTTATTAATGTCCTCTAGGTAAGAGAATCGTCTCGAGTTCTTCACGCCCCCGCCCCCTCGCTCAATATCTTTTATATATATCGTATATCCTTATCGATCTGTGCACGGATATAACTTTATTGACCAGCATTACTACTTTGATGAAAAAAAGTATATATTCAATTAATTAATTTGTCCGCGTAATTAATTATCTCTCATTAGATAACTTAATTTTCACTGTATCATCCTTACACAGGCATTGGTCATAATATTTTGCGCAATGAAATATGTACTAACATAAAAATGCTGTCTTGTTACGAGAAGATATATCTATATTCCATGTTCTTTTTTTTTATTTATAATAACCACCGTCTATTTCGTGCCTAATTATGATCGATTGTTAAATGTTTTGTAAGTGGTAATTGCTAAAATAACCAACTTTACAATCTTGTATTAACAATTTATCATGCATTTCCCCTAATTGCCTATATCTAATACATATATGCCCACAGCACGTTACGTCTATCCTGTATATATTGGTAACAATTTTATTTACGTAGTCTACTGTTTCATTCGCTTTGTTATTTTTGAGATCTTCTCGATTCCAAAGAATTGTTTCTATAAATATTGAGAAGTGTTTGGTTACATGCTATGGAATCTTTCTTTGTTGTTGCTAAGCGCGCACGCGAACTGGCTTGAAAACTGGTCTTGCATTTTTTTTTTAAATAATAAAGATATTAACAAATGCTAAGGACATAAATAACGCGAAAGGAAATGTGATGTATAGTTACAGGGAGCGTATAATAGCAAATTGTATGTTGAATCTTTAATCTATTTTTTCTGCACTTCATTCGGCGGGGTCAAACTGCACTGGCATCGTTTTTGTCTTGACTTTTATGGGATAGTGGCGCTTACTATATTTTTACTGTCGTGCGCAAGGTTTATCTAGTATTGATAGCCTTTCCGTGATAAACAGAAGGCTCAAAGGCTCTTGCCGAGTCGTATTATAGAACCACAAGTTAATGTTTCTTTTAAGATAGTGTGTTTGGCTTTGAGTCATGTCGCAGCAATTTAACGATTTTCGGTTCCAAGATGGATACAATGGACAGTGTTTTGAAAATAGTTACTGCCTACCCGGCCATGGACAACAGGAACTGCATCAGACTTCAATCAAAGGCCATTAAATTTGGATAGTCCGGGGCCTTTTCGAGTTCCGAAACGTCGTGGTAGGCCTGTCGCAAACAATGCTGCGCGGGAAAGGTCACGTGTTAAAACCTTACGCTCTGCATTTTTGGAACTACAGCGGACTTTGCCGGCGGTGCCGCCGGATACTAAACTCTCTAAGCTGGATGTACTTGTGTTAGCGACGACTTATATTGCTCATTTGATGAGTGCACTTCAGGAAGGCGGGGACGTATCACAAATATTTGCTGCTAATGGCTGCATGCATCCTGTAAAGGTTAACAAACATGACATTGTTTTTAAAAATTATCTATAAATATTTGTAAATGTGCTCCTTTGTTATCATTGTTTGTTTCCGACCTCTTTTCTCGGCTTCTCCTTCTTTCTTACTTGCCAATCTCCTTTCGATTGTTGCTTTTTTTTTTATTTTCTTTTCATTGGCTTTTCTCTTTATTAAATGTTATTCTTTATTTCTTTTTTTTTCTTTTTGTTTCTTTCTTCCATTCATTTTTATTCTTTCTTTTTTTCTTTTTTTCTGTTTTCTTTGTTTGTTTCTTTGTTTCTTTCTTTCTTTTCCCATCTTTCTTTTTTCTGTTTTTGTTTGTTTGTTTGTGTGTTGTTTTCTTTCTGTCTTTCTTACATACTTTCTTTCTTTTTCTTACTTCATCTCTTTCTTTCTTTCTTTTCAACGAATTTTATCCTGTTTTCTTTTTTTATTATAGTATCACCTAAATCAAACTCCTGATTAATTAAGTTTTTGTTTACCTAGATGAAAGTTGACAAAATGGCCTATAAATTTCAGTCATTACTGCATTTAGATGTCTTATTTATGCAATGAATTATACAGTCACAAAAGTACTCTGAATTATCTGAACCTTCAAATCGATTTATTGTAAAACTAACACTGGACGAAACACTACTAAAAACCGTTTGCAAAACTAATTTCATTTTAGAAAATAATAACAACACGTTGCTGGCATCTGGGCCGAGTATACTTTGTCAAAACTTGGTTAAAAAATAAGTCTGTCTAAGCTATGAACAGCGCCCAAGAAAAAAGAAATAAAACAATTATAAAATACGTAAATAAAAGAATACTATGAAAATGTGCATTAACGTAAAGTTAAAACGGAAAATGCCGTAATATTTTTAAAAATGTTACTATGGGATCATTGCCTTCATTCTTTTATATCATGCCTGGAAGAAATAAACAATTTAAAAATACTGAAATGATAAATGAGTTTATAGCATTGTTACAGACAATATTTTGTAGGGGAAAAAAGATAAAAGATTTTCATTTCAACAATTTCTGCAAACTGCAAATTTTAAGTAGATTGATTGTGCATTTCTTTAATTTGTAATAATAAAATTTGATTTTTTTTGTGTTAAATGATCCAAGTGTTTCGTAAAATTTTAAAGTTTAGTTTAAAAGAAAATATTCGCTTATCAGCAAAATACTCAGTATATTGTCCGGTCTACGACATTCTAAGTTGAAATAATTAATATACATCAAATTTGGAAATATTTTGTAAAAAACAAAAAAAAACTTAAAATGATTTTGCAGTTGTTTATTTTCTCTTTTTTCTAATGGGGTAATTTCAGATCGTGAAAAACAGAAATAATTTAGGAACACGTTTATAAGTAGCAACCAAACAAAGTTAATGTAGAATTAATTATCTTCAGTATATTAATGTTTCTTTTGAATCGCTAAAGTTACGCAGACGACATAAATCAAACGTATGCTGACGGTCTATGTTTACTGAATGTCAAAGAATAACAGTCATACGCAAGAATTCAACGCGTCCTTGTTGACTTTTATATTTTCGAAATTATTTTTTGCCTTCCAGAAATGGCCCATGCGGACGAGACTTTACGCGGGAATTCTGAGCAGCACAGTTCCATCCCTCCAAGGAAACGAAGAAGAATTTAGACCGGAAGTCCGCAATTCTGTGCCTTGGACGTTTGATTCATGTAGATAAATCAAGGTCATTTAGGATGTTTGCTTTGTTTTAGGTTTAAAGAGTTGATATGCTAATCACGTGTTTGTTTGTGTTTTTTTTTTCTGTATTCCTTAAATTTCATATTCTGACTTGTTTTTATTAGATACAAGACTTGCCACTTACAGTGAAATTATTTGATATTTTCTAATTACATGTGTTTCAACTTCTTGATTAATTTCACATTTCTTTAAAAGTTGGCTCTCCTGTCTAGAAATGTTAAATAAACTTATCCATGAATTAAACATGTATTCTTAAATGTAGGTTTAACGGAACAAAATTGAATTGATTGTATGTTTGGGTACAAATTTACTATAAAATGTGTCAGGAGACTCAGAAACAAATGTAAGCTACATTTTTTAACACTGCAATAAAAGCAATATACATCTGTCTATGCATTTATGGAACTAGCATGTTTACTTACGTATTGTTTGTGAAAAAAAGGTATCCGTGTTCTTCAAAATAAACGAAAAAAACTGGGACTTTTTCAGAGACCTAAATTTGTACAAAGGCATAGGTTATGACAAACGACTTTTCACTGCAGAAACTCAAATCTAACTTGTCGCAAATAATGTATTTTTTTTAGCTGTTGTCATTGTTCTGTAATGCCTGGTTTTAGATTTCTCCATTGTTCTGAATATTATTCAAAATTATATGAGGACAAATATGATATCTTACCTATAAAGATCGACAAACGATGGCAAAAGAATATATAGTAAATTACTGGTGACTTTTTTTCTGAAAATAAAGTTATTGTACAAGTGTAAAATGATTGTACACATGAAAGTTGCTTTTAAATGTCAGTAAATGTTTGTCAAGTTATCTACCATTTATTGAATATTTTCTCCTTTTTTTTTGCATTCCTTCCCAAAAATGTATCTCAAACTTTCTGTAGCTGCCCTGAACTCATAACGCACTGGAAGTGAAATAAAAAAAAAATCCGTCTTGAAAAATTTAGGATTTCTATCAGGGCTTCAGCACGAGTGGTTTTGTAAAGTCAGTCACAGAGCTTATTATAAATAAGCTTCAATAGGTTTCGGAAATTAGAATTGATTATCCATGCTCTTTCCTTTCAGTTAGAATACATATTCCAAAGTATTCTACAGAAAGTAATGATAGCGAACAGGTTATAAATGTTTGTACATAAAAAAGCTGACAGAACTTTCTATGTTTTACCAATCGTAAGCCTCTTTTGTAGTGCCACTGAACTTCTTTTTTGACAAAAATACTCGACTTACTACGTCTTTTGATCTATGAAATGCATATCAACTAATCATATCATGTAGTAACCACACCGTATAGTTATCATATCATATATAAATCATATCATGTAGTAATCATATCATGTATCAATTATACCATGTACTGATAATATCATGTAGTGATCATTATAAGTACTAATTATCATGTACTAATTTAGGCATCATTATGACAACTTTGTTTCAGAATCATGTTTTCGGTTCCGTTTTGTTCTTTCCTTTTCAAATTTACAAATTCTATAACTGACGGCATATTTAATACAGTGCTTGTGGTCCACATACATCAAACTAAAGCGAGATGGCAGCCGGGCCACAAAGACACCCACGAGGCGACTGGCATGATGTTAAAATGTTAATTTATAGTCATGACATTGAGAAAATGTTGTCAGAGTGCGCGGAGCATGTTATAAATAAACTGTTCGCATTAGAACCTAGATTTTTCGAGATATTTTATTTTACACATAACGAACCAAAAGAACGATAGCTGTGTTAGACTCACATTCTTTGGTTTTATAATTACAAAATTAAACATGTTTGTTGCAATGTAAGTTTTCTCTCTTTTCTCTCTCTCACACACACACACACACACGCGCGCGCGCGCGCACACACAAAATAGCAGGTAAAATCATTCAACTTAAGTCTCGTAAATATTATGCTCTTAAATAATCATTTCGCATTTTATAAAAATGGAAATATAAATGCATGGGTCAGTTATTAGTAGTAGTTTAATAAAACATAGATCTTTTAATGTTTTGTGCAGCACGGCTCATTATACGCACCATACTCTGTTCCTAGCTTCCATAAGTATGTGCACAGTTGATTTTGAGGGATTAGTTTAATGTGAGGTATATATTACGTTTGACGGATTATTATAAGAAAATAATTGATAATAAAAATTAATTGCTACATGCAACATTGTGTATATCAATTTAATAGAAATACACTTGAACCCAATGGTATGTTTTAATAGCTGTAAGAAAGGATGTGCCATGGTGGAAAAGTAACTAACAACCTAATATTGTTATTAAATCTTGCTTACTGTAAAACTTTATGTTGAGAACGAAATGACTTCCTTTAGTTATTGAAAGCATCTGGAAAGAATATTTTTATTTTATTGTATCTTACAAAAACAGACACGAAACATTCTAACAGTAAATTAACTTGTGCTTCCTTATAGTGGTAGTGGAACTTACAAGAGCTTTTAAGAGCTTACAAGAGCTTACAGAAACATATGCTTAGAACGTTTGTTTAGGTTAAATGTTAGCTTATTTAGCTTAATTAGATATGACACTGTTTAGGTTCATGCTATCACATTATTTTTGTTCACTTAAGTTTTCAGTAATTTCTTCTAATAGATATCAGTCTCTATGCTGTCATGTTTGTTATAAAAATGTTATAGATAACGAATATCATTTTTCCGTATCATATTGTTGGCCTCTTGTAATTTATCGATATCAAAGAGCTCGATATTTATTAAGATGCTGTTAACAAACATGTTTCATACATATTTAGATGTACTTTACGTTTTTTTCGAAATTTTTGTATATATGAGGGTTTTCTATACTGTTTGAAGTGTTTCTCTAATAAAATTGATCAGTTACTGTTGAGTTCGTTAGTTTTTTTAAGTTTAGTTTAGTAATATTGCACTGTATTTTCAACGTAATACAAATCAAATCTTGACATAGATTATAAATAAAAGTGCAACTGGATAAGAGACAAAACTGTTGGTCTTAATTTTCTATTTTGTATAATGTTCTAAAAAAACTGAATAATGTTAGCAATGAGGACAGCAAAGAAAGAATTAAAAAGAGTTTTCATATATCACATAATAAATTGCTCTAATATCCTTTCCGTACTAACTCAGTAATAATAATTATGATTAAAAAATTAATCGTGAATTTATGGAACACGCTCTGAGAAGTTAGTGTGTCATTAATGACTAAAAATACTTCGAGAGTAAAGTTGAATTAAAAACATTTTGGAATGTCTGTGCATCAGTCTTTAGCCTTTTTTCTTTGCAATATGTCTTTGGAACCCTGTGTCATCTAATACTTTTGTTCTGGATAAAAAAGTCAACGTCAACATTCGCCGGCCCATATGATACATAATCCAACATATATGCTGTTTACTACGTCAAGGTTTCGATTAAATTTTTAGTTATTTTTTATCAGAATTTATAAACAGTAAAATCCAATTTAAATCAATCATATTTTATTAAGTAGTAGCAACAAAACTTACGTCAGACAGTTTAAAACTTTTATTGAAATATCAAATAGTAATTATCTACATCTACGTCAGCAAAAAATCAATTAATCGGACGCTTGTTCGATAAATCATCTTGGTTAACCGCGCGACGAGTTGAAAACGGACATTAAGTGATTACTTTTATTACATTTCTAATTGATTTTTTATTGACGTCCAATGGACATTTTTATGCTTTAGACTGATTTTTAAAGAAACAAATGTCAAATGCCACGCTTTTAATGAGATAAATCGGTAGGTTTCTGCAAAAGAGATGTTCGTATTGTTGTTATGTTTGTTTTATTTTTTTAATTCAGCATTTATTCCTTAATCACATTGTTAAAAGGAACTATAAAAAAGGAAACATCTGCATTTTGTTTGCGAATCGTTTTACAGTCGTCGGAAGGAAAATTAGTATATACCAGGAAAAATACATGTTTTCAAATTCTGGACGACCTTTTCAAAAGCTTTTAGTGTTCAAGTGTTCCGTCCTTGTAACTGTACCCTAGAATTTCGAATGCCATGTTTAATAACACGTCGGGGCGACAGAATTGAAAATTTTGAATTCTAACTAAATGCCTTATTCTCGTATGGGATATTGTCAACGTTTTAATGACAATGATGTTAGACTTCTGATAATTTGCAAACTGAAATCACATCAGCGACCTTTGTTACAGAAGCATTTGTTGCAACTAGATATCTTTAATGATCTTAAGATATATCGCTTGTGTCGCTTGAATTGAACGCTGAATCTGTTTTATGAGTACAAGAAATACTGTATTTGAACCGTTGTCGTTCAAACACTCAATAACCTCGTACTGAAAAATAATAATAACCTGGTTCTTTTATTCTCTGATGCGCTAGATCTTAATTACACGTCTTACCAGGACGACCATTATTACTGTAAACGGGGGAGACGGAATCGAACCTGCACCTATTGAACAAGTGCTTTATCACCAAACAACGAATCCATCCTGTCTCCCAAATTTACCTTTATATTCACTTAAAGCAGAAATCTTATACAATCTGCATGTATATGTAGCAGTGCTATAATACCAGCATTTCTACTTCTATTCCTATCAGCCCGCGTAAGTAATTGGATATACCTGAGTTCAAATCCAGTTCAGGGCAATTGGGTTTTTTTCCTGGTTGCATATATACATTGTACGCCTTTAGAGCCCCTTTTGGTTTCAGAATTAAACATGGATAATGAATGAAGAAATTAGTCATCGCTACCTTTACAGTGAACTTTAGTTTACAGACTGCACCACGTGATTTATCCTCGTAATGATCATTAAGTATATTGTCTCCTTTAGGAGACCATTAATGTTTACAAAACGGTTTCAGAGAGTAAATTTCTTTGATGAATTATATGACGTTTGAAATTTATCTGTGCTTTGCGAAGATAAATTCTGATTTTTTTGTGTGTCGTTTTCTACATTTTGTCGTTTCATACCGTACTTTCAGCGATAAAGGTTCGTTGGTCCGTTTATCGTTTTATAAAAAAATAATGGACAAGCCAAGGCCGTAGAACACAAACCTTTCTAAAGACACTTGTTGCATGTTTACAATAGTTTAGGGCATCCCGTCGACGTCACGGAAATTTGCAGAAGTTTAAAATAAATTCCTGAGTTTAAACTTAAAATTGACCATATAACCTGTCAAAACATTATTTACAATTGCACAACTTTTTACATTGGAAATTTCAGTCTCTGAAGAAAAGCTATAAATTGCAGTAGGTTTTTTATAACATAGTTTACCGTATTTGCAATTTACCTTTTGCATAAGTGAATGTTTAATTCTCCTCTTAGAGGCATTTTGCTACTAGTATGTTTTCATATATGCAAATTTTATGTCACGGATATTAGGTGTTTCTTTCAATGTCTCGTTAATTACTTTAACATATATTGAAAATAAACTAAGTCGTGAAAAAAATATCGTTCACACACTCTCTCTCTCTCTCTCTCTCTCTTCCTTGCTTCCCTTCTGTGTTTGACTGATTCTATTCAAAACCTGTACCTTATTTTATATGTATTCTAAATCAATACTTTCGTTCAGACAATATCTTATTTCTTTTCCTTTATTTGGCCATTCTTCTTTCTTTTATTTTTAAGATATCACATGTCAGTAATATATTTACAATACAGAAAAAAAAAGATCTTATTTAAGAAAGTGTCGGTTGAATAATAGAATTTACACGATAATTAGGTATGTACATTTATTAATGATATTTAAGTTATTTTTTTTTGCATATTGCCATTAAATCATAATGTTTTTTATCACAAAATGTAAAAAGTATGATTTTACAACAGACAAATAAACGTCATTTTTAATGTGTTTAAACCGATCCTTAAATGCTTAGGGACAAAAGTACGTTTCCCTGCACGTCATTTATTTTTTACCGGGTTTATATTTTATATTCTGTTGGAAAAGGCAATAAAAGTAATAATTAAAACATTAAATTGAATAATGCAACTCTGGTGACTTAATTTTACGTCCAGGAACCGAAGCAATATATCTTAAAGATCACTGCTATAGGTCTGTGTGTACGTAATATTTTTAATTGCAGGCGTTTTTTTTGAGCGCATAATGAATTGGTAACAAGACCATCCAAAGCGCAAGAGAGGTTATCTAGGTGCAGAAAAATGGATGGTGGAAGTGAGTGAAATAAACATATCTCAACATTTTTGCAGTACAGATTAAATATTTGTCATTTGAGTGTGATTAAACTAAACTGTAAACATGTATTTTTACAATACAATCACGGGCACTTTATTACAAAGCCTGGTGAAATTAGAAATATTTATCTACATAAATTCAGGAACCCTATTCGCTTGACCTATGACCTCTTGTAATGAGAGTTTTTTTGTTTTTTTTTTTGTTTTGTTTTTTTGTGTTTTGTTTTCTCTCATTATGAATATGAGAAAAGCGCCATCTTTAGAGAAAAGAGATTTCTTAACCTTTTAGGTTTTCTTCAGGTGTCTATGAAAGTGCCATGTAGTACCGCACAGAGCTCATGACGTATAAGCTCATGACGCAAAGAGCTCTCGTTATGTTTGCATTTACTTCTTGCATTTCATTAAATGATTTTCTTTTTCCTTCTTACTGATTAAATACCTAAACATACGTGATATGTTGCAGACGGATTGGATATAGAACGCGTGATTGGTCACATGATGTGGACTGATATGGACGTGGACGACAATGGTAGAGTATCCGTAAATGAGTTCGGCAGATGTTTACGACAACAGGGAGTTGATGTGTCAAATTTCACCATTCTTAGGATCATTTCTGATGGACAGTCACGTAAGTGCTAAATTTGACGAATAAAAAGTTAAGCTTGAAGATACTGCAAGAGCCAGTAGAATATTGTAAACAGAATTAAAACAAAACTCTCTAACATCTCTGAGATTGTTTAAGAAGACATGCCCTAAATTTCGAGCATGCTTTTTCCTTTAAAATCATACAAAATTTATGTATTTAACATCAATGATATTCTAGATAAAACGTAGTGGGCTAATCATTAGCAACTGCCAGTAAAAAATTCTACGTAAAACAGATATATATTGAATTCATCGAGAACAGTGCTGATGTAGGGTGTTTTGTTGTTGTACAGTGTTATGAGGACAGCAATTTATCTATAAAAAATTAGTGCCTACATACTTGGAAAAATATGTGAATATACTTTAAGGAAAAATATTTATTTTTCATTTTAAAGAAAATGAGCCAATAAAATATAGAATATCATCGTTTAACTTTATTTTAGGATATTCCCCTTTCTATAAATAAATAGATACCCGACATTGAGTAGTACCGTTACTATTTGTCTCTAATAGATGGCTAAAATGTAACTAAATTTCGCGGCGTCAGAAAGTTAATATAGCAAGGGCAGGACTCAAACCTGCGAACTCCCGCTGACTTCCCATAAGTGACTTCTTTCTATTGCAGCTCAAACTACCATGGATCATGAGATGTTCGTCGACGCGAAGGAGAAACTTCTTTTGGAGATGCAAAGTCAGGTACTGCCTCATTAGAAGTAGACTGTACCAGAAGTATGCACGCTTTTAGTAAAAACGTCATTTTTTTTAAACTGCACATTTCTGAAATGATTTATTTTGAATGCAATACAGACTTGAATAAAATTGTATTTGTATTTTGTTTATGTTTGCAGCCACCACTTCCGCCAGATGATAAGCTGAGAAAATACAAAGGTACAGTGTTTTAGCTCACGTTTAAAGCTATATTCTTGTTTTGTTAATTTAATAATGTGACTGGAAAAGTGCACGAATCTTGTGAAAAATGTCGCAGAACAGAACACGTAGCTTTGCATCGGAAATAATATTTTGTAGCAATGCATCCCTCTTCAAATCTGTTCAAAGGTTGTGCAAACATGGTGTAATGCCGAAATGTTCTGACCACTTTTGTTGAAATGTTTCTCGATACTAGAGCTGAAATGTTTTAAGGTCAATGTACTGAGTAAAAATATCAATATTGTCCTTTCACTTTACGGACGTTCCAACTCCTGTCATGAAATATTTGTATCTATATTATTGCAGCAAATTACCTTGACCTATGGCGAGAGCACTCACGGTCAAGGAATGAGTCGGGGGAGATACCAGTGTCACAACTTTCTCACATAGTGTTTGCTGAATGTAACCCAACTAAAGAACTCCTGGATGCTCTAATTGCTGTAAAACAAGACGGTACATTTAAAAAAAACTACATCGTTCTAGTTCTATCCGTAATTCTCTTCGAAAAATAAAGTATATCATATTGATAGGTTATCATTTTTTATGTAAGTATTATAACAATTGTGTTTAGAACGTTAAGGCTCTTGTGATCGACTTTTGAATGGAGACAGTTGTAAGAAACAGACTGAGTTGTAATGGCAGTTGTTATAAAGTAACAGAGTTACTTTTATGTCGCCCAGTTTGAAAATAACTCGGTACAAATGCCCCGACATATTCTACGAATTTCATACATATAAAACCCTCTGTATGGGCAGGACATCTTCAACAAGACATGCATGCTTATAAGCTATCATTGTAGAGTCTGCAGAACTGTTGGAAATCTGCCGATCTGGCTTGATGAAAATGAAGATAAGAAATATTTGTTTTATCTAAGTTCATGTTATAAGACAGCGACTAAAAATCTACTAGGTGTTTTTATATATATTGCATACAGGTAGTGAGAGTATTAACTTCGAGGAGTTTTGTGAGATGTTGGAAAATCTTCCCCAGTCTGGTATGATTGACGAGAACACGTTACTAAAAGCTTTCCAGACAGAGGACATTGATAACAGTGGTTACATCAGCCGGGCACAGCTCTACTCCCTGCTAATAGGTATAAATCTAAGGTTTAGTATGTTCTATTAAAGTCCAAAACTATGGTGGCTGATTTGTGCCATTCCGCGTTTTCGCCCCGCGACCCCGCCAAGCGAAAAGTCGAGAATTAACAAGTTAAAATGGCGGGGGCGCGGAGCGAAAACACGCTAATTAGCGGGTGCGCGGGGCGAAAAGTCGAGATTTAATTGTAAAACGGCGGGGCCACGAAGCGAAATATTTATTGTTATAGGGCGCTAATTAGCGTGCTGTTGTCCGCGCCCCCGCCAAATTATTCTTAAAAACCTCGACTTTTCGCTCCGCGCCCCCGCTAATTAGCGTGTTTTCGCTCCGTGCCCCCGCCCTTTTTGTAGTTAAAATCTCGTGTTTTCGCCCCGAGCCCCCGCTAATTAGCGTGTTTTCGCTCCGCGCCCCCGCCGTTTTATATATTTATTAAATCTCGTTTGGCGCCCCCGATAATTAGCGTGTTTTCGCTCCGCGTCCCCGCCGTTTTATTTCTTAAATCTTGCTCGGCGCCCCCGCGGGGCGAAGTTTTATTTCTTAAATCTCGCCCCGCGTCCCCGCTAATTAGCGTGTTTTCGCCCCGCGCCCGCGCCATTTTATTTCTTAAATCTCGTCCCGCGACCCCGCGGCGCGAAGTTTTTTTCTTAGTTTTCGGCTTTCGGTTTTTTGTAGGGCAGTTTGTTTTTTAGTGAATTTACATATTTTAAGTAACATCAGTTTCAATTAATAAGATTGTCTTATTTCAAAATAATTAAATCATATAAACCTATAATCTCCTCAATTATAAGGAATTTTTAGCCAAGTGAGAACAAATTTTAACAATTATAGCTTTAAAGATCCTTTAACACAATTTTTTTACGGTTTTTAATCATAAATATGATGCTCAAATTAAGATTTATCAATATTGTAGGTTCCAAAAAGCATTAATAATAAAGATATTACCGAATTTAACATTTCATGTAAATAAAGGGAGGTAATTAGAAATTTATTTTCTATAAAGTTTAAGTCAAATTTTACAATAAGAAATGAAAGCATATATTTTAATGATTACATATAATATGCACAAATATTTGCAGTACACATTTTACATATTCTTCGATGTTTGAAAATTGTTCTATTTGCATAATTATGTACATATATATAATTTCACTTAGTAAAGTTAACCACTTTGATCACAACATACAGCATCTTTAAATATATAATAATCGTCGTTCATGAATGAATTAGGGTTAATACTAACTGTTAAAAACATACATAATAGTAACAGTATCTACTATTAAACAGGGTTCCAACTGTTCCACATTTTCAAAATTTAAGGACTTTTCCTGAACTTATCAAGGACCTTTTAAAACTTTTTAAGGACTATTTTAGAAGATATAATTTAAAGCTATTTGAATTCTTTTGTCCTATGAATATGTTCATGGCAATGTTAAGAACAACACGCTAATTAGCTGGGGCGCGGGGCGAGATTTAAGAAATAAAACTTCGCCCCGCGGGGTCGCGGAGCGAGATTTAAGAAATAAAACTTCGCCCCGCGGGGTCGCGGAGCGAGATTTAAGAAATAAAACGGCGGGGGCGCGGGGCGAAAACACGCTAATTAGCGGGGGCGGGGAGCGAAATTTAAGAAATAAAACTTCGCCCAGCGGGGTCGCGGAGCGAGATTTAAGAAATAAAACAGCGGGGGCGCGGGGCGAAAACACGCTAATTAGCGGGGGCGCGGAGCGAAAAGTCGAGTTTTTAAAGAATAATTTGGCGGGGGCGCGGAAAACAGCACGCTAATTAGCGCCCTATAACAATAAATATTTCGCTTCGCGGCCCCGCGGTTTTACAATTAAATCTCGAATTTTCGCCTCGCGCCCCCGCTAATTAGCGTGTTTTCGCTCCGCGCCCCCGCCATTTTAACTTGTTAATACTCGACTTTTCGCTTGGCGGGGTCGCGGGGCGAAAACACGAATGGCACAAATCAGCCACCATACAAAACAGCCATGGTAGCGATGATTGTAAATGCATTTAGAAATACAAGAGTAACGGTTGCTGGTGCGATACTGAAGGATTTATCCGCTTATTCACAATAATGACACCTTAGACTCTTTAATCTTGACACTTGTGTAGTCATTTATTTAATATCGAAACGCACTCTAAATGTTAATATCTAAATAATTAATCAGTCTCCACATTTATTTAAAAAAAGCTAAATATAACTAGAATATCAAATACAAGTAAAAACAGCAAAATAAAAAATCTGCAGGAAGCACGAGATTATATTTTTGTCTGTAATTTTAGCAATATACTTGCCCTTTTTTCTGCGGTGTTGAGGAGCTACAAAGCTACACCGTGTGTGCGGATCTCTCTGTCTGCATGTCTGCAAAATCTGCAAGTTTTTTTATATATACATGTCTTATATGTTGCGTTCTGCTGAGTATGGGACATCATTTCGATCTGTATATAAATCTTACAGAGAACGGTGACGATCCCTTGAAGAAAGAGGAAGTGGATGAAATGATGGAGGACTGTGGGTCTGGAGATAGGTTCAAATATACAGGTAAATGAAGTCCTTTCCCGTTAAGTAAGTCTCTTTATCAGTTTTATAATTCACGTTTCGTAAGGAACAGACACTGCAGAACAGACGCACTACAATAGGTCCGTGTTTACAGTGCGAACGATTTAGAAACAGTTTAGTATTAACATCTTTGCTCAGATTTAATGATTTTGTCAAGTTGTTTTTCTAGGCATAACTTTAGCGGCAACAAGTTGGATTTCACTTACTGTTTGAAATTAAGTCATCTTCTATTTCATCATAACCAACAAACATAATGTACTCTTGCTTACCTTATTCTATTATTATTTTGGATATGACCTTATAGGTTTACATAATGTTATATTTGTCTTCTTCTTGCAGACTGGGTCCAAAGGGTTATCACCATAAAAAGTCTTTCAGAAAAGTAAGAGACGAACTTTAGAAAAAAAAGGCTCAAAAATGTAGTTTTTGGACGAACCTAGAATCCAGAAAAGGAAAGAAGACAACAAGCGTACATGCGGCAGACAAAAAAAATGACACTTTTCATGACGTATAAAAATTACACCACAATTAACACGTATTCTGAAACGTCCTTGTAACGGAGGCGTCCACTGATGCACTGAATCCACAGAACTTTTTCCTGAAAGATAAAAAGTCTTTATTTTACACACAGTTAACACAAAGTGTAAAGATTTATACAATTTTGTCATCAGTGTACAGGTAACGCTTGCTTGATAAGGTTATTTTGTATCCTACCACCATCTCATCCGGTTAAGCAGCAATTATGTCCTTGCAGTTAGTTCCATAATGCATTATCTCAGACTGCCGAATATCTTAACTAGTGCATCTATAAATCCTTGAATACTTTAATGAACTCAAGAAACAAATGTTGGTTAGATATATTTCTATTCATTTAATTCATGCATGTATGCAAATTTTGTAATTAAATTGACAAATGCATTTTTTTTTGCTCTACATTTTTTTCTTCTGGGAAGTTTAATATTTCGAACATTTGCTAAATGATCAAGAACATTTATTGTCTTCTGTATCATGATAGTTTTAATTTGTGAGGTTGTGGCTTAGTTTTTTGTGTGTGTGTGTGTGTGACGGATACGAAGCAACTGATGATATCTACCTGTTACTGCTTTCACCGTTGATGACGTCGACAGTATCTATGAGAATTGCATGATGGGATAGCAGACCCCACGTGAGTGGATTGTACCAATGAGAATCAAGCTCCCACCGGAAGCTGATCTGCGTAATGTCTCCAATGTCGTGTGTAGATTTGACCATAAATCCGTAGGTATGTCCAGGCTGAACGGTTATCGTACTGTAAATTAAGAAACACTAAAGTCGGCAAGCAAATTTTCCGCAGGCTGACAAAAATACGTTGAATGTTATAATGTATTGCCTAGTCGGCAAGTGATCTAGACCTTTTGATAAACTGTTAGGTAAGAAGGGTTTAACCAACTCAAAGGTTCTCACCTTGCACGTATAGTTGAGATAAAGCAGTCACTGCCTTTCAATGATATACTTTAAAAGGAACTTAATTTTATCACGAAATTTCATATTTAGACATTAAGATATGACATGTTCATTCTTTTTGTAATCTAAAATGAAACGCGTATGATCATTTAAAGCTATTCTAAGAGCCAGAATTAATGTGGGCATGAGTAACAATATCAAAACAGTTACTTACTCCTCGTTAAGCTGTTGTTCCCCAGTTTGTCCATTGGTTCCAATAAGGTTCATGAACAGTTTTCCCTTCTCAGACTTAGCTCCTAGTCGCCCGAACTGAACATCGGCTTGGTAATGATATCCTGCAAACATTTGAAATGATATAATCAATCATTTTCTCTTTATATGCTATAATTTTGAAGTTTTCACTCTTCTTTGATAAGCTTAATTGCTTAGAATTACATGGGTGAAAGTCGTGAGACGTGTACGCTCATGGTATGCCATACGTGAAACGCATTCACAAGGGCGTCATAGGCTAAGACAGTGCACACTATCTTTTTGCCTGGATGCTTGGTTCTACAACCTAACTTTTTTCATCATTTTACTATTGAAACTACCGATGGTCTGTGAAATTGAACATAGTTGGCTTTCTAAATTAACAGTATGATTAAAGACTGATCCCTAAGTAAAAGACAACAAATACACAAATATCAAAGTGCTACTCCATCACTCCGTTAATTTCACTTCGAGAATATAATTTCTGTAAAAGTTGGCTGTAAATTTCCTTCGATTTCTTAGCTAAAACGCGTCAAAAGCTTAAAAAGTTAAAAATATCGTTTTATTTAAGATGTAGAGGCAAAACAAGCTTACGACAGTATGGTGCAGTTTTTCCAGTATCCAGGAAATATTTCACGTGCGTCTTTCCTGTCGGAGGTTTTGTTTTGTCGGCATGAAATCCCATGTACCCGCAATTTCCACCGCTACATGGCAGACACATACCTCGCTGAAAATAAAAAGAAAACAGTATCTTTGAAGCTTCGCTGTTACTTGTAACGATTCATTTCAATTAGATATACGTCTGTTTGTTCCTCGAATTCATACATAGTTATTAGAAGACAGTTGAGAGCCAGAGAATCATTTAATATTGCTTTCATATCCTTAAAACTAAAATGACAAGATAAGTTAGCCTTTTAAGTAAAATACATCAACATGTGACAAAAAAACGTATTTGATTCACTACGAATTCAGCTGTTGAATATGCATATAAATACATTAAGCGAACCCACTTCAAAGTCGGCATAGCTAGAGCAGGAGTAGCCATTGAATGGACATCCGCTGTTAATTGATTCTGTGAAATAGTGGTGTGCTCTGAGATGACTGCATGCAACAATTTGTTTTCCACCTGTGACAGAATGAATTAGTCCCAAAATAAGTATGCACAAACTAATCTTTAGTTCAGAAAAAGTTGCTCTTTAAAGGGCTTTCCTACGTACAGTGAATAATTCAGTTCACACGCCTTTTATAACGATGGTGCTTTATTTATATCAAAAGTGTTGACTGGGTTTTTCCCTAAGTCCGTTTCGACAAACTTTCATGGACACCATGTCATTTTACTAAGAGTGAATTTTCAAGTTCTGTATGTCATAGCAAACGGAACCGGTGGGTACTGATGAAGAAGCTGTATTCTACAACCAGACAAATGTACATACCTTCAAAAATGTCCCCTTCAGTTAATAGCTTAGTGACCGGGTTTGCGTTACAACCTGGTTGATTAAGGCCTGCGTTAGGGTAATAGTCAACATGGCCGCATGACTGTACCATACCATAGCCTTTGATAAACAAAACATACTTAAACATAAATGATGTATTCGCAACAAAAGAAGAAACACTAAAGATTAAGAACATTGAAATTATTTGTTTGATGATTTTATCAGGAAGGCTGCTGTGTCTAAGATTATAAAATACAGCTGTAGAGATGTTTTGTGCCCTTGTTAAACGATGCATGAAAAAAGACCCTATATATGAATTCATTAAAAAGAACATTTAAGATGCAATGGTTTTTGGGTTTCGGGTTGTTTCATTTCTTGATCTTCATGAATATAAAATATTGTTGTTTAGCCTATTATAGAAGACTTGACGATACCCAGACTTAGAATGCTTGCTCCATTGGTATGCATTATATCCACGAATTTGGCGTCAGAGGGATCAAGTCTCACTGTTATATCTGTGTACTGGAAATAGGGATCGGCAGGGTCCAGTCCTGTAAGGCGAAGAATTGTGTAGCAAGTTAGTGTGTTGAACTTAAGATGCTAAAATTTTAACAATTGTACATTTCAAATAAAATTCTATAATTTTTTCTCTAATCGTTTTATAAGCTTAACAACTTCCTTGGATATTTCTTACAAAAATAAATAAATACTTAAATAAACCATACAGACCAGAAATACGTCCGAGATTTGGTGTTTTTTCACCGGCATATCCGCAAATGTGCGCTCCTAGGCTGTGACCGATAAGATGAAAGTCTTCTGGTCTGGCTGATGTTTGTTCCTAAAAATTAATCAAAAAGTTATAGGTATCTTATTCCTTTCAAACAAAACAAAGTGTAAGTGTAAGTAACTCAGTACTGAATGACCTCGTATAGAGAACTGAGTAATTTCTCAACGAACGGAATATAATTAAGGAAAAAAACGAAGAGTCTTTGATATTATTCCCTGTTGTTGGGGAATCGACAGGAATTTGTACAAAAAATATCGAATTGACAATATTGAGCTGAATTGTGATTTATCTTTTAAATAAATGTTAATCTGAAGAAAACCTTGAGAACTCGGATCAGTTTAGCCAGTTCAGCGCCGACCACTCGGGTGTTGGCTGTAGCCTGCGTGTATGGGATGGCGGAGCCGCCTCCCCAGTCCAGCAGAATCACATTATAGTCATCATATTTCAGCAATTCGTCCTTCATTTGCTGAAACATAAGAATTAATAATGTGTTTTATTTGTTTACACACATTCAGACTCGAAAAAAAAATCATTCAGCAACATACGTATATTTATCAAACAAACTGAAAATGGCTTTACACGATATACCAAGGCTTGAACGTTCTGTTCTTTTCTGTTCTGTTTTTAAACAGTGCATCTGTCAGTGGAAAAGTGAAAGATACTGACTCCTTGATTTTGAGTTATTGAATATCTGGTCTTGCACAAGATCATGTATTATTTTACCAACTTTTTGTTCATTTACAAGTATTTTCAAACTGTTTCGTTTACATCAATTTGTAGGCAAACTTAACGACCCAGCTTCCCATCAGTGATTTAGTTGTAGAAAAAAAAATGTGTTGATATATAAATTATTAAATACATCTGACAATAAACAGTCAGTATAAAGTAATTACCATCATCCAGTCGGCAAACCCATTCTCGAGAAAACCATGACTAACAACTTTGGTCTGTCTTGATGACCGGAAGTTAGACTCCCTGATACTGATGTAATTGTTGGCGTTTAGAAACTGGTAGGCCTTGTCATCGGAATTGTCACGAGTGAACAGCAAGAACCGGGCGTTGATACTGGACGGCGACTGGGGATTTAGGTTCACTGGTCGACTGAGGCTAGTAAATGCTCCACCTGTGCTGAAACAACCAAGGTCACCATAGCACACAGTGGAACCTAGAAAAATGCCAAGTTCTTCATTAAAATACTTGAAAAAGGAGCTCATATGTCTAATATGCATCTGTTTTCATTCATATCAAATAACTGTCTAATACATGGAATGCGTGATAAGTGTATGAAACTTACTTTGTAATTTAACTTCAGTTTTTTTCTAAGTAACTAACATCGGCCGCGTTTGCCATTTTTGTGGTAACATCGAGTAGAAAAATAATAAAGAAGACATGTGTTCATCAAGTTTTAATTCAATTTATGACGATAACAGGAAGACATACCCGTCTTTTTCGCATGTACGATCACAAGGAAAAACATCCATTAACATAAAATATTGCTGATAAGACATTTTTTTTTTTGCAATAATCATTTAGTCAGAGAACTAAGATTTAAAACATAAAGCATGAAAACTGCTTGTATATCATGGCCAACAAAAAATACTTTCTTTTATTTTTTTTCAATACGAAAATCATTCCCGACACGGTTACAGAGTGAATTGTTAGAAACCTAATTCTATAGAAGGAAAATATACTTGCGTTTCTCTTTTTCATCTGCTAATACAGCTGATGAGAATAAGGTGACGATGAAAACTAGGAACAGTTTACTTTTCATTACCGCCACTGTGTGCCAGTCGTCCACAACGATGTTCGAAAGAGTAACGTCCGTATTGAAGACACGGTGTCCTCATGAGATAACCTAGGCTGAACTTTTTAAGGAATGCACCTTGTCAGGTCACGATCATATGACGCTACAAAGCTGCCTTAGTTTTAAACTAATTAAAATATGTATAGATTCCTGCATCATTTATGAGTATGGTTTTGACATGCATCTTAAGTCTCTGTCTTGACTAACATTCAGATTTGAAGATGAAAACATCAAATCAAATGTTAGGACATCATTTTCATCAAAGAGATCTCTAAAATGTCTGGTCTATTGGGAGTCTTGGTTTTAAGAAACTGTTTTACCAGAACTTCAAGAAAAAAATTGTTCTTTTCATTTCACGTCTCGTATGCGTGTGGTATCATTTCAATGCTTTCTTGCTTTATAGACATATTAGCGGTCCATCTGACCCTGGTAATGAATGATGATAATAATAATAATAATAAATAATAATAAAGAAATACTTGTCGATTTGCTTCTACAATATATTAAATGTGAAAAAAGTTCTACTCAACTTAAGTACAGATGTACATGGTAAATTGTTTGCGCTTACCCAGTCAAAAATAATTCTATAAATATACTGAACGGTATAGTTGCATTAATAGTGAAGAAGTCATAGTCTATGATTTCTAAACATGCATTATAAATCTACCATTACCCTGTCCGCCATGCATCATGATTGCTTTTAACATGAACATACATGTAATTCAAACTGCATGCTGATCTTCATTTTTTTTCTCTAAAACACAAATATTACCTTTTTTCTAACGTGTTGTCTATTAAAGAAAAAAATGTCAAGACCAGCAGACAGGTAAAGAATTTTTGTCTACATGGAAAATCGTGTGTAGGTTTTGCAGAAGAACGGAACTATGTGCTAGTTAATTTCACGGCTCTTAGAGCAGTTCTAATCTTACTCGTAGATAAGTACTAAAATGTACAAAATCTCACTGATAATCATTTTAGGAAAAGTCATTTGCGTGTATATGTAATACAATGTATGTTAATGTATGGCTTAAACAAATCATCAAACTATTTGACTACACCCATTTACCCCCACTGATCATAACTTTTTGACACGAGTGCTAGATTATTCAGTAGATTGTGATTCCGTCTTTTGTTTTTAGAAATCGTTACAAACTTTCGCCTATATCTATTGCTCCCCCACATGATTAAAATTTGAAACATTTGGTATGACCTCCTACCAAGTTTTCTGTCATGTATAAAACCTCATCAGCGTCTCCGCTTTCCGAGTTCTATGTCTACATTGCCGTATTGTCTTTCAGTACTAGATTGGAAAGTGTTACTTTTGTTCACCTTTCTGACTTGCTAGTGACCTGTAAACATATACAATGTTTATATTTTGTGTCTTTTATCTTAAATGGAGGCCATAACATTGTTTTAGTTCTCTACTGAATTGAGGGTCTTTCCCTCTTTGAAGTGCTAAGCAGCTTAGAGACTTTACTTAACCTTTAAAGGGCCGCCAAATGATAAGACGGCTGAAGTTGCGTTTCTCTATCTGATCAGAAAAGAACAGAACAGACTGGAATACAGACAGAACAGATCAGGGCAGATCAAGGAGGGCAGGGCGCGGCAGATCAGGGGAGGACAGGGCGCGGCAGATCAGGGGAGAGCAGGGTAGACGAGAGCAAAACAGAGCAGATCAGGGGAGGACAGGGCGCGGCAGATCAGGGGAGAGCAGGGTAGACGAGAGCAAAACAGAGCAGATCAGGGGAGGACAGGGCGCGGCATATCAGGGGAGGGCAGGGCGCGGCAGATCAGGGAAGGTCAGGACGCGGCAGATCAGGGGTGGGGGGACAGGGCGCAGCAGATCAGGGGAGGGCAGGGTGCGGCAGATCAGAGGAGGGCGGAGCAGGGAAAACGAGAGCAGAACAGAACAAAAAGTCTATTGAAATACAGAATATGTAGGTTTCAACTGTTAAGGTGATTATGCGTGCAATGATTTAACAAATAAGACAGTGCATAAAAATACACAAAGATTGCCTTAGCATGGGCGATGAACAACTTCACAATATTCAATAGATTATGTCTTACACAAAACTAAAACAATGCTTCTTTCTTAAGTTAGTACTACTGTGACTACGTCATAAATGATTCACAAAAGAGAGAAAATTTGGAGAATGACTAATGGCATTTAAAACACAAAAAATTTCAATACAATCTTGTGGAGCTGAGACTGTTCGGACATCTGAAATAAGGGTTCATACGTTAACATTAGGATGAAGAAACTTTTATTGTGAATCTGACCAAGTGGTTAGGAAGTTGAGGAAACGCGCAAGCGTTGTTTCAGAGTAAAGCTTTGTCAAAGGACGCGTGTTTTTTTAACAATTTGCAGAGATAAGGGATGTTCGTAAAGGAATTTTAGTATTGTTTATTTTACCTGATATCTTTCGTGCATTTGTATACATGTATTTTAATTATAGAACTTTTTTTCTAAAAACATAAACATATTTTTAATTATCTGATTGGCTAGGAAAAAACAGTCTCCAGCGGATGGTAAGACATAAATCTACAGCAGGATATTTCATAAGTATTAAAATAAAGTTTAACAGCAAAGAAGCCTTACTGTGCGGGCCTCTAGGAAGATTGTTGACTTTAGAGAAAGGTATTTGCTTGTACATAACATATACCAACCCTCTATTGTTTTAGTTAATCTGTCTTCTAGGTTTGTTTGTTATCTTGCCGAAATCTTCCCACTGGGGGTCTACCGCAAGACCAACCGAATGAAAAAGAAACACTATCTTTTAAAATATCATTTCAGGCAGTGCTAATAGCGCTTATAATTGAAAAGCGATAGGGCTAAAATTGAAAGTGTTTTAAGTATATGATTAAACGGGTTATTACATATAAAACTCGAAATAAAACTGTATTATTAAATTGTCATCTTTGATGTATAAATTAGCATTCAAAATGCTTTATAATTACTTTGTAAGGGTTTTTTTTCTCAATAAATCAACTTTAGGGGAGACTTTCATTAATGATTGAACAAAATGATACACTGCGGATTTAAAGAAATTGTAATTTATTTATTGATATTAACTCAGGCGCCTATAATCATTACAAACATTAAGTTTAAGAAGAATTGGTTGCATTGTGATGTTTTCAAAAGGAATTGCATTGTCATAGATTTGAGCTATGTCATGTAAAATCTAACTCCCTTTAGCATCAAAAGCCCCAAACAAATAAAACTAAATCAGTATCGTTGCTATAGAAATGAAGAAAGCAAGAAGTACAAGTTTACAATGGTACAACTTCAGAAGCCAGAAAGATATTTATATTCAAGAAATAGTGGGGTATACTGGTTATATACAAGCTCTTAACTTGATCGTTACTTAACATCAAATTTTAAAAGAAGGTTTTCCCACAGCCATGCCAATTTTATTTATTTTTCTTATTTAATTTAATTTTTTTATCAGCACTGAATCATTAATTCTACCGAATGCTCATTTAATAATTATGTTTTTAATGCCATTGTAGCATGTAACAATTATTTTCAAATGGATAACTCGTAGATAAAGGTAGATGTCATTCATTTTTAGCATTTTTGAATACAAAATGACATATTGATAAAAAACATGAAAGTGGAAAAATGAACAAATAGTAATTTCACAACCTGCAATTAATTTACGACATCAAGCGTGTATTTCAAGGCCACCTAAACCGTTCAAGAGACTCTGGAAACAAAAGGAAAAAAAAAAAAATCACAACCTGTATATGTCTGGCAAGTAAAGCTAGTTTTGAGATTTTCCGACCTAAGGAACTTTTCTAAAATCAATTCACATGTACTTCACTACAAAATCAACACAATTAATACTAATCGTTCGAACCGAAAAAACTTAGATTTGATATAATGAGAATCACCAGTTATCAAAACAGTGAATATATCTTAAGTAAGTGGATATCTTAGTTTAAACATTTTTTGTTTTACATCGATTGGGAAGCAAGTTCTTACAACTTATATTAATTCCCTCTCGATGACTGCTTCCTGGGTCCAAATCTTGTGAACGACTTAATGATTGGGATGGTCTCTTCGATTATGTTTTCATTTTATTGTTGCTTCTAAACGCGATACATATAACCTGTAAGCTCAGTACTTACTAATAAATGTACTTATACATTTATACTAGGAATAAGTTTTTACACTTATCAATGAATTCCTTTTGGAAAACGTAGTGCAAAATAATACCTTTTATTTGACATATTTTTGTGTTTACGATAAAGGACGAATGAAAATGAACTGAAATCGCAATGCTAGTTTATACTTTGAAAAGACGTAAGCAATTATTAGTAACTTTATACCTAATCTGCTAGTAATTTAAAACTTGTAATAACAGTATAAGTGAAATTGTATTTATTGTCAATGTCTGTCTCAGATTATATATCTTTTGTAACGACTGTCTCAGTTAAACACGCACAGGACCAACTCGAAGACTAGGTGTTGCCTCTTTATAGGTAAACAAGATACATTAAATATATAAATGTCTTGAGTTTGAACCCATTAAGGCCTTTATATATATCCGCGTGTGTCTTCAGGGAAAGACGAAACACTTGACTTATGTTACCTTATGTATCTTCATGATTTTTACCAACGGGGCCAGACGATGTAAACAAAATGTTTCCCCCAAGCCCTCTGCAAGATTTAGAATGTGGACACATATAGGGTCATGTATAGGACTACAATACAAGAAGTAGGTGCATCTGTTCTACGTGTTATCTCGAATGGTTAGGGTCAATAATACTAGGTAACGGAATGTAGAAAGTCAAAATGATCTGGACTCTTCCAAGGATATACTTAAACATAAACTCACTTTATTTGTTGTTATACAAAAACGGAAAATGACCCAAGGCTTATATGAGCGTTAAATTATTTCAATAACATAACATAATAACATTATACGAGCATAGATAAACAAGAAATAGTTTTTGAGATTGTATAAATTCGTTCAGTACAAAAATACTTTTGAAGTTTCGTGTCAAGTTTTTCTTTATCTGTTATCTCTTTAATTTCAGTTATAGCTACAATTATCTCCAGCAGATAACAAAAGACATCGTTTAACCTTGTTATTAGCGTTGTCAAAAGAGGGGCGACGGTATTTATACATAAATAAAACAAGATCGTAAGATAGCCCACTTGACACGAGCCACATTACTGACTCATATAAATACAACACTGTTACAAATACTGAAAAAGGGGGATATCTATGGCCCTTCAAAAGGGGGACCCATTCAATTTCGTTTGTGCGTGCAATGGCTCGATTGCGCGTTACAAGGCAAGCAGACACTTTCATCAAGATAAGGTCGTACGTGTCTTAACGTGATGTCTGTAATGATGGTCAGTTTCTGTGTTTTATAACAATCAGAACAAGGCTGGCGTGCTTGTGATGTTACTCATTAAATGCTGAGAGGACGTTCCACAATCGAGCAAAGCAAAATATACGAACTTCGGTTTCACGGGGACGCATATTGGACATACGCAAAACTAGCGCCGCAAACTAAACAACATTTATATACATTAGTCTCGTAATAATAGAATTTAACATTGTCTCATTTATAAAGGAATTCAATGTTTGAAACGTTTAACATTTTAGCATGAAACTGAGTGGAGCCCAAATAATGTTTAATAATCATGGGGACAGATCTTGCACACTAAAAGTGAAAAAAAAAAAAAAAACAAAAAACAAAACAAAAAACAAATAACACTGACAATTATTTTAGTAGACCGCGTTGTTTCAACTTGTTTCATGCTGTTTTTTTTTTTTAAAAAATAAACTGAACAGATCTTAGCGCATTCGAACAAATCCCATTGTTACAAAGACATCTCTTCTAAGCAGTCACCTTCAATGATTATCTTAGTGTTTCAACAAAACTGCTCTACTGCCCTGAAGCTGGTTTTTAAATCAGAGGTTTCCTTCTCACTGACGGCAGCAGCTGACCTCAAAAACTACATTTTCGTTAGCTAAAACGCAACTGGGGCAAATAGAAACTAATAAAATAAAAGGATCAATTCATGTATCTGTACTCCAAACGAAATTCGATTTTATTTTATATCGTATAGTTGTATGTTTCTTTTGTCCAATGTTTCAATGTCTTCTTAGAAACGAGACACACAGAGTTGATTTAACCTACATAAAATGCAAATTTTCTTAGGAAAAGAAGATGTATCAAATATGATGTTATATGTTTTTAGAGAAATTAATTTCTAAAGGCCAAGAAACGCTCTTTCAAATTTTTGTCACAAAAAATATTTTCCACTTTTGTACAACTTGTGAACTGAACAAATTTTATCACAGTTCCGCAATTTGCAAATGTTAAGATAGTGAAAAGGGAACTAAAAGAAACAAAGGAGCTGAATTATCTTTTGAAGGACGTCATGCCAAAGTAATTGTAAAAAAAAGTAAAGTAAAAAAATAAAATCCCACGCCATATAAAACGCTCAACTTGACTTACGTGTGAGTAGAGGTTGAAAGAAGGAGAGAACTTTATTTTTTTCAATGCAAATTGTTAGTTTTTGTGTGAAATGTAAACATTACAAGCCTTAATTTGTGATGTCAAACGGGTACAAGTGTCAAAACCAGCAAATTAAGCCACATTGAACATCTTAAAAGTTATAGAAAATTGCTACAATTTTGATCAGATAGTTTTGTTCAAGGCTTAGGCGTAACTACATCTTGAAGGATGAAAGTGACTAAAAGGGGACTAAAAGGGGACTGAAATGGGACCTTCGTTGAATGAGGCAACCATATTGATGGCCAAGTCGCGACACAGTACAAAACTGGTTGTAGATAGAGAGACTGATAAAGTGAAAACAAGGCGACACTATACATCGATATAGGCCCTTAAATAGATAGAAAGGGGTTCGGGTTACAGAAAATAGAACAGTAGAAGGATTTCAAACCGTTACTCATTCAACATGATGAATGACACTTTACCGTTGAGTAAGGGCAAAACTCTTTGATTAGTCAAAGGTTAATTAGAAAATACTGACTGAAGTTGTCACATTTAAGAAGATGCCTTTTTAAAGGAAGTTTTGATACATTATTTGCAGACACTAAGGTTTACATCAGAAGACTTTAAATCGTTTTTTAGAGAAAATTCTAAATGCTTGATTTGATGAAATAGCAATAAAACGCCCTTAGGAATACGTCCTGAGCTACTTACAACCAACCTTGTTAGCGAGCAGAGATATACAATTTTAACCCTTTACTCCATAAATACGCCTTTTATCACATGGGTGACCAGTATAGATCCAGATCAGCCGCCACATCAGTGCCGTCTGATCTGAACTACACTAGTTGCTTTCAGACTCATTAGGTTATTTCTGTCCAAGAAGCGAACAGTGTAGATCCTGATCAGACGGCACGGATGTGCCGGCTGATCTGGATCTACACTGGTCGCCCATTGTGATAAAAAGCGTATCCATGGAGTAAAGGGTCAATAAAACAACATCCGTTTCAGTGTATACACGTGATCAAATTCGTAACAGTTTTTAAATAATCTAGTTTCGTTTTTTCTTTTTCAATCCACAAATCGCTCTTTCATCGAAGAAACACTATGGCTGGTTCCATTGGCAAGATAAATTGAGATGCACGTCTTACGAGCAACCAACTAGAAACGGGGTACCATTATGCTGTTCGCCTTACTTGATAGCGTAATTATAGTGATAAACAGGGTGCTAAGAAAATTTGTGAACATGTGAACATTTTATTTTCAGTACCGTTCCTTTTTTTTAAACAACTAGATTAAAGTCCCGATATCACTTATAAAAAAGAACTGTAATGATAGGATAATCTTTTCACTCTAAAACAATATGGACATATGTTTTTCATTCGTATTCAAGCCATTTCTTCAGGAAAACCTTTGAATAAATCTTATTATTTGCAATATCATTGACAAAATTACTGCCTTATATTTCTAACATGTTCATTGATTTAAAAGATATTAATCTGTAGTTGTACTTTATTCATCATAAAAAGAACAAACCAGTTTGAAACTGTTTATGAAAGTCTCATGAAATCAATGTTGTCAAACGGACTGCTGCCCTGCAAAGTAACAGGCTTCCCTAAACGCACTGTGTTATATATGTTGCTACACCACAGTATATGCAACTGGGGTCATGTAAGTATATTTGCATTTAACCCATTAATGCCTAGGGTCGACAAAATTAGGCATAGGCAAACAGAGAAAACCCAGATCAGAACAAGGATGGCATAATCCATTGGGCATAAAACGGGTTAAAAGGATAGGTACCGTGCGTATTGAAGAAAGAAGCTTCTAAGTGAAATGCACTTCAAAAACGGTTATAATTAGAAATCGCAGGAAATTACAACATCGCATAAATAAATAAAAGAAAAAAGAAAACAAAACTTATTGGGACTGCACATATTATTCACATTTACTAGAAGAGTACTTTTCATGAAGTAAAGCCGACAAGACAGACTCTTTGCAGATCCTTAGGACTGCGGAGTGCTCCCGGGGCTTTTACGTAGTATAAATGCTAGTAGAAAACTGGCATTAACTATGTATGGTGATAATAATAATAATGATAATAATAATAATTATGTAATGACAAATTAAACACTTACACAATGTGGCAATAATAAAATATGTAACTGTTGGTCTGCTACACATTATGATTTTATAGCTATTTTTAAAACAAAAAGATTTAGCAGAAAACAGACAAATATTTTATTTCTTCGCGTTTTTGTATTTTTTAATCAAATACTTTGAATATAACACTCTTTGGTAAAACTACTTAAAACGTTTAACCATTACGAATATCAAATATGTCAGTCTTCCGCCCTAAACCAATGGGACTTATTCTCAAATTTCATAAATGAAAGGACGAGTGTTCAATTATTCAAAGAGGGCTGGGTTTATTTCGTCGATACTTTGAGCAGCTATATAAGTTAAAGATCTGTTCCACTGCAGTCATACACTAACCATAATCGACAAGGGTTTTTCGCTCTGTAGAAACTCAAAGGAATATATTTTTCCTACTGAAGTTTTGGACTTTGATACTATTTTTAAAACATAACTCTGGAAAAATGACAAATACAACGGGTGACGAAAGAAATCTTGGTGGCGAAAATGTACCGACAACCTCTGGACCGGTCTCTATACCAGGGCCGTTATTCTTACGCAATGTAGATCGTTATCCGAGAACTCCAAAATGTGCAAGATGCAGAAACCACGGAGTTGTCTCGGCGCTCAAAGGACATAAACGTTATTGTAGATGGCGGGATTGTGTGTGCGCGAAATGCACGTTGATCTCTGAGCGACAACGTGTAATGGCGGCCCAGGTGGCACTAAGGAGGCAACAAGCGCAAGAGGAGTCTGAAATCAGGGAGATGGGTTATCTGTACGCTACACATGGTGCTAATGTTCCTCTTGGCCCTGACGCTACTGGTTCAATACATCCAGAGACTCGGGAAAGAGCTGGATCTACTGGAAGCTACAGTGACAACAGCGACATTGAACAACCTCGTAAGTTTCTTTTCCTACTTAATTTATTTACCCTGTTTTATCATTGGTATATATAAACATCATATATATGTAAAAGTTATTTACTCTCTTTTCTCATATATAATTACATTATAAGATATTATTTTTTCAAAACATTTTGTTTCTGCTTATGCTATTTAAGTTGTTTTATGACCTTTTCATATTAAAGAAATACATATATAATGTATTATTGTGATATATAATAATGTTCAACATGTGTGCCATTTGTTCCAAATAAAAGACACATGAAAGATTTCGCTCATATTTTCTCTTTCTTTATTTTCAGCGGCAAAACGACTTACGTCTTGATGACAACTACACAACTACACTTGGCATTGCCTTACGTAACACTTCCCACAGTCCAGACAGTCGGGGATCTGTGTCTCCGCACAGCACAGCCTCGTCATCAAGTTCACCGATCCCAGAAACATTTCATTCTCACAGTAACGTGGAGGAACCATCCGACGGAAGTGGCAAATCTGTAGATATGCTCTGTCGTATATTCCCACACATGAAAAGGCACATGTTACAACTTCTCCTTCACGGTTGTCATGGTGACGTTGTGCAAACAATTGATCAAATTTTAATTCTCAACCGGAAGTCGAAACCCGGTCAACACCGGCGGAATATATGCCACTGATCACTTCTCCAGCGTATTCAGCGACCACATTGAACAGTTCAATCAAATCTGCATTTACACCTAAGGAGCATTTCTGGACTTACATGTCTCGCCGAGTTTAAACTCACTGCGGTATTCATGGGGTGGTTTGCCACCGAGAGGACTATTCTCATTGCCGTACCAATCGATGCTGCCTAACCTGGCATCGAATTTTCAACCATACTCAGGACTGCCGCAATCAGCACCGATGTCTAAACCCCTCATGTACTCGTCATATCCGTTTTCTCATTTCACTCAGGACAAACCAGCCGAGTTGCTTGAATCGAAATGATGCATTTTAACCGGAAAGTGACTGAATCAAATTAATTGAACAGAGACTCAAATCCATGCAACAAAATGTCGACGAAATGTTTATAGTATGAAAGCCATCATAGACAAAAGGCAATTCTAAAAATGTATTTTATCACTCTAGTGCTGATTAAGTATCTTAAAGATGGTTATAGAAACAGAAAATACCAAATGCAAATTAAATGCATGCACAGCATATTGAAGTACATGAATTGTAGTAATCTCAAAGTGATCATATCTGATTTAGTTTTTGCTTTTTTTCAAAGTAACAAACGAAGAAACGTCGTTTAGCATTTCTATGTATAAAAAGTTATTAAACGAAGATAAATGTAATTGTCGAATAGCAAATATGTAGAATGCATTCAGTCCAACTTTATTGCGTTGCATAAAGTAAAAAGCCTTTTGACCATTTGTATTTATTGCAATAATTGTTTGTATCAATAAATTATGTGAAATCACATGTTTTTGTATACTTTGTCCAATAATATTGTTTATGTAAACGATAGAAGTTGTAAGTCATGGTGTAAATCTGTAAGATTGTGAAAGCATATTGTGGTTTAGGTTGCGCTGAAATAGGACCCTTATTATAAAAGCCATCTTCTTAAAACACCTCGTGGTGTAATTTGGCCGCGAATGCTTCTGCATTATGTTTTATTATTCAAATACACTGCATTGAACCGAGAAAGAGAATATGCAGCTTACGTAACTTTCCAAGCTTTATTAAGCCACTACATTTTTTCCATTCTAGAGGATGAATTTCTGCCCTGTCCCCAGTCTAGCCGTCAGTATGTTCGCTTGTTACAATACAACCGAGTTATACTAGACCGAGCCAGAAAAAAAAAACAAAACAAAATAAAACACACACACACACACGGGAAATATTAGAGGGTACCAATTTTATTGAATAATTCAATATTTAAGACAATATATATTCATAAAAAAGAAACATCTGCATTTTCTTTAAAAAAAAAAACAAACAAAAAAACAAAACAACAAACAAACAAACAAAAAAAAAAAAAAAAAATCTTTGTCGACTTTTATGAGCAACATTTTGGACCAATTTTTCGGAAACTTGGTCAGAATATTTAAGATGAGGATGTAGGCAAAACTTGAATTGAAACAATGCTGAGTATAAAACTAATAGATAGTCATAAATCGAAAAGATATCAATATTTATAGTCTACAAGCCTTCTATTCTACCCAGTCTTGTATACGTAGACACTTACTTTTCTGTGATTCGAACTGCATTTTACCGTTTACATGTTATTCCAACATTTCATGTCATACGAAAGCATCATTTTCACGCGAGGAATCACTAATTGCGGTCACATCCTGAAATATTATCATCTGTGTGCTGAATAAGGCACCTGCCAGTTGGGGTAGTAAACTGTTTCGTTGACTGAAATTATCAAGAAAACCATTGTTAACCATGCCGGTCAAAATTTTGGCGGAATGTTCTCGAAACTTTGTCAGATTGCTTGACTGTTTCAAATGTTCAGATAATTCTAGGCCATGGAGCAGGCAGGATCAACACTCGTTACAACTTAAATCTAAAGAAAATATGTGACCGCTGCTGCAGAGGTTAATTCACAAATGCCATTAAACTTGGAAAGTTTGTAAAGATGGTTAAGATTCTAAACTGTGGTAAATGAATACTTTGTCTCAAGCTGAGTTTAAGGCAAACCCTTGCTAATATTCTAGCAACCTAGAATAGTCAAATCTCTTTTCTTAAACGTGATAAAAAAATTCGATAACATTACTACTACACGAGTTGATTTTTACGAGTTTAATTAAAGAAACCTGGTCGGCATTGTAAAAGTCTTTCTGTACAGAATGTCAGAAAGTTTCATGCGTCATATGGAGTCAAAAACTACCCCTTGTTCCGATTGTCCTCTGTGTCCCCGACTATAAACTTACGAATTTGTTCAGAGGCAAAGCTTTTATGCTTGAGAATTAGCTGTACTGTACGACTGGTGTCCTTGGTTTCAGAATATTTTATATGTTTCAGTTTACAATGATTTATGTCACTTCTGCTATTAACGGATTTTCAATGTCCAAGTTCGTGCCAGATTTCAGAACTTGTCAACCGTTCTTGTATTAATTAATTAATTAATTTTTCGCTTGAGGTTCCTCTTCTCGTCATAAGAGTTGTAGTCCTCTAAAGTATAGTGGTCATTGACCAAATAACATTCTTTGTAATAATCACGATTGGTAAGTAACCCGCTACACATATCTCGTCGTCAGACGCTTGTTCATTCAATTATTGTAAGCGTTTCATTAACTTAGACTGCATATTTCGTTCTCAAGGTAAACAAACTTGCAAAAATCAAATGTTTGACGTCGGCAGAAGCGGAGGAGCTAGTATAGTTCTGGCTACATCCAACGACCAGAAGTATCCTCCAGAAAACATGATAGATGGGTAAGATAAAACTAAAAATAACGTCATTAATCAGTCAACCCGTAAGTGACAGGGGTGTCATATTAGGCCAACCTCACTGATCTTAATAAATCCTGAATCATATTGCACTTGAAATAATTTAAGAACATTTTTAGAATAACTGGTCAAGGTCCATCAATTTCTGTCTCCATTCAAGTTACTTGAATGATTGAATCAGGGTCAGAAAGGCCCAGAACCGATAAGGAGTTTATACTTAAACAAAAGATAAAACATGCTTGTTATTAAACACAGGAATCCGAAGTTTTATCCTAGAATTCACTGAGATGGGAATGAAAGCACTGCCACTCTGTGGCCTATAGAAAACAACAGGAATGCAACGTCCTTTTTCCAGTCAGAACTAGGATTACGGTTACGGTAGCCAATTCAGTTTCTGCAGCTAATTCGTGCAGGAATGTTGTATTCCTGTGTTATTGAACATACATTAAACAGCGTAAGCTATTTGCAAATTGAGCGTATGCAATGCTTGTGTATCTGAAAATCAACCAGTTTAATGTCAATTAGGTAATTATTTCTTTAATTATTTTGTAGCCATAGCATTTTCTTTGTCAAGGTGTGAACAATCTGCCTACTAAAACAGTAACAAACTGGCATTGATAATATACTTCAGAGAGAAGATGTTTCATAAATTATCTCCAGATTAATGTCAATTAGTGAATATTTTTTGTAACATATGATTAATAACATTTTCTTTGTCACTTTGTGAATAACCTACCAATTACTTGTACTTTCATTTTTATACAATGTGGGCCTTTCTTGTCCAGGCCCAGGCCTTTTTGGTAGTGGGCCGTTCTGACCCGATACCGTCTGGTTGTCAAAAATGTTGTGACATACTCAGACATTAGATACTGAAAAGCAGCTAACAAGATTAAAAGCGAAAATTTAAGTCTTAATCTCAAGAGAAAGCGCCAAAATTTTTATTAGTACTTTTAGATCTAGATGTTAGATCTAATTATGTTAAAGAAGTTATGCAACAACTAATGAGCATTTGCAAAAATTTAGTATGAGTATAGTGATTAAATCTGCACAAAGTCCTGATAAAAACTGTATGTCAGAATATCATTAGCTTTATGGTACACTGATTACTATCAACTGTCTCAACTAATTTTATAGATATTTAGGAATATTTTGCTGTTAAGGTGTAGAAAGTATTTTGTTTCAATGAACATGTTTGCTTCAAATATAATAATGGATGCATATTCTCAAATAAATTGTCTTACCTGATTTTTAGAAACTTTAAATGTATATATCTTTATATAGCCATATTCAACAAATACTTTTTAATTTATGATGTGAAGATCTTGTCTTTCCTGCTTCTTAGTATTAGGCATTACACCTAACTAACTTCAAGAGCCTTTTTAAATAAAAGTTAAGAATTTCTAATTTATTCTATCTGCTTCAAAAGTGAGATGAACTTCAGTTCAGTTATATGTTTAGAAATGATGAATGTCATCTTTATTTAGTTAATTCTGCAGCCAAAAGTAATCACTGTTGTAAATGTCATTGGGACCTGTTTTCAACCCCGGTATTATTGGCCTGTTTAAAAAATAAACCATCTGATGACAAAAAAATATAGCTGATAACAAATTTGCTAAGATATTTATAAAATATGATTAGTATTAACTTAAAATCTTACTGAATTTAAGTCTATTAAGAGGGAAACATTTCGAAGTCAAGGTTTTTCTGAGTCTGACCATAAAAACTTCAAAAATTTAACTACAGTAATGCAGTCTGTAATCATGATTAACAGTAATGAAAATTTGATGAATACTGACAGTATAATGCAAAAAGTATATTAAACTTTCACAGTGAGGACTATTCAAATGTGATAACAAACGTAGTACCATTTTACCTTAATGATTTCATGATGAAGGAAAGATATTAAAGCAAAAATTGAAATAATCCAGTTGGGTTTCAGATTGATTTATTTAATTTTATTCCTTAGTGTTCTGATCATTCAGGAAAATTTTAAAAATGTTTACTATGCAGTTAAGACTCATTGATATTTATTATTTCTTTATCTATTTTACCATGTTCATAGCTTATTACAGAAAAGAAAATTGAACAGAAAGACATACAGTCTGATTCCAATATGAATAATGTTTAAAAACCAGAACTAAAACAAAAAAGCAAAACCAAAGAAAATTTGCTTGTGTAGGATCAAATGCACAGCCTTGAGTGAAAATGCCTGTTACCAGCATAATATGAATTAATGCTCTTAAAGGTGGAGGTACTACATAAGCTGAAATTAAAAGCATTTCCCAACTTTTTTTTTCACTGTCTGTAAGGTTTCAGAATGAAAACACTGTAGGGCTACACATTTTTTTAAATATTTCTCAGATGAAATCACTTTGTACTTTCAAACAGAATAAAAGTGGTTTACTGAAACTATCACCATGACTGCATATTTTCCACTGATATTATAAAAAATATAATGAAATACTAACAATTTTGGTGAAAATCTATTGTATATCTTTCAGAAATGACGAGACATTTTGGACATCAACAGGTCTGTACCCACAGGAATTCATTATGGGGTTTGGGCACATGATGGACATCCAAAGAGTTAACCTTGCTAGTTATAACAGTAAGTCAGTTTTCATTGAAGCTTGACAGTCAGATTTCATTTTATGGCATAAATGATTATTAGTTTTGAAACAGAATTATATCTTTTTCAGATTTACTTTGAGAAAAAAATTCTTGTATTAAAAAAGTTGATGGTAAAATATTTTTACATGTTCATTACGTATTGTGGCATTTAGAAAAAAAGGAGATTTAACAGGGTTAGAATTTGGCAAATATTGGCTCTCCAATTTTTTTTGCAGATTGACTTTATCTGGATTTGCAAATAAAAAATGTACTTGCTAAAAAAAAAATAATGTTTTTTTTCTCTTTTTTTTAAATTTTAAAGATCTCCCTATTACAAAATCTCTAGTGATTGTTTTCTCTAAATATAGTGAATGATCTAAAGGTTACTACTAAATGTTAAGCAAGTTATCCGCAGTCTTTCTCTAATCCAACAGTCTAGAATTGGCAGCTAAATGAGTGTTTTCAACAGTATAGTGGTTATACACAAACTGCTGATGTGCTCATATAAAACAGGTCATCATCTGGTGAAAGACGACTCACAAAATGTTGCAAGTTTCAGTGCAAGTCACTCGCATTTTTTCAGATTTTACTCACAGTTTGCGAGTATGCGAGCTAAATGTTGAACCCTGTTTAATAGCTGTAGTGCCTGTAACTTATTGGCCTGATAATTGCTCACTGTTCTTATAGAAAATACCATCCAAAGAAATGACTTTGCACCCAGGCTCTGCATTTTAGACTAAAACTGTATTTGGGTTGGATTTAGTTTCATGTCACTTAGATAGTTGAGTCAGTAGAAACTACAAATCAAGTTTGAAATACTGTCATTGTTATTATAAAGTGAATAGGTCAAGTAAGAGTTTATCATAAATTTCGATTATTAAACCTATGAAAATCTCCATTATTTTTACAGAAAAAAAAACAACAAAACAAAACAAGAATTGAGCTGAGATCAGATAAAACCATGATCAGTTGTAGCAAACTGTGTGAAACAAATTCAAGACACTTACATATTTTCTTTGTTTTTTCTTTTATCAGTAAGACACATCCTAGTGGAAAAGTGCACCACACAAGACCCAACATCCTTTGAGCCTGTGCTTGAGAAAGGTAAGAAAAGTGTTAAGGCCTGAAACTTCGAATATGAAAGATAAACTTGTATATTGATCATAGCTCCTAAATTTTGCATTCTGCCATTATAGGTATAGAAATTAAAATGAAAGATGAGGATCCACGGGATACTGCCCTTTCCAGTATCTTGGACCTATTTCGAAACTCATAACAGAGGTGTAAGATTTAATGGTTAGGAGCAGGAAGTAATTGTTTTTAATCAGGCAGTAAACAAAAAAGCCTCAGTTTAATTTTCCATAAAGATTCTTCAGATGCTTATAAAGTTACTGATTTGTTAAGCCTTGTTACTAGTCTTGCTTTTGTCAAAAATTAGTCTTGTCTCCTTGTATGCAAAAAGGACAGTTTCTAATGAAGGATAGAGGATAAGTACATTTAATTTCCATTGTCAGCTGCCCATGGTATATAACTTCAATACCAAAACTCCAAACAGTGCCATAAGTATCTGCCTCTTGTAGCAGAACCTTGAAACAAAATCTGATGCAAGGGAGGTAATAGAGAAATATTGTGATTTCAAGTTTATAAACTTGTTACCTCCCTTGATTGAGATTAGCAGGCACCTGGCAGGCAGCTTTATCTCTCTCTGTAGCAAATGTCTGGCTTAATATTCAATTCATTATATATTCCAAATAGAAAGCAAGTTGAAGTTTGTTTAATGTTGTGAAAAGCTGTGTCGATTTTCCAAAGATATGGCAAACAAATGTTTTGGTGGATCTAAAACTGTGGCTATTTGCCTATTCTTATTTCAGACCTACCACAGACAGACGGACAGCTTCAGCATGAAGATATTGATGTACGAACTCAAGCAACCTATCTTAGATTTATCATTGATTCTGGATATGATCACTTCATTGCGGTGCATAAACTGAATGTAACAGGGAATGCCATGCATGGATAGTTAAACCTGACATTCTGGAGGTCACATCTTCGTTACTTGAGTTAAAAATAAGTATGGGAGAGGATAGTATTGGTTATAAGTGAAATGAAGTTCTTATTCCACGATTGAGTAAACTTTGGTGGAAAAGATCTGGATTAATATAGATAGGTGAAATGTCCTGGTTGTTTTTTTCTTCAAAGTCTTTATTCTATTTTTTATCTGAATTACTTGTAGAAAAGGTAGAATTTTGGTGAAAACAAAAGTGAACTTTTACTGAAAGTAATTGGCGTAAGCATCTATTTATAATGTGTATGGGCCCAAGAAACTGTTACAGGAGTACAGTCTCAGAGAAGCTACTTCATGTTTACATATATTTTTGAATTGTCATGTCTTTTAAAAATGTACGTGTTCACTTCTCTTTTAAGTCATTATATGTAGTGTATAGAATCATTTGACAACTTCTCTATGTGTTTCATACTTTTACTGGTAAATGATAAAGCAAGGAATTATGATTCATGTGGGATATGAGAAGAAGCTTTAATCCAGTCTCTCTCTCTCTCTTTGCTTGAAGAAAAAGCTGAATTCTAAAAAGGTGTATATAATGAGCTTTTTCCTGAATGTAATGTAAGACATACAATATATTTAATATACGTTATCATACTTGTATATCAATTATTTTCCGTCCAAATAAAATGAAGGCAGTTCTAGGATTTGTTTTTTTGTCTGTTATGATTGTTACCCCTAAAGCTTCTATATTTCTTTCCTTTACCTGACTCCATCAGCCCCACCCTCCCTCCCCCCATTCTTGCATGAAACTTACTACACATCTATATTGACACTACTTATGCAGGACACATTTACTTTCTATTTGTAGCCCTTGAATATTACCTTGAATGAATTAAATATAGTACCACATACATAATGTTTCATTAGACTGCTTATGCTGTTTTCAACCATTGTCAAAATGTTATAACTACAGAGCATAATGACAAATGCATACCGAAAAATGAAATAACTACCGAACGTAATCCCAGATGCAGAAAAAGAAATGATAACAGTCATCAGAAGACAGTACTGGGGTTCCATATGAAAGAATATACATGTGTACAATGTACTAATATCTAACCTCAGACAATAGACATAAATACATTTTAATGGCAAATATCCTGAAGCGATAAGCATTTATTCAATGTACTAACCTGAAGCAATATGTATCTATTCAATGTACTAACCTGAAGCGATATGTATTTATTCAATGTACTAACCTGAAGCGATATGTATTTATTCAATGTACTTGAATTTAATCTCAAATGGTGGACATAAATACATTATACTGAAAATAGAAACAAACAATTATGAAAAATTCCGTTATTCATTTCGACCGTATTCAGTATTGTCAACAAGATTTTAGATTCATACGTCGACTCTTGCTGACAATTTGAACACTGTTTCTTATAGACAACATTTTAAGACTGTAATATTAAACACCCATTTAACTGTTCAACCTTCAGTATTTGAATGGTATATACTTTGCATTTATAGTTCGAGCTAAGCCAAAACATAAAATGTTGCAATTAGGAAATTCGAACCATTAGTTTATAATATTGTTCCCTTTCTGCACTGAAGTCTTGTCTGTGTTAAAGGTTGATATATATACTTTTAACCTTTTAATTGCATGTCTCTTATTTCCCGTCTTATTATTGCTTCAGCGGAAATATTTAGTGTGTATGTGCACACAGGCCATAGATAGCTTATTGCAAAATTAAGCTATCTATATTGAACTGTTTTTACCAGTTAGATAGTGTCTCCCTTTTATTGTTGTGTCTAAATACAGAATGTTGACCTCATTTGGAATACCGACGTAACCTTACGTCACATGTCTGTGCCAATATGATTAGTTAATGCAGAAATATTTGAATTCTGTTGTCTGTATTTTTTACATTCACTTCACATAAGTAAGTTTCGGTAACGTATCTAGAAAATAAAAAAGTACTCTTCGTAGTCAGGGCATTTCAGAAATCTTAAATACTCCAGTTTAGAATCTCCTGAACAAGTTGAAAGAGCCAGTCGAATACACCATGTCCTCATGCGGAAAGTCAACATTTAAAAACTCCAGATAATCAGTAAGGTTCCTTAGCTGAAGCCAGCAACACAACGGTGATAATTTCTTTATAAAAAGGAATCAGTTTGACCAAAATATCAAAACAGTTTTGTCGAAATTCTGATTTTAAGCCGGGTAGGATGGAGATACACTGACAAGAACATGTATCACACACTCCTTACCTTACAAGGGGTTTCCTTCTTTACACAAAACTTCATAATTTCTGGTGCATTTTTGACATGTCTTAGTATTTATTTTGCAGAAAAAGTGTTTTTTTGCAAGACGTTATCTATTTAATCTTTTTTTTTTTTTTTTTTAAATATTTCAGATATACTGCAAACCAGATTTTGTGAGATAGTTTTTACTTGTCGCGAGATTTGTACAAGTAGTCAGTATTTGTATTCCAGGTCTTTGTTTCAACATTCCATACTGCTTATATATAACTGTAGCAGAAGCGGCAATACAAGCAGCAATTCAGCAGCAATACATGTACAAAATTGTTCGTAAACACCAGAAGCAACGCCAATAACCGACAGAGCAGTGGCGCCAATAGTGGCTACAGCAACAGTATTATCAGTGACGACGATAAAAACGATGATGACAATGATGATTATTGATAATGATGATAACTTATTTTTGGATGATAGCAAACTAATGTGTTGCAATAAAACCCAAACAAAAATGCCCCTCTACAAACCCTAAAAATCCCTTCCACTCATGATTTACCGAAACGAGACAGTCAAGCGTTAGTTTAATATTTTGTCATTAAGTAATTGTTTTATCTAAATTAAAGCAAATTGTAAAATTAGTGCATTTCGGAACATTTCGGAAACGAATATCTACTACTAAAGTGTAGTACGTATGCACGCTAGGCATGTTGTTTTTAACACTTTTTCCTTGCTACTTTTGTTAGCAGGTGTTTCTTTGCCAGAACTGATCAGCAGCTGGAACTGTTGGAGTCACGGCTTAATAAAGAATTGAATAAAACAGAATCTGATATCAAGGAGTTGAAAGAAATGATAAATGGGCTCAAATCGTTCGATAATGAAACCTGCAAATGCATAAAGCTAGGATACAATAATAGGACTTTAGAAGGCATGCCTACTCTTGATTCTTTCCCTGATGGAACAAAGTGAATGAAGAAATAAATAAGGAAATAGATCGTATTTACAACTACATTGAAAAGAACTCTAAATCATTGATGGATGAATTTGAAAAGAAATTGACTGTATTAAGAGATGAACATAAAGGAATTCCTAGGAAAAGTTGACACCAATACAAGAGCAATTGGACGAATTAAGAAGAACCTTGCTGGACAAGCCAAGGAAGATACAGTGGATATTAGTAAAGTGACAAAAAACAGCGATATTGGAATTGAAAAATTAGAAAATAAACTGTCTGTTATTGATGACACTGTAAGTGATTTCAGAGGAAGACATGCGGTCGCTTGACAGGATGTTGATGAATCTTGATACGTTGATCAGACAAGTTGACAAGAAAACCGTTTACATCAGAGAAGACATAGATAGAAACGATCTTATTGTTGCTAATATGGACCTCCAACTAGTTGAAATGGACAAACGTTATGATGAATTTGTCAGAGACTTAAACCAGTTTAAAGAGGAGATGAAACGAGAAATTGAAGGAATTGTTGCTACGTTCAAACGAACAGAGCTGAAACGGACATACACCGCGAGAACCTGCCCAATAAGCTGGATCAGGAACGGTAACAAGTGCTATCTTTATGATAAAGAAACCGGTGATAATTGGGCAACTGCTGTGAGCACGTGTAACAGTTTGGGGGCGAAGCTTGCAGAACCTGATTCAACTGAAGAACTAGATTTCTTAAAGGGATTTGTTCACGGATGGATTGGGGCCTCAGATATAAATACTGAAGGCGTGTTTATGTGGAAAAGTACTGATACGCCAGTGGGAGACTTACCATGGTGGCCAGGTATGCCAGATAACTATGGCAATAATCAGGATTGTCTTGTCTTATGGGGCATCTATGATAAATGATGAAGAATGTTCCAAAAGGTACCGCTACGTATGCGAAAAACAGCTTGAATGAGAAGACAATACAATCACAGGATCTGCTTTGACTTGACTAACTATCAGAATTGTATTATCCTGTAAATGGTGATTTATTGTAGCAAACATTATTTATATATGTATGATACCATCATAAACAGAGATAAAACAATCACAAATGAACTCGTACACAAAGAAGATATGATGTAGATATTTGTACAGATGTTATTTTTGATAATATTTGAAATGACATACACATATTAATTTAGAGATAAACTGTTTCTTGTATAATTCTTTTTAAGGAAAATGTTTTTTTAGGTCTTTTAAAAATACACAAGTTTGCCACTGTTTTAAGACATTTTACTGGGCATAATACGTTATTTTTCATATTTAGCTTTGAAAATAATAAAAATAATTTAAATACAAACAAACAGTTATCTCATTGAAACTGTATCAGGCCTGCCAAGCCAAATTACAAACAGTGCTGTTCTATCTTAATTCGGTAATTGTTAATTTGATTTTTTCTCAAGGTCTCGGCTGTAGAGCATTTGTATAGTAACCCAATTATTGTATGGTCGAGATAATCAACATACAGAATTCCTAACGCTTGTAAGGAGTAATGGTCAGCAGCAAAAGCCTCGTCAATGAGTGACTATTTATCGACTATGACAAGTTTATGGTACGGTACCAGTCTATTTCCACTCTAATCCCTAGCGTTCACCATTGATTCCTTGGCAACAGAAACGTAATATTTTTTATCATTTTTAGATAAAAAAGACAGACTGATATGTTTTGTTTATGTATGGTAAAGAATCACTATCAGAAATGCAGAAAAGTATAAAAAGAACGAGTACCGTATTTTTTTTTTTTTGAAAACATAGTCTTTGTTACAGAAAGATTGCCAAAGTTCAACCTTTCAAAACTGTTACTATCATGGCAAAAATAAAGACACTGGACTAGAAACTGAAAGGCTATAACTATCTTTGAACTACATAGAAAAATGTGTGAAGCATCCGCGGCAAGATAAATTTTTCACAAATACCTTATTCTTTTTTTCCCTGTCTTTTCAGCCTGTAAAAATGACATGTAACATCTGTTAGAAGTGAAACGGTTAATCGAAGAATATTCGAATACTGGAAACGGTTATTCGGATAACTGTTTCGGTTCCAGTACCATTCCCTAATCGAATTGGAATAGACATGTACCAAAAGGTACCAAACCACAAATAAACTAATGTATCAAATGGATACTGATCAAACTTTGACTGTATCAGCATTGAACTGATTAGAATCAGGAACAAAGGTCATATTTATTTTTTCTTTACCCAAGCGATCCACAATATGTTAACTGATGGACAACAGCCGGTTTTCTGATAAGTTCAAATTTTGAAACAAAATGATTACGGCTTTCTTAAAAAATCGCAACTTTAAATCTTTAGCTTTCTATTAGTATTACTGTACAGACGTGACGGAAAAGTGGAGCAGTTTTGAATTGTCCCCCTCTAACCTGTCCTCCTGTTATTCTTATTTCTTTCTGCAGTAAATAAAAGCCAAACACTATCGTATATTAACCACATTTCCCATTATTGCAATTAATATTGTATCACATTAAATAACTTGTGTCTCATGTCTCAGCGAAAGTGGAAGAGTTCCTTCATGTTTCTTTCATGAATTTTTAATGTTCAAAAACATTTTGAATAACATTCTTTTTTCTTTTTTTTAAAAAAAGAAATTCAATGTTTAAATTTCTTTATCGCTGATGTTAGATAGAATCAATATTCACCATGATCACACCTCTAAGTCAATCTTAGAATTAAGGAAGGGAAGAAAAGATATTTCTTTTGGACACCTTTTTTCAGCAGTTTGAAACAAGACAACTAAAATTTAAAGCAAATAGTTTGAAACATTGCGGTATGATAAATCAAATTTCAAACCGTTTTTGAACACAACATCATTAAACCAGGCTTTCCTGGCTTTGACAAAACATCACGAACTTTACCTTTGACGTTATGGTTAGAAGAATTTTCTGTTTGGAAGATGTTACATTTATTGTAACTGACATAAGAAGAGAATGACCTCATTCTAATTTGTTTATCTTTGGTTTATGACCTATATGGATAACCCAAAAAGTCGTTTCAAAAACATTGTCTTGTTAAGTTCAAATATATCATTGACATTGCTATCTTCCTTTTTAATCATAATGCCACTCGAGAACAATATGTTTATCTAACAGACAGTTCCATAAGATATTCCCTTAATTATTTCTGGGAGTTTTCTTCTACAACAGCATGTGTTGATTAGGCAGTTATCTAAGAAATAAGTAAACAGATACATTCTTGACATTCCTGTTTTGTGATAAACGTACACTTACCTGGAAACTTTTCTTTTCTATGTTCATCTTCATAAACAATACTCATGTCTATAAACAAACCTCTAGACCATGCTTCAAAATAAGTGCAGGCGGACACGTTTCAAAGCGTCTCTGGTCATCTTGGATTAATAACCTTGACGATAGCTTTCTTCTTAACTGAGTTTAGTCTGACTGGATTCACTTGAGATACACAAGTGTTCAACGAGCACACAGGTCGTCCGAGGCTTTTTCAATCTCGACTGGTCTCTCAGACAACACTTAACTTTCAATGAACTCTCAACGGTCTCTGCATGGAGGTATGGTTGCAGTTAGTTTCTCAACAAATGCCCAGAGAACAACAAAGTCACCCAACTGTTTTGGGGTTTCACAGACTGCTGAGAGATCTTGTCAATTTTGTGGTTGCTTTGGTTGCCTAATGGCATTCATCCCAGGGAAAGGAGCCCTTAATAGCTACATCAATAGGTCAAAAATGCCTCACTCATTTTTCATGATTATTTGATGGTGACAAGAGGGACATTGTGATACAGGGAAAATATGAAAATTTACTATGGATTATTTATACTTGTAACTGCGACAATTTTAAGCCTCGTAAATTCATAAAGATGTAAATCGGCCTAAAACAAATCTGTTATTGCAACTGTAATAAAATCGGTGAAATCGGTTGAGTGGTCCATTTGAGCTAAATCTATAAATTATTTTAACTGCTAGTATCAGGTGGTATACTACAGTAATTACATTTTCAGTGAAACGTCCTATAAAACATTGAATGAACAATACATGATCCATACATGCGATTTGTAATAACTCAAAATAGTTCAATACATTTCGGAAAAAACGAAAGAAAGATTCTCGAATACAGTCTTATTATAAATGAAACCTTTATGGAAGTTGATTGCATACTGTGCTGTGTCCAGTACAAATAATCCACGCATACGCTGCGACAATATTTACATGGAAAACGGAAAATGAGTTAGATCCAAATTTGATAACCACTCTGCAAAGCTGAGATGCAGATAACTACTTTAAAGTCAGAAACATGAAGCTATTTTAAAGATGTTAGCTCACCTGGCCACTTTGTGATCATGGTGAGCTTTTGTGACCGCCTGTTGTCCGTCGTCCGCGCGTGCGTCAACAATTTTTGTCTGCTCGATAGAAGTTTCATTTTTGATTTGATTTGAACAAAACTTGCACAGAACTTGTACCACTAGTAGATCTTGGTTCCTTTTTTTGAAGCGGCCTGGTCCCATCATGCATTACAAAGTTATGGCATATGCAAGGGCCAAAACAGGAACATTATGCCTTGTCTGCATGAATGATGGTTCTTTTTTTCTCCCCCATATCTGGTGGAGACATATCGTTTAAAGCTGCTTTGTCCGTCTTAACTTATGTCCTTCTGTCCGTCTGTCACAAATAGTTTCCGTCTAATAACTTAAGTACGATTTGATGCATGGTCTTCAAACTTCGCAGAATAATTGGCAATGGTCAAGGTCAAGATGATATTAAATATGAAAACGGTTTCCGCTCAATAGCTGGACCTCTATTTTTAATTGAACCAAGGCCACCGAGGCTAAAGATCATTTTTCTTCTTTACGTAATGGCGCCTTCATATATTGACCGATATCGTTTAAAGTTATGTAGTATGTAGGTACCCTTTACAGACTTCTTCTATTTTGAAGGATTTGATGACACTGGGGTCGAGGTCAAGGTCACTGAGGTTAAAAAATGTCTTTTCTTACGCCATAGTGCTATGCTCACTTTTGATTCAATTTTATCTGAACATTCAGGGAAAAAACATTTATAAACAAAAGATCTCATTTCTTTTCCTTAACAAACCTGACCAGATCATGGGTTCCAGAGTTATGGCCTCTGAGCAACGGGACTCAGGTGAACGATTAAGGGCCATCATGGCCGTCTTGTTTTATATCCATTTCAATTTCTGTTTAAATAACAGCAATAAAATCAAACGAAGGATGCAGTAAACAGGTAATATTACTTAATTAATAGATATCAGGACCTTGATCGCGTGTCAAGGAAGACCAAGACAGCAGCAGCTAATTAACAGGAAACTAGCTTTTGTAACTTTAGCAATTGCATGTACAGTGTCTGCATGTCAGCTTTTGTGATTAATTACATGTTTCAGTTTGTCAGACATGGACTCTGAAATATAGCTGATAAAATAACAGTGAATATTAAGATATGTGGGCATTGTTTAGAAATAGTGAAACGGGGATTCTGTTAGGTAACTATATCATTATTTATAATTTGTTTCAAGCATTTCTTCTTGCGTACTTTAAGGAAGGCGATAAGCATCGGTGAAAAGAAACATTTGGACACTGCAGCTTTGACGTTGCTCTCGTTTTTACATTTTTTTCTTGCAAATTCTAAAGTTAGAAAGGGATAAAGGAATCTGAGATCTTCGATGACTTGTGATAAAGCTCGTTTGAGTAAAGGTAACATTCTTGACGTACGCTTCAGTTTCGATTTCAGCTTCACTGTTGCAAAGCTTCCTTATGCCTTTAAAGTGCAAAGTTCGAGATCAGAGTATCATGAGTGCTTTTCATAACAGTGCACGTGATTGACACAAAATTCAAACGTCATCATCTTGGCATTGCCTTAACAGTTATCTTAAACTTTATGCCACATATCTAACATGATCTCTTTTCAGTTATGGTCACTGCTTGCTGAAAAAATGAAACAGTTCGTGTTACGAATCATTTGTCTGGGCACCGACAAAAATGTAGCTTTAGTTGGTAATGTAACAACACCAGTCTATTTGTTAGGACATGTTTTACGTGGATGTAAGCTGATAAACGCCACGTTTGCCCCTAAAGGCGTGGACATTGAGGACATTAAGAACAAAGAAAATGTGAATGAAGATATCGGCGCTCTGATCTATATTGTTTCTGTGTTGTTGCTCTACTCATGTGGTATAGCGGGCATGATTATTAAGAACGTAAAGAAAGAAGAACATGAACTCAGAGAAGAAAGAGTTCTCGAGGATTTTTATCGAGGAATACCAGTTGATGAAAAAGAACGTGTACATCGAATGGCAATACACGCTTTTCGTACGTTAACGTCCGTTGAAGAACGAACTATAGCCGAGGCCGAAGAAGAATATGAAAGCAATGCTCATTGCAGCCAAGTAGAAACGATTCTAGAAGACACAGGTGAAGATGAAGAGGAGGTCAGTGAAACAGATGAAGAAGACGAATGTTATGACGCATATCAGGAAGATGACGATGAAGACGATGATGACGATGAAGTCTTAAACGTATACATATAAGCTGTTCAATTTTTGAACTCTTTAATTTCAGCAAATAATAATTTAATAAGTTTAAAGTAAACAGACGATTAGTCATTTATAGTATCTCAAAATAAAAAAAAAACCCCGCTCTTATGTGTTATTGACGTTTTGAAAAAAAAGTTGTTTTAGAGGACAATTCTTGTAAGTTATCATTTTAATTCGCTATAAAAGGGAAAGTGAAATCGGTATCCTAGTCAGATTTTAGAAAGAAAGAGAAAAAACAACAAATGACTCAAATTTTGTCTGTGAGTTTACAAGTGGATATCAAATATCCTCGATAGTCAATATCACCTTTTCAAGGTCGATAAATCCTTATATTGCCTTCACTGAAAGGAAACACTTGATTGTAATACCATTAACTCGATCAATACTTTTCCTTTTAGCACTTGACAGTTGTATACTTCCCACTGTGTGAATGACGTTCAACGGCGGTTAAAAGTCGTCGCTCTGACGTCTTGCGACGCGTGCGTGATTTTTTCGCATCGGTACGAGTTTTTGGCTCCGCCTTGGAGTCAATATGTTGTATTATGAATAAAATTTAGCAGTCATGACTTTTTGTGCGACATTTAGCGTTGAAAGTGCGACATTTAGCGTCAGGGCGATTGTGACATTTAGCTTTAGCCTTGCGACATTTAACGTCAAGTGCGACATTAAGGCGCGATGCGACATATAACGTTGCTACACTGCATAAAACTAATAAATTTACATGCAGTTAGCGCAGAGTCTACTTTCCATTTTAATTTTACGTAAATAATAAGACTAAGATATACCTGAATGATTTTTTATCGTCTATTACTAGATTTTTCTAAATAATTTGAAAACGTAGCTTCCCAAAGTGTGCATGCAAAATAATCGTGACAGTCTGAAAATGTATATATTTCATCGAATTTAAAGTCTTATCGACTTATATCAGTATGTAACGTACGTTAGAGATGATTGTTAAAACGTAACATCTCGTTTTCCAGTCTGTTTTCTTCGGCTGTTGATGCACACTACAAGTTGTGGATCTTAACCCAAGGCCGTCGTCGATGGTCCGGCCGGTCCGGCCTTCGCCGGACCAATATTTTGGCCAAAAGATGAGTAAACAAAACCAAAAAAAAAAACAAAAACAAAAAAAACACCCATCGCTGATTAGCAATTTGACACTTAACTGGCCCCTTATGCAATGCGCGGTAATATACAAACATGACGCAAAACAACTGAACACTGTTAATTGACCAGGTAAAGTGTTTGTTTATTATAGTGTCACCCCTATTGAAAGGGCCAGCCATATCTGACTTATGAGACACCTTATTCTGTTGCACGTTTACCTCCCGAGTCCTATCCTTTAATGCCAGGCATCAGGCAGGTAGGCATACGGTAACCATTCTTTAACTAGCTGGCGGCTCACCAACCGGCCGCATCGGAACGGACCCCTGGTGGGATTCGAACCTTCGACCTCCCGCTCCCAAGGCGGATGCATTAACCACTAGGCCAGGGAGACGGTATATGTAAGGGTATTACGAAGACAAGAGTGAAGTTATCTTAATTGGCATTAACTGACATCGACGTGGCTCCGGACATTATATATATATATATATATATATATATATATATATATATATATATATATATATAATGTCCGGAGCCACGTCGATGTCAGTTAATGCCAATATATATATGTTTACTAAGTTCAAAATATTACATCACAATTCTTTAAATTTTACTTCTGTTCACATACAAGTATCTTAATATGAATAGTTTAAGGTAGTAAAATATCATGATGTTTGACACGATTCCATCGGAACCAAATCAACCAAAATCATTTTCGTTTCCAAAACGAACATTTGCCGTGAGTACATTTTTTCATAAATGTTATATATATATTATGATATAACAAAAAAAATAAAACACAGTGCATGAGATTTGCAATATACATTATGAATATCTTAAACTAGTTATGCATGAATTCTCCGAGAACTTGATAACATTTTATTGATTGTATACGGCAACCGTTCAAAAGTCATATTTTTATCACATATCCGTGCCGTTTTTGCGACTCCATAAAAATGGTATTGCACGGCCGTGCATATATTTTGACGTGACGTCATTTGCGTTATACACAGTAAATGTTAGCGTATTTCTATAGGCGCGTCAATGAAAAATGGTTCTTTTTCACTTCAAACGGTCTTTATTTTTTGGTCATATGAGACTCATTTGTACACCTGTACGTCCGTTATGCGAACCTTAAATTTCACCCTTAAAACTTACGACGCACAAATCTGTAAAAAATCGCTGACATATTACTATAATATGTACTAGCGGCAGGCTGTAAACTGTGCCAAATATACGGGAAACTCCCCTGAGAGCATCCTAGAATAAAAATTTTTCCGGGGAAGCATGCCCCCGTAACCCCCTAGATTCTGGCCAAAACCAACCAAATTGGCCGCACCAATCACAAAATCGTGACGACGGGCCTGTAACCATTTCGCACTTTCGTCTGAACTCTCCAGTCATGTAACACGCTATCAGCCAGTTATTGTTCAATATTACGGCAATGTCATCAAAGACAGCGTTAAAAGCCGTATTGTGACACCTTCAATTACGTTAGTTTCTGTAGTGCACGCAAAAAAGCAACAACCATGTGGGTAATAATCAGACATTGAGGATCTAAACTGATAACAAATTTAACGAATTTTATGAGTTATGGCAGAAATGAAGGGAAACACTGAGATGAATGTGCACAATCCAAACATATTGTTTGGTTGTCGGACAGTATGTGGTAAAAAATGGAACCTATATAAATAGATGATTACGTTTGCATGTCTTCTCTCTTTACACATCCCGTTATTGCCCGTGTGTAGTGAGGCCATGTCTATACGCTATTTATAGAATATTTATGAAAATGTTAATAAACAGATCGGTTGATAATTGTTAAAATTAATGCACTTTTCAAATTATTTGTGTTGCAACATTGTCCGAAATTGCTAAACACGCCGTCTAGAAAAAAAAGAGAAACGTTGAAAGAACAGCTCTTATATAATACAGGAAACTTAAGTACCCTGAAACAAACACGTTTGTCCTAGAGGTTCCAAGTAAACATGATTGTATGAAATTGCGAACAAGAAATGCCATTATGAAAGCGTTGAACAAAGAATGTTTGTTTCAACTCTAGCATTGAACATTCTAACAACTTCCAATTTAAAACTAGTTTATGCGATATTTATATCTAATTTGAGCACCGTCGCTAAATGTAATAAAATGTTAATGTAAAAAACTCAAATATCACAATGTTTTGTGTATTGTAAACCGTCTTTGTTCAGTACACCCATTATTTTCATATACTTTTTCATTTTACAAAGTATAAATGAAGCGCAGCTTTTAATATTCTGCACAAAACATTGTAAATATAAACACGATAATGTTCTAAAATAGTTCATAATTAGACACAAGCTGTTCTCATAAGAAATGATTCCGCTGTTCTGTTTAAAGAAATGTCAAATTACCAAAGTGTGCTGTTTTCTGTGCATCATCAACAACATATACATGCTTGTAATCATGGCAACTTGTTGTATATCTCCTTACAATGTGTGTAAGCTGTATCAGGATCAAGTCAGCTGTAAAATGTTATGCAAGACCAAGTCCTTTTATCGAGGATATGGGTACCTATTTTAAAAAAGTGAATTAATGAAAAAAAAAACAACAACAAAGAGTAAAAATGATAATAGTTTTCTAGAAATAATTCAAAGAGCTAAGTGTCAGTTGCAATATACAAGCTGCTGTGAGCTTAAAAGAAATATTTCTAGCCAGACATAGGTCTTATAAGAGTCTATCTCAGATCACAGCATCGTTGTCAACTAAACACCTATGTATTACTGACAAAGTCTCTCTAGATGTAAACACCGCCATTCAGTGCAAGTTTACCATAATAGTTTATTTCCTGGCAATTGAAAAAAAGACATCAGATTTCCATGAAAAAAGACGAAAACAATAACAATAAATAAACTTGTTTCGCTGCTATGGACTGCAACAGCTCATAAGGCAACGAAAAAGATATGCGGTATAACATCGGCTAACTGTAGTGTATGTCCCTTCAGTCACATTTAAATGTAGTTCAAATGAATGGAAATGCACGCAAAAGAACTTAGTAGAAGAGCAATGCTTATTAAACCATCCAAATAAAATAAGGTAATATTATAATGCAGTGAATAATAGCTGTAAAGCCATACAGCCATGAAGTATAACTACAGCAACCAACAGAAGAAACCGCTGAAAACTAAAATACATGGTAAACCTATGCAAATTCAAGAAAGCATATGTTCGAAATTGTCGCCCATTAAATCAAACGTTTGTGATTAAATATCAGTTAGAAATTTGCTAACTCTTTTAGATAGACTAGAATTTTGCATAAAAATGTTCCGTAGAGCAAACAAAAAAAGAAACTAGTGATGATTTGTAACGAAATTTCCCCCAGAAAGGTTTGGGGTTCTACTAACTCTGTAATTAGCATAAACATTTTATAATGTTGTCTATGGAAAATTATGTAATTTTGTTTTTAATCCTTTAACAGTTTTTCTCCTTCCAATATAGGCATTATGTCAAACAAGCAAAAGTTAATTAAAATACAACTCTAATATGTAATACTTTTAATTTATTTTTCAACCCTTTCCTATGCTTCTGTTTCAAGCAAGAAACACACTTGAAGAGAAACCAACCAGTTGATTACAAAAAAGCCAGGATTCTGACGGCGTGATTTTTTTCTGAAGTAAAAGAGAAAAAAGTTGTTTACTCCAATTATCATTGATTGGCTATTCATTTTAGTCTCAGAGAATTGCCTAATAAATTTTAATCTAGCATCAAGCCAAGATGTATGTCTAGGAGGGCGTTTAAGGTAAATTATACTCATATAGACTGTACACCTACCCAAACTGTCTGTATTCTTTACACATTGCAAAACTAACAGCACCATCTTAAATGTGTTACCGTTTGAAATTTTTTTAATTTAATTTATTATTTATCTTTATTTTCAATTTCTTTTTTTTGTATTGTGAAAGAAAGGTTTCAATGTTCCTTTATAACAGCATCTACCACCGGAAAAAATACCAAATATCCAATAAAAGCCTATTTAATTTCAGTCACATTTATGTATTTAAGAAGCTTATGCTTTCATTATTACGTGCTAGTGTTACTGTTTTCTTTAGTGTCAGACAGATTACCTGGCATTTCGTCCCAAACAAAACTGATGGCCTAAATACGAAATATGATGCAGTCTTAAAATATTTATAGTTGAAAATTATGTTTCTGATGACATTAAACCTTTCAACCTCCTTCTGTATGATAAGTACTTGAAAGTATCAACTGATTCGAAACGAAAGACAAGTATGAAAATTCTACACGCCATAAAGGATATTTACATGGTTATTTTCACATACATTTGAGCTTTGTTTTATAACCTGACACTTTACGCAGTTCACTCTATATACTCTGTGATTTAATTGTGTTGGTGTTTCTTTAATCTTACCATACTGCGTTGTGTCATGTTCGCATAGAGTTGCTGCTATCTCGTACTGCACGAGTATAAATTAAAAACATAAGAAATTATATATTGCGTAAGTATGGAGTTTACCACTACTGAAAATTGACCATGAGTTTCACTTCTGTGCTCAATCAGCCGCTGAGTTGTCGCTTGTAAACAAAGTGTTCTTGACCTCCAATAATGAAATTTAAGTTAGATATTAGTGATATCGATACAGATCCATTATTTGATTAACTTTTCAAGCAACTCCATTTTCTGAATGTTTCATCTATTGCACATTGACACACCTTTCTTCATATAGCTGGTTTAGAAATGTAAAAAATTTGCCATTGCTTGTAATACTTCAACTTAATAGAGCGTTTTGAATTTGAAAGGTAAGTATTTTGCTAAAGAATATGTTTAAAAGTTGCTTTCAACAGTCAAAAAAGAGGTCTTCTTTATATTCTTGGGAATGGAAAAGTAAATTGTAAATTTATATTTAAACTTATCCTAAGAAAGAAAGGAAAATGCTGCGTTTACTTGTTTGCCACAGGCTACAATTGTCTTTTCAAGTGAACATTTAAGGGATTATAACAAAACTATTCTGTTCAAAACAAGATCGGTGGATATCTACAAAATTAAGTCTCTTCCTTTTTAGATCTGCCGAAAGTACATGTAATAATATTTTTGTTTGTAAAATATCAGACCATAATAGATTATTGTACTATCCAGACATACTTTTGCATACGTTAAGCAAACATCTAGGCAGCAAGAATGTTATAATTGTTTGTACAATAAATGGACGCTGACGCAATGAAACAGTCTAGCACAATTTCCGAGTGGTTTGAATTCAGCATAAAATAAGAGAATGACTTCCCTTTGGGGTTTTTGGAACTGAATCAAATGAAAACGTGATTTCAGATAAAAGAAATTCATCTGTTAGTTAAAAATTAGACATTTAACGAGATATACTGCATTTATCAAATCACCCAGCAAGGAAGTTTTTAGCAATCTACTCGAGAGCATGTCCACAATTATTTTGTTTTCCATCAATATTAGTGCATTAAATGAAAATGAGAAGCAAACATACTGGAAAATATTGATGAAATATTATACCAAATAGTTGTTTTTAACCGTTTTACAAGTATGACAGTTTTTATTATTTCAGAAAAAATATACATAGCTGCATTCATACATAGGAAACGGGAAATTTCTTTAGATACAGTACGAGAAATGGTGAAAACAAATAAATGTAATTTTACAAATCGCTGTGAAATAAATATGTGAATACATCTGTTGAAAGTTAACACATCGATGACATATAAAAAAGTAATACTGCTTAGCTTAGGATAAATATACCATTGGATACTCGAGTATGAGGCAAATAAGTGTCAGACTGTGTTTCTGAAATAACACGGTCAGCTGGAAGAACAATGAAGTTCTTCTTTCTTTTCTGCAAATTTTCTAGCAAGTGATAAGAGAAAACAGTTCCCACAAAAGTGAACAGAATTTACGGAAGAGGCTGAAAAGTGACCTTTTGATGATTCTTTTTTGAATAATCAAATTCTTTTTTGGTGCAATTACATGAAATGTTTGCATGTTCAACAACAAGTTATTTGCAGTACGGGAGATAATTAAAGCCGCTAGAGGAGTGTGGCTCATTTACAAATCTACTTTACCATCCTTTTGAGATCATTAGTGTAGCTTTTACAGGCATTCCCTTATGTAACAGTATTGTAATTGCGATTCTGGATCGTCAAAAGCCGATAAAATAAACATTATTTACTAAAGTATTGTTAGTTAAAAAATTTGAAATAAGACAAGAGTTTCACAATGAATTAATTAAATGGATATTTAGAAGTGTGATACCATTTTCCAGATGTATATGACGACATTAGATATTGTTTTGTTACCATGCTCATAAGTTTTTCAAAGGTAGATATATCTATTTTTTCCCTCTGCTATCGAAGACAATATTTTCATTTTGGAGAAGTGACAGTTAGTCTTTCTTTTAGTTTAATTTATTACAATAGGCTGATACAATAAAATCTCATCTATTAAGCAATCACGTTCCTGTTATATTTTTAAGGCTGCGGTGTTTTACACTAATTGTTATTTTTTCCGGAAATGAAACAATAAGCATTAATTCTTTGTGTGCAAATTTTAGAATTTTCTAGCATAGCTTAAGTGAGAGCTTTGTTTTTAAAATCTTTTCACTGGTCAAATTTATATTGCAGAAAAAGTTATGTTGATAATGCATTGCTTTTTTCATATTTATAATGGAATGCTATTTACGTTTTTATTCAATAAATGATTAGAAATGTACAAAGTTTTGGTCACAGAAGATTATTACATCTTTCAAGAGTAATCAAACAGTAAAATATTCCTACTACTGCACAAACAATGAATGTTCCACAAAACGGTTTGTTTAAGATTACATTTAGAATTGCCATTTTGTTGTCGTTTTATATAAGTTAGTATGTCTTTATATATACTTGCATGTTCAACTACTTCAGTTATCTTTATAATTTGTTACGAATTTATGCTCATTAAATGTTTTTCACGATGGCAATTCTTTCAAACAACTAAACATTTTTGGCATTAGCTGGAACGCTTTACATTTTTCATACCTTGTGGTGAAACATTATGTCCATACTTGTAGTGCAGTCATCTACTGATTCAAAAACTAACCAACACTCATTCTGTACTGAATGACATTCTGAATTTCTTGTGTAAAAATGTATATGATGAATGAATTCTTGGCGCAGGCTATTCTTTACGAGTCTAAAAACTAAATTTTGTTAGTGTAAACCAGGACAAAGAACGCAATTTCCTCCAATCTTAACAGATTGTTAATCTGCAGTTCATTCCTTTCCAACTGATTGATATTTTCCAGAAACATTGCAACTTGATTGGCAAAAATCAAACGCTGAACTTTGTCCAAAAACGCGTTGATGTAATTTCCTTATGAGAGCAAGATTTTAATTTTTAAAACTTTTTATTCATGGAATTGTAAATGATACGTCAAAGATAATCTCGATTCATCTCTACATAACACACTTACCGTGTTTTGTCCTTTTTTGTAAAGCAAATATGCAACTTGGATTGAGGAGGAGCAGTGGTCGAGGGGTTGGAGCGCCGGACTCCCGATCCGGAGGTCGCTGGTTCGAATCCCACCAGGGGTGAGAGTCTACAGTGACTTTCCGTATTTCATCACATTCGGCGCGAGTACTGGTTTGAACCCAGGAAGCAGTCATCGAGAGGGATTAATATAATTTAAGCTGAAAGAACTTTCTTCCCAATCGATGCAAAATAAATAAGTTTAAACTAACATGGGTTGTCGTATTTCAACACTGACAATGCTAAATGCCATTGCTACAGAACAATGACAATTGTGGAAAAGAACTCATTAGAAAGGTATGTAAATAAACTAATATAATTGTACATGGTTTAATATTGCTATCAGCATTCTGGCTTAACATGACAAAAATTATTAAATGATTTTTAAATATTCCTAAAAATGTCTCCTTAAAACTGCAAAGACAACAAATCACATTTATTTAGTTAAGATCTTTCTTTTCTAGTTTTCCTTGCAAGGAGAGCAGCGAGTATAGCAACGTTTTATGAATAAAGCTACGTTAGTACTGAAAATAAAAACTTTTTCCTCACTTGCTTAAGTTTAGACATATGTTTAGTCCAAGTCAGTAAAATAAAGACTGAAGTAAAGTGAAGGAAATGGTTACAACAAATGAAATTATACAGTCAGAAGGAGATGGAAATTTACAATATCAGTAGTAACTCGTCATATAAGAAACAGTAACAACGGATTTTAACATTTTTAGAAAAAATACAATGCTTAAAACTAATTATCAATAATATGCTTATTGTTTGGGTAAACCATCTAAAACAGGTTGTACAATGGTATACTATTCCTTTATAGAATTAAGTAAACGATTCGCTACTGAAAAGAAAATATAGAAACAATGTGCAGGTCGAACACATCTTATTATCTAAACTGAGTTGTGAATTTTATATCATAATATAATACGTTATACATAAAAAATGATTTTTAATACAGTCAATTACCAGACAATTAGTGTGTTTAATCAACTAAATTGAATTGTTTTTTTTTTCATGTATGAGATATACTCGTATGAAATTTAAACAACTATGTCTGTACCAGTTTTTTAGCAAATGTAGACTTAACAACATAAATGTCTTACCAAAGGTTTAGGTTAAAGAAGACAATTTTTTAAAGTACTAAATGATACTGGAAGAGAAGTAAATAAAGGAACCAAGAGTTGCGGTATAAAAGTAGTAATTAAAGCTTTTAAAAGTAATCTAACTTGATAATACGTCTAGAGAATTGCAGTTAACCTGCATCAATGTCACCAGGTAGTTTTGCTTAAGATATATTGTCCATACTAAAGTGTTCTTTTGCCCTCTAGACAGAACAAGATAAATTATTGATGCATGTATCAAGGACACCGGCCGATACAAATTTCTTTAACTCATTTTGATAAAAAAAACTTTATTTTGTCATAAATTCATCTTTCAGAAAATAGACTGTATAAAAATGAAAAAGACTAAATACTTCCAATTTTAATGAAATTGATATTGTTTTCTTGTCATTTTTTTTTAATTACAGTGACCATATTTTAAATTAAGCCCAACGTAGAAACGTTTTCGGTATGAAATTTAAAAATGGAAATAAACTAGATGCTGATTTCTATGAGGAAACGTATATCTCCATCTTAAATTATGGCCATACAACTCCTGTAAAAATCAGTCAAGCGGAAAATCGTGACAATATGCACAACTACATTAGAAACTGAACATCATGAAAATCAAATCATGCATATAGGATGAGTTGCTCAGACAAACTTTGTGGCATCTTTCAAAACATCCATCTTTCCAGACGTCCAGCACAAAATCAGAATGTCTCCCTACCTTTACGTACGACATACAATGTGCAAACACATATATTTCAGCCAAAGTAAGCTTATGCATACTGTATTTACCAATACAATAAAGCAGAGGAGGTAACTTCCGTTCAGTATATCATAGGGCTGTAGATAAGATCAGCGATAGCCGCAGAGATATGAAATATGCCAGACGATTTCTAGACCGAAAGTAAAGGGTTTCCATTAGTTTTACTCTCAAATTAACGACTTGCTCCATTAGAGGCATGTTTATTAGATTTAGGCTATACGAATGGGATGTTTGTTAATTTTTTATATACTAATTTACATTCACTACTGTACGGGAAATGTAGCTAAACAACGCACTGCAATCTTGCTTAAAAAAGGTCACAAAATATTGACCTAAATTCTAACAACGACAAAGCAATTTCGATATTCAGTTTGTTTTCTTTATTATCTCTAGAATTCAAAGAAATTATCATCATCAACGTTTTCATTTAGATATTTCGATATCTATAAATTTATATGCAAATAAACCTTTTCGGAGCTAACCTTACTTGTCAATATAACATTTGTATTCTTCATTATCGACTACTTAAAATTCCCTAAAAAAATGACAGTTTAATTAAAGCAATGTTTACAATTTTAAGTGAATTGACATGACATTGAACTTTTTGCCCCATTTGCTGCTTCAGACAGAATTCTAGAAACAGTGATTGATGAATTCATTTCTTTGCGAATTTTAGCTATGTTAGTAATATGAAAATTCAACCAAAGATTCTTTCTTCTATTGAACAGCCGAGTTATAATCAATTCATTACAAATGCTATTTCTATTTGTTTCGTTATTTCTTTCTTCGTTTTTTTATTTTATTATATTTATTATTATTTTTTTGCCTTTTTTTTGACAGTATTTGTTATTTCTAGTCGCGTGAATTTGCCTGTAAAGACGATTGCTATTGAACATGAACACCCTTTTACTCGTATTTTCATGATTATCAGGTATCTTTTTCATATGGCTTGTCCTCTTTGGAAATGGATTGCATTATATGAAAATTAGAGTGTCAATATGACTGGTTTTGGTATTTTATTTACCAGATTTTGTATATTTATTTACTAAGCAATCAAATAACAACACCTCAACTTTTTTTTAAACAATTCCTAAAAACATTCACAATTTACATTGCCTTAAAACATTATTCTTTTTATGTTAATTATTCATCCAAAATCCTAAAACCTGAATTATTAAGAATACAGAATTTTAAAAACATAGTTTTGTGCCTTAGAATACATTATTTACAAAAAAGGAATAACAAACATTAGAAATTTCCCTTATTTTTTTCAACATTTGCATTAATCTTGTCTGTCTAATGGTCAATATTAATGAGCGACACTAACACTTGCTGCGTGTCACGTTAATACAAAAACTATTCCATGATTGTAATTAAAGTGCATTGCTCTAAAATGTTTCCTTCAAGCAATCATGATTATGTAATAGCAGTAGGATCTGATTTGAAAAAAAATTTACCGGACATTAAGTGATGAAAAAGAGCTTGTTTTCATTGCAGGATTAAAGTGATATTGCAACACAGTGTCACATGAACCTGTATTTGCTAGCTAATGGTTATCTGATTTTCTAATACTGTTTTAATTTTACTGCCAGCTTGAGCCAAATATTGTACAGCATTCCCGGATTCCAGATTTCAATAGTTACAGCTATGTCATTAAGGCATATGGCCTAACATATCGTTAACTTTCGGAGTAATGTGAAAATGGATGCAGATTAGGTAATTGTACATTTTTATCCTTAATTACAAAAGATTTAGTTTTACTTATTATAGCATTTTTTCGAATACATAGCTGTTGGTATGTCACGATTTCAGAACGTCACGATTTCAGAACAGTATGTTTATTGAGAAGAATATTATACAATTATTAACTAGTGTGTCATTGAATATGATGTGATATTCACCGGCCAAATGTTATTTTGACTGAGGCGAATTATATGACTACATACAATTGTTTCTACTAAGTTTTCTTCCAGACTGATTTTACATTCATTACAATGTGTTTATTTTTTGTAGGACTTTTTATACTCATTCTCACATTACAATAATACTCAGAAGTCTGACGGGTGATTTTTAAATCCAATATAACATAAAAAAAAAAAAATAAAAAAAAAAATAAACACACACACACCAGAAGTAAGTCTAAGTGCCCGGATGTATTTTGTTTATTTCCCGGCATTAGATTAATTTTGTTAACTGAGTGCCGGGCACCAGACAGCACTACTACGAGTATCAACAGCAATCTATTTTTAGACCTAAAATATAACATGGGAAAACCCCATAATGCAGGAATATAACGATATATTGTTGGTCGCCGACTGCGCTTTGAACCAATGGGATCGCAACTATTTATAGGTCATATAATAAAGCTTAATGTACTGTATTTGATAGACAAAACTGTTATTTCAAAAGCATTCTGTTAGATATAATTGTATTTTGTTCATACGCCAAGAACCTTATGAACTGATCACAAAAAAATCCCCTTTTCGTCTCGACAATGTAGAATTGCCAGTTTATGCACAATTGAGGTAATCCTAACAGATGATTAGCTAGATTTTTAAATGTGAACGAGACAAGAGATCATTGCAGGGTATAAGATGCAGCAAGCGTGAAATATTTTCTGACGAGACATTTTTACTAAAGGTTATTTCTTTTACCATTAAATGATATAGGCAGACAGTATCAATATTTAGACAGTATACAGAGCCGAAGACATTCGAAATAACGAGACTAAAAAGAGATAAATAAGGCATGAATATTTGTTACAAGAAATTCAAAACAGATTTAATGGCTTGGACAAGCATTGAGGTGAAATAAAGGTTACATAAAGTAGACTGCGCTAAAGATGTATTTGCCAACTGAAATTGTTAATCCTGAACACATAAGGAAACGGGTAAATAATGCCTAAAGACAAGGTTAAGTTATCATAAATTATATTCTTGTTTGACGAACTTCCTGTGTCTTTTTTTAAGCACAAGGTATTTAGACTTTTTTTCTTATTTTTTTATTTTAGTTTACTATGTGCCGATTCTTTTGACTCGAATGTTTCTGACTGTTGAAACAACATTAATTTTTCAGCACACGCCTATTTTCTATCCTGATGCCTGCTTAGTGATCGTATTGCATGTTTTGGTACTCAACGGAGTGTTATATGTAGACCAATTTGACATTTCACGGAAATTCCTCATTGGTCTCGTTGAAAAAGTGTATATTACCATCAAAGGTTTGCGTTTTTGTGTGAGAGTTGTATGTCTTTTAGGAAAGGGAAAAATATCTTTATTCTATAGCGAAAACAAAAAGAAACTTTACTTTATTCGGTAATGTTTATGCTGCAAATATTCTGATATTACTACAAATGCTTACAGTTGAGAAATATTCAACTTGAAAGATCCCATGGTGGAAGGTAGAAGTAATAACTAAAACAACCTAACAGAAAGATAAGGATTGTTTTCTTTTTAGTTTTGATGATATGTTTCCGAATAGATATGATTGATAAGTTAAACCCCTGTCACACTGGGCTGCGAATGTGAGCGACACACTTGCGAACGGCATTTGCGAGATAGTTTCAAAAATGTCTCAAAAGCTCTCAATTTCTTCGCATGAGTCGCAGGCCTTCGTTTTCTTGTCGCTTGAATTTTCAACATGTTGAAAAAAATCGTGCGACAAAAATTCTCTCAGAATCATCGCGTAGATCGCTTACCCATCTCAAACCGTTCTCTTAGTAGTTTCGACGAATTAAGACATGCAAGAAATTTGAGAAGCTTTGTGAATTGTTTGCGATGTATGAAACTAAAATGCAACTGATTTCAGACAAGAAAGAAATTCCGACGGTCTGGGCACCTAATAGATTAAATACTTTGTGAAGAGGGAAATAATTGCGGTATATTTGAAAATAAATTAAAAATAAACCGTCCAAGCAACAGTTTTATTTTCAATATGCCACGCCGATGTAAAAAAGGCAAAACTCTCCCTGCACCAAGCCCCCACCCCCATCCACAGAAATAACGGAGCCAGTCTCAGAGCATGCCGTGTTGGATACGGAAGACCATACAGACCAAATATCTTACAGACGTACGGACGGTTAATCAATTATATGCCTTCTCTTCCTGACATGAATTTAGGAGAAAAAAACGTCTCCAAAAACCCTTGTATTTGGCATACCTAGATTTTATCATTTAACTCTATTTGCGATCTGCTGTTTTTCATCTTCAATAAATCATAGATAAAGTCACAAATTTATTTGAAACTAGAACAGGCGGAAATAACTGACCAGTTATTTTCAAAATCGTGTAAATACCTGTTGGCTAAAATGCCAAAAGCGTTCTCTACGATCCTGCAGGCCCTGGATAACCTTCCGGGTAGAGGTTCACTAGGAGGTAGATTACATTTGCCCTGCTCCAGCGCATGGTACTGGGCGCACTCACGAAACACTTCAGCATCAGAGTCAGCACCATAGGCGCCCACATCAACATACATAATCTTGTAGTTGGCGTCTACCAGAGCCAGCATGATAATCGAGTAGAAGCTTTTGTAGTTGTAGTAGACGCTATCTGACTTCGGCGGAGCTTGTATCCTTACATGTTTGCCATCGATGCCGCCACAGCAGTGAAGGAAGTTTCACTGTTCGGAGAAACCCTGTGCCACCTTCTTCCACTGCTCTTCTGTTGTTGGAAATTTGAATGCTGTCTCATGAAAGTGGTCATATATGGCCTGACATACCTCTCGCACAACTATGACGACGGAGTTATGGGCATACCGAAATCCATATGACAGCGACTTGTACGAGTCCCCGGTGGCAAGGTACCTGAGCGTGATGGCAAGCTTCAATCCAGTTGACAGAGGTTTTCTGAAGTTGGTTTCTCTCTTTTGAAGTCTAGGGCCTAAATCGTCCACCGTTTTGTTGAATAACTCCGAGTCAACTCTAAAAAAGTTCTTGAAAGAATTTTCATCACTTTCTTTTAGGTTCTTCATAAGCTTCTCGTGCATCCAACACTTCTCGTCTCATCAAAAGCCATACTCTCACCCATACACTCATCCGTTTTCTTGACCTTCATTTTCTTCGTTCTCTGGCTTTTGCCGTAGCATTTTGGACCGCAGCAGCAGCAGCAAGGTGACATTCTGCAGCCTTCAGCATGGCATTGTCGTCTGCAGTCAAATTAGGGTCCTTCCATCTCAAATGATGTGCGACGACTTTAATGACTTCTGAATTTCGAGTATGTTGCTTAAGTTTTTTTCGGACTTTTCTCATTTTTTAATTGCATTTCATAACTGTCGTGCGATTTTCGCATGAATTTCGCAAGTACAAAAATTTCGCAATTACGTCAAACAGATGACGAAAAGGTATCGTGCAATAGTCGTGCGATATCATCGCGACATATTTGAGAACTTTATCAGCTATTTCTCAGGAAATGCATGCGACATTCGCGCAACAATCGGGCGACATACACATTCATGTCGTTGGTATAAGGACGTGAAAACCAGAGCGATTTCTGTCGCTAAAATTCGCAAAATGTGCCGTAAATTTGTGTCTCAAACAACTCGCCAGGTGTCGCAGTTCAGTGTGACACTACCTTAACCACTATCATATTAAATCTCTTTACATCACATAAAAATTAGCGGTTTTCTCCCTGCTTGGTATGTTAAATCTGTTGTTTCAACATGGCTAATCTATAATAAATATTCAGGAGGTATGCCTGCATTCTTTATCTGTCGTTATGCTATTCCAACGAACCGTGGAAACAGAAATATAATCTCTGGGTCTCTTGCAGTATAATAAGTATTTTTCCAGTATAATAAGAATTGATAAGTTAAGAAATTGAACGTGTGTAAGCGTAATATATTACACTTAGGAAGAAAATTACTTGAAATTGGTCATTCTTAAATGTATTCACGGCATACACAATCGGCGTTACTTTTCTGGTAGAATTTAGGGCAAATTCTTTGTGCTAAAAATATGTCTTGCTGAAACAAATAATAGAAATTTATCAAAGGAAAAAAACTCACACGATAGTTTTTAGCACGTGAATACTATTGATCTCAGTGTCCGTTATTGTCCATAACTTGATAATTTTAACTTGTCCCATTTATATTCAATTTAAAAAAAAATATGTTCCAGATTTTCTGATAACAAGAAATAAAAGAAACAACCAACAAACGAAACAAAGTTAACAAACAAAGCATACATCTATTTTGTACATTGGATTAAGAATGTGGACAAAAATACGTACATATGTACACATGTTCGTACATATTAAGTCGTTATCACGCACGTGTGTGACAGTTATATTGGGAAATCGAACTGCCTCTTTCTAAGAATCAGCTTGGAAACTAACTTTTCGCTCTCTCTTAAAATGAGTTGTCCGTATAATTATCCTGTGTCTCCTCTAAAAGTTGTGAGATATGAATGTTCTATTAATCTTTTTTGACAGAAAAGTAATGTTGTAACTATAGGACCTTAGAATTCAATAAGAGAAATACGTGTTTAATGATTGAAATGTTTTGCTGACATTGTAAAAAGTGTAAAACACATTTTCTTTGTAAACATTCTGCAATATTTGTGAAAAAGGAGCGTCTGTTGTATAATTATCTATAATAAAGCTTATATTTTTTCAAGCAAATATAACTGTAACATGATGAGAAATATCCTCGTATCATGGCTACTGATGATCACATATAAATGCAGTCTATTACTTGCATGATTTTTACCCGTGAAGTGTAAATATTGGCTATGGTTTAACAGGGTTTATATCGATCTGGCTGAAATTTCACGCGTTGAAGTCGTACGCTTTATTACAGATACTTCATCATGTTTCAAAGATTGAATCTTCTGTTACATGTAGTTTGTGTAGTAACTTGCCTAGGCGGTGTTTTGAGGTGTATATCATTTATTCTCTTACCATTCTTAAAAAAGAGAGTTAGATAAAGAATCCTGTTTACAGAAGTGACAATTTATTGCAGGACGAAATCTCAGAAATTTTTGAATACATAATTCACAGATAACAAATTAAAATGGATACCGCGCATTATTACTAACTTCAATAGGGGTGTTGCTAAAAAGGTTGACAGATAATTCTTCTGGTGATCTGTTTTAAACTAACAAGTTAATAAATAAAATCAATACTCCCGCCCCTTTCCTAAAATAAGTATTTCTTACGCATTAAATGATTATTTCTTAGTTAATCGAATAAATTCGTCATTTTTCTTGCAATAGGTATATACGTTATAAATGTGAAAAGGGAATTTTATCGATATGATGCAATAATTTTATATGACTTATCTGTTTGTTGGTTTGAAACATGAATTGCAATAAAATATCTTAGGATCTATATTTTCCAACATTTTGATTCCAAATTATGAAGACGCGACAGATAATGAAGTTCAAAAAAAAGAAGAAGATTTTACTAACAATCTCTCCAAACATACTAACAAAAACTCAACGAAAAAAAATTTGACATTGCATTCGAACACTAATTGCTACCCATTATTTCCCTCGAGAATCTGCAAAGGAAGGTGATCAATATAAATTATTTACTTCCTACATAGTTAGATATACACCATTTGTCCGTGTATCAAAAGTTATTTCATGGCAGACAAAATGAATGACAAGTCACGCTAGATAATAGTTACATGAAAGTGTAAAATACGATAAACTAAACAAGAAGTAAATAAGATAGACACGATATACATGTAAAGGGAAAAACAAATACTGACTGCTATGTCCTTGTCCGTTGTGTGTGTAAGCTCTATATGTGTTTCTCTTTCGAATTTGCAATGGTATCAATCATGATAACGATAATGATGATGGTAATGGTAATAATGATGATGATAATTATTCTGACAATAAAAATAATTCATTTAGAATTTCAATTTTGAATTCCATTAATAAAAATGCCAGCATTACTCTTACTTAGCTCCTACATTGCTTACTTTGACCTTTTCGGGTCATATTAGTTACTAAGACTCTGTCCTGTGAGTTTAAGATAACCTTGATGTTATATTGATAGCCTATTAAAATCTACATTTGCTCCTGTCTTTTATCTTTTGATGAATTAAATAAATAACATAATTATGTCGGTAGATCAAACGGTGTGACGAGGTGTACACAAACGAGGCTGTATTCAACATTCATTACGTGCACAGCCAGTCGATTTATTTATGTCATAATTACTGAGGGAGACTGTTTCCAGCATCAGACTGTGAGTAATGAACACAACTCACTGATCTTGTTCTGGTTTTGCGAAACAAGATTTATTTCAAAATATATCTAATTAATAACATCGTTCGTAAACTGTCAGGGAAGTTTCTCTTTTATCTCCTAATGACAAGCATGTTACACTTTCTTCCTGGATAAGTGGAATAATTCTGTTACAGGAGATGTATTTTTGACACATGGACAGGATATATGCCTTTTTCTGGAACTAATATTTCAGTAAAAATAATTGTGTCATCTTTATAACTCTGTACAATTAATTCATCTTTGCAACATTTTGACCAAAAAAAACAAATTTCATATTGCAAAACGACATTGCGCAAATGCTTATGACAAAAGATATAATTCTTCTGAACCTTTGTCTTCATAGACTTCAAAGAACAATGATCGTCATTAAGTTTGTTCAATAAAAATAGGAAGGTGCTTACCTAAAAGTACATTCATATGATAAAGCAAACCCTTAAATGAAGACTCATTAGAACTCTGAAGTGGCTAGAAGTGTTTACGAGGTCAGCTGATTTCCGTTCCAAAGATATCTAAGCATTTTGATGACACATCGATTGCCCTACATACAAACTGTAAGTGTTAAGTGAACATCTCTTTACTGGCCGAAATCGGAATCTGCCTGACTCTAGTATGACTTTGGTTATTTACAGTTCATGATACTTAAAACTTCATAAGATATTTGAAAACACATTATCTGAACTGCAAGTAACCAAATAATTTTATTTCTAAAGTTCATTTAGTTCAATTGTCACATAATTGCATTTTTACAAGTGATTTGAGATTAAGATGACTGTCGCAGTGTCCGATTGTTCGTTCAGCATCGAAGATCCCTATATAAAGTGAATGTATGGGAATAAAGTATCATGTATTAAAAACTTATCAGTGACGAAATGTAGTCAACAGTTTGAGTACAAGACCTTATCGTTTTTACATAGTTGTAAAATGTACATTCTGAATATAACAGACGTCTTCTTTAAGTAATGTAACAAATTACTTTTAGTAATAGCCCGTCTATCTACACCTCCTGAAGCCATCAACGTCTTGCCCGTCAAAATGAGTGGGTTTTTTAAACGAAACACAAAAGCTGTATGTTTAACAGCGTAAATGCCACGATTTCTGAACCTGTTTTCTGTAGAGCAACGAATTTTAATCTAGAAATATTAATATTTTAAAGTTCAAACATATGTTTGTAATGACATCATACATTCTTGAAAGTTTAAATGAATACAAAAGGTGAAACAAGTGTGAAATGTTACACTTTATCTAAGAAAGGACATTTTTACCGTTTATTTACACAGTCACATTTTAGAAATGTTTTGAAACAGCAGAGTACTCTGTTTTGTTCAAATTGTGTACGCGTTAAATCAGCCAATTGTGCTTGAATTGAATTGCTTTCTGTAACTGCACATATGTTACATATAAAGATACAATCAAATATATATATAACAAAGAATTAAATGTCTGGAATATACCATTTCAGAGTGATGACAACTATTTCACAACCTGTGTTCATTTACAGCACTAAGTTTAAAGGTTAATGTTCTTTACTATGAATTACTAATAACTGATGATATCAATACAGATCTATTATTTAGTTAATCTGTTTACTAACGTATCAAGCAACTTCAAAACTAATACTTAAATGTCTACACATGTGGCTATTGCAAACTTGTTGGAAATGAATTGGTCACTTTTTGTAACACTAAGACTTTACAAATAACAACAGAAATTCTTTTTGTTTATCTGTATCTTAAATTTTTCATTATTGTACTTTGTTTCAAGGAATTTTTAATGTAATCAGCAGTTGTAACACTATAACGAAGTCTTTTTACTACAATTTAAGGAGAAGAAAAGCTAAATTTATATTTAAAATAGATATTACCCTTGGTGAGAAGATAATTATAATGTCAGCCTTATACTTAAATCAGCTGCCATCACATACATACGTCAAGTACCATAAAAATCGTTGTGTCTGGGGCTTCCTTTGAGTATTACTGTATGAGGAGATAAATATATTAGGATCAATGTTAAGGATTCAGAAAAAAATTCGTTATATATCTTTCAGTAATGTTTTTCTTACTCCGCCATCTGCAAGAGTTACTGCATAGACAAGCCTACATCAGTGAATATAGCAAGTTCAAGAGTGATAACAATACCATATCGCATAAATTCAAAACTTGCTTAGTGAAAGCTTACAAGTAACAGAACAGAAACCTGATATTGTATGGCGATATAATATATGAAATTAATGAAAACTATTTACAGACTATCTAATTAGTGAAGTTTTGTCTGTCTGCGATTTTGATTTTGCCTTTTACTACACATCTCTGTGTTTGAGAATATAAAATAAAAAGGTGAAACATGGCGTTTCAATTACTCAGTTTAATGTTTTTTTAATTATATCCTCATGGACTAATTAAAGCGACGTCATAAAATTAAAAAAAAAAAAAGATTTTTGAAATATTTATTCATGGTCTGTCCCAGAGTGACCGTTTCTTTTATGCTAACGTTAACTGAAAGGTGAATTATAATGGTTTTGTCATTTCCTTAAGGTATATAATTTATCGCTCGTACCTATCATTTATAAACGGATGTATCTTGGAAAGAAAAGGACATAGAGCTGACAAGTGACAATGTTAACTTGTACAGATCTTGATCATGACATGTCCTAAAGTTAGATATGTTTACTGATGAAAATAATGGTTGAAGATAAAATGTCAATTCATGACCACTGTTTATCTCCACCAAATGGCCAATGAATCATATTTACCACGTTAACTATAACACAATTAAGTTATAATGATACACGCAGCTGGTGTTTATCGACATATACATAATTTCTTTCAATCATACATAAAACACAGTAAAACAGAGTCGGAGTCTATTTTCCATTTACTGAAGTATGATTTATTTTCAGTTTCGGTATGTTTTGCAGCTGTTGATCCAAAATGTTTTAAGCTATGCTTTTGAGCTGTCGTTTTTTTTGCCATTTTTGCATTTTCACAATTAGACAGAGCAATGCTAGAACGAAGATCAGGACTTCATTTGGGAATATATCTGAAATCATTTTTCGAAGTAGTCATGAGTGAAGTGTATGTAATATATATAAGAATTCAATTCTAATTACATATTTATTTAGACTGCAGTTGCTCTTACTAATAAGTTTACTTTTTAATCTAGATGTTAATGATATTTTGACCATGTTACTTGAAGTGAAAGAGTAAGGACTCATGCGATAAAGGGATATCAAAGCAAATAGTTTGAGCAGCATTGGTGTAAGAGACAGTAGCAAATGTAACCACATGGAGAAACAAGATTGTCGAGGCATACGTATGCATACAGTAGATTACATTTCGTTCAGCACGGAATATTCTCGTCAACAGGGCGACACTTAATACTTAAAACAATTCCATATTAATAATGCAAATGCAGCAATATTTGCAGACTGATGCAGAATGACCAGCGTACTTAAGATAAGCATAGCTTTTAGTGAAACATTATGTCCATAATTTTATGGTGCAGTTAAGAATTGATTAAAACAAGAGCTAACACTAAAGGTGATGAATACCCCGCCAGATACCGCCTTGACACAGCAGTTTCTACATTTATAGCTTGTCTGTCATAATATTTAAAAAAAATAGCTGAAAATTTCAAAACTCAAACCTTTTTGGAAAGTTAACTCAGCAGTATAAGTCAACTATATGGATTAACACACAAGATTTAACCATCCTGCAAAAAAAAAAAAAAAAAAAAAAATCAGCAAAAATTAATACAAAACTACATGAAGAGGACATGCATATCTGGATTAAGTACTAAAGAAGTTTGATTATACTCGAATTAATAAAAGCACAAGAAACATCAACATGATTGCTAGAAATATTTTCTTTACATGCTAGAAGCAATTTGTGTTGCTTTGATGTTAATAAATGTTGTTGTTGTTGTAATAAAAGCATAGATAAGCTTAAACTGGAGAAACATTTTATCCGTTATAGCTATAAAAAATCAAAGGGCCATAACTTAGTGAAAATCCACTAGACTGGAACACAACAATGACATGTACAAGAAGGCTCGGTACTTCTAAATCTTGCAAAGTATTATCATTATGACTAATAGTTGCTGAGAAAATAGCTTGGCCAAATTTATGTATTAAAAAAATCAAAGGCCCATTACTCAGTGAAAAATCATGGCAGTGGAATGCGGCAACTACATGCACAACTACGTTTGGTACTTACGATTCTTGAAAAGTTTTATTAAAATCTGTACTATAGTTCGTGAGAAACAGTCGGGACAAATTGATGTGTAAAAATATCAAAGGTCCATAACTCAGTGAAAAGTCATCGGAGTGGGACGTGACAACAATATGCACAACTAAGCTTGGTACTTATGATTTTTGAAAAGTATTATTAAAGTCTAAGATATAGTTGCTGAGAAATAGCCCGGACAAATTTTGTCTACGGACGGCCGGACGGAAATGCTGACAGACTGACGGACGGACGGACGAACAAACCGACCGACCAATGCACGTGAATCCAATGTAGCCCCCAGATATTTTATCTGGGAGTATAATAATTCTTTCTTGTAAGAAAATCACCATCCTTTTTATATTCAATTAGTTTTGTTAAATTTAAATGATTAATGTATTCGTGGTGTTAGCAGATTGTTAACTAAGCAGCATGGTTACTGTATATGTCGCTGCTCTGGAATGAATATTGAAGAGGTAAACTTGCATAACTAAACTTCTGTTTTACTCTTCCAACGTATTGCCAAGACAGAAAAGAAAATTGATAATATATCTTTATACGCTCTGTCCTTAAATAGGTCGTCTGTAAAGTATAAGTTTCCTCCAAATTTGGTTTTATATGCATGTTCAGTAAGTCTAATACATCTTTAATGAAAGGAAAGTGATGATGTAATGATGTCGCAGCAACAAAAGGCAAATAATAATGCTCATGAAAATGTTCTTTCATACAAGTTAAACTGTGACGTAATGAAAAATATCTCATTTTATGGCAACTGATAAAGGAATCTATTGTAAATATAGAATCTTAATTGCTGGATTTTTCACCCGTCAAGTGTTAGGTAAATACTATTAACCTGGTAGAATTGATAAGGACCCGCATGGATTTGCACGTGTTGCACTGGTGCAAAGCGTGCATTTTGAAAAAAAAAACAACAACAACAACAGATAAGTTATCATCTGAGCTGTTCTTTTATAGAGGAAATAAAATTATTTCTGACTTTAATATAAACGTAACTATTTAGAAACAAATAGGGGCTACATATGACGTTTCTAACAATATTCATGCACATTAAAATATATAGTAAAAATGGGTATAGTTTGTAGTTGACGACATTACACTCCCACTGACGCATAGACATTGTCTAAGACACGGACACTATTCTATAAGGAACGATAAGCAATTCAAAGAACAAATTCTGTTGGATGTCACATCGCTATTGGGAAATCTTATCAAGATTTATTAATAAAAAGTGTCAAGGATGTTACTTCGTCTTTTCTCATATGTCATTCTCGTGGTTTGATAAAAGATATACACGCATATGAATTTAATTCTATGCAATGTGTAGAATGAAGCTGCGTAAAGGTCGTGTAAAATTCGACTAAGATTTACAAATCAAATGTCAACAGATATTTTACGGATTAAACATGAAGACATGTACTTAAATTACTCACAATTAAATGAACATTTACAGTAAGGTTCAACTGTTTCGACTGTTTTTAACTGATCTCGTAATTCAGAGAAAGATACATGAAAATGTGTTTCTTCCTCCCATTAAGAAAGTCTCCAAGATTTTTGAAAATATATATCTTCATATATTTGAAATACAGATATAACTACTTCATTTCAAGCACAAATTAGCAGAATGCATAGAAAAAACACATCAGATATTGTATTACATTTACAATTTCTTTGTTTATGTTGAAAAATGACCATCTAAAATTAAATATTACTTCTTGGTTAAATGTGAACTCGTCTGGGATGTTTCCCGACTGCCATAAACGAAAAACATTTTGAAATGTTTTTTTTTTTTTTTTTAGTTTTTTAAATTTATTTTTGCAATTATATTTTTTTAATTTTCTGTGGTCTTTTAATACCCCTTTGAACCTTGTTACGCCTTGCACATGTAAAAGCAAAATAAAACAAAAAACAAAAAGTATAAAAACAAAATATAATAGTTCAATTTTATCCAGAAATATAGAATTTTAAATGATATCTTTTGGTCAATGTATGAAAATCAGAGTACAAGACAACACACACATGAAAGCCAAGAACTATAACCTTGTGCAACAGTACTGTCTATATTTAAAATAATTGGTCGTTCAAAATGTCAGTGTCAACAGTGTTTATACAATTTCACAACAACCAAAATCAAAACCATCGTTGATATAAACAGGCTTGCCAAGAAAAAAAGATGGTCTTTCTTCTGTTCGCTATGACATAGAGTAAGTATCAAAATAAATATACCCACCTCACTATGTGGCAGGGAAGTCTTATTTACATTCTATTACTAGGATACATATATTATCTTCATATATCTGTGTTAGTATTTCAAACATGCAAGACAACATCCATTTATTAATAATAGATAAAACCTGTGTAGCTTTGTTTCCAGTATAAATGGCAAATGTAGCCTGTTGTTGAGAAATGCTTATTACAAATTTTATACAATTTCATGATATTCTCCAATAGACACTTTATTTGAAGTCTTCATTTTTCTCCGGAAATGAATATTACTAGAAGGCACAAGTGTTCCTTAAATAAATCTAGAAGAATGTGCTGGTTAAGATTTAAAAAAAATAATCTGTATTTGCCTTAAATATTCACTTTCGTTAGTAATAATCTATAAAACAAGCTCATTGTGTTGAGTCGGAACAAAATGGAATCGGCGTCACCATTGCTATAACAATTTGTTATACACGTTTATTTTTATTTCACTCATTTACTGTTTGATTGTTTCATTATATTAAGTATTGCAGTTAATATACGGAGTTCCTCTAGATTCATAAGATCGTTTTTTAGTGCTGATGCTTTGTTAAAGCGGTGTTATGAGGTATAAGTATTGCTGTTGTTATACGGAGTTCCTCTTGATTCATAAGATAATTTTTTAGTGCTGATGCTTTGTTAAAGCGGTGTTATGAGGTATAAGTATTACTGTTGTTATACGGAGTTCCTCTAGATTCATACAATCGTTTTTTAGTGCTGATGCTTTGTAAAAGCGGTGTTATGAGGTATAAGTATTACTATTGTTATACGGAGTTCCTCTAGATTCATAAGATCGTTTTTTAGTGCTGATGCTTTGTTAAAGCGGTGTTATGAGGTGTAAGTATTGTTGTTGTTATACGGAGTTCCTATAGATTGATACGATCGTTTTTTAGTGCTGATGCTTTGTTAAGCGGTGTTATGAGGTGTAAGTATTGTTGTTGTTATACGGAGTTCCTATAGATTCATACGATCGTTTTTTAGTGCTGATGCTTTGTTAAAGCGGTGTAATGAGGTGTAAGTATTGTTGTTGTTATACGGAGTTCCTATAGATTCATACGATCGTTTTTTAGTGCTGATGCTTTGTTAAGCGGTGTTATGAGGTGTAAGTATTGTTGTTGTTATACGGAGTTCCTATAGATTCATACGATCGTTTTTTAGTGCTGATGCTTTGTTAAAGCGGTGTAATGAGGTGTAAGTATTGTTGTTGTTATACGGAGTTCCTATAGATTCATATGATCGTTTTTTAGTGCTGATGCTTTGTTAAAGCGGTGTTATGAGGTATTATCACCATATAAAGTTATAGGTCTAACCGTTATTGAATGTTAAGAGATATTCAAAGAATCTTGAGCAGTTTATATACAGAAACTTACGGAGCAAAAAAATAGTGGGTGGGAGGAGGGGTGTTTGTAATAAAAGCTAATAAGCCGAAACTATATAAATACATAAAGACTATGCCATTTAATATTCGTTAGAAGTCTTATAAAGTTAATTGTATTGCAATGAAATTTGTTGTTATTCAAAAAAATACAGGACCATCTGGAAGAACATTCGTCAGCGTGCCACACACACAGCAATCGTCCGAGATGATCTGTACATGAACTTGCTTTGAAACGCCGTGTGAAATTGTGATTAAAATTCAGCTGGGTGAGTTCGTTTTCAACTTTGCTAGTCTTCAATAGGTACCGTTTTGAAATGAGTTAAATTAGACTCCTCTAATTGTGAAATACAATATAGAAGAGTACTTCGTTTGTAACTTCAATAATTGTGCTTCATGTAACTAAACTTCATTTTTACGTTTGCGTTTACACCTACAGAAGACATTCTTGTTTGGAAAGCAAATTCCTTTAGTTTCCAGAAGTGACAATTTACTGCAGGATCGTAAGTGTCAAGTGTTGTGTAAACATTTCACTAATAGCAATTTAAAATCAATGAAACCCACAGTGTCATTCAAACCTTTAATACATTTTTGTCAAAAAGTGAAATAGCGTTCTACTGGTTAATGGATTAACTTAAAAAGAACGATAAATAATCCCGGCCTGATATGTGAAACAAAATATTTTTTTCTTTGCCACTTCTAAACAAATTAATTGCTCTTGTCCCGAACCTTTTAACAAATAATAATGGCTGTAAGAACTGCATATACGATAATCAGTATGGAAATAATCGTTTCTTTTCTATATAGTAATTCAATATAATATATTCTTTGTAAATAATTAGCATTGGCCAAAATTAATCTGACAGACGTGTTTTTCATAAGTCTACACTAAATAAGATCAATAAATCACATAAATTTTTTATTATTCTTTATTTTTATATTTTTTTTTCATGTTTAACTTTTTCATTGTTCATTTGTTTTTGATAAGTCAAAGAAAAATATCACCGTTTCAAATACTTCTTTTAATTTTGCTTAAAATCTCGCAGAGTTGAAGCAACTCGAAAATAACAAGACAAGCATATAATTCCTACACCATTTTGCTACCAGAATTGATTTCCTAATATTTTTACACGAAAATTTTAAAAGAAAATATGTGAAAAATATAACTGCTTGCGAAATCGTTTTCAAAATGTAATATACTATTCGAAGACTCACATAGTACAAAAGAAAGTAAATTAAAATTTTGTGAATAATATTCAAGTATAAAAAGTACTAAATTTATGACATATATATATATATATATATATATATATATATATATATATATATATATATATATATATATATATATATATATAATTTTCAATACTAATAATAATTGTGAATTTAGTGTTTCAGAATAAAACTTTATGAATAAAACCGGGTCATCAAAAATCTTACTGGGACGGATTCATTTAACCAATACGCATGAAAATAAAAATAAAAACTTTTTTCTAGCCTTACAATGAATTATTTCTAATTTCTTGAATTCTTGAGTTTAAACGATTACCTTACTTTTTCTTTTTTTCGTTTTGCCACTTCCACGATAAAAAAAATATCATCGACCTCACTATGAATTTTTTCGAAAAGGGATAACACAATCATTTGGGAAGATGAGGGGTGAGTACATATTCAACTATCATCACGTGCCAAACCGTTGAACCATTGACCGTGACTCAGCGATTAGTTTATTTGTTATATGGATACCTTTGTAATTACATATTTCGTTCAGAATGAAAGGATCTTATAGACTTCGAGTAAAGAAACAATCTATCATTGATTTTGTTATCTTATTTCGGATCCAGACTTATTTCCATATATATGTAATTGATGTGATCATTTATAAACTGTCAGTAACATATCTCTTTTATCTCCAAGTGACAAGCGAATCGCATTTCCTTCCCGGATAAGTAAAGCCTATCTGTTTTACAAGCTGTTTTTTACATCACACGGACATGATAGATGTCGTTTATCTTTTATGAAATTGATATTTCCGGGAAAAGAAAAAAATATATACTTATATTATAAATATCTTGCAGCAAGTCTGAAGACAGAAAATATATACTTGAATACTGTGAAATCATTTTTGTTCGCGTAGGACGAATTTTCGCGTATTTCGCGCTAGGAACAATGCGCGAATTTAAGACCGCGCTTTTATTAAACTGATAAAACACTTACGTTATCCGAATCTTGATCCTGTCCGAAATACCTGCATATATTTTTCCACTCACTTTTGACCATTAGTTGTTGTTTTTAGCCAATATAATTAATTTAGCGTAATTGATTAGGGACCGGTTACAAAAGACCTGTCGGTATCGATCTTTTAATCTGTGCACACTTAACCTGTGTAAATTAACGTCAATTAACAGTTGGACCTGTCAGTTTGTATATTCGAAAGCGGACCGCGGTAATTGACACGTATACATCCAGCGTCATGCAGCTGTCGTCTGCTTTTTATGCTGATAAAAAAATTGAATCTGAAATTGAAAATGCGCGAATTTAGGACCGCGCGAACGTACTGTTTTTGCCGTTTGCGCGAAATTTCATCCCAGCGAATTTAAATGATTTCACAGTACACAACTATTTCATTAAATGCTTTTGACGAAAAGATATGATTGCGTCACACTTTTGCCTTCATATCGTATGAATAATCTTATTAATAATGAGGAATCTTGGTCAAAACTGAAAGAAAAAGGGGGTTATTTAAAAATAAATTTTCATCTTACTGTAAACCCTAAAATAAAGTAAGGAGGGAGGAGAAGTGTTTAACTGGTCAGCTACTTCACGTTCTGAAGACATCTAGGTATCTTGATGACACATTAAATGTCCTAAATACAAACAATAAGTATTTATTGAATAGTCTTGTATTTACTGGTCACTGAAATATGCCTGACTTAAACATGACTTAGGTTATTAATCTAAAGCAACGTAAGTAGGTCATCTATGAACCCTAAATAAAGCCAATACGTGTCAATAGAATATTATGTAATCGTTAGATACCTTTCAACACTGGCATTGAGCATTTAGAGTTAAAGCTAAATATATCATTGTTTTGGTCAAGCCGTAAAACTGTCTGTTGCAGAGCTAATTTTAGCTCTTACTCATACACCACATTGATCTGTCACGTAATATAACCACCTGTTAGGTTGCATAGTATTAAGGCCATGTAATTAGTTGGATGTCATGGTTGCTGTCATGGTTGTTTTAACCTTTAAGTTTAACATTTTATTTTCGATTTCAGTAAAAGAAATAAAACAACAACAAAAAACTGGCCAAACGAATATGCGTGCCAATACGTGATATGGACTTAGAAATTTGTAACTTTATAAAAACAGCTCTTTAATGTACACAACGTCAGGTATTTCAACAACAAGCTCAATTCGATAAAAATATCTTTTAATTGTAATGTTGTATTTACCCAATCTTTTGTATTGCTTGTAAGATAACCTGTTTTAATATTGTAAGAATAGCAAATAAATTGTTCCATTTTGAAAAAGAAAATAAATTATTTTTTTAAGAGATTTATCCTCTTATCAACGTTCCAGCATAATTTACCTATAATTCATAAAGCAATGTTTGGAATGTGATTCTCTTCAAACGTCTAATTTTGTGACGTAGTGCCAACAAATAACACCGTTGATTGGTTAAAATCAGTCTTAAGATTTAACCCTCTCTTTAAAACTATCAATAAGTGAAGACTTGAAGTACTGTTGTAACTGTTTCGGAAGTAATTTTATCACATAAAAAAAATGCAGTGAAAATGTAAACTGTTTCCTCAGTATTTTGGTTGCATATGAATACTTTTAGGCATAAATATCTGTTGACAGGGCATACAGATAAAACTAGTCGATTGATTAAGCATTTAGAAATGCCATAACATAAGAACGAACTACTGACTTTAAAAGTCAAAGGAAATACATCAGAAACAGTCATTTTGAATACAATGGATGGGGTGTCGGATTTAAGTCTTTTGTTGATTCTAGAAATCCCGAAAAGCTTTCACAATGTGATGAGTACTATTTCCTCTCTGAAAATTGTTCAGATCTCAAACATCAGTGGATAATTTTTTATTTACATCCGAGAATTCCGAAAACTAGCTTTCGTTTCTGAATACCGGATGTTAATTTATACATAGAAAGGTGTTTTTTTTCAGATGACGTCATTCGTTTATTCTCAGTTACAATGTGTTAAGGACTGTTAATAAGAGCGACCGCTGATTTCGCGTGTAACACATCTAATTAAAATACTAAATGTCCAATAACATCGGGTATTTTTATGTATTAATAGGTCGCTGGAGATAGAAGTGAATGATGTTCTACCTTCTCGCAAAACTAACTGAGCTTTTTTTTAAATATTTCGAATAAATTGCACTTTAAAATATCAATTGCTAACACTTTTATTCTAACCATAAATGAAATAAGTAACCAGTTTGTGGTAAAAAAAATGAAATGTTTCTGAGTAATGTCCCGTTAAAAAACACGCTACGGACTATTTTGGTAAATGATTACTGTGGCTCAGAATATGTATGGTAACTGCAGCTCAGAATATGTATGGTAACTGGTACTTATGAGAGCACGTAGAACGTTTCTCAAGATTCAGTTAACATAATTGACGAGAACAATAATTGCATTTAGAATTCTAAGTACTGAAAAACGTTAATGGTATCTTGGCATTCGTTTTCAGCAAAATTGTGGTGATCTGTAGAAAGTACGTGTTATATTTTAATGACTGGTTTTAAGTTTCAGTGCTCAGAATTTTACTGCTCGCTTTTAAATGAAATATCGTAACATATTTTTATCATTTACACCCACATTGAAGCTGTTATCTGTTTCTGTTTTGAAAAAAAAACAAAAAAAAAAACAAAGAAACAAAAACAGCATCAAATTTAAGATTTCCATAGGAACTGTCAGTGATAAGGTTGTCAGGACGATGTGAAAATTAGAATTTTTTTCTAGAAACTGGCCAGACAGGCTTGTTTCATCAAAATTTCATTTGTTCCGCTAAGTACATGCTTTGACTATTTGCACTAGTAACAAGAAACATTTTATGTCAAACTTTTCAAGATGCCCCAAAAATAACTATTTATTTATTATCTTAAATTGGATAGGGGAGGGTCCAATGATTTCTCACATTTTCAAATTAGAAAATAAAACCTAAAAAGCATTGTTCATAAAAACATTCAAAGTTAAGAAGAAATTTAATTGAAGTCAAACAGAGCTGGCTGGAAACTGAAATTAAGTTTTGCTTTTTTTATTTGAACTAGCCTACAAAGTACTATCACAAATCTTCGCCATTTTGGTTCAGATTCAAATAATCTGCGATGAGCATTATAAAACATTTATATGAAGTTTTAAATTGTTACCAGATATAGCTCAAACATGATAATGAAGCTTCAATCTAATTGGAAAAAACACTAGTATCAGATAATTGGTTAAAAACTGCAATTATATCTTACAGGCTTGATATGCCGTACAGAAATTAAAACCAGTAGGATTATTGTTTTTCATTTTGGTATTTTTCCATCATATGAGGAGGGCTCGTGGAAAAAATGTTTTATTACCATTTAACAGAAATTGTGATTAAACTTGAAAACATACTTGTTCATTTAGGTGTAACAGAGAAAACAAAAAATTGCTAGAAAAGGCTTTTAATGAAGAGATATTTGTATCGTTTTAGATCTTTCAAGACAGAAAATATTTAGGGTGTATACATTTATTCTTCACCTGTGCATGTTTAGTTGCATTTTCAAGATAAAGGTTAAAAAGAAACAGGTTCATACAACCATTTCCTCTGGCTGTAAAACATCAGGCAGATTAACAATGGTTTAGTAATTACAAAGTTGAATTCCCTCGATTTCTGAAATATGGCGTTATTTATTAGATATAAATGGGTCATTTACAAACATAGTATTATCAGATCTAAGAAAGAAGAAAGTATGTCAATAAAATGTTTTTCCGAGCTGATTTTGTCTTATGTCATTTAAGCACAAACACAATAGATTTAGAAAACACTAAACCACAGATAATATTGACTAAGCAAAAGAGTGTTATAATTATCAAATGAAATACAGATATTCAGTGATAGAATGCATTATTCACAGTGTTTGATCTAGAAAGCAAATATTCGCAAACCTAAAGATTAACAAATCATTTGAAATGTAATCACTATTATTAATGCACCGTATTATCGCGTGATATTACTCTCATCGAGTGTTTTGCAAATATTAGAAACTGCAGTGTAACAAATTTAGCATTGATCTGCTTCGAATCCTTAGGCCTAGGGATATGAGTTTTAGAGATAACGGTGGCTTGATTATACTGTTTCCTGTATCTGATTTTTACTACCATGGTTACTTTCTAAGTTTAATTTTTTTTTTGGATGAAAGAGGTGCTATTGTTCTTTAAAAGTCATTTCAGTTCTCTAACAAGATTGCCATAAAGCAACATCAGTCAAGGGATTGTCATTACAGTTTTTGGTGATGCAGACTTTAATATGTTCATCGAAAAATCTGGTTAACTTTCAGCCATAAATAGAATCATTATGACAAAGACGGTGAACACAACAATGTAAATAATAATAATAACAATAATCTTCATCTTTGTTCAGATTTAATTGATTTTGCAAATGCTTTTTATTGGATATAATCAAATGAAATAAGAAAAAAAATCAAATATTTCGTTTAAAGGTATGCATTATTTATAAAGCTTTGCTGTAAAAACAAAAGTTGCACAAAACTAGAGATTCAACAAACCATTTGAAATGTAATCACAGTTATAAATGCACACTTTTATCACATGATTTCGTTCTTATCAAGTGTTTTGCAAACATCAGAGGCTGCATTTTAGGAAATTTAGCATTGATTTTCTGCCATTCTTTGAACGGTGGCTTTATGTTTAAGAGATAACTGTGTAATTATTCAGTCTCCTGGATCTGTAGGACAAATCTGTTTTACACAATTATGGTTAAAATCACCTTTTCAGATTTCTATTTATCGAATTTTCCGAGTATTTTTATATGTTCCTTTAAAAAGAAACATTTCAATATATTCTACTTTCCGTTCATTCTCACCTTAAAGGGATATACTTTACAATTATCCGATGATATAAGCCTTATCTTTTTCATACTTAATATTTATTCAGTAATATTATATTTTATATTTCAATTGCTCAGCTATGACAAATAATCGATAATTCAAAGAGGAATATATGTTAAAAAGTGTTCACTTGGAATAAAGGCTATCCTCCCCAAAAAGGTGCAACAAGAACTCTCTGTATAAAGAAATAGAAATAATGTTTTTAGTTTATCTGTCTTACTTGGAAATTTTACTTACGACTTGCCACTGGGTAACAATATATAACTATATCATTCAAATGTGCATTATTTCAAGTAAACGGAATACATTTTGTTTCAGAGAATGCCTCTTTAATATTTCTTTAATTTTACAGCTTTTTTTTTCTTAGTCAGCTTGTCAGAAAAACTTTTACGTTTATTCCCTAGGCCCTAAATGATTGCTAGGGTTGTAGAATTAATTCGTAAATCGTTCCCTGTTATATTATATGGGTAAGAATTATTACCTATTATCTTCATCTTTGTTAATCAGACATTTATCCTGTGTCCTATATTTAGGAAATGTGCACACAATTACTATTCAAACCAAATCAGGTATATAGACATTTAAGTTTCATTTGGGTTAAATGAATTGGTTTACAACTTTTTAAATCTAGAAAATCTCAGTAGGATATCATCAAATTATTCATTCTGATATATTCTGAGTTTACAGTTAGTTATGTTTCTGTTTGGTTCACTAATTTGTATTTAATATTTTTAATCAAATAACATACTTCTTACCATACAGGTCTACATGCATTTAAATACATACAAGCTGTACAATTAACAGAGTATAGTGAACTATTGCTGATGGTACAGGAGATTTAGTGTCAAACGTGTCTTCTGATTTCTATCTCGATATATTTTTCAGACTGCCATTTTTTTTCAGTTTCAATTTTAGTTGTTTGCTGCATTCAAACTCTTAATATTAAAGTGCAGAATTTCATGTTTTACTTTTATACAGAAGGCTTTGAAGCTTAGGAATATTGATAAAGTCGCACTTATTTCTTGATTATACTGCCACTTGCAGAAAACAGTTTAATGTGAAATTAATGTTCACAATAACCGAAACATTAGTAGCAAATATAGATTTTATATTTTGTACACATTATGATGTTCATCTGATACCTGATTTTTGTCGAGTTTGCTTATGTTCATTGCGTGAATTGTGTTTCGTGGCTTTTATTATAAGAACATTAATCAACCCGTCTCCCGCAGTATGGTGATGCACTTAATTAAATCCTGACAGGGCTCATAATCATTAGCCATCAAAACTACATTAATATGCTCTAAGCTTGCGTGTACAACTTAAAATAAGCAAAGGTGAATTGACCTTTAATCAGTAAAAAGACAGGGCCTCTGTGTTTCGTGATAGGTGAACTGTTTACATAACGGTGGGCAGTAATTAAGTAGTGACATTGCTAAAATCATATCGTAAGACCATTTATAGAAGCTTTTCTACATATGCAATTCCTCTGTTTGCTACTCTATCTCCAACTTGACTTAAATTACCATTGAATATATTTCTGAATTCATCAAAGTCATAATTTTACAATACTATTTATTATTTTTTCTGTTGTCTGAAATGTTGTAATAAATTATGGGAATCTTTTTCGTTTGTACTTCTTTAAACAGAAAAATAATTGGCGATTAAAAGCAAAGGAACAAATAGAAAAAAAACCTTATCTTAGATTTAAGTTTTACGTAACGCTACATTTGTTCTGTGTTTCTTTTGTCAATTGTTGGGAAGGTACCATCGTGTCTTTTTCATAGAGTGATTTTACAATTTGAAAAAAGCATGGAGTGTCATCTCTTCTACTAACAATTAATGCAGAGAATGCCATTGATATATCATAAACATAACTAAATAGTTCCATTTTCTGTTTTATCAAGTACAAGAGCTAACAACTAAGGCTTCGTCGTATAATGGTATGCGAAAAGTACTTGTCTATTCTGTGTACAAGGTCAATTTCAGTTTTCATTTCTAGAACATCAAAACAACGTGAAGACGCTTTATAATAATAACCATGCAAGAATATTTACACCATTTGAATTTATGGTATGCGACCAGATTTTTTAGGTTAAATAATACATTCCACTTGTGCCATAATCCCTTTGAGGAATTGTATGTTATCTATTATATTTAAATAATTCTGAAAGCTATCATTTGCGACACTCCTATAATGTTAGAAACATTACCCTGTCGTCAGATAAAGCCATACAGATGTTAATTGAATATCTCACGACTGCTTCTCTGACAAGGCCGTCAAGTATTTACTACAATGGAGTTATATTGCCGCTTTTGTTGTTTGTCTGCAACACAGGATATAAGTCTTTGAAAATTTACTCGGAAGAAAACTTTTATCAGTGTTTGATGTTTCACTGTGGCATTGTTGTAGTCCGAAAAAACATTGTTTAAAAGGAAATAGAACCATTACACCACAGGTATTTTTTGCAACATTATATATTTATAATGGTTTACTTTAAACGATTTCATGAGTTGTATTGTATACAGTGACTGGATGTATATAACTGCTAACTAAATAATTTCAAATATGTACATGTTAACTTTATGATTGAAATGCCAACTTGATACCACCATAATGCTGTAGAAATCCTCTTGATACTTTTATTAGCCTACTTTATCTCTTTTGACATCATTATAAGGCTTTTTATACAGTCATTCAACTACCGTTTGATATCATAATAAGGTTACATTTGAGTTATGTTATCTACTCATGACAAATACAGTATGGCGAAAACTGTATCGTAGGAAATTTTCAGCGTTCATGAGTCAATAAGTTGACTTAGAAACATTAACAGTTGCCTGTTCTCTGCATATGAGTTTAAGATAAAACTGTATTACCACTATTTTCTGTGAAATACGTACCATTCTGTATATTTTAACACTTAGAACAGGTGTTTTGAATCTAATATTCATTCTCCTCTTACATATGCCATTGATTTCTTTTGCTTAGATTGTTTTCGCATCAGAATTTGTTGAAACTGAATTTTGAACTATGTGACCTGGCATAGAATCTTTCCTCTGTATACGTGCTGAGGGATAGGAATGGAGTACATGAACTATGAAGTGATATTAATATATACATAATCGAAGTTTAAAGCACTATAATATTATAATACATGATTGGTTGTTTTGAACATGCTGATCATGAAGCGTTACTTAAGTTCAAGTCATCCTTTGTTTGACTTGCTGATTTGCACCAATGCCAGTAGTAGCTTGAAAGATTTTGTCTGAATGTGTTTTATATATTTATATAAAATGTATTGAAACTTGATTTTTTTTAATTTGAGGACAACATTTCGTCATTTAAACTTCACAGATAATTTTAAAGAACCCTTTCAGTCACATTTATCTACTGATAAGGCTATGAAATGTTTAATACCTCTGCATTTTAACTTGAATTATAAAGGTTTGCAAATTTATACAAGAAATTCAATCAGGACATTAATGATTAATTAACAAACTTCTCTGGTATTTTTTTTCCATTCTCTTGAATGGCTACAACAAAGTATGTAAATATTACCAAGTTGAACGCTACTTCAAACATGACTTTTTTTATCAAAAGTACAAAGACTCATGAGTCGCCATTTTCTGTAATAATATTTCAAGAAGTGCAAAAAGTAAAGAATTATATAACGTCATTGAAACTGATGTTTAAAAATGCAATCATTCATTTGCATTTACTGTATATTACAGTTTGTATCGGAGTCGCTAACATGTTTTCACACTTACAGTTCGTACTCTTGAAACAAATGATACAATGGTTTGTCCTACTCATCTATTAAAACATGATATAGGTGATGAACTAAGTCTGTGTATGGATATCTATCTGCTAAAGTTTCACTGCTGATGATAAAAAATTCTTTCCCCTCGTGGTATTTTAGACCTAGCTGTGAAGTCCATACTATGTATTGATTTTAATAAAGTGTGTGTCTTTCGTCATTCGAGTTTGCCTCAAACAACATGAGCTGTTTATAAGTTTATTTTTTATATCTGTTTTACTTAAACAATTCCTTTTTAATCGCCTCACATACTGGTACAACTGAAGAGTGGATTCTTTGAAACAGACATTGATTTCCTTTGTTAAAAGTACTTTTTGCTATTGATATCAGATAAAGCTTTCAGTTTTTCTGCATATGTTAATGCAATGGAAATTACATTTTGCCTTGAAGATACAGACAATGCATTCATTTATCAATATTTTTACAGTTAACGCTTTGCGTTTGAAGTCAACGATCAGATAGCTGTATAAACAGTCGACCAATATCTGGTTTGAAAATGTCGAATCCGTGTTTTAGTTTTATAAAATGTACATACTGATCATTTTTTACTTTTCAAAGTTTTGATTTGTTTGCTTTAAATTTTTCAAATTTCAGTTCTTTGTTCAGTTTTGTTTACTGTTGTTTAACTTATCTATGTCTTTCACTTGTAAATAGTCAGTGTTTTAAGTATAGAAATATTCATGCTACGTTAAGGTTTCTTGAATTACTTGTGTCTGATCAAAATGCGATCACTGTCAGGCGTTTTGCTTTGTCAAACAGTACTAGTCAACGAAAAAAGGCATGCAAACAAACAGCGTTTCTGTCCTTTGGAAGAGTAGGAGTCTATACTGTTTATCCTTTAAGGTCAGGTGGTGATAACGTCTTAGCTTATGACGTGTTTATTACTTTTTGTTCTCCGAAGAGTACATTATCAACAAAGTTAATCATTTTAAAGTTTTGGTAAAAAATGCCATAATGGATTTAGGTGTAAGCTAATATAAACTAAAGTATAGTTTTCTGTTTGAAAACTAGATTATAAGGAAATGATAAACTAACTTAATGGCTTGTTGACAGCTTCTATCAAATGTTTAAAAGGAATCTGGCGGATATATTTGGGGTACTAATGGTCTTTTTTCGCAAGACAAATGGATAAAGTTTCAGAAACAAATCACAAGTGGCCATATTTAATTTGTACAATTAAGGTTTTTTATACAGTCATTAACAATGTATATGTTTCTGTTCATTTTTTTTTGTTTCTAGGTTGGTACCATTGACGGGTCCTTTTTTTGTAACAGAGCCATATTACGACCTTAAAATGTCTACCAATTAATACCAGTAAGCAATTAATACATATTAAGATTATTACCCAACTACTTATCTGTCTATTGTTGAACTTTTAATGGGATGCAGGCCATCATTTAATTTGAGTAAGATCAGAAAGGAAAGATTAAAGAATACTACAAGTACTATAAGGAAATGGTATATTTTTATTATCGCTTTAAATTTAAATAGCAAACAATTTCCTGCATGTTTTTAAAAACTGAAAATATTGCAAATAAACTAAAACCGAACAATAGTTTCATCAGCACTCGGAAACGAAAATTAGATTGTTAGAAATATACAATTTACACACAGAGTATCTTGCTCTTGCAGAAATGACTGCTGAAGCTAACACCAATCAGTAATGTGTTTCTGGCATATCCGTTTCCTTTTCATTTATTTTTGGGACATTTACTTTAAACCGGAACAGATCCACAGATCCATTTTTCTACTTTGTTAATGTTTTATAGTAGGCACCTCTGTCAATGGTTTCGAAAAGTACTTTGTTTTTATTCAAGTAAACTTAATTTGCATTATGCACGTCTTCTATACCGTTTTAATTACATGTGTAAAAGTAGTTCCTAAATAATATTGTAATACAATTGTTTAGAAAAAAATCGTTAATCTATAAATACTGACATCAAACAAAGAAACCCACTTGTATAATGGATGGAAATTACATTATACGGTAAGATACATACACCCACAAGTAGTGTTAGTATGAAAAAAATAGAGCATAACTTAAGCGAAATGACAGTCAAAGTTCCGGATAGTTGTTTTGTTGAAAATGTTGTTAAGTGGTTCCTAATGGTGATAAGTCGTATCTGATTGTTGTCTCCCACTGAATCGAAAGGGTGGTTTGTCTAGAAATGCGTAAATAAAAAAGTTTATCCATTATGTTCGTTTCAGAGGCTGGCAATGTGTTATAATTGAAAGCTAGTAGAGGCCATATATCTCCTACGAGAGAGACACTTTTATGGTAAGGTATTGAATTGTTTTTGTAAAGAGACTAGTCTTATTGATACAAGTTCTAAAAATGTGCGTGACAAGTGAAAAACAACTAGTCAATAAATGAGTTCTGAAGTTATAATGTACACCGCCTAACTCTCATTGTGAATAATATTTTCAGCACCAGATAGACCGTATGTTGTAGATCATAGAAGACTAACTATTGCTTTTTGGGTGATATGGCAGTCATATAATTCAACAGAATTCCTGAAGTGTTTTGTATGTAATATATTCGTTGTTAATAATGTCAAATAATACGGGAGATCCCAGCGTATCAGCTTAAGAAAGAAATAGATTCAAATAAGTGATCTTAGTATCAGATTAAGATGAAAGTATAGATTCACGATATAACAAATGGTCATTCCATAATGTCTAGAACATCAAGTGGATAATTGATAATTTTACCGTAAAAGCAAATGGCCATGTCACTATATGGTTTATGAGACTTTTGTTCAATTAGAAAAAATCGTTTATGAACGATATCAAATCGTTTATTTATGCGAGTAAGGTGCAAAACACATTAAAAGGCAGACGGTTTCATTGCTTACAAACTGATTATAAAAGATTATGATATAAAAGAAAACACTTGTTGTTTCGAAAAATTAATATAACAGATTTTAGTTGCATTATGTAATAATGACTTTTGACATGTCTACAACTAGTAACTACTTCAAATTCAAGCTATAATTATGATCTTACCTTTGTAGTTTTGTTCATCACGGTGTGTTAGTTTTACATATATTTTAGGATGTTGTAAATTGGTATTTTGTTTATTGCTTTTATGAAACTGATTAATTCTCAGATCTTTTCGTGTTTAGTGCTTTTAGACAGATATTTTTTCTGCATACTAAAAGCATTGTCACTTTAAAAAGATACACAGACTTACATTAAAAAGGATATATTCTAGACTAAATCGACTTCATCATTTTGTAATAATGTAACATTCTTTATAATGATTGCCATTTTTGATTGGTATTAATAATATATCACAGCGAAGAAAATGCCACCCAAATGGTTTCAAAATGAAATTATAGATATGTGAAACATTATAGCAGTGATATAGACACTCTCTAGGTTTGCTTCTTTTGCCTAAAACAGTGCTAAACATTCCAAGAGGAAGAGAATATTTTAAACGTTTAGGAAAACAAAAAAGTTCTTTTTTCAAGATCAATGATACTTTGAAACATAATATTGAGGCCAAGTTTAAAAGTCTCTAAATCATTATACCGCGCTGAACTAGATTTTGCTGGCCTCTTACGAAAACTCCCATTCTATAAAATGTTACAACATGTGATTACAGAACAGACAAATTGTTAAGGTTACTTTCCGAAGCATAGAAATAATCAGATTGCTAAACGGTTCTTATATAATTATTTAGTCAAACCCTTTAATTTATATGAATTTGTGCAATGCGTAATTTAGTCTTCGATTATAATTATCTCACTAAAATATTTATATACCTAATGAATTAATTCTCTGTTATGAAGGCACAAAACTTCTTTTATCATTAGCAAACATGACATAAATTTTAAACAAAAAAAAAAAAACAAGTCAAATATTAGATATTTATTTAAAATATTGGAAGGACATCATGCAGATTCTTTAGAAAGTCTGTTTACTTAATCGGATTGCTTTAAAATCCGGTAGTATATCAGTAACTGTCAACAAATATGTTATTTGTATGCTTTCAGTTTACAGATACTGACAAACTGACCTCCTCTGGAAGATTATGTAATATCATCACGCTAACAATTTGGCGTAAGACATGTAAAGCTGCTTACTGGTTTAATATTGTGTCTAATGGAAGAAGACATTTGAGCAGTGCCTCAGTGCTTTTAAGTTACTGTTACAAACGACGTGTGTGGTTATATAATATCCCATTTTTCCATTTAATGGTGTGTTAAAACTTTTTAATATCGTGATAATGGTAGTGATTCATACGATGGATAGTTTTGTTATCATTGTAATTCTTTTTTATATTTATACCTTCAGACTCCTTGGATTTGCCCGCTTGGTGCTTTTAAATACGTTAATAACATTAAAAAAATGTATTAACTGCTGTATATCAATAACCTTTCCATTGAATACTATATTTTTTTTTCCAATTTGATCTGTTTATAAGTGAGTTTTTTCCTGCTAATGTTATGTTTTTTATTAAACTTTTGAATTTGAAAAAAATGTTTTTGCTTTTTAAGGAAACTGATTTGTTTGTAGATATTTGCGATTCACTTCAGAAGCGTCAGGAGAACCAACAGTTGTTTACAGATTCCGACCGCAAAAGGTTGTAGGAAAATTTAGGTATGTGTCTGTAACAAACTTCAAAGCAGTTGTGGAATGACATCAATAACAATTATTTAAAATTTCAGATTCATTTATTTGCTGACAATGCTGCGATACATTGTCTGTGTAATTATGAGTAATATATTCAATGATTCATATAATGTTATGAATCATTTCTATCTTATTTACTTCAATTGATACTGTTTGTTTGTTTTAATTGAGAATTGAATTGCTTCAAAATAACCTTCATCTCCTTCGTAAAAGGTACCATTTTGCAGTGAAATATCCATTATATTTTCAAAACGCCTGTATTTGTTTTACGAAGTTCACAGTTTGTTTAACAAGGGACTTCGATTGATAGAAAAAAAATCAATTATTTCATTGATAATATATTCTAATGAATTTACTGTTTGAGTTGATGCCTCATTCGATAATAGGTTTTGCTAGCAAAAATATCTGTCAATACCTGACAACTGATGTAACCTGTTCCTAAGCTTATAAGCTAATGAAAACGACAGGTGTTTTGTATATCTCAGTATTAGTAAGGATTACCTCAAGTTAATAAATCTTACATTGATACTCATCAAGTGACATCTAGAATAATTATATAAATCACTATTCTTAGATATCAAAAATTAAACTTTTCTTTAATTGATAAGTGTGTTCGCATTTTAATATTTTGATCACGCCTGACACCAAAACCTTTATGAAAATCTGCTTTTGTGACCACTAAATGATGTTTTGTTGTAAAGGAATCTTAAATCTAGCAATTTCAAGTGTCTATAGTCCTTGTTAAAGTGAATCTGAGAATCAGTATGTCACTTAAACAAGCCTGCTATTCAAATGCCTCGTTTCTAATAGTTGAGCAAGTAAAAGAGTATTCTTTAAGCCTGGTTTTTCATAGAAATGTACATGATTAGTATAGCATGTATTTACTATAATGGAATTAAAACTGACTTTTTTAAATACATATGATATCGCAATGTAGTGATGATGTAGAAATCTATTCGGTCCTACGTTACTTCATTAAAAAAAGTCGTATGTTTTTTCCTTAAGCACGATTTATTAGCTTTATTTCCTTCAGAAATCCACGTATTTACCCTTTTTAGAATCATTTATCTGTACAAAAGTTATCAAGATAATTTATGAAATGATATATGCACAAAAGATTATTTACATCAGCTGTTAATCGTTTCAGTCTATCTTTGTGGTTGCCATCGATATGAATCAAAGCGTGCCTTTAACTCAACTTGTAGGTTTAATCTATGAATGGATTCATATTTAAATTTCTACAGCACAGCAAAAGTTAATTTTTCTATTCAAACTGATTCCATATTCAAGGTAACCGTTGTACTTTGCTTTGAGTCACAACCAATAGATTGTTCAGGCAAATTAGTTTTTTTCCCTTTGGTCACAATCATTTTTCACTCTGTGTCTTCAATATCGACGAATTTTAAGAATTTTAAGGAAAGGTTGGCTTAAACATATGATCTTGCGCTATTTACACTTGGGAATCGTCATACCGGCTTCGTTATCATCTCTACAGGTGATAATTGAAATATCCTGTAACTTTGTCTGCCATCACTGTGAAGCGTTAATCATACGCTCACATGACTGTTTCATGCGTCAGAAGTTTATCTTTTTTTGGAAAATAATCAAAACGTACATATAACAAGCTGTGTACGTTTTGTAATGGCTCGTTTATCGATGCATTTCAAGAAGTGAAGATTTGTACTTTAAACTGCCATATCAAAATTACTATCATTTTTGTATTGAAGGTGTTAATTTGGTGCCATTCTTGGAAGATTATATAAAACAATCTGTCTCAATTTTCTCCGAAATGGAATACTATTCGGAGAAAAAAAATAACTATGGTTATACCATGTATATGTAAGCATATCGTGATTATATACTGCTTAAAGGCCATTATCGGCGAATGAATATTCTTCTGAAGATGGTCTGCAATTTCGTGCGTAATGTTCTATAATCATTTTGTTCAGTAATGAGGCTTCATTATAGGCTGACAAAATCACATTTATAACAACCTAAATTCGTTTCATTTAAAGGATATTTGCAGTTTAACACTTGATCTGAAACAAAATTGCTGCATACTCATAAACTATCAACTACAAACAAGTGATCTAAGGATCAAAGTAATGGACGTTTTGGCTTTTCACGAGATGTTCAAGTTTGTGATATAATCCATAACTTAGTTTCACTTATTGAAATGTAAAATCCCTTGTTACCAGAACAGACACAAATGAAAATTCACAAATAATAAGAGACTTTGAATGGTATGTTTGAATGATCTCTTGATCATATTTTTTTTGCATAATATAAATTTTATCTCAATATGTTTCCTTGAAGACAAGTTTCAGATGCTTCTTTGGACATTGTCATTTAAACATTGTATTGTCTTGTACTAAAGTATTTCAGAAAATCCCCATTCATGTATTTTTGACCCTCTCTTAAGGATCACATTTATAAACAGAGAATTGTTGAGAAACTTCAGTGTCTGCAGAAGTAAGATATACGGAAGGTACCATGACTTACATTTGAAAGTCTCCAGCTCACGACCCTCTAAAATACCAATAAAACCTTTTTATTGTCACTCTGTATAGAGCTTCAATAAATAGTCAGCAATTAATGCTTTACTTCGGGCACTTGTTTAAGCCGCTTTCCTACAATTCCTATCTAATATAATGTCTTTTACGTTTATCATTCTTCTTATTATCACCATTATTACCATTATTATCATTTTTAACGACCAACATATGTATGGAATGATTTTCTAATTGTGAAACCTTTTATTTTGTCCTTCTATCTCTAAAGTGGGAAATATTCTTGCATAATTTAGTTACCAGATAAATACTTCATGTGAAAAGGATCTCGTTGGTCTGAAATCTTGTCACATTCTTTGAAACAAAACCTACGATTATCGTTAATGTCTAAAAACATGAAACCTACACATATTTCCTGCTATTGTCTCTTTGTTAATTCTGTTAGAAAGGCTTTACACCAATTTACTTTGCAAATATAAATTTTGTATCTCTTATCTATGTGTTATTGAAATTTGTTATTTAAGTGTTCATATAGTTTTGGATACTATTATAACACCATAAATGATTTATAACATCTTTGAAAAATATATTTGCTAACAATGCAGTGGCTGATGATAAAGACAGTGTGTTATAATTAACATTAAAAAAGTTCGCCAATAAAATATAACTGATCTAACTGTTTTAAAAGACAGGCAGGCAATAATTTTCAATAGAGAGGAAGTACTTCGAAAAGGGCAAATAAACAACTTGAAGTATGACAAAGGTACTGATTTATTAACAAAAACACTTCAATATGTAAATTATTGCGACCAATGCTGTGATATTCGTCTTGAAGACAGATTATCGTTCTCCCTTCACAATACGTATGGCAATTCTCAATGAAAAGTAATGCCTGTGTCAACTTCCAGCGGATGGTCGCTTCTTGATATATTATAGAATTCTGTAAACTATGGTTTGTTTCCTGTGCTGGTAAATGGAAAATCTGTGTTTTTCTCAGATGGCATTGTCTTGACAGCTGCGTGCAGCATATGTGCTTTATTTCAGTTTAAACAGCAAAACCTCAAAAACGTCAAAAAAGAAAATTCTATATTAAGTAATTGTATTGCTTATTTATAATTTAATGAATGTAAAGTTACTTTTATCGATCAAAACTAGAACATTTAGTATTTGGTTGCGACATACCTAAAGTATTAAGAGTGTCAGTTGAGTATGTCTCTGTACAAGAACAGAGAGATCATGCATGGAAATTATGAAGGTCCTTGAGGTTATACTATATTTTTTCTGTAACATTTTATATAATTTTAGCAGAGTTTTGTTTAGACTACGTGCCAATATAAGTCGTTCAACACATCAATCGGAAAGTACAATTAAGCCATTTCAAATCACAAATCAGTCGGTATTTTCTCTCCTTTGAACACTGGAATTATTTTCTAGACAAAGATTCAAATAAAGAACCTTACAACCAATTAACTTAATTACAATTACTATATCTACTTTATGAACTTTAACAGAGCGAAAAGGATTATGAAGTTTGACTCTGGACGAGTTCCTGTAAGCCACCTTTGTTACCATGGTGACTGCTCATACCTGAAAGGTATAGGAAATAAATGAATTGAGATTTTTGTTAAATTTGATGTTTTTGTTTCAAACACTGAATTATTTAAAGCACTGCCTCTCCGGTCGTGTGGTTGAGGTCATATGCACCGTCACCTACCATGCTATTTTTTGTGAGAAAGTTGTCAGTTTCAAGTCTTTACAAGGAACGCTGGCTAGGTAAACTGTGGTCTTGATATGACTTTGACTGTTAGACGGCGTTAATTGAACAAAACCAAATCGAAGGAATCCTTTATTCTTAACTGCCTTACAACAGTTTCAGTTCATTTAACGCAGAGAAACTTAATTTTAAGTAAGCATTTTGGAACTAACAAAATAACAACAGAGAGCTATAGCAGATGACAGTTTATGTCAAACAGACAAAACTTGGGAACGTTGTAGCACAGAATTTCTTTCTAAAACACTGCGCTTAGCAGCTTTAGATGAAAAAGGTAAAATATTTCATCTGAACTATGAACGCTTCTGTTGTGCGCAACAGTCAACCTAGCAGTTAAATGCATGTACGCCTGATAAAAAACCGGTAAGGTTCATTTAACATTTTGAAAAGCATATTACATTAAATATAAACGCTTTGAAATCTTGATATAATTCTATGACGCATTATTTTTGAAGAATAACATAATCAAAGGAATAATAAATACGCATTTTATGGAATAACTGAGTGATAAAATTAAATATTCTCCGTTAATTTCTCAGATTATCTAACTTATTTCGCAATTTGAAACTAATACTATTTCCTACTTTTTTCAAGTAAAAAAAGTTTGTGAAGCAGAAGAAATTAGAACTATATAATTTGGATGTTTATGGCTTAAATAGTAACATTACAAATATACAAGACGCCTTTTAACTTCCGTGCAAAAAAGGCAAATGAAACCTCAGGGAAATTATTATTATCGTTGTGCCATACATATAAATTTATCTTCCAGACGATTTGCCATTGACATTAATCAAATGATTAATAGGTAAGATATTTGTCTAAAAATACGAATGATAAAATAATGTGTATGAAGTCTGTGACAGCAGCAAAACTTTGGTTTTAGGTTCTGAGTAACACTGAGGTATTGTGAACGGACGAGGGACTTGCACAAACATACTTGCCGCTATTTCATGTAGATTATATTTTGCTGTTGAAATTTAAATTCATAATACTTGCATCTGTTAACTGTGCGTTATCGTAATAATTCTTCACGTTTATAGAAGCCAAGATATCTAATCTAGATCCAGCTTAAATAATTATACTATCAAATTACACATAACAAACACATCACGAAATCACGAAAGCATGGGTGTTTAATTATACAAATACCGCTTAATATGGTAACAAGAAATGAGCAGGGAGTCAATATTTTTAAGCACCGAGTAAAAAGTTGAAAGGGCTATAAAAAATAATTATTTAACTTTGTAAATGTTTTTGCAATTCTAATACCGAAATTTAAATGCCATTTTTTAATGTTTGAAGAGTGTCATTATTCAAAGGACAAATGTCTTTGCGTATACTGAAAAGGGACTGTCTCGTTTTTCTCTAATACTGTGTAACATGTAATTATCTCTTCCAAGGCAAACATGAATTATTGATGCTTTGAATCTGTACATGCCTGTTGATAGGTTCAGCTTTATGGCAATCACTTCCAATACTAACATGGAATGGTTCAGAACTTAGCTCAGCTTCGTACTTCAGCTATAGCTCAAGTATTGGACTGTTGAAGGATTATCTGCTATATGTATTCGTAGATGGATATTTCTTTTGAATTTGGTGAGTTCGGGGTTATTCTGATTTTCGACATACACTGATTAAGTTGGGTTGTTAGACAGTTAAAAGTGCTCATCAAGTTTGGTATTTGAAATTAAAAAGGTTTTATATAAAAGCATATGTACAATATTTTGTTCTTGTTTATATACGGAAATGTTGCATGAATGATTTGATTTTATGATAAAATAACTTTCATCACAGCAGATTGAAATCATTCTAATTCAGATCATTTTTTGTTTTGTTTTAATTACTTAGTTTTTGAAAGTTGACTTTTACAAATTCAAGACGCTTTGCATGAAAGTTTTTTTTGTGCTATTTTTTTTCTTCAAAGCTTTTATTTTGGCTCTATGTTTGTTATCACACAAATGACAGGTTTATATTAAACACTGAAATTCCTTTTAGTATGCCAATCTAACAACTTTAGCAAGCATTAATGCAATGCATTTATTGAATAATCGGCAAAAAATATTGCATTTATTTATGATGATTCAGGTATCACAAAATGACATATTATGATATTACGACAGGCATATTTACAAAATCTTGAGGCATGTCATTTGAGCAAAACATATATTAAAAAAACATGAAAATAGAGAGAAAAAAAGTGATATTTAATTTGTCTGTCCGCAGTAACAAAGGTAAATAATTTATTATCCTCAGCATTGTTCCTGTTATAGAATAGAATAGAATAGAATAGAATAGAATAGAATAGAATAGAATAGAATAGAATTTATTTGCATTTATTTGCATTTTAACCCTAACAAGATAATAAGATGGTGAAATAGCGAGATCGCATGTTTTAGTTATGAAATTTAACAGGTTTAGATTATATGTTTGTTTAAACCACTGACAATAATCACGTAGACGAGGTTATGGATAATTAATGTCTTAAATTTGCATGCGGAGAAGTTATGAAACATTTCCGTTAAGAGCATTCACTGGTAAGATAATTGCTTATAATTGCTTAACACAGCTTCCGTTATATTTATTTACTGTATATAATATATAAGCATTTCGTAACTGAGAATCGGTATTAAAATGGAACAGACAAAGAATCAGTAAGAAGTATACATTGGTGTCTATTTTGTGTCTTTGTTTTATAAAGACGTGTTTTGCTGCTATATAAACTAAGGGCGTCTCTTGAAACTGAGAAATATAATGTGATCATTCACTGATGTGCAGTTTACTGTAACACAGTTGTAATGATTATTTACAGAGCATAATCATATGGATAAGAGAAGTATTAAGTTTGTACTATCCTTTAATATAAAAAAATATGAAATGTTAAAGGTATTAAATTGAAACTATTACAAAAATGTAAACAAATATTACATTAACTAATTAATCTTTTGCCTCAGCTTAATAATTTATCAGTAAGACACTAAATGGAATTGAAAAAGCTCAACTTAATTACCTACATGTTTCATAGTTTTCTCCTTTATTACTGAAATGTGAACACTTACAATTGTCTTGGACTTGTTACCTTTTTTCCAAAGAGATCAAGCTATCTGTATGTTTCCAGTGTTTATTCTGTTTATTATTATATTAATAAATGTATAGTTATTGTGTCTATTCTGGTTTATTACGCTCATATCATAGCAATAAGTTTTGCAGTTGTTTCATATATTTAGACTGTGTCAACATTTCGGCTATCATTCAAGTTAGTTTTTCTCCCTATAAGTGGTTATATACTGTATCGAGGTTGTATTTGTCACTGTCTCTTCATTGCTAATTTGCCACTTTTGGAATATGTATTTTGTTTTCTTTTGACTTCTGCATTAAGATTCATTTATATATAACTTACGACAATAAACTGTACGGGAGGATAAGCTACAGCAAATGTTACTCAATGACTTTACTTATTAATTATCATAATTATGATATTATTCTCAATACAATGTACTCGGAAATCCTAATCATATATCTTCAAGTGAACTTCAAATTAGGAATAAGACCTAGCTATTATAAAAGGTAAACAGAAACAGATGGTAGACGAATAAAATTTATTGCTTGAACGTGAATATTAATTATAGTAAAAAAACAGGTGCGCGATGACGTAGTATCCTACTAATGAATTTATTATGCTTCAAATGACGTTTTGGATAGTATTGACAGGCTCATTTGAAAAATCGATTGCGTTATGATCACATTTTGCATCTTTAGTTTACTATTGAATGGTTAAAAACAATTCCTATTTTACGAAACTAATTCACTGTCTACCAATAACACCATGATTAATGTTTGAAATCTCCTGAGAATAGATTCTACTGACAACGTTGTGGATTTTATTTCTGTATGTTGATTAATGAAACGTGTAATATCATATGTGGATATGTAAATGCATCAATGGACAACTTATATCCTTGTTGTTCAATTAAATGTCTGGTGATCCATCAGAACGGAAGATTTGCCAATAGTCACTTTGGCAAAGGACAATAATGAAACTCCTAGAAGCAGAAGTGTATTATAAGATAAAATGATTTTTATTGAATAGCGTGCCTTTCTCTTTATGATCTCGTCTTGATTAGTGAAGGATTCTTTTTTATAATTATGTCATACACTAAGTGACAAAAAATAAAATGATTTTCTTTATCGAATGCAAAAAATAACTTATGTAAGTATTTGTAACTAAGAAATAGTTTTCCTATAAAACGATCAAGACAAATTATAAAATACAAGTACTTATTGATGTAAGTTTGATAAAATGTCCGCCTGACAATATTATCATTGTGCACATTTTTTCAGCAGATGATCTGTCCTAATATTTTATGAATGACATTAAGCTTCCAGTGATGGTACATATAAAACATAAAGTTCTTAGTTGCTATTGTCTTGACAGCCGCGTCATGATCGGGTATTTCGTTTTCTACTAGGTAAAACAAACCTGAGAATGAAGCAGCAGTCTCGTAACTGCAATGACTTGCTGCAAATGACATTTTCAGAGATAAATTAATTTTAATGATGTTGCTTTTTTTCCAATTGCGTGAATTTCGTAGACTTTAGATACAACAAACCTAAGAACCGTAACGTTTAACTATATTTTACCAGTGTGTGTGTAAAAAAAAAAAAATATTTCACTAGTTTGGAAACCATATCATTTGCAAAGAGTGAACATCTGTTCCTTAGCACGTATTAGTTAATATCTCCTGGCTGTATATTACCTCCATTTAACTTTAAAATTTTGTTTTAATTAAATCAGGATTGAAAAGATTGATCTCTAAACAGGCTCATAATGAATCATCTTTTTTAATTAAAATCGATTGTATGAATATCAGAGAGAGTTTGACACCTTGATTTTTATTGTTATATGCCCACTCGTTGCCATGGCGATATAGCCTACTGAAGTGCAGCGATAAATTACTTTTTATGCTGTACTGTGATTTCAAATAAAATACTGAAATGCATTTAAAACAATGCCATATCATGTAAATGTGACGAGTTAAATTTTTATTTATTTTGAATTTTTGTAAATAACAAACCATTCAGCTTATGTAAACAGTATTTGTTATTTTTCTTAAGCAACCAAAATATTTCAAAGATATGAAGCGATATATTCTTTTTTTCGATATTCAGGACTATTTATATGCATTGATAACAGAACACCAACATCGTTCAAAATTCTTTTTCACAAAAAAACGAGGCATTTTACCTCACGTGAAATATTCGAATAAATTTTAATTATAAGTTAAATAAAACATCCATGTACATAGGAGCGAATAATCGTCCAAACGATCTACCATTTATAATCCTATTATAAAATTACAACAAGTTATATATTGAGTGAACTAGATTTTTGTTTAAACAAATGTTTCTCTGGCTGAAACAGGCAGTTTCAGCCAATGTTAGTTGATTGTGATTGCGGGGTATGATAGGAAGAAAGGCATGCAATGATAATTTGCTACGTAATTCTTTGTATAACGATCGTACAGTAAATATTTACAGAACATTTGCACATCTGCCTGTAGAAAAGTGTATCTTGAAAAAAAAATCGATACCAAGAACTTAAAACACTAGAGCTTAGAATAAAAATGATACTTTGAAAATACGGATCCAATAGCTATCTGTGAAAAGAAATAATATACGAACATTGCCTTTCGATGACTCTGTGAGACTGTTTGAAGAACTTGGTTCACTAGTTTCACCAAATTAATTTGTTTTCCTAAAACTATCTTTACCACTGTTTGAGTGTACGGAATAATATTACGTATGACTGCAGAACGTTTTAAGTTATTGGATTTATATATGAATCAGAACTTATGTGACCAATATATGTGAATTCTAAATACTGGAGAATTTGGTAAAACCATTCTGTCATTATCGAACGAAGGATAAAGGTAATGTTTTACATTTTGTCTCATAAGCAAGAATGCAAACATTCCTTTTCAAAGAAACAAAATTAGTTTAGCAAAAATCATGTTTTCTTGTTTAGCTATAGAAGAAAAATACTTCCTCGGACGTAAATCAAAACAATGCATATATAACGCATAATTACGGAAACGCTGGAGGGACATTTAGGACTTACGACCTTTAACCTACGACTTAATAGTTATGACTTACAACTTAAAACTTACGATTTGAGAGTTAACACTGTACACTTATGACTCGTGAAATTTATCAGGAAAAGAGTGACAAGGTGAGCTTTTGTGATCACCCTTCATCCGTCCGTCCAGTCGTCTGTCAAAAATTTCATGTCTGCACGATAGAGGTTTTATTTATCTTTTGATATTAACCAAACTTGCACACAACTTAAATCAACATATCTCGGTTCCTTTCTTGAACCAGCTATTTCCCGTTTTTTTCTAGAGTTCTGGCCCCTGAAAGGTCACAAAATTGGTTATTTGGTCTTGTCTGCATGATAGAGGATTCATTTATTATTTAATTTTCACCAAACTTGTACACAACCTATATCATCATATGATCTTTGCTCCTTTCTTAAACCAACATTATTACTTTATTGGTTCCAGAGTTACGGCCCCTGAAAGGACATGTACTTGTTACATAGAGTTATAAAGTAAAAAGTAAAAACAATCTCCTTCTCTGAAAGCATAGGGCCTAGAAAATTGTTATTTTATATTTAGCATCATCTAGTGGACCTCTACCAAAGTTGCTTAAATTATGGCCCAAGGGTCAAAATTGCCTGCAAGTTTGGAGTCAGTGTGTTATTGCATTTGCATACAGTTACTCTCGCTAGCAAATATTCAAGCAACTAGTGACAGGTGAGCGACCTAGGACCCTCTTGTTGAGCCTTTAAGAATAAATTGCACTTTAACAGTTAGTGTTAGGTTTTCCAAGTATTCTGTGTTTAATCATTAGTGTTTTAAAAGTCTTATGTCCTTATTGTTAAATCATAAGTGTTAAGTGATAGGTCCTAAATGTTAAGTGTTGTTTAGATTGTTAAGTGTTAAACAATAAATCATTAGTGTTAAGTCCTTACTTTTATATCTGTGATTTAAGTGTTAAGTCCTAACTGTTATATCTGTGATTAAAAGATGAATGCTAGTTTCTCACTTGTTAGGCTTAACCTATTAGCTTGACTTCCCTAGGGATAAGGAAAGCTGTTCTACATACCCTGCTGCAGTTAACCTTGGTTTAAGTCGTGCATGTACATATATCAATGGTAAAAAGACTTACGACTTTGAAACATTAGTTTTTTATTCAATGTGATAAACCAACCTCAGATTAAGTCCTGTAACTGTATCTTGAATTAGGACAAAATCATGCACCTTTTTTGAGTTTACAATATCATGGTTAATGTAAGATGATAAATCCATTGTTTAATTTTTGCATGGGATATGATATATCCAATGTTATCAGAGATTGTCTGAAATTTCAGATATATTATCCAGCCAATTAAGTAATGTTATAGCTTTGAGTCTCACTTTTAGATGAATTATGGCAAAAATATGCACACTTTTGGGACCCCCTCCGTGGTCTGGTGGTTCAGTCGAATCGCTGAGATCTCTCACTGATGGAGGGCTATGGGTTTGAGCTCTTCTACCGAGCATGGCTCTTAATGTGAGAACACTTGGTAGTTTGCGCCGGAGGAAGGGTGTTTAGTACTCTTAAGTTGTAAGTCGTAACTGTTAGGTAAGTTAAAAGTCGTAAGTCCTTAATATCCCTCCAGCGTTTCCGGACATAATAGTTGATAGTAATACAGAGTTGATCATACTAACAAAAACTTAATGCTGATTTTGTCAATACCTCAAACTACAATAATAATATTGAAATGTATCTTGTTATTGACTACCTAAGTATTCTTCCTTCAAGACGTAGTGATATCTGCAAGTTGAAAAATGTTTACTTTTTTTACTTTAAACAAATAAAAAATAGTTTGAATATGCAATTTTTGGCTATGTCAATACTTACATATTTCGAATGAAGTCTTCATTTCAAAAACTATCAAGTTGCTTTGTTTCGTATTTTGTTTTGCATTCAAATGAAGTTCTTGACTACCAAACACTCATCTTTTCAATTGTAGGGCAGTTTGTAACTTAAGTTTCATTGATCATTTATATAACACGTATAAAAATCTGTATTAATTTATTTTTATATTTAATTAAATTGCATTAAAAATATAAAAGAGGAAAATTTCCAAAATCTATAGCTATTTGCACGTCTTCAGCCATGTAACCTGTAAGGATCACCCCCTGTGTATTTACTTTCAAAAAAAATGTTACATGAAGATTTTAATTTTTTCTGTTGGCATTAACTATATGTCAGAGTAGTGCATTTGTCGTTCAAGATTGAAGTTATTCGTATGATAAAGCACTGCCAAGAATACCACCAAGTCGAGTCAATATACGTGCGAGGACTGTCTCCTATATTGTCTCTGTAGACTCGGTCTGAATAATTGATGTTTGAAAGTCTGTAGAGAAATTATGTGACGGTGCTGTACAGGATATCTCATTGATCAGAGCTAAGTTAATAAATTAGGATAGCTCATGTATATGTTGTGAATTACCTGAAAATAAATTCGTAATTATGAATTTGTCAGTGATAATTCTGTGTACCGACGAAAACACACGTGTGATAAAATTCTACTGATGCAAATTGGCTTTGAGAATTAAAACAGTTGGCCCTGTATAATGTTGTCATTGGGAAGACTTTGGAATAATCACTTGATTAAACAAAACATTAATTGTTGTATCTGCTGCGTGTTGAATATGAAATCCTAGTAAAGATATAAAAGTCTCATAATGCTCAATGTTATAAACATATCAGTGACCTATTACTTTTCAAATAACCATTATTATTGAATTACTTTGTATATTTTAGTATAAGAATTTAAAACAACAACAACAAGTGTTCCTATCTGTTGATCTCGAATAATTATATATTATAAAATACCTTACATTTGATGCTGTGCGTGCTTTTATTAAGTTCATTTTACTATAGGATATTCCAGCAGTTGTTTTGTTAATTGTATTTATTTGATCAGTTTTGATTATGGTTAAAATTACTTCTTCTTTTAGATTTCTTGTATGCACGTCATATTTGTCTGTTGTTCGTCGTTAATTTGTCTTTTATATTGTTGATAGTTTTTGTTTTCTTTCCTGAGGATATAGAAAATATGAAAATATATTGTTTTGCGGGGAACAAACTACGACAATCTAAATCTTATGTTGTTTTGCAAACGCTGCTTTATTACTAAATGATATTGAAAAAAATATTGTTATTATTGCTTTTGTTATTATCCGTATTATTATTATTATTACAAGCCACTTTACTCGCTTTTTACTCGACGTTTTAGCCACGATTCACATTGTTCAAGATAAACGGTGAAAACAAATTATATTTCCGGAAAAAAGAAATCATATAAATTTGAAGTAATATGTATTGAAAACATTAAAATGCTAACAGGAAAGTGATAAATGTAAGTGGCTGATATAACAGTAATAGATGATTTCCCATTTCAACACAAATCAAAGATCCAAGTGATGTAAAACTGAAAAATAAATGTCTCGTAAAGGTATTGTAATCGTTGTCTCATAAAGATATTGTAATCGTTGTCTCATAAAGATATTGTAATCGTGCAAAATCTAACAGCACTCTATCATTCCATCATATTGGTACAGAATCTATAAATAGATGTTAAATTCCTATGGATAACCTATGGACTATACAGAAAACCTAGGATTCTCATATCTGTATTTTCTTCACAGCTGCTTTTTGTTCCAGTTTCGACAATACAATATTAATGATAGACTCTAGGGTCATAAATGTATAAAATCGATGCAAATAGACATTTCTGAAATGAAACTCAATGTTCTTAATGATGTTACTGTTTACTTATACATGTGTAAAATAACCTTTCAACCAATTTATTTAAAATTTGTGTATAAAAAAACAAAACATGGCTGAGTAAGAAGTCTTTTGACAACAATCTAGAGTTATGCCTGTTAAATATGAAAGTATGTTAACTTTGGATCTTGCTAAATGTTTTCACCAATATTTTGTGTATTGATAATTTGAATAATTTCGAAACTGTATATTCTCTCCATTTAACATATCTCTTTAGAATTGGAGCACGCTACATTCCTTATCACCAAGTAATTATAACTGAAATATCGAATAAACTATAATTCGTCTAAGATATGACTGCTATATTACGATATTGCTCGTACGTAAAAAATACAGAACATTCGAATACGAGTGTTTCATCTCAGCGCATTTACAGAAACCATAAGTTCCATAGTTTCTGCTAAGTATTAATAACAGCTAAGTATTAATAATTAAGGCATAAATACTGACAATCGATGCCTCAAGCATACTGCACGGGGGAACTGCTTTATCAAAAATATTCGTTGATTTCCAGAATTAATTTGTAATATCTTGATATTGAATATTGTGTGTTATTTAATAGATGTATTTATCACGTGTAGCAGCAGCTCATATGCCTTCTAGATGCTAAAACATTTAAATTACGTTTTTCCACGCACTGAAAAAATACGCCAAATATGTAAGTTTCACATTTTTTTCTTATAAGCAAGAACAGAAATGTTTATTAAGAAAAGAAGCGAAACATTAGTTACACTGTAAAAGCATGTTTCCATTATAATTCTTGATGTAGAGTGGACAGTCACATACTTCGTTGTGGCATCAATTAATGGAATGCACATACATTTCCAATGTTCAAGATTGAATACGAGTTGAACCCTATTATTCTAATGAAAAATATTAGCAAATTTCTAAATCTATCTAATTCAGACTTCAGGCACAATTTACATTTACGCATGCTAAACATTGATTTCAGAAGACAAAAAGAAAATGCATAAGTCAGCTTAACTCTTGGGAAATCACAGAAACTTCACTTGTATTGGGATGCATAATGGATTCATATCAATCAGCTCTACAGTACGAGTATAGATGCCAGGTACTTCCATTATCACAACCTGTCATAAAAACAAAAATATTCACAATCATTAGTAGTAAAATGCATGTTGAAAAATGGGAAGTAAACAGTTTCTCATGTTTTTGGAAGGGTATAAGATACAATCATATACATGTTTTTGGAAGGGTATAAGATACAATCATATATATGTTTTTGGAAGGGTATAAGATACAATCATATACATGTTTTTGGAAGGGTATAAGATACAATCATATACATGTTTTTGGAAGGGTATAAGATACAATCATAGGAAGGGTATAAGATACAATCATATACATGTTTTTGGAAGGGTATAAGATACAATCATATACATGTTTTTTGAAGGGTATAAGATACAATAAGATACAATCATATATATGTTTTTTGAAGGGTATAAGATACAATCATATATATGTTTTTGAAGGGTATAAGATACAATCATATATATGTTTTTTGAGGGTATAAGATACAATCATATACATGTTTTCTTGAAGGGTTTAAGATACAATCATATACATTTGCCTTGAGATTCTTATACCTAATTTTCAAATGGAAATAAACAAGCCTAGATGAATGATAAAGGTGTGTTGTATTCAGTTTAATCCTTGACTTGACTTTCTAATACTTCATTATACACTGTCTTGACATGTTGAAAAAAATGCCTTTGGTGAGTATATGCCTGCTATAAGTTTTGATCTCATCTGACTGAATTTTCTACGTTGTTATTTTGCAATTATAGGAGGGGCTTGTGAAACAAAAATAGCCACTTAGATCACGTAAAAGACACAATGACACCTCTGTGTTAAGAGTCGTGATAGTTCTAAGTGTGCAGCCGTAGTGACTGTAATTATATGTGTTAGAAATTCAGATAACGACAGGTCTATATTCATTCCTCCGATCAATACACACATGTATAAAATTAACGGAACCCTACACTCATTTTCAGTTATTTGAGTAATATCTGACTCAATTATCGTTGATATGCAGACTAGAATATTACATTTGACAGTTTAGTCCATAATTAAGGATAGATGTTAATAGTCTTTATTCACTTGCTCTCAAACAATGTCGGTAAGTAGGTTTAAATTCGTTGAAGCATAAATTGTGTAATCATTTTTTTATCAGTTATTGTAGAACCTGCAGTTATTTACATATACTACCAAAACTAATCTTTTACGTTCGAAATCGCCATGTCTTTCCTCTTTGAATTATTGATGTCTTTGATCTATGTGCATGTAGACAAGGTCTTAGGCATATCTGTTGGGAATATGTGATGGATCACAACTAATGTTATAATCTTTTAAAAAGCTTCAGTATGTATATCTATTGTGTTTATTTCTGTTTATAGGGCAAATAAGTTATATGGCATGGCCTTGCTTTTCAAGGTGTGTTTCGTAAAATCAGAGCGAACATATTTTCATATTGAGATTTATTATTTCATTATTATCCACGCAGGTAAAATATGAAATATTTCTGTTACAGTCACTACTACTCTGAAAACGTAAGGGTAAAAATGAAAATGTATGCGTTTTTCTTCTAAAATAAGTGTTGATTTTTGATAGAGTTCGAAAGGATTTGCTTTGGAAGGAGATCATTTGTTTGTTTCAGTCCTTGTTTTCTTTGAATTTGTAGTATTACAAATTTATGTAAAAGTATTTCTGTCGCTTTAATAATAGTTCAGCACTGTTGTCATATATGGAAAGCCGCATATATAAATCTCCATCGGACATTACTGTGGCTTTCCTTAACTGCGGCTTTTTCATAGTTATGCATTTCCGAGTTTTGCTATCCAAAGTTGTCTGTGTTTGGCACCTGACTCCTTTTAAAACTGTTTGGTCCGAGGTTTTGTAAAGTCCAACTGTCCTGTTCATCAGATTGAAAATGATTCGTGAAGTATTCATTGTATATATGATTAAAATAAAGATAATTATGATAAATATATATATGATGTCAGTTTATCCCTAAATATAGAAAACTAGCACACAATTATCGTGTTTCCCAATATAGTCAGAGACTATGGAAGAAGCAGAGAACGAGCGTACAGTAGATGATTTTTTTTTTTTTTATTTTTTTTTTTTTTTTTGATTTGAGGCCTAACAAGTTTGTCACTGAAAATCAGAGATTTGTTAATTTACTTTTGTTGTCACCATGGGTTTATGATGTTGGCGTGGTAACAATGTTCTTCCGTTGAGATTTTAAGGTGACTGTGAGGGTTTACTAACTCAACCTTGACGTATTTTTTACTAAGTTTAATTAGAATTACCAAAAAAAATATTATTCATATTAGATATCATTTTTACTATTTGATAAACGTTCAGCATTTTATATAATCCCTTCATAATATTTTTTATGAATATTATAATAGAACATTAACTTGTGCGTTGAAACATACGTTCAAGACTTAAATACGATAAGAAATAAGTGTTCAATTGTTTGCATAAGCTATTTGTAAGGTAGCAAAATTCGATACAATTTAAATGTATTCTTGGATTTCCTTCAGTGTAATTATCTGCTACAAAATCTACATAACCTTTCAAGATTTCAACTCCCCTCAACCTATAAAAGCTTAAGTGATATCACTGAATATATACGTATAATAATATAAGAGATTATTGGTCTTAATTACAGCATATCAGGATTACAGGAGTGTCACATAAGTTCAAGGCTTCGACATTTAAGGGGAAGTGATTTAATCTATATTCTGTAAAGGCTTGGTTCTGAATAATTGATGGATTTTTTTTTATTTCGTATCCGTTACAGAAACATTAATTTTGTTTAATTACTTTGCAAGTGTTCAGTTGCATACTTTGGGAAGATAACTCTTTTTATAACTGACTCATTATAATTGAACAACTTCAGATATGTATAGATTTAATACATAAAACTACGCTTTTTTTGTTAGTACATGTACTGACATAACTAAATGAATATCATAATGACACAAGAGATGACTGCAGTATTTTACTTAAACATGTTTTATGTTATTTACGTTTGAACCTAATTGTTATTAATAGCTTTAACACATTATGTGCAAATCTTGTTTCAATTTTTAGTGCAAAATGGTTTAGAGATTCGGTTCCAAAATTATCTGTAAATAAATCTCTTTTAAGACTGAGATAACAATGTTCGATCGATGAGTCTGTTAGTCTATGTAAGTTAATTGATTTAACCAGTACATTAAATGGAAATTTTCTTCACAACAACAAGCAGAAATTGGATTACCATTGATTATAAGATGAAAAGTATTAGTTATTGCGAATCACTTGCAGCATAGATTCAGAAGGTACTGATAGGTTAACAAAAACATTGGAAAAAATATAGTAAAATGACGATAAGGTAGGGGATACTTCATATCTGTGCATTTCTATATTGTTATTCATTTAACAAGTATTTTTAAATAAAAGCTCAAAATATATTGTACTAAAGGTTTTATATGGAGTTGTAGATTTAATACTGGGACATTTTGACAGAAGAAAATCTCGGTGCTGATGAAACATGATCGTTTGCTTTGATCAAGCTGCAGTTTTAGAAACATGCATGTTAATATTTATCATTTTTTAGTTTGTGGGTGTTCAAAATAGAGGTGTTTTTTGTAACAATGGTTTAAATCTGTTTGAGGAGTAAACATTTTTGGCGTGAAATTTCCGGCTTAGTGCTAGTTGTTCGTCCGACATGCTAGCACGCCTCTGAGAAACATCTACACTTATTCTAATTTTGATACATTAAACCTTTTCTTTGAAAAGGGAAATTGTTACTCGATAGAAAGATAATATGTCAATGTAAAAGATAATGCTTCAATTTAAGAAGTAGCTTTAATTTTCGTAACAGTGTTTGAACACTGCACATTGTCATGTAAAATGTGTATTACACAGGCTTGTATACCTTCATAATGTACATTGCAAGAAACATGCACGAGGTAACACCTACACGACGCAATATCAAATATGCTTTTGTCTCATTTACAATATTTATGAATAAGCAATGTGTATTTATTACTTCAGCCTACTGTTCAGGGAGTGTTTTAACCTAGTATAAGGACTTCGTCGTACTCATTATATATTTTCTTTGTAGACGAGGTCCTGAATAATTGATGCCTTTAATTTGTATGTCTGTTCAGAAGTTGTGTTAATGGTATTTCATATGGGATCAGAGCATAGATCAGAGATCATTTTGTAACATAGATTTGCTTACACATTCTAACTGATTATGAATAATACAAGAATGCCTTGCACTCACTTACGGATATTTCTCTGAATGTTCTGGAAGAAAATTATGCGCGTGGATACCAAATTATAACTTTATATGGATTATCTTAAGGGATATAGTTAATGGAAAAATTCCACTCGCTTTATGTTAATTATTAAATTGAAAACCATAAAAAAGGAAGTTAGTAAAACTGTTTGTTTCATATATTGACGTCATTATATTCAGTCAGTATTAAGTGTTCTGTTTTGTTTATATAAGATAGAAGGCTAATTCAGACTTTTATTCAGTTGTCTTCGACAGCTCACAGGCTAAAGGGCGTCAGTGTAAAATGATAAATTCTTTTAATTTCATTCGTTTGATAGTTTAGACAGATCACAAGACATAGAGGGTAAAGATAATGTTATCTTAAATTGAGTTAAACGTAAGAATAAGTCTTGGTATGTATTAGATCTATGTTATAAAAGAGAAGTTTTGTTTTATTTCAGGATGCTCATTGAACTCAATGAAACCAGTCTATTATAAAACTGCTCAATAAAGGAAGATGAAACAACTAATATTCCAAACAGGCTGTCAGCCGTTTTACGGAGTAGCTGGAGCAAATGCTATGAACAGTACGAGGTTCGGTTTCGTTACTTGCTAGAGTGTTACAAGGTTGTGCTCAAAATGATTCTACAGTACCAGTGTATATAGACATTATAGAGACAGAAGAGCAAAATAGCGCTGAAACTGACTCTGGGGCGGTAATGTATATTGTAGCCGTGTTAGTTTTCTATTCTGCCGGGATCGTTACAATGATTGTTAAGTATTTACGAAGAGAAAAGAGAGAACTTGAAGAAGAAAGAATTCTTGAAGACTTTTTTCGAAGTATGCCAGCTTATAAAAAAGAACGTGAACAAAACAATGTAAACCGTGTAGCAATCCATGCTTTTCATGCCCTCACATCGTTTTCTTACGATGATGCAGATGATGATATTGATAGTTCTGATGAGGATGAATTACGTGTTATAAACAATCGTGCAGAAACAATTCACGAGGTTGAAAATGAACATTACACCTGTTCAGCAAACGTGACAATCTCGGAAGAGAAGGAACAACAACAGGATGACAGTATTGATCAAAATACTGAAGTTTTAAGCCATAAAGAACCCGTTACAGCTTACAGAAGAGCTGGAAACAATTATTTGAAACTGTGTTGTTACCTATTAGCTTTTAAAGCTGTAAAGACGGGGCCTTTTATTTAAGGTGCATATCTACAGTACAGGTGCAAGATAATTCATATTAGATTTATATGAAATGTATTGAGTTCTGATATAAATTGGTAGGCAATATGTAATAAAGTAAAAATCTTTAAAATGTTTAAAACAAACATTTAATTATAAATTTTCTTTAGAAACGTATCGATAGTTTTTAAGTCTCATTTTGCCATATAAGGTAAAAATTAAAGGATGGAAAATGAAAATGCACTTTCTGTTGCTTTTTTATGTACAGTTACACAAGTGCATCACTAAATATGAAATAACCTTCAAATAAAATTTGTCAAAAGTATATCAGTTCAAAACCGATGCATCAATAAGTATACATTCAATAAGTTAATTTTCATTGGAATATTTTCTTTTAATGAGAGGAAGAAAAACAGCTGCTGGTGATAGTTTGTCTCGTTAGAAGAGGCCTTTGATTTCAGCCACACATGTTAACATTAGCGTTATACTTCTACTAGGATTCCAATATTAAAAGGTAAAGCCATAAAGTCATACTGTATAATTGAAATGTCTCATTATTTTAATCACGTTGTGTCGTTAATCAAACATGCGTGCATGAGGACAATCGCGTGTACCTGCTGTCGCTTTTATAATTAGTTTTCCAGACAGAATTATTGTTGATATTATTCAATATTCTGAAAATTGTATGACATAGCAATGACGCAGGAAACACGCTAACAGAAAGTTGTAATCATGTTTGTTTCAGAGTGCTTTTAGCGCAATGTTATACCGGTAATCAAATGATTTTATAACATGCTACTGCACAATTACATCGTAAATTTTATACCAGGCAAAATGTAACGCCAATTTTCAGACAACCTGTAGGTGGTTTAAAATGACAAAAGCTTAAAACGAGTAGTCATTAGCAAAGCTGTATGAATGGTTCGACCGTATCTCGTTTCTTTTGATGTGATATTTCTCTCCTTGATCAATGCACATTTAATATTTACTTGCTAGTTGAACAACGGGTGTAAGGGGTTTAGTTACAAAACGTGACAAAACAATATTAAGCAAAACAAAGCTATTAAGTTTCTAGGTTTTTAAGTTATAAGCAACATGGCCAAGATCCGTCATACTCAACACGATTGTTGAAATGCAGTGAATTGTAATAAACCATGCTAAGTAGCTAGCAAAGACATAAATAATTATATAGAAGTGCTTGCTTATTATACTGTCACACCTACTAAAAGGGCGAGCCCCTCTGGCTTATTAGACATCTTTACCATTATACAAATTTACTCCTTTATAGTTCCTTAGCCCGTATGGAACGGCGCAAGGCGGGCTGGTAGTCGTTAACCATTCTTTATCAAGCTGGCGTCTCACCAACCGGCCATGTCAGAACCAGCTCTATAGGGGACTCGAATTTTATTATCTAGCAAGTAGTAACCAGATCGGTAAATTGTTTGTTTAGCTAAGAGTACGCGTAAATACAAACTGAATTTCTTCGAAATTGCATTGATCACTAATGAATCTTTGCGTTAGTATAACATTAACTTACCTTTTAAATTCAAATTTCCCTTTCTTTTGATTTGTTGATGTGTTTTTATAACTTCAAAATTAATGTCCGTATAAAATCAAATACATGAAACAAAAAAAAAAAACAAACAACAAGTTTTATTTACTCGACATTTCTTTAGAAAATACAGAAAAATTGACATTAGCTGAAAATGTTGATTTCTTTGATTTGCTGCTGTACCGCTAATATTAGTTAGGAAGAAAACGGCTTGAAATCGACTGAAAAGGTATGGTGTACTAAGTTACCTGATGACATAAAAATGAGAGCATTGCTACGCAGCACATCCACAGCGTACCTCATGAGTTTAAATGAAAAACATGATCAAATACTAAGGCATGGACATCAAAACATATCCCAACAGCAGCTCAGGAGAACTTGAGTAAAGTTATATAAAAAAATTATGAACCTGAATAACGTTGTCCGCGTTGTTTTAAAAATACACATGTATACAAACATCTCTCAGTCTGAATAATGCAGAATCACCTGGATGCTTTTTTCTCGAATAATGAATACAAGATGCCACAGCATAAATGCGGTCGCAACTAGATATCTTTCTCAATTAACGAAGCATAATAAAATGGAAGTTTCTACGAACTCATTTTCATTATTTCCTCATTAAAAATATCATTAAATTTCTAATGAACTAAAATTTGTATGAACTTATAGATGATGATTAAAAATGTTGCACAGAATTGATTTTACAGTGAGAGGTTTTGCATGTTTAAGTCAGGGTAAGAATAAAGCCCAACATCTTTTGTTGGCAGTGGTTTTTTCTTTCTGTCTCTCTCTAACGAGGCTCCCATCCTAGATTTTTTTTTCAATTTAAGATAAAGCCTAACATGGCAGTATCAGAACCAAGGCACTTTTTTTTCGGGCTATGTCATCATCTAGAAATGAAATTGCACTGATAAAATGAGAATACTAAAAAACAGCTAAAAAGGACAAGAAAAACAATTTCATATAAATGTATGTTTTTATTAGCCAAACTTTTAATAACCTGTTATTAAGTCAAAAGAATTCGTTTGAGTAATTGAAAAATGTAGTTTTCCCTTTTCATTTATTATTCTAAGTTTTGTCTCTTGATAACATTACATCACTGTACATCGACTTCAAAGTACCTGCAATCACATTTAATGTTTTCTGGCAACGTTTATTTTTTGTTTGTTAAAACTCTACATATGCACAAATATACACACTTGGGATAAATATACAACATTTTTTTTTAATTTGCTGCAAAAGAACAATTTAACAATAACATAATTCATGTGGTGCTTGTATTTGCTATAAACCTGTTCATAGTTTCGAAATTTGGCCAGTACGTTCTTTTTGTAAAAGACACAAACAAATGGTACTGAATTCCCTTTTAAGTCGAAAATTGTTCATAGATCTATAATTAGCCTAAGCGATGTCCTCTAATCAACTTACAGCTGAAACAATATCAATTATGCATATGTAATCATCGCAAATTCAGTCCAATGCTGAGTTCTACAGTCCATTCAAATCTTAATTATTTTCACCGTCCGAAACAAATGTAATCAAGGCTGACATGTATGACAAACACAATTTAGACCGCTATGCCTTTTTCACTATAGTTTGTTGCTACGCAGCAATAAGGCTAATCAGTTTTGCGATCCCGGTGCACCATTTTATGATAAAGAAGAAACTGCGTATTTTGTAAAAGTATGATTTTACTTGCCCGAAATGTTAAGTTTGAAATGGAAACTGAATTACAGATTGAAGGGACTAACTTGAGTTACCACTTAAATAAGCTTAAATAGTTACTGGAAATAAAAATTATCACGTAATACATCAAAAGCGTACAATATACGTCGGTAAGCGTAGGCTGCGAACTGATGATGCTAGACATTTCACATGGCGCTTCATAAATATTCGTTAATCATCAAAGTGAATAAGAATATTTTTACAGCACTGTGTTGAAAGCACAAATAAAGATATACCATAAACGATCAATATACCAAACAAATTTTAAAAGGAGAGATAATTCAAAAATGAGACCAGATAGGTACATGATCCTTGCACTCTGAAAAAAAAGGGAGAGATAATAAAAAAAAAACATATGGGACCAGGCAGAGTAACGGTTCGGCACTTTAACTTCTTACCATATGCCTTTATATTAAGTTTCAAGGTAATCCCTTTCATAGACTTCAAGCTATGCCCCGGAGAAAAAAAATCATTCCAAAATTAGAACAAAAGGAGATTACTCCAAAAACGGAATAAGACAGAGTTATGATTTTTTGACTCTACACCTGCCCTTCATCTATATATATTGTAAGCTTCACATAAATTCATTTCACTGTTTTAAATTTATGCTCCAAACAAGAAAAAATACGAAGGGAGATGATTACAAACTGTGACCAGGTATGCAAAGGTATGGTTCTTTTGCACTGAAATCTTACTACTTACGATATTTTTACCTTAAGATTCAATACAACCCCTTCCATACTGTTCAAGTTATGCTCTTGACAAAAGTTCATTATAGAAATTAAAGAAATTACTCAAAAACTTGATAAGGTAAAGTTATGCTTCTTGAGTACTACACTTCTCCTTGGCGCTAGCTATCTAAATTTTAAAATTTCAAAGTGATGAAAATTTAGGCTCCGGACAAACAAAATAAGAGGGGAGGTAATTAGAAAACGGAGCCTGAAAGAGTTAAGGTTTATTATGCACAGCACTTCTACGTCTTACCATCTGTCTTTATCTTAAGTTTCAAGATAATCTGTTCCTAGTGTTCAAGTTATGCTCTGGTCAAAATTCTTTATAGATATTAAAGAAACGAGATTACTCAAAACTGGATAAGGTAGAAGTATGCTGCTTGGGAACTACACTTTTTCTTGTCATCATCAATGATTTTTATTTTAAGTTTTGCATCAATTCACTTCATAGTCTTAAAGTTATGATCCGGACAAAAAAAATAAGAGGGGAGATAATTAAAAAATTAGGGATACAATAAACCTATATATAAAATACACGTGTGTTCAGTAACTAAAAGATAGATAGTTAAAAAAAAGCTAAATTCCGATGAAAAAAAATCCGAAGAATCCTTCGAAAACGTTTAGCTAATGTAATGTATGCCACGGTTCTCTAATGTTAGACATTCTAGCAGTGTCATGGGGTGGAGAACAAGAAACTACAACGTTCCTTGGAAGGTTCATATTACTCCCGTTTAGGAAGTGCGTTTTATGCGCTGTGCAGCGTTGAATCTTTTCGCTCCAAGGTATAAGTACAAAAAATAGTGTTTTGTAATCGACCTTCACCCCCTCGACGTCGATGTCTACCTGGTGGATATTGTCGAGTAACCCCGTTGAAGTTGAAGATGACTTAAAAAATATCACAAAACAAATAAGACGATCAATTTATGACTGTGATTCAAAAAAGAAACAAGTTAATATAAAAATACAGATAAACGGTGTTTTACATGTAAAAGCGTTCAACATAAGACCACAATAGCAGCATAGAAGGAATTCTTTGTACCAAAATGAGTGCAAACATTTGAATTTTCGTAACTTACGAATGATCTAAAATATTAAACAGAAAATCTCTGCGCAAATTTGTGTACCGCTTGCTTTTAATGTACTAAAATGAAATTATAAATTCCAAAGTCAAATAACAAAATCTAACTAAAAGCCTGTCGATTGAGAAAAGAAGTTATAAAAGGGATATATTAATCATTCCACAAAATGATAAAATACAGACATTTATAACAGGTAACGTTATCCCTCAGAAATTATTGCCCATTGCATTGCATTTATGCATTATATATAGACCGTTTAAATCATAAAACGTCAAGGGAATTAATCATTGCTCTCATGATGATTAACGATAAACGATATCAGGCATATTTAGCGTATTTTTGAAATATTTTGATGGCCCATTTATTCATACAAAAAATTAAAAATTACAGAGCAACATGTTTTACGAATAATTCTTTTTGCCAAACAAACAATATGTAAGGACTGTAAAAATAATCGCAATTTAAAAAAGATCAAGTGGTTATTATCTTCCCTTCAAATTTATAGAAATCAAAATTGGTTAAGAGGTAAGAAATAAACTTCAAATGTACCTCTAAGGATTGTGCAGAGTCTGATAGATTTTCTACACTCAATGAACAATAATTATTGTATCATTTAAGATCTTAATAAGATTTTTCGAGTATTCAACTGTTCCTTTAAATGCATTCTGTCAGTGGAAACATGCTCGTTATTAGATGAAGCATATTGTAAATCCTTAAAATACATTGTCATGCAATAATGCAGCTAAAGACACTGCTTCAGAGGTATTTTTATGAGCATATTGCTCTAGTTCAGTGTAGTGCGTTACAAGAATCTTTGTTACCTTATAATAGTAGTACTAGTGTTATATATTTTACAAATAAAGTTACGCTGGAGCTGTAAACATCTTAAACAACATTAACACTTCGAATGACGCAAACTAGCGCAATCTTTTGGGACATAAAGATTTTTGCTTAAGCCAGTACTGAAGACTTCAGTACAACCTAATAATTAAGGATTATGTATCGATTTCTGTAGAAGGTTTGAGCGCATTATTTTTTTTCACACGCCAGTAACTAACGTCTCTTTAGTTTTCATACTAACGGAGCAATAGCAGTTTTTACATTAATTTTGTTCTGATTTTGAGATAAGGTGATCACTTTATTATATAAATTCAAAGGTTATAGGAATAATTGCAATCAATAAAATAATTCAGTCGTTCTCTCCAAAACTGTAATTTGTAAGATAAATATACTTTTTTGATTCTCTAGGGTACGATCCTTTTATACTTTTTATACTTAGAGAATGAGACATCCAAGTAACCTGATATCAAAGTACCAATTAGTCACATAACAATATGCTGGAACAGTTTAGCTTGATGTTATGTATACACCTTTCACTACAATTTGGTAAGGAGATATAATTTACTATAAAAAGACTGTGTATAAACCAACAGACAAGAGGCGAAAGGCATCAGACAAGAACATTTCAGTTCGTTTTTCACTTTATTTTTTTAGAAAAAAAGAGAAATATTAATCAGTTAATGCATTAATTAGACAATGCGAATTAATAACTAACGTTCGATATTTCTTTAACATCAATATCTTTAAAGAAAATTCTGAAGTTTGAAAGTTGCTCTTCTAATAAGGCTGCTGTTGACACGTAGACATCATGGTCCGCAGTACTTCTCAAATGTTTAAATGAGTCGTAGGATATTGGGTTCCAAATTAACCTTAGAAAAGTTCGCTGTTCAATAATTACCATCATTTTTGCTTTCTAATCAGTGGCGCTGAAATGTATAAATTATGCATGCATATTGCAGATGCGGACCTGCAAAGTATTTTTAATACAAGATAGCAGCAGCTTTAGCTTAATTGCACCATAAATCAAAGTTCACAGACATAAAAGAGAAATGTTACAAACTGAAGTGCTATTTTTTTAATTATTTGAAATGACATATTAAAATAGTTTTTCGAACCAGGTGCCATTCGCTTTTAATTAGGCGCAGATTATATGCGAATGAATAGGTAAATATGATACTATATATAACCTACTTGAGATACAATTTAGTTAAGCCTGTTGATGTTTGTAAAGGCGAGTGGCTTATTTTTATGACCACGGATATGCATGGATAGACACGCTTTAAAGGTAACTGATTATAGCCAGCCGAATATCACTGATTTTTCTGGTACCTAACAGCATCTGAACTGATGAGTTTGCACGTTTACACTATTATGATCGAGTGCACACCTACCTATGTTTCATATTCATACTCTAACAATTCCACTCAAGGAATCTTTCCTTTGGTTCTTCATTACTACTCATGTCCCACTAAGGGGTGATCTCATTTTTGAGAAATGTGTATTTCTGTTATGGAAGGTAGTCGGTAAGAACACTCTCTAATCTAATTACAACCTGGCTACTTTTCTGTTTACTTTTTATCTAAATATATTAATATGTTTATTTTCTGCCATAAAAATATGAATTGTAAATTATCTGTGTTCGTTGGTAGAAATCCGTAAAAAATAAAAATGTGTGGTCTAACCCATAAATCATTTAATTATATTGAATTATATGCTAGAGTAAATTTATAACATTAAATATTTATACATTGAAAATGAAATAATCTATTTTTATATTTATGTATACAGTGAATCCCCATTTCTTTCTTTGACTGATGCTTATCAATGCAATATCCGTTTTTTAATTTAGTCTGTTTTCTCTAAAGATTGAAAGTGACATCTTTATAAAATCAATTAAACATGAGACGTATCTTTTTATATGACTGCTATTTGTTAATGGCTTTAGTAATTTATCTGTAGAGTGATCACGACATTCTTATTGAGATATTTGACGCAGGTGCATCTTCTTAATGACGTATTAGCAAACAAGTAGTGCCCGCATTACATGCACCTGAACTGCGCATATATGTTTCAAGCATTAAGAAATGTATGAGAGACAATTGAGTCACAACTTGATTTAATGCATCTTAAAACTGATTAGGATTGTAAATAAAGTTTGTTTTTATTTGACATTTCTGAGGTCTCCTTGTGTTCTGAAAAATAAAATCATGTCTATTGTATCAACTGTGAAAATAATACTCTGACGTTCATATATACACATGCATATCGTAACTGCAAGACCCATGGTTTGTTGTCATAATCATGTTTATGAGTTACAAGTTATTACTTGATATAATCAGATTTTTGTATAAATATTGAATATGTATCGTTTATATGTTTAAACAGCGATGACAGTATCAGTTATTCTAGCTGGTAATGCTTTATTTCCATCTGTTTTTAAACTCCTTACCGAACGGTTGACAGTAAATAAAGAACATAATATCTCCAGTCATCTAGAAAAATATTTCGGATACACTTAGTAAATGTGTTCTGCATAGATTAGCTGGTCCTCGAGGAGCAGTATTAATGGTGACGGAGGCTCTGACAAACTATATTTGTTTTTTCGTTTAACTTACTTGGCTGTCATACACATTTTTAAGTTTTACGATGGCTGATCACAAACTTACCAACTTTACATATTCCAAAAGATGATACGCCTTCTTAACAGAAAAAATTCAGACTATATACTTTAAGGAAAATAAAAAAAATGCTTCAAAACTAAAACAAAAAATATCTATTCGTTTAATTTAACGATAAAGTTGATTCAACATCTGTGTAATTCTACAACAAATTAAGGATATCAGTTAATGCTGCCTCGCGATATATGTTAGAATTTTTAACTTTAAATCGGTTTTAGCGATGAATATCTTAATAGAAAACTCTCAGGGTATATATGTATACTAATTCAATTATAAAAAGCATTTGTTTTGTTGTTTGTTGTTTGTGTGTTTGTTTATTATTATTGTTATCATCATCATTATCAATATTATTATTATTATTATTATTATTATTCGTCTTCGAAATTGTGTTTATTTTTAAGCCTGACTGTAATATATAATTGAAGCATGAAAAAGAAAAAGAAACACATAACACTTCAACTTATAGATCTCATGCACATAGTTTACAAAAAGAAAAAAGGGCAAGAAAAAGAAAATGTATGCTAGAACCGTTTAGCTTAGCCTTTCACATGATTAACGAGATATCACATGTTATATATAAAAAGACTATTTTAAACCAACACACAAGAAGCTCAAGTTATCAAACACTTTTCTCTCTGTTTGTCATACAACAAAGTCATCAAAATAATGGACAGTCTCAGACACAGTGTCTGTTTTATTTTTTTTAAATTTAAGCTTGTAATACTGGGTTTCAGAAATTCTTTAATGCAACAATACTTGGTACATTGTAAATTACTTCATAATTAACTTCTTTACATTATCATACTTTTTGACAATTCTAACTTTTTTGTTGTTGTTAAATCATATTATTGAACAATTTTTAGCTTGCTTTAACAAGGTTTTATGATAGTTTATCTGCAAAAAAAATATTATCAACAAATAATTGCATAAAAAGGATTTACAGCCTACATAATGTCAGAATGGACATTTTGACACACCCAAAATATAACAATCTACATTCATCACTGTACGGCTATGGTTTCGTTATCCTACCGTTCTTGTTTTAATGTTACGAGATGTATGTGCTGTTTTATCTTCGTTTTCCTCTCTGAATCTTTTCCAATGGTGATTTACGTCTAACAACACAGATGCTTTTACTTCACACTCTGTCATACATGTATTTAAGCTGCTGCCTTACACCCGTTAATAGATGGAAAGGTGACAAGCTTAATACACTTTTTGTACGCCAAGTAAATTTATTGCTACGACCACAATAATTGATAATCATTTTACAATAAACGTTTTGTTTTCCTATATTTTCTGCTTATTTGCAAAAAAAATAGTCATTTCAGTTAGTTTCTACAGAATCATTGTATTGTGTTTTCATGAAAGCAGTTAGCTGTCACCAAGCACAGAAATTGTTTATATTTATTTATTTTTATATTGTTTTAATTGTTTAGACATTTCTTTCTTTTTATCTTTAGATTTAAATATATTGTTCTGTTGACAGTAGAAAAAATTGCTATAGTTTGTTATGGACAGCATGTTTATGTATTTTATTCAGTTACTGCTAAAACTGAACAAAGAAACGAATTCTGCAAAATACAAAGAATTACTTAAATTCATGTTATATTGCTTGTCGTAATCATTTTCCTTGTGACGTAAAATTGACGTTTTATTGTCAACTGTGTGATTTTGGTCAAAACAGGTAACCGAAACGAGCATATAACTAAATATATAGTTAAGTCCAGTCGGTGTTGCAATAAACGGCACATTGTCAATCTATTTCTAATTATGCTTCAGTATGCTCGCAAGCATTCAGCTTGGATGAAATTGATTGCAAATGTGCAATAACAAAAGCCATTAATATGTCTTCTACATAAATAACACATAATTATCAAAGTTGCAAATAATAATTAATCGTTCTTCTAATAAGATGGTTTAACTATTGATTTAGCTATGCTGACTAACAGTCAGCTGAGAAATGTTAAAATGTAAATTGGTAAGCTGAGATAAACGACTAGAAATGGGAATCAGATACCAATTATGGAAAAGTACAGGGTCGTGAATGCAATAGATAATTGATAGTTAAGAGCGTCGGTCAGACAATTTTACAGATACGTTGTCTCACAGGCAAATGAGATGACAGATTACGGAAGTCATCTTCAAATCTATGTCTAATAAAAAACATAGGTTGAGAATATACGTATGTGTTAGGTCGAGAGTTCGTTACTGCTGTGCACTGGTCGCGTGTTTTACCAGAAAAAAAAAACTTAAACGCATTTATATTCACATTAAGCTGCTGCAGTAGGCCTGTTTAAAAGAACAGAAGTTATTTTGATATTTCATCATCATACTTAGTAAATTGTATATATCTACTTGGCAGACTGCATCCAGAGTTTATTTTTTGTTCGACTGGATTCTTGGATAGTTTAAACATCAACATTTTTGACAAATATCTCAGACTGTTCTTGAATTTCTTGAATTCCTTTGTCAATAAAGCTTTCGTATTTCTGTGAAGATTTGTATTTGAGAGAGACTTTTCTATTTTATTTATCATGTTTTATTGTTCAATTATTATTATTATAATTATTTCTTTTTTGTCAATTAATTTTCACACAAATACAGGTTTAAAGGGAAATTCGATCAATCGACATTATAATAATTATCACATAGCTGTACAGACAAGCAAAAACTGTTAAAACTAAAAACACGCCATGATTTTTGGACATGCATGTATAACTGTTTGAACAGCACTCGTTTGTCAAATAAATACTAAACGTCACATCTCTTACATGACCTTTTACTGCGAAGGCTAACATCGTGGAATTAGCTTTATGCAGAAAAAATAACGTTTCATTCTCTTAAGCAATCTGATGGTATTAAACTCATGTAACTTGATATAAATATATATCATTATAAATCACTGTAAATCGTTTGATTAAAGAAAAGGGGCATTTTTTCTTAAGATGATAAATTCCTCAAGCATTAAAAGTTTCAGAAGTGCCTTTCTCAATCTGGATAAAAGAATGATACATCCCCATGGGTGATTATCAACTACCATTGATAAATGAAAAAAAATGCTAAAAGCTAGAATATCACACATTGTGCTTAAATGTTAATGGTGATGAAATACTGCGTAGTTCAAAACTGAATAAAACGGAAGGCTGTGAAGAGGTTTAGTATTACGTGACCGGGCGAGTTATTGAGGTAGAACAACAAAACTAAACAGCAGCATTAGCTCTGAAATGCGATACAGGGCAAACATTCATCAATTTACCAATCTGATATATTGTGAAGGATGCCAAGGTTGTGCGTGAGTATTGTTACTGTGGCAATGGAGGTCAATTTTTCATTACCTCGATTCATTTACATGTTGAACGTTGCTTAAGTTCAGGATACTACAATAGATTCGTGGCTGCTACATGGAGACGTTTTGTTAGTGCCGAACAAAGTTACATACTGTCTTTCACAGATTTTCCAGAATAAGATAGTAGAATTTGAGAAATATTATGCGATCTTTTTGAAAGTAAAAGTACAAAAATGGCAAGGGCATGCTAGTTAGCTGAAAAAGTGAGTTAGAATGTATATTCATATTTCATTTACTTCTGAAATAGTTATAAGAAATGCAACAGTGACAATTAAGAGGTCATTTAAAATTCGAACATAGAAAAAATAATTTTACAAATAATTTACACATTCACTTTAAACTAATAGTAAAATCTGTGAAACCTTTACAATTCCATTTTCTTCGACAATGAACAGTCATTAAAGCATCGAGTTATATAAATAGGAACAGGAACAATTTTCTATTTGATTTAGATATCAAAAATCTTTCTCTACCTACTAGCCCATATCTTAAACTACATTTAATTTCATATAAGACACTTCTGCACTAACAGATGGTATGACGTCGAGTTCTTATCGCAAAGAGCCCTATAAAGGATCAAATTTAATCAAGGAAAAAGTAATCAAATTCTTCAGACTCATTTCAGACGATTGAGAAAGAAATTACTTCTTTGAACACGGCATGCTAATTGAGGCATTTTTTAACAATTCACCAAGTTTAAACAGAAATGACAAAAACTGTTTAACTAGGATCTTACTTCAAAGCATCGTTCTTAGGTGTCTGTTTCCTAAAATATGCAATTAAGCATCATCTTATTAATCGTGAATCGTATTAACGATGTGTTTAATATCTGACACAGGTGCACTTTGTTCTTAATAAGCGACTTAAAATTAATTATCACAATACCAAAGTCTAGTTTCAAAATGTATATAACCTCAGGGAGCAGTCGTGACCGATTCTGTAACTTACGAAGCTGGTTTTGTGGTAAATGGAGTCCACTGCAACACTTTAGCAATGATAAATAAAATCTAAAAACGAATAAAGATCAAGGTTGGACATTCGCCATAATAAATGTATTGCTTGATGTTGTTTTAAACTGGCTGACGTTTAAACTTACATGAATAATAAAGCTTGTCCGGGTATTTTATTGGAAATTGGAGCGGTAGGATGTTTTCTACAGGCCAGTTGACACACAGTACGTGTTGTTCTAGATTCGTGAGATGCTCTTTGAAAATTGCGTCACTCAAGAGTTGTATATTCCCTGTATAACTCTTAGGCATCGAAAATTAAATGGCTATAGAAAATGTTTAACCTGAGCAGGAAATATGAAGAAATTGGATTTATTTACATGATAATTGCCTCGTTCTTTGATTAGGTGTAAAGAATATTCAGAATGTGACCTCTGAAATATGATCTTATCAGAAAATGCTTATCGAGGAATTCAAATAAAGTTTTTGAACCACATATTTCAACTTAATACTAGGTAAATACATCGTAGGAATAATTACATGCTGTCAATGAAGAGGTAAATGTTTGGACTCTGAACTGAAAAAAGAAACACTTCCAAACTCATTATATATCTTAACTTAGATAAAGACTAATGTATAGTATGTAGGGTCATATATTTAATCTGTCTAGTGATATACGGAAATAAAACAGTAGTTTAATTCAGATGAACCTATACTGTTGAAATTTCTCGGATTAAAATTTGTAACTGTTTCACATTTTTTATTCCCCACTGTGATTACCTAAGTTTATTCTTCCATAAGTGATACACAATTCACGATCAACAGATATAATTGCATTTAAATATTCCCTGCACTGACATCAGTGGATGATTATCATGAAAAACAAGATAGAAAATGGCGCAATTCGGAGGGGAAAAACAACAAAAAATAATAAAACAAAAATAAACGCGTAAATTCACTCATTCTTTTAACAGTTATTGAAATGTTACATAAAAGTCCAAAATAAGTAAAAAGAACACTGCAAAAACTGATTGGAAAGAAGAACACTCTATAGTTATGCTGATCAAATGAAATGATCAAAGCAGAAAAATAGAGACAAATCATTTATGTCTGTTGAGAAAAACACACACACACAACACCTTCTTTCCTAAGGCAAAACAGTAGTGGCTTAACATCTACTCTATACAAAAAATGACAATATTTCCCGGATGCTGTAGGTAATATGAGTGAAATATCACACATTTTATTCTTTGATGTCTGCTAATGGAGATGAAGCAGCATAATTAAGGTTCAATATAATAGTTTTGTGGCACTATTTAACATAAAATCTTTAGACAAAGTACGAGCTTAGGTACTGAAACAAACAATCACACGTTATTGTATAAAATGGAATGCTCTTTGATGCAAATTATAGAGCGTGAATACATCAGCTTTCGGTTCACAACTGATGAGTATATGAGGGCAAGTGATGGGATAATCAAGAATCTCTAATCTCTTTTATTGATGGTGAACAAAAATCTACGAAATATGGTTCATGGCTGTGATACATTTATCTAATATTATAAAGATTATTAGGAAAGGAACAAAACTCTTAATTAATAGGAGGCTATTGTTTAAACATTGCAGGGGAAGTTTTGCAACAAGATGCACATTTATTTCAGTAGACAAGCGGGTTGATACTAAGGTGGACAACTTAATTGTCTGCTTAGCAGGTGCGGCTGTCCTCAGTAAAGAGACATCTTCATTGTTTCGGTTAATAAAAATTTGTCGCAGTTAAAAGAAAATATACCAAAACGGGTACAAACTCTTGGCTCCAATACATCTTAGGAAAGAGAAAAGATGAAAATCTTACAAGTACGACATGTAATGACATATCTCTATGGTCTTAAAATTGTGGCTTGAAAGAAATCTATGTTTGTATTACATACCAGCCTTTTTTCAAATAGTAAAATACAACGTTTTAAGATAATTGAAATGAAACTGAAACGTCAGTGTGTTTTAGTTTATGAAAATAATGCAGTCTCAACAAATTAAAAAAGAGGACTCAAAGATAAATAACTTGTCATGGGAATATACAGTAGAAATGAATATCGGCGTTAACGAAATGCATAATGGATAATGTAGTTCAAAGGCATCAGCTAGACACATCCATTTTTAGATTGTCTTCCGCTGGGATTTACAGAACATACACATATAATAGATCGGAATTTTAAACTTTAATGCAGACAGTCAGTTCCCTAGGTGAATATAAATTGTTGTTTAGTTGTTTCAAAACTTCAAAAAGGCATCTAAAAGCAACATCTATATAGTAAATAAAGTCTATATATCAGGCAAATAGTATGAAATTTTTGACAATTAAATAACAACTTTCTAGAGAATTTAATACATTTATACGAGGGTCTTATATAGTATAAGAGGAAAGGAAATGCTTTACTTGTAAGAAGATAATCTCTCTACTTAATGTCGACAGAACTTAATTAGAAAAGAGTAAAATTCTAATAGGTATGAACGATTTATATTTCCCTCGAGCAAAAGAAGTCCTCATGGGTGATCAAACATTAATCAAAAGGTGGAATATCATACACTGATCTATAGTGTTTCTAAAAAAGAATGTTAAATTTGTAGTATAGAACTTATTAACAGGTTACTTTAAGGTTTTGCGGTTATCTCAATTGACATTAACTTATTTTCTGGCTAGCGTTATGTACTATCACCCTCTTGGGATCTTATATTTAAATTTAATATAATTAATGAACGAAACAAACAAATAATTTATGTCGAAGTATGATTTTACCCAACAATTACAACTGGCACTCATTAAATTAACAGAGATACTTGTTCAATTACTGATACAGAAGGACATGATGGCAATTTAATCAGTATATTTTATATAAACCAAAATTGCAAATCTCTATCTGAATCCAAAAGCAAACTCGTTTGATGACAAATACCTCTGATATTTAAACTTCTGTCTTCAACAGACACTACACCTCTATAACACACTAAAAACTCTTATTCAGACAATGCAATCAGACTTTCTGGAATAAATATCATATAGCTTCTTTTCAAATAGCAATAAAAAGCATATCTAGGAATCACCTGTCAATATGCATATCGACGTAAAAGCTTGAAACAAAATTACGTACTATATGATTAAAACAATTTTACAAAAGAGAAAGGAGAGGGGGATATTTTTATTTAGTGGACATGATTTTTTCTAGGTGAGACAATTCCTACAGTTGCAGTCCTACTCTAAATATGTACGGAGTTATTCTACTTTCTACAAAGTGCTATAAAGTGATGACGTCATAATTAAGACAACTCCTATTTGAAATACCTCATTTCTGAATGACGACTTCACTTGTCAGGAGAAATGACACAACTGCTTTAAATAACTTACAGTAATCACCCATTAAAATAATGACGTCAAATATGAGAAATAAAATTCTAATCATCCAATTTATCCAACTGTTTGCTTCCATACAATAATCTCTGCCATTGCACAAATCACGTGCCAATGGACAAGACCGTGTAACCATATATTTCAACAAAATATTTACAAAAATACAGTATCAATATCAATAAAGTGTTATATGTAATGATATGTAATGTGTTATAGGATTAAAGAGACGCTGGTTATTTTCTTCTTACAGCAATAGATGCTTAAACAGTTTACCTCTTACAGGAAGAATACTCGATTTCAAAGACCACTTCACTCAGTGCTGTGGTTCACACACTACTTCAGCCTTTCAGATTCTTTTATTTCGATATTTTCTTTTCTTTTGCTATTTTTTTCTGTTTTAGACCATTTACTCTTATGCGACTTTAATTGAATCTATTTTCTTGTGAATGTATTTACATCATGATGCCTTCAAACACGCTAAATCATCTTGTAATCAATGATTGTAGTTATTTTTCCAATACTAAACTATATATTATTTGGTTGATATGGTGACTAAATATCAAAATTAGTTCAACCTTTCTAATTTGAAACACCCCTTTTACATGACTGAATTCTGCGTTGGTAGTTTTACTACACAACAAAGTAGGTGGGGTAAACTGGTTTCAAGTTTGTAGTTATATACCAGCGATTCTTACCATAGGATGTACTTTTTTCTCAGCAGTCATTACATTTTCGTTACTGAAAGTGTAGAATACGGAAAGTTACTGTATACTTTTACCTCTGTTTGCCATCGAACCAGCGACCTCTTAACCGGGAGTCAGTCGCTCTTCTCAGTGACTACTGCTCCTCTTTCTAGGCTTACGTAATCATCATTTTGGTGTTATAGAATATAAATATATTCTATTAAAAAGATAATAATATCTTATCTTTTTGTCGTAAGATTAAGACGAAGGCTCGGAATGCGTCGCTGCGTCACAGCTGAATTTCAAAAGGTTCTCTTGACATGACTATATAGTTCTTTGCAGAGAGCAAATGGAGGAAAAGTCATGTTCATTGTGATCAGCTCCTCCTGAAACACAAGTTATATGTATATGTTGCATATACTTTTTTATGTACTTCCTGTGACCATTATTTTAATCATTTGAACAGTATAAAACATAAATATGTTTTTAAATACTAGTACCCGTCTTTTTTTACCTTTCAGATGCATGGTTACGGTGAATTCATACACACCTGCTGAACCTCAGAGTGACTGTTGATATGGCTGCATATCTTAGTTAAGAAGAACATCGATGACTTAGTCAAAAGAAATCTTACTTGTCTAAGAAAAACCTCTAAACTGCATTAAACAACCAAGGACACCGCAGGATTTCATTTTTTGAACGTGCTACCGTTTGATATGGCCGAATTGAACAGCACGTGATGTTAATACAGTTTAGTTGCTAAATCGAATTTCTCTGTAGAAAATGTAACAATGTTGCAGTAAGAAAGGTTTTTAAAGGATTCAGTACTCTGTGGATAAGTCACAGTTGACTGATATTCATTACGATAATAGGAAAAATTACAGTACTTACTTTTACATTGATTGTCGTGGCGTCAAACATGAATCCCTTTAAGGTTTTGTCATTTCTTTTTGTCATGTCTTGATCTATTTCATTGGTCAAAATTCCCTTCATTTGTCTGTTTGCTCGTTTTTCGTTTAGTGGTTTAATAGTGGTTATAAAAGTAGTTGTATAAAAGAATAAATTACGTGAAATTGATGTACACGGGCATAGAGGATATTGAATCGGCGAGTAAATGTTTATAACACAGGTGTCTCGCAAGTCCGGGAGATTTGCCCTTTCAGTAGGGTGTGACATCAATCGTAACAACTCAGCCTTTTCCGATAACTTCGTAAAAATACCTTGTATGTAAGTGTATGAATACACCAAATGTTAATTCGCCGCGGCTTTAACAAAATTATAAAAAAACATGGCAGAATTCAAGCAGTGTTGTCCTATGGATTAGTAAAAAATGAAAATAAATTTTAATTTAAAGCATGAAGAGGTAGAGGCTTTAAGAAATGTCTCCAATAAAGCAGACACCATTTGTGTTACAAAATAGTCCATTATGGCGGCTACCATATTATTTCCGAGGTGACTTACTGAAATCGCCCGAGGTGTTCCGAATGGGGTGACATTTAAATAAACAAACACTTTACTTTACTTAAATTTACAATATTTTAAAAACAAGTACAGTCACATGTTCACAAAACCAAAACAAGTACAAAATAATCATATCATACTATATATATATATATCTCATTGTAATTTAAGGTTTAGGGGACAAACTCTCTTGTGATTAGATTTACAGATCATGCTGTAGAACCTTGACTTTGACCTGGTCATTGTGCAATATATTTAAAGCAAATGTAAATTCCTTTGAAGTCTTAAATCAAGAATTGGTTAAGAGGGGTGGCTCAGGTATGTTTAAGTCTGTATCCTTAACTTTGTTTAGAATTACAATAACTTTCATGACCCTGCATGATGCTAAAAACTTCAGCATGATGCTGGGTCTGACAATAAAAACCCTGATGATACGTCTTAAGAATTACTCTATTCACTACCTTTAATTACCTCAATTTTCAAAAGAAAATTTAAGCAAAAGTGTAAAATTCTAACATTTCTAAATACCAGTTACAACTGGCAATAAATCTGGACAAGGCACAAAACCATCAGCACTAATTAAATTAATTCAGCAAAATTTCCTCTCATCTGGATGATTATTTTAATTCTTCATAAATTGACAATAATGAGACACTATAATTATCGACAAAGAGAAAACATCTATAATAAATATATTGTGATGATCTGATCAAAGGGAAGAGAGGAGACCTTTCACTTTTCTACAAAAACAAAAAAAATGGCTTCAAGTCAAAGACAATAATTTCATAGAACTTGCTTAAAAGATCAGACTATTTCAATGTGCATCTCAGTGTCACTGTTTACCCCCGCTTCGGCTGAATCTCTAAAATAGACGTTTCCGTCTTTCAGTTTAAAAAGACCCATTTATTTTGTACGATACTAACTCGAAACCAATGGCGATAATGATCAGACACAAATCTAGTAAACAAATCAAGGGTCAATAAACAAATTCTTAGACTACGTTGGTATAAATTGATGTGTTTTCAGCTATCTAACATCACTTTTGACCTGTTTAATGATGATGATTTAAGACAATACCAAATAAACATGTGCACGACTTTTACTGGTATATACTCCTATAAAGAAATGTTTTAACTATTCTCATTTTTTCATCATTCTCTAACGTAATGCCATTTCATGTCTAACTAAAAGGCTCAAGACATTATTCCAACGGTCAGGTTATTAAACTTGCTGATTCTGATTACTTTTTTTACGATCAGGCCGGACAGGAAAGATAATTTCCTTTCTTAAGGAGGAGAAAATATAGTTTCAGTTCACAGGAGAGCAATAGTAAAGAAAGTCCTACAATTATTACAATATAAAAGAGATAATAAGATTGTAACTGTCTTCGGATATTCTCATGGAGACAATAATATCGAATTTACCTAAAGTAACTGATCTCTGGTTACATAAGTGCCCTAAAACTTTGGAGGAAGAAAATAGCGGACGCCGTGTATGCACAGAGTACTATATTTAATTAACTTCTAAGTCGGTTTAACACTTTAACACATAGGAGTATACCATGTGTTTAATTCAAAGGCATCTAAACATACTGCACAGATAAGTTATGCTATAACTGCTTCAAAATGATATAAACTGGGCAAAGATAGTGTTCTATATGCTAAACTGCAGCACTTGAAGTCACCAAAAATTATTCAAAAATGCCAGGAAACTAAGTTATCACATTTCAAACTGCTTACAAATCTGTCAGTAAAATCTAAGATGTTTGTGATCAAGAATATATATGTAGCATTAAACTAAATATCTGAATAAATCAGCTTGCACATGCAAAAAGCGGAAATCAAAATTTGTGTGCTCTTTATTTCAACGTCGCTTTGTCGTTAGCGAAGACTGAACAAAAAAGCAGTGCAGGGAAATATGACTTTCAGCGAAAGTCCAGATCAAACAAGATAGTTAACAAAGACAAAACGAAATAATGCTTGTATATTTAACTTCAAGTACCCCTCACAGCAATAACTCACTGGTAACTGACTATTTAGTAGACACAATCTTGACAGCATCTTAATGTATCACTTCTAATTTCTAAGAATTGATATAGCATTTTTCTCATAAGCATATCTGTATGGTTTAAACGAAATAATTTGACGAGCTGATAAACTTAACATGCGTTATACTAAATCTGTTTGACAAAGAATTGCTTCCATTGTTTATACTAAACCTGGAGCAGGAGGAATTAATTACATGGCCTACTACTAAATCGATAGAATTACTTTAATGGTTTATACTTAATCTGTCTGACTAGGAATAACTTACATGGCATATACATATCTGTAGGACTAGGAATGACTCCTCCGAGCTATTTTCATTTTATAGTACTGGGTATTTCTTACATTGATAAAATTAAAGCGGCATGCCTATGCCTGGTTCATATGGCTTATAGTAAAGCTCCCCGACTAGGAATGACATACATGGGTTATGCCATCAACACCTTTGGTATTATGTTAACATTTCCTTATACTGCAGATTTGGTATAACCCATTTAAGCAATCGCCAGTCCTACAGATTAAGTATTACCCATGCAAACCATTCCTAGTCCTACAAAATAGTATTAACTATGTCAGTATTTCCTAGTCTGACATATTAAGTATAACCTATGTGAGCCATTCACTGTCCTACCCATGTAATCCATTCCTTGTCCTACAGCTTAGACAGATATAAGTCATGTGATCTATTCCCAGACCTACAGCATAAAATGTTCCCTTACAGGCTATTTCCAGTCGTACAGATTTAGTTTATACTTTTTACAAGGCTTTCCAGTATCTGGGGTACTTAGTTTATACTTAATCTGTAGGACTAAGGATTTCTTAATACATGGGCTATATCTTAATCTTCAATGTTTATACTTAATCTGCAGGACTAGAAATGACTAATATAGGTTATACTAATTTTGTTGGCCTGGATATTGCTTACATAACGTAATATTACAGCGGTTGGACAAGAATGGATCACTTGGCTTTACTAAAACTGTAAGACTAGGAATGGCTTTTATGGCTTATATTAAAAATGTAAGAGGTTTTTTACAAAATCATTGGGACTAGAACTGGGTTACATGGTTTATATGGCTTACTCGCGGTTAAGCTTAATGTGTCAGACTGGGTATTACTTACATGGGAAATATGACAGCTATAGGACTGTGATTGGCTTACATGGCCTATACTAAAGCTACAGGACCAAGGATGGCTCACATAGATTATACTAAATATATCTGACTAGGAAATACTAACAATAGTTATACTAAATAATTTAGACTAAAACTGGGTGACATTGGTTATATGTATTATGTTGGACTGGAAATTGCTTGCATGGTTTATACTAAAATTGTAGGACTAAGAATTGTTTACTAATCTGTGGGACTAGGAATGGCTTCAATGACTTATACTAAAAATGTAGGATAAGGTTTTTACAAAATCCTTAGGACTAGAACTGGGTTTCATGCGTTGTAATCTGTAGGAATCCCAAACATGGGTTGTACTTAATCTGTAGAACTAGGAATTGCTTATATGGCTTATTTTTAATCTGTAGAACTAGAAATGGCTAAACAGTTAATATTCTGTCTTATGTACTAGGGATAACTTACTTGGATAATACTTAACCTGTATGTCTAGGAATGGCTTACATGCATTGTAGAAAATATGTAGAACTAGGCATTTTGCATGGCTAAATTAAATCTGTAGGACTAGGAACTGTTTAGATGGGTTGTACTAAATCTGTTAAGACTAGGAAAGGCTTAGATGGGTTATACACAATCTGCACAACATGGTTTATACTCAGTCTGTATGACAAGGAATAGTTTATATGGGTTATACTTAATCTGTAGCACACTGAATTGCTTACATGAGTTCTACCTAACCTGTAGGACTAGGAATGGCTTTCATGCGTTATACTCCATCTGTAGGATAGATATCGTGTACATGGTTTTTCTAAAACTGAAAGATCAGTATCTTAGTCATGTATAAGCAAGGCAATTCATACACAAAATATTTATTGAGATTTTTTTAATGTACACATAAATTCAACACATATAGAAAATCTTGCAAATGCTGTTGTGACAGGCAGATAGAAGTTAATTTTAGCACAAATTTATCGAAGACAATCATCTATTGTAGATATAAGCAACTTTAATAAAACAAATTGTTTTAGAGACAAACTCACTTCAGACAAAACAATGATGAAAACTTACTCTCCATAAATGAGACATTTTAAGGTCAGTATATAGATAAATTTCAAAACACACTATAACAGAAATGTGGCACCTATATATTTCATCATACAGGAAAAGATAAAATGCTATATGACTAAATAAATACATAAATAGGGAATATATTTATCACAGTTAGCAGGGTAAAAGGCCTTACATATAAAAAAGATTTTACCTTAAAATTGTTCTGAGAAGTCCTGCAAGTCCTTGCATAAACCATTTTATCACACCAATATTGTCAGAAACAAGATGCAGATTTCAGCTTTTGTTTAATTTACATTGAACTATTGTTCTGTCACTCAGAAATTTCATCAAAATAAACTGAAATGACTCTCTTTTGTTCTTTACTGAATGACATGTAATAAGCTTTTAAATCATTGTAACAATAATTGTTCAAAGCTCAGAGTTTCATAAAACAAAAATCAAACAAAGTTAGGGTCAAATGCAATACTATATGTAAGGGGTACTGCAATTTAACAGAACCTCTGTCTATTTCTAATATTCATACTTTCTTGCCACACCATCTAAGAAGCAAGAAAGAGTTTCTAGAATCTAAATTAAAACATAAATGTTAGTAAAAGAGAACAGAACACCAAATATGTAATTTCTGAATGTTTGACATTGTTTTAGATTAATCAGTGTAAAAAATTACCAAGGTAATGACAGTCAAGTATAAAGCTGAAATACAGAGAATCCTGCAAAATCTTGTAAATGAAAAAGTAACAAAGACTTCTTACACTACTAAAAGATACAAAAAATATACATGTACCTATCTGATTTGTGACTGAATCAGATGATATTAATCACTGGACAAATCATTTAATTTTCCTCAATGCTAGTGTTATGGTCCAGTGCATACCAGCCTATGATTGTATAAGTACAACCTCTGACAACTGTGTCCAAGAACTGATTCTTTGGCTCAGCTGTCTAAAGTGTTGGTTTTCAATGCAGGATTGGCCTGAGTTAAAATCCCTCTCAGGGTGGTCTTTATCATGCTGGGTTGCACTTTTCCGATATAAACTACCATGTTTGTTTGAGCCATTTAAACCTTTTTCTCAATAAATATATTTAAGCTAAAAAATTGGTAATGTTTGGATACTCATCAGTGCAAACTGATATTTTAAATAATCAACGTCAACTGGCTACTGATATACCTTTAAAAATATTAACTGAAAGTTAAACTCTGGAAGCAGCTAAAAACAATAAGCTAAATGTAAAAGTATTCATAAATACCAAATATATATTTCAAACTTCCTGTTCAACTTAAAACTAAAATGTAATAAACTACAGCAGATCAAATATAACAACACTGTTATCAACCTATAATCTATAATGCCCTACCGACACATTTCAACATGAACATAACATGTAGCTGGATACATTAAAGATCTAACAAGTAATTTTTTTTAGAAGACACTTCATAAGCAACAACCCAATAAACAAAAATTAACAAGTACACAGATGCCAAAAATTAAGAATTTCTTAAGGAAAACCACCTCACGTCAAAATATCATATGATCCGTCATAAACTGTAAACAAGACTTGAGATCAGATTGTAAGAAACATGTATAATGATGTGGTCCAAGAACTTTTACTTAAAATGGTCCTTTATTTCTGTTAACCATCATAGCAGAAAATTTGCAGAATGGTTTATCAATGACACAGTGACTTTATTTATATTACAGTTGACAACTGCATCTTACATGAAATCTGTTCATGTAAACAATTTGAAAAAAAAAATGAAATGCTCACTGCTTTAGACACACTTGTCAATGTATAAGGTCAGGCTGAATAAAAACAAAACAATTCAAGCAGAAACAAATAAAAACATAAAAATAAAGTAATGGAAGTAAAAAGATCCTAGTTACTATTGTTTAAAACTTATCTGCATTTATTCCTTTAAATTCTCTCTTTTTATTACAGACCTTAAACCCCAAGCAAAAAAGTTCTAACATGAAACAAAAACAGACAGATTTTTTTTTCCTAAAAATTATTGTTCATACTCAATCATTTTATTTAGCATATAATTAAACACCTACAAAAAGTAAAAGTTTCAGAGAATGCACAGAAACTATTGGCAGAATATCACTCAAAGTTCAAAAAATGAATTTTGCATCAGACATGTCAGATGTAACACATCACCGAGACCTCAGACATGTTTATTTAATCATAAAGGAGCAAAAACTGTCTTCCACACTTACTAGAACAGAAGTAACATATTAAATCACCGTTCCCAGACAAAGAAACCACAAAGATAATGTAAAACATGCCTTACTTTTATAGAATATTTTCTACATAAAATTCCACAACACAGAATCTAACAGGAAAGAATGTTAAAAAAAGCTAAAATATTATTTTCAGAATGTCTGGAACTATTTCTACAGTGCACAAAACATCAGCAGCATGGAACATAAGTTTCAACAATCACAGTTTTCTTTGGAAGAAAAATTTAACTAACAAGCAAAATCTTCCAATGCTAGCCATTATGTCAAAATTCTGATTTCTTTAGATGGAATTCAGTAAAATGTATACCATGAATAAATGAATAAAGCAAAAACAGGGAAATAAAATTTAGAAAATGTTACTCTCCCCTTTTTTTCAGTTTCAACACTTGTCAGTGTCAAAACAAACGGATCACACACAATAAGAACTCGATTTTTTGTTTTGTTTTACATTTTTATCCAATTAACCTGTGACTGCAGGTATTAGGGTAAAAATGATAATGCCATGTAATACTGGTTATCTGCAGGCAAAACTGTGACCAAGATCTGGAGGAAATAAAATCACTAGAACAAAATCATGGTAATCAACTAAATTACAAGCAATTATGAAAATTTATGACAAGACAAGTAAAGAACAGAAATGAATTATGCCTTTTTTAAAAAGTTTTTGTCATCAAACAATGCCATTTTTATTAAACATGTTAAAGGAAAACAAATATAATGCTACTGCCAATATAACAAATTAGTTACAAATTTACTTAAATGAGGAAAACCCACAGTTTTGGATGAAATGAACATGATAAAGAAATACAATATATTAGCAATGTAACAGTAACATGATGATCAGAATGTTTGTGTGTGTGGCTTTGTAATCAGGTTATAACAAGTCAGCCTTCATTATGTATTATGTAAAAAATTTATCAATGTAGAGAGATATTGTGTCATACAATTCTGCTTACAAAAACAAACTGAATATTACAAACCAAACAAGAAGAAAGAATTGTTTGAAATCTGCCTTTTCACATAAAAATTATACCAATACACAATGTTTTATCAAAAAACATTGTATATTTTTTCAATGAATTTTTCCCTGTTGAACCAGAAAGTGCATGTACATTCCAGTTTTCAAGTTACAGATCCTTCAACCCTGTTATATTTGAGGTATTAAATTAAAGAATTTGTTTACCTATTATCAAACTATTGGATATAATTAGATCTCATCAATTCTCTTTCAGACCTTTTTCAACTCAGATCTATTTTACAGAACTATTTACTTTGTGTATTCAATTCTGTTATAATCTTCTGGCTATCAGACATCTAACAGTGTATTTAAAGAAGTTTTACAAATAATATATATTGACAAAATGTACCAATTTGCTTTAACAAGTCTATCAATAATCCATCAATAAATGGTAGATAAAATGTTTTTTATTGACCGTATTATTGTTTAACATACAAAGAGTCAGTAATCTACCCAGAAAATGTTCAGTTTACTAGGAACAGGATTGACATTTGCTGATCTTGGTGGAGGTCTAAGGTTACCAGCTTGCCGTAAGTATGTCTCCAGATTCACCATACCTGAGCTACCCTGAAACCACAAGCAAAACTCATTTTAGAAATAGCACTTTTCCTGGAAAACAAATTACTTTGAAACACAAAGGAAATAAACACAGTGCACTTTAATCTTATTGATATACAAAGGAAATAAATACAGTGGGGTTTCATCTTATATATACAAAAAAGAAATAAACACAGTGGACATTCATCTTATTGACATGATTGATATAAATGGAAATAAACACAGTGGGCTTCTATCTTATTGATACCAAATGGAAATAAACACAGTGGACATTCATCTTATTGGTACACAAAGGAAATAACCACAGTAGGTTTCATCTTATTGATACACAAAAGGAAATAAATACAGTAGGCATTACAAATTACAGATACAAAAGGAACGAAATAAACACAGTGGGCTTTCAACTTATTGATACAAAATGGAAATAAACAAAGTGGGCTTCTATCTTATTGATACAAAAAGAAATAAACACAGTGGGTTTCTATCTTATTTATACAAAATGAAAATAAACACAATGGACATTCATCATTTTGGTAAACAAAGGAAATAACCACAGTAGGTTTCATCTTATTGATACACAAAAGGAAATAAATACAGTAGGCTTACAAATTACAGATACAAAAAAAAAGGAAATAAACACAGTCGGCTTTCATCTTATTGATAAAAATGGAAATAAACACAGTGGGCTTTGACCTTCTTGATAGAAAAGGAAATAAACACAGTCGGCTTTCATCTTATTGAAACAATAAGGAAATAAACACAGTGGGCTTTAATCTTATTGATACAAAAGGAAATACACACAGTGAGCTTTTATCTTATTGATACACAAAGGAAATAAAAATATTGGACTTTCATCTTATCGATAAAAAAGGAAATAGACACAGTGGGCTTTCATCTTATTGATACACAAAGGAAATAAACATAGTAGGCTTTCATCTTATTGAAACAAAAGGAAATAAACACAGTGGGCTTTCATCTTGCATAATTACCAGCTTCATAAGTAAATTAATAATCACCTGAAGCTATTTGACAAATCTGTTGAAACTTGGACAAATTAAAAATGTATTTTTCTCTAAATAACAAAGCTCACATAGATACTGCAGGCAAATTAGATCATCAACGTGTCTTCAAAATATTTTTTAAGATGTTTCTAAATAGTAGGAAAAAAATTCTACTGCTGATTTGACAATGTCATAGAATCAGGGACATTATTTAACTGTATAGCTTACACTATCTGATATGGTCTTAAATGTGAACTGAGATACTTAACTTTTAAACAGTGAAATTCAAATCTAAGGATCCCACAGGCAATATCTGTTTGCAATTTCACAACAACTTACAAACACAATATAAGCCAAAGAGTCATTGTGAGTTGTAAAAATGCTAGCTAGTATGATATAATTGTAGGAATGAAAAAGGTTTTTAGAGTTTAAAGTTATTACTTACTCTGTTCGACTGTGGAGCCTGTCTGTAAGTGGTTGCTGTGGATGCTGATAACTGTCCATGTGGTCGGGCAACTGACCCGTCGCCGATGTTGGCGGGGTGTCTGAAAATGATATGGCAATTTAACTTTCATAAAGCAATATCAACTCTAACAATGATACTTAATCTAGACTGCCATTTAAGAGGCTATCCGTATGAATAAATACTTGGAAAGAATTTGAAAATAGGTTTTCAACTGTAAACTAAACTTTAAATAGCATTATCGATTTTGAAAAAATAGATTAAACAAATCAATTACAAAAATTGTTGGTAGGCAGTCATATTTTACTGTTTAGCCTTTATTATCAGAAAGTATTCTTGGGGTATGATTTATACAATAATTCTATAACAAAAAAAGAAACAAATTGTAATAGCTATAAATCCAACAAAGGTAAAATATGAATGAGAGCATACCTTATATCATAAGTGAGAAAAATAAACCTTGTACCAAACAAGACAGTTTAATTAAATATATTTCACTCCACTTCTATGAAATCTATACAAAAAATAACTTTCCTAGATTAAACATTTAATTAACTTGTAATGCCTTTTATTCACAGATGTAACAGATCTATATATTCCACTATTACAGATGATAATAACTGTTTTTCTTATCAACTAAAACTGTGAGAGGAAAACTGAATGCAAAATTATACTGAGACTTCAATTTAATAATTAATTTGTTTCCAAAGCAATATTAAATGTTTAAAAAAAAGGAAAAAAAAACACTTCTGAACACAAGCTAAGATTATCGTTTGTGTTTCCTGCTTTATTCTAAATGCAGGTTGTGAAAATAGAGTTACCTATTCAGGGTGTGCACTTCAATTTCAAATGGGTAAACAGTTGTTGAAAATTTCTTCCTGTGATGCATTTTAAAGGCTATACCATTGACCTCTTGTTATGCCCTTCACCTAAACTGCAGTGAAAGAGTGGATCTATGGTCACCTTACCCTACCATAGTAAGTTCAATAAATATTTAACTGGATAATCAATAAAATAATCTGTATCTTCCCAGCTTAGAAGCAAGTATACATAACCCACAAACTGGTTTCTACAGTCGACTAAAAAATTACATCATCTGTTATCCTAAAATTCTCAGCTGCCAGTTTTAGAATTTCTTAATCAATAACTGTTCGTTTCTTCTGTCAATTAAAGCAGCAGCATTAATTATGTATCATTTGCAAATATCAGTTATCTAGGAAAGCTGTTAGGGCAATGAAGAGAAACCATATTGCAGTGACAAAATTCAATAATCTGCAAGATTTCCTCTTACCTTTAAAACAAATCCTTATATGTAATGATAGTAGATACAATGACATAACTAGTTTAATACTTTAATTATTTAAAAAAATCAGACATATATATTAGACAATACAGTAACATATGACTGACCTGATAAGAGGGATAAAAAAGAGCTTATATTACTGTATGTTTCTATCAAAGCTCAAAAAAGTCAAAGAAAATTCCTGACTTAGTGCCAACAGAAAATGTTCTTAGTGTGGACAGGTTCTTCAATTTGTAAAAATTCAAGGCACTTGCACATCAAATAGTGCCATTAATTTATAAGTAAATACTGTGTTCTAATTTCGTCCTTTACTTGGAAAGAAACAGCATACATGGTGAGTGTGGTGGCTTTCTAGTGAGTATTTGGTTTCTGAGGCTTAACCTTTAACATAGCTTTCTAGATCTCTTCAGAAAAATTGAAATGTATCAAAGTCCAAAATCTACCAGTGTTTCTAGTCTAACAAAATAACATTTCACTATGTCTATTGATGTACAGTGGAACTTGTAGCAGGGAAACAAAATAAATGGAAAGTTTAAAAATTAAAGCAAGCAGTGGTTGAACAAAGGTGCTTACATTTTGATTTAACACGTCATCCCTTTAAAGTGATCCCGGAATGTGGGAGATGATAAACATCAGTGAAAACCAAGTATTACATCAATGCTTTCTTTATATTTTTACTTTCTTGCATTGTTTCTTTTCATACAGAATATATAATGCAGTTTCATTTATATCCTACATCTTTCCGAAGTGTTTTATTTCACAATCATGAATGTGAGTCATTTTAAAGGGGATGGAATATATTTATCACATACGATAATTTTGACTGGCTATAATACTGGGTTATCACTGACACAAGTTACACTGTAACATATTTTAATTAAAACTACTAAATCCGTTACAAAACAAGAGGGCCATGATGGCCCTGTATCGCTCACCTGAGTTTGACTGCTTTTAACAAAGTTGCTATGGACCTGGTTAATTGACCCCAGATGACCCATATTCGAACATGACCTAGAAATTATTGAAACAATCTCTTTGACAAATTTCCAGGATATTTGGACTGAAAAAGTAGCATCTAGAGTGTTAACAAGGTTTCTCGATATTTAGGCTCTGTGACCTAGTTTTTGACCCCAGATAACCCATATCCAAACTTGAGCTACAAATGATCAAAACAACCCATCTGACAAATTTCCAGGACATTTGGACTTAAAATGTAGCCTCTAGAGTGTTTACAAAGTTTTTCCATATTTGGGCTCTGTGACCTAGTTTTTGACCCAAGATCACCCATACTCCAACTTGAGCTAGAAATCATCAAAAAAACATGTCTGACAAATTTCCAGGATATTTGGACTGAAAATGTAACCTCTGGAGTGTTAAAAAGTTTTTTACATATTTGTACCATGTGACCTAGTTTTTGATCCCAGATGACTCATATCCAAATTTGAGCTAGAAATCATTGAAACAACCTTTCTGACAAATATCAAGGACATTTGGACTAAAAATGTAACCTCTAGAGCTTTTACAAGGTTTTTCAACTTTCGGGCTCTGTGACCTAGTTTTTGGCCCCAGAGAACTTATATTCAAAACTGAGCTAGAAATCATCCATAGAATCTTTCTGACAAATTTCTAGATTATTTGGACTGAAAATGCTACCTTTAGAATATTAACAAGGTTTTTCCATATTTGGACTCTGTGACCTAGTTTGTGGCCCCAGATGACCCATACTAGAACTTGATCTAGAAATCCTCAAGGCAATTTTTCTGACAAATTTCCAGATTATTTGAGCTGAAAATGTAACCTCTAGAGTGTTAACAAGATTTTTCTATTTTTGGGCTCTGTGACCTAGTTTTTGAACCCAGATGACCCATATTTAAACTTGTGCTAGAAATCTTTGAAGCAACCTTTCTGACAAATTTCCAGATTATTTGGACTGAAAATGTTACCTCTAGAGTGTTAACAAGATGTTTCTATTTTTGGGCTCTGTGACCTAGTTTTTGAACCAAGATGACCCATATTTAAACTTGTGCTAGAAATCTTTGAAGTAACATTTCTGACAAATTTCCAGATTATTTGGACTGAAAATGTTACCTCTGGAGTGTTAACAAGATTTTTCTATTTTTGGGCTCTGTGACCTAGTTTTTGAACCCAGATGACCCATATTTAAACTTGTGCTAGAAATCTTTGAAGTTACCTTTCTGACAAATTTCCAGATTATTTGGGCAGAAAATGTAACCTCTAGAGTGTTAACAAGATTTTTTCTATTTTTGGGCTCCGTGACCTAGTTTTTGAACCCATATGACCCATATTTGAACTTGAGCTAAAAATCATCATTAGAACATTTCTGACAAATTTCCAGGATATTTGGACTGAAAAAGTAGCCTCAAGTATTTTAAGAACTCCTTAATGCAACCAAACAACTCTTTTGCTGATCCATTTAAACTATAGAATCTGTTTATATGAAGACGACAAAAAAAAGGTATACTTCATACATATAGGATTGTGAAAATCAAATAAAAATCTACAATCTTGTTTGGGGATATAAGATAAAGATACATACACCAGCTGCATCTATATGGCACTGTAATTCAGGCAAGATCTTGTCTATTAACAAAAGATAAAAGGAATATTTCATTTTTGGCTCAGTGCAAAAACACTGTAACACTCTCTCCTTGTTATTTTATATAAGTAACAATAGTTTTTGCAGCTAACCCTTAGATACTATTTTATCTTTGACACTAACAATGTGAGCTGCAATTATTCTTGAATGATCTTGGCACCTTGTTTTTGAAAGCCAAGATGACAGTTTGTGATTAAATATTTTACCTTTTCTTCATAATGAAAAAATAAACAAGAGCTGTCAATGGAGACAGCTATGCTCGACTATTTAAGCACTGGATAGTTAAGACAGAGCGAACTATTAAAAAATCAATTTAATTCAAGATCTACTAGATATAAAGACAAGAATCTTTCTCTATGGTAGACGAAATACCATGTAATATTTATCATTTTATCACTAAAAATCCCTCAAGAAATAAAGAAGTTATAGTGCTATAGTAAAGTATTACAATTTTAGTAAAATATTACAATTTCTAATGAAAATTCTAGTTTAAAGGGGAGATAATTCTGGAAATATGGGTGCTAGAGTTATGAGCCTTACCACATATGATGTGAGCTATGATAAGGAACAAATATATGAAGTTTGAAGTAAATCCCTAAAGAAATAAAGAAGTTAAAGTAAAAAATATTTTACTGCACAAAAACTTTAATCAGAAATTTGACATGGATGCAGACACCAGGGTGAGTAGGACAGCTCTCAATATACTTCTTATAGACCAGCTAACAACAACAAAAATCACCTAAGGGTAATTCACACATACTCTATCCTGTTTTTTTATTTGGTCTTTTTAGAAATTACTGGAGTATTTAATCTTGTGTATTTTCCCATACATGTTAAAAGCATTGGCTTCTAGACCTCCTTATCTTCAATATAATGTAATATTAAGTCCTTTCTTTTCCAAATTCTGAAGGTTCAATCCTGACCTTTCTCCTGCTGCATTTGATAGACTTTAATGAGCTGTAATTTCTTTACAGGTAGAGGATATACTAGTAATTTCAGTTCACTAAAAAGACATTATCAGTTCAAATGAACATAATAACATAAACAAAGAAAAAGCTAGAATTATCACAATATAACAGAGGTCATATGGTTGTAAATGTCCTCATATATTCTCCAAGAGACAAATGTACCAAATTTCACTAATTTACAACAAGCAGCTCTCTGGCCACACAATTGCTATTTAGCCTGGAGGAAGGAAGATGCTCAGATTTGATGTAAATAGAAAATATACTGTGGTATTTATTGAAGTTTGACATGCAAAGAGTTCTTTTTATGATGTTAATAATTTATTTAAAAGCTGTTATGCATACAGCAAAATCATCTCAACATACAGAATTTGTATCTTTAACTTTGTAACAATAAATAAATTAGAGTAAAAAAAACCTATGTTCTACATGCTGATGTCTACAAAATATAAAATAATACAGCCTGTCTAAACTATGATGGCAACCTATAAGCTGCTGTGAAAAATGCGTGCACTCTGTGTGTGTACGGAGTACATCCTCAAAAGGCAATGTTGTATAAAGATACGCGAGCGAAGCGAGCAGAAGAGAAAATAGGAACAATATAGTATATTTATATTGTTTCCATACCAAAGAACATGTAAGCTCCGGGACTTTTAGGGGGGGCCGTGCGCCGGGTGCGCCCCCCCCTGGATCCGCTAGTGGTGATTGAAAGCATAGAATATAAAATTTCACACTGCCTGCAAATCTAAACCTCAGTGTCTGTTTTATTATTTGTGATTATAAATGTACTAACAAGAGTATGTCAAGTATCTATAAATATGTAGCATTATACTGAATACCTGAATGAATCAGCTGGAGATTAAAGAATTGCACAATAGATCAGTTTTATATACATGCAAAAAAGTGGAATGCATGAATTATATTATATGCTCTTAATTACTTCACATGTCCCCTTGTCATTGGCAAAGTTTGAACAAAAAGCAATATAGCAAAATTTGACCTTTTGTGAAAAAGGTCAAGGTCAAAATTAGATAACAAACATGTGACAAAAAGAAACCTCTCTGAGACGATCAATGAAGGTAAATTCAACCTGTCACCTTCATAAGCATCTTTGGAAGACTAATTTGGTAAGAGGTTTCTTTAAGCCAATGATTTGAAGGCTCTGAAACTCATGCAACAGTTAAAATGTTAGCACAGTACAGCATGATCAAAGTTAAATTTCTAATATTAAGTACTGTCTACAGATTATCTATATAAGACTCCACTAAATTAATGTTCTATCATCTTGCAAAAAGTCAATCAACCTACAAAATCTAGAATGCTGCAACATGCATACAATACTACTGTAACAATATTTAACTGGGTTATATTAAAAATACATCCCTGTACAGTTTTATTGTCTCTATAAGGTCTTGTTTGACCTTGTTCACATAATAAAGAGATACAGTCATAGAGTATTAACTTTGATTATGCCCCTAGTACATGAAGAAGCTGCAAAAGATCAAAGGTCACCAAGTTGTCATGGTGAGGTCACATGACTTATCATGTGAATTGTTACCTTGGAGACAGGGTCACAGCACTTCCTGCTACACCAACACCAGTGATCAAAGTAAAGTCAACTGTGTAATGCAACAAAATAAACAAGTGTTGAAGATAAGAAAAAAAAATTATAGATCCCCATGGAAAGTGGTAACAGTCTGCTAAACAATTTAAATAGTGATATTATTCATCCTTCTTTCTTTCTCAGCAGGTTTGCTCAACACAGTTTTACATCCTTATTTAGTAAGATTTGTGTATAAACCTAAGAAAATATACACACTGAAAATACCTTTACTCATTATGTAAATGTAAGATATCCAACAGGCATAATAAAATCACAAATATCATGTACCATTCTACCCATAAAATTGTTTTCATGTTTTCCAGTTTACTAAATGTAGGTTTTCCTCCATGATAAAAGTTTTATACCTGCAGTAACAGTTTTGAGATAAAAGACATGTATTTGTTTAAACTCAGACAAGTCATTATATATGTATGTTATACAAATACTGAATTAGGGAAGTGTGTAGAAAATAGCAACACTAAATATATGTAAATGTCCAGAAATCCGGTATTTAAAAGCAAATAAGGGATTCTGCAAACAGAGTACTCATATATTGTAATGCAATCAAAGCTAACACTGTTATTAAAATGCTGAGCAATACACAAGAAAGCTGCCACATCTGTAAGGCACTTGGCTGTTATTCTTAAATCATCACTGCAAAAACCTCTGTTTAGCTGTAAGGTTTGTCAGAAACTGTCAAAGATTCTGCTCCATAAATTACTATACATACAGTCTAATTCAAACTTATCATTAAAGACTTGCCATTTTTACAGTCAACACCTTTAATATATCTCACTTCAGAATGAAAAAAGATATAGAATGAAAAATAGACAACCATAATGAATAAACATTTGTGCTTTCACTCTATAGCATTCATTAATATAATCTCAGTGAATACAAACCTAATATTACAATTTATGAGTCATTCATGATTCCTTTTAATATATATAGTTATATGAAATCAACGGACAAAGCAATGTTAGTATTTATTTTTTTTAAAACAACAACACAAATTATTCAGCATAGGTAATATACATTACTTCTTGCCTACAATGCATGTGTAGTGATAAGCCATGAAATCTAACATCACTGATTCAAGTGAGTTAAAAAAGATTCCAACAATCACAACAGGAAGTTTCCCACAGTCTTTTTAAATCGGAAATTGTGTTGTTGTCAAAGATTCTGCTCCATAAATTACTATACATACAGTCTAATTCAAACTTATCATTAAAGACTTGCCATTTTTACAGTCAACACCTTTAATATATCTCACTTCAGAATGAAAAAAGTCAGAAACTGTCAAAGATTCTGCTCCATAAATTACTATACATACAGTCTAATTCAAACTTATCATTAAAGACTTGCCATTTTTACAGTCAACACCTTTAATATATCTCACTTCAGAATGAAAAAAGATATAGAATGAAAAATAGACAACCATAATGAATAAACATTTGTGCTTTCACTCTATAGCATTCATTAATATAATCTCAGTGAATACAAACCTAATATTACAATTTATGAGTCATTCATGATTCCTTTTAATATATATAGTTATATGAAATCAACGGACAAAGCAATGTTAGTATTTATTTTTTTTAAAACAACAACACAAATTATTCAGCATAGGTAATATACATTACTTCTTGCCTACAATGCATGTGTAGTGATAAGCCATGAAATCTAACATCACTGATTCAAGTGAGTTAAAAAAGATTCCAACAATCACAACAGGAAGTTTCCCACAGTCTTTTTAAATCGGAAAAAACTGAGAACGGAAACATGACTTCAAAGATGGCTTCCTTCAAGGCCTTTTCTGATAGCATGGACTTTCTGGAATTCAATTTACAGACTACCAACATGCCTTTAGAACATTTTTGAGCTAATTACAGACTTAATGATTCTCCAGGTTCAATAACACTGACAAAAATAAATGAATTAACAGTCCCTTAGGAAATAGTGATTTAACTATTTGCGAGTATTTCAATTTTGGGAGTTCCTATTTAAATGTTACTGAAGGTGTTAGATTGAAACTCTCCCCTAAAGCCTGTAATTAGTTTCCCTTTGAAAGATAAATGCACTTTGTTCAATATCATAGCAAAGAAAGGATAACTGACTTTAAGTCCTACTAAGCAATTAGAATATTTGTCGCACTATATAAAACTGGAATCAGGAAAGCTGTCCAAATTAAGCCAAACTGTTAGTAGAACAATTCAAAATATGAAACAAACATTGCTCTTGTAAGTCAGACTATATGTAAATTAATTGTTCAAGTCATGAAGCAGACTACAGACCAACACTGATTTGCAACAAAGCATGGTCTATATCAGTTAGACAGGAAGATAGATTACAACAGCTATGACGATTCATCTTTCTATCTAAATTACTACTTTGTCAAATTTGGTGAAATACAAGCCCATTTTTTATCATAATCATCTGTTTTGTAAATTCAGGTTTTCATCTTTAGTATGTCTATCATATATAATCATGTCATATGCAGATCACTGAAAGATGACCTTGGCTGCTGACACAGCAGAACTAGACAACTTGCCTTGTAGAACTAGACAATGTTAAAACAATGTAAGTAGAGTAAGTATAAATACTTAATACATCAGCAGACAAAGGTGACTATGAAGGCTGTACTAACTCTGTACAATGAACCATCCAATGGTTTAAGTTAGACAAGAAAATAACATGTTTTAATTACTGGAGGCCCTTCAAACTGACCCTTTCAATTCCATATTTATAACTTGCAATTTCTTTAATCCTTGATCTGACCCATACCTATGTTTGCCTACAATAAAACAGCAAGTGACCACTGAAATTTCTGGAATTATTTGACAATGACATGTATTGGCATGTATTTGTAAAAAGATCTAATGAGCATTTTTTTCCTAAACAGGAATACTATGAGGTAAAGTTCTATTTCCTTGTGCAAATTTGTTTTTTTTGCTTGTAATATTCTTGAACTTTTTCCACAGACATTATATCCACATAGCTCTAGATCTGAGTACATGTTAGTATTTTTTTATTAGTTTGTGAAAATCTAAGATAACTGCCACCAGATGTTAGAATACATGGAATAAAGCTGGACATAAATACATATAGTAGACAGTAAAGCAATTTATACCTGGCACAGGCTTAAATAACGGTCCCTGAACTAAGAAACACATGAAAAACTCATTCAATATTTACTTCTATTAACATCACAATAGACCACAATTTTGGTATAAAAAAATGCTACCAACTCAGAATACATTACAAAGTACAGTACACACTGGCGTCCATTCTATTTCTGTGAGACCGACTTTGTATCTTTGAATCATTTTAGTTTCCTTCTATTGCTGAATATGCATTTTGAATTTGTATTAGAACATTCGCACAACTACAGGTATTTTACTTGATAGTTTCTGTAACAGAAACTAAAAACATTCTGCCTTATTAAAAAACCAGATGTTCTTTTGACAGAAAACAGACAGGCATGCATACATGCAAAAAAGAAAATAATTTAGCATGCAACAGCATCAAGGCCAAACAAAACTATATGTATATTTTGATGCTCTGAAAAAAAGAAAAATATTTAAAATATTCACAATAACAAGAAAGAAGGAAAGAAATGCATAAAAAAATAATATATACTGGCTCATGTTTTTTAATACAGTACAAACTGAAAATTTTGTGAATAAAACTCTACCTAGCTAGAGTTTCTAACAAACTGTCAGCCTGACCGCAACTAAATAGTAATAAATGACTGATTTCCTGTTTGGTTATTCTGGTGTAAATTTTTGTATAAACCATGCCATCAAAATACACATATAATGATTTGTGTGGCCTCAATTCTTCATGCCTTATAAAAAGAACAATATAGATCTCTAAAAATTGACAGGGGAAAATATCTTTTTTAGAAATATTCATACAAGTTATCATCTTTTCAAATAGTTATTTCTTAAATACTTTGTGATGAGGAAGTTATTTTTTATATCATCTGAAAAGAAAACCCAACATTTTTAAGAAAAATGTCAATCTGTGACAGTTAAAAAGGTAGGTGTAGAAATTCATGCTTTTAGTGATGAATTTAAAAAAAGAAAACATTCTTTTAGCACAACACACCAGTGTAAATGACTTATTATGCTTAAATGAAAGCTTCTGTTTTATTACCTTGTCCGGTTTCGTCTGATGATGGTGACACCATTGAGAGATTTTTTCTTGAAGACTTCTTTCTCTTTCTTTTGGACTTCCCTCCCCTGTCAGCCTCACTTCCAGAGTCCTGGGCTGGCCTGACAACTGATCTAATGTTTCCAGCACCACTGGTATTTTTACCTGATCCTGGTGACTGGTTTGTAAGATTACGCCTCTTTAACAAGGTGTATCGGCGACGTCTTTTTTGAGAATCTCTGAGAAAAAAAATTAGAATTACAATCTATTATTTACTTTCATGTATCCAATAAACTCTTTTATTTACTTTTTTGTACCCAAGTAAACTGCATTCACTGACACATATGTTTAACTTTTTTCTTTTTCAAAATCATTAATTACATATATTAAAGTGAATCAAATAAAACGAAGGTAGAAACTTTTTTTCTAGTTTTTAAACTTTGCTTATCTGCAACAGAAGTAATGTGTTGATACACTTGCAGAAAAAACACATGTATCAAAAATTTATGTTGTCAATGTTTTTCAGCCTATGTCAATTCTGTTCAAAATGCAATTATTAGGTGTTTTTTTAAAGCAGATTTAAGACGATTTAACTGAAGAAGAAAATCTGTTGTAAATTTTAAATATTTCATTTTAAAAAGCTTGAACTTTGTACATTTTTACTTACAATTCATTGTTATTCACATTTAAATTTGGTTCAACAGTAGAAGTCTTGGCCTGTGTGTTTGTAAGGGAAGTAGCACTAGCCTTTGGTATATCAAGGATTTCCCTGGCAGACTGCCCAACAGGTGTAAGAACTCGGTGGCTGGAGGGTGATTCTAGTGGCATGGATCTATCTAGGTTGGCTTTGCGAACCCCACCTGATTTAGGGGGACGGATGTTGTTGTGCACTGAGGTCCTGGAAGGGGTAATGTCTGATGGGGACAGGTTCAGGAAGTAGCGACCTGTAGGTAGCGGTATCCGACTATGAGATCCTGAACCTTTCTTGGCTAGGTTCATCTATAAAAAACATGGAATTAAACATCAAGTTCTGTAAATGTCTTTTGTAATCCAAGACTACAGATACTAACTAAAGAAGAAAATGAAATTTAAAATTATTTTACTCTGAAATCAGAACAAATACATATAAAACTCAGCTGAGGTCCAGAAATAATTTTTAACTGAACCTCACTTTTCATTTAAATTTAACATCTTTTCATAATGACATTTTTTAATCTGTATTTGGCTGTAATGTATAGCAGTATCAAGCCTTCTAATGTGTAAATGATAACATTAGAAAAAAGGATAGGTAACTGCCAATATCCCTTTTGTTTCATGATAACGTAAGCATAAAAAGTAGCAAACCAGTTAATCTGATTACAGGAATGTCTGGTAAATGAGCCATGGTGTAGACAAGTAGACTGAAAAAAAAATCTTCAGTTGAAGTGCCATCACTATCTCAGTACATACCAGACTAGATATATTTTTCAGCTGTTCAACTTTCTCTTCCTCTGCCATTTTTGAAAGCTGGGAGATGTTACTTCCAGCTGAAAACTGACGTTCTTTGGTCTCCACGGCAACTGTTGTCATGGTGAGACTGACAGGTTGTGAACCTGATGATGATGATGCTTGGGGAGCAGATCTGCTCCCAGGTTGGCTGTTTGGTGCATTTGGACGCCTTCTGTTCTGTGAAAGGTTTGGTCTGGTTGCTAAAAACAAACAAAATATGAGAGGTATTTTGCTATGCAAAGGTGTGTGGGTTTTTTTTCAGTTTATTTTTACTTCTTCAAAAGCCACCCTTCATGAAACAGTAAATTTGTGAAAATCAAAGAAGTGTTGGGACTTTATCATTTCCTTGGATAATCACAAGGCTCAAAGTGAGCAATGTATTATCAATATCAATAACTGATTTCAATACTTCTTCATCTGTTAAAACACCTGTTAGGTCTTTAAAAGGGTAGGCATATCATTATATTAGGCAATGTTGTTCCATTTATAGTTTATATTTGGCACATGCTAAACAGCAAACAAAAACAAGAGGGCCATGATGGCCCTGGATCACTTACCTGAATACTTTGGCTGAGGTCTACTATTAAGCAAACATCAGATGCAACATTCCATTTTCTAACTGAAGATTTTCAAAGATCTCATATTTTATACAAATAAAATCCACAGAGCAGAGGCAATTTTGAGATAGCAGCTTGTGAGGAGATGTCATTTGAAGCCAAATATTGATGAAAATTTATTTTTAGCTCATGGTGGCCATTTTGTTCAATGGAGTAGAACCATTTTAGTAATTTCAATAGAGGCTATGTAAGGAACATTTCTGTCCAATTTGGTGGAAAATCACCTAGCCTTTTAGGAGAAGATGTTTGATTTTTTTTCTATTTTTAGCTTTTGCAGCCCTTATGTGCAATGGAGCAGAACGGTTTTAGAAAACGGCAATATAAGGAACATTTCTATAAAGTTTGGTTAAAAATAACCCTGTGGTTTAGGAGGAGATGTCTTTTAAAGTAAAATATTGAGCCTGATGATGTACACTCGACACAGGGTGACCGACACAGGATGATCACGATAGCTCACCCTGAGCATTTGCTCAGATGAGCTCAAAACAAAACAAAAAAAAACAAAAACTGAATATAAAAATAAATAGAAAAATAGAAAAAAAAAGATCTTTGAAAATTCAATTTCCTTTCATTTTTTTTCAAAATTCCTAGTAGCAAGATAGTACCAGATATGGATTTCGGTGAGACACAATAGTTTACAAAACAGCAACTGGGAAAAAAGGACCACAAATATACTATTGGAACCACATGTTGGTAAGTATTTACCAAAAATGAGCCTTACTTTCTCTGACTGGTCCAAGTTCTCTCTTGTTTTGATTGACTGGTTCCCGTCTAGAGTACCTAGAGGCCACACTGGATGTAACAGAAGCTGTAGATTCTGTTGAATTGTGGCGTGAGAATGGCTGTCTGCTGGGGCCAGAGTTGTCATTACTGTTGCCAAATCTGAACCCTCTATTATTGTTCTGATTGCTTGTGCCACTGCTTATACTGGAAAATAAACAGGGGAAAGAAAAGCTAAAATTTCAGAAGCAAAGCTGATGTCACAAATACCTTAGCACTGAACAACTACAAAACATAAAAAGGACAAAATTCAAAATTCATATTTTGATACCTCAGAGCAGAAATGTTGGAATGTAATACTTTAAACAAACACTTGGTATACAACTTTTCTGCTCTGGGATGCTGATCTATTAAACTTCCTACTACTAACAGACATAGCTGTGTCTTAATTACTTCATGTTACACAAGTTTTCTAAATCAAATTTGGAGCTTAGAATACTTTTCGATAAAACTTAATGATTCTTAAAAAGGACTAAAAATGCTGTTAACATTATAATTCAAACTATCTGCTTCGTTTATAAGCTAGCTTGCTACATATATAAATATTGTATTCCTATCTAACTGCAACTTTGTTCAAATATTTGACAGTTAATAGAACAATAATACACATAACATGGGTACCTGTTATTTCTTGACAAAGGTTTCGTTGGGTTCCTTGGAATCCTGGGTCCACCTCTTATACTTCTAAGAAATCTACGTACGGACTCTCGTACACCTGTCAGACAGTTATGCTCCGACAGTGTCAAACGAGACCATGGATTTGCATCAATCATATCTACAGCAGCAATGGCAAGAGCTCGACCAACCTAAATGAGATAAAAAATCATAGTCTGTAAATACTATGGAACAGAATTATTGCATTTATTCATCTTGCTTGGTGACATTGGTACTTACATTCTGCTTGATTACATCTTGCTTGATTACATTGGAACTTGCATTATGCTTGATTCCATCTAGTAATTCTGTTCCATAAAATACCACATGTAAAAGGAACAACTTCAGACATCTATATTTATATAATGACCCTTTTTATTGTTAACTGAACCACTTTCAAAGCAACACAAGCAGACATAAAAGCTTTTTTATGTTAAAACACCATGAAAGATTATTAGAATAAAGCCTAAAACTGTTGTCTGGACAAAAATAGTAGAACACCTCCTAAGGCAGTGCCTTGGCATTTTCTTATCAACAAATAAAATAATACCAGGTAAAAGCTAACTTAACTAATTTTATAATACTGAAAATAACATCAAATCCTGAGGCTCATGCAAATGATGTCCTATTGATGTTACAAAAGAATAAATCATATAGTTAAATAAATTGTACTTCAGTTGTCCTTGAATACAGAGAAAATAAGGGCAATTCCAGTAATAAGTGTATAGGGAGAGGGACGGCTCCCAAAATTTTTAATTGTGGGAGACAGGGTTAACTGGATATTAAAAATTATGCATGGTGGGCGTCTTTAAAAAAATCGTAATTATGGGTCATGGGTCTTTGTCAAATAAAAAAATTTAATAATTGAATTAATGAGGAAAAAAAACAATATCGGTATTGCATTAATTTTGCCTGCTGGGCATTAAAGACTGCAGAGATAAGTCATTACCAACATTCATTAGCTGTCTCACTTGTGTTTGCAACCACCATGGCGGACAAAAAATCATGGAAAAGGTGGTCGATAGACGACGTCGTCAAATGGCTACATGCCATTGGCTTCGGGTATCTTGAATCAAAATTTATAGGTAATACATTTTTCCTATCGATATATATCAGTCAGAATAATCAAAATTTTTTCACAAAAAAATAAAGATCGGGTATGAGGATATATTGTAAAATTCGTCACTATGGGTGTTGGGGTTTCAAGAAAACGAATAAAGCTGGGTGGTGGGTCTGATAATTTTACATTTATAGGTGGTGTGGGTCTTCAAAAAAGTGCCGTCCCCTCCCCCATACACTTTTTACTGGAACTGCCCTAGGTAGATCTTTTGTAAAATTTTGTCATAAGCCAAGCTGCTGCAGAAACATATCAGGGGAAAACTCATGATGAGTTCTTTTTATGGAGTTTTAAATTTAATGTCTGCAAAACATTCTACACAAGTTCAAGGTATACAGCTAACTAAAATGTGGCACTGGAACAGCAAAATGTGCTGTTAAAATCATCAATAGAAAAATAGGGTACGCCTTCATTCAAGAATCACCTCTTGATTGTAAATCTAACAAAGACTTCTATTTCAACTGTTACTTTAACAAAGAATGGCATTTTGACTGAATGTTTATCAAAGAATATCTTTTCAAGTAAATATTCAACAATGAAAAGCATTTTGTCTTTATGTCATGATATTCTTTGTTAAAGAGGATGTACTCCAGATTTGACATAAAAAAATTTTTTTCATAAATTATACATTTAGATGCCGTGAGATTATAACAACATAATATTCTACTTCAAAACTGATTATAAAAGTCAAAATAGAATAAAAAAAAATATTTTCAGTCCAGCCTGATTTGAACTCTGGACCCTCATGTTAACAAAATATTTCCAACGCTTTTACTGTCACCACCATCGCCACATGTGATATTACAGATATTTACTTTAAATCTTATATGATATAGTTATACCGTCGCGTTACGGTATAGCACTTTGAAAGGGAAAAAAATCAATTTATAATGTAATTATTTGACTTATTTTTTGCCAGTAGGTTATTTTTTAAGCATTGATCATAAATATTACAAGAAATTTATAATACAAGAAAACTTTCTTTTTTTGTCATCTGGAGCACAGCCCCTTTAAATATACAGTCAAAATGTTATAAAAATACAGTCAAAATACTATTCTTTGTTTAATTTTTGAAGACCTATTAAATATAATGATAAAATAAATGCTACCTCTTCAAAGTGAGCCTGTGTATATTTTGGCGGGAAGCCTGCCAGAGGTGGTGGTGTGGCCCTACCATCATCTCCATATGCCTGGGGCACGGGGTTCACCATACGACCAGTGTTATAATTACATTCCAATGTATAACTACAACAAAACAATTCAGTTGTAATAATAAAAGCATAAAGCAAGGAGTGTAAAGAATGGTGTTTTGTCTTTGAATACATTTGAAAGATTTATACTAGTAGCATAACTTCTCTTGTAGAAAATAAGGTGTGTATAAAAACAAAAAACACTTGTGGAAAGAGTGGACATCAAATTTTTTTTCATCGATTGCATTCACAGAGAAAAATCTAACACATCTATTCAATAACTATCTATTCAAAATAACCAGAAGTTCTGTATCAACCCTTGAGTTTTAGGCTTACTTTTCTTCTACATGTAGTTTCTAGACTTCTACTAACATGTATACAATTCATATATTGTCCCTTTAACAGTCTATAACAGACCAGTTTTCCTCAGATGACTGCTTGACAAAGTCCAGATTTAATCTGATAAATATCTCAAACCTACCTGTGTATGATGCCAATAGCCTTGTATATAGCTACTCTACCACTACCCTCTTTGGACATTCCATCCCTCTTGTCTCTTGTGTACATGTTCTTTTCTGTGAAGTTACAACCCGTAAAGTCAAAGTGGGCAGTATTCATGGAGATCAGTTTTGGAAACAGCATATTCTCTACCTACAAATTAAATAAAAATATAGAGTACACATAGTGATCATCATTTAAATTTTGCTAGATGCTGTATATCTATTTAACACTTGTGTAATCAATGTTTACAGCTTTAATACAAAAGAGAACCATAAAAAAAAACTCTATTTGCATTACACTCATTTATTACCCAAAGAAACTGTAACTTCTCGGCCAGGATCTTACATACAGAAAAAAAGATGCAATAAAAAAATAAAAGGAAGCTTTAAAAGAAGTCCTCACCACTACTGTCTTTAAATAAAAACTTAAAATTAATTTTAAGAAATCTGAATTCAGATTCCACAGTGTTAATACCACCTGTGTGTGTGTTTTGAATCTTATGTCAGAACTTTGCAATAAGATACTAGTACTATTATTTCTAGTCTCCAAAAAATGAAGCCAGTTAAACCAACAGCTGTTATTATGCTATAAATTTCCTTGTACTAAAAAATTCTTGCCTATTCACAAATATGTTAAATAAAAGAGTATTGGTTTGGAGAAAGGTTGGTTCAACCAAGAATTAAAATAAGTCCTAGAAATATATTAAGTAGGATAAAAATAATGTGCTTACTTGAATGTCTTCATTCTCATGATAATTCCCATAAATGAAGCACCCTCTTTTAGACGCATGTCCATGTAAGTCTACATAGAAGGCTATACCACTGTCAGATGGTGGTATATCCTTCAATTTTGGATGCTGTAAATGTGGAGCATTTGTGTTTGTTATCACAGATGGCGTGTTGTCATTCTCATCCTCAGAGCCTTCATTCCCGAGATTTTCCTGTATTGATATCATCATCGTCATCCGAGTCAATGACATTCTGACTCATAATACTGAAACCTTTTGATAACCGACCTCTTAAGTCATCCGACATTGTCATTTGTGAAAGCCTTAATCTTAGCTCACTGTCCACTCTTTCTCTTTCTTCCTGGTGACTACTGGCAAAACTCGATGTCGAGGATGAAATTCTTATTGAATCACCAATGTTTGACCTCTCCTTTTTAAGTGCATTGTCACTGTCAGATTCTATAAGGTCACCAAGATTCAATCTCTCCACTTTTGGAGCAGAATACTTTGTTGGCGATTCAGATTTTATAATGCTGTGTCTGGGAGTACCTGAGACTTTTTGGGGTCTTGGAGTATGTGATAAAAATGCAGTACTATTTTTAGACTGTTCTACATTATAAATATCTAAATCTCCATTTAGTGTATGAGTGCTTTCAACATCTTGGGGACTAATTCCTTCAGAATATCGGGGTGTACCCCTTGGAGTTCTACTGTAATTTTTACTGTCATGATCACCAGCACCATGGTGTTTTAATGTTCCATGGTAACTTTTAAGCGTTGATTCACTGCTTGTTAAACTTTGCGAGCTATGTGTACTCACAGTACTTCTTTCAGTATGAGAACTGGAATTTGTGTTCAGGTTCTTGACTTTCCTATGAACATAGAGATTGTTACTATCATGACTAGACAATATGAATCCTCCAGGAAAATTTATGTCAATTTCAGTATCATCATCATCATCTCGGATAACTCGGTTCATTACATGATAATATACTAAACAACTTTTTGAAGCATAAATGGAAGGATGCAGATCTATGCTAGGATCTAGGTATAATCTATTGAGATTCACGCCACGTTGGTCTGTTCTATAGTGACCGCGTGACACACCATCTGGGTTTAACATCGGGATTAACTTAAATACAAAGTGTTTACGAAGTGACTTGGCACGTGGATCGTTGTCTCGTAAAATGAATTCAAGGAAGCCATTGAATACAGCACTTGCTGGGGTTTCACCAGGATGCACACGACTACTCAACAAATACACCTGAAAAAGTGGTAAATTAAAAGACTATTAAAACTATTAAAATCAAAAGCAGAAGTCAAAAGCATATTCTGACTTGCTGACATAGTAGCTAAAAATAGAATAACTTTAATTAAACTGAACAATCAAGACCTACCTGTATATCAAGTTCTGATCAAATTTGTCTTGAAGGCAATTTAACTTAAGAAACATACTCTACTACATATATCTGAGGAGCAATCCAAGAGGTTTATCTTAATAAAAGATATTTTTTATCAATACCAAAATGGCTGACATCTTAGGACCAACCTGTTAAAGGTTTTTAATTAATATATACTCAAAGAATCCATCAAAGCTAAATCACAGAACAAGCGACTAAACTCCATTAAAATAACAGTCTAATATATAAAGAAAGCAGACAGGTAATGCTGTTTATATCCATGACATTCGAGCAATCAGCTGCAAGAGATTTTGAGAAGTTAACAAACTTAGCAACACTTCATACAAAGGTACCTGAACATGTAAAACGACTAGCCCTGTTAACTGGTGAAAATTCCAGTCATGTAACTGATGCTTCTTACAAATTAGCTATTTTTATTACAGAAAGAAGAAATGGAATCTGAATAAAAGACCATCGTTAAATGAAATTTAATCTTTTCCCAGAGCCTCACAAGAAGTATGAGAAACCAACACTCTTGACCACTGAGCCAAAGAATCCCCTGATGAAGAAGTTTTTGAACAACGACTGGCAGGACTAAAGAAAGACAACTTTCTTTGCTGCTTTGGCTGAAGTAAATGCAAACTACTCACTATGAATATAGACTTACCCTTTTCCCTTTAAACTTTTTACATCTGGGCTCTGTGTTTCTCTCTGGAAACAGGTTTGAGTCAAAGAAAGGTTCATTTTCATTGATTATACCATGGCATGAAGTTATTGTTATCAAATCAATGCGTAGCTTGTCCAATGAATAGCACAATAACTCTCGATGGTAGTATATACTGTCTGGAGCACTAAAACAGACAAACAAATATTAATGAAATTAACATTACCCCAAAACTTTTTTTACAAAAATAAGCATTAACTTTATGCCTAGCTACATGTACATGTTTCAAGCTCAAACAAAAGGGAGACAAACATTTATGAGTCGCTTTTTTGCAGAAAAAATTGCCTATAGATTGTTAACATATGTTACAGAATTAAAAGGCCTGTGCTAAGCAACAAAACAACTCAGTTATTTTCTTTTAAGTACACAATCTTCCTTATAACACAGAGCATACATGTAACTCAGAAATAATCTTAATTAAATTATCCATTACAAAGCTGATTCTTTAAACACAGTTTTATATAGGCAGAAGTGTAATGATTTTATGATGAATATGTCTTTGAATCAATTAATTTCTTCAATTATTATGCATTTCATGTTTGATCTGTCAACTTCTGAGAAGTTCTGTAATGTATTTATCATTTGTTTGAAAAGTCTGATAACTTCTCCAGTTCTATTTTTCTAAAAGACAGTAAATTTTCATATGTGCTGTACAATGCTGTTCCATTTATCTTAAAAACTGAAATAATATTTTTCAGTCTTAAGGTAAACAAAAGACAATATGCAGTTACCTTTCAGGCGATAAATTTTTACAATGCTGAAATCTTTTATCAAGTTCTTGCAAGCAGTCCTGGCTTTCTGTATAAGACCATGGGTAACAAAAAGCAAAATAGGTTGTTGCCCCTCGGAACTCTGGGAAACGGTAAGTGAAGGTCAAAATAAACTGTCCATCTACAGTCTGTAAAGTAAAAAACAGCCACATGTTAATATGTAACGTATATATCAACTTACAAAAAAAAGTTACTTCTACAAAATATTAAAAATAACATCTGGATGAATTCTTTATTAAGTTATATAACAGGGGAAGGATACCCTGAAAATTCACTTTGCCATGATATCTATTTGTGCAAAAGAAGTTCTTAATTGTAATTCTTCATTGAATTTTATTGTCAAGGAAATACCGCTTTCAGAAAAACTTACAAAACACTGTATCTAAATATGAAGGCATATTAACCATATTAGACATTAAGTAAAACTTACTGATGACAAGAGCCTACCTCATAAGATGGCCTGTCTCGTATTCTTTCCCACTTTAGTTTGCCAGGAACAGTTTTCACTATTGGAGAATGACCCTGGCTGTAAAGTTTACCCTGACGATTCATATTTACAATGTTTATCTTGATTAAACGACCAGGATTCCATCCACGCACACCAAAATAAAACCATGACCTACAAAACAAAGAGACACAATTATTTTATTACTTTTCCAAATGTATAATGATACAACTATGTTTGCCCATGAGAAGTATGATAATCCCGAAATTCATCCCATTTAGTCACATTGATAATGTAACTTGTATTACAAATGTACTCTGAACCTCTACGAACCACAGGGACACTGCTTATCCCCTCCTTAAGAGTTTGTGTCAGTGGAGACAGCACGCTCAACTATTAAGTACTCGATAGCTAAGAAAAAGATAACTATTAAAAAAATCAATTTAAATCAAGATCTATAGATACACAGACAAGAATCTTCTTCATGGTAGATGAAATATCATATGATATTTATTATTTCATCATTGGAAATCCCTCAAGAAATGAAGAACTTATAGCAAAATATTACAATTTCTAATGAAAATTCTAAGTTTAAAGGGGAGATTATTCTGGAAATATGGATGCTAGAGTTATGAACCTTACCACATATGATGTGGGTTATGATAAGGAACATATCTGAAGTTTAAAGTAAATCCCTAAAGAAATAAAGAAATTACAGCAAAAAATATTTTACTGCACAAAAACTTTAGTCCGACACAGAGGCCCACATGAGGACAGCCCTCCATATACTTAGTATTGTCCAGCTAAAAATGGTGTTTGTTTTTTAAACAATATTTTACCTGTTTCCATTTTCAAATTCTGTGCCCGCACAATCAGGCTTTGTCCAAACATTGAATTCATAGTCAGCTTTAATCTCATTGTAGTATTTTCCACCTGAAAAAAGACTGAGCATTCTCACAACAGGAAGATTTTAAAACTTTCTTTATATCGTATTTGTGATCCAGCAGTTACAACTATAAAGGATGACAATGAATATTGGATTCTTTTACACAAATATACCAGAATTAACTTTCCATTATTAGTACCAACCATTTGCAACTTTTAACTTATCACAAGAAACATGTAATTATATATTAGAATAATTATATCTATGGAGTGCATACACAAAAAGGCATGAACTCAAGATGCTATTTATGACTTTTAATTCCTTATTGGAGCAAGTATAAGTTCTGATTTTGGCATTTTCAAGAAAGTAAGAAATATAACATTTTTATTGTTGATTTTTTTTTAATCATAGACAGTACATGTACATCCACAAATATACTGGTATTCAGGTTTTATATGTTTTTAAATAGACTGAAATTCATAATTAAACAAGAAATGTTTGTAAAACATAAATGCCCCCCGGCAGCACCTAATTGCTTGTGGTTGGGCCAAAGCGTTCTCTAGTTATTGATCAGAAACCGTTTTTAGGATCAAGGTCCCTGTGGCCTTGACCTTTAACCTAATGACCTCAAAATCAATAGGGGTCATTAACTGGTCATGACCAACCAGCATACCAAGTTTGGTGAACCTAGGTCAAAGCATTCTCTAGTTATTGATCGGAAACCGTTTTTAGAGTCAAAGTCTCTGTGAGCTTGACCATTGACCTAATGACCGCAAAATCAATAGGGGGTCATCTACTGGTGATGACCAACCAGCATACCAAGTTTGGTAAACCTAGGTCAAAGCGTTCTCTAGTTATTGATCAGAAACCATTTATAAGATGAAGGTCTCTGTGATCTTGACCTTTGACCTAATGACCTCAAAGTCAATAGGGGTCATCTACTGGTGATGACCAACCAGTATACCAAGTTTGGTGAACCTAGGTCAAAGCATTCTCTAGTTATTGATCGGAAACCGTTTTTAGGATGAAGGTCCCTGTGAGCTTGACCTTTGACCTAATGACCTCAAAATCAATAGGGGTCATTAACTGGTCATGACCAACCAGCATACCAAGTTTGGTGAACCTAGGTCAAAGCGTTCTCTAGTTATTGATCGGAAACCGTTTTAAGGATGAATGTCTCTGTGATCTTGACCTTTGACCTAATGACCTCAAAGTCAATAGGGGTCATCTACTGGTGATGACCAACCAGCATACCAAGTTTGGTGAAAGTAGGTCAAAGCGTTCTCTAGTTATTGGTCGGAAACCGTTTCTACCTACAAGGTCAATGTGACCTTGACCTTTGACCCCTTGACCCCAAAACAAAAAACATATTCTGATACCACAAGCAGTTGATTTCCTTTCTCTTCGTGGGGTAAAATATAATAATTTTCTCTAATAAAAAAAAAAATCATAAGGACTCATTTCTGTATAAGAATGAATGTGTAATGCACCTATCAATGTTTTGCCCAAGGGAGGGTGTGGCGGGCTGACCAAGGGGAATTTGACATTTTCCTTTTTAGGAGTCTTAATCCTTACCCTACAGCAATGGCAATTTGTCAAAATCCCCAAAGAGGGAGTTGCTTTACACAACAAATGACCTTGGATCTAAAATTTGGCCAGTCTATTTCCCAGGTCTCAGAACCATTTTGTCTGTCAATTTTCAACCTGTTGGCAATGGTCTTCTGTCAGACGTCCTGTGTATGCCAGCAATCAATGGGCAAAACATTAATAGGTGCATAATTGTAATGATAATAAAAATGATGAATATGATGCTAATAATAAATACAAAGTTCTTGTATTTATGTAACATGTATATGATTAAACATGATAAAGACCTCCAGAGTCCTCATCGTCATCATCCTTCGACACTTTTTCAACTCTTGCTAGATTTCCTGAGTCAAATTTCGAGGTAAAGAGCAAACCACCACACCTTGTCTCCATCTTGACACAAATTAGTACTTCTTAAAACCTGGTTTAAAATAAAGAATGAAATGTGCACACTTCTTATAAGTTAAATAGTCATACAGATTTGGAAGACTTAAAAGGCAAGGTGTCTGACCATTAAGAACTGTAGTAAACATTACGCCTTATACATAATGAGGAGCTGTGGTCGAGCAGTTATAACACTGGCTCCACATCCTGAGGTCACTGATCCAAATAAAATCAGCAGTGATATACCCCAGTGACTTTCCACATTTGACACTTTCAGCATGGGTACTGGTTTGAAATCAGGTAGCAGTCATAAAGTGGGATTAATATAAATTGCTAAAATTTCTTGAGGGTTTTTTTAATTATTTTTTAAACTGCAAAGTCTTTGATAACCTTTTCTGAATAATGACAACAGAATGACTTAGAGAGCTGCTAAACAAATCTGATACAAAAAAATGAAAATAAAATTGTTTTCAGCTAACTCATATTAATTAAAATATGGTTTCTTTATTATTAATATAATGAATCATTTTTGAATAAATACATTAATGTCAAAAAAGACCTCAATAATTTAAGTTCTTTGACTTTAAGCACCCAAATCAATTTTGCCCCATTGACAGACTATACAAATCTGAAGTTACAATAAATTTAATTCATATATTAAAGAATGACCTTAAGGGACAGTTTGAATAAATTGTCCACCTGCATATTTTCTGTATTGACTTGAAATAATTTTAAGCAAGATATAAATATAGCCTGTATTAATGAAGGTACTAGAAGCTTCTGCATTGGGAATGTGGATAGGTCTGAACTTTCATTTGGGCACATCAGGGCCTTAATTGAGGCCCTGGGTAATTCTTATTTTTGGGGTATGTTTTGGAAGTTTGTAAGTCAAGCACACTTTTACTTCTACTTCTACTTGATACTCCCGAGCAATCAATACTGACTATAACTGGGAGGCGCTTTGTCAGGAAAACTGTGTTAAAGTATTATTGCACTGTTAAAAGTTTAAAAGATAAAAAGTTCACAGAGTAAGAGAGTGCATGATTAAATTTAAAAACAATAAGGGCGGGACTAGATGGTGACGGTCACCAGCCTATCCTTGAAGATATCTAGGCTGGGACTGGATTTGACCTGGTATGGTAAGCTATTCCAATACCTTAGAGTTCTGGGAAAGTAGGAACTGAGGTGGTACTGGGTACGAGACTGGGGGATCAGGAAGTTCAAGTTTCTAGTTGGACTAAGGTGACTATGGTCGACATAAACAAGGTTGTACTGGATCTTATAGAGAAAAAGTAGGGAGGATTGGAGTCTGCGGCTTTCCAGGGTGGGCCATCTAAGTTCATTTAACATATTTGTTACACTACTTTGAAAATCATAATTATTACAAACATATCTAGCCGCAGCTCTTTGTACACTTTCAATTTTGTAGGTAAGATGTTTTTGCCAAGGGTGCCATATTATTGAACAATATTCTAGTTGTGGTCTGACATAGTTGGTATAGGCTTGAGTCTTGATTTGCCTATTTTGAGTTTTGATGTTTCTCTGAATAAATCTTAGGGTATTTTTTGCCTTGGAGGTAATGTTATTAATATGATTGGCCCAGTTCAAGTCTTTAGAGATGGTAACTCCAAGGTACTTGGCAGATTCAGTTGATTTGAGAGTTTTATTGTGTAGAATGTATGGGAAGATGGTGGGGTTCTTTTTTCGGGTGATCCTTAGCACCTCACATTTGTCCGGATTGAACTCCATGGCCCAGTCAATATACAATATATTATGAAGACCCTCAAATAAAAAGATAACTGTTATATCATAAATGAATAGAACTTATGTTCTTTCCTTGAACATTTTCATTTTAGGGATTGTATGCTCAGTGATGCTGTCATCCGTGAAGCCAGTGTTACTTTCTTTAAATGTCCCATATAGGTAACATCTGTTTTCAAAAAATATGAAAACAAAATAAAATCTTTGCATATGGCACCCTGGTGACAGAATGAATCACCACGCCTGAGAAGGTTCAAACTGGTTCAACCACAATTCTTTTGTTTCAATTGTTGATTACTTTGTAAACAAATAAAAATGCAATACTTTTTTGCTAACACTGAAAATCATGTGATATAATATCGAAACAAACACACTTTAAATAAAGAGCATACTTCTTAAATGGCCTGGTTATCCAGGTTCAGTGTCACAGAATAAAATCGCGTAAATTTGTATGAACTTGCAGCCGGCAGCCATTTTGTAAACTATGGTGGTTGCTTACCATGTGATCAAAATCGTTACATTTAATTGGTTTATGCCTCAATATCACATGATCAAAATATGGAGGATAGTAAACAATACGAAAGAGGATTGATCGACCCAATGGAATACATATTTAGAAAAGAATGCTCGACAGCCTCTCAAACCTGTGGTTCCATACAGTGCAGGTTTACAAACCAGGAAGATGTCATCTAGTGAGATAAATATATGTTGCAAGGACTGTTTTCCCAGTCAATATAAAATAAATCACACGTACTGTGTGTCCCTTCAAGTGGTTTGACATTTACCTGATAGACAATTAAATGTGTTTTGTACTGGAATTTCAATTTCTAATGAGTCATATTATAGATATAAAAGATGTCCAGAATTACACTCAAATTCACAAATAATTTAGAAAAACATCATACAGTCACGTTTTTTACATATATTCTATAAATTACATGTATTCACATCGTTATTCAAAATCAATGGCAAGATATTTATTACTGCACATGCATGAAAGGTAAAAAATAAATTGCAAAGAAATATATTTACACCCTTGTCTTGACATTTTATTAAGAGATTAATATCTATGAAAAATATATATACATAAAAGACTATATATTGTATATGTATAGTAAGTCTTACCTTATGATCTGAGACTGTGGGTAATTGTGGAGGTTTGCCAGAGTAATCCTTATTTAAAGAATTCAATGGCAATTTTTCTGTTGAATATGGCAACTGTAAAACCTTCTTTTAAAGTAGTTTACAAGTCAATAGAGAAAAGCTGACATCTATCTCGAGTCAGTGAGAAGAGTACATGAGAAAAAATGTCAAAAGTATTTGTTCAGAGACGTCTCAGATTTGTTGCAGCAGGTCTATGATTCTTCAAATCTTTTGTAGTGAATATCTAATGAAAGAATGATGTTATATCCGATATAATCATACCTTGTTTATATCAAGACATGGGACGGGGCAGGGAAGGTGCCAACTACAGGTGCTTCACATAATGTCAGGTTTCAGCATTATCCCTTTCAGAAGTTGCCATGCATAGTTAAAGAATTCTACTTAATTGTTTGAGCACATTCATTAGAAGCCTTACTTACCTGAAAATTATATCAACTTATTCCACATAACAATAACCCTTCTGAATACTATACAAGTTTATACCTTCAGTACACAATGACAAATATACTACTTGTTCAATTATGACGATCACTACTCTCATTCATCACTGTGTTCAAATGATGAATAAAAATATGCTAGTGAATGGGATATAACAAACAAGTCTATTTTCAAAATAAAACAGAAGAAATTTATTACCTCTGAAATAGTTTCAACAAATTCCACACAATTAAAATAGTACAAATTAATATCACAAGTTTAAACAGGCTGTTATCCTATCACCTTTACCCACTGCTTACCCTCACATGTCTGCCAAGGGCCAAATATGACCTCCCTGGTAAACTCTACAAAACTGGATGGAAACCTTGCCATTAGTGCATAAATTCCATCCTCTTTCAAATAAACTGCTGTTAAGGGTAAGATTGTATAAACCCAACACTTTCTACAAATACAATGTATCAATAAAAAAAAAAGAAAGAAAAAGAAATCAGTCAAAGTAATCTTACCTTATTAAGTGAAAATATGTAAATGACCTAAATTTTCATAAAGACATATAAAACTGTAAAATGTAATGTTTTTCATATTAAATCATAAATTGACGTTTTATGTTTATCAAAGTTTATCATATCTAAAAGTTGAAACCATCAAAGCCTTTGATACAAAATGAACATCATTAAGTTTATAAGAAATCAAGTTTTTTCTTTGACCTTCTTAGCTTGGACCAAAAGGAAAATAACAAAGTCAGTGAATCACCAACACATGAATAACAAAGACAATACAAAAATTACATTAAATCTCACAAATACATCAATATTTATAATTATATGAAGACTCGGGTGTCTCATTTCGGGAATCTTTGTGCCTGGTTTTGTATCAACACAGTGCCAGCTAGTACCTAAGTGTAACAGTGATTCTACCATATAAAGCCAAACCTAGAGAGCACACACTTCTAGCTATTTTAGTTTTTCTGAAATTTCATGACAGTACAACTTTTTTTTAAGCGTTTATTGTCTGCAGTTTTCCCTTGAAATGGTTATTAAAGAAACTTTACTTAAGAGTATTTGTGTCCATAAAAAAAAAGATATTTTAAATAATGTTTAGTAAAATGCCAGTAAATATAACATATTTATGCTTGGAGGTTTATGCTGAATCACCGGATATGTGAAAATATTCATTCTTTCATCACATTTTCACAGCAGATTTATGGGAAAAAAATACCCCACTATACAACAAAGATGACAGAAAGTATTCCAATACTAATTATCAACAATCTATTAAAAACAAAATCCTCAAATCTGTGTTCAAACATTGCTTAAATAAACAGTCAAAATATTTCCAATCAAAACATTCATGACAATTTCACAGAATTTATTAAAGCCTGCATCCCACTGTTTATAATTAATAGCATAGACAAAATTTAATTGTGCAAATTTCACATTCATTTTTGAAAATTATAAATCAACTGTGCAGCTGGTTCCATTTCTAACAAGGTCTATGCTACATATGTCTGGTTCCCTTATGCAGTGTAAGGAGGAGGTGGGGGGCCAGTAGCAGCCTGCACCTTGATAGCTTCCTCATACTTTGGTGGAAGAAGCATCTGAAAAACATATTACATAAAAAGATTATCAATTTTATCATTAACAATTTGAGTATCATCATTTCTAGTATGAAAAGTAAAACAAAAAGCTAAGGTATAAAACTGTGTTATTTATCAGACACTGCAAAAACACTAAATTAATACCATTTTTAAACCAGACTACAACTGACTTCCTATGTCCTTCTAGCAACATGCATCCCTCCTTTGATTACAAATATTAGCTATTTATCAATGAAATCAAAATAACTTATCTCCAGAGCAGATTAACACTGTACCATGTTGTTTCTATTCTTTCAGGCAAAACATGTAGAAGGAGTAATATTCTGAGTTTAAATGGGTTTGACATTTCCACATAATGTCTTTTTATTGAGGTGAAATCATTTGCATGACTTTTGTATTTTTTTTCTCCAAAAGTAAGGTCCAACTATCCTAGACAGCATGCATTTATCATTACCTTCAAAATCCATTTTAAGACAGAATACATGAATGGTACAAAGATGTAAATATGTCACATGATCCAACTTAAGTCTTTGAACTAATAGCTGATTAGTACTGACATGTGTATACCATGCCATGTCTGCCATGTAATGTTTTACATACCTCACTGTCTGGGTCGACTGTGTACTCCCTCACAACACTCCTGTTGGCATTCCTCAGCTGCAGGTACTTGTAACATGACCACACCATCTGGATCAGGTACGCCTGTGAAAAAAATTACCTTACAGCATGATTTTTGTTTAACTTCAAACAGACAGTTTACCAAACCATCATTCCTAGCACATTATCCTGTCATTCCTGTGTAGGTTTCCACAAAAATATCAGCAAAGTTGTAAATGATTTACTTGTCATGTGGTGAAAATACTCATTTAGGCCAACAAGACCAATCGGCTACATTGAACAGGACATATTTTTTACAAATAATTTAAAGGAAGTTACTCTTGATACAACTAGTAATATAAGTCAAACCCAATGGAATACATATTCAGAAAAGAATGCTCGGCAGACTCTCAAGCCAGTGGTTGGTGTTTAAGTTCTATCACAGTGCTTGTTTAAAACAATAAGATGTGATCACGTGAGATAAATATAAGTTGCAAGGACATTTTTCCCAGTCAATATAAAATAAATATAATATAAATAACAAGAAGCGTGTGTCCATTAAAGTGGTTTGACATTTATCGCAGATGTGTTGTTTTAACGAGTCATATTATAGATACATTGTATTAAAGATATCCAGATTTACACTAAAATTCACACATAGTTTAGAAAAAAATCATACTGTGACATTTTGATATACTTTCTATAAAATACATGAATCTATACACATCATTGTGGACGCCGCCCGGACACCCACCATAGGTGTTCCCATAATACGACCCGTCTTTCGACGAGCGTATAAAAATCAATGGCCATATTCACCATATCTATATACATGTATTTGAAAAAGTCTGAATAACGAGTAACATGAGAGTGTTCCAATCACACTGAGGTCACAAGATTTATATTCTAAAGTTACATTAGAAGAGCATGAACCAGTTTATTTTATTCTAACCATCGGTTTCCTATCTTACAATACACAAACTCTTTCTGCCAAATCTCTTGTTCAATGTTTTTCAGTCCCCACTGCTAAGTTAATGAGACTGACTATGTTAATATTTCATCTACGAAATATCCTTCAGAAGTACTTCATGTCATGACAATTTAGCCTAACCAACAATTCTCGATGGAACAAGCCAGAAAATAATCAACGTCACTTTCTCCTATAAGCAAAACTTGAGTTGTAACTACTAAATACGACAAATTCCAAAAATTACCAAACCATTAAGACTTTGTGTTTCCTTTACTGTACATCTCACATGAACAACACAACGTTTGCTGGGGTGTCCATAAACTAAAAGTTGATAAGCAGAATTGCAAACACTACATAGAGGCTGACCAAAAGCGACAAACTAACACAACTTACCTTGACAGTTAGGATAAGAATGAGAACAATCACGCCCAATAGCATCAACCACTGATCATCCATCTGTAAGAAGTGCTTCATGCCAGGCCAGTCAGCCTGTAGATATAACAATACCAATAAGGTCTTTCAGGAGGATGATTTGCACCAAAAATTGTAATCATGTAGACTAAAAGAAATTGATTTCCTATGTATATTGTAAGTCAGATTTATTGCTTTCTTGAAAAGTTCATCTATGTACAAACAAAGGGCCATGATGGATCGATCCCTCACCTGAGTACTTTGGCTGTAGGTTTGCTGTTTAGCAGTATTTCATTTTTAAATTGAAAATAGGCAAGTGCCTACAAACCAAATATGTAAAATATCAGTCAATTAATAAAGGCTCTATGACAGAAAGTAGAAATATCTATTATAAGCTATGGTGACCTTGCCCTTGACCCAGTGACCTCATACCCTACCCATGGGTAGAGGTCCATGCAAAGAACCTCTATACTGAATATCAAAGATATTGGTCTATAAATGAAGGCTCTATGAGGTACAGTGGATAAATCTACTTTTAGCCTCTGTGACCTTTAACCTAATCTAATAATGTGAAAAAAGCTTGATAAAGCTTGCTTCGTGCCAAATTTTAAAATTCTAGCCCTTGTGGTTTCAGACAAGAAGATTTTCAAAGATTTTCTTCTATATTGTTATTTAAAACTTGTAAACGTCGGGCGGGGCCAATACTGACCCCAGGGACATTTTTCTAAAAAACTTGGTAGAGGTCCACTAGACAATGCTGCATACCAAATATCTTAACTCTAGGCCTTGTGGTTTCTGACAAGAAGATTTTTCAAGTTTTTCCTATATAACTCTATGTCAAACAAGTGACCCCTGGGACGGGGCCATTTTTGATCCAGAGGCCATGATTTGAACAAACTTGGAAGAGGTCTACTAGACAATACTACACACCAAATATCTAAGTTCTATAACCTATGGTTTCTGAGTTCTATAACCTACGGTTTCTGACAAGAAGATTTTTTAAGATTTTCTTATATAACTCTATGTAAAACAAGTGACCCCTGGGGTGGGGTCAGTTTTGACCCCAGGGAAATAATTTGAACAAACTTGGTAGAGGTCCACTAGATGATGCCTCATACCAAATATCAAAGCTCCAGGCCTTGTGGTTTCGGAGAAGAAGATTTTTAAAGATCCAACTTATAAAATCTATTTTTGGCTCCAGTGAACCAGAAATGCAATGGACCAGAACCATTTAAACAATCTTCATTCTTGGTAGAGCTTCATGCAAGGAACATCCCAGGCAAGTTTCATTAAATTTGCCTCATTGGTTTCAGAGGAGATGTTGTTTGAATGAAAAGTTGATGACGGACATGGACGACGGACAAAGACCTATCAGAAAAGCTCACCCTGAGCACTTTGTGCTCAGGTGAGCTAAAAAGGCACAGTAAAAACAAACACTACACATCAACAAAGGCGGACATATCCAGTGTGTATGGACTTCTGCTGCTTGTTTTTGTGATGCATCTTCTCTTAGATATTATTGCTGTACACGAACATAAATGTACATACTGGCCTTTGCTGCTAAAGATACATGTAGATACTTTTAATGTTAAACATAACTTCAATAAACTGTAAAATGAATTACTAATTCTGAAAATATTCAATTACCATTCCTTGTTGGACAATCCAGACTTTGATGTCAGGGGCATAAGTCATGTAACCAACTACCCACAGGCATGTAAGACAGAAGTCAAACACTTGAAGACAAAAGAAGGGCATCAAACAGCTTGGGCGACTCTGAAATAAAAGTTATCAATGTTGGTCTTGTACAAATACACTACATATTTTCAGCATATCCTTAAAACAGACAAAGCGTAACATAACCTCTGGAAAACTAGTTGTCTCAAAATCCATGTGACATACTCTTTCCACTTTCAAAGAGTAATATAATATACAGTAGGAAAATAGAGCTTCCTTGATGCCATAATTCATTCAGCCTACAAATGCCACCATTTTTTAATTTCCCTTTAAATGGGGTGTCAAGATTGCCATATATTTTTCTTTAACTTATAAATATTTGAAAATAAAAACTTCTGAACCATTACTTAACAAGAACTGTCAGTGGAGACAGCACGTTTAACTATTTAAAGAGGCTGTACTCAATATTTGAAAAAAAAAAAATTTCATAAATTATATATTTAGATGCCGTGAGATTATAACAACATAATATTTTACTTCAAAACTGATTATAAAAGTCAAAATAGAATAAAAAAAAATATTTTCGCTCCAGCCTGATTTGAACTCTGGACCCTCATGTTAACAAAATATTTCCAACACTTTTACTGTCACCACCATCGCTGCATGTGATATTACAGATATTTACTTTAAATCTTATACGATATAGTTATACCGTCGCGTTACTGTCACCACCATCGCCGCATGTGATATTACAGATATTTACTTTAAATCTTATACGATATAGTTATACCGTCGCGTTACGGTATAGCACTTTGAAAGGGAAAAAAATCAATTTATAATTGACTTATTTTTTGTCAGTAAGTTATTTTTTAAGCATTAGTCATAAATATTACATAAAATTTATAATACAAGAAAACTTTCTTTTTTTTGTCATCTGGAGCACACCCCTCTTAGTTCTGGATACATGTAGTTAAGAAAAGGATAACTAGTAAACAATTGTCAATAAATTTAAGAAATAAGACATCAAAAGATTATAACATGACATGAAGGAAAAGATAATATTCATGAGAATACATGATAATGAGTAGGATGTAAATTTCGGCTAACAATACTGTCTGCAAGGAGTATACTTAATAATGAGACAACAATTTCTGCACGTCATCTTGATGTGGTAAACATTTGTCTGAAGTTTCATCAAAATTCTTCAAAGGGTTGAAGAGTTACAGAGCGGACAGGATTTTCAATGTTAATGTCACTGTGACCTTGACCTTGGAGCCAGCCATGCGGAACATGCGTTCTGCACGTCATCTTGATGTGGTAAACATTTGTCTGAAGTTTCATCAAAATTCTTCAAAGGGTTGAAGAGTTACAGAGCGGACAGGATTTTCAATGTTAATGTCACTGTGACCTTGACCTTGGAGCCAGCCATGCGGAACATGCGTTCTGCACGTCATCTTGATGTGGTAAACATTTGTCTGAAGTTTCATCAAAATTCTTCAAAGGGTTGAAGAGTTACAGAGCGGAAGACTCTTCTCTATGGTAGATGAAATATCATATAAAATTTTTGCACTATTTTATCACTGATATTGATAAGAAAATTGCAGAAAATAATTCATTTATGGCTATAAAGATTATAGAGAAATGGAATTAAAATTTAAGCTGAAAATATACTGAACAGTTGGTAATCAGCTGGTATCTGAAGTTTGAAGTAAAACCCTAAATAAATAAAGAAGTTATTGTAAAATATCACAATGTTTCAGGAAAATTTTGTTTAAAGGGCAGATAATTCTGGAAATATGGGTGCTAGAGTTATCAGCCTTACCACATATGACGTACACGATGATAAGGAACATATATTTGAAGTTTGAAGTAAATCCCTAAAGAAATAAAGAAGGTATAGTAAAATAGTACAATTTTTCAAGACAATTCTAAGTTTCATGGGGATATAATTCTGGAAATATAGGGTGCTAGAGTTGAGAACCTCACTACATATGATGTGTGTGATTATTAGGAACATATATTTGAAGTCTGAAGTAAATCCCTCACGAAATAAAAAAGTTATATCAAAAATATTTTACTTTACAAAAACTTAATCAGAAATGCATACAAGGATAGTGACGTGAGTAGAACAGCTCTCCAAATTCTTCATACAGTTGTGCTAAAAAAGGTTAAAAAATATCATCTATATGCAACAACTTACCTTGATTGCACCATACACAAGCATTACAGCAACCAGGAAAGTGCACATCACTAAGGCAAAGAACATACACAAGTTTTCTGGAAAACAACAACAACAACAAATGATTGATAGTAAGGAGCTTCGACCACAATAAGGAGACCTAGTAAACCAGTGTACTAAATTTCCTTTACTCAATTGTGTGACAAGAGTCTTGTGTGTGTTCATAACACGCCTATTTATGGCCTGAGTTACAGAGCAGACACATAAGATTCATTTTTTTTCTGATATGTGTAACTTTTCCCCTTTGGCACCATCCCTCTTGAATGAAACACATTTCCTTCTTCTGATAAAGTGTATGCAATTTTATGCAAGCAAAACCACCTATGCAATGCTGAATTATAAAGCACATATATGAAATGACGTACAGACAGTTTGCACAGTGTCTTCATTTAAGTTTATCAATTAAGGAAGTACTTCCTTTAAGGAAATTAATTAAAGAATGATAGCACATTCTGACATTTTCAGTACAAGATATATATTGGGTAACTTCAAAATGTTGGACAAGTCCTTCTGACTCCTCCCACCTTGAACATGCTCCAGTGAATTTCATACAGGTTTTGATGTTTACTCATGCACACAATATACTGAGGCAATTCAAAAAGAACGTAAAGGACTGCATCCTTTTTTCTAAAGTGATACCATCAAGTTTCATGCCAGATCGACAGGTACACAAGATATCATTCTGCCCGATGACAGGGTGGATCAGACTGATCATTGTTTTCTGGGGTGGATATAAATTACATCTGCTTGCATTATGTTATCCATTGCAATGTGATGATAAAATATATGTGATGTTAAAATATAAATAACAATCTTCAATGATTAAGACAAAAGTATCATGGTTATTGTCCTGTTACTGATAAAAGACAAACCTTTCCTGATTTTCTCTGGGGAATTTATACTGGGGGTCTCATACTGGATAATAACCTCCTGATCATCTTTCTTCTCACTGTCAGCATTGTTACTTTCATACACAATGATTCCGTCTGTGTTCATGGAGCTACCTGGCTGAACACTGTCCCGGAGCAATTCTGGATGAAGTGATGCAACCACAAGACATCCCAAAACAGTCAAATGTATCATCTGAAGGAGAGAAAGAATGCAAATGCAATGTTTATAATCTAGTTAAACATGGCTAAGGAAAAACTCAGTCAAAAAGAGAAGTTATTAAGAGTATCTCCAATAGACCATTCTAGAAATTAGTGTTAGATCTTTTCTTTTTATTTCATCAAAATTGCACGAAAACCTGCTTTAAACAAGAGCTGTCACTGGAAATTGACATATGCCCCCGAAATGTAGCTTTGAATTGAAACAGGTGTAAAAATATAATTTAATATGCTGTGGAAAAGAGATCAGAAAAAAATAGAGCATGAACTGAAGGTTAATGGTAAAGTAATGTTTTTCTGCTTCAGATTCTTATATGAAGGTTGAAGACATAGTTATTCAATGAAATAGAAAGCTGTGAGTTTGGTCTTGAATATGAACAATATTGTTTTATTCCCAACCCTTACTGGTGTTTTATATATAACAAGGGCTGGTGACAAACATTCTGGTTTCAATAAAATCCCCTAAGCAGTTTTGGAGATGAAGCTTGGACAAGATTTTAATACAGAGGTTATAGTAAACAAGACCTGTCCGCAGACAGCATGCTCCATTTTTCTCAGTGCTGGATAATAAATTATAAGCCAAGTCAAACAAGAGGCCCAAGTGAAAAAAATATTTGAGTGGGGATGGCAAGTACCTAGTCATGTAAGATGAAAAAAAAAATTGGCACGGGGTTGGGGGGGGTAAGAGAGAGGACCCCCATGCACTTGGGAGTCAAGTACCTATGTATTTAAAAAAAAATAATGAAAAAAAATTGGTTGATAAAAAAAGTTCACTTCAAAGCTTAAGAAGGTCTTTTCCAAACAGAAGTAAAAAGATTTTTTGTTTTGTTTTGCCTGAGAGGGGGAGTAAAGTAACTTTATACCTACATATTTAAAAAAAAAAATTATGAAGGGGGGGCTGTGAAGGCTGTGTCAAATTATTGGAAGTAGATATTGACTTTTTATTAAACTTTAATCAACAAATTACTAGAATGTGCAAAAAGGCTGCTAATCAACTTAATGTACTCTAAGAATGAGGAAATTTTTAAATACTGACTGTACGTTATTTATTTATAAATCTTTTATAAGGTCTAATTTTAATTACTGTCCTCTAGTCTGGCACTTCTGCTCCAAATCAAACAGCGATAGACTTGAAAAATTACAACATAGAGCCCTTAAGATTGTTTACAATGATAATTCCACCTATGAATCATAATTAGAGAGAGTCAAAATGCCAACACTCCACCTATCTAGAATTAAAACTATAGCAAAAGAAACTTTTAAATGTTTACATGATATGTCACCACCATATGTTAATAAACTGTTACATTTCAAAAACTCTCATTATTCTTTTAGGTATGAGAAAATGGTTACTATCCCAAGGGTAAAAACAGTTGTCAACAGTAAGAGGTCCTTTAGGTTTGAGGCCGCACAGATCTGGAACAGTCTCCCTAGTGACATATGAAAAGTTGAAAACTACAAGGAATTTGTGGGACTGATCCAGACCTGGAGAGCCCAAGTTGTAAGTGTGCTATGTGTTTTACTTTTGTTCTTAGCTTAATGTATGTGCCTCTTATTATTTTTCCTTTTTCTTTTTAGTTGCTATCACAGACATAGATAACAGAGATAAGCAACTCCCTATATAGCCTATTACCTGTATAATTTATCACACACGTCAGTAGAAATTACCAAAAATTACTTGTTTTGTAGTCGATAAAACTTAAAAACTATTTACCCCATACTCATAAACTTTACATTTTCAGAAAGTCTAATATGTCCTTTACAGCTGCAGTCACATAAATACTTCTATTTTGATTCTAATGTTATCAAACAACAGGTAGAATCCACCGACTTACATCGAGTTGAAAACATATTATACTTTGTCCTAAAGTAAAACGGGCATGTTTTACATTATGAGTGTTATATACCCAAATATTGTTTAAAATATGAAAGTATTTTTATTTCTAGCTGTAGTTTAATGTTTCAACTTTTAGAAAATGTATTATCAAAATCGGTATGACTTGTGGTCTTAAAGTTATAGGATACTTAACTTCCTGCTATGCGTGATATTTTACCATTCATTTCAGTAGCATATCTATGTTATCTATGTCTCTGTTGCTATGTAAGATGTGCTTTCAGCATGCTTTTAGTCTGCAACCTAAGTTTTGTTCATGTACGTGTGCTTTTCCTTTATATCTATTGCTATGTATGATGTGCAACTGTTTCTTTTTTGCATGCTTTTATGACTTCTTGTTGTATGCATGATGTTTTTTAATTTCTCTGCTTTCCTTAGTATCTTCTGTTTATTTTTAATACCATGTCTTAGTTAATTTAGTATGTCTTAATCTCATCTTTTCTTTTACAGGTGTTATGTTAATCTGTTGTATGATCTTTGTTTATTTGTCGGTAAATAGCTTTCAGCTAATGTTCTTTATTGTATAGACATACATAAAATTAAGATTCTTGTATCTTGTAACAAGATAATTTGGTGGGAATGCTTATTTCATAAAATTTAATTCATATTTGTTTTGATGTTTTGCTTATGAACTTTGTGACATTGATTTTGGGTAAATATGCTGAAAAGTGGAAAACTGTTGACTATCTCCTGAAAGACAAAGCAAATAGGGAAATTAATTATCAAAAGACACGACGGACGGAATAATGGAATGCATTCTCCACCCACTTCTTGATATAAGTAATGAGATTAAAGTCCACAATTCTATTAATGTACATAATTACCACATGCCATAGGCCTAACAAAATCGTTCCAACCCTAACTGGAACACAGAAGCAGCATTTAAATGCCCTGGAATCCTCCGAATCGTACTTTCCTCTCATTGTTTCTTGTTTTGTTTTCCTTCTCTCACGTCATCCGATATTTATTTATAATTAATCAGCGAAGTAGTTCGTGTGCATTTCAAATGAAAATGATTTTTCACAAGAAGCAGTACCACATATTAGTAGATTTGTAATATAGAACCAATTCAATGCAATTACGGGATCAAATAGTTAAAAAAAATATACACAGATCTATGACTTTATTTTATTTTCAGTAAATTTATGAACCTATTTTTTTCTTTTCATGGCGGTGCTAAGGCGGATCTGCAACTGTCTGGTTCCGAGCGAAATGTTGTATGAGGGGAACAAGCTTCTCTTAGAAAGAAAACTATACCTTCAAAAAAAAAAAAGTTTCATGAAGAAAAAATTCATACCTTCTATATATATATATTTATATAAATTTATATATAGAAGATATGATTTTTTCTTCATGAAACTTTTTTTTTTTTGAATATCAGTTTCCTGTGGTTAGATGTATCTATTACATGTATCAGTCTGCAAGTAAGCCAATATGTAAATAATAAGACTGAGTTTAAAGTAAGGGATATATATATGTATGTATTATAGTCCAAATTTATTATGAAGAATTTATGTATAAGTATTTTACAAGGGAATACAAAATAATGAAGACTTTTAACGTTACGCATCGTAGTGTACCGAAATCAATCAAAGCGCTATCACCGTGTCCAATCGTTACAATTGGAAGGAGGATTTGTAACGCATCCGCAGTCGTGTATTTCAGGGATTTAGGAAGGGGTGATGTAAGTATTTTCCTCGTTATTTCTTCATTTTTTCTGTCTGGTTTTTGTTTAATAGTCTAAGATGACCTTCAATCAATGTAGATTCTTGCTCCAAAACTATTTTGTCTCAGAACTTTGCCATTTTCAAGATCATTCAGGAAAACCTAGCGTTAGAAAGAAAAACGCTTGTTTTTAGCACGATGTTTTGAAGATTTCTTGACATAAACGTATCAAACAACTTTATATTTTGTTTGGTTTACAAGAATTCCATAGTAAGAATTGATTTCACTTTAAACTTTATCCCTGCGTTTCCAATTAAATACTGATATAATCGTTTTTTGCTAACGAAACGCGTGTAACGTAGGAGCAGTTATTTTTGTGACGCACGCGGAGCAAGGATTCAATAACTTTCAAGTACTTATTCTTACCGTAAATGACCAATAGTATTATTTTTTCCTGTTGAATAAGCTAAGTAACAATTCAGACTGATACATACAAAAATAAAAGAGACTAGATTAATAACCAAAGCGCTGCAAGGTCAGGGATATTAACTGCTGTTGAAATGTTTCGCAGATTTCAATATATGGAGCTATATCTCGTTGGTCAGTGCACCTAGCAGGTGATCTTAGAATATAATTACTTATTTCTCCCTAAATGACTGAAAACCTTTCTCACATGACGGAAGATCATACATTATTAACTGACAGTCCGCCCTCTGTCTGTATGCAAAATCCAATTATTCTGATTATTTTATCTGCCCTTGTTTGGATGATTTTGTCTCAAATAATACTTTTATATAATACTCAAATACAGGGTTTGCTTGATACTTAAAAGAGATACATTCATGATACCCATTTTCAAAGATACATGTCTGTCCGGGTATCAACAATCTACTTCGCCCTCACTTATGTACCCCTCTTCGCCCACTTATAAGAAAAGATAAAAATACATTGTTTTTATACATTTTTGATTTGCAATAGGCACGTATAGAGAGTAAGCAGCATTAGCCGACTTATTTCAATTATTCAACAAATATAATAGCAGAAAAATATACAAAGAAATTTCTGAAAAATAGCTTCCAACCTAAGAAACGTCAAGCACGCATCTTGTTTATTTTCTTGATAACTTCCTTTGTTTTACACTGAAGCCTGTATCTAGAAGGCCAAAGCCGTGTTTCCCAACACACTGCAGTCTCCGAAATTAGATTTTACTATAGTTATAAATTTTGATCCTTAGACATTTCATCCTGCTGAGTCTGTACGTTGGAATTCATAAACTTTGGTCAGAATGCTTTTTTTCAATATACCCACGTTATAGGTAGTTTTGTGAACAACTTATATAACCTTTTTTATACGCTTACACTGTTCTGTAATATTTCCTTACCTTTTTCAGCATGCGACGGAAATCAAACCTTTCCTTATATAAAAGATGTAAACATACACGTAAGAAGCGGTTTCTAACACCTGAAAAAGTACCTTCAAGTAAGAAGAAACGTCTGGCATCACCGTTTTCAACGCCATCCAGGAGGCTCATAAAATCATGTAGATCTCCTTTTTACATTGCAACAAAGATTGAATCGCCACTGATTGATGTGCCTATCATAGGCAACTCATGTCAGTGGGATGACATTGAAGACGATGATATTTCAGATGATGAAATCCAGCGGTACAAGCACTTTAAAAGGGCACTAACTTCTGGAAACCTTTGGTGCCTATTTACGATGTTTATGGAACTAGTTTCTTCAAACTCATATCCTTTAAACAACATTGCTCTTTTGTTATTTCTTGAAACTGTAAAATTTTTCAGCTGTAAAAGTACGACGTCAATGACATATTTCGCAGAAACGAAAAGGTTTTGGAAAAGCGGCTACCGTCTGTTTCATGCTAAATTCTTGTATTTTATGGCAGGACCTAAAAACGTTGGGTCAAGTAATGATGTTGATAAGGGTTACTTTAATCCACTGGATGCCAGAATTAATTTTGCTGTGCCTAGCATTCCAACAATTGAAAAATTTGACATATCAGACATGAACATGCCTAAACGAATGCCTACGGGGATAATCGAGCCAATACTCCAGTCTATATCTGAGTCTGTTTCAGACAAAAGATTCATGCTTTGTGCTGATGCTAAAAAGGTTACGTCAGGAGTAGACAAAATAGGAGGTGACGTCGATATGTTTGGACATGAGGATGGAGACTCTTTAGAAGATAGACAAAGCAGACTTAATGATGAAATTGCACAGATTCAGAAGATAATAAGTTCATATAACGACACAGGAAACAACCACGAAGAAAACACATTAGACTGCTTAAGAAAATGTTGTCATGTACTTGGAAAACGCATTCAGGAAGCCAGAGAAATGAAAGGCAGACAGGAATTCGGCTTAAATAAGTTTTTAAGTCTTGCCGGTGAAAAGTGGAGAGAATCAAAATATGTTTATGCCATAAGTGCAATACATACTACACTCTATCAGTTGAATGACTTCTTACGACACGCACTAAAGAACATTCATCTGTTGTGTAAATACGCAAGTGTTATGGGTAAATCAGTTGCAATTGTTCCATATGATATGCGAATTGTCACAGGATTTCAAAGAAATATGATCCATTTGAATCCTAATTACAGACAAGAAATTCTTGAACCGCAGTATGTAATTCAAAGAACTGAAGAGTGGCATGGTATTAGGCACCTTGCCTCAGTCACAGGCAGCACTCTGCATGAAGCTATAGGTTTGCGTGGAGTACAGGCTCAAAAGAAACACATCGCGAAGTTACTCCGGTTGGGAAATAGTCATGAAGATGAATCGTTACCAAAGGACGTTGCCGAAAAGATGGAATACGGAGCATTGCACGAGAAAGATGCACTAGGAACTCTTGCTGCAATAGTGCTCCCAACATTTTTTCCTAACTTTAATCTCGTTGAAGAAGGTTGTTACGTTATTTCAGGTCAAAATAAAGATACACTAATGGTAGTATCACCAGATGGAAGTATTAGAAAATGTAAAGCGGACATAGAGACCAATTGTAACACGCTAAGTTCTGCTGTTGCAGCTGTCGAAGTAAAGTGTCCATTCCCAAAAGAAGGTAAAACTTCATTACACTACAGGTTGCCACAATATTATGTTTGTCAGTGTTTGTCTGAAATGTATGCATTAAAAACGGACAAACTTGTATACCTGAGCTGGTCACCTGAATCTTCCGTTGCTCTAGAAGTGAGTTTTGACGACTATCTTTTTGGACTGATAATATCTTTGGTCAATGATACATATGATAACTCAAGTCCAAAACGCACAACCGATTCTCCTGAAAGGATTCGCCTGATTAAGTCAGAAATTTCAAGATTTGTTGACTCTAATGTTCGGTTTTTAGCCGAGGTACCGTCTGCGACGATAATTGGCAATCATGTCTCAGTTGGTCCCGTGTCATCGCCGTACATTTTTCCAGAGCACAGTGGTTATGATAACATAAATATCACGGTCGACGACATAAATGATGTAGTGAAATGGGGAAAAGAAATGATAGAACAGGCCTATAATATACAGCGGAGGAAAGCAACCGAGGTGATGGTTTGGGTTTTAACGCATATAAACAGAGACACATCTACAGAGCTGCCCTGTTCTATACCGATAGCATACGGGCTTAAAGACTACAAATTGACGTCGGCTGCGATGAGAACCGCTACATATTATGTAATTGAAAAATGTAAAGAATACGGAATTGAAATATGTACTTTCTCAGCAGACGGTCAATGGATACAACTTATGACTAGAGACGCCTTCGGAAAACCATTGACACTGCTTCAACATCAGAAAGATGTCTGGGCAAAAGTTCAAAAGATGAATAAAGTCGAAATTTGTAAAGAGATCACTGCTTTAAACAAAGTCAGTGATTCAGAAACTGATAATTTAAGAAATTTTCACTGGGTGAAGGAAAATGGTGCATTATGGTTAAGCAGCTTTGATTCAAAGGCTTCAAAGATCAAAACACCGAAAATTACCAAAATAAGAAAATTGCAAGGCACTTCGCATGGACGAAAAACAAACAATTACGAACAAAGTGAGTCAGACCTTTCTTTACCTTTACACGATCAAGATTTTCGCGAGTCTGGTGGTTTCATCAACGATGTCATGCTATGTATGGAAACTGAGTTTGCACAAGCAGAATCTTCCAATCTACAAGAAATGCAAAGTGCAGATGTATATGAAACAGAAAGCAATCTTGATCCGTCGATTAACACTGCAAATATATCCAATAATGAACAAGACGAATTTATAGCAAACGTCGACTTTAATTTGTGTGATTTGGCTGAAAAGGTTGAACAGACTCTTCGTAAAAATGATAATCGCTCCTTATCAAAGCAAATTCTTGAATCAATATTTCGTGGTGAAAAGGCATTGTCGACACTAACGCATCGACTAATTGACAATGTGATATTGGCAGTGCTTGACGTTACTAAATCCAAGCTTACTATCAGGAAGTCATGGAAGAAAGACAAGAAATCCACCTTTTTGCAAGACGTACTGCATGGTAAAGGCAAAACTACTATGGTTGCAAAAACTGTTAGAAAGAAAAATGTTCCCAAATTGTCAAAGTTGTGTGAACGAGTGATCAGATCCAACAAAATGCCTAAAGGAGTTTTGAATATTGTATACGCCACATGTATTTATGAAGATGAGTATAAAAAGTTTATCGAAACACAGATTAAAATTCCTTTGCCAGATACAAATGAAACCGATACCTCTTTGGACAATATTAGATTTTGGTACTCATTTCCAGAGGTTTATAAAGATAACGTTATCGGAAAGAGTGTAGACTGCTCTCATAATTTTACACATTTGCGAGTAAGAAGCTGCACCACTGGAATTGCACATGTAAGTTCTGAAGCGTGGAAGGCAGTGGCTAAGACTAACAAAACAAGACTGAGCACAGCTTTAGTGGAAGATCTTATTGATAAACAGAGTGTTCCAAATGCGCGTACAAACTTTTCTGAAGAAGTCGAAGAATGTATGCGATTACAGGGTTTCGAAGATGCTGCAGATATGACAAGTCTTGTACGGAATTGGTATGAGGCCTGTGATGCACCTGGCATAAGCGCCATTGAGAGAGTAAATTATCTGACACAAATGAGAACGCTCTTGCTTAAAGGTGTAAATTTTGGAGAGTTTCCGCCTCCAGGTAGATATATAAACAAAATTCCTTTAGTGACTTTTGAGGGTATATTACTAGACATAGACACAAAAATTCAACTGCATGCGATCACAGGGCCATACAACATTCGATCCGTAGGAAGTCTGGCAGCAGAAACAACAGTTGGAGTTCTGCAGCAGTTAAATCCTGTCAGTAGCGTTTCGATAAAAGCCAGAGATGTACCGGGACTAATCGCAAGTGTAGTAGAAGTGATGACTTGTAAACTAAATCCAAATAGGTATTAAGTAAACATATATATATGTATTAAGGCTTAAGTTAATTAGGAAATATATTTAAACACACAATAATATCAATTATACTTTATTAAAAACAAAATATAACGTTTAAAAAATGCGAACTTACTACGATACATGCATTTTTGGTTATAAAACATCATTTTATATTTCTCATCGAAAAAAAAAAAACGCATTATATAGTGTTGCATAGTTAGCACAAAACAGATTTTAATTTCTGTGCTGGGTATTTGTTTTCGTCGATTTTCAACGTTTTCTTTCACAGATGATTCTTTTTTCTTCAGAGGATTTTATATGAGGACTGCTCGAAGAAGTGGCGTGTACCCTACTCACGAAGCAGACCCCTGCACTTCTTTAAAAAAGATTCAGGATGACGAAAACAGACTTGTTATAAGGTAATTAAAACGGACATGTAGTTCATATCATCGTCTTAATTAAACATTTTTCATTGAAAAAAAAACAGTACATGTATTAGCCGTTTGATGTATCTCAATCTTTCAGTTAAAGACAGCGCTATATATTTTGCATTTCAGGAATCATTCCTTTGACAAACCAGCAAGAGTGGGTGCCAAAAGAAAAATTCGTTTTGGAACGATTTCAGGACCGTCGGTACCAGCTAGGGGAGCCTTGCCTGTACGCCAATACCACAGAAAAGATGAATCAAAAATACTCCCATCCAAAAGACTTGGAATAGATAACACATTGTAACAAGTGACATGACATGAATAATCAGTGTTTTATTGAACAAAATAAAGATTACACAAATAATCAAGTATTTTGCATGAATGTAACACCATACAAGTCTCCTGAAACATTTATAAAATGACAGTATTTGAGAAGGTTTATCGAATGAGCTTACGTGCATATTGAAGATAACTTCACCTCATAGTAATACAAGAACTGTCTATAGACAGTTCTTGTATTACTGGCAGAATTTTGTCAAGTCTTGAAAGGTTCTAAGTAAATAAAGATAGTCCGATAACACAATAATAACTTTTTTGCTTGAAATTACAATGCTGCATATAAATTTGGCCAACAGTTATTTCATGTCCTTTAAGACCTTAATGAAGTATTAAATAAAAAACCTTAGCTGCTGATCTTAGTGAAAAATTAAATCAATATTCCTAGCTGCTGACCTTATTGAAGTATTAAATCAATATCCCTAGCTGCTGACCTTAGTGAAGTATTAAATCAATATCCCTAGCTGCTAACCTTAGTGAAGTATTAAATCAATTACCCTAGCTTCTGACCTTAGTTAAGTATTAAATCAATAACACTAGCGGCTGACCTTACTGAAGTATAAAATCAATATCCCTAGCTGATGACCTTGGCAAAGTATTAAATCAATAACCCTAGCTGCTGACCTTAGTGAAGTATTTACTCAATAACCCTAGCCTCTGATCTTAGTGAAGTATTAAATCAATATCCCTAGCTGCTAACTTTAGTTAAGTATTAAATCAATATTCCTAGCTGTTGACCTTAGTGAAGTATTAAATCAATAACCCTAGCTGCTAACCTTATTGAAGTATTAAATCAATATCCTTAGCTGCTAACTTTATTGAAGTATTAAATCAATATCCCTAGCTGCTAACCTTATTGAAGTATTAAATCAATATCCCTAGCTGCTGACCTTAGTGAAGTATTAAATCAATATCCCAGCTGCAGACCTTAGTGAAGTATTAAATCAATATCCCTAGCTGCTAACCTTAGTGAAGTATGTAATCAATATCCTTAGCTGCTAACCTTAGTGAAGCATGTAATCAATATCCCTAGCTGCTGACCTTAGTGAAGTATTAAATCAATATCCCAAGCTGCTGACCTTACTGAAGTATTAAATCAATATCCTTAACTGCTGACCTTAGTGAAGTATTAAATCAATATCCTTATCTGCTACCCTTAGTGAAGTATTAAATCAATATCCCTAGCTGCTAACCTTAGTGAAGTATTAAATCAATATCCCTAACTGCTAACCTTAGTGAAGTATTAAATCAATAATCCTAGCTTCTGACCTTAGTGAAGTATTAAATCAATAACCCTATCTGCTTTTTTAGTGAAGTATTAAATTTATAACCCTAGCTGCTTAGTGAAGTATTAATTAAATAACGCCAGCTTCTGACCTTAGTGTATCAATAATCCTTGCTGCAGACCTTAGTGACCTCACTTAAATCAATAGCAGATTGAGAACCAGCTAATAGGTATAAAAGTGTGCTGTACTTTATGTGTTAACATGGTTTTCCACGGAAATGATTCGATAAAACAGTTCTTTAATGATCAATATTCAAACTTGTCAGAAAAGTCAACTGACTAAGTGTGGTGAACTTCTAATCTGAACTGGTCTCTATAGTGAAATATTGTCCAAGCATGACGACAGTCGATGCACAAGTGCTCGGGTGAGCAACGCCAGTAAAAAATCTATTGTAAATACATCGTATTCCTAATCCTTTTAAAAAAGACACTGCTTTGTGTCAAACTTTGAGAAGAAGAAAATCCTTTTAAAATACAAAAATGCATACAAGAAATGTGCAGTGCTTTAAGGCCTTACCATTTGTGTGCTTTCAGTTAAGTAAGTTTCCTTCTACGAAGTATTTTACGTATAAATCAGCGAAGACGCCGGACATAAACACATTTATGAAACCCTGCTACACATTCTTCTGTTGTAACTACTCCTCAACATATTTCAAGAAAACACTGTTTTGTGTCAAGCTTTGAAAAAAAAACGTTAATGAAAAGAGAAGAAATATGCAATACTTTTGAAGCTATCTAACACTTATGCGTGTTGGGTAACAAAACAAGCTATGGACGACGCCGGACAAAACCACATGTATAAAAGTCTGAAAACTTCGACAAAAACTAAATCAAAGTATTTTTGCAGTTTGAAAGGAAATTAAGAATACACATAGACAAAACCGCGTTTCTCACCGACTTTCATATTATACACAACTGTATCTTTGTTTCTTGTCCCCAATACCGTGATTAGAAAAAATACTATGGCATTTCATGGTGGTCCTTTTTCAGATGCCGAATGCGACTGTTCCTGTGCTTAAACTCCAATGGGCATTGTGTGCATTTATACCTTTTACCATAATGTTGAGATAGCATATGCTGACTTAGATATCTCTTTGTTTTAAAAGAAAGCTTGCATAGCGAACAGCTGAAAGAGTTTGAACTGCTTTGCAAATTACTAGCACAAGTTTGGAGGTGGCTTTTTACATTAGCATAATGCCCAGAACACTTTGAACACTGTTCTTTCACTTTCTTGTGCACACGTGTATGTCGTTCTAAATCACACTTTTTACCAAAGACTTTATGACACGATTCACAACTGAACCTTTTCTCGTGAACGGTTACTACATGGCTGTTCAAAGCTTTCCTGGTTTTACATGATTTTCCACAAACTGGACAAATAACAGTGTCTGTAGTGGAATCGCGTAAGTCGACATGAACTGTCTTTTGATGAACTTTTGCATGATCAGATCGCTGAAACGCTTTTTCACAAACAGAGCACTGATAATTTTTTTCACCGTCGCTGTGAATCAACAAATGTCGTTTAAGATTGCTGTTGGAAGAAAAGTTTTTTCCACAGATTCCACATAGAAAGTTTTGACAGGTTTCTGGAAGTAAAAGTAAAACGAATACGTTGTATATTTCTCCAAACATAATTCAAACCAATAACATAATTATGATGGAGATATTGGAAAACTAAAGACTATTATTATATGTGAATATATGTATTATATTTGTAGCATTAGTTACAGAATTTGCTATGCTAACGTGTTTGTTGAATAAATATCAATCAGTCAAATCATAAATATACATGATACACTTTAAGTTTGCTGGTTCCAGAGACACCTCTAGTTTTCTTTCATGTCCGCTTTGTAGTGCCGATGCTTTGGACCTAGGTTTTAATATAAGTTCTGTTAGTAGCGGTGGAGCAGGAGATCGAACTTACGACTCTTCGTTACAGGTCTAGCCGGTGGTACCACTAGATCACTGATCCACTCCTTCCTAAACAGATATAGGGCCGCCCGGTAGATCACTGGATCAGTAATGCAAAGTTCGCTGGTTCGAACCCCGAGCGGGGTGTAAAATAGCAGACGCGCTAAGCAATCGGCTACGCCACTCCCTTAGAGACTGGTGTACATGTACGATTATTCATGTAATAATACGTCAAGTTAAACGTATTTGTAAATGAAAACTGTATTACCAAATGCTGCTACTTGCTGATCAAATATCTGTGAAGGACTGGACCGTGATGTCTGTTCTGAAATGAAAAAGAAAAATCCGCATTGACTCGTTTGTATTAAATCAATTTTGATAAAATTTCTTACAACATTGATTCATCTCTTACGACGACACCTTCTCAGGTTACACAGAAATGATCACCAACGTAGAGAAAGGTCATCTCGAGAACACCTCAGTGCTACCGGGATTCAAACCAGCAACCTTCGAAACTTAAGTCTTGTGCTAAATTGCGTGAAAACGAACGTACTTGACGTGCAAATACAAGTTCATTTAGTCATTTGTACATTTGTACCAGTGCAACACATATAATCAAAACTTTTCTTCGAAATACTGTAATCGAAACAAGTTGCGGTCATCATTTTTTCTTTATTATGTGTGTATTTTAAAAATTGTTTTGCATGGACACTGTGCAAGTTGCTGTCAGGTTTTCACTTACTTCTAACTGAAAGCGTTTTATATTAGGAAAGCTACAGTATCTTACCGTTTGTCGTGTTGTCAAATGATTGATTGATTTTGTCAAGAACTTCGACAGCTTCTAGGGTTTCATTATTATTTTCATCCATTCTGAAAAAAAAATATTATATAACTTTGGTACAGTGGTGGCAGTTTATCTACCTTTTTATCGAGAAGTCCGTTCCGCTTTTTTGAACTTACAATGTAATAATAATAAAAAAATATATCTAGTTATTTGTTATTTGGTCAATTACGGTGAGAAAAGGTACTTGAAAGTTATTGAATCCCTGCTCCGCGTTCGTCACAAAAATAACTGCGCCTACGTTACATGCATTTCGTTAGCAAAAAACGATTATATCAGTATTTAATTGGAAACGCAGGGATAAAGTTTAAATTGAAATCAATTCTTACTCTAAAATTCTTGTAAACCAAACAAAATATAAAGTTGTCTGATACGTTAATGTCAAGAAATCTTCAAAACATCGTGCTAAAAACAAGCGTTTTTCTTTCTAACGCTAGGTTTTCCTGAATGATCTTGAAAATGGCAAAGTTCTGAGACAAAATAGTTTTGGAGCAAGAATCTACATTGATTGAAGGTCATCTTAGACTATTAAACAAAAACCAGACAGAAAAAATGAAGAAATAACGAGGAAAATACTTACATCACCCCTTCCTAAATCCCTGAAATACACGACTGCGGATGCGTTACAAATCCTCCTTCCAATTGTAACGATTGGACACGGTGATACTTTCCGCCATTTTGGAAAACAACGATTATATTTTAGTATTGATTTCATTGTTATTCAAGAAAAAGCTGCTTCGAAAAATAACAAACAAGATAGTCAAAATATTTATTTCACAATATTTAATTTACAATTCGTTCTGAAATTTCTTAATGTAAGTTCTTTTCAACATTTGAGTATATAATCGTGAAAGCAGCAACATGTACCATCCGCCATTGAGGTGTATTTATTGAGATCCGGCCGCGCATGCGCGCGACACCATATTATTGCAATTTTGGAGTGTCCATTCCCTGTAAATTAAGGCCCTGCGGTAAATGATTTACCGCGTTAGTCATAGGGTAGATACTTTATTTCTATTATTAATTTTGACTATAAGTTGGCTCAGTGGCGTAGATCGTCGTTCTATATTTTACTGACCGCAAGGGAATGGGTTCGAATCCTGGTGAAATAGATTTCTTTTTTTTCCCAGTTTACTATAACGTATACTTTATTTACATTTATGACTTTTATTAATATTTTTGTGATAAATTAATGTATACATGTATATTATGGAATTTTCTGGTAAAAAATAATGTGAATACACAAAATATAATATTCAAAGTTCACTATTACAAAGTTTCCATATTTAAAAAAATAAATATTCTTCAAATGTCTAAAATAAAATAGATCTACTTATAAAAATAAACATTTTTGTAATATTTAAAGGCTTTCTGTCTTTCCAGTTATCAATTTGAATAGTAGAGTACTACAATGGGATTAAGTATGCATGACTTGACTCATGTTGTCAGTTGTTACAACTTGATTGCACACTGATTGAACACCTTTGAGTGATAGTCGAGATCATTCAAGATAATTCAAACAGTGACCAATCAACCTATAACAACAACATTGATTATGTCATATATGTTCAAATAATCCCATTATAGTACCATACTAAAGTGGTAGCCGAATGAACCAAGGTCGAAACATCCATAAGGTGAAAAGACTAAGGCCGAAAAGTCCAGGAGATGAAATGTCTGAAAACCGAATTCGCCCCCTATACAGCCGACAGTCTTTCAGCGCTTTAATCCCCTTAGAATTTTTTTGAGAACAAATCAGCATGGCTGCGTTGCTGAGTTTGAGCAAGTTTAAAAGTTTGTCGGACAATCATCTGCTTAATTTATGATTACGACTGATATTTATGATCGAATATCGAATGATCTTAAAAGCAGTTATTTCTTCCAATCTGATTAAAATCATATCCTAAAAATCGCTACCATAACGCTGTTAGGATCTGGACCACCGTTCTCCTTGAAAGGCACCCATCACCTCGGTGATTACTAATAAAGCGTTCAAAAATGAGTTCGAAAATGCCATATATGTTCAGCTTGTTCACCGTGTTAATTTGACAGAAATATTGTCTTCATTATATCTAGTTCCTGTTTTAATGTTGGTCACTCGGAGTAAAAAAGCAGGTTATAAGCCATATTTTCTACCTGATCATCATTAAAATCTTTAAGGAGATTGTCTTGATGATTTGTAAGTCATTTTAAAAAAGTTGAGACTTTTGGAATAAATAGTAGGACTCCTGCCATAGCTACTGGTCACATCAACCAAATCATCATGAAAATAGCACAGATGAAAGAGAGTACTCGGACGAGCGATACTGGGCCGTCATGGCTCTTGTGTTTGTGTATACTCAATACCAACATCTTAAGTAATACTACACATTCAAAATAAAAGAAAACAGCGTATGTCGCTGATATTGTAATTACGTTTTTCAGTCGCGGTCTGTATTTTTTTTCTATTTCAAAAACGGAAATTTGTCTTTAGGAGACTGAATGGTGTGTAATAAGTATTGTCGTGCAAATCATTCTGAATCTCCACAGAATGTTCACGTTTTTGTTCTCCATCCGTTATTTACGCCTGCGTCGTTAGTTTGTATTACGTGACTACCCAAACTATATTTTATTAAACCCAAAACTCTATTATTTTAAGCACACCTGGCCAAAGGCTATTTGTGAGCTATTGTGATCAAATGCCATCCCTGCCTTCTTCGGCCACTTCTTTTTTTAAAGAGCATCTCCTCTGACACCAGTGGGCTAAATTGACGAAACGTGTACAGCAGTATTTTTGCATAAAACTCTATCCAAGTTGTTCATTCGGCCCCGGTCACAATTAAGAACTAAAGGTATATTTCAAAAGTGGAAACTTTAAAGATCTGCATCTCTAAAACCACGTAGCATTGTCTAATAGACCTCTACTGAGATTTTTTAGATCATGACTCTCGGGTCAAAATTGGTTTCGCCCAAAGAATTGCTTACATAGTGGGGGGGGGGGGGGGGGGGGGGGGAGGATTTATCGGACTGTTAGATGAGATAATTTTTCTCTACCTATTGTTTACAAAAAAATATCCATGAGATCAGAATTAGTCCCAACCCGGGGCCACTAGTTTTACATAGATGAAAAATACATGCAGGAAAACTTAAAAAATATTCTTAGAAACTTCAAGGCCTAGATCTAGAGCCAAGATAAGTTATGTGTAACAGTGTCTAGTGGAATTCTACCACGACGTTTTAAAGTATTTTCCCAGCTTCATACATTTATCATGTTTTAACATAGATTTATAAAACAAAACTTGATTGAAGTCTTCTTTTCAGAAACCACTAGGCATCGAGCTTACTTACTTGGTATATATAGACTTACATAACAGTCCGCTACAAAGGCTTTTCAAAGCATTGCCCCGACTAAGTCCTCGTGCCAGCTTCACTAGCTTGTAAAGACTTATATAGAAAAGGCCAGAAATCTCTTTAGAAAAGATACGCGGCCTTGGTTCAAAGGCACATGATATTTGTAAATTTGAGCACAGTGTTGCATAGGTGACGGTATCACTGAGCATAAAACCTCTAAAAACGAAAAAAAACACTTTTTATTAAAAAAAATTTTCGATTCTAGAACTTGTATGCTCAGTTATATACTGTCACCTGTGCAGTGTTGCAGCACCAGGTCTTCAGTGTGAATTGTGTTAACTCGGATTCATCGCGCAGTTAAATGGAAATAGTCACTGCTTATTTCTACATGTATGTAAACATTGAAATATCTCTGCACAAATTTGAAACCGGTCATTTTATATTTTTTCATCGAGACCATTTTTATCATCAGTGAGGGTGCCTAAATGTTACAGTAGTAAAGACAGATAAAAAACAGGCCACCTTTTATACTTGAATGTTGAATATTTGCCGTGAATGACAAGAAAGATGACCGAAGCTGTAAAATACAAAACAGTGCACGTTACTATCTTCTCTTAAGCATGCAAGGCTGTGGCAGCAGGAAGAAGTAAACGGTCCATTTTAGTTTGATATAAAGGTATCATTCATATACTGTTTCTGCAAAAAAAACTTAGTTTTTTTTTTTCCAATTTAAGTTTATTTGATCGGATGACTATATATTTGTTGATTGTTATTTTCACGTTTTATTCGAACATTTGATAATATTCATTCAAAGTCAGTAAACCCGTCATGATTGGGTTTATTCAGTTTCAAAACCTCAGTCTGTTATTAAGAAAGTTAACCAGCATTGGTTTGACACAAAGCCGCAAGGAGCAGTAAACGTAGTAACTTCATCTAGTCCTATACCATATATGCCAGCACCGACACAATCATACGTTGCAACACGCTCTTCTATACCCCAGTTCAGTATACCGAATACCACGGAGGTTGTGGCCCAAACAACTGATTTACATTGGCGTCATACTCAACACCAATCCAGTGAAACTGATCTGAAAACGAATACATTGATTAGAATAATTTTTGGACTTGTTGAATCACCAGTTAGCATATGCGTCACCACAATGTCATAATTTACCCTCAGACTACTCTCAACGGTTACTTTAGCTTTGAAGAATAAAAAAATATTAGTATAGGATATTTTCGCGGTGGAGACTAAATAACACTTACTTATAAAATATATGTTTGCATCTTCCTTTTTAATTAAGATATCTAGAGTAGTTGAATTAACTTTTAAGTTCACCCAACATTTTCATACTTTCCCCACATGTCCCAGATCTAGAATGAATTGACTGTCAGGAAAATGTTTTCAATTTGCAGTGGATTTGACCTACCTAGTAGCTTTAACACCATTCAGTATTTGGTCGGATAAAGAATATTAACATACGGGGCAGTCGTTGAATAAATGCGACAATCTCAAGGGTTCTTTGGTTCCGCCAAAAAAAAGTTGATTGCGTACGTCTTTCCTGGACATTTAAGCAAATATACTAGTCTGATTAAAAACGACATAAATGACACATTTCAATATCTTGGTTTACAAATAAATCTAAAAAAATACTTATTTTTTCAATTCATTGCGGTAGTCCAAAATTTAAACTCTATCAGTTGAATATTGCGCTTTATTTCTGATTTGCCGTTATCAACAAGTAACTGTAAAATGTCTTTTCTAGGCTTGCTTTTGTAGTAATATTCGAAATATTGAGTCTAACTTACTAGAAGCAAATACTAATTGTCTTTTGTTGATGTCTATTCCAAAAACTATTCTACCTCTTTTGCTTGGATAAACCTGTTCAAAACATGTGCAATAAGCAAAATGAAATAAGGAGCTCGACAATACTGCATGCCAAATATTAAATCTTTAGGTTAGATTTTGTTATGTCATTCCGTGGGGTTGAAATGACTTTAGGGATCATAGTGGGGGACATAAGTGGATTTTCTACCCTGAATACTCTCTGATATTACATTGGTACTTCCATTTGGATTCCTCTGCTTTCATCACTAATTTCTTTTTTGGTATGGTGATAACTAAGCCTAATTATTTGCAACGATGGTAGTCAGATTACACATTTAGTTTAGCAACATGTTTTGTTAACACTATTATGTTTGTTTTTTGGTAATCCTAGCTTTTTATTTAATATATAAGTGACCATTTTCAAAACTAAAAGTCAAGACTATCACAAAGAGAAACAAGGATAAAGTTAGAAGATTTCAACTGAAAGGACCGATGTGCAATTTGGTCTACCTTTGATTTTATCTGAGTAAGGGAGATAATTTGTTATCAGGAATGTCCCTCATTTGAACAGTCCAGGTAAATTTTCTCTAGACAATCCTTTATTCCAGGTTTCAAAAGTCTCAGCTTAGTGGTTTCAAACATGAAAATAATTAAATATTCCATACTGTGAAATCATTTAAATACGAGGGCATAAAATTTCGTGGTTTGCCGGCAGAAGGCAATTTCGTGGGGTCGTAAATTCGTGGAATTCTATTGCCAGCTAAAAAAATACGGGGCCGAAAATTCATTGATTTCAACATTCATTTGTGCTTTGAAATTGTTGACACGTGAAAGTTAACGTTTTTCCACCTGACCAAACAACCGTAGATTCGTTACTATGGTATTTGTATTATTTTGTGAAACTCTGAACCTCGAGGTTGACTAAATAATAACCAAGAGGCAAAATCTGAATAACTTTGAAGAGGTCTTCCTCACAATACTTTAAGCAATAATTCTGAAATTTACGCCTTGTGGTTTTAGAAAAGAGGAATATTTTTAGATTGTTTATCACTGTTTCGTAAACATATGACACTGGTTTGGAAACACCATGTGTCAGATGTTGATACCTAGGTACGTCATTTGAACACTGTTAGTAACATTAATCCAAATTTACTTATCAAAAGTATATGTGTATTAAGTTTACAGCATACTCTGACACTTAGAATAAAACATTCACTATATTGCAGTCAGAAAGTATGAAATACATGACACACAAATGCACCGTCCCTGTAACAACATACTGAAACTTTCAATTTAACGAAAGAACGTCTGATAGCTGTGGTTGAAACATGTGTTATGATAAGATCTTTGATTAAATGTTTATGACTAGAAACTTTAGTGAGTGGGCGAAGTTAAGGTCAAATGGTGCGACAACTTGGTTTGAAAATGACACATTTCAAGTGATAATTATCATACCATAATTATCTCCTGAGAGTAACCCTGTTGAAAATCAAGCCAATTGTCTAAATACATGTGATACGCTCTATTACAGAATAACTTAGTACTTTTACCATTCAGGATCAATATTCAGAATAATCACAAACAACGTGAATTTTGTATTTTACAATGCTCTCTTGATTCCGCGTTGCAGTGTTTTACAAAGTGAGATGGGAAAAATATTTTTTTTTTTAATTTTAATGGCCATAAGCGCTCGAGAGCTTTGCATCTTGAATGTGCATGTCTAAATATCTGAAAACAGCTGACTCTTCTTTGCTTTCAGGTTCCATAACGAATGGCCTATTTTATTTTTTTGTCTGTAGCCTCTTGATATTGCCCCTAAGCAGCACAATAATATCTAACGTTTATTTTTATCCTCTGTCTCCCTACAACTGATGTAACATGTTGTCTCGGAATGTGTTTTGGTTGTTTGATTCATACAGATATCATTTATTTTTTGTAAGAAGAAGCTAAAATAGATATAAAGACTTTGTCCCAAACGAAATCATATCATATCAGTGTTGGTATGACTGAGAGGGTATCCATGCCAAGTGCTTATTCTACAATACTACATCAGATAATGTATTTCTTTCAACTACATTTGTACATTAACTTGTAAGTCAATGTCTTCAAGAAAGCAAAACAATGCATGTACGGTTTAACAGTTGACCACACGAATTACAAAATTAATATACAAGTAAAAATAAAAAAGTCAGTTTAAACGAATATTTATTTTGCAATTAATAAGAGTTTCACACTCTAATATGGACAATTTAAGGCAAATCGACACACCACAGATACCACCTTTCAAGCTCATTAAAATTGTGTGCTTAACTCGTGTAAAGACAAATAAGGCATATATTTACTTTTGTAGAGAATCCGTATTAATTTGTCTGTAGCAGAATAGCAAAATAGCAGAACAACTCCAGCAGAATAACAGAATGACAGAATAGTAGAACAACTCCAGCAGAATAGCAGAACAGCAGAATAGCAGAACAACTCCAGCAGAATGTCAGAACAGCAGAACCATTCCAGCAGAATGGCAGAATAGTAGAACAGCAGAATCGCAGAACAACTCCCTCTGAATAGCAGAACAGCTTCAGAAGAATATCAGAACAGCAGAAAAATAGAAAAAAGTCCAGCAGAATAGCAAATCAGCTTCAGCAGAATATCCGAACAATAGAAAAACAGAATAACTCCAGCAGAATGCAGAACAACTCCAGCAGAACAGCAGAAAGGCAGAATAGCAGTACAACTTTCAAAAAGACAAAACGTCTAATTGATTTTTTTTTTATAGATATTTACCAAAGTTTGTCCTCCGTCCGTCTGTCTGTCCGACTGTTCAAAATCCTGACCTGCGATAACATAAAAACCACACAAGTTAAGTTGATGAATCATGTTATGAATACACGACAAAATGAAGACAAGGCAAGTCACTTAGTTTTTATCATCTGATTAAAATTCTGGTTGACATGGTAACAGAAATAGTAAACAAATAATGGCTTTAATGGATGGATCTTTTTATCACTCAAATATATACCTCCTAAGTGAATGAAAATTAGTATGTTGTTACGGTCTAGTGCATACCTTTCTATAATTGTATAAATACAACCTCTGTCAACTTCGTCAGGGAATCGATTCTTTGGCTCAGTTTTTAGAATACTGGCTTTCGGTGCGCTAAAATCGGAGTTATGTGAGTTCGAATCCCGCTCTGGTATGTGTATTCTAAGATTCATTGCATTTTCTGTTACGGACTTGCTTGTTCGTAAGATGAGGCTCGTCTGGGATGACCTCTCCTGGACTTAGTTATGAAAAATAAATGAAAAAAGTTTTTCTCATAGCTTTTTAAAAATTTTGTTATTAAGTTCCTATATTGGCCGAGAGACTTATTTCACAAACCAGAAAAGAAAAAAAAGCCCAACGCGTTATCTTTGTTTTCATATTGTCATCAACTAATATACCATTTTTTAGTTACCTAGCTCGTATACGTTTTCAGTGATAAAAAAAGATCCATCAGTTAAAGCCGTAATTTTACTGTTTTTGTTACCATAGCAATCAGAAATTTGATATGCAGATAAAAAAGTAACTTTCATTGTTTTCATGTTGCCAGTGTATCTATATATCAATTTTCATCAATTTAACTTTTTTTATGTTATTGTGGGATCCAGATTTCCAGTCGAACGGACAGACCGAACGACAGACAGAGGACAATTTTTGGTGGATATCTGTAATAAAGTAGACTTTTTGTCTTTTTGAAAGCTGTTTTGCTATTCTGCCTTTCTGCTATTCTGCTGGACTTGTTCTGCTGTTCTGCTATTCTGCTGGAGTTGTTCTGCTATTCTGCTGAAATCTTACTTTTAACAGATAAAAGTGAATCCGCTTTTATGCTGGACTTGTTCTACTATTTTTATGTTCTGCTGAAGTTTTTTCCTAGTTTTTTTTTTTTTTAAATTTTGTTTCTGTGTTGTCTAATGGACTAATTTCACGAACCAGCGGGGAAAAAAGACAAAGTCAAACGTATTTTTCCATACTGCCATCTTCCTAGTATATACTTATTTTCAGTAACCTAGCTCGTATATGTTTTGACAGATAAAACGATTCGTTAGTTAAAGTCGTATTTTTACTTTTTCTGTTAAAGTTACAACCAAAAATTTCAAACGCGGATAAAGTATAAAGTAACTTGCATAATTTCCATGCTGTCATGTATTCATATATCAATTTTCATCAACTTAACTTACTGGGTTTTTTGTTATCGCGGAATTAAGATTTTCAGACAGTCGAAGGGACTGACGGAAAGACGGACAGACGACAGAGGCAAACTTTGGTAGATATCTATAAAAATGAATAAGACGTTTTGTCTCTTGGAAAGTTGTTCTACTTATCTGCCATTCTGCTATTCTGTTGGAGTTGTTCTGCTATTCTGCTAAATTCACACAGACTATTAATTCACGTCATGCACGCTGAACAATGTTTTCTTTTTCGAACAAGTATAACGTTGATTACTAAATCTTTAGCCATAAACTCCTCACGCTTTCCATCTTTCAGGTTGTTGCTAGTGTTTAGAAAACCGTAACAGAACTTAGAAGTCTGACGCTCAAATCCTACCTCAAGCTTCTGTTATAGATATGCATCGGAGTAGTGATATGATTAAATATACATGTATCATCTGTTGCTTCCTATAAACATGACACTGACTGGAAAAAAAGGTATGATCAATGAGATTATTGACTTGTTGTGTTCCTACTGACTCTACAATGTTGAATAGGCTTACTGTATCTCTACTGAATCTGTTTGGAAGCATAAGTGATGTAATTTCTGTCTCAGATTTTCTAGCAAATAAATATTTTACATTATATTAACAGTAACTTCAGTATCAGTAACTTATACCAAATTAATTAAAAAATATTGCTTACAGTCCTGCTTTTAACTGAGAAATGAATATAAAATTAAATAGTTTCTTATACAGGTATTGAAATTATATTTGGTCTTAGATTACATACAGTAAAACAATTCACCAAATACGTTGTAGAGTAAGTAATCGCCAGACAAATAATCAGACGCTTAAAAACAGCCAGTCCAGTGGTACTCTAAGCCTGTCTATCCCATATGGTGTTTAGGTAAAGAGCCACATTAGTGAAAATACAGTTCATGTTGAACACTAGAAACGCATTTTAACATGTAAATCAGTGTGGTCTTAGTTGTTTTTCAACAGTTCTTTCCGTTACTTATTTTCAAGAAAGCAGGCCGAACAAGGCTTATTGTCCGGGTCCTCGATCTATCGCTTTTGCAGTTGAATATTGGCTGTGTTTCTCCTTAAAAGTGGCTGCTTTTCCTCTTGTAACATTAAAAGAGTCACTTCATAAGGAAATGTGAGTTTCGGTTGATAAATCTCTGTGAGACATTGATATCATATCGACTAATCGCCAAATTTGAGTTGCCAAACGTGTAAATAATTGATCTATTTTCGAATTTTTTAGGGTAATGTTTGGGCTTATATCTCTTTATGTTTTCTCTTGTTATGGTTCGAAAAGACGAATAATCTTCCTGGAAAATGCTGGAAAACTTATTGAACAACTAGCTTGCTTCCTATGTTGAATTAAGGGTAAATGGAAACTCTGTATTCTTCTACAAGAAGTTAATCTTGGACGGTTATAGAAACTGCATATTCCATTCCTTCTTTTTTATTGATTACTAATACATACACTGCTCCCAAAACAAAGACGAACTATTTTAACATATTTTTTTCAACATCTGTCAACCAAAAAGCAGCATATGTATTTATTTAACATCCTGTCATTTGTGATTCAAAGGGAGAATTTACATAATAATGAGATTGTCAGCCTGGGATGTAATTTTCTCAAATTTCCCCCTCATGAGCACTGCAGACGCCTTACCCAAAAGTAGAGTGAGAGGCCAGACTGTAACTGTTTTTTTACTGTTTTGTTTTTGAGGTTCAATGCTGAATTACTTCAAAGACCTTTACATTTCTATATAATACAAGTTCTTGTGAACTAACAACTTGCCTTAAGGTCTTTGACTGAACAATCTATATAGTGGACTACCAGATGACACCATTTACCTAATGAGAGAAGATTTGTTTATTGACACGTCTTATGGAACATATGGGGCTAAATAACTATGGAGTTTTGTAAAAGATTGATGGAAAGGAACTCAATGATTTTCAAATTGTTAGAATAAAGTCTTGTTACAGTCTTTTGTACAATGTACTGAATACTCAAACAAGGGAATGAATATATGATGATTTCCTTTCCTAGAAATGGTTTTGAACTGCAATGAAATGTTTATGTCGGTTATGTGAGTAACGAAATGTCCCTTCGAATAAATGCCTTTTTTGTTTGAAGAACTCGAGCAGACACTGAAGGAATGTCCAACGAAAGTTTAAGAAGCTTTGGGATTAGGCAATGCTTATAAATGACTTGAAAACATGCCCGTAAGGATATCTGACAACTGCAAGAAATATTTGACTCTGAAACTTCGTAGTAAGCATTAGTACTTTTTTGTGATTAAGGTGAAAGTATTTACGGTCGATGTATGTCATGCCGCATCGATTTGACTTGTCATGGAACGAGAAGTCTTTATATTCTTATTTCGGAAGTGACAAGCAAATGTAGAAAATTCGAGGGCAACTGATCCCACTTTCGTGGATGTTCTTTCGTGTCTATCAAATATTAAGCAGAAGGCAAAGAAGCCCTTTTGAGATCAGAAAACAGGTCAAATCGAGTAGCAAAATTCGTTCTCCAAGGGAAACAATATCTTCTGAATGTTAAATCGATGACTAATTCTTTAGAGAATCCGCGAGATTTCAGGTCACGTGATGCTTGCATGTACACTCTTTTTCGGACAATGAAATGAAGGAATGTAAATCACGTGATGTTTACATTTTCATCAGTGTGTCGGAATGTTTATGGAACCTTCTGATACATATTTGCATTCCCCGTTTGTGGTACTTGCTTCTCTGCTGTGTGGCACATGCCATTTAATACATTTTGCTGGTTTGTGAGCTCCATCTGGTCACATTTTCTCCGCCGGCAATCCATTTATCCGCGTCTCTGAAGCGTTTCATCAATGTTTTTCTTGTAGAAGAATTAAAACAGCTTGATGACAAAGCTGGTAAAAACTACTGATTTTAAGTTCAGTATTACCTTCCTGTTTTTTTCTTCTTTTTTTTCTTTTTAAGTGTTTCAAATAACAAATGTAATTGCAACAAACAAATGGAATCGTTGCAAGTTCTTTTATTAGAAATAAAGGATTCAAGAAAGGGTCTTGCAATTTTAGATAAGAAAAAGTTTTAATGTTTTTCAGTCTTGTTGCCATAGAAACCATATAATTTTCCCCGTGTGCACATCACAAATCACCATGATCAATAAGAAATATTGAATCGGCTCGTTGTGTCATTTAAGCAATATTAAAACAGTATATATGTTTGCTTATATTACACAGGGTAGACAATGTGTTTCGTGTTGTTTGATTTATCTTTACAAGCAGAAATAAGCGGTATTTTTTTTCACTTACACCAAGATACTTAGGCTACATGTATATACCTCTTGCAGACAGTTTCTTCTATTTTCTCATTGCATGTAGGGAATAATTCAAGACTTTATTTGTCAAGAAAAACTGTCTCAATTTTTTTCATTATAACATGTATTTTTTCTTGATTATATCTAAGTTACATCTGGTTTATTATTTGCAACTGACAATTTTGACATATTGTTTCTTGTGCAACCAGTCTCAGAGCATTTGCATCTGTCTGAATTGCATCAATGAAAAGTCGGTTAAGTATAAGTGTCAAATTGAGAATGCTTTTTTCTCTCTTTGCCTTCTCTCTCCTTTGGCAATTGTTTGCCGCGTCTAGCACTTTCAGTGTTTTGATTTCACTCTCGGAGTCATTGTTAAACGTGTACTACTCAAGATATCCCGTTTAATCGACTAAAAACCCTGCCTACAACAACGCATTGGTATTTTGGTTTTATCTTTTACTCTGTACGCGCTGAATACCAGAATACGCTGAAAAAAAAAAAACAATAGCGTTTATGAATCTAAAAACAACAATGGAATTGCACAAAATTTCAAGGTATGGAAATTTTATTTCTTAAAAAACGGCAAGACAAAACTTTCGACTTGTTCTACTTATAATCAGCGAACTTCTTGGAAATCTAACTTATAAAAACATGCGGTCTGTTGAAACATGTAATAGAGACATTCTTAAAAAATGGATGGTGTGTGTTTGTTTGACTCATTCTTTAGTCTTTGAAAAGATAATTAATTGGTAATTTATAGAACAACTTATGTTCAAATATCTTTCCTTCATTCAATATCGTTCATATTTACATGATCTGAAGACTATGGAATACTGTAAAGGTTATGGTATACCTCTTTAGTCATAATTAATAATAAATACATGTAGAATCTTCATCACGGACAACACTAGATCTCTTTATCCTCAGTTTTTTTACGTTAAGTTTAACAAGAAATATATTTACCTGCTTTTGATATAGATAACCTGCCCAAAATAGATAACATGTCTTTTCAATTTACTGTAAATGATGAATTGTTTTTAGAAACTTTGTTAATAGAACTTCGCGGTAAACATGGTAAAACTATTTCATATTCAAGCTACAAAACAAAATGTAGAAACACTAGAGAAAACTAGTTGATAGACAAAAGATATTAAATCTAATTTGAAAAATGAAAATAAGGACCAGTTACTTTTTTTATAGAAGAGTTGGACAACATTAGGAAAAAAAATCTTCAAGGCAATATTATCAGATCACGAGCAAACTGGATATAAAAAGAAGAAAAAGTAACAAACGAATTTTGTAACTTAGAACAACATCACTGTATTAATAAATCTGTATCTTTTTTAAAAGATAATGTGTTACTTCCCCTTTTAACACATTTGTTTATTGTCCTACTTAAAACTCCAAAGAAAATATTGAAATCTACGTATAATAGTTAACCATTTTTTTCAGATTTTGTATTGGGTCCAATAGTAAAAATTAAAAGTTCAGTATCATGTAAAGATTACTATGATGATGGTCTGAAGATGGTTAAAATTTATGCAAACAACAGCGCTATGAAGCTAAGTTGGTTTAGACGATATGTGAAAACAAATTACAGCCAATGTTTTACATTGCTAAAATCAATATTCAATATAGATAAGTTATTTTTAACTGGCAAACACTACGCTGACCATTTCATAAGACAGATTATTAATAATTTTTGGAAAAAAAAAGTTTTTTACAATTATACAGATTGTGTTGAATGTTTATCCTTCTAAAAGTCTAACTTGCCTGTTTGGACAAGCAAAAACAGAAAATCTTATAAGTATTTCAATTTGACTCATTGCAGTTCCAATTCTCAAGTCTCTCCTAATTAATTTCTGGAGAATATTTTAGTACTAGACGTGCAATGTTATCTGTCTTGAGAACACGTTATGCATGTTTTCCAAAAATGTCAGCGTAATTATTTCGTACTGAAATATGTACTTTAACGAATGATATTTACTTTTACTGATAACGCAAAGTTTCAGTTGTGCGATCAAATTTCAAAATTTGAATATAACTTTATGCTTTTCATGAGCAGAAAATGCTATTAAATGTTAATATTCGTGTCCGGGGAACGAATTATGTCGCCTGGTACACGAATTCGTGATGGCAATAAATTGTTGTTTACCTTCCGCGTTAACTCAAGTTTATCAACGTTTGTCCCCCAATAACAATATTTAAAGCTGCAGCTTTAAAGATCTAGTGTAAAGTTTTCATAGTTTCTTAGCTGTAAAGGAAGCTTTTGCTCGATGATCAAGAAAACGGACATGAAATTTAGGGTTCATCTTGCTGTTATTTGTTTCATTTTAAAGCGTCTGACATAATATTTTATGCATACAAAAAAAGAAATTGTATATATACACAGAAATTCAAATTGTATTTGTGAAGAACGCAACAAAACTTAGTGTCTGGGTTACGTTTGACAAGTAAATATATCAAAATTTATAGTTGTTCATATATTTTGCAAATTTATTACCGTGGAAAAGATTTTTTTATATCTTATGTAGTTAATTATGTAGAAGAAAACGAACAGATTCTGTGGCGTAGTACTAAAGTTTGTCGTCCATTACATAACTAAATTAAGGACATAGTTATGTGTTTATGCCCCCAAAAAGGTGTGCATATTGAAATCGCACTGTCTATACGTCAGTGTGTCCCTCCTTCAACTTGTTCACATCCAGGCTGTAACTTTGCAATGCATTGAAATATTTAAAATTATTTGGCACAGGTGTTCAGCACGTCAAGTCGCGTGCAAATGTCAAAATCACACTTTAATTATGAATATTTGTTCCAAGCATAACTTGAAAACTTTGAAAGGGATTGACTTGAAACTTAAAATATAGATAGAAACATAACTTCCTGGTCCCATTTTGATTATCTCCTTTATTTACCTTTATTATTAATAATTTTCTACAACATTATATAAAACTATCAAAGGTATTAAACTTTAAACTTAAAAAAAGATACGTACTCAACTGCCAAGTGTTCAAGTTTTACAGATTCTTATTTTGTATCTCAGTCTATGATATTGCTTTGAAGATCTTGTTGTTAACTTTTATAGTAATTATGTTGGTCAGTAACTTTATTGTACACTTATGATACAAAAAGCACTTGTTTGGGAGTAGATTAACAGACGGTTTAACGTGCATCTGATATAGCAATTAAGGTCAACCACCACGTTTTGTGACGTTACGCTTGCAAGAAGCCCATAGTTTTGGTATCTTTAACCGAGTCAGGTCCGTCCGGGAATTTCTTAACACACAAATGTTGTGGTATATGACACTCCGTTTTTCCTTTATATCACATTTACCAATATGAGAACATTTCTTTATATTTTTATCTTCTTATTTATTTTTCTTATCCGCCTCAGCACTTCTATTTATCTTTATTTGTATATTAATATCAATGAAGCACTTACGATCGGGTTCTAATCCATAGAGCTACACAAGCTACAAAACTGTTGTTTTGTGAATTAAAAGGAAATTAATTATTAAGAAATACATTTTAATACTGGATGCTAAAACAATATGATTTTTGGCTTATTTCTCAAACTAAGTTGAAATGTATGCGGATGGTTTAAATCTAACACATGAGTTATGCATTTAATTGATGAAAACAAACTCATCTTTAGTGTCTTTATTTGTTACAGGAGCAGAATTATATTTGGATTGTTCTGCGTTTTAGCAGTTTTCTTAATGTACATTGCGTACATAACCATGCAGTCACAAGCATCTGGGACAAAAAATGTGCCACTGTATAGAACTAATGATGTGCCGCCATCTAGTACGAAGGTTGTATCAAGATGGAAAGGAGATTTACAGACTCAGTCCAAACATCATACGATAAAAACAAGACGTGTGGCCTTTCTGAAAGTACCCAAAACTGGGTCAAGCACGTTGGCTTGCGTATTTATTAGGTTTGGCATAAAAAATAACCTGACGATATTTTTGCCACGAGTATTCCGCATATATGACAGCGATCAAAATCGATTAATTGCCAGAAAATTGCATTACGATATGTTTATAATACACACGCATTACAATTATCATTTCTTCACTAACATCGTTAAGAACCCTGCTATCATTGGCATAGTTCGTGAACCAGAAAAAAGGATTATTAGTCACGCTTTTTTTTCTCTGAAACATGAGAAGCGTTTTAAAAATGTTTCTGCTCAAGATTTCATCGACAAAATAGTAGCTAACACAGAAAAATATAAGGTACGCAATATCATGTCACTCTATTTTAGAATACCAAACAGTGTAGGGAAAAACAAATCAAAACTGAACAAAGTTCTGGATCAGTTAAACTCTGAATTTTTATTAGTTCTCGTTCTTGAAAGAATGGATGAGTCACTGGTGCTGATGAAAAGACTTTTAAACTGGTCCTTTGCAGATATAGTGTATGTGAAAATGAAAGAAAATCATCACCCTAAGGTGTCGCTCAACAATACGCAGAAGGAGCAATTACGCCTGACAAACAAGTTAGATTATGAAGTGTATGATTTCTTTGTAAATGAGCTAGACAAGAAAATACGAAATGCTGGAGAAGATTTACACAAAGAAGTTCAATATTTTAGGTACGTTATGGGTAAAGTCGATGAGTTTTGTCAGAGACGAAATAGCAAAGCCAAGAAGTACACTTTTGAAGCGTCAAAATGGGAGTCGAGTTTCTCGATATATGATCACACATGCACCATGCTCAGAAAAGACGTTAATGAATTGAAACGTGGACGTTTTACCGATTTCAAATAAGCGATTGATTTACCTAAGCATGCTCTAAAATTTGGATCATAAATTGTGTTTTAAACTGGAATAAGAAGTAAATTAGAAAATACAACTGTAACTGTTTCGTCATAATCAGTTAATATGGTAAGAAAAGTAATAATAACGTTTTACACTGGTGATTGTATTCTCATTCATCCAAAGTCCTCCGATATTGTATTCACTGTTGACATATTGTAACTTTTTATGTGTATATACCATCTTTAGGATCCCAGAGCATATATTTATACACTATGTACTTTTCGCCGCTGAATACTGGGCCATCAATCGTAATCGTAGCAGACCCACCTTCGATGATGTGTGGAGCCTATATCCACAGAAAATATTTGCACTTTCTTAATGTTTAGTGATAGTGATGTTTGTGGTACGTTCTGGCATAAACGTGATCAAGGGTATATATGAATTCCCCATCGTGATTACGAGATTGGTATAGCACTTTCGCTCCGCATCGGCACTGGTAACTTACCAAGAATTGGCACTGATCTCCAACACTGGCCTCATGAAGATATCTGAAGTCTATACCCATGTACGGTACACGCCTGAACATAGATACAAACGCTCATCACATGTCTACAAACTCTTACTAAATTTCTCCTTTATTTCTTTGCTATTATTTATATATTTTTTCTTTTCTTTTCTTTTGAATATAGGTTGCTTACTGTTATACGATATATGGTTTATGTTAGTGATATTGATATAAGTTTATATCAGTACATCGGATGGTTATATCATGTAACATAAATAAAGGTACATTGAAATTATTTGAGTCAGTAGTATTTTTACACGACAAATGGAATATAACAGACGCATTGAAGCTAAATACCATTTACTGTAACTCTTCGGATCATTCTCCCAGCAAAGCAGTGACTTTCTGTAAAAGTGTTTAAGCCAAGACATGGCTCTTTTTATGTTGTGTGTTATGTCATTTTCGGGTAACATGGATAGAAGAAGAAAACTGCAAACAATTATCGAACTGAAATGCCAAAACATCGTTAAGTATTTCTTTACCCCTCGAGGCTCGAAAAAGGTTTCCCCGTTTATGTTCCCCGTCAAACTATTAGTTGTTTGGGATTGGTCGGGAACAACTCCTCAATTAGTAGCCGTACTAAGAATGATATTATCAGATGTTTGATGAAAAAAGTGATGTTGTAAATCACACTACTCATAGATTTCAACTTGAGACATCAAAATGGATTTTTTGCTCCCCGAGAAATTTTCGGGGGAGCATATACTTGCCGCTTTGTCCGTCCTTCCGCACGTCCGCTTTTTGTCCGGACCATCACTCACACACTTATAAAGTTATCAACATGAAACCTCATGGATGGATAGATCTCACTGAGGAAAAGTGCAGTGCTCAAAAACTAAAACTCTGCACTTCCTCATTTTAAAAGCATTGTCTTTTGCTGATTTTTCATGTTAAAGTTTTGTCCCTGGTTCGACCCCTGTGCAGGGCAAAATTTCTCCGTGACAATTGATCTCAGTCATTGTGTCTAATGTTCATTTGTCTCTAACCGCTGATTTAGAGTAGATCAAGTGAGAACATTAGTCAGTCAGTCACTTGCGGAGAAATTGGTAATTACCGGTTAGTTTTCCAGGGAAAACCGGTTATGTGGACTGACCGCCGAGATATAACCTACAAATTGAAATCGGGGTTAAACCTCCAAAAAAAACAACAAACACCATTCGGTTGAAGGGAAAGTGTCTGTGTAGTGAATATGTTCTCGGTAATCAATCTAAAATGTTGGACTTTTCAGCTTGAAGTATTGTTACGGTCCAAATCAAAAGAGTAACAGAAAGAATAACCAGTAACAAACTTTTAAACTATAACAAAGATTTTTTCTAAAACAAATACTTAAAGTATTAAAGTACAATTACACAAAGTCACAAAGAAAATGTTTTTTACAGTACCTGGATATAGTGTAGTCCTAAAATAAATTAATAATCCTGTCCGATTCTGGAAATGTTAAATGTCTTAAACTCTTAATCACTGTTGAAGTATCTTGCTGAAAAGTTGAATAAATACCTCAAACAGTATAATTAAAATAAGTCCAAATATAACCATCACTGATGAAAATTAATCCAATTATTCTATGATCAAAGTTATCTAAAGACCCTGCTTCAAGAAACTCTGTGACTTTTATATAGACAAAAAAACCACAGAAGCAACATAATATAGATCATTTCTGAAAAACCAAAACAAATCTCCAATCTTCTAAATATATCCACAATGAACTATTTATGGAAGTATCCAAAAACTAGGCCACAGATCAGTTCCAAAAATAGAACTGTAAAAATGCTATTATCACACGTGCACATAAGAGTATTATCATAGTTATAATGCTTTGCTACCAGATAAGATGACTAGAGCCACTCTGCTTTCTTTGATGTCTTCATAGTTGATTATCTTTATTTATAAAAATGTTATCTTATTAAAAATCTTCATCAATTTTATATTTTCTACACTGTATCTTTTAAATTTGGTTTGTCAAAATGTATGACGCTGACATTCAAGCAGAGATTATCAGAGCTTAATAATTTGGAAAAAAACATAGTACAAATACATATCACTATACATAAAACTCAACAGAGCATTCACAGTTCAGTATTCATCAATGAAATTCGAAACGTCAAACTGCGGATGCTTCATTGCTGTTTTCAATTTTAATGAGCTATGAATTCTCACATTTCAAGGTTTGGTATTGTCGGTGAATTAACAAACAACCTTTCACACCCGTAATAAGAATACCTGCAAGTTGACAAAAGAACTGCTTCATCATTTCATGGCGGTATTGCACGTATAATTAATTCTAAAATCGCACGGTGTTTGCAACTTTATATTTTAGACTTAATACTTGCGCAGATATGCTAAAAATACCTATTCAATATTTATTGGATATCTCGGAGATATTCAACTCGGTGATTATTTTCGTGTCGCTCATGGGAGTTCTTCAGGTGTCATGTGGCAGAAACAGTAGTGTTGTTGCTCGTCTGGGAGAGGTGACGCTCGAGAGTGGTGAAAATGCTCAGAATTTCAAAGTTGGAAATAGAAATGTCCTTTTAAAGAGGATGTCGTTCGTGGGTGGTGACGTTTAGGGATGCTGGACATTAATACCCTTTGTTGAGTTTTCATACTAAATGTTTGCCCGGAGCGTTAACCCTTACCTTATAAGAGCTATCAACTTTAAACTTCGTAGGTGGATAGATCTTATGAAAGAAAAGGCCAGTGAACAAGAACCGTTATGAGTTCTCAAAAACACAAAGACTAATTTACAGAGGGACCATTGCGAAATGGGCGAATTTCTTCGTTTGGGAGCACTCACTTCTGTGCATTATTTCCTATTTACTATTTCTCGGTAATGCCTGGACTGATTTAATTGCTCTCATTTGAAAATTGACACTATAGGCAATCCTACGAGATATATTGCACGAGTGTAGGTCGTGTAGTTAGTGCGTGATAGTTCATTGTTTTATAGTTCTCAACAACACGGGGCGATGACTTTCGTTGTATATGTAACTTTGTTGCCTTATACAAGCATACAGAAATATAGTAGAGCCGGTTCATTTTTTATTACTGGAAACAAAACAAAGTGATAAAATATGTGCTTCGGGCAGTGTGCCAACTTGAAATCTAGACCTTGGAGAGAAATTCAAGAAATCCTGTTTTTATCTGTTCTTATACGTACAGGCGCTTGACTGAAAAGCTGATTTCAAGGGCGAACTTTCGTCTGCGAGCCTTTTTTTCTGAAACCCTCTACAGAAATGAGCAGAAATGATAGATGTATATAAGATCTTTTGCATGACTGTTCTTCCAGCAGGTCAAGCGCAGTGGCTCGAACTCAAAAACACAGAGACTTATTTACAGAGGGACCATTGTGAAATGGGCAAATTTCTTCGCTTGGGAACACTCATTTCTGCGCATTATTTCTCGCTAATGCCTGGACCGATTTTAATACAAGTGCTCTCACTGGAATATTGACACTATAAGCAATCCTACGAGATATATTGTAGGAATGTAAGTGATGTAGTTAGTGCGTGCTAGCTCCGTGTTTTCAAAAACACGAAGCGATTATTTGCGCCGTTTAAATAATTCAGTTGGCTTATGCAGGCATACAGAAATATAGAGGAGCCAGTCCATTGTTTGTAATCGACTGGAAACGGAACAAATTGATTAAATACGTGCTTCGGGCAGTGTGCCAACTTTAAATCTAGACCTTGGAGTCGCGTGGGTCGTGTAGTTAGTGCGTGATAGAAATCCCTTTTTTCCGTTTCTTAAACGTATAGGCGCGCTTTACAGAGTAGCTGATTTCGGGGCGAACTTACGTCTGCGAACTTTTTTTTCTGAAATTCTCTACAGAAATGAGCAGAAATGATAGAAGAACCTTACAATTATCAATCAGAGAACCAGGGGAAAGAACTGTGTTTGAAACTTTGTGCACATAAATCCATTCTATGTAGAGGAGGCAATAATTTACTGGGGATTTCACGTCTTTTAGAGCACTTCCTTCTGCTGGTTTTCTACCGGAAATGCCTGCACCGATTTTTGAGCGAGAGGTATGGTATGAAAGTTGACCCTAGAAGCACTCGTTAGTGGCGTTTTGCACGACTGTACTTCCAGCAGGTCAAGCGCAGTGGCTCTGTGTATTTGAGCTCTCAAAAACACGAAGACTTAACAGAGGGACAATTGTGAATTGGGCGAATTTCTTCGTTTGGGAGCGCCTCTTGCGCAGATTATTTCTCGGTAATGCCTTGACCAATTTTATTGCAAGTGCTTAAAAGAGTTCTCCAAAAACACAAAGCCCTTATTTTTTAAGTATATATCACGTAGTTTCCTGATACAAGCAGACAAAAATATAAAGGAACCAGTCCATTTTTAATATTTCGACTGGAAACAGAACAAATTCATTAAATATTTGTTTCGTCAGTGTGTCAATCTAGACCATGGATAGAAACTTTAGAAAAATACGTCTTTCTTTTTTCGATATTTTATATAAAGCAGTCTTTTGAGATCTTCTGCACGACTGTACGTCTAGCTGATGAAGTGCAGTGGCTCCGTGTTTTTGAGTTCCCAAAAGCACGAACACTTTTTTGCAGAGGGACTATGAGGGACAGTGCTGTTAAAAAATTATCTCCCTTACTCAGATAACATCAAAGGTAGACCAAATAGCACTTTGGTCCTTTCAGTTGGAATCCTCTGACTTTATCCTTGTTTCTGTTTGTGATAGTCTTGACTTTTAGTTGTGAAAAATGTCATTTATAAATTAAATTAAAAGTGAAGTTTAACAAAAAAACAACCTTTATGGTGTTAGCAAAACATGTTGCTAAAAAAATGTTTAATCTGACTACCATTGTTGCAAATAATTAAGCTTCATTATTACCATACCAAAAGAGAAAATAGCGATGAAAGCAGAGGAATCCAAATGGAAGGACCAAACTAATATTAGAGAATATTCAGGGTAGATAATCCACTACTGTCCCCCATTGCGAAATAGGCGAATTTCTTCGTATTGTTTATATACTTGTAATTATTATCACGTGACATGTGTGGTTGCTGTGACAGCGGTTAACCGCTTCATTGAGTTTATTCTTGATTATCAAAATAAATCCTTCCTTTAAAACTATAAATGCTCATACAAAATCTGTCAAAAATTATATTTTTATCTCTAAAACTGCAAATTTGAAAGTCAGTGTGATCATTGTAGCAATTTTGTAGTTGGAGGCATAGTAATTTTTGGAGGACTAACTACGAATAGTCCATGATGTATATGTACAACAACATATTTCACCCTATGCTGTTTTCATTCAGACGATATTTATTTTCATACAGTGCGCTTGCATATCTCATACAAAAGTTTCTTTTCATAATTGCATGTATCTGTCTGGAGATTGTCCAGTCGTTTAAACTTTTTTCCAGATTTGATTTTAGCTTTCATTTTCATCGATAAACATTCTATTTTCATCACTTCTTGTCCCATTCACTATATTACAATTTTCATAAAAAAGGTTCAATAGATTGCTTAAAACATATTTTGTTTTAAAAATGAGTTTGTTATTTCTAATTTGCTTCAGAAATAACTGAAAAGAACAGACTATATTTTGAAAAAAAAGGAAATACCAAGATTATTATATATATATATATATATATATATATATATATATATATATATATATATATATATATATATATATATATATACCAAGGTGACTAATATACCAAGATGATTATTTATACCAAGATGATTACTTATACCAAGATTTTTATATAAACCAAGATGATTATATAATTTCTTCTACTGAACCCTGTTTTTGAGAATTCTTTTCTCGACAACTTAACCCTGTTCAGATTTTCTTTTAAAAAATACAAAGCCATACAGCTTTCCAAGTGCCATCTAAAGCATAAGGTCCAAAATGCAATAGTGACTATCCTTAAGCTAACCTTGTAAATGTTCTTCAAATGTACGTAAATGTTGTCTTCATATTCAGGCAAATGAGCAACATCGTACTTTTAAATTAAGCATAAGGGTCTTCAATCTGTAGAGTTTGAATCAGCTGGTTAAAAGCAATCAATAACAACTCGGCTAGATGGATTAAAGAAGCCTTAATTTTGTACATGCTTTACAAAAAAAAATCATGGTGTTTGAAGGTCAGATAACTGCCGCTTCACATGACCGGTTCTTCTTTCTGTCTCCATTTGTAAACGAAACCTGCTACTCATCCCCCGGTACTTATCAGATATTCAATCAGATAACACCAGGAAATCTTCACACATAAGTTTGTCACTATAACTACAACAACTGACATGAAAAAGTTTACTCCTCGTATGTATAATGATTACCTTTACTTTAATATTAGTTTTGACTAAACTTGAGGAACATGGTGTTATGGGTGGCAAAATAGAGCAAGTTCTTCATTTTATCTATCTCTGTTGTTTTAAGATTACTATGTGAAAACTTCGAAACAACTTACAATATTGTTAATAGTTTCAAATGCTAGAGTGCCTTATTAGGCTACACATGTGAATTTGTCTTAGAAATTGTATTGTATGTCTTGAGTACTTTCGTTATCATAATGGCTTCTATAAGGCAGCTTCAATCAATTTGTTAATCTATATGAGTTTGTTAATCGTTGGTACCAGTTGCCTATATGACGACGGGGTAAGTTTACGTATAATGTAATAATTTGATTGGCAATAATTGAGGGAAAGTTGAATATTGTAAGAAAGTAAAATATTTCAAAGAAATAAAACATTCGTTGACATCTTTAACTTTTTATTCACAGTGATTCCTTCCGATTACTGAATAAAACAGAATATAAAATAAGGCTAAATGTTGAACAGATAATTTAGTGTATAAAAAGTCTTGAGTTCTTTAACAACAACTACTATTATCATTACCGGTAAAACGGACAGTGCTCCTGCATCCATAAGTAACAAGCACGACATTGCTGCATGAATGCTGCAAAGGGGAAAGCGCGGCCCTGGAAAAAGGAGTGGTAGGGAAAAAAGGTGTAAATCAGAAGAAGTCACTGAGAACAAAAATATTTTTTTTATTGCCAAAACAACGTAAACAATATGTATTATACAGGTGCATCATTTTCATAATGTTTTAGATGACAAAAAGCTCTGAAAGCATTGCTGGGCCTAAATGCAGCACACTGACAGTTAGCTGCTGTTATATGAAATTGCAAAGATGCGAATGTTTTAGTGAAATGGTGGTTCAACGTACAATACCATAGAATACTAGCTGGAACGGAAGTTCTTGCGCATTGCAGACATGATGGAAATGATGCAGGTCATGAAATAAAAAGACGAACACGACAGTACAGTAAACATCCCCTATTAAGACCATTGTAAGGAGGAAGACATTCCTGCTGTCTAATTTGAAAGCAACGGAACATACTGAACGCCGAGAAAGCCTTCATGATAAGGCAAAGTTAATATTAAGGACTGTGAAAAGCAGAAACTTTATTGGTCTTAATACGGAAACTTTACCGCAAGACAGAAAACATTAGCAAACTGATATATGTACAGCAACCTGCAGAATGGATGGTGTTATGTGACTGTGTTACACATGAGATTATTTAATCATTTGGATATGTTTTGAGCAGGACAGGAAATGTGCTAAAATTATAAGATCTGTTTCAAAATATGTCTTGGAACTGACACCAACACCAAAACAAGAGGACCAAATGGTCTTGGTTGGCCCACTTGAGCATATACTACGAGTTTTTTTTTTATTTGACGTAGTGACCTATGACCCCATGTTACAGTTATGAAATTATCAAAGATTTCATGAAGGCAAAGATGCTGACCATGTTTCATAGAGAACTGTTAAAGGTCATGTGACACGACTATAGCAACTTTGTCTATTCAAAATAATTATAATGTACTGATTAAAATTGTAAAACTGCGAAATTATGAAAATATTGCTTTTGATAAGAAAAACGTGTTTTTGATGATCGGCTGTTTCCGTTTCGACATCGGTAGTTTCCGCCGCAATTTTTGGCTGTGACGTAGATTTATCCCTACTGTACCAGGCAGTAGTGCAGAATTACACTGCTCATAACACATCCGTTTTTAAATGAAAAAATAACACTAAACCACAAGTGCAAGAAACACGATAAAGGTACACTTATAAAAATAACATGCTATAAATTGTAAATTAGATAAAATAATATGATTACTTCTCGATTTTTATAAGTAAATTCAAACTTTGTGCCGGGAGAGCGGTTTGTAATTGTACCTTAATACATATAAATAAATATTCCTATTTCTTCCATGTTGTGGTTCTATATAAAAGTATCTCCTCCACGTTTTTACATTCTGCGTAACACTTCCTCACTTTACGTCATAAACACATTTTTTTTCATTTAAATGTAGTAATATTGAAGTGAATGTAGGTGATCTAATGTTTTAACATTTGTTTCACTGGAATTGAAATTCACACAACATTGTATTTTCACGTTGGGATATTGTTTGAAAAATAATAATATGGCATGTCCATTAAGTAGAAATCTGTGTCTGCTTATAAATTAATATTCAGTGAAATGTCAAAGATCCATAAATCACGCCTTATACTGTGGGATTTATGCAAATTAACCTGCCCAAATGGGACCCTTGTATATTCTGCATAGCTGTCAAAACAAAGCAATTAACATTTTTATGACCCTATCAATGATAAAGTTGAGACAAATAGCAAAATTTTATGGCAAGTGATCTTACAAATTGATTGTATTACTTTTGATCAGTCACACTTGTGAAAACATTATGTAATAGCTTGTTCCAATTAACAAGTTTGAATGATTTTTAGTTAATAAGCTTCCATGCAAATACATATTTTAATTAGATAATTAAATGTGATAGATCTATTTATGATGAAAACAAAATTCATTCAACTTCTAAATGTGAACAATTTATTAAAAAAAACAAAAACAAAAAACAATGTTTTTGTGTTATGATTTTGACATAGTTTTAGGGCTTCTTCATATTATTTGTTCTTTGATCATTATTGTTTTGTTTTCAAAAAAAATGTAGAATGAATAAGCCAAAAAAAGATATGCATTTATAATGAAAAAATCATAGATCTAAACAAAAATTACTTACACGTACCTCAGGTAAAATATACCACAGACAAATAAGCAACACATCACTGTAAGGAGAATGTTTTTATGGAAAAACATCTCTCGATTGGAGTTAGTTAATCAAGTCTTCCAACAAACTGCATCGGATAAAAATAAGCATGTTCAAAATCTTTTTGGATCAGTTACTTGAAAAATATCACTTAGTCTAGATATTTTCACTGATGTATCTTTTAATTCTATAACCCTGATTAAACTAGCCTCTATATAATATTGCTCATTGGCTTCGTAATTCCATCAAAATTTCAAATTATTTATTTTAAAATTCTTCAGTGCATATTCATAATGTTAGCTTTTACTATATTCAGTCTACATTTTCATTTTCCGTCATAATTTTAAATTTTTGTTAACAATCCAGGCAGCTGTGTAAAGTGGCAAGAGATAAATGTGCGTCACTTCCGGTTTCGCTCGTGACAGGTGCGCGCGACCAAGTGCGTTAAATATGGATTTTAATTTCTATAAAAACATCTTTAAGATGAAAATTACTGTTACAATATATATTACAATAAATATTGTTTTATTATCATTTGACCCGTTTCCTAGTTTTTGATCTGATGTGACCTAGATATGAACTCTTCAAAGATTTCATCAAAGTAAACATTCTGACCAGTTTCACTTAGTTTGGGTGAAAAATGTGATCTCAAGAGTGTAAGTAAGGTTTTCCAACGATTCGACCCTGTAGATTTAATTGGCATAAATCTTTAGTATATATTACACTAAACACGACATTTAAAACACAAAAAATTTAAAAACACGTTAAACGAATATCGCAGATATGCAACACGCGAGAAGTGCAATAGCGTCTTTGAAACTTGTGCTCAAGCTTTGCGACACAATTGTCAGTTTACAGGTTTATCATCATTATGCTATTTTCTAAAAAATAATCGACTGGATAACCATTCAACTTATACGCCAGTTTAAAAATGCTTCTTCCTTTTCCATGTCATTCAATTCATAAGTGTTCTGGAACGTGTGAGGAACATGTTCTGGACAGCGAATCGAGTACGGTCAAAAATGTTCCCGGATTGTCGACCGATGGGACTTTTCACTTCCGACCAATGGTGCAAAACAATAATACACACAATTCTATACAGACCTCTTTCGTTAGTGTTTTGGCCGTTATTATTCGTATTTTCATACGATTTGTCTACCGATACATATACCACGACATTTTCTGCATTTTGTCTAAAAGTGTGTGCTAGCCATTTAATGGAAAGGACTAAAATGTTTCATATCCGACAATATCAGTACTTGCCAGTAACCATATGTTGTCTTAAAGGACATTTCGGATTCGACGTGTTGAGAAAAATATAATACTTTAGCTCTTAAAAAAGCAATTGATTTGCTACTTTGCATGTTATCATTCCTTTTTTTCACAGCACAATTTCTGCTTATACATTTTGTGCGAAGCCCATAAGCAATGAGCTAATAGTTGACCGAAAGGAAAAAAAAATCATGTCATAGCACATTTCTAAACCCATAACAGTATGCACGGCTCTGATGGTTTGCGCAATAAATTACATGAAACGAAAGGTATATAAAAGTCATTTTCAGAATGTAGGTTCAGATGAAATTAATTAGAACTTGTGTCGCCTTTTTTTACTTAATTTTTTTTCAAAGCTAAAAGGAGCAGGTATTAAACAAAAATAATCGGTCATACAGAACTATAAAACAATTGATCTCGATAGGGGAGTTGCTAGTTTTTATCTTTTATTCAATTTTACAGACAACTACTAGCAAATAGAAAGAAGAAAGAAAACCTAAGTACTCTTCATCAAATCGTTAACTTAAAAACGTTTCAAACACAATATAATGTCTTTCCAAAGCTCAAATCTAACAACTCCGGCTGTTGAAATTAAAACAGATTTTCTTCTTTCAAGCTGTTACATCGAATCAATCCAATGCAATCGACACTCCTGAAACAGTTACAAAGGCAACAGGTTTTATCAATTAAAAGTAAACATTCATTTTGAAAACTCAATGATTATTTTCGTGTCGTTCATGGGAGGTCTTCAGGTGTCACTTGGGAGAAACAGTAGTGTCGTTGCTTGTCTGGGAGAGATGATGCTCGAGAGGGGTGAAAATGTTCAGAATTCCAAAGGTGGAAATAGAAATGTCGTTGTTAAGAGGATGTCGTTCGTGGGTGGTGACGTTTAGGGATACTGGACATTAATACCCTTTGTTGAGTTTTCATACTTAATTTTTGCCCGGAGCGTTAACCCTTACCTTATAAGAGCTATCAACTTTAAACTTCGTGATCTGATGAAAGAAAAGGCCAGTGAACAAGAACCGTCACTCTGCACTTTATAATTTAAGTAATTTTAAGTTTTGAGTTCTCAAAAACACGAAGACTAATTTACAGAGGGACCATTGCGAAATGGGCGAATTTCTTCGTTTGGGAGCACTCACTTCTGCGCATTATTTCCTATTTACTATTTCTCGGTAATGCCTGGACTGATTTAATTGCTCTCATTTGAAAATTGACACTATAGGCAATCCTACGAGATATATTGCACGAGTGTAGGTCGTGTAGTTAGTGCGTGATAGTTCATTGTTTTATAGTTCTCAACAACACGGGGCGACGACTTTCGTTGTATATGTAACTTTGTTGCCTTATACAAGCATACAGAAATATAGTAGAGCCGGTTCATTGTTTATTACTGGAAACAAAACAAAGTGATAAAATATGTGCTTCGGGCAGTGTGCCAACTTGAAATCTAGACCTAGAATTTCTTCGTTTGGGAGCACTCATCTGCAGCTTATTTCTCGGTAATGCCTGGACTGATTTTATTGCTCTCATTGGGTTCTCAAAACACGAAGCGATTTTTGCGCCGTTTATATTATTTAGTTGCCTTATACAAGCATACAGAAATATAGAGGAGCCAGTCCATTGTTTATAATCCACTGGAAACAAAAAAAAATAATAAAATATGTTCTTCGGGCAGTGTGCCAACTTGAAATCTAGACCTTGGAGTCGTGTGGATCGTGTAGTTAGTGCGTGATAGAAATCCTGTTTTTTTTCCGTTTCTTATACGTATAGGCGCGCTTGACAGAGTAGCTGATTTCGGGGCGAACTTTCGTCTGCGAAGCTTCTTTTCTGAAATTCTCTACAGAAATGAGCAGAAATGATAGAAGTACCTTACAATTATCAATAAGAGAAACAGGGGAAAGAACTGTGTCCGAAACTTAGTGCACATAAATCCATTCTATGTTGGGGAGGCAATGTTTTACTGGGGATTTCACGTCTTTTACAACACTCTCTTCTGCTGGTTTCTACCGGAAATGCCTGCACCGATTTTTGAGCGAGAGGTATGGTGTGAAAGTTGACCCTACAAGCACTCGTTAGAGACGTTTTGCACGACTGTACTTTCAGCAGGTCAAGCGCAGTGGCCTCCGTGTATTTGAGGTCTCAAAAAGACGAAAACTTATCAACACAGGGACCATTGGGAATGTCTTCTTTTGGGAGCGCCTCTTCCGCAGATTATTTCTCGGTTATGTCAGGACAAATTTTACTGCAAGTGCTCAAAAGAGTTCTCAAAAAAACAAAGCGCTTATTTTTACAGTATATATCACGTATAGTTTCTTTATACAAGCATACAAAAATATAAAGGAACCAGTCCATTTTAAATATTTCGACTGGAAACTGAACAAATTCAATAAATATTTGTTTCAGTCAGTGTGCCAACTTAAAATCTAGACCTTGGATAGAAACTTTAGAAAATTACGTCTTTTTTCTTTTTTCGTTTCTTTTACATTAGGCAGTCATTTGAGATCTTCTGCACCACTGTACGTCTACCAGATGAAGCGCAGTGGTTCTGTGTTTTTGAGTTCCCCAAAACACGAAAACTTATTTGCAGAGGGACCATTGCGAAATGGGCGAATTTCTTCGTATTGTTTATATACTTGTAATTATTATCACGTAACATGCGCGGTTAACCGCTTCATTGAGTTTATTCTTGATTATCAAATTAAATCCTTCCTTTACAACTATAAATGCCCACACAAATTCTGTCAAAAATTATATTTTTATCTCTAAAACTGCAAATTTGAAAGTCAGGGTGATCATTGTTGCAATTTTGTAGTTGGAGGCATAGTAATTTTTGGAGGACTACCTATGAATAGTTCATGATGTATATGTACAACAACATATTCCACCCTATGCTATTTGCATTCAGACGATAATTATTTATTTTCATACATTGCGCTTGCATATCTCATATAAAAAGGTTCTTTTCATAATTGCATGTATCTGTCTGAAGATTGTCCAGTCGTTTAACGTTTTTTCCAGATTTGAGATTTGACTTTAGCTTTTATTTTCATCGATAAACATTCTATTTTCATCACTTCTTGTCCCATTGTACTATATTACAACTTGTCCAGATTCATCAAAAAAGTTCAATAGATTACCTAAAATATATTTTGTTTTAAAAAATGAGTTTGTTATTTCTAATTTGCTTCAGAAATATCTGAAAAGAATAGACTATATTTTGAAAAAAAAGGAAATACCAAGATGATTATATATACAAAGGTGACTATATATACCAAGATGATTATATATACCAAGGTGATTATTTATACCAAGATGATTATATAAACCAAGATAATTATATCATTTCTTCTACCTTGTTTTTCAGAATTCGTTTCTCGACAACTTTAACCCTGTTCAGATTTTCTTTTAAAATTACAAAGCCATACAGTTTTCCAAGTGCCATCTCTAGAATAAGGTCCAAAATGCACTAGTGACTATCTTTAAGCTAACCTTGTAAATGTTCTTCAAATGTACGTAAATGTTGTCTTCATATTCAGGCAAATGAGCAACATCGTACTTTTAAATTAAGCATAAGGGTCTTCAATTTGTAAAGTTTGTATCAGCTAGTTAAAAGCAATTAATGACATCTCGGCTAGACCACTTAAAGAAGCCTTAATTTTGTGCATGATTTACCCAAAAAAAATCATGGTGTTGTAAGGTCAGATAACTGGTGCTTCACGTGACCGGTTCTTCCTTCTGTCTCCATTTGTAAACGAAACCTACTACTCATCCCCCGGCACTTTTCAGATATTCAATCAGATAACACCAGGAAATCTTCACACATAAGTTTTTTGTCACTATATCTACAAGAACTGACATGAAAAAGTTTACTTCTCGTATGTAATATATTTATTATTGGCTAAAGTCACGAGAGTGGATAAACCGGTTTGTGTTCAATCGTTCGTTTTGTGGGTAGTTATAATTAGAAACCAGGGTATTGTTAATTCATTCGACGGTTGAACAGACTTCTGTTAAGATCTGCACGATATATCTTTTGTATTCACACGTTATGTCGGATAAGAAAGAGGGCGAACTTTTGAAACAGATAGCGATTCTGCAGAACATCATTCTCCTAGAATCAAATCAAGGCCTGTTGAAGATTCCGTTCAAGGTAAGTCCCAGGGGAAAAGAGGGGATGCTTTTGTGGCTTTTAATTTATTCAGGACATATTTCGATAAGGAAATTACTTCTTTGAAATCAGAATTTTCTGAGCAGATGTCTAAACTGAAGGACTGTAAAAAGGTGACATTCAAAAAAGAAGCGCATTAAATTCAATTTGAATTCAATTCGGAGATTGTTGAAGGTTTACTTTCTTTGAAGAAGAAGTTGCATGACTGAAGCTTGAAGTCTCAAGCTGATGAACTTATAAATAACTTAAATTATCGCAATAAATTAATCAGGATAGCCGATAGTTCCCCCGGGGGCTGGAAAACAGTCTGTGAGTATGAGGAGGTTGGACTTGGAAGTGATAGCGAGGACGAGAAAAAGCTCAAGAGGGCGGAGTTTCGAGCTATCAAAAAGATCAAAGCAGCTTCTTCTTCTTCTTAACAGGATCGCTTTTATAATCCTTACAATAAATCTTCTCGTTTCATGCGACCCAACAGAGGGACTTCGAGCACAACCAGTGCTGGATATTTCCCGGCTAGTACAGAAACAACAAGGAACAACATGAAGTTTTTTCGTCCCCAACGACAGGTAACTACCCAGGACATCTGTTTCTCGTGCGGCTACAGAGGACACTTGAGACGCGACTGTCGGGTCGCCAAACCAGGGTACAGCACAAAAGGAGAGGCAGACAATGCCGCCAGAGACATTAGTAAATGATAAGTATTTCGATACAGTTTTTTGAAATGCACGAACATGATTTTCGTTTTTCTTCAATAAAACATTGCAAAAATGTTAAGGGTCGTCTTAAAGATAATGTTCAATTTTGGCGTAATATTGGAGCAAACGCTTTTATATTAGACACTATTGTACATGGTTATAAAATTCCTTTTATTAACACGCCAGAAAAATCGTTTACTAAAAACAACAAATCGGCGCTAGATAATTTAGATTTTGTTTGTGAAGCCGTAGAAGAACTTTTAAAACATGGTTGTGTAGTCAAAACACCTTTTGTTCCACATGTTGTCAATCCACTCAGAGTATAGGTTAACAAAAATGGTAAAAAAACGTCTTGTTCTTGACTTACGTAAAGTAAATAAAATTGTTTGGAAAGAAAAAATCACTTTTGAAGATTGGCGTATAGGCTTAGAATATTTTTCCAAAGATGCATTTTGCTATAAATTTGATTTGTCCAAAGAATACCACCATATAGACATTTTTCCGGCTCACCAAACCTTCCTTTGTTTTCAAGTAAATGGAGATAATTATTGCTTTACTGTTCTCCCATTTGGGTTAGGAGTAGCACCATATATATTTACAAAGGTCTTAAGGGAAATGGTTAAATATTGGAGATCACACAGTATCAAGATTGTAATGTTTTTAGATGATGGTTGGGCACTAATAATAGTTATACAAGTACTAATGAAGACTCATATTTTGTTAAAAACAGTCTGGAACAGGCAGGTTTCGTAATAAACGAACAGAAAAGTGTATGGGTACCTATACAGTCTATTTGAGTGGATTGGTATTTTTTTGGATAGTAAAGCCTTTTGTATTATTATCCCTGATAGGAGAGTGTTGGACTTGAAGTTGTTGCTTCTCAGTATTTTAGATAATACATCACATGTTTCCGCTAGACTGCTAACTAAATGTGCCGGTAAGAGCATATCTATGATGCCAGTTATTGGCAACGTTGCTATACTCATGACAAGATATTTGTTCCATGAAATACAAAACAGAATATCCTGGGTTGGGATATTTTCTATTTCTGAAAACATTCCGTGTTTGACTGAGTTACGAATTTGGAAAGATCAAGTTGACAGACTTAACACGAGGAAGTTAAGCCCTTACCTTCCTACAGCAACAGTTGTTTATTCTGACGCGAGTTCTTCAAGTTGCGGGTCCTTAATAGTAGACTGTAAAGATAGTGTTTTTCGTAGTGTTTGGTCAGAACCTGAACGTAAGAAAAGCTTTACTTACAGAGAACTACATGCAGTTTATCTTGCCCTAAGAGCGTATGGCGCTCAGTTAGGTCACAGGTCAGTCAAGTGGTTTTCAGACTCACAATTTTGTGTTCAAATCGTCAAGTGTGGTAGCACAAAATTAGATCTTCACAAAGTAGCAATGGATATATTTGATTTGTGTATGCTACATAAAATTGATTTAGAGATACAATGGATTTCTCGTTCAAATAATACAGTGGCTAACAGTATTAGTAAACTGAGAAACACTGACGAATGGGAGGTAACTCTAGATATTTTTGAATTCATGGATTCCCTGTGGGGTCCGCATGACATAGACAGATTTGCAAGTCATCAAAACAAAAAATTACGTCGTTTTAATTCCAAATTTGCAGATTTCAATACAGAAGCAATTTACTGTTTAACACAGTCCTGGGGAGCAGATAATAATTGGATGGTTCCCCCCATTAATTTGGTATCCAGGACAATTTCCCACATATTGGCTTGTAAGGGAAAAGGCACGTTAATCGTTCCAAAATGGCCGAGTAGTTCTTTTTGGCCATTTTTGTTCAAAAAGAATGGTATGAAACAAAATTATGTTGCTGACATATTGGAATTCACGGCTGGTCAGAATATTTTTACATCAACAAATCTACAAACTTGCATATTTGATTACAGCCGATTTAACAGCAAAGTATTAGCAATACGTTTTGAGTGACGCTTTATTTTACCGATATATAATTTTTTTTTTGCGATGTTTGTCCAATAATATTATATTCATTCTAAGACCTCAGTATAGTTTATTTACCTGCTTACTAAAAGGTATACGGAACAAATTTAAATTCTTTGCTTAGAGTCAGAGTTTCCCTGAAATAATTTCTGATTAGATTGTGTCGTGAAAAGTTTTTGATATAGACCTTATTTCTGAGTAGTTTTATGACATTTCAGTAACATCTCTTAATAATAATCAGTTATTTTAGGCATATGATTTCTTATTAAAAAGAGTTGCAAGACGCTAGTCTTATTTAATAATTTCATTGTACGGAAACTGACTTTTTCTTATGTATTATTCAGAGAACCAGGGCTTAATGTTGCAAATTCATTTAAGGCACCTGCCTTGATTTGAAGCATAATAGCTGTTTTGAGGTTGGGTTATTCTGTGTAAGGTACCTGCCTTGATAATGGCCAGATGTTAGTCTTCAACATTGTAAGACTCTTTATAAGGTACCTGCCTGTTATTATGAGTGGTCATAAAGTGCTGTTTTAAGCGTTGTTAAAACAATTGTAAGGTACCTGCCTTGTCACTGATAATTATCGTTAGACACTGGTCTTGTTGGTTTAGAAATGATTATAAGGCACTGGCCTTGTTGTTGAGAGTTTGAAGGCACCTGCCTGTTTTTGCCTTTTCAAATTTTGGTACTTTAAATCGTTAAGTATGTATACTTATTACACGATAAATAAATATCTTTTCTCTTTTTGTACATTTTTCAGATGTCTTTAAAATCGGAATTTGGAAGAAAATTGTTACAACACAGTTTCCGGATTCCTTAAAAGAGGATAACAAAAATTTGAAGGTTTTTTGTTTAAAATCAAAATCAGAAAATACGTTAAAAATTACAAACTGTATTTTAAACACTTTTGCGACTGGTGCAAGTTGTATAATTTTAAGCCTTTGCCTGCTTCTGAATTTCACGTAGATTTGTATCTTTCAAATATATCGAAAAATAGTAATTCTGAATAAAAAAATAACTGTACAGTTTATGGCATTTCTTTGGCACACAAATTTTCAGGCTAAGCAGATCCTTGTAAAAAAGATTTAGTATTGTCAGTAAAGGAAGGAATTTTAAGGACTATAGGTAAACCAGTATGTCCAAAGGATCCCATTACCAGTACAAATTTAGAAGAAATAATAAGAAGATACAAAGGAGATGCTAATCTTTTAAATCTTAGATTTATTAATAAGTCTGTGCTAAGTTTTTTCGGATTTTTGCGCTTTAATGAAGTTATTGGTTTAAGGAGAAGTGATCTTAAAATTGATGATAAACAGGTAAATTTATATTAAGTCTTCTAAAACTGATCAAAGGTCCAAGGGTCAAAGTGTAGTCATAGCAAGAACAGGCAAGGAAACATGTCCTGTTAAGATACTTGAAACTTTTTTACTTGCATGAAATATTATTGATTCTTCTGACGAATATTAAGTAAAGGTAGTCCCATTTCCTACACAAGAGCAAGAGAAATATTTTTGGAAAATTTAGCTAAGATTGGTTTAGATGTTAAGAAGTACGGACTTCATTCTTTGAGGTTGGTGGGGCGACTGCAGCTGCGACAATTAAAGTGGCGTTCCCGATAGAGTATTTGAAGAAAATGGGAGATGGACATCAGAGAATGCTAAAGATATTTACGTCAGAGAAACCGATGACGTAATGCGTTCTGTTTCTTTAAATTTGGGTATTTAAATCCGTTCTTTTTCCCGTACTTTTTCTGTTCGATTAAAACGTAGTTTGTTCTGCTAATCCTAAATGGTGTTGTGTTGTTTGTTACCTTCCTAGTGTGACGATATTATAAGATAAATATTTTATATTTGTCTGAATAATTATGAAAGAAAATATAAATATATTTATTATTGGGTAAACTCACGAGAGTGGATACACCGGTTTGTGCTCAATCGTGCGTTTTGGTCAGTGGGTAGGTTATAATTAGAAACCAGGGTATTGTTAATTCATTCTACGGTTGAACAGACTACTGTAAAGATCTGCACTATATATCCCCTCGCCACCCACCCCTTTGTTTTATTTTGATATTTCAATGTTTAGCAATATTTTTATATGTGCAGTTTGTACAGGTGTTACATATTTCTTTTCTTTTTCAACAGAGCGAGTTTTTGTCGCTCTTTGCTGTTATAATTTGTATACAGTTTAATTCAAATAGGACAGGTCAGATAGTTATTTGTTGTTGACGTTACAACTTCCTGGGACATTTACAGCAGATCTAGTAATAGTGCACAGTGAACAGTGAATTTAATAGTGGTGTACTATGAAGGTGAACTGTTACAAAAACAATGAACAATGCAGGTGTATTCCGTGTACATATTCACGGTATGTAATCGTTCCGGGTTGATTTGGACTAATTTCCCGTTCCCGAACTGATTCGGATTTCAAGCACCGGATTGATTCAATGACAGCGATCCAAACAGGTGAGTCGAATTTCTGATGCTCTCTAAAAAATAGCTTTTAATTTATTTTCACTTAATTATTCGTAATATAACTGGTACCACGGAACATTAAGATGTTTAGTAAGTATGTAAGCACAAACGTCCTTATATTTTCCTGCTTTCTTTAAAAGATTTAAGTGATTTTTTCCAGAAAAACAACTTGTAAACTTAATTTTATTAGTTTTTTACTCCTTTCTAACGCAGAAGATAAAAGAAAATGTGTAACTGAGGTCAGAAAGACCCATTTTGACTAGGAAAAGTAATATAAATAAAAATTAATGCTTAAAACCATTCAGTTATAAAAGAAATTGTCAAAAATGCAGTTGTCTCGATGGAAACGGGCTGCCTTTGGATCCGGTGCTTCAGATTTTCACATGGAAATGATAAAAAGATGAACTACAAATTCGTTACTGGATAGAATATTTTAACAAAAACATTAATGTGCAGCGGAATGTATTTATTTATTTCTTAAACCAAAATATAATGAAAAAAATAATTATTAGTACAATTTATTTACATTTTTGCTCGTGTTTATGAAATTTTAATCAACGTGTGTAATTTGTTTTTCAGATTTAACAATTAAAAGACCGCATATCAACATTTTAAAGTTGTATATATATTTCTTTAGTTAAATCATGTTCCGTGCAACTAAAATATTGAAAGACTTACAGCTATAAACGATTTTATTTTGTTTTTTTCTCTGCCTTGTCAAAGCTACAATCCATTTTTGATGAATCAATCCGGTGCTTGAAATCCAAATCAGTTCGAGAACGGGAAATTAGTCCAAATCAACCCGGAATGATTACATACCGTGATATTCCTTATTAAATTGCATTCTGTTGTTAATTGAATTAATTATTCATTTATTTATTATCTTCTGAATTTAGAAGTAAACATTTGAAGGTCGACATTTTATAAATAGGTTCATACATTCGAATGTTCTGATGAATTTGTCGATAAAAATGCAGTCTGTTCTGCCAATCCTAAATGGTGTTGTGTTGTTTGTTACCTTCCTAGTGTGACGATATTATAAGATAAATATTTTATATTTGTCTGAATAAGCATGAAAGAAAATATGATAGTGATTACCTTTACTTTAGCATTAGTTTTGACTGATTCCTACACTTGAGGAACGTGGTGTAGGTTTACGTATAATGTAATAATTTGATTAGCAACAATTGAGGGAAAGTTGAATATTGTAAGAAAGTAAAATATTTCAATGAAATAATACATTCATTGACATCTTTTAACTTTTTGTTTACAGTGATTCCTTCTGATTACTCAATAAAACAGAATATAAAATAAGGACAAATGTAGAACAGATAATTTAGCGTATAAAAAGCTTTGAGTTCTTTAACAACAACTACTATTATCATTACCGGTAAAACGGACAGTGCTCCTGCATCCATAAGTATAATAAATTACATGAAACCCAAAGTATATAACAGTCATTTTCAGAATGCAGGTTCAGATAAAATTAATTAAAACTTGTGTCCCCTTTTTCACTTAAATTTATTTTAAAGCTAAAAGGAGCAGGTATTAAACAAAATAATCGGTCATACAGAATTATAAAACAATTGATCTCGATAGGAGAGTTGCTATTTTTATCTTTTATTTAATTTTACATAAAACTACTACCAAATAGAAAAACAAAGAAAGAAAACCTTTGTACTCATATTCTTTTGGGTGTTTCATCGGTAACGTCCCTTCTACAGGCCGTGGAAAAATGTACAAAACTACCTAAGGGGGACAGATTACACAAAGTTGTCTTAGTTCGATAACCAAATAAGTTTACCTTTATAATTAATTGTTCTCAATTCACAGTTTTTAATTACATAACATATAAGAGACATTCAGCAAATCGTTAACTTAAAAACGTTTCAAACACGACGTAATTCCTTCCCAAAGCTCAAGTCTAACAGAGCTGGCTGCTGAAATTAAAACAGATTAGGTAGGTTTTTGCACCTTTCAAGCTGCTACATCGAATCAATCCAATGTAATAGACACTCCTGAAACAGTTACAAAGGCAACAGGTTTTATCAATTAAAAGTAAACATTCATTTTGAATATTCAATGTCAAAAGTAAAATATCCTATGCTATAAAGCAGGACAACAGACGGAAACTTGTTTTCTTCATTTTCACAAATCAGTGTGTATTTACAAGTAAAACTATCTAAGAATGGTTAGAAACAGTCGTCCAGGTGTAAGGAGAACTGTGTATAGAAATAGGTTACATTTGGAGTTTTCCTGAAAATATGCTACTAGGTGAGTACTAACGTTTATATATTTGCGTAAGTTAACGTATTACAGTGATATATAACATAAATTGTATTTTCATTACGTTTGCACATCTTCCAGGTTTTTTTTCCTGCTCATTCATTCAAATTAAGTGTGCATGTATGTCAAAAATATTACAATACATTTCAGTGGAAATTAGAGTTTTTTTTCCAGTTCTAATGACTGTTCTCTGTAAATGCTTCGGGAATGCCAAATCAATCTTTCGTAATGAAAAGAAGACACCTGTCGTGGCACAACAAAAAGTTCCATTGCTACCTATGGGTGGCAAATAAAAAAAAATCGGATTTCACAGTTCTTACTTTGATTGAGTCCAATCAGTACGTAAATTCTACATCTTATGTTAATGTCTTATTTCTAATCCCTTTTACACCTTCAATCACCTCGGGAGTTTTAAATGCCATGAATAGCAAAATAACAGCGGCATTCATCCGTTCATTAAAACAATTTAGGCAGTATGATTAAAGAGATTCAGTTGATGAGTTAAGAATGGACAGTGCGTGACTGACGTATAGACATCATTCAGACACAACAATTCAAGGCTGTTAATAAATGGTTCTAGAATGAACTGTTAATTTCTCGCAAATGCGTTAGATTGTAATCCGTTTAAAGGGATACACAGGCAAATGAATGACTAAAAAATCAAAACTGATATTATTTGCTAAAATCACGTTCAATATAAAGAACTTTAAATTACCAGTATGTTTGTACTTAAATGCGGGCTTGAACGTAAATATTTGAACGTTCTTTAACAGAAAATAAATCATGAACGAAATCACTTGTGTTATGTTTAAGTAGGTCACGTGACAAGAAAAACCAATCGTCGTTTCTTGTGGGTTGCTTTTTGCCGTAGATCACGTGACATGTACTTCAATCGTCCAATCATTCACTGCGAAATTGAGCGCGAAATCTAAATTTTCTATCTAGACCCACGTGGGTCAAGTTAGGAAACCACCCGGTTTTTCATTTAAAAAAAGAAATCTTTGTTACTGGGACTGATCATTGTATTTATTTCGAACAAATTTGGACGATGCATATAAAAGTAATTCACAATATTGAACCCCAGGCCAGTTGTCCGAAACAAGAAAAAAAGAAAAAAAATCTTTCTTAGAATTAAGACAAAAATATAATAATACATTTCAGATAACACCTTTTTTTCAAGAGAAGCAAATGGTTATATTGAACCAGATTCTTCTTTATATATCACTCTATTTCGTTCCTTTCCGTCATTATATGATGCTTTGTAAAAGTGAAAACACACCTACATCAGATGCGAACAATGTGAACCTTGCAAATTTCAAATGTAGGTTAATACTGTGAAATTACATGTCATCTAAATAAATATTCCGCATTTCACATTATATTCATGGACAGAAATAAAATTTCTACTGGTCGAGCTGCATGGAAGTAAATAGTTAGCCGATATATATTGCTTTACCATAGAAATGTATTCCATTTAAGTTATAACATAAACCTTTAACAGAATTAATATAACATAATCGCCAGGTTAAGCAAATGTGCACACTGATGCATACTCAAACTGCTAAAAAGAACTTCTGCTGTTTATTTCCTTTTTATATCTTGACCTTTTTTTGGTGGATGTCATGAAACAACACCTACTTTGTTTTCAGTAACCTCTCAACCATTTCTCGTATTAAGTCGGACTACGTCAAATTTATTTTTAAAAATAACATTTATTTATAGGACCTGAATAAGTATTCTGGGTTTATCGTCGGACTACTTTCTCGTATTGTTTCATCTTTTTCTCAGTATCGGTAAGGTTTTGAGGACCACGATTTCGAGAATGTTTTGGCCTGTCAATAATAATTGTTGTATACATCAAGTATTACAACGCCTCAGTGTACGGATATTGAGGAAGTGCATTTGGCATTTCCGTAAGGTCTGGCGGGTCAGAAAATATATTAATAATTTTATCCTTACTAGATGACAGCATGTGCAAGCACGGGCTTAAAGTAATAAAATGTTTCGATATTGTTACTTCAGACATGCATGCTTTAAATGTTTTAATGGCATTTGTCTGAAATGGTATGCGATCAGTTATGTATACAACTGAGAATATATTCTATCAAAAAAGACCTTCCGAAGTCATCCGCGGTCAGCGTGCAACTTTTAGTGGTCAGCGAGCCATTGTGGAAATATTTAGTGTTCAAATTTTTTGCAAGTGTGACTTTGTGATACTGTAATTTCTATAAAAAGAACCAGTTCTTCACATTTTAGTCTTGTGATTTGTATGTAGCATCTATATTGCTATATCATTCAGTAGGGACTGCTGAAATCCCGGCGGTTCTTTATAGATTCTTCCAGAATTAAATGACACGGACTTGCGCCGAGAATGTAATCTAATGGAGTGTCTTTTTAGCGCTGCCAAATTTTATTGGATGTGTTACCTAAATTAAAACACTGTGGTTAATGTATATTCTTGGGAAATACATTATTAGATATATTTTTCAAGAAGAAAGATACATAAATGGGTCTTGGTGAATATATATTATGAGGTATGTATAAGTTGAATACATAAATGGCTATACTTCTTTTAATTTTTTAAGGCAAGAAGGCAGTTTTCTGGATGACACCAAAGAACTATCAGATCAGTAAAGAGTTTCGTTCAATCAAAATGTAAGATAAGAATCAAACACAAGGTTCTTGGAGTTTTCTGTGTCTATTTTTAGATTTCTATTTTTAGAAGAAAACACTCCGATCAATTTGTTTCTTTTTGCCAATTTTCGCAAATATCAAGTGGCTTTTTCCTGAAAGAAATGTCAATTTGATATGCCCATATAGAGGTGATTCAGAGCTATACAACAAAACTGTTCAAAACTCTGCATTTTTTCCCCAGAAGTGGGCATTGTTTTGTATAGATGTGTCTCAAGCACAAGTTGCCATCCACGAAAAATAACTGCATATAGGGTGTTGATAAAAATTTTAAATTTAAGTTTCGATTCATTCTCTTACCACAATTTGCACACAGAGGCTGAATATTTGTTTAAGTCTGAAGGAAATCCTCTTAAAGGGGAATAAGAAGTTCGACTGAAAAGATTTCTCTGTACGCTTTTTGATATAACGAATATTAGAAAGCCCGTGCTTTTGGTGAAAATAGGCACAACAAAGTGCCTTCTTTTACGACAAACTACAATGCTCGGCTATTATTAAGTTTAAAGTAAATTCTCTAAAATAATGAAAAGTTCAAAACAAAATATTTGCGGACTCACAACGTACGGACGTAGGACAAGAGCAACGCTATACCCCGTTCACAAAGTAGGGACATAATTTAAATGATGGATTTAAGTGTCAACGAAAATAGTGTATTCAAAAGTTGTAACTTTCTATGCTGATATTTAAACCCCCTATCTAAGCGCATGATTATTGTCTCGATCCCTTTTCACGTCTAATCAGAGTTGATGGACGAAGAATGCACATAGAAATCCACGCAACAATTTTAATTTATGTTGTTTTCATTTCTATATATTTGGCCTCTCTTTCTTTTCGAAAGAAAAACATTATGAAATACAAAACATGCTGAGATGCTCTAGCAGGATCACTTGTTGTAAAAGCATCTTTAAATCACAGGATAATGCGCACTTTTAAGATTAAAACAAACACATTATTGTTTGCTTTATTGACCAAGAGGGAAAGAACAGTGATAATCATTTTAAACGTATTTATTTGCTTTACTTGTTTTTCCCCCGCTGGGGTCAGGATTCTCTTGATTCCAAATAGAGGGATGATTACGAAAGCTAAATGTGTGCCTCAGGATGAACCTTCGCATCATAGACAGTCAACTGTCTTTCAGCGCTTTAAATACCGATTTCAAAACCGTGCTTAGAGTGTAGTAAGTGCAAAAGTGCTCTCCAGTTTTCAAACGGCTGGATATCCACGGCGGTTATAGCACGGTAGGTTATCGCACGATATATATATAAATATATATATAGTGAGTGTGTGCTCGCGCGCGCGTAGGAGTAGTGCAAGATACAGAAAGCATCCCATTCCAGAGGCACCCCTGGTTCTTTTGCATGCCCAAGTTATAGAACTAATACATGGGACCTCCCATCCGAAAGACTATTAGTAATGTTAGTGGAGGAGCGGGGGATTGAACTCCGGACCCCTGGTTTACAAGTCCAGCGCGTTACCACTGGACCACATCCGCTCCTTGCGGTACAATACAGTTTTATCTCATTATATTATAGTCTGTTCTATCACTAGCGTTACTAATGTTTTAACGTAACTGATTTTTTAAGACATTCCGAGTATCAGTCTCCAACGTGTACATACATGGTTTAATAAACGGTACAATACAGTTTTATCTCATTATATTATAGTCTTTTCTATCACTAGCGTTACTAATGTTTTAACGAAACTGATTTTTTAAGACATTCCGAGTATCAGTCTCCAACGTGTACATACATGGTTTAATAAACGGTACAATAGTTATTGAAATTGGTCTACAAGACATTACCCTAAACAGAACCAGCGTATGTGTTTTAGCTAGAGGGTATTTTCTTTCAAAACAGACAGTCTACTTATCGGGGAATCTTTATTTCTTATTCATTAACTAATGGGTGATAAAAGCTATAAAAGAAATAAAGACGTCATCTACGTTAAAGCGAACCGTAATACAGAAAGGATCTACACATTAACAATGAAGTTTTATTACCTTTTAGACAAGAATATGAGAACATATCTCCACTTGGCAACCAGTGACATTTAGCAAAGGTTCCTACATCTAGATGAACAGTCAATGATAAAGTTTTGAGGATTGGGCCCAATTAAGGTATTTTAGGTTATTAAACGTAAGCTATTTTAGAATTGAAAATTACCGAACAAACCTATTTCTTGAAAAACAATTAAGACATTTTAAATCGACTTATATGAAAAGCCAGACGAAAAAATATATGTGAATTAGGTTCCCTCATCTCCAACCAGTTTTATCAAAAACTGGTCACCTCTTAGTCAAAGATTTTACTGATGCATTTCTCGAAAAGATATTTTCAGTTGCACTACTGCAGATACTGTAATAAATAAAAAAATAAACATAGGCATAAAGCTACATAAGTGTATAGTTTGACTAAGCTTATGTTATTTCCACCTTTTGTTAGGTGTTCTTGTATTAACTGAAATGGTTTATTTCGTTGCGTCAGCTTTCTTTAAAAAAGAACTGGGATAACGATTTGAAATAACCTGAAAACATATCTTCAAATGATCCTGTAAGTGTTTTATGATGGATTTAAATGAAGGCTACCTGCTTTTATATTTATCGAACAACCAAACTCGGTTCAACTGCTTTATTCCCATTTTAACACGGTTTGGACCTTTCTAATATTCAAAAAAGTGAAGTTTCCCGTTCACGGCGGCTAACCAAAGTGGCATCCTAGAAGTGAATTTTCTCAAAGCGAACGGCGTCTGTCAGTGTCAAATCCCAAATCACCTTACGTTTTGATACTCTCCTTTCTTTGAGGCAAAAGGGAAAACAAATACCTACACAGCCAGCTGGTTGGTGCCCCATATCAAGTTCAAGTTAGGAAGGATACTTTTATGTCGCTTATTCGGCAAGCATTTACTTGTACTAGACAAGCGTAAGATGTTATTTTTTGTTATAAGCAAATGCTTATGAAACCCGTTTCATTAAAACCTACTTCACTTCATTCACAATGATATATTTACTGTTTCTTAAGTTATTTACTTTTCAAATGTTTATATTGTTCCGGTCGTGTGCATTCACAATAAGACGAAAATGAGTAATCATTGCCTTTGATTTCTATCTACGCTTTTTAATGTTATGATCTCTGTTATTCAAACTAACAGAGTTATTTAGTTACTACCAAAATCAAACACACTAAAGCAATACTGAAATAAAGACCGAAGACAGAAGCTGAAGTGTCAATTTGGTTATACACGAAAACAAATCAGGTTATGAAAATTCAATACTCTGTAATTATGTTAAGAGGAGAAATATTCAAAACTCGAATAGTCTAGCACAATGTGTCTCATGTAAAAGCAAGTAAGTGTAATCATAATTGGATTGCAAGTGTACTTAACAGCTTATTTTAATATTCAGGAAGAAGATAAGCTACAGCGTGTTTTTGCAATAAGCATTAGTTTTCAATCAGTAGAGTTGTGTGACGAAACAGACTGTCACGGAACCACATAAATAAGTTCAAAAAATGTTGTTGCTAATAAAGCCTTTTTTACGCCCGAATGGATGTATTGTTTTATGCCTCTGGTCGTCCGTACGTCTGTCCTTCTGTCTTTATGCCCTCTCTATATCTTTTGAAGGATATTCATGAAACTTAGAGCAAGTGTTTATTTCATTGAGATGACGTTCGGAACCCAGATTTCATGCCAACCAGTTTAAGGTCAAAATCCCTGGTCAAGGTAAACTTTTGAGCCATAGAATTCCTGTTAGCTCCATATATCTTAAACTTTTTTTCAGGATATTCATGAAAGTTTGGTCATATGTATATCTAAAGGCAATGTGCAGAATCAACAATTCAGACGCACTGAAGTTGCACCATTTCGGATAAAACATGTATCGGACAATTTCCCCCTCTTCTCTGTATATTGAACTACTAATAAAGGATATTCGTGAAACTTTGCACAAATGTTTAGTTTAAATATGACGGCATGCAAAACCCAATTTCAGAAGCATACTTAAAGGTCAGTGTCACAGTCGTTAATTCAAATATTTGAGCTATATAATTACTGTCCGCTCTCAAAAACTCTTGAAGGATATTCAGGAAGTTTTTTCAGATGTTTATCTCCAGAACAAACATGTTTTGGAAAAACGTTTGTCCGCTTTAATCTCTTGAACCACTTAAAGGATATTCAGGAAACTTCACTGAGATGCTGTACATAACCCGAACTTGAGAAGCATCCTTTTAAAGTTAAGGTCACAAGATTTAAACCATATAATTCTACTTGAAGGATTTTCTCGACGCTTTAATCAAATCTTTATATTAGCGCACTGACTATGCAAAATTTCGGATCATACATGTTTCAGACAATTTTTTCCGCTCGCTGTCTCTTGAATTGCTTTAATTTAAAGATATTCATGAAACTTTGATCAAATGTTTGTTTTATTAAGTGGACGTGCAGAAGCTATATTTCAGAAGCGCCACTTTAATGGTCAAATATTTACATCCATATATTTATTCCTTTCCGCTCCATATCTCTCAAATGCCTTTCATGATAATTATCGAACTTTGGTAATGATGTTTATCTAACTGAAGCGATGTGTCGAGCCATCATTCCCAGTGCTCTAAACTTTCACGATTTTGGTTTATTCTTGTTTCTGACATAGGTCATTAAGTGTCAATAGCTTTCATCGAGTGAATATTGCCCCGATGTCAGTGGAGCTCTTGCTAAATATTCTGTTGAGGTCGAAAATTGTTTTATGTGTTTTTTATATATGAGTATAGATTTTTTTCATCTATTTTATTGAAAATGATATTTACACTAAGCATTAAACTCAAGATGTTTTGTTTATAGCCAAACTGTTTCAGGAATAGGACAATCAATTACTATGCGCGTTCAATATTAATTTTGTACTGTGTCTACGCTGAAGATATTTTTGTTTGTTGTATACTCTTCTGTTGTATTATTTATTCGAGATATTTGTTGTCGCTTTAATGACAATACCATGTTATGCCTTTTTTATTAGTCTATTTTTTTACTTTATCTTTTTGGATAAAAACGTTATGGACAATAATTTTGTGACAACAGAATGATTTCTGACAAATTTCTTTTTGCAGGAGAATATTTTGTTTAATCATAGAAATTTTGGGTTAAAAACATCATTAAGGTCAATATTTTCTCGACGATTGTAAGTTATAATTTGTAACATATTAGAATTTTTAAATAGATCTACTTGCTTATTATATTGATGCATAACCTGACATATTTATAACGCAGTTTCATTTCTTTGGAACAAATTTATATTTATAAAATGCGTTTTATCTTCTTTGTATTTCCGTCAGATGTTGTTACTTTTTTCCAGTTCGAGACTCATTGTTCAAATGTCTACGAATGATAGACACGTCTTTTTCACCAGAAGTTTCCAACATCTGCTTCTTTTAGACACAGAGCTTAACTAAAGAAAAACGAAGATAAATTTCTATCAGAAATTAATTGCCCTGAACAGAAGTATGTATGACGTTAATTTGTTATCAACAAACGTGTTTCACATGATTTGCCGAGATTATTTGGTGAGGCCATCGCCCTGTTAGCATTTCCATCTTGACTTTTCTAGAGACCCCACCGTTCTCCATGACAGCCCATTTATCAAACCATTAGCAACATTATCTCCTCCAAATATAGGCATTTGTTTAGCGTGCAGAGAAATAACAACTTAAAGCCAAAAATAGTAAACCAGAACAAAGAACGGTTTAAAACACATTAAATGAAATAGAAATAAGAGATAATACAAAAGATGAAACACCGACCATATTACGCTCAGTCATGAAGGGATTAATCACTTACCAAACAGTTCACATGTTTCTACTGAATGATATAGAATGTATTTTGCACTATCTTTTCCTTTGAAGTTGTAATTTATATATTATCTCTTTTGTGAGATTATAATACTAAATTCTGATCTACGTATTTGTTTGTATTGCTCTAGTCAGTGCCCTTTCCTATAAATCTGATTTTCTTAAAAGTACATCCGTTGTTTTCGAAATGTGAAGCTCATCCAGAACAGTTGTTTAAGAAACATCAGACAGAATATTCTGTTGTTCACAAGTCGATTTTTCCATAATTAAAAATGATCAACAATTTCTACTGGTTATTTTCAGTAGTTAACATTGAAAACACTTAAATGTTTAGACAGTCAGACTCTCCACCTTATCTTAATTGCCTTCTTGGACGCTACATTTGCGGTAAAATATCTATAATTACATAATACGCCTTCATGGGTCTTTATCATATTTTTCACATACTTTTCAGTTCAAATACGATGATAACATGTTTATAAGCTACAATGTTCACAAATTTATCTGAACAACGCTCCATTAACGTTTAATTAGCAAATAAAATGGCTTGATAATTTGCACCGATTTTTTTTTTCATGATTTCAGCTTTATTCTAGGAATGCAACGATTTTCACAACACTTAGATATTTAATTCAACATAATTGATCACCCAGATAAAACATTTTTGTTAATGAAAAGAAAAATAAAACAGACAAACACAGTGTCACACGAAATTCTGCAATCAGCCTTTGAACTACCAACCCTCAATAATCTAGTAAGAACTGCATAATCTAAAGAAAAGACGGCACCTGATTGTAACTAATAAAAATGTGTTACATTTCGGTAATGAACACATCGAGGTGCAATAACACGATTTTAACAAGTCCGATTAAAATCTTTTTTTACCAAAGAGATGGTAAAGAACTATTAAAATCGATTATGTGTTTTACTTTAACGCATGGCTGTCTGTATATGATGTTGGTTCTGTGTATACATGCCTGTTCCTGATTGTTTTCAAAGATTGTTGAAAATGTGACTTTGTGATGTTGATATTACCATAAAAGGTACAATTTTCTTCACTTTTTAGTCGTGTAATTTGTATGTAGCACTTAGATCACCGTGGCATTCATTTGGGACTGCTGACACCACGAGGGTTCTTCTAGTGTTCTTCCAGAATTTAAGGACACGGACGTGCGTCCTGAAGGAAGTCAAGTGGAATGTCCTTAAAGCACTGCCAAATAATTTTATTGGATGTGTTAACAAAAATAGAAGAATGTGGTTTACGTATTTTCATGGGAAGTACATTATGGACTATGTTTTACAAGCAAAAAAATACAAGAATGAGTCTTTGTGAATATATTTTTGAGTATGTTTTTTAAGCCAAATTGTATATAATAATGGATATACATTTTTTTTTTCAGAAGAAAACACTTCGATCATCTATGATTTTTGAAAATATCAAGTGAAATATCAAGTGAAATGTCAATATAAGTGTTTCAGTGACATACAACAGAACTGTTCAGAACTTTGCAGTTTTTCCACAAATCGCCATTCTTTTTTATAAAGTATAGATTGTAGTTGTATGTAATGCAAAACTGTATGATAACTACAGCTAAATTGCCATTGTGGTGCAAATTTCACTCTGTGCATGAAAGTTCTACTCATTGGCTAGGCGTTTCGTAAATGACAATCTCATTTATGAACAACACTTTCAATGTGGTATTTTACAGGCAAGTAGAGAAAATAGCGGCAAATGTCTGATACAGTTAGCATACTCTTTAACATTCATACTGAGGTGCCAACTAGGGCAACTGCAAAATTTATTGCTGACATAAGCCATCAGGCACGTTGAAATTTCTATAAATGTCAGTATACAACATCTTTCATGCAGATAAACACATTACTAATAAAAGATATAGGATCTAAATTAAGCTTAACTAAAATGTCACTTTTGAATTCATTAATACAAGTACTCCTGGACCAGAAAAACGCTTTGCACAAAGGGATCATTCTTTAACAAGGTTTTACCACAAGTAATTTTTTGTACTTTTACAGCTTCACTTAGAAGTGTTTTTGTTTTACGGTTGAATGGCGATGGACACACTTGATTTCTACTGAGGGGTTGTAGGTGTAACGAATTAGTCTGTGTCTAAAGTGTTCTTCTTTCGATAAAAGAAACTTATTCCTTGGAATCTAGTACTAATATTACTGTATCATATTTCCTCAATGTTCATGTAGTGTATTTCTTGAGCTTGCTAACGTGGCATAAAACAAAACAAGTCTGAAAGTGTTTTTGATGAGGATTTCCAGGTTCAGAAGAGGAGGTGCATTGCACAACCTACTACAAAGTCATAGCTTTAAGACCGCTAACCTCTCCTGGGGCATGTTAAAAAATTTCGACATCTTTAAACTAGGTTCAACATGAATCAGGACATTTTCTGAGATTCAGGAGGCTTTCATTCAAAATCATTAAAAAGTTAATATTGCATGAATAAGTTCTCTGCCACAGTCAAATGTTAACTGAATTCATTAAGATTCGTCTTTATTTAGAGTTGTTGTTGTACTTTCTTAGTGGATATCGATTTTTTACTTGACAAACACTATACTTAGAGTCCATATGCCACAATGAAAATATTAAACGTAGTATATAGTTGTTTGTTTTTTGCCAGAACGAGCACTTTAAGTACATAATTTTATCGTATATTATTGGTTAATTATAGGGTATGTCACTTTTCAGCACTGCAATTTGAGTCAGTTTTTGAACACCGCAACGAACTTAGAGTTTGGAATCGCCAACATCTAAATGTGTTCATTTGACTGTGCTGAACACCGACGTGCGTTCAACACCAAAATATATTCCTTCTATGTCCACCTTCTTCTGCATATTAATATTTCATTTCACTATGTCTTTTTCATGCTCATGTTTAGTCACTAAGTGTTAAACTGGTGTTGACGCCCCTTTTAGTATCAATCACACTTATTTATTTGACAAGTTAAATATCTAGATTTAGATTTCAGATTCAAAGTTTAATTGTGAACACAGTCTTTGACAGAAAAGATGGCATTTCCCCCATTAAAATCTAATATACTGGAGTTGTCTCGTGCTGTCATTAGAAAAAGCGAAATCAAAATAAAAAGGTAGAGTAGCAATCAACAGGATGTCTATACTGTTTTTTTTTCTATCTAACGTTTCCAGATCTTGTCGGAAATCTACACTTAAATCACCATGTACACTGTTTGTCAGTTTATGATGTCAAACTGATACAGGGTATTCTAAACAACTGTCAAACGAGAACTTGCCGTTTATGGGAAATGGTGAACTTGTTAATCAATAAACCTTTCCACTGGATGGAAATGAAGGTTAAACGCAAAACCTGCACGATATATCTGATATTAACATCGTCGACTTTACACACACAGTGACAAGAGAATGAGTGATGATATACGTATGTATCAGCTTGTGACAACATACTGATATATTCTCATTTGGTTATACGGTGGCAAGGCATTTAAGCGAACATTTGTTAACAAAAGCAAACCAACGAAGGTAGCAATGTTGCAGCGTACAACATTTCATTATCTAACAGTGAAAAAATAAGGATCTAGAGATAAAAAGGTCAAACTATTTAGTAATGAATAGATTTTCCTTGCAAATTGCCGGTAGATAAGAGATGTCTTTATTTCTAGGAGAAATGTTGAGCTAAAGGAAACTTACGTGATATAATGGCATCTGACGTGTACTGAAGTCCCAAGTCGCATTTGAGACATTCTGAAGTAACTGAAACCATTCGAAATAACAGTTTTAAAGAGGTTCACTTGGTATAACTGATATTACAGACCATACTATGCGATCTCGCTGAAGATAGCACAAAGATTATATTCGGAAAGAAATCTAACAACCCATAAAGACGGTTTTGTTGCGTCATCTTATTGTCAATCATTGCTTTTCTTTGGTTTCAATGGACATTGTTCTCTTGCCATTACTGTCTTAATTTTAGCTAGATGCCTTTTTTTTCTTCTAGATCACATTCGTCAGACCACTGCACTCATAAAATGGCAATGAAGAACAAACCTTTTTATCATAGATAGAATCTAATCTGTAATCACCAGAACAATGAAATAGTTATTTAGCCAAAGGAAAGTTTCCTTTTCAAAATGGATACCAAAAATAGTGGTTCTATATTTACAGTCCAAGCAGAACTCAATGCGTTGAAATATACGTCATGTTCTTCGTATTTTTATAAAATATCTGTTAAGGAAAGAGTTACATTAGTGAAGAAACACGGCATCTTAAGCTTGACAGTTTTAAGTACAAATAAATATGCTATGTGATATTTCTAGTTAATATATGCAAAAATACATAAAACAGTTTCTCAAACATAAAGAAAAAAGAAACTCGTGCAGACGATAAAAGTCTTCACAGTCTTCACAGTGAAATACGCTTATTACGGCTTATAAGGCAGTTAAACAGTTATGTCAGACCACATAAGCGTTTTAATGACTTGCACACCGTAAAAATGAAAATAACATCATCAGAATATTGAACTTTTATGCATATAAGATTTCCCGATGCAGAAAGGTTGTAATCTGTATACTAAATACTTAACTTCACAGCATTCCTGCACTTGGGCGTCGTACTGTTGTTCAGAAATTGTGCAATACATTCTAAGAAAAATATTCAAGCAACTGTTGTCAAGGGATAATATACGGCATATAAATATTGACATTAATGACAAGTACTCGTACAATTTTTATATTAAAGAATGTGTTGATATTTATTAGGTAAAAAAGTGAAATATTTGTTTGATTCACGAAACTATACACGCATTCTTGAGCATCTTGCTTCCTACTTTTACCCAGAGTTCCGTTTCATTAACGCACGAGTAGTCTTAATAGCAAATATATTTCTTTATGTTTGTGCAGTTAAACTATTACTGATGTGCTCTGCATTGCCAGGGCTGCATGAGAGGAATGTGCCCTGTTTTCAGATAAACAAACAATCTGTTCTGTCAGATAGGTGCAAACAGGTTATATGGGCTGATCACGGTAGGCATTACTGAATTTTCATTTATTCATTATATTTGTGGATGTTGAAAAAGCACACGGTTGGATATAAGTTTGTTGACATCAACGATTTATTAAAATCATTCGTTGTACACTAAACGAATAAAAGTTTTTAAATTTGAAGAAATATCTGATTTAAAATCATTTATCTATCCTCATAAATCTAAGAAATGTTTGGACCTTTTTTGCAAATGTATTGGTCTTATCAGCCTTCGAAAGATATTTCAGTTTTTTTAACGACTTTCGTGTATTTTATTTGTCCTTATATATATCTAAGGGGGAGATATCTTTTACTCTGGTGCTAATAATGCTATGTCATTGTAATAACATTGTGCGATATTCAAAATTCTAAATTAACATGTGTACTCGTTCTTGTGATAAAAATCAGTTGAAAGAAATGCACGATGTTTGACTGCTATATCTTGACCTTTACAATCACGTCACATTTTTTAATGTCTTAAGATAATATCTGTTTAATTCTCTAGGTATCGTCGGATTCCTTCCATATATCGGTATAAAATTTACAATAATAATTATCATTGTATCACATAACAAAGTTTGTATCAATCACAAGTATGAAGGCATGACAATCTGTAAGACGTTTTATTACTTAATGTTCACATTTGTATTGAAATGAAGCTGATAAGAACTCAGTTGTTTCAAACATATCATTTTTAAATAAATGAACTGGAAGCAATGATGACCCTTGTTTGCTCACCTAAGATCAATTGTAGATATTGCTGTATTTTTTCCATGCTGTATCTTCCAAAAAAAGAACATTGGTCAGTATATCAAGGTTAAAATATGTTCTCAAAATTGGCCATATGTTAAAATTTCTTTTAACCGACATAACTAAACTTAAAGCTCCAACAATGGAACATTTCTTTAAAATAACTGAAAAGGCAAAAGCTTTCCAAGTTTTCCGGCTTTTGTCGGTAATTCTTTTATTGACCAACCTGGCGTGAATGAATTTGATTCAAGGCCACATTCGAAACATTTTTATAAATTATATTAAAATCGTGCTAGCGGTTTCTGAGAAGAAGGTTTTAAAGTATTTTCCGTAAAGTAATATAGTGAAAACACGCCCGTCATCTGTAGAGCATGTATTCAAAGGACCAAAATGGTTTGAAGGAATTTGATTAAGGGCACCTAAGGAACATATTTGAGAACTTATTTTGAAGTCGTGCAGGTTGTTTCTTAGTAAAACATTTTCAAAGTTTTTTTTTCTTTTAAAGCGACTGACTCACAGATGGGCCGACGATGAAAAAAGAAAATGTTTATGCATATGGAAATTCTTACTGCAAGTGTAAAGAACATATCTAAACTAAGTTAATGACTCATTTTTGTTACAAAAAAAACATCAAAATATAAAGTTTTACAGACTTTTACCGGTAAAAAATTTACCCCTTTAGTCACGGGGTAGATACCAGGGATTGGTACCATTATTTTTAAAAGTAATAGATTAATTACAATTAAAATGGAAACTTCCCAATTACATTACAATTATAATTACATGAATTTTCACATTGTAATTAATTAATTACAATTAAATTTGAAAAAATAATTAAATACAATTAATTATTTTCTAGTTAAACTGCTTTAATATGAAAATAACATAGTTACAAAGCACACCAGATACAGAAAAAATTATTTTCACTTTGAAAACATTAAATCAAACTCATCAGTCTGTTTTCTGAATAACACAAAGCATTACTCTCACCAAACAATGTTCAAGCTGTTCACAATGCCTTGTTACATTTAACAAACATGAGTGCTTCAAAGTTTTTGTCACTCATATTACATCTATCAGAACGAAAAACAGTGGTCTTTCCCTGCCCAGGTTTGTATATAAACTCTCATGTATTTATATCCAACATACTTTTTACTTCAGGCAAGTTTTAATCTTTAGTCACCAACAAACACTTGCCAGTATATACCTTAGGCTATATCAATCATGACAATACCCATGAAAAGCTACCTGACAGGTGATTATCAATTATCACTTCTTGGAAGATTATATGTATCAGAAAATACAGGTCAAAAAGTATGCATTTTACCTAAATCAGATCAATGGTTAATGTGCACAGAATTCAGATTAATTGAATTTAATTGAATTTAATTGACCATTAAATGAAGAATTTCACAAAGTAATTAATTAATTACTATTAAAGTAATTGAGTTTTGGCTCAATTAACAATTATTTTTAATTAATATATGATTTTTCATACTTAATTGTAATTAATTAAATTATAATTGTAATTGTGCCCATCCCTGGTAGATACTTAAGTTATAACATTAGTTTTGACATACTGTGATAACCAGTCTCTGTGGCTCAGTGGTATAGAACAGCGCTTTATATTTTACTGACCGAAAGGTCATGAATCCTGGTCGAAACATTTTTTTTTCAGTTTCCATGGTGTATAGAAGCATAATATTATGTTTTTTCTATAGTATATTAACTACTCTTAAATTTTAAAGAAAAAAATAAGCTAAATTCTGTGAGTCAGACGCTTCAAATTGAACCTTTGGATTTTAAGGATTGTGAAATAAGACCTACATAGAGACATACTTTTGAAGTTTTGGTAAAACTATAGTTTAGGAGAAGATGTCGTTTGCAGAACAGTGTTGACGACGGACGAACAACGACGGACAGTTCAGCCTAAAACAGTTGGTACTAGGGGGAGCTAAAAACAAAACAGGAACTGCTGATTATGTAAAACACACGCAAAAAAGAAAAGCCACACGTATTTTTGTAATGTTTGACAATGTAAGCGTCAGCCGCCATTTTGTTTCAAAGCAGCAGTAAAAGTCATTTTCAAACCAGGCAACTATTCATGATGTGACAGTAATGAACACGTACTCGTTCTGTTTAGTTAAAAAATCGAGATAGTATCATCATATCAGCACACTCATATGAAATATGTCAGGACAAAGATTAAAAAAAATATTTCTTGAATTACTGAAAATACTTATAATTTTTACCGACCTGTAAACATTCTTTAGTTCGTGCGGGGTATTTGTCACACAAAGATCAGTAATTAAATGATTTTATTGCTCATCCAGCAAAAGTGTGTAATGCTTCTTTAAGTTTCAGCTTATTATACAAAGATAAGTATTCCAAAGTAACAGGAACTACACTTTGTATTACAGCTGTACATCTTACTAACATTCCCATTACTCAAGCAGCTACATACAACTCATTTTCTAAAATTTGCACAAAAAAGTTTTCTTTTACTATCATTTTTGATATAGAGTTGTAGATAAGCAAACGTCACGTGGGTCGTCAGCACACTATAAGAAGATCTTTATTAATTACCAACATAACGAAAGTCCGTTGTCTGAAACAAACGTAGATGCTTATTTGATAAGTAATTATAACAAATAAGTAAATCCTGTTATTTCAATATATTTTATCTTTGCAAATAAAACGTGACCTTAAATGATTGTGAACATAGTTTTGTTTTCTTGTGGCATTATTTTAACAATTTATTGTCATTTGTTTTTGCAGGTTTTTTTTCATCGTTTTTTAATCTTTTTTCCGCTTAACATCCTATTCAGCCGATAACAGCACTCGTTTCTTTTCGTTCATTTATTTATATAAAAAAAGAAGAATCTACTATCAGAAAGCAGCAACATAATGATAAAATAAAGAAAAAAGCAAAGCAAGCACAAAGTAGAACAGAATAGCTATTTCTTGTAGCAAGAATCAGTCTTAAAATCTTTCATACCAGATCAGATTTATTCGATCCTTCACTTAAAAAGTCTATGTTTATGTTTTTCTCGCTTTCTGTACTACCATATACAAATCATGTTCGAGTCAAGTTATTACAATCGATACATCGCAAGTAAGTGAATGCACATGTACTTACTAAAATGCTTCCTCCTAGAAGGTGTAATAATCATTGTTTTAACTCTGCTGGTAAAATCGACAAAGGAACATAATCGGATTAAAGCTATATTTTAATGTCTGAGACGAGATATTAATGTTTATTTACTTCGTAACACGTGATTAAAATATTTCAAAATATATGAATTTTTTAAAGCAATATAAGACACAATTTTTAACGCTGATAAAAAGAACATAATAAGATTAAGAAATCTAAAACAGGAAGTTCGAATAAGAGCAAGTAAAGCGGTCATTCCTTACATTTTAGATTAAACAGTAAATCGTGTGGTTAAAAACAAAACACAACATTTAAGAATTTTGCAGACATCGGATACATTCCGAAGACAACATTTTTACTTTTACGTTACTTGCATCAGTTTACGAACAGTTTCAACGATACTGCATCCAGTCTTTGTTTCAAGTCCATAACCTCCTGAAGCACAAGTAAGATCTTCAAAGTGAACTATTCCTACCAAATGCATTACCAGGATATTGTTACACAGAGAAACGTTTATGCTCTAACTTACAAAAAAGATCAAATATTTAATAAGATGTTAAAGATGTCTTTTATATATCAAGTATGAAAATATGGCAAACTAGAACTGTGTCCAAAGGACACAGATGCCCCCACTGTGCAGATGTGCTCGTAAACAAGAGCAGCTTCATTTAATGTCTACAAAATTCTGTTCTTATCATAGCATTTCAGTTGAAATTTCCTCAATTCATGTATTAATGATAAAAAAAGTCACCTAACTCTTGAGGCATCATATTTGGTCTCTTTACAGATGGAATACAATATTAGTGTCTGAATAAAACTGAATTTTGAAACACATGTATGGTCTCCTTTACTTCCATCTACACATTAAGGTTGTTCATCCCTGGAAGTTTAAAGAGGCTGTACTCCAGATTTGACATAAAAAAAATTTCCATAAATTATATATATAGATGCCGTGAGATTATAACAACATAATATTTTACTTCAAAACTGATTATAAAAGTCAAAATAGAATAAAAAAAAATATTTTCGCTCCACCCTGATTTGAACTCTGGACCCTCATGTTAACAAAATATTTCCAACGCTTTTACTGTCACCACCATCGCCGAATGTGATATTACAGATATTTACTTTAAATCTTATACGATATAGTTATACCGTCGCGTTACGGTATAGCACTTTGAAAGGGAAAAAAATCAATTTATAATGTAATTATTTGACTTATTTTTTGTCAGTAAGTTATTTTTTAAGCATTTGTCATAAATATTACAAGAAATTTATAATACAAGAAAACTTTCTTTTTTTGGCATCTGGAGCACAGCCCCTTTAAGCAAAATCTGCCATCCGGTTTAAGAGGAGTTGCGTTCACAAAATTTCTATATGGTATATAGTGAAAAAATCAACAAAGGGCCATAATTCTGTTAAATTTGGTCGCAGCAAAAATTCCTTCCTTTACTACCATCTACACATTAAGGTTGTTCATCCCTGGAAGTTTAAGCAAAATCTGCCATCCGGTTTAAGAGGAGTTGCGTTCACAAGATTTCGGGACGTACGGACAGACGTACGGACGGACGGACAAGTGCAACGCTATATGCTCCCCACTTTGTGGGGGCATAAAAATCTGAAAATGCAGAGCATTTGATCGGTGTATAACTGAAAAAGTTTGGCCATAAGTGTATAAGCATCTGTGGCTGAAAAAGACATGTAGGTACTTTTGAAGAAATTCAAAATAAGAAAACATTTTTTCCACACAGTGTATGAGAACAATTATCATCAGTCAAAAGAAGTTACTCAGTTACAGATTACAGGAGTTGTTAACTTACTTTCGTTAAAATGCCGTTGTTAAGTTATTGCTATTAAATCTTGTACACATTTGATATATCTTGTGTATAATTGAAAAAGAACATACTTTTATGCGAGAAGAAAAAATCTGCTGATAATTAAAACCGTTTTCAAGATACTTCATACATACTTATTTTAGGTGAAAACTTCTCTGCATACTGTCTATAAAAATACGAACATGACAGCGCTCCTTAAGAAATAATTAAAATTATTAACAGAACAAAATAACGAATTTTCCATCTTTATGATGAGAACCAAGAAATGGTTCAGTAGATCGTGCAAATTTCTATAACTCTGTTCTGGGAAGTATATGCACGTATGCTATTATAAAGAAATTTTCATCAAATCGAGTTATAACCGTGAAGAATTTAAGCTCTGAAATTACTGATTCAAAGACAGTCATGTGTGCTAATTATACTAAATTATCATAAAGCTCATAATGAATTTCTTGTCATTACTTACATTTAAACGCAATTTTCCATAAGCTCCTGGCATGTTTTAGAATCACTAAGGCCTCGAATGTTTTTTTTATCGACGGGTGAGGAGGTAAGAGTGAGTACCACAAATAGGACAGACACTATTTTATGAATATAAAATAATTTGATTTGATTTTTCTGTAACTCTGCTAAACCAATTAAAATCTGATTGTTCCATTTCAATTAATCTGAAATAAAATGTATAAAATTAATTAGGACGGTGACTTGCATTTACATACACTCAGTAAACATGTTACCATACAACATCAACAGACTTCAATTTTAACGAATATGTCAGGTCTGAAGCTCTGATAATTGACAGAGAAATCGTATTTTAAAGGGATATTAATAAAAAAAAGAACTTTACAAAATATGTTTTATTACAAAACCACATTTATTTTCCACATATTTCGGACTATTATACCCCAGAAACAAACAAACGAATGTAAGGATTTATCATTTGCCTTTTTGCAAGACAAGATGAACAACTACGGTGATAAAATCATACGCTATTAATTTCAAGTAAACGGAGTGATGATCTTAATTATAGACAAGTTGGCTTCCTTTAAAAAGTAAGCCAAAGAGAGGTCAGCAGCTGTCGGCACTGAAAGAATGAATCTACTTGTTTCCAAGATCATTTTGAATTTTTTAAACGTTCTGTGACTTAAATAATTATAAAAACTACTAACCTAACTATTATTAATAGTTAATACCTTATTACTAGGCAAAATGACTGAAACTGACTATAATTTGGTTATTTCAAATGTTTTTATAGTGGCGTATCTATCATTTTAATTAATGAAACAAATTAAGATAACCGCATGTATTTCATACCTTGTAGAATCTTAGGAATCTTCTTATAAGCCCCTAAGGCTTTATCTTCCCCCTCTTTTACAACAATGCATGTAGTTGTTGAAGCCAGAACTCCCATGTTTAGATGCTGTTTTTTTAGGCTCATTAAGTTTTGTTTTCCCTTTATTGAAATATTAATACAGTTTCACTAATTTCATTCTGGTCGATTTTTTCAATAACTCTTTATCATTTAGTTCAGTTCTTCATAACATTAGCGTTTCATTATTATTTATAATAACATATACGCGCATATCGAGCGACATATAGTTTAAAATGTTAAAAACAGTTTAAAATCACTTTAATTACAATTCACGAAAACCCCTGGTATTTAATTGTAACAGACTTTTCTATTAATGCGAAAGCTTTTATTACACCTTTCTTAGTCCAAATATTTTACAAAATAATCAGCAATAGTATCTGTTAAGCTGGACTAAATATTAAAAAGGCGTAAATTTGATCCAAATCGAGGAAATGGACTTGTCAAAAATGCTCTGATATTCGTAAAAAATATTTACCATTTTATCATGACAATGGCTAAATATTAATTTGTTCAACAGGCTGATGAGTTTCTCAGAAAAAAAAATTCATTTTGGAATTTATAGTTTTTAAAAACTAGCATACATTATAAGAAATGCATCCCTATAATTGTATTTTTTTGTGTGTGTTTAGTTAAGGGAATACAAAATTATTCTGTACGTTCTGTTCATAATGTGCCGTTTTAACCATGGACCGTTTTGACCCGATGTTTTTTTTTTTTTGTTTAACGCCGATTTCAACATATGTTATATCTCGGCGGTCAGTCCACCTAACCGGTTTCCTGGATAACTAACCAGTAATTGCCAATTTCTCCGCAAGTGACTGACTACTGTTCCCACATGATCTACTCTGAATCAGCGGTGAGAGACAAATGAACATAAGACACAATGTCTGAGAACAATTGTCACGGAGAAATTTTGCCCTGCCCAGGGGTCGAACCAACGACCGATGGATTACTGATCCAGTGCTCTACCTATTGAGCTAAGCGGGCGGGCTGACCCGATGTTAAATTTTGGTTTCGTTTAAATAGATTCGTATTTTGATTCGGAGCATGCGCATTACTATCTTTGTAGACTGGTTTTCATGATTTTAGACTTAATATGAGATCATTAACTAAAATTTGATACGCCAAAATGGATGCCGCCAGCAATTAAAGCCAACACTGTGGAGAGGTCTGATGACCTCTCCAATAATGCATAGTTTCTTCCAAAAGGCTGCACCATCTGTCAAGACAAATACCATTCAGACAAGCTTGTAAGTTTAAATGCATTTACTGAACATTAATGCTATGAAATAAGACGCCTTAAGAAGTGCGCTTAAGACTGAAGTTTCTAAAAATGACACATTTTCTAAAAACTTTAGATATCTAACTGTACACATCTTCAAGTACTGCACATACTGAGTTATTAAAGCGTGTCCTTTTAGCACTGTATGGAATGTTATTAAAATTGGCAGGTTTGTTTCTTGCAGAAAAATATACCAATATTTATCAATTACACAGAATGTTTTGTCAGATTCTATAAATATGAATCTGTCATTACATTTGTCCGTTTCTCTCTTCTGTCAAAGATAAGCAGTTATGATTCCATTTAGAGCACATGCGTAAAACATTAAGTGCCAGCCTTTACATTGCTGAACCGAAAACAACTATGTATGCTGTAAAAATACTGCAGGCATTATCTTTGCTTAATTCAAGAGCTAATGGCTGAAAAACTTTAAAGTTCTGTTCCTCTCAGTAAAAAAATGTGGACGCAATATGTATGTACAATTTGTTAATAAAATGAAAACAAAATGATTGTATATAAGATAATAGAGAGTACATTTGTACTCCTTAATACGGGTGTGTTCTACGTGAATTAAAACATTATTCAATGTGTTAGCCATGCGTAATTGCTTGCCTAACACGGCGTCCATAAGGGAAATGATTAATGAGTTATTTTGTATTATAAAGTTTCTAAATGTAACAAAATCTTTCCTCCGGCAAATATGCAGTGCTTTACAATCAATCTGAAAGAAGTTGTTATTTTGACAATAATCAATAGATAATTTAGTAAATCGTGTTGAACTTCATAGTCGTTCTATAAATATACGAATGTCGAAACCTGAATAACGTATTGGGACTTTGCACTGTCTGCTTAGCACTCGGATTCTCGTGTTATCGTTTGGTAAATTTAGATCTGCCTTAGGTTCCGTAAATACCCATTATTTGCATTTAGAGCATTTAATATCTAGTTGATGAAATCGTTGGTATGTTCTTAAGAAATGAGGTTCTATATTGCTGTTGAATTTTGTGAATGCTCGTAAGATGCAAAGTTATAACAAATACAAATCTTAATATTTAAATATTATTTTATAATTGCAAAATTTAAGTGGATATTTATATTTAATTTCCATTCTATCTTGGGTATAAAAAAGATGTACTTTAAATTGTAGCGTTTGCCTTGACAAAATAGTGCAAAAGGTATTTCAGCATAAAAAGATGTATTTCCTCATATCATTGAGTACTCCATTATACTACAATTACTTCCGGAACACCAAGCTTATGACAGTCAGTTTATGTAGTATGTGCATTGCAATATCCTTCATTGAACAAGTCCTTCAGTAAGCAAGGCCAGATAATATGCAAAAGTTAGAGATTAAAAAGAAAAAATAAGCGATAAAGAAATCAAAGATAGGGAAAGTAGCGATCGACAGGGTGATTTATACCGATTTTTTTCTATTTTCCTCCTGACGTATTGAGCGAGAGTGAGATTGAGTGATGAAATACGTATATTATAGTTTCTGGCAATATGCTGATCTATTATCATTTCTTTGTACGCTATTATTCGAACATTGTTTTGTTGGTTTGCTTTCGTTTTTAGCACTTTGTATCGTACAAGATTTCATTACAGAAGAAAAATTACATTTTCAAAAAAACAGGAACCAGAGTCCATTAATGTCTCTCAATCTACTAAGTAATGACCTGGGTTTCCATACAAGTTGTTGGTAGATAAACATGTATTTGCTACTAAGAAAATTTCAGAGCAAGCGGGAACTTAGGGAAAGTAATGGCATTTACGTATACTAATCGCCAAAGTTGCATTTGAGACAGTTTGATTAAATGAAACCAGCCAAAATAATAGATTTATGAAGGTTCACTTGGTATAACTGACATACCAAACCATACTATGCGATCAAAAAGAGTCTGTCGCGTTATTGTATCGTCAATCATTGATCGTACATTTGTTTCACTGGATATTGTCCTCTTGCCTTTACTGTCTTAGTTTTATCTAGATTCCATTTATGTCTTCTTTATCCCATTTGTCAGACCCTAACACAGATAAAATGGCAATAGACCACAAACTCATTCCATAGATAGAAGCTAAATTGTAAATACCAGAACTATGAAAAAGTTAAGTAGCCAAAGGAAGTTTTCTTTTTTAAAGGGAATACACACTTTTTTGTCTGTTTATTGCCAAAAACAATGGTTCTATATTTACATTCGAAACACAACTCGATGCGATGAAGTATTCACCGTGTTCTCCCCCTTAAATTCCCTGTATTTATATAAAAGCTGGTAAAAGGAAAGACTTACTTCTGTGTAGAAACATGACATCTTAAGCTTGACATGTTTAAGTACAATTTATTATGCTATGAAACATTTCCAGTTAATATGGAAAACAATAAATAAAATAGCATTGAGAAAATAAGGAGAAAAGAACGGGAAGACAATAAAACATGTGTGACGAAAGCCAGGTCAGTGCCACCCTGAAATTAACCGATAATATTACTATTACATTCACTATGAAATGAGAAACAGCATCTAAAGAACATGTGTAAATACACTCGTTTAAACATATAGGCAATTTTTTTCTTGTACCTAGAACGTTTGACTAGGTAATGAAAATAATTTATATCATTCAAATCTATAATATTTTAAAGTAAATGGAATGGTCCAAAGTAATGTGCTTAAGACGATTAAAAGACCGTGGGGTTTTCCGGTCACATATTCAAAAGAACCACACAATCACACAGACTAGTTTCAGGATGTTATTGCAGACTATGAATAGATACGCAAAATCGCTGACCATTGTCATTTTATTATTGTTAGAGGGATGATTGAATTTTCTAACTTATTTGATATGCCTGACTCGTCGTTAATGTATTTAAGTTTTACAATAAATATCAAAATGATTTTGTATTTTTTTTATATTTTTCTTTATTATGCAAACAGCACAGTTTTTAGATTAAGGTAGGTTGTTTTATAACGGATTATTAGATATTTCTAGCCCGCCTTTAAACTTAATTCTTTCCTATAATATTCTAATCGGGCAATGTAACAGATTCTTTCAGCTTTTCTTTCATTTTTATATCTTACGTTTAAAGACATGCTATGGAAAATAAATTACGACTTTTAATCAATATTGAATATTGTGTCAATTTTTTTTTTTTGGAAAATACTCTTTTCCTGTTTCTGGTTTCAGGTGGCATTTTACTCTATCATATCTTAAATCACTAGGTTCAGGAAGTATTTTTTAAAAACTAAAACTTTTTTTTTTTTTTTGTTATTTCTTTTTAACAATTTATTACTCTAACTGAGTGATGGCCTAAAATTTTGTTTGCTTATACTTTATTACAGATATCGTCATATATTTACGTGTTTTTTTCTGTTTTAGTTTGTATATAAACCTACAATTTGTTGATAAAATACATGTAAATGAATCTCTCTTTAGTTTACTAGTTATTTCAGTCCGCGTGAGCAGATTGAGGCTGGCACAATGTAAAAGAAAACAATATAAAGTAAAATCTTTAGACACTTTAACATTTATGCATATTCGACACCCCTATGCAGAAATGTTTAAGTGCTTTTTTATAGGTATTCAACTTCACAACATTTCTACACATGGACTGTAACACACAGTTGTTCAGAGATTGGAAAAATATGCTGATGAAAATATTCAAGCAACTGTTGTCTAGTTTCTATGGCACAGAAATGTAGGCAGACATTAATGACAAGTACTCTTAGAATTTTAATCTTAAAAATGTGTTGACATTTACTAGGAGAGAAAGTGACACATCTGTTTGATACATGAAACTATGACATTACATTTTGAACCATCTTCCTTCCAATTACCTAGATTTCCTCTTTCTTTACGCACGGATTGTCTTAACTGAAAATATATTTTAATGTTTTATGACGTGTTGCCATTACTGTTGTACCCTGCATTGCCAGGGCTGCATGAAAGGAACTTACCTTGTTTTCAGATAAATAAATTATCAATAGAGAACAAAAGGTGCAAATAGGTTAGTCGGCTGATCACGTGGTAGGCATTACTGATTTTTCTTTTATTCATTATTTTTGTGGATGTTGAAAAAGCGCACGGTTGGATATAACTTTGCTGATATCAAAGGTTAGTATAATCATTCATTGTACACTAAATGAATTATGGTTTTAAAGTTTAAGGAAATATCGGATTCAAAATCATTCACATCCTTATAGACTTTTAAAAAAATGTATTTTTATTTCTTAAGATAATTGGTCTCCTGAGTACTCGACAGATATGTCAATATTTTATTAGTGCTGATACATCTTAGCGGGAAAATCCCCTGTATACCGGTGCTTATAATGCAAATTCAATGTAACAAAATTGTGCAATATTTTTTAGTCCTGACTTGACATTTGTACTCGTTCCTGTGAAAAATTTCAGTTGAAAAAGTGCACGGTGTTTGTTTCGTTGCCTTGACCTTCGAAATCAAGTTAGAAATTTATTTTGAAATGTATTGTGATAATCCCTGTTTGATTATGCAGGTGTCTGTGGATTCCTTCCATACATTTCTTTTTATTATACAAAATGTACACTTATAGTTTTATAGCATCACATAAATTTTGTATAAATTACAAGTATGAAGTTTGTTAAACTGTGAAACGTTTCATATTTGTATTGAAATGTCTGCCAGCTATTTGGTCTTTTTTTCAATGAACTGAGCACAAGAGAGCTAAATTGGCATTAAATCGCTCACCCGAGAACTAGTATAGCTATTTGTAGATTTTTCCATGCCTTTGCCATGCACTGTCCTCAAAAATAGAAAACATTATTAGGTCAGTACGTAAAGGTTTACTTCTGATTTCAAAATTGTCCATGTGCTCAAAATTTCTTTTAACTAGCATAACTGAACAGAAAATGATAAAGGTCCACTAAAGAAACATTTCTGTGAAATAACTTTAAAATCTGAGGAGAAAAGTCGTAGAGTGCAAACAGACCCACCCTCTATCGGCAATTTTCCTAGGAACATATCTGTGAAGTAATTTTGAAATGCAAGTGGTTTCTAAGTGAACTTTTTTCATTTTTTTCTTTTGGGTGCCATTGCAACCAGAATTTTAAATGGAACCATTTAATTATAAGGAAGGCGAAAGAGGATCTATACAGACACGTAGTTTGAAGTTTGGTTGAAAATATGTATAGGAAAATGTTGACGACAGATGAACGCCGACGGACAATCACCTACCACAACAGCTCATTCTTGAGCTAAAAACAAAACAGAAACTGCTGATTATATAAAACACGTGTAACGTAGAAAAACAATGCGTATTGCTGTAATTTTTGACAATGCGAGCGTCATAAATCATTTGGTTTCTGTATCATAGCAGCAGTAAAAGTCATTTTCACTCATGATATTCAACATCGAGATCTTATCAGCATATCAGCATACACATACGAAATACGAAAATATGTTGTAACAAGGATTAAAAAGACTATATTTCTCCTGCTTTACATTACATAATTATTTTTTTCCAAAACAAAAACAAAAGTCGGCAGACGAGTTTTGTCTTCATTTCTTTTAAATGCGATATTAGAAAACATATTGTCATTTGCACCAGACGCCAAAGTAAAAACATTTAATTAGTTATGAAATCTAGTAAGATTTATGGTTTCTTTATTGTTTTCTTGTATAACAGAAAATACTTATTTTTTTGCCAACTGTAAACAGCCTTTAATTCCTGCGAGTTATTGCCCTTTAAAGGGTATGTCACATAGGCATCAGTAATTAATAGATTTTACTGATCATCCTGGATCGCGTTGTATTGCTTCTTAAACTTTCTAACTACTATTCAAATCATTCACATAGGTACGTACAACTCGTCATCTACAGATTTGCACAAAACAAATCAAATATTTTTTATTTTTACAAAATGATGTAAAATGGGGATCTTAAGCGTAATTAAATTCATCACAAACATAATTAATGTCCATTGGCTTAAATAAAATAAAACTAGATGTTCGTGTGAAAAGTAGTTGTAACAAATAGGTAAATCCTGTTATTTTAATATATTTTATCATTGCAAATGAAACATGACCTTAATGTTTTCTTTTGACATTACAATTAATAGTCTCTCTGTCTCTCTCTCTCTCTCTGTCTCTCTCTCTCTCACTCTATCTCTCTCTCTCTTTCTCTCTCTCTCTCTCTCTCTCCGCTAAACATCGTATACAGCTTGTAACGACAATCGTGTCTCTTCGGTATTTTTTATCTCACCTGAGCCGATCAATGTCCGTCGTCCGTCGGACGTCTACACTGAGATTGTTAACACTAGTGGTCACATTTTTGCTCTAATTGTCATGAATCTTAGTCAGGATATTTGCCGCAGTGTTTGCTCGGAGAAGTTCGAACATGGTTTATCTGGGATGAAAAACTAGGTCACATGGCCCAAAAATAGAAAAACCTTGTTAACACTCTAGAGGCTACTTTTTCTGTCCAAATGTTCTGGAAATTAGTAAGGAAAGTTGTTTCGATGATTTTTAGCCTAGGTTAGTATATGGATCATTTGGGGACAAAACCTAGGTCACAGAGCCCAAATATGGAAACACTTTGTTAACACTCTAGAGGTAACATTTTTCAGTCCAAATAACCTGGAAATTTGTCAGAAAGGTTGCTTCAATAATTTCTAGTTCATTTTTGAATATAGGTCATCTGAGGTCAAAAGCTAGGTCACAGAGCCCAGAAATAGGAAAAAAATATTTACACTCTAGAGGTAACAGTTTCAGTCCAAATAGCCTTGTAATTTGTCAGAAAGGTTGCTTCACTGATTTCAAGCTCATGTTTGAATATTGAAAATCTAGGGTCAAAAACTATGTCACAGAGCCAACAAATAGAAAAACCTTGATTACACTCCAGAGGCTACTTTTTAAGTCTAAATATCCTGGAAATGTGTCAGAAAGGTTTCTTCGATAATTTCTAGCTCAAGTTCGAATATGGGTCATCTAGGATCAAAAACTAGGTCACAGAGCTCAAATATGGAAAAACCTTGTTAACATTCTAGAGGTAACATTTTCAGTCCAATTAGCCTGGAAATTTGTCAGAAAGTTTGTTTAAATGATTTCTAGCTAAAGTTAGAATATGGGCCATCTGGGGTCAAAATGTTGGTTGGTGATTTCTAGCTCAAGTTTGAATATGAGTTATCTTGGGTCAAAAACTAGGCCACAGAGCCCAAAAATAGAACAACCTCAGAGGCTACTTCTTCAGTCCAAGTATCCTGGGAAAAAACTAGGTCTAAGAGCCCAAATATGGAAAAAAAACCTTGTTAACCTTCCACATGTAACATTTTCAGTCCAAATAACATGAAAATTTGTCAAAAAGATGCCTTGATAATTTCTAGCTCAAGTTTGAATATGGGTCATGTTGGGTCAAAAACTAGGTCACAGAGCCCAAATATGAAATAACGTTGTTAAGACTCTAGAGGTTACATTTTCATTCGAAATAACCTGGAAATTTGTCAGAAAGGTTGTTTAGATAATTTCTAGGCCAAGTTAGGATATGGGTCAATTAACTAGGTCCATAACAACTTCGTTAAAAGCAGATATACTCAGGTGAGCGATATAGGGCCATTATGGCGCTTTTATTTTAGAATAACCTTTCAGAAAGCAACAACATAATAGATAAAATTAAAAGAAAGCCCAAGCCAGCAAGAAACAGAATATCTATTTCATGAAACAAGAACCAGTTTTTGATAATTGTGTTGATTTAGAGAAAATAAAGTAATATGATCGTTTGAAAAGAAGTTACAAAATAGGTAAATCCTATTATTCTAATATGTTTTATCTTTGCAAATGAATAATGATCTTAAATGATTGTGAACTCGGTTTTTTTTTCTTTCAACATTAAAACAAATAGTTATTTGTCGTTGTTTTTTCCCTAAACATCCCATTTGGCTGGTAACAACAATTGTGTTTTTAGATTGTTTTTAAATGACCTACCTTCAGAAATCAGCATCATTATATACTAACGGAAAAATATAACTGTGCATACTTCAAGGTATAGAATTTTTTTTAATATTAGGAATAGTAACATAAAACTTTGCAAATTAGCCAATCAACGTTTTATTTCTAACAATCAATACAAACACTTCATCATGTAAAACAATTTTTACAGTAACAAGGCGCAGAAGTTGACAGGTATGAAATCTGATTTCACAAGGTCAGTATCGGGTGTGGCCTCCATTGGCGTTCAAGCAAGCACGGCAGCGACGAGGCATAGAGGCAACTAAGTTGGCGATAACTGCCTGTGGAATGGTGTTCCAGATGTTGACCAATGTCTGCGCTAGTTGGTCCAGCGTGAGAGGTTGGTTACGTCTTTGACGGAGGCGTCTCTTCATCTCATCCCAAACGTGCTCAATTGGTGAAAGATCTGGTGAAACAGCGGGCCAGGGTAAGACACTCACGTTTTGCTGAGCCAGAAACCCGGTAACTACACGTGCTACATGTGGCCGAGCGTTGTCTTGTTGAAACGTCATGTTACGCCCTTGACGTTGAAGAAATGGCAGCACGTGGGGTATGACAATCTCATCTCTGTAACGAACACCCGTTAAATTGCCACGGACAATTACAAGCTGGGTCCTGCCTTGAGATGAGATACCTCCCCAAACCATTATCGACCCACCACCACCAAAACGTTGACGTTGAAAAACACAGGGATCCAAGTAACGTTCTCCGCGACGCCTGTATACACGAACTCGTCCGTCCGAACTTTCTAAGTGAAACCGCGACTCGTCAGTAAACAGAACATTATTCCAATATGCTCTTGGAAGCCTTAGATACTGTCTGCACCACTGACGTCGACGTTGTCGATGACGTAAGAGAAGAGTAGGACGTATCGCAGGACGTCGTGGAGTAATGCTGTGCTCTCTTAATCGGTTTCTAACAGTTCGTCCACTGATAGGTCTCAAGCCAGGAATTGTTCGTGCTGTTAATGTGGCCGGTTGAAATCGATTCCGTAGGTGTGTAAGCCGGATATAATTGTCTTGACGGATTGACGTCACACGTGGACGCCCTGGACGTGGTAGATCACGGACGTTGCCACGTTGCTGAAATCGTCGCCAAAGTGCTGATATGGTGTTTCGGTGAACACCAAAACGCTGCGCAACCGCATTTTGAGCAATGCCTGCTTGGAGCATACCGACGGCACGTAGGCGATCATTTTCTGAGATGCGTGGCATTGTCTTCAAAGACTTAAAATCCAAATGAAGGTGTTTTTCTGAACTGCTGGGTAGCTCACTATAATTTGACGGTTAAAATAACTCGAAACAGCATGTACGAGGATGTTAACATAAAGAAACACGTAAAAAGCGCGACCGTTACGGGCTATAAATTTTGCACGTGCAACTCGCGAAAAGCAGTATTATTGAAACAAGATTACCTTGTGAATTACACAAAAGAAATCTGCTAAAATAATTTTATACCTAATAAAAGATATTAAGTATTTTAGTGTGCACAGTTATATTTTTCCGTCAGTACATAAAATAAATAAACAAGCCAAGCCAGCGCAACACAGAACAGAAAAGCTTTTTCATGTAAAGGGACCAGTTTTTAATAGTTTCATTTCTAATCAGAGACAATCATTTCAACTGTTCATTTAAAATGTCTGTATGTATCTTTTTTTTCGCTTTATGCACTACCGTGTACAAATCATTCTTGGGTCAAGATATAACAATCGTTCAACTTCAAATTAGTGAATACACATGTAAATTCTCTATGCTTCATCCTATAATGTGTAATAATTATTATTTAACTCTGCTTGTAAAAACGACAAAGGAACATAAACGGCTTAAAGCTATATCTAAACGTCTAAGACGAAATACTTGCATTCATTTATTTCTTCATTTTACTAAGTCGTGATAAAGATATTTCAAAATATATTAACTGTTGTCCAAAACAATTTAAGATACGGTTTTCAATGGTGATAAAAAGAACATAATAAGATTCAGAAATGAAACAAGGAAGTTCGAAGAAGAGCAAGTGAAACAGCCATTACTTAAATTCTAAGCTTAGCAGTAAAATGTGTGTTCAAATCCGGGACAAAACATTCAAGAATCTAAGAGACATTTTGAAGACAGCATATTTACTTTACTTGCATCAATTTCCATAAGATTTCTACAATCTTGTCCCCTGTCTTTGATTGAAGTCCAAAACCTCATTAAGCACGACAAGATCTTCAAAGCGACGCTATTCCTGCTAAATGCATTGCCAGGGTGGTGATCAACAGAGGAACGAATATGCTCAAATTTATTGAAATGTTAGAGATGTCTGTTATATTTCAAGTACGAAAAATAAGAAAAGTTTGCTTAATAAATGCAAAGCATATGAACAATGTGATATTACAAACAACTGAAATAGTTTGACCATATGTCACATAATGTCTACGTACATGTACCACCAAGTTATCCAGTAACAGATTACAGGAGTTGTAAACTTGTTTCCGTTAATATTCAGTGGTAGAGTTATTAAATATTTTACATATTTTCTCTATTTTGTGTATAATCGAAAAAGGACATATTTTTAAACGGAGAAAAATCTGCCCATAATTAAGAACGTTTACAAGATGAATCATTACTCATTTTAGCTGAAGAGTTCTCTGCATACTATCAATAAAAGTAAGACTGTGACAGCACTTCCGCAGATTTAAAAATTAACAGAAAAAAAAAAGAATTTCAAGTTTTTTTGAGAGAACCTAGAAATGGTCCGAAGCTTGACTTTAGTGAAAAATTTAATTACCTCTGTTCTGGCAAATATTATCGCGTATGTTGCTACTCGTAACTTTGATGCGAGTTGAAACCGTGAGAAATTAAAGCACTGAAATTGTTGAACCAAAGACAACCATGCTTGTTTATTATACTAATTATAAAACTGGGAGAGCACTTCTTATCATGTTTTGTATTTAAACGCAAATTTCAAATAGCTTCTGGCAAGTTGTAGACTCAATAAAACGTCTTAAGTTTTTGTATTGAGGAAGTGAGTACTACGATTAAAAATTGTCATGGATATACAACAATTTAGTTTGAAATAGTTTTCTGTAATTCTGATCACGAAGTTACAATCCGACTGTTCCATTTCAATTAATATGGAATAAATTGGACAACATTAATTCTATGTATATATATGGTCAATAAATATGTTATCATATAACATAAACAGACTTCAATTTGTACAAATACTTCAAGTGATTCAGAGGGTTATTAATCAGGAAAAGTTCTTAACAATATATCTCTCACAAGAGAAATTTCATTAGAAAAATCCGACTATTATACTTGAGAACAGAAGGTAAATTAAATAATGTATTCGATTTCGTTTTCATGTATTTTAATTACTTGCACTAGAGGTATAGCTCATAAATGGAATACATTTTAGAAACAAAATAAAAAATACCAATTGTAGTATTCAAAACTAGAACAGGTTTCCACCCGTCCGACGTGTTTAATTAAAGTTTGATTAGAATCATGGTACTCATACAATAAACGCACTTGTTCTACTGGTATATAAACATCGCGTCTATTACAATTATATAATATCATTTTGATAACACACAGTAGTTATTAATAAAAGAATTATAAGAAAACAATTTGAATCTATACATAATTTTAAGATGAAGCTATAAAACATTGGAAATGTAATTTTGTACTAAACCACAATATAATATTTCGTCAGATTCTAAAAATATAATTATATTAATCTGTCATAACATTTTTTTCGTATCTCTGTTCTGGCAGAAATAAGCAGTTATGATATCATTCAGAGCACATGCGTGAAAAAATATGAAGTGCCAGTACTTATATTGCTGAACCGAAGAAAAATGTGTATGCTGATAAAAAGCAACTAACATACTGAGAAATTTTCGCTGCAAGCGTTGCATTTGCTTAATTCAAGAGCTAATGGCTGAGAAACAGATCGAATAATTAATTTAAGTTTTTGTTTTTTCTCTAAAACTACTTAACGTAATATACATTTTCAGTTTCTTAATAAAAGTAAAAAAAAATCAAATGTATATAAGATAACAGAGAGTACAATTGTACTTCCGCAAAACCTTTCATCGTTTGTAATATACACAGATCTTCATTATATTTCGAGTAAATTAAAAATAAATCTTAGTTTATTTAAAATATCACTATAGTTTATTAATCCTCGACAAGTAACATTATACTAACAATTTACTGACTTTGACATGTTATATTTATGAAATGAATATTAATGTAATTTTTTTTACAAAGAACAATCCTATAAAACTTTGCATTTCTTTGGACTGTCGGGTATTAATACCAAAACTATCTAAAATGAAGATTTGTGAAGTTAGCGGCCTGGCGGCCTAGCGGCCTGGCGGCGTGAAGTTAGCGGCCTGGCGGCCTAGCGGCCTGGCGGCGTGAAGTTAGCGGCCTGGCGGCCTGGCGGCCTAGCGGCCTGGCGGCGTGAAGTTAGCGGCCTGGAGGCCTAGCGGCGTGAAGATGGCTGCCTTTATCACAATTTAGGTTGATCTTAAAAACGGATTGAAATCTATTTTTACAGCATATAATGTAAATTGCAGGGGTGTATAAGAAAGTTATCGACATGATTTAGCTTTTATTTTTTAAAATAAATTATTTAACAAAGTTCTAGCTTATCTGCAAAGACACTCGGAATCTCTTTGTACATTTACTCCCATGTACTCTTTGTAAATTACATTTCAGTTGATGATTAAGTAAAATATCAACAAGAACTAGCTTTGATTTTTTTTAACTTTTCAAAGCCTGGCGGCCTAGCGGCCTAACCTTAAAATTTATCATAATTTATGTTTATCTTAAAAACGTCTTGAAATCGATTTTTTCAGCATGTAATGTACATTTCAGGGGTGAATAAGCAAAATATCAACAAGAACTAGCTTTGATTTTTTTTTAAGTTTTCGAAGTCTGGCGGCCTAGCGGCCTAAACTTAATATTTATCATAATTTATGTTTATCTTAAAAACGTCTTGAAATCGATTTTTTCAGCATGTAATGTACATTTCAAGGGTGAATAAGCAAAATATCAATAAGAACTAGCTTTGATTTTTTTTAAGTTTTCGAAGTCTGGCGGCCTAGCGGCCTGGCGGCCTAGCGGCCTAGCGACCTAAACTTAATATTTATCATAATTTATGTTTATCTTAAAAACGGCTTGAATTCGATTTTTACAGCATGCAATGTACATTTCAGGGATGATTAAGTAAAATATCAACAAGAACTAGCTTTGATTTTTTTAAAGTTTTCGAAGTCTGGCGGCCTAGCGGCCTGGCGGCCTAGCGGCCTAAACTTAATGTTTATCATAATTTATGTTTATCTTAAAAACGGCTTGAATTCGATTTTAACAGCATGCAATGTACATTTCAGGGATGATTAAGTAAAATATCAACAAAAAAATCAATATTTTGCTTATTCACCCCTGAAATGTACATTACATGCTGAAAAAATCGATTTCAAGACGTTTTAAGATAAACATAAATTATGATAAATATTTAGTTTAGGCCGCTAGGCCGCCAGGCCGCCAGGCTTCGAAAACTTAAAAAAAATCAAAGCTAGTTCTTGTTGATATTTTACTTAATCATCCCTGAAATGTACATTGCATGCTGTAAAAATCGAATTCAAGCCGTTTTTAATGTAAAAATAAATTATGATAAATATTAAGTTTAGGCCGCCAGGCCGCTAGGCCGCCAGGCTTTGAAAAGTTAAAAAAAATCAAAGCTAGTTCTTGCTGATATTTTACTTAATCATCAACTGAAATGTAATTTACAAAGAGTACATGGGAGTAAATGTACAAAGAGATTCCGAGTCGTCTTTGCAGATAAGCTAGAACTTTGTTAAATAATTTATTTTAAAAAATAAAAGCTAAATCATGTCGATAACTTTCTTATACACCCCTGCAATTTACATTATATGCTGTAAAAATAGATTTCAATCCGTTTTTAAGATCAACCTAAATTGTGATAAAGGCAGCCATCTTCACGCCGCTAGGCCTCCAGGCCGCTAACTTCACGCCGCCAGGCCGCTAACTTCACGCCGCCAGGCCGCTAGGCCGCTAACTTCACGCCGCCAGGCCGCTAACTTCACGCCGCCAGGCCGCTAACTTCACGCCGCCAGGCCGCTAGGCCGCTAGGCCGCTAACTTCACAAATCTCTAAAATGAAATGTTTCTGACATGACTAAGAGTTTCTTTCTTTCACAAAAATCTGTCTTTGAAATTCCGAGGAATGTAACAATTAAAACATGAAACAGGTGCTCAGAGTTATAACATGCTCTGATGATTTTTGCAATGCAATATAAACAGTAAAATTGTTGGCGACTTCGCACGCTTAAAACGTTAATCTATTCGTTTTCGAAAGAATGTCAAGACCAGGCGCGTAGCTAGCCTATAAAGAATGTGGATTCAAAATAATCTAGGGGGGTCAGGGGGCATGCCCCCCCTGAAAATTTTGAAATAAATGGTGCAATTTGGTGCATTTTGGGGCCTCCGGAGAGCTTTCTTGACCAACGAAAATCCATTTATTTTAGCATAAAAATGGAGATGAATAGCTTTACTTTCGTTTATTTTTTTTTTGTCAAAATAATGTGGATTCAGCTGCGTACTCGCGTATAGGCAGCTACGCGCCTGAAGACAAAACACCTTTTTACATCATATTTATTTTAATACTTGTTATCTAAATAATCCTATGTAGACAGATAAGTCATTGCAAAGTGCAAAGATTAATAATAACTTCATCTTGGTACAAAAAATGTACTTTGAAATGTAGTGTTCACTTTGATAAAATAGATATATTTCCTCATGTCGTTTAATACATTTATTTCCGAAAAACAAAGCTTACGACTGTCAGCTTATGTAGTATGTGCAAGACAGATACTCTTCATTGAACATGAAAATGTCGTCATCTCTTGCGGTAACATGGCGCAGTTCTTTTACTTCTCAAAACATAATTCCATTTAAAATGTCTTGCTCCGATGAAAAGAATTCTAAGACAGGATTGTGCATTGCACCTACTGCATTTAAGCTTCAATGATTTTTTTTTTTTTTTTTTTTTTTTTATGAAACAGATATACTATTAACGCCATTGAAGCTATGAGACTCATCTAAAGCATATCATATATCATAAGGTAACCCTCTTGTTATATTATGTAAATGTCATTTGAATGAGTTCTGTATTAATGTTGATTTGGAAGATGTCCTATAAAAATTAAAATTCAAGAAGTTTAAGAAATGAATTTATCATTTAGTATATTTGCAATCGTCAAATACACAGTTTTGAAAAGAAATTAAAGCATACTGCCTGTAAATGCATTTTCTTATCTTTTAGACTTTCAATCTTTACTGAATGATATGATAGATAAAATCTGACATGTAGCGTACACTTCTTGTCATTTTGTGAGGTCATGCTGATATTGAGTATTCTAAAAAAACTGTCATACTAGGACTTTAAACTTACCGATTTATGGAAAATAGAATTGTTAACGTTTTAACCAATGAGCCTAACCACTGGATAGAACTCAACCTACACCACTATATATCTGAAATTAACATAGTCGAAGAACAAATAATGGATTATTGGTATAAATATATTAAGAGTTTGACCAAATTTGTTATATAGAATGTAAAAACTTAATAACTTAAACACTATCATCAATAGGACTTGTACACATTTAATGACAAGAGAATGAGTGATGATATATGCATTTTATAGCTTGTGACAATATACTGATCTGTTATAATTTCTTTATACACTAATAAAGCTTTTAAGTGGACATTTGTTAAAACGAAAGAAAACTAACAAAATTAAGCAATTTTGCATCGTACAAAAAAAGTACGCCATTTTCAGAACAACACAAGGACCAATAGTCAATAAATGTCTCTCAGTCTACTTAAAAATGACCTTGTTTTCAGTAAAGGTTGTCTGTAGATAAGGATTGTCTTTATTTCCAAGGGAATTTTAAAGCTAGTGGCAACTTACATGATATAATGGCATTTGACGTGTAGTGTTTGCCAAACTCGCATCTGAGACATTCTTAAGTAACCGAAATCAGTCAAAATAACAATTTTACAGACGCTCGCTTGGTAAAACTAACATTTTAACCCATACTATGCGATCAAAAAATAGTTTGTTGCGTCATTTTATCTTCTATCATTGATCGTACGATGGTTTCACTGGTCATTGTCCCCTTGCTTTTACTGTCTTTTTTTATCTAGATTTCATCGTTGTCTTCTAGATCATATTGGTCAGATCATTACACTCATAAAATGGTTAAGAACTACAAACCTCGTTCCATAGACAGAATTTAAAATGTAAATACAAGAACTATAAAAAAAGTTATCTTATCTATAGCCAAAGGAAAATTTATTTTTCAAAAGGGATACACACTTTTTGTCTGTTTATTGCCAAATACAATGGTTCTATATTTACATTCCAAGCACAACTCAATGCGATGAAATAAACCCCGTGTTCTTCGTCTTAAATTCCCTGTAATTATATAAATCTGTTAAAAGGAAAGACTTACTTCACTTCTGTGAAGAAATACGGCATATTAAGCTTGACATGTTTAAGTACAATTTAACATGCTATGAAATATTTCCAGTTATTTAGAAACAATACATAAAACACTATTGCGAAAATGGATGAGAAGAAAAAAAAGCGGGAAGACAATAAAACGCGCGTGTGACGAAAGTCCGTCCAGTGCAACCCTAAAATTAACCGATAATATACTGCAACAAGGTTTACTATCCTATTCTCTGTGAAATAGGAAACAGCTGATAAAGAATATAAATTATATGTTAAATACATCCCTTTAGACATATAGAGAGTGTTCATTTCTATTAAAATAGTACAACGGTAACTGTCTATATAAAAACAAGTAGTAATGAGGGACATTCCTGATAAAAATTATCTTCCTTACTCAGATAACATCAATGGTAGACCAAATAGCACATTGATCCTTTCAGTTGGAATCCTCTAACTTTATCCTTGTTTCTTTTTGTGATGGTCTTGACTTTTAGCTGTGAAAATTGTCACTTATGTATTAAATAAAAAATCCGGATTATCAAAAAACATAGATAATGGTGTTAACAAAACATGTTGCTTAACTTAATGTGTAATATGACTACCATTGTTGCAAATAATTAGGCTTAATTATCACCATACCGAAAGAGGAAATAGCGATAAAAGCAGAAGAATCCAAATGAAAGGACCAATGTAATATCAGAGAGTATTCAGGGTAGATAATCCACTAATGTCCCCCATTTATTCATTTTTTTTTCTTTTTGTACCTATTACGTTTGAATGACACCTTGACACAAGGTAATGATGCGTTCAATATCAATAAGATTTCGAAGTAAATGAAATGGTTCAAGTAATCTTTTTCGGACGATTATAAGAGCATGCTGGCTACTTAAAAAACATATTTAAAAAATTTATCCACGTCATTACATACACCAGTTTCAGAATGTTATTGATTAGCGAAAAAATCTGATCTTAGTCATTCACCTTCGTTAGGAGAAGGATTAACTTGAATTTATTTGATTTGTTGAAAATGCAAATGTTTAAAATGTGTACTTATTTACAATTAATACCAGAATGATTACTCTTCTTTACACCGTAAACAGCACAATAGCTGGTATTTTAATGGCTTATTGTGTAGTTCTAGCCCGCCTTTAAACTTAAGAATTTCCTGTAAAATATAATAGGTTAAAAGAGCGACGCGTTTCAGCATGTTCAGTTTTCTTTCTTTCTTAAATTTTACGTTGAAAGACACGTTATAGAATAAAACTTTTAGGTACGACTTTCAAAAAATATTGAAAATGCGTCAAATATAACACTTTTGAAGGAAACTCTTTACCTGTTTATGGTGCAATGTGGAATTTCACTTCATCATTCCTTTTTACTTTTCCTTCACAAGAAAGCTTATTTATCTGCATTGCAATCAAAATCTCTTCGTCATGAATGGTATTTACAATGCTTCCATAAGTAGTAATTAATTAATTGTACACTGGCAAATAAAGCAAAATATCACTATGAAGTACATGCATTTAATCAATATAATTATGGCAGTGTCGTTTCATTACACTGGAAAAAACAGTCGGTCTGGGAAGTAGTTTTAAATACTGAAATGTTATTCTGGTACCAGTGCAACTGACACTATTCCAAGTGAACGACGGGCTTAAAAAATTGATTGCCTTTAAATCATTACAGATATAATCATTTATGTGCTTTGCATATTTCTGTTTTAGTTTGTACCAAATCTTTCAGTTATATCAGACCACATAAGCGTATTATTGGCTTCCATAAAGTAAAAAAATAATAATGATAAAACATCATCAGAAAATTGAACATTTATTCATAAACGATTCCCCGGTGCAGCTGTGTTTTGTATATAGATACTTAACTTCACAGCATTCCTGCATTTGGGCGTCGTACTGTTGTTCAGAGGTTGTGCAAAATATTCTGAGACAAATATTCAAACAAGTGTTGGAAAAGTGATTATATAAAAATAGAAATTTAAACATTAATGACAAGTTCTCATAGAATTCTTATCTTAATTAATGTGTTGAGATTTAATAGGGAAGAAAAGGAAGCATCTGTTCATTCACGAAACTACACATGCAATCTGAATTGTCTTGCTTCTTTTTATTGCTTTCAGATCCTTTTCTTTAACGTACGAGCAGTCTTAATTGCAAATATATTTGATGTTTTGTGAGTTTACCCCATTACTGCTGTTCCCTGCATTGCCAGAGCCCCCCCTGCATTGCCAGGGTTTGCATGAGAGGAATGTGCCTTGTGTTCAGATGAACAAACAATCTATTCAGAACAAAACAGGTTAATCGGCTGATCACGTGGTAGGCATTTCTGACGTTTCTTTTATTATCATATTTATGGTTGTTGAAAAAGCTCACCTTTAGGTTTAAGTTTGCTGATATCAAATGTAAGTTATAAACATTCATTTTAACATTAAAGGAATAAAAATGTTTCATTTGAAGAAATGTCTGATTAAAAGTCATTCATATCCTCATTTATTAAAAAAGAAATGTTTGTTTTTTCTCCCAAGAAAAAATGGTCTTGTTAAGTTTTCGATAGTTTTTTCAATATTTTTTGCCATGACTTTTGAATATTTTAGTAGTCGTAATATAACTGAGGGTAAAACCCTGTACACCGGTGCTTACAATGCTATATCAATGTAATAACATTGTGCAATATTCAAAATACTGAATTAACATGTGTTCTCGTTTCTGTAAAAAAATGCACGGTGTTTGGTTACTATACCCTGACATTTAGTATCAAGTCAAAAATGTATTTTTAAATGTAATAAGATAATCCCGGTTTGATTGTCTAGGTGCGGATTAGAATAATTATTGTTGTACACAGAAGAAAGTCTGTATCGAGTAAAGGCATGAAAAACTGTAAAACGTCTACATATTTAATGTTCACTTTTGTTCTGAAATGCAGCTTGTTTGATGTTTTAAATAGATAAACCGAAATCTATAATAATCCTAAATTGCTCCCTTGAGAACAATTGTAGGTATTGCTCTATTTTTCTATGCTGTATCTTCCGAAAATAGAACATTGGTCAGTAAATCAAGGTAAATTTCTGTTTTCAACATTGTCAATGTGCTCAAAATTTCTTTTAACCAACTCCTTTCTGAGGAGAAAATTTTAACTTTTCTATTTAGTCATATAGTGAAATTTTAAAGGACCTAAATGGTTTGAAAGAATTTTATCAAGGGCTATCTGAGAAACATATCTGCGAACTTATTTTAAAGTCGTGCAGGTGGTTAAGTAGTAGTCTTTGTTCTTTTTCTTTCTTTTAAATGGAACCATTTAATTGTAAGGACTGTGAAAGAGCCCCTACTTAGAAACATACTTTTAAAATGAGGGTTAAATTAGCAGTATAGTTTAGGAGAAGGTGTCGTTTGCAGAAAAAATGTTGTCGACGGACGAACGTCGACGGACAGTCACCAATCACAACAGTTCAGCCTTGAGCATTTGGTGTATGTACAGGGGACATAGAAACAACACAGAAACTGTTGATAATGTAAAACACAGAAGAAAACATCACGGTTTTTTTATGTAATTTTTGACAATGTAAGCCTCATACGTCATTTGGTTTCAAAGTAGCAGTTAAAGACATTTTCAAACAAGACATCAATTCATGATGGAACAGTAATGAACAATTAGCCGTTTTGTTTAGTTTAAAATCGAGATCATATCAGCATATCAGCACATATATACGAAAATATGTTGGGACAATGATTCAAAAGACAATATTTCTCCTGTTTTACACGACAGTTTGTTTACAAAAACTATTGTTGGCAGACGTGATTTGTCTACATTTCTTCGAGAAATAAAATGTATTTTGTACTATAAAATGAAAACATTTGCTTTTTTTTGGACTCTTGTAAGATTTATGATTTCTCAATTTATTTTTTGTATTACAGAAAATACTTATCATATTTGCCGACATGTAAAAAGCCTTAAATTCGTTCGGGTTATTTGTCAGACTAATATCAGTAATTAATAGATTTTATTGATCATTTAGCATAAGTGTGGATCACGCTGTATTGCTTCTTAAAGTTTCAGTTTATCTTACAAAGATAAAGTATACTAAAGAATTACATTTCATTTTGTATTACAGCGATACATCTTACTAACATTCCAATTACTCAAGCAGCTACATACAAATCGTTTTCTTTCAAATTAAAACAACTTTTGTTTTACTATCTTTATGACATAACAAAGTGATGTAGATACGCAACGGTCACGTGAGTCATCAGCAAATCTTAAGCAGATCTGTACTCATTCCCAATATAACGAATATACCTTGTCTGAGATAAATTAAGAAGCTCGTTTTATAAGTAGTAACTGTTATAAAAATAGGAAAACCCTGTCATTTTTATTGCTGAACACCCATTTAAGCTGGTAACAACAATCATGTCTCATGACAATCTTTTTTGTTTTGTTTTGCTTTTTGTTTTTTTTTATAGAGAAGTACCTTCTTTCAGAAGGCAGGAACACAATAAATTATATAAAGAAACAGGCCAAGCCAGCACAACAAAGAACAAATACTATGTAGCAAGAAGCAGTTTTTGATAATTATGATAATTTTAAGATTTCATTTAAAATCATGGAAAATCTATTCAATCCTTCACTATCTTTTTCTCGCTTTATGCACTACCCTGTACAAATCATGCTTGAGTCAAGTTATCGCATTTGTTTAATTGCAAATTAGTGACTACACATGTACACACTCTAAAATGCTTTCTCCTAGAAGATGTAATAATTATTGTTTTAACTCTGCTTGTAAAATAGACAAGGGAACATAAGCGGATTAAAACTACATATTAACGTCTGAGACGTCAAGGCAATTTAAGATACAATTTTCAACGGTGATAAAAAGAACATAATAAGATTCAGAAATGAAATCAGGAATTTTGAAGAAGAGCAAGAAAATTGGTCATTACTTACATATTCGGTTAAGCAATAAATCGTGTGTTCAAAGCCAGAACACAACAATCAAGAATTTTACAAAATTTTGAAGTTGTCATAGTTACTTTACTTACATCAATTAACACACGATCTCAAAATCAACATTCTTCCCACCAGTCTTTGTTTCAAGTCCATAACCTTCCTAAGCACGAGTAGATCTTCAAAGTGACACTATTCCTGCTAAATGCATTGTCAGTATGGTGTCCAACAGAGAAAGGAATATGCTCTTACTTACAAAAAAAGATCAAATATTTAATGAAATGTTAGAGATATCTATTACATTTCAAGTGTAAAAAATATGAAAATTTATTCTATAAATGAAAAGCATATGGTTGGTTCATGCTTTGTTGTAGACAACTGAAATAGTTTGGTCATAAGTGTACAAGCCTCTGTGGCAGAAAAAAGACATGTACCAGGTAAAAAATATCTACTTTGAAGAAATTCTGAATAAAGAGCACTTTTTTTACATTGATTGTCCTAGTACAACTAACATTTGTCAAAAAGTTACACAATTACAGATTAAAGTAGTCGTAAACTTACTTATATTAAAAGGCAATGGTTGGTTATTGCTATCAAATAGTTTATATATTTGAACAATTTTCGGTTTAATAAAAAAAGGCAAACTTTTATGCAAGGAGAAAAATCTGCCGAAAATTAAAAACGTTTTCAAGATGAATCATACTTATATGTTTTTACATATTTTTGCTGAAACGTTCTCTGCATACTATCTATAAAGGTAAGACAATGACATTACTTCTTCAGATACTTCTATATCTCTATTTTTGGGAAATATTATCGCGTATGTTATTATAAAACTACTTTCACGGGATTTGAAACTGTGAGAAATTTAAGCACTGGAGTTTTGAACCATAAATAGCCATGCTTACTTATTATACTTATTAGAGAATTTCTAATCATGTTTCGCATGTCCATTTTTGTATCGAACGGCGAGGAAGTAAGAGTGAGTACTACGATTAAGAATTTTAATGGATATACAACAATTCAATTTTAAATATTTTAAATACGTCAAAATATGGCATCAACATACGTCAATTCAGAACTTTATGTCTGAAGCTCTGATTCTTGACAAAGAAAACAAGACTTCAAACGGTTATTAATCAAAAAAGCTATTTACAAGATAATTCTCACAAAAGAAGTCTGTTTCACATATCGTATTTATTTTCCACATGAATCGGACTATTATACTAAAAAAACAAAAGATTGAAAGCATTACCCGGTTGTTTTGCAAGACAGGACGAACAAATAGGGTGATATAATCGTGCACTTCATGTCTAAGGAGTTATGATGGTAATTATAGATAATACATAGTTTCTTCTAAAAGGCTGCACCATCTGTCAAGATAAATACCTTTAAGACAAGCTTGTAAATCCAAATGCAATTAATGAACGTAAATGCTATGACATAAGACGCTTAAAGAAGAGCGCTTGAGATTTGATTTTCTAAGAATGACACATTTTCTAACACAAAAAATAATAAAAAAGTTTAAAGATCTGTTCAAGCTCGAAACATGTTCAAGTACTGCACATACTAAGTTATTCAAGCACGCCCTTTCAGCACTGAATAGAACCTTTTAGTTATTAAAATTGTCATTTTTGTTTCTTGCAGAAAGCTAATCGAAAAATTTTTAGTTATAATAATATCTCATGTTTTTTTAATAGTTGTCCTTGTTTGACTCTTTTTTATTTACTAAACGTTGTTCTGTATATCTTTGTTTTTTGTTTAATATGCATGCCAAGGCATAAGAAAAACACATTGACCTCTTTATAATTGCCTGACAAACAATTAAGGCTTTTGTCAGTTGTTAAGAGGTAAAACAGAATGAGATAACCAAAGAAGCAGGCCAAGTTAAAAAGAAATATTTGTTGTTGTTTTTTTACTAAATTCACCGTTGTGTCACAAAGTAAAATGAAAATAGTCATAGATCGCATCTATTTTCTTTCAAAAGTTGTACAGGCAAAATAAGCTATTTGGGATGTAATCAACCTCTTCTGATATTTCTATAATTTCGACAGATACGTAAGTACAGAAGTATTGAAAAATCCCAAGGTAGTGAATTAAATAATTTATTCGATTTCGTTATCATGAATTTCCTTGCGCTAGAGGTATACGTCAAAAATGGATTACATTTTAGAAACAAGATAAAAAATACTAATACTAGTATTCAAAAGTGGAACAGGTTTCCATCCGTGACGGAAATGTTCTATAATATGTTTTTTTAATTGGAATCACGGTGTTCATACATTAAAACTACATGTATAACCCTTATATAAAATCGCGTCTGTCACAACGATATTATGTCATTTTGATTATACAGAGTAGTTACAAATAAAAGTATTATAAGAAAACTATTTGGAGGATAAAACATTGGAAATGTAATATAGTACTGAAAAACAATATAATGTTTCGTTAGATTCCAAAAAATATGATCAAATTAATCTGTCATAACATTTTTCCGTATCTCTGTTCTGGCAGGGATAAACAGTTATGATATCATTTAGAGCACATGCGTGAAAAAAATATGAAGTGCCAGTACATACATTGTTGAACAGAACATATCTATTTTTAATGACAAAAAAGCAAAATACTGATAAATTTTCGCGGCATGCATTATCAATTTATATTAATTAGGCATTATCAAGTTATATTAATTACTTAATTCAAGAGCTAATGGCTGAGAAACAGACCGAATGACTAATTTAAAGTTTTGTTCCTCTCTTACACCAGTAGACACAATATATATTTACAATTACGTAATAAATTGCAAAAAGTCAAATATAAGAATGATAATAGAAAGTACACGTCTTGTACTTCTTCTTAATACGCGTGTCTTCCACTTAAATTTAAACATTATTAAAGTGTTGGTGTCATACGTAATTGCTTGCCTAACCAGGCATCAATAAGGGAATTTATTAATGAGTTATTTTTTATTATAAAGGTTCTGAATGTTACAATATCTATTTTCTCCCGAGACGACTCTTCTAGGAGTTATGCAGTGTTTGTACAATCAATCTGAAAAGAACGTGTTATTTTGACAAAAATAAATCGATAATTTAGTAAATCGTGTTGAACTTCATAATCGTTCAATAAATATAAGCATGTCTAAACCTGAACAACGTATTGGGACTTTGCACTGTCTGCGTGTTTTTCTTACTTAGCTCTCGGATTTTCATCATATGTTCTTGGTAACTTTACATCTGCCTTAGGTTCAATGAATACCCATTATTCGCATTTAGAGCATTTAATAAAGTTGGTGAAACCTTTGGTATGTTCTGAAGGTTTATAAATTGAGATTGTATCGAGTTGTTTTTTGTGAATGTTCGTTAGAGGCAAAGTTATAACAAATGCAAATTTAAATATTTTAAATGTATTTTGTCACTGCAAATTAAGTGGAAATTTGTATACAATTTTCATTTGATAGACGAAAGTCTGCAAAACTTTTCTCTGAAAAAATTATTTGTTCATTTGTAATATACAGAGCCTTCACTTGTTTTGCGCGACGTTGAAATAATCCTTTGTTTATTGCAAATATCACCCATCATTTATCGATCCTCGACTAATAACATTACATTAACCATTTGAGATACATTTGCTGATCTATGACATACTATATGTACTTTGATCAATTACTTACAATAATATAAAATTGCATATGATTCCTTGGACTAACTGTAGCTATTCAGTCAGGAATAGATATCAAAACTAGAATGAAATGTGTCTGACGTAAGTAAAAGTTTATTCACAAAAATCTCTCAATAATCACCCGAAGAATATAACAATTAAGAAATGAAACAGGTGCTAAGAGTTATAACATACTCAAAAGATTTTTGCAGTGCAAGATAAACAGTTAAAATGCTGGTAACTTCATACGCTTAAAACGTCGGTCTAACGGATGGAACAAGATTTGTATCAGTCTAACCTGTAAGTTTTCGAAAGGCTGTCACGATAAAATACCTTCTACAACATATTACTTGTTATCTAAATAGATAGATAAGACCTTGCAAAAGTCTTAATAACTTCATTTCGGTACAAAACAAAATGTATTTTGAAATGTAGCGTTTGCCTTGACAAAAAGGTGTAGAAGATATTTTAACATAAAATAGATATTTTTCTCATGTCATTGAGTACTCCGTTATAATACAATTATTTTCGGAACACCAAGCTTACGACAGCAAGCTTATGTAGTATGTGTATGACAGGTTCTCTTCATTGAACATGAAAATGTCATCATATCTTACTATAACTCAGTAAAGTTCTTTTTATTTCAGTTTAGAATGTTTTGCTATATTTTTTGTACTATAAGCGTCAGTGAAAATATACGACTAATCTAAAGTTTATTATAAATCGTAACGGTAACCCTCTTATTGTATCATGTAAATATCATTTGAATTAGTTTTGTATTTAAGTAGATTTTGAAGATTTTTCAGTAATTTAGAACCAAGAAGTTTAGGAAGTGAATATATACTTTAGCTTATTGCAATCGCCAAATACACTTTTTGTATAAAGAAATTAAAACTAAGTGTTTTTAACATAGTGTCTGTAAATGCATTTTCTTTTCTATGAGATTGTCCGTCTTCACTGGATAATATGATAGATATAATCAAACATGTAGCGTACCTGGATAGCTCTCTGAAACATTCATAAGATACGGCGATAAAATGACGTTTTTTAAGGACTTTCAGGGTGGAAATGTAAGTAATGTATTTATAATATTTGCAAATACTAGTTACATTTTCTGCTGTATATTTTAAGGGACAGTGTACTTGTTAACCCATGAAAGCTGCTTATTATCTATGTATTTTATCATGTTGTTCTCTGTGAAAAGAGAAACGATTTTTAAAGTAAGTTAGGCTATATTTAAACCTTTTCCTCAAAGGGGATATAGGCACTATTTGTTCATTTGTAACCAAAAGTTTGTACAACAACAGTAACAGTGTAAGTATAAATATATACTAATATGTATGCATTTGGTTTGCCTATTATTTATAACATTTTGACTAACATTAAGACTTTGCTTAATGACTCCTTAAGTATCATTCATAATCGTACGAGTTTGTTGTAAAATTTGAGTGCTTCTTTAAAGGAGATAGATGTTGTCTGCCTGCCTCATCTACAAGAAGCTGCATTTTGGTCAAGCATCGGACAATATAGCTATACAGATGGTCTCGATGGACTTACAGACAATTCGAAACTTGATTCAGTCCTCTTTAGACAGATGCACTTATTATCAGCGTAAGTGCTTTCATTAATGTAGACTGCATGGCCCTTATACTGTTAAAGAGCTTTTATATGCATGGATTTTATGTAACAGAAGTTTTAAGGTTTTACATCTCAAAACAGATCCAAAGTATTATTCTGATTGTCTCAGTTTTTTTAATACTAAGCTATGAAAAGCAAAACATTTGAAATGATGTATCATCTATGCTCGAAAGTAGCATCAATATGTTTAGTTGAAAACTGATGTTTAAATATCCGTCGCTCTGTTTAATTAACATCAACACTTGGGTCAACACACATACTGTTTTCCAGATCTACGTCAGACTCTATGTGTAGTACGTTGATGCTCGTGTATCTGAGCAAGGATTAGCAGGAAAAAAACCTGTCACACAATATTTAGGATTAAAATTTTTAACACTTATTGAGCAATATGTTGTTGTTGTTTTTTGTCTTTTTTTAGGGGGCTGTCAATTTTGTTGCAATATTGTGAACATTACCTTTGTCCAAACAAATAGTGACTATAGCTCACTTATTTAGAAGAAAACCTTTCTGCCACTAATCATAATTATATTTTGGGATTTTCACTTGCTTGCAATTTACTTCGTGCGTACATCTCCAAGTAGATCAAACTTCGCCCTACTAGTATTCATGACAGCCGGAACGTTCTTGGTAAAGTAAGTGAACTGATATATATATTATTTGTGAACAATGTCCTTTTCTATAGTCTAAATATGACAGGATTTTTATACTCATTAGCATGTGTTCTCTGAAGTAATTTTAGTGTTATTGTAACTGGTCTGAATAATGTAATCGCTACTGAAGTTGATATAGTGATTGTAACTGGAGTTTATATAGTGGAGTTTTTATAGTAACTGATGTTTATATAAATTGGAACTGAAGTTTATGTAGCATTTGTAACAGGAGTTTATATAGTTTATATAGTAAATGTAACTGGAGTTTATATAGTAATCGTAACTGGAGACAAATATTCGTTGACCTTTTATGAAATACCATTGTTTGAACTTCAAGATAGTTGTAGATGATTTTAAAAGTCTCATCTATTGTACAAGTAATGACAAATTGCTGAATTCTAGCATTATGGCTGACCAGTAAGTTATTGACAGTCTAGTAGTATTTTACCCTTGTTTAATCGAGCATCAGCAAGCATGTTGATCCTGAAAATAAACTCCAAGTGGACGGAAAATTTTGTCGATATATAGCTAGGTGTTAAAAATGAAAAGGTATGACGACCTAATCTGTTTTTTACCATCTGCATCTGTCAACGGCATCAGTGACGCTGGAAGACACAACGGCATCAGTGACGCTGGAAGACACAAAAAGTTGTGTTACTGTCATCGTAACACAATAATTAATCAGCGATGGTGTTATAGCCATCTGGAAGCGCTACAGATGACGTCTTTTCAGGTAGGACAAAGATAACGACTTCTTATCTAGAACGGTATATTTAGTTAACTCTAAATATAAAGGAAAACCAATATGTTTAGTCATTTCTTTTCTCCGTTCTCAGTCCGACTCGCAATATTTAAATGGAGTGTAGGCAGACACGTTGAAACGTTAACCTAAACGCCGAATTAGAATTCTTTTACCTCGTACCAACCAGAAATTGCTTCAAGTCAATGTAAACTCACTGTTAACAGCATTTGTTTACATGTCAACAAACATTAATCTTTTTTATGTTTTTTTTTTCTCAAGAATATACTAAGGCAGATGCTGTTCGAGATGATATGATAGAATAATTATCTCAAGCGTGTTATTGTAAGAAACAGATTAAGTCAGTTATGTTAGTTCAGCAGATATGCATAATATGGCGAGTTAAATGTTGTCTAGCCAACGTTTTAATAAAAAATTCGCAAAGCAGAAATTTATTCATAAAATGAAAAGCTAAAGCGAAAACTTATATTGAAGCGTCAGGATATATTAACTTATTTTCGTTACTCGTTTCCCAAAAGTCAAACTAGAATTATACAACCTTATGCCATCAAGAAATGGCTTAAAATCATATTAAACTCAATATCAACAGCGTTCATTTATATGTCAAACATTTTCCAATACTTTGAATCTTCAAAAAACTTAAATATTTCTGTATTTTGGGCATATTAAGTTCTGCACAACCTTGCTTAAGATTAAACCTTTTGTTAATGCAGCTGAAGAATTTCCTTTCTTAAAATCTTTAGATAAAGTCACTTCATTAAGCAGAATGCATTAAAGTTTTAGCACGCAGAAAAAACATTATTGTTGAGTGCATAAAAATGAAGTCAAACGTGATGCAACATGATTAATGATCAGAATTAATCGGGCCTAACTGCAAAACACTGAACAAAATGAATCTTCAGTTTGTGTAAAAGAAATAATCAAAGGTTGTGATTGCAGTGCTACTAAAAGACAATGGAGATAAACAGAGACGTGTTATTCAGTGCAGTCCTTACAACCGATTACAAATGTTTTTATTATTAGTTTCATTGTTCCTTGATGCTTTACAATGCGTGCTAAATCTGGACTTGATATAGAATACAGTCTAATTAATAATATTACATTCTTTGCGTTAATTTGCACGGGCAACCATCTTGCTCTGGTTAATCAAGTAATATGCACATCAGATCATTAAACAGTTAATATAAACAAAATTAGTATCAAGAAATTAATTGTGTACTGAACAAAACAAATCAGCATAATGACAAACAATATACTTTTATTTGAAGTAATTAAAGGGGTTCCGGTTAAATTATATTATGAATCTAATAAGTAAGTGCATTCGTTCCACAAGGCAAGAAAAACTAGAATGACATAATCTTAAGCACCTCTTAGTATTTTGCAATAAAAAACAGGATTCTTGTTGAATAAGATATAGAACAAACATCTGCGCAGAACAAAGCAACATTAATATTCAATTATAATTAAATAAAATGGAACAATACAACAATTCACCGGAAACTGGAAAGCACCGGACCAAGAAATCATTATATTCCGGTTTAAGTCAATCTACTATGTTGACATTTTTTCTGTATACACTTCTTGAAATCAGTATCAGAGATAACAATAAAACTGTTTTGCATTAATGACCTACACTATATCATTTAAATTGAATGGAATTTAAGTACAACATCACTTTATCAATTCATAAAATATGTCTTCCAAGCGGTTCATACTTAAACAGTTCTATACAGGGGCGTGTCATCTGGGTTATTGCTATTAATTAAGAATATATACGACATTTCAACGTTTATGGCAGAATTTATACATATTATCTGTACCATTTATTGGGGCCTTGCATTTTTTTATATAATTTATTATACATATTCATATATAGTTTATATTAGCTGCTTTATGTTTAGAGTTGGCATGAAAATATACACCGAATGAATTCATTTTTACGGCCAAAATTCATTTGTTGTCACGACTGATTGATAGCACTGACATTTTGTCCACATAAGTAAAGAAATGAAGACAGGCATACTTATAGAACCAATAACAGAATAAAAAAAGATATGGAAAAGCAATTTATCATCTATGTAATAGATTTGGTGTCTCATGAAGCTGCAATATATTTTGACTGAAATCTTAATATTAATATTAATCGGAAGGCGAGAGTATTATGGGCAAAGCTGTATTATGAGATTCGCTAAATAATGTTGACATAGAACCCAAAGTCTGAACAGAGAGAAACAAGATCACATCGAAATCGTCTGAAATTGTCATTGAAATTCATCAATTAATGTACTGTGTTTAGTTAATAATATTAACGATGCGTTATGTTTAATATGGGATATAAAGGTGATTTCTGCGAGTTGAACTAGTTATAAGACAAATGGTATCACTGTTTATGCCGATTCATTTCATTTGGTAACTGCATCTGATTATTTCTGATCTTTGAAACAAAAATCGATTTCCTGTTTGTTCTTTTTATTGTGATTATGAATTGTTTTGGGGGAAAAAAAGACAAAGTGAACAGGTGTTATTTCATGTTTAAGATGTCTATTTTTGTTCAAATAGTTATAAAAGACTGGCAAAAATTAAGTTTTTAAATTTATTTATTATTTTGTTAATCAAAACGGAAATCTTCGTGTGCTGTTGTAATAATTTTTTACTTTAACATTAGACACGGATTTTTGCTACAGGATTTTTACACTGTTATTATTTTCTTTCATTATTAATTTTATATTCTATTTTCCACAATCCAATGTTCAGTCTTTGCGTCTGTGTATCTAATGATTTAAAGAGTTATTTTAGTACTGCAAATTTGTTTTGATACGATTTTGAAAGATCTGATTTGACCGACATCTATAAAAAACAACATATTGCCAAGACGGACCACCAAACACCTCGATTTAACATTGTCTTGTTCAGCGGAACTTTGTTTTTAATGTCAAAACTATTGGAATGAATAATGTGTTTATAGTAGAATGTTTCTTCTAAAGCATTCATGAACATTTGGAGCATACATTAAGGTACGCCTAAAAGAATACGTGTTCTCTGGACAGTAGTCTGTACAGCAGAATTGTTTTTGACGTTGTTTACATAACAGACATTTAATAGTTCAACAGAAAATCTTAAATTCTGTTTAAGAATTTGATAATTTAATTTCAAAACTTCTAACATGTTCTATACTTACCATTAGAACACAAAAAACTTATTTTATGCATTATTTAGAGGATTAGCGTTTGTTTATTTAATGACTTTTTTCTCAACGAATAAAACATAGCAGATGACTGATGTTTGGAAAGTTTAAAAGCAAAACCTCAAAATTGTTTCATTCACAATTTTAACAGATTGGCAAATATTTATGACACCTGGATTTTAAAACGTCAAGATAACTTTTTATCCATGGGGCTTTTAGAGGTTATTTTTAAGAGGAAAGGCGTCAAGAATTGAAATGTATTTGTCAGGATTTTTATGCTATCCAATTCAGCACTATTAAAATATGTAAATTTGTAAAGCTGTCTAATATGATAATTTCGTATAACAATATTTCAAGCTTTCGTTAAGTAATTTTACACAACTGATTATTACACAAACATATAACTAACATACAAACCTAGTATCCACATAGTGACTCGCTATGATAAGGGAGATTTCCTTAACAGGAAAATGCTCTTTGTTGCACTTATAATGGTTCACAAAATCTTTTCATTTATTATTGACAGAATTAATTTCCACTACATCAGTTATTCTTAAATACTTCAGAAAAGCAGACAGTTTTATTACTGGATATCAAACATATCATTTTCTTCAATGCCGCAGACACAAGTTCTACCCTGCAATCCCTAATCTATGATACTGCAGCTGTCAATTACATTGCCAAGAATAACAAACTTGTCGATACCTGAAACCAGTGCGTGGAAGCTTTATGAATTGATCGCGCCTTTGAAAGAAGATAAACGATGCTAGAAATCCCTGAAGATGAACAATTAGGACTCTGCTGAATGAGGTGAATAAAGCATGCTGTCTAAATATTGGCAACTTAAATAAATAGAACTGCACGAAAAAGCAGTATCTGTTATTCATGTGATTAAAATCTTTTGTTTACAAAACTAAATCCAGCTGCAGATGTAAAGATGATACATAGTACAGAAATTTAGTGACGGCATCTATTTAATTGTTTCCTTAATATCAAACGAGTTTTACCGAACTAAACGAGGTTTTTAATTGCTACAAGTGCAGATCAAACAACTTTTACATTCGTTCTTTTCAAAATTTGACAAGAGTCAACAAACTTAATCTCCTTTTATATCTCAAGATGGTTTTAATGTATCTAAAAATGTTGTTATATGACCGTCAAGCCGGAAGGTAGTTGGCAGTAAGGAAGCGATAATTTGAATATTCAATAAATATTATCCAGGAACTCAGCTTGTTATTCGAGTTTTTAAATATTGTCTTAAAGTATATGAAAACATTGCGGTCAAATGTATATACAGTGATCAATTAATTTCTATATATAGTTCAAGCCATCCTCTCAGTATTACGATATGATTTATTGGCGGGAGTTAAAAACTGAAATTGATTATTTGGATTTACCATCTCTGACAAGGAAGATTGTTCAAATATGAGTAAGATTAGATGAAATATAAAATATCTTACTTCTTCTACAAAATAATTTGTTCTTGTTCCACGTGGTTAAAAAATATCCATTTTGTTAAGTATTTTATAGATTACAAATAGAAATAGCCAAAACCTGATAAATTAATGAGTATTTTTCTAAACCCAACCATCAAGACATAAAAAAACACTTTTTTTATTAGCTAATTTATATTGTTAATGTCATCTGCAAGATTGAAAATAAAATTTCATTATTAATCTAGGCGGCGGCGTCGTGTATTTGGAATTGTTTTAGTAAATGTAGGTCGGTACATCAAATCATATACATTCTTTCGTAAAACCTACGTTCTATTAACTTTATATAGATTTAGCAAACCCTTATTTGAAGAATAAACTAATAAAGATATTTAACTCTTTTTAATTTTCTATCAATTTCATCCGAAAATATTCTGGTATTTTCACTGTTCCGTAGTTCTTGCTCATTGAGAAGGTCATGAGACCTATCAAAAATGTTGGGGACAGTTGCAGGCGGCATCCATTTTTGTGCGTATCCCACTGAAGTTAAACCTCTGGATTTTTATTGCCGTGTTTTCATTCAGAAAAAAAATGTCGATTTAAAAAAAGCTGATATACCGAATAAGATAGACATAAAATTTCAGAGCCAGCTGATGAACCTCTCTTATGCTTCTTTTTTAAAGACGATTATTTGTTGTATCAATGTCCCCTTACACAACTCAACGGAGAGTTACTTCCTCGACACTATCGTATCAGTAAGCCGGGCACAGTATAAACTTGATACATCATTATTTTGGCATACCAAGCAATCTTTCCTTACATGATGTGGTTACTCCTAAGTAGGGAAAATAATATAAATAATGATAATAATCAGAAATATTCAAAATACAAGGCTTTAGTCTTTTCCATAGTCAGTTTTTATGATAGCAGTGCCTTAAGCAGCACAATTTGTTGTAACTTTACAGGCAAAACGGAATTATACCAGAAAACGTTTTTTTTCTATTATTATTATAAAGTTGTTTTTAAAGTAACAAAATACAAAAAAGAGTACTAATTTAAAGCGTCATTGGTTCTGATTTTTTTTAAATATAGCGAACAGCCTATGCTAAATTAAAACTATGTTTGACGGAAATATAGTTAAAAAGAGTCTGATTAAAGAATGAAAGTTCCGTTATTCCCACCAATGGAAATTCATGTTGCGATGTTTTTTGATGCATGCATAGAGATTTCCTCTTTTATTTTGTGATGATTTGCCATTGATTGGTAGACGACAAGGCACCAGTAACACCTAGATAGAAATAAAACATTAGATTTGATAGTAGGCGGAATGCTGCTCAAATTTTCGTAACAAGCTTTACACCTTATGGTCCTGACATGTGTTTCGTATTGTAAATATTTTGACATGAATTATACCTTTCAAGTGAATCCAGTTTCAGACTGATTCTCAACAGCAAACTTTGGAAGTTTGATATAGTTTTACCCACAATGCATTTAAATCGTCTATCGAAATCGTTTGTGTTATTTTAATTTTTTATACGCACGTTTTGATACCTTAACTAAACAACGAATGTCTTCAACCAAACTGCTTAGTAAATCAGCAAAATAATATTAAAAAAATCGCAACATTTGAGATTTTTAGTGCGTCCTGTCAAATGTACCCACCCACATTGTCGAGAACCAGATTTCCATGTATACGCATTACGGTTAAGACGAATACATTTTTTAATTTTTGTATGATTTTAATTTCTTAAAATGACCAGCCAACATCCATTAATGCAAAACCTAGAAAAAGACAAATACTATTTAGACACCTCACAAACTTGTTTCTTATCAAAAAGAACAAAAAGCAGTAACGCTTTATCATCTCCCGCCGATGGAACCGGGAGGGGGATATTGTTTTAGCGTTGTCCATCCGTCCGTCCTTCGGTCCGAATTTCGTTTCCGCGCTATTTCTTGGCAACTACTGACTGGATTTCAATAAAACCTTGCGGGAACTTTTAATGCCAAAAGGAGATGCGCATATCCTCGGCATGTTCTTGTTGGACCCTTCAACACAGATTCATGGCCCTTGATAAGTTATTCAATATGTATACAGAGTAACATTCGTTTCCGCGCTATTTCTAGACAACTTCCTACTGGATTTCAACGAAACTGTTTGGGAACTATCAATACCAAAAGGAGATGCGCGTGTCATTGGCATGTCTCGGTCAGACCATTTAACACATAGTCATGGCCTCTCTGAATAGTATTTCGTTTCTGCAACTACTGAAAGGATTCAACGAAACTTTGTGGGAACTTTCAATACCACAAGGAGATGCGCATTTCCTTGGCTTATTCTTATTTGACACTTCAACACAGAGGTTAGGGCCTTGATAAGCTTTTCAGTATGTAATCCGAATAACATAAGTTTCTGCGCTTTTTCTCGGCAACAGCTTACTGGACTTCAACGAAACTTTATGGAAACCATCATTACCAAAAGGAGATGTGCATATCATTGGAATGTCCCAGTCGGACCATTTAACACAGAGTTTTAGCCCCTGAATAGTTATTCACTATGTATAAAGAAAAACATTTTTTCTTGAAGCTAACGATGAAAATTTAGTGTGTATTTTAAAATGAATGACCAAAAATGGAATTATCACTCCTGATCAGTGGTTTGACCAAAATTTGAAAATAAAGAAACAAGAGTGTGTTATTCATCATCGAGAGGGTTATTTTCAAAATGGGGATGTTTCATGAAACTTGGATGTTGCGTTCTATTTGTCATTGCTGTATCAAAAAATAACAGTCTTGAAAAAAAGTTAAACATTCAAATATAAAAATAGCTGTTTCAAAAAATTGTACCATGATTTTCTCAGAATTGTATAAATTTCTTGCATAAAGAAAGCTCGGTTTACCAACAAATGCTTCTGTTCGCAACTCCTCCATCATTTTGCATGCAGTTTTCACCACACTTACACATAATGATTACAACATTTGCTGCAGGGCAAATTGTCAGGATTATGAGATGGCATCAAGGATTTGTTGCCTTTCGATGATTTGTATAATTATTATACAAATGTTTCTGTGCGCAACTCCTCCTACATTTTGTATGCGATTTCCACAAAACTTTCACAGAATGTTTATCAACATAAACTGCAGTGCATATTATCACTTTTTGCGACTGCACAATTTTTGCTCTTTAATCAAGATGATAACCACAAAGTCATTTTTTGAAAAACCTATTACTGATTTTTTCCTCGATTTTGTGTCGCCTTTTCGAAGAAACGGCGATATATAGGGATCGCTTTGTCCGTCGGTCACGAAAACTTAAACGTTGGCTATACCTTTGCCATTTCTTAATATTTCCTCATCAATCTTTCAAATTATATTGCTTGCGAAAACAGGGTCGTGAAGATGCCAAAATCTTAAGGTCAAGGTCACATTTGACATAGTTATGCCCCTTGTTGTACTTGGATTGTGTCAGAAAAACCTAATATTGGCTGTTAAGGTCCATATTTCAGAAACTATCAAAGCTACTTAGTTCAAATAAAGAATACATGTTCACTATGAAAATGCAACACCATTTCTCAAGGGCAGATAACCCTCAATTTTATTTTTGAAAAGATATGCCTTTTTTCAACTAAAAATTTCTTGGTTAACCTTTTTGTCAATGTCCATTTCTCAAAAAGTGTCAAAGATATTCCATGCAAACTTGGAGTACTTGATCACCAGCAAAGATTGTTGGTACCCATGTCCCTGGGTCAAAGCCTGCCCCACCCCCAGGGGTCACTTGATTTTGCTTTTACTTATATAAAGGAAAAAAACTTCTTAAGACTAGAAATGAAAAATTAACTGACATGAGATGGGTAAGTACTTCCCCCCTCCTCCCACACCCCCTCTACATGGGGACCCCCCCCCCTTACCCCCCCCCCCCTCCCGCTCCCTCCCCCAATTTTTTTCTTTCATTATTTTTTGTTTTGTTTAAATATGTAGATACTCGACTACCCCCACCCCCACATCCCCTGTATGGGGACCCTCCCCCCGACCGTGTTACCCCCCCAAAAAAAAATTGTTTTCATTCCTTTTTTTTAATTTGTAGGTCTGAAGTTACTTGACTCCCCCGCTCCATGGGGACTCTCCTTACTCCTCCTCCCTCCCACGTTACCCCCCCCCCCCAATTTTTTTCTTTCATTATTTTTTTTTAATATGTAGGTACTTGACTACCCCATCTACCCTGTATGGGGAAACCCCCCCCCCCCACCGTGTTACAAAAAAAATCATTTCTTTTTTTAAAATATGTAGGTCTGAAAAAAGTTGACTCCCCCTCTGCATGGAGACCCCCTTACCCCTTACGTAAACCCCCTCCACCAATATTTTTTTTTCATTATTCTTTTAAATATGTAGATACTTGACCTCCACCCCACCCCATCAGACCCTTCCCCACCCCACCTCCCACACAAGAATTTTTTTTCATCTTATATGACTAGGCACTTGCCCTCCCACACTCAACTTTTTTTCACTTGGGGCTCTTGTTGAACTTGGCTTATAATTTATTATCCAGCTCTGAGAAAAGTGGAGCGTGCTGTCTGCAGATAGGTCTTGTTGTACTTGGACTAGCATGCTGTCTTTTCCAGCAGGCTCTTGTTTACCTTTTTAGTTATTCTAACAAAGTATCCAAGGGCGACACAAGTGTTCAACTGGACACCCATATAGTCTTTATATGCAAATTCTGACTTTTCCCTTTCTTCAGACAACCACCGATCGGCCGGGGATATTGTCTGTGACAGAGTCTTGTTGTTATACATTCTGACGCGCCATTTTGAGGTACCAGTACTGTCCGAAACATCATAGTAAACCAAACATCTCTGTTGTTTCTTTATTTTATTTATTTCTTGGCCAGTTCTAAGATTATATAATGTTTGACTTCAAATGTGTACCTGTACTCCGTGTAATTTGACGATTAACTCTAAAACACAATAAAAGAAGGTACTCCCTTGACAAAGATATTTCTGTTTAAAGGATGCTGAGTTTTTCAAGCGTTTTGTACATTGGAATTCAATCGAAAGTCGTTCATTCTATCACAGTGGGGAATCACGTGACTTTGTTTATGCTCGATGCACGGATAATGGCGGCCGAAAGTCGTCGGTTAGTTTGGGGTTTTCAAGAATGGGTTTTAGCATGCTGCCTTCTACTTCTAGAGACGTAGCCTATCATATGCGGACTAGAATCTGTGTAAGTCGGTTCCATTCATGCCACACAGAACTGCACCATTATCCGTGCATCGAACCTAAACAAAGTCACGTGATTCCCCACCGTGAATGTTTTAAATCATTGTTAAAAGAGGTTCTTTTATCTAAATATATGAACGAAGTATTCGTTCCATTGATACTGGCTTAAGTTCCATTTATGTTTAACAGGTTTCTTTTAATTTTGAAAATCTTATGTCTTGTAGGAATGGTGTGAAGCCATTAGTCAATATTTTCAAATTGAAATAAGAGACCTGTTTTGAGTTTCCATTACATTTGAACGAATTTAATGTATTTTCTTCCTACCAGACTTATTCAGAAATGTCAAATAAATAATTCCACTTCCAATTTACGATAAGCTTACAGATTACGGCTTGCATCAGTACACACAGTGGGAATATTTTAATTAGTTCCATTGTGGAACTAATGAGAACGTTTTTCTTTAAAAGTTTATGATTTAAAGAGTTCAAATCCTAAAATAAATTGATGAAATACTGCAGATGAAAAAGATGGCTTATTCCTCTTAAAATGAAGGATAATTCATCACTTAAAGAAGAACATACATTTACAAATGGTATATTTAAAACAAAACTTAAAGAGAGACCTTGGAAATGTCCACTTTTATGGCTATTGTTTGTACTCATGAAAATATGCTTTTTATTTAGGAAACCAATTTCCTGCGATAGATTTTAGCCTGGTCAGATCACAACAATATTAGGAAGATTCCACTCTGGTTCGAGCTACCATCGGCATTGTTTCAGTTAACCAAATAATCGACACAAACCTTCTTTTGAGTTACACTAAACTTATTCCAAAGTATTTTCCCGTGTCCTCTTACAATACCTTTTAACATTGTAAAAATGTCTAAGATATATTCACGACAGAAACTTACTTATCTAAAAAACTTACTAGAATCAGTGTTTTACTTTTCTGTAAATTTTGACTTGCCATTGTAAATATGTTGTTTTGCAAAAAACATGTAAATGTTTATGCAATAAACTTAAATTGATTGATTGATTGATTTGTTTTCCTCAAAAGTTCACTCCGTTTAATACGGCCATACGTCTTGATAATGACTGTAGCGTCGAGATATTATTTAGGAAGTAGTATATTCTTTTTGTTCGGAATTGATGATGAAAGGGGTTTTATCATAAATACCAACAGTATAGAGCTTAGACGAGACATTCTATATTTCAAAACTTTATGTCGTTGGCTATACGCAACAACATCAGTCTGTTAAAGACGTGAAGCTTTACTTTATTCTCAAAACCGTTATTTTGCTGAAGTAGCGTGTATATTCTAGACTACATTTCAGTATCATTTTCTGAATAGAACTGCAAGCAGACCGCCTAGCATCCCTTGACCCGGTTATGATTCATAACAAATCTATGGCTCAACGTTAACGAGTTTGATAGAAGGTAATGATATAACAAACCTTACTACTTCTAAGTATGAATTAATGCACTTTAGATAGAAAATGTATTTTTTATCTGGCTCTAATATAACCTAATCAAAATGTATATTTGATAAAGATATATCACAGTTTGTCCGCTTGACTTTTATAACTGTAATTTCTGCTAAGCTCTTTTCTGCTAAGCTAAGTATAATAAGATATACAAGTACATAAATGAGGTTTCTTAGTTTAATTTCAACAAATCCAACATATCAAATATATAATGTATACTGTGTAAAGAGCGTCATTTGATGAAACCTTATATATTTGAAATAAGTAGGCAGCATATCAAATAAGCATTTTATTTATCAAGAAATATGTTTATCTATAAAATACACGATGCAAATTCTCTCTTTTCATGGTGCTCATATCTAAAACAAACGTTACAAAAAAGCTGAATGAAAGTTTGAAAAACATTATTTGCCATATTCCAGGGTTAGTCTTTCAAAAGTGAAACTTTAAACTAGTTTTTATGACAAAAAATTATATTACTCTAAATGTTGAAAAAAAATGATGTTTAGTGGCTTTCACAAATTTTCAGAAGACAATACAGAAAGACTTAAGTTATTTATTGAATTTTAATGATTGTAAAAGTTACATATTTTAATATGTTGACTTGCATCGAATGGCAAAATATGAGTTCGGAACGGGTAACACAGGCATGTGAATTCCCAAACATACGAAGTGAAAAGCTGGGTTTAAACAAAAGACAGAGAATTTCATTTATACCAAACATGACCGCATACAATTTTTAATCGTTTGACAGACCATCGTTGGATACCAACGGCCGATCCATTAACATTTATCAGCCGTGGGAATTTGGACGATATCTATCGATTAGAGGTGTGTCAATGACAGCTATTTCACTAGTTCCCTGACGATTTCATGAGGCGATTAAAACCAGTCAAAACGCTCGTTTTATACGATGTTCGGTATTACAGACAAGATGGCGTCAACCGTAGACGACATGTTTCATTCAGTTTGTGAAAAGCGCATGGGCAAAGCCATTTTGATTCTGAGAGTTTTCTACCCTCTCCGTTGAAGAGTATCAATTTTGTTACACGCGATTTCATTGGTCGATATTTTTGGCACTTGTTGCTATATACGATGTTGACAGATGACCTATTTTAGGTCTTAGTAAAATTTAAAACATGAAGGATAAAACCATTTCAAAACGCGACTGGCAGTCCTATTTAGCTGTCGTTTTCAATCTGCGATGAATATTGCTGAGGTTATTGAGGTTTAAGTGCTGAAATTCGTTCCAAAATGACCGACTGAAAGTAATTAATCTCGAGTCTTTATAGCCGATGAAAGGATAGCTACTTCGACTGTAACACTGATTGGTGTTCCATCGTATTATCTTACAAGTAAAAGGACGTTCACTTTTGAGAAAAAGGTGACTGGAAATATCATATGGAAACAACCCCTAACCCACCTTTTGCAATGTGACGTTTTAAAGTAAATTTTTAAAAAAATGAAAGAAGACAAAAAATGGAATTATTGAAACATCTTTCAGCAAAATCTCAGCAAACTTCTTCTCTTTTTAAAACGAATATGTTTTGAGAACCCTGCACATATTGTTTATATTGAGAAACCATTCAAACGAAATTCATTACTTGTCAAGAATGATGGGGTAGTTAGAAATATCAGATTGTGTTATTTCTTTATAATTCTTTATAGAAATATAGTTATTAAACATTGATCTGTACAATATGGATTTATGTCAGGAAAAATACTCAGCTTTAAAAGAAGAAAAAAATCATATTGGTCGAACCGCTAGGTACGTATTGTACAGACAAATGTTAAAAGATCATTTCTTTCTTCAACTTATTAAGATCTATAATATTTGTTAAGACAGCGAGTAGCTCGTGTTTATGTAGAGTTTTTCAAAGATTTGTAATGTAAATTTGTACATTAAAGACATGAGTGAAAGTGGCTGATGATGTGCTTTTCTTTGGTCATATTCTGGTCATTCACACTTTTTCAGTTGTTCATTGTAAAAAAAGAAAGCAGCTGAATATAAAAACTGGCATTCAGTTTGCAGTCTTTACACACGTCAGCACTATCATTTGATCCCGTAGTATCTTACTGATCTATCGCTGTTCGTACCCTTTTACAAGATCTGTATTTCAACGAAACTCCTAACAATATAATAAGTTTTTGACTATCACAAAAAATGAGAAAAATAGAATGTTTGTATCCTCTCTAACCTACATCCATCTAAATTTACTCGTAAGGAATAACACATTTCGCTCTAGCCCTATTACGATATCAACTCTCCAAAATGGAAAGGTACTTAAAATGCTCATTTAGGTGCACTGATAAATTTGATTAAATGTCATGAAAATAAATACAAATATCTCAGTTATCCTTTAGTTTCATTAATGTTTGGGTTCATTTAATTTGCTTAACGTAAGCTTAGAAATGTTGAAACGACGATAGGGCAATAAAAGTTATAAAAGATCTTTTAAATATCACCTGAGACATAAAGTTCATTCGTTTGTTTAAGAAATCGTCTAACGAATTACAATAACGGCAACGTAAACATTTAACTCTTTGAGTGATAAAAGCTTTTATTATCATGGAAACGTCCATAAATCACGAGCCAGATTTATTGTGCAATTACTTGAAATGAAGGTATCTGTTTGCAAAATTATTTTTGTAAGCATTCAATTAGAAGTATAGAAGTTGTGAGGAAAATTTGTGTCAAAAGCTTTTTAATTAAACAAGATATATATAGAAACGTTATCGAAAATGCTGCAAGCTTTTTTATCAAAACATGTCGAACAAAGAGCTGACAATATGCTAGTATTTACATGTACTACGGGCTCAGTTGAGTGGTTGTTTAAGTATCGATTCACTTCTAACTGCAGCTTAGTCATCTTACAAAGAACTTCTGCTCAGACCTAATCAAATTTAAACAAAATGCTAGCACCAAGAAATAAGTAATCCTGCTAAAAAGAATTGTAGTTTAGCTATAATTTCTATCAGTTATGAACATTTTTTTAAAGGGGGAATATAAAGTTCTCGACGGTATTATTAATCAGCATATTAAAACTTCTCTAAATCAAATGAAATGAGAATTTTAATTTACCCGTAAATCGAACGTCAGTAGCTTTAACATCAAGAAAAGATGTAAAAGCAAAGGGAATGTTTCAAAACAAGTGGGTGGCCCAAAATTGATCAGATAAGGTTTTTAACTGCCATGTTGCTTGTTCTAAATCATAAAACATGAACTGTACTTTATGTAAAACAAACAAATAAAAACAATCAAACAAATTATATTAATTACATACAAATAATTAAAACTAATGATCTGACGTTTAAATGCTAAATTGAATAATATAAACATGTGAAATGTTCATAACTATGGTCAGTGGGAAAAAAATGTCAGTGATAGCTATTTAAAGGGTGCTATATTTTTTCCATTTTGTTAAAACTTTTTTTAACCTATCAAGAAACAACAGTGACCGTCGAAAACGAACAGTTTATCATCATGAAACAATCCTATTTTTTCTTTTGAAAATATTTGTAAAATGAAAGTACATGAAAAAATATATAGCTCAGTTATTCCTTAACGATCACGTGACTCAGACAAGTCTCCTTGTAAACAAACTCTTCATTATCAACATTCCAGCGGGTCGTAACTTAAGATGAGCAAATAGGATCCTAAAGGATCTTTCATTCAAATCCGTTTTTCGCTTTTTTTTTTATCTCCGATGCCAGCTTTCTTGAACTTTAGCTAATTGAGTCGACAACGAAACGCCATTTTTAAAAGTACTTGACCGATGCACGCATGCAAAAAAATAGATACCAGAAATTCAGTTAAATTTTGTTTGTTGTTGTTGTTGATGATTTTTTTTCATTGATATTGTAAAAAAATAGGAGGTGCATCTCGCAACAAATGTTGATGAAAAGAGACATTAAATCAACAATGAGGCAACTGTCGGTATTATTTCAGATCAAATGGAACCAATTTTATCTATTATATTTGGACATGCTGCCATTTTAAAGCAGTATGGTTAATCCAGTCTATCCACCTAGTTCTTGGTTGTTATCTGAGGTGTATTCATTTTAAAAAGTTTGTTTTCTTCTTCTACAGTATTATTATTTTTTATTTTTTTTTTATCTTTTTTTTTTTTGGCATGCGTCGATGCCGTATGAAGAACGTTTACACATGCATAGAAAAGTACTTAGGCAATATTTGGTAACACATTACACACTCCAGTAAAGTGATACTTATTGTGAAGTTTATTTCGGATACCGCCTTCTGTGTATGGGCAGCACCGATATTGAACAGACTGTCATCGGAAGCGCTCGCCGATTTCAAATTAAAAAAAGTTAGTTCACATCCATCCAAAACACCAACCTGTTTTTATTTCGTGCAAAAGTAAGTTACTGAGGCCCATAAGTAAATTGAATAATATTTATGTTCATGTATATTCTTGAAAAAAAAATCTGCAAGACCTGTTTGGAATTTGAGATTTTTTATCGTCTCCTCTGATAGATTCATATCAGAAGAATGAAAAGCTGTTTACATCAAGATGGTTTGTAGAGAGGGGAGAGTGTTTGAATGACAATGCTCATGCAGTTAACTGCATGTCTAATAAAATAATTCAGGTACTTTGCCATGTAATCAGAAAACAAATACAATGGGAATAAAATCCCCCTTAGCATAACAATCCTGTAGGTAGTACATACTATGTATTTAAGTATATAAGTATACATTATAAAAAGGATAGTTAAGTTAATTAAGTGGGTGCAAATAAGCTTTGTCTGGGAACTACAAAAGGTGTTTAAAGTTATGATAAATGTTAAGACCTAAGAGCATTCATAACGTGCATACATATAACGAAGTAACTGAGAGTGAGTAACTGACTTCTTAAGGCGTGGTTATTTTCTGAAACGATCTTAATCTTTCGTAACTAGAAAACTAACTGGGAATCTATAAAACTGAAGTTGGAGAATAAAAATGTTCTGGTAAACCTTTCAAACTATATTTGAATGTGCTGTATCTAGGAAATACGTGTAGATAATAAATTTAAAAAAAACTGACTGAAACTACATTGACCTATAATTTGTAAAAGGAATTCTGATGTACTGTTAACTTTGCTAGGAATACTGCTTGTAAAAGGCATTCACTGGGTATATTTTCTTCCATTCTTATTTCTTTTCTAAAAGTATGACTAATTTCAAAGTATTCAAGTATTTTGTGTCATTGAGCAAGAGTTTGTTTTTGATAATTACATCTGAATTATCAGGGTTTTTTTTCAATTTTCTACGAATGAATAAAAGAACTGTCAAAAGCATAGTTTATCCTAAAATACAAGATTACTGTCAGATACAATATTTCAACTTTTACATGATGAACTTAATATGTTAATATGTTAAATAACTACACATTTTGACCGTTTCTTCACATGTCTTTGTTTTACGTAAATCAAACAAGAAATATCTTGTAAAAAGATGTTCAGCGTAATACTGTACAATATAAATCCCCCCTCAAGTGTATTGTTTACGGATATACAGTCTACTGAACGCGCGCTGTTAACGAATATCCTATTTCCATAACATTTTAGACTTACACAAATGTTTTAGTAAAATTAATTAAATATATAGTCATATTAACTATATCTATTGTCAATTTAAGATAATTGTTCATGGTCAAAACGTTTCGGTATTTGATTTACGGCAGTATTTGCCTTATTATTATTATTGATATCTTCAAAAGCAATAAAACTAACTGCCCTAACATTTCCTTACAGCAACACTTTTAACCAGTGGCAAACTTCCTTCTTCAGCTGATGATTTTGTATCTAACAATTTCATTAGTTACAAATGTAGGTCAATTCAAAATCGATTTCAATACCACTAGGTTGAAAGATACAACCTAAGATGACCATACTCATTATTTTGTCAATTCGCAAGTACCCCAAACCTCGTTTCATTTGCTTAATCTATATTCTGGGCAAATGCTGATTTTTGAATAGCTGATTCTTAGTAAGGTCAATGTACTTCATTTCGGGTTTTTTCATACAGCCGGCCATACGAATTTTTATGTCAGAAATAAATGGAAAAGTAATGGCATGTCTTTAAAAGCCTGTAATTTTCGTATAAGATCTCGAAAAATAACTACTTACGCAGCGATAATCACTCATTTAAGTCACCTATCAAGTTTTAGATCGGAACGATACTACGCGTATTAACATGTCTTTCAGTTGATAACTTCATACATTCGTTTAAGATAATGTACTCCCTCAAGATTGTTTTCCTCTAGCATTGACATTGTTTCATCAACTTTTGAGTTTTTGTGATACATGTGTACATTTCCAACCATTAATTACTGTATTTTTACTGTATTAGTCACGTGAATACTGAAAATTTCGTATGGCCACTAAAATTCAAATTAAGCATCCGCCAATATGGGTGCCTTTGTGAAGTCCTTTGGCCTCAGTATTCTATATAACCACATCATAAGCATGGTGGATACTACGTAGCGGTGTGAACGCTAGGTTCAGCCATTTCAGATTGATTTTATAATCACAACTGTAGTCATAGCTTGTAAACGTTCTTTGTTCCATTTGTATTTTTTTCTATCAATTACATCTATGAAATCTCTTCGGTTCATCAAATATATAGCATTATTTCTTTACCATAACTACCTAACAACATTACGAAAACTAGGCAATATTTAATAAAACGATGATAACATTAGGTTATAATGCGGTTCGAATTGTCACAAAAAATCAATCAAACAAGAACTCTAGTATGCTTAAACATACTATCAACTCTGCCGTCATGGTTATTTTTCGTACACAAGGTACATACTAAGGATTAATTAAGACCCTGCTTCGGTAACGCCGAATTGCTTTCGCCAATGTCCGTAAGTTTAACACGGTCGTCAGTGTCACGTGATCGAATTTTAATATCTTATTATGACAACAATAGTGGATTATTCAAAACGTTAATTATCTCAAAAAATACATAGACCAAAACGTTATATTAAACGTGGTCGTCAAACCTTTCGAATGCTAAGAAAAAGCTGTAAAAAATACAAAGGAAGAAGTTATACGCTCAGTCGAGAATACTTATCGGCACTAAATTTATCACGTCCCTAAAAATAAAATGTTGTTTCTAAAAATAACTTATATGTATGCAAATTAGCATCCGGGCCATGGTCGAGAAGTTACAGAAAACGGATTCCGAAGAAGGTGTTTTATATCTGCTGACATTTCTGATCATAGTCAAGATACAAGTGAAAAAAAGGAAACAGCATGTTTTTTGTGTGTATACTTAAGTGCGAACATTTGCATAAAATGGCGATAATGTCGTATATGTCTTTCAGTTGATAACTTCTCACATTCGTTTAAGATAAATATAATGTACTCCCTCAAGATTTTTTTGTGATTTTTGCGCGTTGTCTTCATCCTTTGAATATGTCATCTATTGACAACGACTTCAGCTAGACTAGTATGATTTACCAAAATGACACGTTGTATTTGGCAAAACAAATGCAGAAAAAAAATTAAGTTACAAGCAGCAAGTTTACTTAAAATCACTGAAAATCAAGCTTTTTCATAGAGAGAAACATATAATAATGTTATCTTACCGCGATATAAATTGTGAATATTGACTTTTTTCGAGGCAGACAAAAGTGAACATTAGAAATGTCACTGTTGCAAGACGTTTTTTATGTTACCTAGACCATATATACATGATTCTTGCTAATCTTGATATAGTTTTGTCATTTTCTAAATTTCTTTTTAAAACAAATGAATTTCTAGTTATAATAAAACACAAAGTGGTCAAGAGTTAGACCAAACAATTAGTGCCTACTGATTCAATAGGTTTAATGTTCTTTTGTAACTGAACAAGTACTAAGCTCCCAAAGCTAAACGCAAACTCAAGAGAAAGAAAAATTTTCAGTTCACCAGAAGTGATGTGTAAACAGTTCCAACTACTCTACCAACGAGACGATACAAAATGATCATCAATTCAACAGGTTTGATAATTAATTGACTGTAATTAAGAATCCTATGGAACAGCTGTGTCTGTAACAACAAAGGTTTAACCGAAATTGTAAAGGGCTACCTTAGTGCAATATTATCAAGACGCTACTTCATACATAATTATGTTTTTATCAGATTCGTATTATTCATAATTGGCTTACAATAAATATATCCGATTGAATTTGAACAGACACTGTACCTGATAATAAAGTACATTATCATTAAACTAATGGCTCTCAAGTAATTAGAAATTACTTTTGCTAGAAAATACGACAGACAGAATATATCCCAGTTGAATTTATCGTAACAATTTACATAAGTATCAAATGATTTGTTAAACCGTTCAATTATTTTTAAGTATGATCTCTTGATAAAAAATACTCGTAAAGGCAGATTCACGATACAAAGTATCACTTGTATGTGTTTGAAAGGTTCGTTCGAATTCCAGAACGATATAATTATACAATCGACTGCAAATTTCATATAATTATCAACTAAACAATTATAAAATACTTTTACTTTAACATTTCAGACACACTTGTAGTTTCTCAAAACCGTCGGCAGACCATTAAGCGATAAAAAGTCTTACCTATTGGAGGCCGTAACATTGAATGATAGGCTAAGAAAAATTCATCTCTAATCGAGTTTTTTTCATTTCCATCAAAAGCAAAATATATGTCTGTGTATAACCTGTGCCTACTGGAAAAAAATGTTAATAAAACATTACATTTGCAATCAAGATGAAAAAGAAATATGACAGAGGCAAATAGAACAGCAGTTGTATGCTAAACATACCATTTAAGTGTTGCTTTTTGTTGTTATATTTGTTGTCATTGAGAGTACATCAAAATAAAGCGTATCAAACCTAAACTTGCATCTTTGTTAAATATTATACCCACTCGACGCAAAAATACTGAAATGTTTGAGGAGTGCAAAAGTATATTGCTCGTTCAGTTTTGACAAGTGACCCCTAGAGTAAGTCAAATGATAAATCTAGGGACATGATGTTAAAACTTGTGTTAAACTTCTAAAATTTTACTTGCGATGTTTTAGATATCTGGCTCAGTACAGAATATATGACCTCTGGTCAATGACAAATGGTTTCTCATGGAGGTTCACAAAAATTTATTACATACTAAATTTCAGAGCTCTGAGCCTTGGTATTTTTTACACTAATATGGAAAGATTTTTGAAGATACGTTTAAGTATAACTTGAGATTGGTAATGATCATAAGGTCTAAACAATACAGATGAGGTTTATTAGAAGGTAAATAATTTATAATATAATAAATTTCAGATTTCTTGATCTTGTGATCTCAGATCATTAATAACATACAAGTACATAATTTGTCTCTTAGCTGAACCAATACCAGAGTAAGAGAAAGTTATAGAAATATAGGAGTTCAGTTTCCTTTTGGAATAAGCTTTATCTATTACGCAAGTTAAAGATATTCTTCTTAACCGAACATTTACATGAGCGAAGGAAATCAAAGCGACTGACTCAAAGGTGGGCCGACGATGAAAAAAAAGAAAATGTTTATACATCTAGAAATTCTTGTTGAAATTGTGAAGTAAATATCTAAACTAAGTTATTGACTCATTTTTGTTACAGAAAAACATCACAATATCAAGTTTTACACACTTTTTACGGAAAAAAATTACCCTGTTAGTCACGGGATAGATACTTAAGTAATATCATTATTTTTGACAATTTTTGATATCTAGTCTCCGCTCAATGGTGTAGATCGTAGTACAATATTTTACTGACCGAAAGGGCACGGATTCGAATCCTAGTAAAATCAAAACATTTGTTTTCAGTTTTCATGATGTATAAAAGCATAACGTTATGGTTTTTTTTCTATAGTATATTAACTTGTCTTAGATTTTAAAGAAAAAAAGTCAGCCTAATTCTGTAAGGCATTCGATTTAATACTGTGGCAGTGTTATTGAATGTCTTCCAAGTAAGTCTAGTCTACACTGTTTGCCAAAATCATTTTTCATTTGTTATTTCTTTGTTGATTCTCACCGTGAACAACTAAATGTTCAAAGATCGTACACTCGCCGCACTTATTTAATCAAGCTGTTGGCATTACAACCATTTATGACAAGAGAGCTGACAGTTACACAGAACCTCCATTTTGTCCTTATTTTGCAGCAAATCAACGGATTACATGATTACAACATATACGTATGTAATGCAAATAGCTACCTTGTCCAGTAGTATACGTTCTTTGTATACCATCCAGCTCATTACTCTCGTGTACGAAATGCAGTATTCTAGAGAAGAATTAAATCAAAAATGAAAAAACTACGGTAATAAAAGTCGTGTGTCATAGTGAAAATAAAAATAGTCTGTAAACAATAAAAATTTACAGCATTTTTTAAACAAACTATCTTTTGAAACGTAACTGCATCTTTATTTGTGTCTTAAAAGAATTTAGCAAGCATACCCCTAGACACTTGATGTCAAGATGTATTATTAGTAATATATAGAAAGTTGAAATTTTTTGGTTCGAATGTCCTATTTCCAAGTTTTAGACGCAATTAAACTAAAATTACGAATTCCGTCCTAAAATTTCATAACATCAACACTATAATCCAGTGGCAAACTTCCTTCTTCAGCTGAAGACTTTGTTTCTCACAATTTCATTCGTTAGAAATGTAGGCCAAATGTAGGCGATAAAATTTCCTTTAAAGGTAACTGGTTGTGCCAAAAATATGTTAGATATCGGGAAACTAAAACAAAGCACATAATTATAAAGTTCAGTAAAGTGATTGTTATGAAGGGGTAGGTTACTAGGGCATTATCATTTTGTGGGGTTCGAAACCTTTTTTTTTTTAAATAAAAATATAAAACGTTTTGCCTATTTTTGCTTTCTTTCTTTCTTTAATTATTCTCTATTTTTTTTTTCAAATTTGAGTCTCCTCCCAATTTATTGGTTCAATTTCTAATGACTGCATGCCTAAAAACTAAAAGAATATTTACTGGAACAGAACAGAATAACACGAGCATCGCAGAACAGATGCTATATACGTTGTCAGCCTAGGCTGCAAACTGATGATGCCAGACATTTCATATGGTATTGCACAAATATTTGCAAATTTTGATATTTAGCAAGAATATTTTTACAACTGTTTGTTGAAACGACACTAAAAGCTCTGTATCAATATATCATAAAATATCAATATACCAATTTTTTAAGAGGGGAGATATTTACAAAATAAGAAGTGATACAGATATGTTTCTTGCACACTCACGCCTGGTAAACAACAGAGCTACCTCTTTCGGAGGTATATAGTAAATCGCTCTATGGCTACTTCCGAGGTAGTGCATGTCGCTAAATGTGAGTGTCAACAATGGTAAAATATTTTCATATTTTATATTTTTTGTAAATTTAGAATCGAATATCGAAAATCGAAGAATGCTATACGATGTAGATTTGATTAAAGTTTCCAGGGAATGTAAAGTTAGTGAATGTATCTTTCAAAGGTAGTTGTGGCGGTGTTTCCCAGTTAGCGAATTTAGCGTATAAATGGGCCGTTTTGTCATGAAAGTAGTGTTTTTGCCTCGTATTTTCATTTAAACAGCAATTCAGATTAAACAAAAATACGTTTCAAGTAGATGTTACGTCTAGAATGCAAATGAAATCTAAATCATAACCTAACTTTAGTTATTAAAGGAAATATATGATTATTTTTGAGAGACAGCTCTGTCGTGAAGGAGGTAGTCATGTCGTCAAGGAGATAGCTCTATGGTTATAGGATAATTTACAGAAATTTCCGATTGTTTGCTCTATTCAGTAACATGTAGAAACTTACAAATACAATGTCATGTTTATTGTATATAACTATGTAAATAAAAAATAAATACATGTTTATTGTATATAACTTTGTAAATAAAAAATAAAATCTTAAGTAAACGATTCGTTTCAGGTGACTACATTTGAAGGAAAAAAGCGACGAAGCTTTCTGTGTAGAAGGAAAAAGGGTAGATACGAGTATAACAGCTCAAAATGGAAAGTACCTGTACATGTTTGATTTTCTTCCCATCGAACATCAAAATATAAGATATATCGGTGCTGTTCTTTTCTGCAGTCATATTAATCATTTCTTCAATCACACCAGGACCACTATCAATTTCCATATCGTAACCTTAAGGTTTTATATTACGCACAACTGAATCGCTTCCATGTGCTTTCATTCATCGGGCATGCAAAGTTAATTTTTGAGTCCATTGGTGCATAGTCCATTGAGTCCTTTGCTTGCCAAGTAACTGAACTGGCCTAGACATGAATCTTTGAACTGGCCTAGACATGAATCTTAAAAATCTACCGCCAAACAGCTTCTTTCCTATCCAAAAAAACTTTAGACTTGTTTCACTGCATCGCATACTTCGAACGTCTTCAGTACTTAACCATTTAATAACGTCCATGAACAAAAGAAAGGCAACGTTATTGTTTTTTTCGGTACTAACTTCAGGAATGTTCTCTGTATAGTTCGTCTTCCACAGTCAGTTTTTCTTGCACAGTTGTTGAAGGGTCGCTTTCAATGTCAGTTTCAGTATATGGTAATGTTTCATCTTCCTCGCTATATGTTTCAATAAAATCATTACTGTTGATCTTTTCTTCGTTATATTGTAAAGTTCTTTTTGATGTCGGTCGATTGGTAAACTCATTTTCCCTTTCTAAAGTGATACACAGTTGAATTTTAGAGGAGACGGCGTAAATATTCTGATTTTTTTCATAAGTGGAGATTTAAGGTTTGTAATGGACCATTTTTCTTTTTTATTGGATTTTGTTGTGTATTCGTTTTCAAGGGTTTCTGAAAATAATTATAGTTCTTTAAATGTACAGGTACTTTCCATTTTGAGCTGATATACTCGTATCTACCCTTTTTCCTTCTACACAGAAAGCTTCGTCGCTTTTTTCCTTCAAATGTAGTCACCTGAAACGAATCGTTTACTTAAGATTTTATTTTTTATTTACAAAGTTATATACAATAAACATGTATTTATTTTTATTTACACAGTTCTATACAATAAACATGACATTGTATTTGAAAGTTTGTAAGTTTCTACATGTTACTGAATATAGCAAAAACTCGGAAATTTCTGTAAATTATCCTATAACCATAGAGCTATCTCCTTGACGACATGACTACCTCCTTCACGACAGAGCTGTCTCTCAAAATAAATATCATATATTTCCTTAAATAACTAAGTTTTGGTTGTGATTTAGAATTCATTTGCATTCTAGACGTAACATCTACTTAAAACGTATTTTTGTTTAATCTGAATTACTGTTTAAATGAAAATACGAGGCAAAAACACTACTTCCATGACAAAACGGCCCATTTATACGCTAAATTCGCTAACTGGGAAATACCGCCACAACTACATTTGAAAGATGAATTCACTAACTTTACGTTCCCTGGAAACTTTAATCAAATCTCCATGGTATAGCATTCTTCGATTTTCGATATTCGATTCTGAATTTACAAAAAATATAAAATATGAAAATGTTTTACCATTGTTTACACTCACATTTAGCGACATGCACTACCTCGGAAGTAGCGATAGGGCGATTTACCATATACCTCCGAAAGAGGTAGCTCTGTTGTTTACCAGGCGTGACACTGCACTCTTACTTCTTACCACATTTATTTATCTTAAGTATCAATACAATCCCTTTCATAATCTTCAAGTTATGCTATGGACAAAAATATTATAAAACCGAAGAAACATAGATAACTTCAAACTTGATAAGTTAGTGTTATGCATCAATTCGTTCATAGTTTTAAAGTTTTGCTCTGATATTTTTTTAACACTGGAGATAAATAAAAAAATGGCATCAGGCAGAGTTATGCTTCATGTGCACTGCACTTCTACTTCTTGACAATCCCTTTCGTAGTTTTCAAGTTATGCTCCAGACAAAAATTCATTATTGAAATTAAAGACGGTAAAACCTGGACAAGGTAGGGTTATGCTTCTTAGACAATGCACTTCTCACTGTTGCCAGTTATCTATAATTAAGTTTCAGATTACTTCAATTAACATTTATAATGTTATGCTCCAGACAAAACCAAAATAAAGGGAGAAGATATTAAAAAAGGAACTAATTATGGTTTTTATACATTGCATTTCTACTTCTTTTCATCTATTTTTGTTTAAAGTTTCAAATCAATCCCTTTTATAATTTTTGAAGTGATCATCCAGACAGCAATTCATTATAAAATTAGAAAAGGGAAAATAACTCAAAAACAGAAAAAAGTAGAGTTATTTTTCATTGCCATTGCACTTCTTCTTGTCATCACATATCTATATTTTAAGTTTCACAGCAATTCACTTCATAGTTTTAAAGGTATGCTCCAGACCAAAAAATATTTAAGAAGGGAGATAATTGAAAACTGTGACAGGAAAAAGTTATGGTTCAAGTGTACTATACTTACTTTTTACAATCTATCTTTATCTTAAATTTCACGAAATTCCTCTCACAGACAAAAATTTTGAAATTATTGAGGGGGAGATTACTCAAAACCCGGATAAGGTTTTCAGTAATACGTCCCGTTTTTCGACGAGCATATAAACACATCTCGTGCTGGGTTGAACCATCAATCGCTTGTTTTCAATACACATATAGTTTATCTATTAGGCCTACGAGGCGTTTTGATACCACGTATTAAAATGTTACGTCTATTATCGACCCCTTTTCATTTTTTTAAATTAAGGCCCTAGTTGACGTGATTTGTTATTACGAAAAAATGTTTGATTATTTGGTTAAACACCGATTTCAACTACTCCTAACAAGTGATCCTGGGTATCCAACCAGTTTACTAGACGAACTCTCCGCAAGCGACTCGCTGCTTCGTCACTTGAATCAGAGGTGAGGGAAAACCGGCCTTTCGACTGAGTCGACATATTCAATACTAATTTTTGTCCAAAATCTTGTACATGGTTACGAAATGCAAATGCGTCTCAGAAAACGCCTGTAGAACGATAGAATCATGAGCAATAATGTCAAAGCAGCAAAAATCAATCATTTTTTCTGGCAGTTTCATATGAAATGCAATAACTAAGGTCAGTTGCCTTAATATATCATCAGTTTATACGCGTCAGAATTATGAAAAGGAGAGCCAGACACATTACTGAATTTTGACAATATATTCTTCTTACTGCTTTGTATGGAACTTCCTCAAACCAATCATGTATCATTTTTTACTTTTTGTTGTCGATCGATGAACATGCATCCTTAAATTAAAAAAAAAACAACATTTTTTCATATATTAAAAAGACAGGTTTATAAAGGTGATTGCGTTATGTAAATATGCAACGAAAGGAAATAATACATACAATGTAATAAATGTCATTTTCCAAATGATTACAAGTCAAATGTTTGAACGCCGCCAAATGGAGTGGGGGTTGCTATAATTAGTAATGTTGGATTAAATGTATGGTGGTTAACCAAATATAATCTTTTTGCACTCTAATTTTGTATATGGCTGACATTTGTTAATGTTTATTGCTAAAAAAGATGATTCTACGTCAAGTCTATAGGCATTGTTTCCTCTCTACGAAAATTGGCTGCTGTCACATTATGCTGTTTTGGATTAAGGGAGTGGAATTAAAAAGAAATCATAGGCCTTATCAAAAGATAATATTTTTTTTATTTTCCTACCTCTATAATTCTAAAATACGAAAAAAAAAAAACATTTCGGAAAAAAATTAGTTAATTCGAACCCATGCTTGAAACTACATGTTTGACTGTCGAGTCCTTACTAAAAATAACATCGTAGTCATTCGTTTAAAATAGGCTATTTCCGTAAAATTTAGACTGGTTCGCGATCTCAAATCAAAAGACTGCTTGTTACAAAGAACACGCTGTGAAATCAGCTTACAGTCTAAAAGGAGTTACATCACCCCATGGAAATTTTTCTTACCGCATTCCAATATACACGCCGCCAGCGTGTAATAATGAACATGAACACGTTCAATGAAAATCAACACAAGCAATCTTATTTCAGTGGCTCCAATGGCTTATTACTTTTGTTACAAATTTCAAAATTAAATGAAATGAATGTAGACTCTCATAATTTCTTCAAAGGACTTTTCAAATAGCATTTTGCTAATGTCTGTTCACTTCATTTATGTGTTAATCTTTTTTCCTTTAATCTTAATTCAAATTTAATAGCAAATCAGCAGTACATGATTTTGGCCTAGTAAATTGAAATACAATGCAATCAAATTTTGCAACTGAACATCATAAAAGTTTGATAAGTTGTACAGAAAAACATACATTCTAAACTTTATAATAAAAAGAATTTTAATAGTTTTAGTATGTTTAATAGATACGTACAGATGTTAAAGGTGCTTATTCATATGCTGTCAACTATACCTTGAATTGTTTTTCTATCACATCAAGTATCCAAATCTTAGTTTTAGTCAGATTCCTAGAAACTTACTTTTGGTCAATAAAATGTGAATAAGCAGCTCTAGGCTCCTTTCTGTGATATGTAAAACAAACTTATTCAGGGCTAGGTACATATATTTCCTTCACTTGTATAAAACTCATATTTAGACCTTGCAAATTTATCAACAGAGCTATATTTTTTTTCATAAATGCATACCCCTTAAATCACTTACCACCATCTTGAGTGGCTTTGTCACACAGGAAGAATGTAAAATACGTGACGTTAAATCCATTAGCCAATGTATTGTCTGTGTATTAAATCCATTAGCCAATGTATAGTCTATGTATTAAATCATGGTCAATACGACACGATGTCTTGTTTCAACATTGAAATAAAAATAATGGTGATTTCACAAATCCCTGAAGATGAGTCTTTTCAAAAGATTCAAGGAGACATTTTAACCATTCGGCTTAAACACGTCTAAGCGTCTGGTAAAATAGTAAAAGGAATTAAAGGTCATTTTTATTCGTAATGACTCTAACGTTTACAGGTGTAGACGTCTAAGGATTCGCTATCGTTAAATGAATAGTAGACACAATATTTGTTTCCGAATAAAATAGAAATAACACATTACCGATGCAAAATGGGCACCTGTGGTCCAAGAGCACTCTGCACTTTTATTTCAAAGAGTAAGATTATAGCTTTTGATACCATGATATCAATACGCAATTACTTACATTCAAAGTGCAACGTTTGACTTTATTTCAGTAACAGGCGATGTCGTCTCGAATCAAGCATGACTTGATAATTCTTTTCGTAAGCATATACATTACAGCTAAGCCTTTCATTTAAATTAAAGCTATAAAAAGCATTTCTAGGTATTATGTTATCTTATTACGAGTTTTATTTAGTTTAGTCTCTTGAAAGGTATAGTTAAATATCAATGAACCAATAGCATCGTTAAACTGTGAAATTTCAGAGGAAGTCAATAGCCGATGATAATAGAACTATTACTAGTATTGCATTATGATTTACAACATGATTCATATGTGTACACAAAGTTGACACCAAACAGAATTCTTTGCAAATTTAGTATATTGAATCTGTGTATAAACACTTATTACCCTTTGTATCGAATCATATCGCATATTTAGCTGGTAGTTGACTAAGACACAAAGTTGACCTCGAGCACAGTACTTGCTGGTAGTTGATAAATGCCTTGGAAATTAAAGCTACCATCTCATGTACAGTTAAACAAATGCCAGCTCTTAACCTCAATTCATTACATTTCACATAGCGTCTGTGTATTTTCTCAGTGCAGTGTAGTAAAATGTTCAGTTCTTCATACTTCCCTCATAACAGAACGACCTTTTTCCTATTTTCTTTCTATTCATTAAAACGCTATCAGCATTCACTGTTTATTTATTACTTATGTACTGTAAAAAAAATAACTTTTACCTAGGTTGTGTAACTAATAGGATTGATAGATATGTTAATGCTAGGAGTAATAAATACTTGTCTTGAGTGGTCTTTATTCTCTGATAAACACACACGGTTAGTACAGGTATGAACAAGTTTTATGTGATAAATGTATGGAATAACAAATAAAGAACCGCTGTACCTTTCTAATACTTTTAACACTTACAAACGGAAGGAAAATGCAAATAACCAGTAACAATTTAATATTCAGCCATTTTAGGCTGATTGTATAGTACTTTTAGTTTACCAGAAAAAGTGCACGTGTTTACAGTGTGTTTTCATTTCAGTATTTCAGACGTATCAGATCTGCAGATGTCGATGTATAAAGGAGAAGACAGTTTTATTAGTAAGTTTTTAAAGCAGTTAAAGAATACACCTGAATGTATAGTATTCAAGGGCGAGAGAGCAATAGAGGGTATTAAATGTGTGGTCATGCAATACGGGATTTATCGCACGAGTTATTTGAAAACATAAAAACGAGACTCTACCGAGTTCTTACAAGTGTATTAATCCATAAATATAATGTTTTATTTATATCATAGAAGTTTTGAAAGTGAATGGTGACAGAAACACACACAGAAGGAGTTTGTTTTGTCCGCATACGCGCAAACGTCACAAGTTTAAATTGTTAATGACGTTGACATCACAGTGTTATTACACTAGTGTTATATCAAACACATAACACGGCTTTACTACATGCCCACGACGTCGTCTTTGATATGAATACAGCTTATTCCCGTATTTAACTACTATCTAAAGCGAAGGAATTTATCAATTACAGCATCGGTGTTTTAATGCTAAAACTGTAACTCAACAAACACATTTTAACAACCAACTGAAAGGTGTAAAACACTCCCTTTCGTCCACATCAACTGAGAGTTTAATTAAATTGTTACTCACATTTCTCTTTTAATGTGGCATTATTAAACACATGTCATATAATAGGTATTATTATCGGGGAAATTTTGATCACTTTATACCAGTCTACTCAAGAAAAATGTACACATTTGTGTTACGGTCTGGTGCATACCTTCTTATAATTGTATAAATACAATCTATGACAACTGTGTCAGGGAATCGATTATTTGGCTCAGTGGTTAGAGTGTTGGCTTTCGATGCGCGGAACGGAGTTCAAATCCCGCTCTGGGTAATACTGCGGGTAATTGAGGAAATTCATCGTATAAAGTGACAGAACTAGTTTTGACTGAAGCTTCAATAATGACCAGTGTCCAAAATGTAAGGAGAAAGAAAACACATCGATTTCAATGACTTATGATCAATTTACATGTAGAAGGTAGTGAAGGAATAATTACAACGTGTTCGGGTATTTAGTAACTTGGAGAGAAGAAAATTTTTTAATACTACAGCGGCATATATGATGCTATAATTAGTACGGTATTAAAGGCATAATACCGCCAAATAACGAAACTACAGAGCTATCGCCAGTTCATGCAATTTTACACTATTTCACACATCATAATTGGTTTCATGGATGTCAACGGGTATAAAAATACCAACTTTCTGTTACTTCACCGCCATTGCTCGGATGCGTCCGAATGTAGTCGGAAAATGCTAATTTGGATAATTTTAAGTCATTTTTAGAAACAAAACAACACACCTGTAAGTGTAATTTCATCATATGAATTAAGCTGCAGTTGTAAAGGGCATTTATTTTCATATTCAACACTTCTGAAACTTTTGAGTTATAGTGTTATCAATGAGAGTTTGTGTGATATTCGTATGTGAGGATTTAAACCACTGACCGAACCACAAGCACCTGGAACACTTAACATATTTTATCAATCTATTTCTAAAAAGATCTACAGGAGAAATAATCCGTTAAGATACTGAACTGAAATCTCAAATGAGGTAATAAATATCTTGTAATTACATATCTTTAAAAGCTTACAGTCACGAAAGTTTTAATTACTCCACTCAAATAAGCGGAAGACACAGCAACCCCAGACCAGGTTGTTGGTCCATTATAAATTCATGCGTCTATGTTAACGAGTTTTTGATGGGGAACAATTATATTACAAACGCATTACGATGATTCTTTTTATGATAGAAACGTTAGTTATTCCATGCAAATAGGTTTTTTATTCACTTATTTTCTACACGGATTAACCATATTTGACTTTAATGTCTGTAACTCTTCGTTTTGCATTATTACAGTGACTCAAATTATGCTTTGCTATTTTATATATGATTGGTACATGTTTTATATTATTCGTAGACACATCCCTTTTTTCGTAATTCTTCTTTTGTTGTCATTTACTATTTGGCTTATTTGTTTCAAACATGCAAATAACAAATGCCTTTCGCAAATTATCGTTTTTTACGACTTCTGCTTTTCCAAGCCCTCTGTTGTTTTTTTACAGTTAATATTGTGAAATATACCATTCATTCACGATAACTTCCATTTTCTTTTAACATGCACTGTAGAAAGTTATCTGTAAATTTTGGCAAAACAGAACTATTTCAAGCAACATTTTACCGGGGTAATGACCACATGTCCCTTTAGATGAAACGTTTGTGATCTACTAAACTGGCATCCTTTGATCGGCTAGTTAGATATCAATCAATTTTGCTTGAAATTGTAGGTTGAAGATGTTCAAAGTTTTAAGTTAAACGAAAAACATCAATTATATAAAGTTGGTAAATAAAGTTAAATTCTAGTCAAATGGTCTTAAATAGCGGTCCTTTTTGCTTTGAAAATTTAGATTCGTGTTTCTCTCAGACTGCTGATTTTGAAATAATTAGATCTCAATAGCGAAATTTTACTTAACCTTGTTTGATAGTTTTTAGTCAGTATTAAATTATTTTATTGAGCTCTACCACTACTTTGTAGGAGCAGAGCTTCAGAACTTTATGGTTATCTTTTGGTATTCATGCACTACTGCGCACGGTCAAGGCACATTTCTTTTGCAGACTTATCACACTTACTGTACATTTATGTTATATAAACACGTTTGTATTCAAAATTCTGAATTTATTTTTACGTTTGTACTTTAATCAATTCTAGGAACAAAAGAACTATAATGAACCGTAAGGTGACAGTCGATACATTGCGCGTTATTAAAGTGGCTGTCTGTATAAATTCATACCTTCTTTAGTGCAGTTTTCAAATTGTTTGGAAAAAAACATTTAGAGACCCTGAATGAAGGAACATTTATTTTCCCGAATTAAAGCAAAGGAAACTTTGTAATTAATCAATCGTAGCTGCAGAAATTGATAACTATTTATCGTATTTAAAAATCTGACATGATTGATTTTCACAGAATTATGTTATTAAAAACCAATAAAAAAATCTCAACAGCAGAAATATTCTGCAAAACTTAAGTCTCAAAACTTTACTGAAAAATGAAGAAATCTAAAAATGAATATTACACAATTTCTGGCAGACAACTGCATTTACAAGATAGTTAATGTACACCTTACTCTGAACAGCAGGAACTACTTTCACTTGAAAATGCAATTGCTTCATTGTTACCCAGTTTCTTTTCATTCTAGGGAACAAGCTTTAGCAAATAGTAATTCACTAGCATATTTTTGAGATCCTGCAGTAAATGTATTAGACCCTAATCTATACTTTCAGACACAGACGCCCATATCTACATGACAGTGACAACACCTTTATTATATTACACAATACTACATTATCTACTCTAGTCGAATGCTGTTTCTTGTCCCCTAATAATGAATAGATGTTTTACATTGTAATACGCTCATTGGAAGTAAGATTAATTATAGTTTTTGTTTTTTTTTTTAATATTACATTTACAGTTTTAATACTTTTTATTTATTGTATGAGCTTAATTATTTGCTTATTCATCGCTATTCAAGCCCTTAGCATAAATTCTATATACGGATTTTGCGCTTGAAAATTATAACAAACCTCAGCCCCTCCTGAATATCGTCTTAGCGTTTGTCTTATGAAAAAGTGAGAAACTTATAACATGATTATATTTTATCTTACCTACATTTTCTTGGATTAAATCTTTAAAGATGATAGGTTACATTCTGTCGTAATTACACCCTTAAGTAATTTAACGTTTTGTATGAGAAAGGGGAAACTAATTACATGTTTACATGGTTACCGTACCTATATTTTCCTGGATTAAATCTTTAAAAATGATACGTTTCATTATGTTGTAATGACTGGCTGTAGTAATTTAACATCGACTTTTTGCAGCACTGTACTATTAACATGTCCAGTTCTTTCTCTCTGAGATTTCAGATAAAAATGACTATTTGTAAATGTGAACGGTGTATTTTCTCTAGCAAAACTAATCTTCAAGGGCGTACACAACTGAAGAGTACATGACTTTGAGAAATACGTTCGTTAGTTTTTGTTTAAACTTTGTTTGAATAACCATGTATGACGTTGAGAAACATTTCAAAGTCTTTCTTTGGTGAAAACATTTATGGAAGTATGGTGTGTGACTTCATTTTTTAACTTACCGATATTGTCATTTATTTTATGCCTACCAATGAAATATAGGGAAATATCAGTGAGATAAAAGTGATAATACACTATTTTGAATCAGTTAATTACCATTTTGATAATACATGTTTGTGCCCGAACTATTGAATATTGGGTATTAATCCGCTTTTATAATTAAAGTATGTATGGCAAAATTCAATAAATATTAATAAACTGTGTAGACAAAAATAAATATTATTTGATTAAAGTGTATTCAGTTTATTTCAGCAGAAGTAAAGTTATCATATGTATTGGAGATTGTCTGCACTTTTTTTTGTGCGGAGTAACCAAGGTACGCATTAACTGATTTGGGGCTCACCATGGGGAATTTATTGAAGGCCCTGATTAAAAATGTCATAAAAAAAAACATTTTTGACGTGTTGGCATAAAATAAAAAGAAAATTTGTTTGTTTTTTAGTGGAAGATGGGAATTTATTTCATCTCGTGAACACCATATGTTGATATTTTCACTTGTGGCTGCGCCACTCGTGAAAATATCACATATGGTGTTCACTCGATGAAATAAATTCTCATCTTCCACAAAAACAAACAAATATCCTCTATGTAATTACCAATACTGGCATAAATTCTGACCCTATAAATAGAGGATATTTGTTTGTTTTTGTGGAAGAAAATTTACCTTCTTTTTCAGTTTTGTTATTAAACAAATATTTAAAGATTACTCAAGCAACTGCCTATTGTCATGACTGATACTGTATTTATTACAAGCTACCTAGTTAGCTCTAATTTGACTTTAAAAATATAGCATCACAACAAGAAGCGAAATCAATTCATTTTTAGTTACACGTAATTTAGGAATTTACAAGATTTGCAAAGATGTCTTTAATAGATATTAAGTATAAAAGATGGTCATAACCCCGACAATTAAACCAATATATCCAATTAATTGTTAAACCTTTCAGTAAGTACTTATATTTATTCTACTTGGCACAACAACATTAATTGCAAAAACTGATTGGAAACTGTTGCGACTTAATAGCTTATAAACATTTTGGATACAATATCTGGAAAATTTCACGCTGCTTCACCGGGGTAGATGATATTTACAATATCTATACGTACGTACACGTAAACCTCATGCGTGCTTTTAATAAAGCCGACACAAGAAAAAAACTCTGGATGTAGAGACACGAACAGGTAAGAGCTGTCTTTTCATCTGTTTGCACCAAAGCTAAGCATCATACGGAACTCAGAACAATATATCATTCTTGTACTAAAAATTGACACATTGATGCACTTTTGAATAACGTGCTGTTCTTCCTACCCACAATACACTCTCGAAAAATTCTGTGGAAATGTACTTAAATGTAGAAGAGTAAAATTATTTATGTTTGATGTTTATGTATCTGACCGAATTTGCGAAGAATATATTTCCTTAAAAAAGATAAAGCCAGATACATCCCTCCAAATTGACATTTTACTTTTGCTTGGTTAGTATATGCATGTTTTTGATACCGTTTGATCTCAGGATACATTAGCTCTATCCTTTTATTCTGCCGTGAATTTTAAAAAAAATCTGTTTCTATTATATTGCTGTTATGCTGTGTTGTTTTAAATATAAAACTGTTGATAATTTCTATGTACGCGGTTTTAACAAAATGAAAGGCCAATTCCGACTAATAATGTTTCGACGGACAAAATACGGTCAATGGTTCTTTATAGTACTAGAAAGTATCTGTTTGATGTTGGATTGCAAACTTCTTACGATCTGTTGAAATCTTGCTAATTAAATATAAAAAAGGCTAAATTATTGTCCAGAATATATCCATGGGCTTTTAAATATTAATATGGAAAACACTTGTGATATAACACTAAAATTGGTAAGACACACTTTATATTTTGATACCGTCTGTAGCCTTTAATTGGAAGATGATGTCAAAGCTAAGGCACCATTGTCAGAACTGACGTTCACGACGACAAAGCTATATATTTTCAGAAATATAAATGTTAAATACATGATAACAATCAGGTCAAATTGCCTTGATGAGAAAAAGATAATCTTAAAGAAAGGCAGGTGAAAGAATCGTATTATGTATATAAATAGTTAGTGTATTTCCATTTTTAGCACGGACATATTTGGTCAATGATAAAACTTTTAAAACCAAAATGGTACTGTAGTTTTCTTCTTCAGATAAATCACTGAACATTCAATGCAGCTGACAATGGTTATGATAAATGACAATCGTTTGTATTGTTTTGCATCTGTCATTTCAATAAAACGAAACGTTATTATTGTTATTCAAGTAAAGAATGTTCCATCTAATTCCTGTTGCCATGTTTTTGCTGAGTGAAATTGTGAAAAAAGACTGATTTTTTTTTTTTTCGCCACCGAAGCCCTGCCACTCGACAAATATATTTAGCTTGTCGATTTCGCTTTTTCGCCCCGCCAGTCAAAACCCATCGCTGTCGAAAATGCAAAAACAAAGTAAAAAAAATACTGAACTGAGTGCTTTTTCTTGGCGGATGACAGGTCGAAAAAGCGATAATTCAGAATTTTAAAACGAAAATACAAAAAATATATGCATGGTGCAAGCATGTAAATAATTGTCGCGTGGCGCCCTGTTTATGTCTGTTTTGGTCCTTTCACCTCGCCTGCTGCCATGCAAAAAGACGACATGGCAGAAGTCAGCCATTATGAAATAATGAATGTTTGCTGTCAACAAATAACACCATTAGCTGAAAACATTCATTGTGGCGTAACGGGAAATGCTTTTAAGTTGACATGAATGGGAGTTTTGTTTCAAGAGCTGCTTTTCTATCCGTTCCAGATAAATTTCGTGAAAAGACAATTTGCTCAGTCTTGAGAGTCAGTAAAAAAGTCATATATTTACATACTTAAAAATCTAAAGCTAATGATATGTTTCTTAAGTGAGACTAGTGTCTGCAGTAGAGATTTAGGACTTCCTAACGGTAACGGTATTAACAATAAAGTGTTGTGTCTTAGTGACGTCATACTTAACTATAAATATTAAAATTTTATTAAAAAAAAAAACATTTGTTATTAGAACTGTATGAAAAGAGAATTAGTATTCTGTAAGTAGACAATGTTTCTGTAATATGTATGTTTTATTGTAAACCTATCGCTTACGTTGAGAATCATCACCCAACTTTGATCTGAACAGCAGTACTTGTAAAAAGTACTAGTCAAGGAGTTCTGAGGTTCTTTTTATAGCTTTTTGATAAACAAGTACCGAGATATTCCTTTTTATTACAGCACATACATCTGAAGTTTGTACTTATCAGTAAAAAAGAAAATACTGTTAACTATGAAAAATACTGGTGCATTGTTTATATTGTATGATCAAAACATAATTTTTGTGGACACATGTTTAGTCTATAAAAAGTTATGTACTAAATTAAGGTGGTAACATATTCAACTGTGAAAATGAGTCCACAGCACCATGGGTTGGATTTTCATTTTTTTTCGCAAATTGTGCAATTTAATATACATTAGGCTCTTTCAACTTTTTTTCAAGCTCATTGAACGTTGAGCTCACTGAGACATAAATTGTGTATATAAGTGTCCTCTTAAAATTAGCATGTAGGTAAGTTTCCTTTTATTACTTGAAGGTCTAGAAAAAAGACTACAAACATGCAGTAAAACGGTTTAGAGGAGAGTAGTTTATAGCTTCCTTGTTCATACTAATACGCGTAGATTGTGTCAAAACTTTTCAAATGCTATTTACGGCTACTAAAAAAGATCAGGCGCATTGTTATGTATTCAAAGTATTGTAGTTTCTTCAAAGGCAAAGTTAAATCAATAGTTTTGGGGGTCAAAATGTACTGTGCAGTATTTTCGTGGTAGATTTTGTAAAAACAAAAGTGGTAAGAAAAAATTGTAATACAATGTTCCTGTGTGTATATATATTTTATTTTTTATATTTCTTAGAGTAAAATGCAGCCAACATATTTTGAGAACCTATGTAACTTTTGTTAAAGTTTAATATATAACAAAAGGATGTTTAAAAGCTATTTCTTTTTCCCCTAATCAACATATGGTCATCTGTCAATTGTTCCGTTAATGATTCAACGCTTGAGTCTATGTCTTGTTGCGTTTTACTTTCGAAAGCTCATACGTCTTCCAAAATAATGGTAATTCCACAACTTACACAGATTATGTGCACAATAAAGATAGCGTTCTTCAGCTGGTTATTTAATCAGGGTTAATTAGATTGAACTTACTACATCTCTGCATGAATAATTATTATTACATTCTTACTACGGTGAACACGTGACTAAGAGGTCTTTATGGCAACACGAAAGAGTTTTAAACCTTGTCTTCGTGAAACATACTTTAAGTTCAAGAACCCACTGTGAGCACAAGTAATAAGCTATTTTATACATGCCATCAAATTGATTATTCCATAAGTTATATGTGAGTCTTAATGGATAAATAATATCACTATCAAATTGTATCACACCACTATCTGTCTTTATCAATGTTTTGAATATCATTTTGAGATGAACGCATTTCATGTTTCAGTCCGTTTGATGCAACTTCCACCTCACCAACATTCATTAATAAATGTTTTTAATGTCAACAAGAATGGGAACATAGCTCTTTTTTATTTTATTAATTATTGATATTTTTGTAGTTTTTAACTGTGTTTCATTGTCAGCAAAAAAATCATGGACATTCTTACGAACAAGAAAGTCCGTAACAGAAATTTGCAATACATCTTAGAATACACAACCCGTAGTGGGGTTCGAATCCCGATCTTAGCGCATCTTAACACAAGAAACCTGTGGAGCCGGTTTATGCTCCCCGAAGTGCTCTCATTCATAGGATTTACAATTTAGTAAAGGAGAAAACGAAATGTAGTTTATTGTGCTGAAAGTTACCCCGTATGAAATTGATTTTAATAACGGGTACAGAAATGGATGGCACGAGTATTATTTCAATTAGTTCATTTAATGGCATATACATTTCATTTAAACACAAAGTGTTGCCTTTATATTTTATTTATGTTGGACAATTGTGTACACAAATCGATCTAAAAAGTAACTATACTTTAATAAACTGGCCCAATAAATAAATAGGGTGTACGAGTTATGGTCCGGAAAAAAAAGTATGAAAATTTACAAAGGGAAATTACTCCGTAAATAAGCAATACAGAGATACGGTTCCGGTACACTGCACTTTCCTACAAAAAAATAAGGAATGAAACTTAACAAAGGGCAATTATGCAAACATACATAAGGGATAGTGAAGGTTTTTACTGCACTTTTCCACAATGAAATCTATACATTTATCAAGTTTCATGTTGATACCTGTTATTGTTGTTGACTTACGAGCCGGACAGATAAATGATATGAAAATTAACATAGGGCAAAACTAAAAAAATACACAATTGAGGTTACCGTTTTTATGCACTGCACTTCTCTTTAATGAGATCTATTACCTATGAAGATTTATGATGATAGTTTTTATAGTATTTGAGTTATGCTCCGGACAAAAATTGAAGTATTAAAATCAACAAAGGAGAATAACTCCAAAACATGAAAAGTAGAGTCACGGTTATTGTGCACTGCGCTTCACTTTCATAAGATCTATCCATTTATGAAGTTTCAAGTTGATAGCATAAGAGTTACGCTTTGGACAAAATCAAGTAAGAAAAATCAACAAAAGTTACAAGTTGATAGCGCTTATAGTCTTTGAGTTATGCTCCGGACAAAAATGAAGTATGAAAAATCAGCAAAAGGCACCAACTCCAAAATGAAAAAGTACAGAGTAATAGTTCCTATGCAGTGCACTTCTTCTAAGTGAGGTCTATTCACATTTAAAGTTTAATGCTGACACCTTTATCAGATTTTTCTATTTATGGTCCGGACAAGAAACGTGACGGACGGAACAAAGTGGCAACATTATGCCCCGGGGAGCTTAAAAACTAAGTTCAAGTTCTCCCGTTACTTCTATCATATTTTCCTTTCGACATTTTAACGAGTGCATGCCATTGACTGACAGTTACATAATTATCAACTTTTCTAAAGCAGAAATATAGTTCTAATGTAAATGTCAAAAAGTTAAAAAATGTACACATGTCTTTGTCAATCTCAACGTCAGTTATAGTTTCTAGTACTTTTTAATTCTTCAGACATTGAACAAAAATTGCAGAATAACTATGAAACGTTTGAACAAAGTAACAATATCTTTATATGGAAACAATTATTAACCTCAGTCAATGGAAAAAAAAAACCTAATTAAAATGCCTTAGGGATACACAACAGTAACTATTAATAATAATAATGGGATATGGTATCAATTAGCAAATCTAAAAATAAGATAAAAATATGAAGATTTTTAATTAAGACCAGTTCGAGTCTTATAACCAAAACTGGTATACTGAAATGAAATAGCAATTCATTATTTATTAATATATATACATCTGAGAAGCGAGAATCATTTTCAAGTGCAAGTGAACAAATGCAGAAAGTATCTGTAAACATAGTGATCATTCTATTTATATTCAAGATTTCGAGAAAATAAATTTTATCTTTAAACTGTAAATGAAATTAAACCATTGCGACTGTCAGTATTAAAGTTAAACCAAAGAAAGTATGTTTTCTGTTTTGTTTATATTTAAGATCGGTTTCTTGTTTTTTCACGCAAACACTGAGCAGAAGGTTTGTGTTGGCAAAATAATAATAATAAAAAAACGTTTCAAGCTGAAACAGGAGATGTGTCTTCTGTGTTTAATGATGAATGATTTAATTATGGTTTGAATAATTATATCCTGATTTTCAGAACTGGTATGAAATAGTGGAAAGGGTTCTTGCTTTTTTTCGAATATTTTATGGACCGTAAACATTTTGGGTGGTCATATATATTGATAATATAAAACTGCACCTGGTCTTGATCAAATATGTAATAACTCTTTCAAATTTTATAGAACTTAAATCGTAATAACTTCCACATCAAACAGACTGGAGGTATTTCGTTCTGTCTAATAGTTTCAAATGAAATGAAAACACCTTGCCTAACTGCCTCATTACTTTATATTAATCTGATGCGCGCCAGAATTAAAGAGAGGTGCCAACAAGCAGGTATTTTCAAATCTTATTTATTTCACAATTTAACAAAAAAAATTTTCTTAATCCTTATAGTCTCTCTCAGAAACTTATTAGCATTGTAACATAGTTTTGACTGAACTGTTTTCATAACCTGGTTTTAATGAAGACGACGTTACAGTTTCATGTAAAGTAAATTGTCTGATAAATCTTTTCAACGTTTCACAGTAATCATCAAATAGGCTTTAAAAGTTAATTAAAAAATGAGTCGTTACGTATAAACAAGCCTCATAGTTCATAATCTATACGAAAAACTAGTTATTATTAATATGGTTATTATTATCATTATCGTCATCATCATTATAGTTTTATATTCAGCTTCCAATTTTTAAAACTTTCAGAAAAAAATCATGAGACAAATTGTTTAGACTTTAAATCCATTAGCTGCTTTTCAAATCGCAAGAAATTCTTGTTTTATAATTGAAAAATGTTGAATTTTGGCTTCACGAATTCTTTGAAGACAGATTTCAAGAATTATTAAGATATATGATTCAACTTCAATGGGTTGCAATATTGAAACATAGCAGGCTTATTATTCTATCAATATCAAATTGCCGAAAAACAAGAATGAGAAATAATCTTTAAAAAATGTCTTATCTTAACGTTTAGTAAGAACCTCGTATAATGTCTCAATATATGACGGTATAAAGCCTGTTTCTGATATGCTCCCGTAATTTCACAAGTTAGAAAACTCGGTCTAAAGATGACGGTTTATGTTTATAACACTGTAGAGATAAAGATTACTATTTCCCATTCAATTTATATATTGAAAATTCAAAGCATAACCATTTGATAGCAAGTTCACATATATCATAAATATCTATTAAAGTCAGTATAAACTCTTTCAGAAGTTGCTATTCTAGTATCGTACCTGCACCATGCTCGAATGTGGGAAAGTAATTATAAACGTATAATGCGTCTACCTTAATTATAAAGTATATCAAGATAAGCTCATTTAGTGAAGCAACATGTATGATATGAAATATATACGAGCATATGGCTTCTGGAAAAAATAAAATCTAGACATTACATCTTTTTGACATTAAGTGAACTTTATGTCAATCTGACCTGAGATAATTATGGTGATACCGATTCGTAATATAAAATTAGACAGAAATGGCAATATATTTGTAGTAACAATATCTACTTGCCATTGTAATATTTCACAAGCCTGTGAGGATTCTCTTCTCAATGAAATTGTTTGATTTAAATTAGGTCAAAATAAAGTTATATATGATTTTTTTCATATTTCTTGTTGTTTCAAAATTAGTGTGTTTCGTCGTTTACTTTTTTTATAAGCATCATTTAAATCAAGACTTAAATAGGCTTATTTACAACAAGTTTTCGTTACGATGATAAAAAGTGTTATAAAACAAAGGTCTCAAATATATGTAACATGACGTGTTTGCTTAGTACACAGAGCTTTACAATGAGCAGGCGCGTTTTAATGTGCACGCTGTTTTCATGCCACTGTAAAACCAAGTGGAAGACATAAATGAATAACATTAATTAGTAATCAGCAAAACTTTATCATTTTTGTTTATTTCTAACAATTATATTAGAAAATACCTTTGAAGACTGATATCTTTATAAAAAAAAACGTCGTTAGGAAAAAAACAATGTTTTGCGTTAAGTTCTTTGTATTGCATATGTAACAGAAAATATTCTTGGAATTTTTATCATCATTATGGTAATTATGATTGCATTATTACATATGAAGCGATCTTCTGATGAAAGCTCATAATTTCGTACCATAAATCTCATTTCTTTGAAGTTCTTAGGTTTCAGCAGCTAAGTCTAGTTTAACTGTATTTCATTTAAACTTTTCCGATCTTTCCTAAATATTTATCGGTGCAGGACAACAGCAACTGTTGGGTCAGTTGAGGATCCTGAAATTCTGAAATACAAATAGTCAGTGTAAAACTCAGTTGATACGCAATTTTCTCGCAACTTCTTTGCATGAACGAACGTAACTAAATCAAAGTACGTGTTACTTCGTATATTCCCTTTCATACCATGCAGAAATAGAGCCTGGCTTATGAAATAACAGAAGTATTCATGAACGTATAAAACGTTAAAGTTAAAACATATGTACAAATAAAATTCAAAAAGACATAGATGTAAGAAGAGACTTTTTATAAAAAGTGTCATGGAAAATTTATATAATGTCTGTAAACTTCAGAACTGTTTGATATCTCGTAAATGATTTATAGGCAATACTTTATGTCTGATAGTTTTGAATGAATTGATCGACGAAAGGTTAGCTGCTGCAGTAAATCATCTCTTAGACGACTCAAAACTCAGAGGTAAACAAAAAATTACTTCACCGTTACGTTACACTTTGGCAATTCATTTCAATTATTCTTAGCTTTTGATCATGTCAATTATTCTTAGCTTTTGATCATGTCAATTATTCTTAGCTTTTGATCATGTACAAAACTAATTTCTTGCATGCAGCACCAAATGCATAAAAAGTTCTTAATAAGTGTATTTCAGCTTAAGTGCAAAAAATGGTTTTTCATTATATCCTGTACCTTCAAATCTGACTTCAGATTTATTTGAATTTATGATGTTTTTTTTTTTTCAATCTATCATAAGCTAGAATTATAATCACAGCTGTCAAAACAATTAAATTCATTACTTCAAATAAAGCTTTATATACTTATTTGCTAGATTCTTTCCTCACCTTTTTAAGTTTTCTTCCTCAAATAGGTGTTAGAGAGAAAAATTTATCTGACATATCCAAAGGTACTCCTTTAAAAATATATCAGTTACGTTTTAAATTACGAAACTAAAGATTGTGTCTTTTAAACTCTGAAATATGAAGAAATTTGACATTGCAAATTCCTTAAAGACAGAATCGTTCCATTATATGTTTAGGAGTTATTCTATACACATTGCTGTCAGAATCCTTACGCGCAGTAACCACACGAAGTTTGCCTCTTTGAAGGAGTCTGACTTATCTAGATTCGAAAAAGTAGACAACAGAAATCTAATAATGGCAACATTTATATTTCGTGTCATCATAAGCCAGTAGAAAAAGTTTTCAGGTGTTCTTGCTCTACGAAAGTCTTCTGCATTAAAACCATCATAATATTTGAACATAGTTTAACTTGTCCTTTTTAAACCAATTGTAGGTAATCATTTACGTGTCACATATGGCATGTTCTATATTAGTTTCAGAAAGCGATTGATTCAACAAACAGTTCCAAGAGAAACAAGATAATTTCAGATTACTTCCTATAAGATAGAATCCCACTATTAGGACCACCATTTGTCCTTTGATAGAATGGTCTTAACAGTGAGTGGTCTAATTAACAGAACAGACAACGAGTTTTTATTGGTGTCTGGTAAGGAAATATCTCATACACTGTCAAGTAGTTAAACTTAAATTGACGTGTTTTTCAGTGACATTCAGTGCATCCCACATATATAAAATCAGTTTATAATTTTTGTCTCTTGTGAGTCTCAGTTTGCTAGTCAGAATCAACAGGAAATACAGAATGTGTGATAGGATATATTTTAAAACCTTTTCAGTAAAAGAAACGGTTCTCGTTAATATTTCAGAACAACGTTTTGTGTTTTCCTAATGTGTAAAGCGGTATCGAAAAAATACACAAAATGTATAATGTAATGCGTTAACGGCTGAACATGAAATTTATATAATTTAAAAATTCCTCCTTGTTTTCGTAGAAAAAGTTAAAGTATCATTAGATATGAGGAGAGCACCTAAAAATCTTTCACGTTGACCGAAAATGGCGTAGACGTAAAGGCACTGTTAAGTCGTTCCTTTTTAACTAGCCAAGCAGTACATAGCACCAAATTTTGAATAACTCGTCGATCACAATAACAATGCTTACAATTTTATATTCAGCTCAAACAGTGACGTCTGTAGTATTTTCCCTTGTAATAAAAACATACTGGTGGCAGACCAGGATCTCTTTGCAAAAGCACGATTTATTTTCGATCAAAAAACTACTTTCTCCGCACGACCGAGTTAATTTCTACTAATTCCAGGTATTTGTAGGGAAAAAAAGAATATTTGAAAAAAATAACAAACAACTCTGAACACAGTTTGAAATACGTCATTAAGATAATCTAGAGATAGAGAATAACGTTTTCACCCGTTGTTTATGATTGATTCTGTGCTTTTTTATGTGCTTTGTAGAATCATGTCTCGTAAGCATGGTTTAGAGGTCACATTCTGACGTTTCCAGTTAAGAGTCTCGAAATAAAGGTTCATGGCTAAAAAAAACTTTGAATTGTATAATAGTCATATAAATAATAAAGCTCTAACTAAATAAGAACTCACTCATTTTGGTCTTTGACCACGTACAATTAGCCAGACCTCTCCACAGTGTTGGCTTTAATTGCTGGCGGCATCCATTTTTGCGTATCAAATTTTATTTAATGATCTCATATTAAGCCTAAAATCATGAAAACCAGTCTACAAAGATAGTTATGCGCATGCTCCGAATCAAAATACGAATTCATTTAAACGAAACCAAAATTTAACATCGGGTTAAAACGGCCCATAGTTAAAACAGCTCATGGTTAAAACGGCCCATGATTAAAACGGCCCATTATGAACAGAACGTACAGAATAATTTTGTATTCCCTTAACTAAACACACAAAAATACAATTATAGGGATGCATTTCTTATTATGCATGCTACTTTTTAAAAACTACAAATTCTAAAATGCATTTTTTTCTGAGAAACTCATCAGCCTTTTGAACAAATTATTAATATTTAGCCAAGGTCATGAAAAAATGGTAAATATTTTTTACGAATTTTAGAGCATTTTTGATAAGTCCATTTCCTCGATTTGGATCAAATTTACGCCCTCTTAATATTTAGTCCAGCTTAACAGATACTATCGCTGATTATTTTGTAAAACGTTTGGACTAAGAAAGGTGTAATAAAAGCTTGAAAGGGAAAACAAAACTTAATGAGCCTAAAAAAGCAGCAGCTTAACATGGGAGTTCTGGCTTCAACAACTACATGCATTGTTGTAAAAGAGGGGGAGTAAAGCCTTAGGGGCTTATAAGAAGATCCCCAAGATTCTACAAGGTATGAAATACATGAGGTTTATTAATTTGTTTCATTTATTTCAATAATAGATACGCCACTATAAAAACATTTGAAATAACTAAATTATAGTCAGTTTCGGTCATTTTGCCTAATAAGGTATTAACTATTAATAGTAGTTAGGTTACTAGTTTTTATAATTATTTAAGTCACAGAACGTTTAAAAAATTCAAAATGATCTTGGAAACAAGTAGATTCATTCTTTCAGTGACGACAGCTGCTGACCTCTCTTTCGCTTACTTTTTAAAGGAAGCCAACTTGTATCCGTCTTATGTTTTGCCTATCTTGTAGTAAATATATAACACATACCATTTATTCAGTGGGAACCTTTGTTACTTTTTCTGTATATGGTAAGATTTAAAAAGTTAATACTTCTCCATACTACAGTTGTTTTGTGTTTTTTTTCATTAATGCAAACAGAAAGATTATAAATAAAAAGCATCATTTGTTGGACATGACATAATTCGTTGCCATTTGTATAATTATTATAATGCCACACGTTTTCAGTTGGAACATCTTACCTTTTTATTACATTTGCAGAAACAATTAGCAATACAATTTTGGATATTCCGTGCATCCAAAACATGTCTCTGATGCATCGAATTAACACCGATTTAAGATCAATAAATGGAACGCCACGACTGTCTTATGTTTACAGCTGTGATGATGTGTTGTTACGGCTTTAAATTGTTATGCGTATTGGTTAAAATACCTGGTTCAGATAGTCTGTAATCTGTCTAAGAAAATACACTTTATGTCATATCATAGTGATGCTCTGTTAAATTGGGAATTTTATGTCAATCTGTAATGCAGTCTTTTTATCAGAAAAATATTCTATTGTTTTCAAATACTATGTTGTTCTGTTCAGGATTTACTCTATTATTTCAATTTGCAAATTCAACTTATTCATTCAGAAAGTATAGGGTCAGACTTTTATGTCGTTTTATCCACTGAATAAGCTGTTTTTTGTGGAACCATTATGATGTTTTGTGCAGTATATGTGGTTTAAGACCAGCGTATGGTTTTATCAAATCGTTATGCTGTCGTATTCACTGAAGGAATTGCTAAATTGTTCTTTTTACAAGTTATCTCATTGTGTTTAAACAGAAATTCGCTCTGTTTTACTGCATTTTCTCCTGTTAATGAACATGTTTGTCAATGAAACGAATGTGACGTTCGACCCACATAAGAAATTGTTATAACAATGTATTATACATTCTTGTTCATCGAACGAAATGTTTTGTCAGTCTGTTATGTCAGTCTGTTGATATCTGTGTTACCGTGTCAAGCAAAGAGTGTTTTGTTTCTGGACAAAAATTTAATTTGTCAAAAATCAAACGTTTTCTGTTGACAGTCTACAGTCTTCTGTCAGATATCAATATTATTGTTTCGTTCTCGTAAATTACTATTTCCAATTTTTACGTTATTTTGTTGTAATGATACGTATTTTCTGAAAAAAAGGCTGCATTTCTAGTTGACATAAAATGTCAAGTTTCAACAGAGAATCATGATTATGATATGACATAAAGAATCTAAAAAGATTAAAGTCTGTCTGAACCAGACATTTTGACCGGTTCGTATACAATTTAGTCATAACAAGAGATCATCACAGTTGGAAACATAAGACAGTAATGGCGTTCCATAGAAATAATAGGATCCAGTTTAATTTTATGCTTTGACATATGTTTCGGTGAATAAAGTGTGCATTGCACATGAAACCAGGCTATTTATATGGTCGATATAATGTGTATTATGGTAATCTGAAATAAAAGCATTACCTGAATAATCATCGAATCATCGATTCAGTTCAATACACTTACATTTTACTTAATAATGCAAGTTTTAACTAGTATTTTAAATAGTATTATGCATTAAACACCAGAACAAATAGGCTTAAAATACAGTAAATGCATTTATAATATCAGTTTCTTCTGTTAATACAAAAACATTTAAACACCAATATACGTCATCTCTGAAAAGCTCGGGAGAAACTTTTGTTTCTACGTAGAAATACTATCCAGCATTTATATGTCATTGCTAAATTTCTGCTACTTTTACCGTATCGAAGCTCACCTGTATTATTACTACTATTTGTTGGGCTAACGGTAACGCTTGACAAATATTTACTTTGTTTGGACATAAGTTGTAACTTTAATTTTGTCATCAAAATTCTGTACATAGCTAACAGTGGTGATAATTGCTAACATATAACGTAAAATGATGTGTTGGTGGAAACTACAATGAGCATTGGCCAAATAACGTGACACGAATAACGTTAATTGCCTTGTTTACTTGTATATGGGCATGTTCGAATGAAATTAGTCATGTGCATGCACGCACATCTGCGAAACAACGGAGCCTCAAATTCATCGAGATCCGAATCATTTTGTCCATTATGGTCATTTACTCCGTCATGTGAACATTTAGGTTGGTTTCCTGACATAGGGTCATCAAATCTACTACAAATCTTTTATGATTAAGTGAGGGTGTTCTTACATTAGTGGGTGTCTGTCTAGCTTAGCGTTAAGAAATAGAGATAACATTGAATCACGCTTCGTTTCCGTCCAGGGTGAAAAGTGCAAACAGCAAGATTGTGGAGAACAAATATTGTCCATAAGGAGAAAACAACAAAAAACATACATTTTGGTACGTTAAACACATTTTATCTTGCAATGAAACTACACTATCTAATTAAAACCCTATCGATTTCCTTAGAAATGGGTCCGAAATTGAATCTTTGTGGTACTACTTCGATCTTATCAAAAAAGCGACTTAATAAGTATTAATAATATACATTTATCTGCCAATATTTGTAAATTTGAGATAATTTTAAGCAAACATTTTGAAGAGACCAAAAGTAAAATACAGTGGCATTAAGCAAATCTACGACAATGCTAAGTTTCGTTTCTTACTTAGTCATTATTGCTTTGGTACAGGAATCACATCAAACTGAAAACTTATAAACCTCAGACAACTGATCGATCACGGCAAACGGAAAAAAAACATGAAACATATTTTTTTTCTTTTTTTTTTTTTTGGGGGGGGGGGGGAGGAGGAGGGGTGTCTGTGCTAGAAGCCATTTTAATTGTTTATCTTGTTCTTTACAGTAAAGAAGATTTTAAATAGTCTATCACTCAGTGACGTAAGGTCAGTAAAAGAGTTTCCAAGGAAACTTAAACAAGTAATTGCTGAATTACAAGTAGTAAGCAGACAAAAATAAGAGAGATAAACACATATTGGTAAAACCTATTATAGCTAAAGAAGATTGAAAGAGATAATTTCTACATTTGGCACGAACGAAACATGCATTTCAATGTAGGCTTGGTCAACAGATAAAAGAAAAGCAAACCTGTTTTATTCTATGATGTCAAGATTAGTTTTTCCGTTCTTTACACTTACTGTAGAGTTTTCTATAACCGGACCGTCGTCGTTAAATATTTAAACGTCTGGTGTTTGTTTGATAAAGGAAAACAACACGCAAATTGAACATCCCTCTGTCTAGGTGCTGAAAAAGAAGATGGTGTCTTGAACTTGTCGTTTTTACTATTCTGTATAAAATAATTAACTAATGGTTATCTAGATGTTTAACGTACTAATGGCAGAGTTGAAAACTACGGAAGCACAGAGGGAACATGGAGATAATAACTAAGAAAAAAATCTTGCTAACACGTGGCCACGGGAAATAACTAAGAAATAAAAAACGATTATTAATTCGTGGTCACGAGATATAAGTAAGAAAAAAAAATCCCGCTAACTCGTGGCAACGAGATAATAATAAAGAATACAAAAACAAAAAACAAATTTTGCAATCTCGTAGCTACGAGATAATAACTCAGAAAAAAATCGCTAACTCATGGCCATGAGATAATAACTAACAAAAAAATTGCTATCTCATGGCCGCGAAATATTAACTAAGAAAAAAAAAGAATTTTCGCTAACTCGTGGCCACGAGATAGTAATTAAGAAAAAAATACGAATTTTGCTTACTCGTGGCGACGAGATAATAACTAAGTTAGAAGCAAAATTTGTTTGTTTTTTCTTAGTTATTATCTCGTGGCCACGAGTCAGCGAGATTTCTTTCTTACATATACTTCGTGGCCACGAATTAATAATCGTTTTTTGTTGTTGTTGTTATTTTTTCTGAGTTATCTCTCGTGGCCACGAGTGGGTGAAATGTGTTGTTGTTGTTGTTTCTTAGATATTTCTCGTGGCCAGGAGCTCGCAATTTTTTTTCTTAGTTATGATCTCGTGGCCACGAGTTATTATAAAAGAAAATCGCCATGTCCCCTCTGTGCTTTCGCAGGAAACATATTCAGTCTCATGCAATTCTAATTCTAATTGCGTTTATGAAGAAATAAAATACAGCAAACGCATCCGTTTCTTATGAAATATACCAATAAAAACAAAACAAAAACAAAAGATATATCAGGGGAAAAAATGGAATTTTTGATCTAGCAAATATCTAAGAAATATCAGACATAGTCAATTATATTGCTATAATTAAACATTAACCATCAAATAAGTGTTAAATGCTTTTCAATTATCACAGTGGTTAATTTCAAACTGTGTTAAAAGCCTCTACTGATTTTTTCCGATATAATTGTACGGAACTGACGCATCAAAATAACCGGTAAGACTCGCTCACGCGATTACTGAGGGTGTTTACACGGTGAATGACAGAATTTCGAGAAATAGTTGAAATATTCAAGCATCAAAGAATTATACAGAAAAATGTTATCTTAACCGGTATAACCGTTTTAGTAGCCACAAGTCAAACATTAACACCAAAACAACCAACAAGACTGAAAAATGATTAGAAAAACGTGTATCTGTTTTTCTCATACATAATCAGAGATTTAATCACTATGTGCGGAAACATCTGATGTTATAAAAAGTACAGACTTTTGATTATCACTTTATTCGATAAAATTCTGTTAACACTGTTAAACGGTATATTAGTTTTGACTTACTAAAGGTGTGGTTACAATAATGTCCGATTTCTAATACTTTTTCTTTTAGTATTTTTAGTGTTTGAAATTATTTTTTGTCCAATGAGATGGCAGCATTTTTCAAATTTTGAAAGAATTTATTTTAGTAAATCATTTTTTAACAACCAGTGCTACTAACCAGGTAAATCGAATGAAATGATTTACCGACGTTATTCCGCATGTGTGCCTCGGAGGCGGAGTTACAGGGATATTGGGTTTTTGTTTACATTCATGCGATACAGAATACATTAAACTGAATTCATCTTTTATAATTATGGTTGGCTTTCACAAGTAAAGTAAAATATCCTCTCATTTTATGCAATGCATACATGTAAATTAAATATACAATACACAGTAAATAATATATTCGTGCCGCTGCTTGCAGGTGAAAATGCCGTCGGAAAAGTACAGTATCCATTTACACAAGTCAATATGATTATAGTGTGCATGTATTATCAAAGATCGTGTTAAATCAGTTTCACATCTCGAAATATTAGAACAAAAACAAAAATGCAAAAGTACAGCATATTAAAGAAATCCGAATCACCTAAGACATCAAAACTTGTGACTTGATTTGAACTCATTTTGTTGTGAAACGTGTTCGAACTTATCGATTAAAGTTATGTTTCTGTGTGCCAGCGAAAGGAGATTCTAATTTGCATAAGGCGGTAAAAGATCAGACCTCGCCGATATCGACGGAACATGGATGACAGGCATGATTTTTGTGTTTCGAGGTGTCAATCAAATTCGCGTGACGAAAGAGGGCAGAGACATGTTAAGAGTGTACAAAAATAATTTAAAACACTAAGCTGGTTAAAATTTATTAGTACGTATTTACAAAATTAAATTGGTCGCGCGGCTGCGCCGCGCCTGACCAATTTAATTTTGTAAATACGTACTAATAAACTTTAACCTATACTTAACGCTGATATCACTATTAAGGCTAAAAATTAAATCTATATCATTTACAGAAGTCGTCTGAAATTTGTTTTGTTCGGAAATACATGAAAATAACATGATCCTATTAATCAAGTCATACATATTTATATTTCAATTAAGAACAACTCGTGTTATCCAGTGTGTGATACACAGCAACATTTTCCGTTGTCTGGTGAACATTTTGTTGTATCTTTTTCTTAATCAAATGCTTTTATTCGTTTAAAAGATATGAAAAGATGCTACAAAGGCTTTGATAAATTGGATTCATTATTCAACAAACACTCTGTGTTACATCCCCAAGCATTTGTATTATAGGAGAACACAGATACGAGAAACCAATAAACCTCTCGTCAGACTCTGTATTAACAAGGCGGCGGACACCTTGTTCTGTTACAAGTTACCGAAGTGTAGAGCATGGTTAATATATATGGAACGAACATTCAAACCGGACATTTTTTTGTGTGAAATTGTGATATATACTAAATTTGTAAAATCACTAAGTAAATACTAATTTGTTTTGTTTTTGTATCTATCAGTGGAATAGCACATAATTCTTAGATGTTGGTACACTGAAAAAAAGAAATTTACAGATAACTATACCTTGAAAAAAGAGTAAAATAGTTTTATATTGTATGGATGTATAAAGCAGGTATGTTTAGAAAATCGAAAAAAATTACGATTTCTTATTTTTTATTAAATTTCTTTATTTATTTGTTTGTTTGTTTTCTTTTTTTATTTATTTTTTATTTATTTATTTATTCATTTATTTATTTATCAATCAATCATTCATTCATTAATCTATTTCTCTATAAATTCTTATTTATTCAATTGTAGTACAAAAGAAGATTATAGTGTCCATTATCATTTAAAAATCATCGAAATATTAGTTTTACAATATATGAGTAAACGTTTGAATTTTGGTCTTTTGAAACAAAAAGCGGGTTGTGATACATATTTGCTAGTCAGCAGGTGGGGTTAATCCTTAGCCTCTAGATATCTTAAATGGACGTGTCTTTCTTTCAATTTTGACTGATCTAATAATTGTTTGCACAGGTGCTCATTGTATATATATTCTAAACAATCCTCATAGCAAACAAAAACTAAGAGTTCATTTGCATAGAGATTCTATTCTTCCCATTAATGTAGAACAAGAGCAGTCAATGGAGACAGCATGCTCGACAATTTAAGCACTGGATAGTTAAGAAAGGGATAACTATTAAAAAATCAATTTAATTTAAGATCAAAATATATAAAGACAAGAATCTTCTCCATGGTAGGTGAAATATTATATGATATTTATTATTTTATCGTTGAAGATCCCACAAGAAATAAAGAAGTTATAGTAAAATATTATATATAGTATAATGTTTAAGGAAAAGTTTATGTTCAATGGGAGATAACTCTTTAAATATTTGTGCTAGAGTTATAAGCCTGACCACTTTTGATGTGAGTGATAGTAGGGAATATATATTTGAAGTTTGAAGTAAACGCCTCAAGAAATAAAGAAGTTATAGTAAAAAATTACAAGTTTTAAGGAAAATTATAAGTTTAAATGGTAGATAATTCTGGAAATATAGGTGCTAGAGTTATTAACCTGACCACATGTGATGTGGGTGACGATAAGAAACTTATATTTGAAGTTTGAAGAAAATCCCTAAAGATATAAAGAAGTTTGGTAAAAATGTTTTGCTGCACAAAAACTTTAATCAGAAATATGGACGCCGACGCCGGGATGAGTAGGGCAGTTTTTATTCACATTTTGATGATTTGGGAGGAGAATGACATGTAAAGCATGCCTCTTTAAGCATCTAACTTCACTTGAATAACACACGGATTTATCATTTCCTGACCCCAGTATCTTGTTATCTTGTGCACAAGGACATTGATTATTTAAAAACAATATCTTGTCTGCAAGGCGATCACAGAAGTATGATCTGAACAACGTTGTAGTACTGCTTGATTTCATCTGCAGAAACAATTTATTTTTCATTCTAAGCGTCCTCTTAATGGCGTGAGCAACGTTTTCATCGAAATTTAAGGCGTCCAGCTGATCTGAATCGCTTCATCTTTAAAAGTTCCGGCAGGCAGCACTTTTGTCACAGACAGTGTCTTTTGTCAAATTATTATCCCCCCGCCAAAGGCGGAGGGGATATTAGAAATGCCCTTCGTCCGTCTGTGCGTCCGTCCGTCCGTCCGAAACAATTTTGTCCGGAGTATTACTCCAAAACTACTTGAGGGATTTTATTCAAACTTCATACACTGACAGAGCACATTAGTAGGTAGTGTAGTGTGCAAGTCCAATAACTCTGCCTTGCCTATTATTAGAGTTATTCCGCTTTATCAGATTTACTTGATAAATTTTGTCCGGAGCATAACTCCAAAACTACTTGAGGGATTTTATTCAAACTTCATACACTGACAGAGCACATTGGTAGGTAGTGCAGTGTACAAGTCCAATAACTCTACCTTGCCTATTTTTATTATTATTCCCCTTTATCAGAATTACTTGATAAATTTTGTGCGGAGCATAAATCAAAAAGTACTTGAGGGATTTTATTCAAACTTCAAACACTGACAGAGCACATTGGTAGGTAGTGCATTGTGCAAGAACAATAACTCTATCTTGCCTATTTTTATAGTTATTCCCCTTTATCAGAATTACTTGATAAATTTTGTCCGAAGCATAAATCCAAAAGTACTTGAGGGATTTTATTCAAACTTCATACACTGACAGAGCACATTGGTAGGTAGTGCATTGTGCAAGAACAATAACTCTATCTTGCCTATTTTTAGAGTTATTTCCCTTTATCAGAATTACTTGATAAATTTTGTGCGGAGCATAACTCCAAAACTACTTGAGGGATTTTATTCAAATTTCATACACTGGCAGAGCACATTGGTAGGTAGTGCAGTGTGCAAGTCCAATAACTCTACCTTGCCTATTTTTTAGGGGTTTTCTTCAAACTGCAAACCCACATTATTACATTTACTTTTTTAAGTATTTCTATAACAAGAGTTCAACAATACAGCACTTTTCTTGAACAGAACAGAACAGAACACATTCCATACATGTGGGAGGGGACTTCAACATGCAACCACTTGAAAGTACAACCTTCAGGTAACTTATTTCCGGCGGGGGGATTAACCATGTGTAACATGGCTCTTGTTCTTTTTAATTCTATTCATTGACAATAAAACACATTGCAATATTGTTAACAAATATTTTGTAAAATGTTTCAATCAAAGTTTAGTTTCAAATTTGTATTTTCATGTGGGACGAAGAAAACGATAATTTAAAAGAGAAGCTTTCTGTTAGTGTATTATTAGATTTTAGCAATACTTAAGTGAGAGAGAGTAAATTATTAATCAGTTTTTTACTGTATGTGTGTTGGTTCAATCTGTAACGGTGAATTTATTTTCATTCAAGTTAATGTACTAAATACCTTGTAATGATGAAAACTGATAAACATTAAGTCCGCTTTACATACACACTGACAGATAACATTTTTATAGTAAATGTTTTATTGTACAACGAAAACACGACAAGGCCCTGACGCCGTTGTAAAAATGCTGTTCAGACAAATGTTCAGTTAATTGTTAATGATGTCGGCTTTTGTTTAGGTTTTATATCTTTAAGCGTATATTTTGATGCCGTGCACAACATAGAAGGTATAAGGACTTAATAAAATACAAGTTCTGGACGTTTAAAAAAAATAAATGTTACTGGTATGTAAAAAGCTATGTAAATAAAACAGATGATATTTTCTTTCCTCAACATCAAGAAAACGTGTTGATTGTTCTTTAAAACGGTGATATTTAAAACTTCATCGGCCGACGTGAACAGTTAAAGTGTTTCTCGGCTCAATTGATGTTTAGTCATTTAATTGGTAAATTTTCAAAACGTATTGCGACATTTGCAAGAGAAATTCACCATTAACCAAAAACACATTCTTCATGTTGAAGTTAGAAGTTGTCTGCTGATGAGAAAAATCTACAAGCTTTCTTCATCCAACCGATAAACTGTCTGTCAAGAAAGGGTTATTAATTGAAATTGGCTTTAACTGCAGTTTAGCAAAAATAGTAGTGTGAGCATTTACAGGACAATTATCGGCTTGTACAGTTATCATGTTAGCATACTTTAAGATTCCTCTTCATTCAAACAAAACCCTTAGTTCCGTGAAGTTTGAGGTTTGATTATTCATTGCGTGCTTTTGTGAACATATATATTTCCACAAGTTAAAATGTGCAACACACGCACGGAACATTTCTGTTCTAAATTTTTGTAAACGAACAAAAACAACAACAACAAAAAGCTGTCTTTAATACCACTAAAGTATTTTAGTCATACTATATCTTACAAATGTTTCTGTACAGAAAGCTGTGGCCAGGTTTCAGATATGGGAGTATTTTCTGTAGCAAAAAAATACTTCATCAATTGTAAAACAATTTCCAAGAGTGTGTATTTTAAACATTATAAGGACAATTTGATTAATAGGTTGCGTGATTGGAATTTCTCATTGAATTTAATGGCTTCCAGTTGTCCGTTCGAATTTAGTTAATGGACTTGTAAGGGTCTGTTTTTCAAATATTTAACAATGATATTAAACGTAAAGCTTTGAGAATGCAGTATTTAAAATTATGATTGCCATTTAAACGAAAAACACAATCATCATTTTTACTGCCATTGGTTTATAGCAGGGAAATGTTTCTGCTGTTTTTATAAAAATGTTAGTGGTTATTAGTACGCATTAAAACAAATTGGTCTGGTGCGGCGCAATTAAGATTTTATTAATGCGCACATACTAACAGTGTTATTTTGTTGACTAACTAAAATCGTTCGATAAATTGAGCCAGCGGGTGGCACTGTTTTAAGTGTCATGAAATTGTAAATTTACTGCAATGCAATGATTGGACAAAAACATAATTTTAACTACCAAACATCTTTGAATGTTATGACCAATTGTTTTGCCTTCTTCTGTAAATTATGGGATTTCAAAAGGCAATGTTCTCCTTAAAATATTTTACACTGACTTCAATAATTGACGCTTAAATGATTCAACAGAATAAAGTAACATTAACGCATTATACAGGTGAATATTTCTATTATTGTGTTTTTAAACATATAAAAACATTAAATTATATCAACAATTACTAATTAAAGACTGTAATGTATACTATAAAGTTAACTGATGTTATTTTATTTCCTTCAGATATATTTTTAGGATATAAAGCGCTGCGAATTGGTAACATTAAGTTACAGTTACGACATTTGTATTCTTTCGAAGAGGTATTTAAAGGAAAACAGACTGCTGATTTCATCTGAATTATCAGGATTTTTTGTCCATCAATATATAAGTTTGTGTAGATTTAAACGTTATCGGAATTTTATTTATGTTATAAATATTAAATAAATGGAGGTAATGTAGCTATTATAGCTAAAGAAAAAATATCAGATAAGTGTATGACGAAAATAAAATTCGTTATTATGCAATTATTATTATTATCATTATTATATAACTATTACCCGTCCTTTTTATTGGAAGGGAAACCATTACATGGCAAGGAATACGAGAGAAATTGAGAGAGAAAATCTTCAGTATATTTAAGTTACTTACTTGTGATTATGAACTAGATATTGCATGATGTTCAAAATAATGAAAATACGGCGAATGTTAAGAAATCATGTAAATGGGGAAAAAACAGTTTTATGTATTCCTTCATTTTAAAGTTAGATATAACTAAAATAAACCTTCTAGTATAGCGGACTTTCTAATCTTTGATTACGCCGGTCAAAAAAAACGATTTTCCCATGATCAGCTTTACACAAATGGAATTCAACTTTTACACAATGAATATATTTAGGTGGTAAGTTTGATAACGTTTATTTCGTGTAGGGGACAAATCAAGGCATTTTATTTTCAGGGTCACTATATAATATAATAATAAAACCTTAAAAAGGAAAGGATTGACACCTTTGTCATTTCAGCGTTTACAAACTTAAGTGGAAAAAGAGAATTAATAAACATGCATGATTATGACTTTTTTGTAATTTTTTACATCTATAAACTAATGAGGTCGTAACTTAACGATACTATATACTGTTCTTGGTGAATGTCTGTATCTGTAATTATATAAAAATAAGCAAGTATCATCAACATATTTTAGACACTTACATAACAATGCAGGGACAATTATCTAATGTTCTATTTTGTTCAAGTTTATACCTGTTATATTGAATACAAAGTGGTATTTATCTTTACAGGAACCGGATAATACTTACCTTGTAACAAATACCTATCTTTATAGGATTTTTAATACCATGCCACTTACAATTGCACTAAACGATACAGATATAAAGTAATTTCAGACAGTTTAAACATAAATCGTAATACCTCCTCAACGAATGGCTGTGTCAAATATTTTTTGCATGATAGTTTTCAACTTTGAAGTTATTCAGAGTATTAGTCTAAACTTTTGATAAACATTTTGCTGAGAGAGAGAGAGAGAGAGAGAGATGAAATAGTGGTGAGTGTAGTATTATACATTTGACTTAGATAACTGCTCAAACAATTACGATATTAGAAATAAAAATTTGGAAGGTAAAGTGATTGAAAAATGTTTTTCATATAACTTTGCTGATCTATATATGACAGCAAATGCGAAAGTTCTGCTATCACCCCTGCTATTTCATTTGAATTGAGTAAACGATTTTTTATTCTTCTTTCTTAAATTGTACATATTGCTTAGCGGTTTAATCAGTAAGTTCGTCTAGATTTAAGGCATCCCACTGATCTCTGCAGTTCATATCTTTGTTTAATCTGTAAGGGATCAGACAGTGAAGGTTTATATCTTGCAGTTATCAATGTATTTTATATTATGTTTTTGTCTGTACTTCATTTGCATTTAGTGGATGTCACATTCAATTACATAAACAATGGGTGAATTTGAATATTATATATGGGGTTGTATTTACTTGTTTAAATGTTGGTTATGCTCTGTAAGACATATTTATGTTAATTATATTATAATTATAGTATATTTCATATTGTGGATCTTTAACGTAAAGAAACGGAACTGTAGAATTACCTCCACCCAAATGTTATAAAAATTACTAGTCTAAGAATGAAAAAAGCATCCTTTACATATGGGCAACAATATTATCGGTAGCGTTTCAAGGGAACTGCTTAAAGAATAAAAAAACTTCTTAACGTTTCGGGATGTTTTGTTCACATGCCTAATTGAACTTTTTTTTACGCGATATCTTGTTTTGACGATGTTAGTTTTACCAAACCCAGTCGTGAGTTATACACATGATGTTTACAAATCAGTAAGGCTTCTAAACTAACAGGAAGTTTCAGTAATATGTATACGTTTAATCGGTAGTACTGCAATACAAAATTTGTTTTCCATTGTAAACTGTACCCTTCGTTAAAGAAACAACTCTTATTTAGTACAGAAACAGCTTGTAGGCATAATCATGAATATTCTTCTGCAATAACAATGATTTTCTTTATTCGCTTTATATGTAGGCATTACTGCTGCGAAAATAAATATATGTACACAAAGAATTCTAAAATAATACATTTTCTTAAAACTTGAAGGATCTTTCAGTACTTTTTAAACTCTTACCTGAAATCATCGATAAGCAGCAATAAATATTACCTTTTTAAACCTTAAATGCATTGACGGTCAAATTATTACACTGAGTTTCATAATTGTAATCATTTTCCAAGTTTATGGGGATCCTGTTACATTTCAGTCTCATTACAGAGACTCATTATATCTGTAATTTATTAATTGAGGGTGAACATGTGTTCATTAATCATTGTATTTCTTGTTTAGCAACAGTAAATAAATATCAGATTAAATTTTATTACATTTACTGCTAAGGTTAAACGTCGAACTTAACAAACGTTGGCTTGACAATTGGTAAACAAATGAGCATTCAGCGAAAAGAATTTATTTCTGGATATTTTCGTTACATTTCTAACATCTGTTTTAGAACAATAGTGTATCTTCTGAGTGTTTCATCACAAATGGCATGTGTCAGTGGACAAAAACGAAAGAACATCTAAGTCTGTTAATGGTAGTTTTGGATTTTAAGGAAGTCTTCATAGAACATGTCTGTTTGTTAATATTGATATATTATGTACATGTTTGATTTTAGAATACTGAGTTGATATACTCAATAAGGGCCGTCCTGTTTTAAAATAACAAGAAGTTCTGCTGTGCTATTTTATGTCACCCTATAAGCTATACTTAATATTGAACACGATGAAGTAGAGGATATAGTGGCTAAATGAGAGCAGATGTATACGTTACTAGACAAATATTAGCTTCGTTTTAAAACCATCTTACTTAAGGCTGCTCGTAAACGGGACAGCATATCAAAATTCTAAGTCAACGCCTTTTTTCTGTCTAAGAACAATTGCTATGAAAGATAACAGTCTAAGAACGTTAACTTTACTTTTATGGGTTGCCTATTTCCGTCAAATTTCTAGCTGAACCACGTGTCTACAGCACTTTAAGAGCTATCGCCTGTATAAAAGTTTTAGATTCGAAGTAAAACTACAATTACAAATCTGTATTGGCATTGTGTCTGACATTTTCCAAACTGAGCTTAGATATCTGTAACTTGTTATCTTTCTCCTGGCGCTTCTGAACACAAAAAAAACACATAAAACTCGGTCATCTTGCGTCGGTAGATGTATGCAAATTTATTGAAACTAGATCTTATGAAAGCTAAATATTCAAGGAAGACACTAAATACGTCACAATAAATCAAAGTTAGCAACAAATTCCGATACAAACGCGACTCAACTTACATTTATTTCAATATAGCCAAAGAAGGTTTTTATCTTGTATCTGTAAATGTTACTGTAAAAATAAAAACTGTCAATGTGGCCATATCTAACGTTTCATCGCTAACGGAATGAAACTCAAAGAAGATATAATAAATAACATTTAGTGGAACGTCTACTTGGATAACTGAACTTGTGCTGCATTGTTAGTTCTCAATCATTTTACTTAACAACGAAAACTACAGTTATGTTCAGAGTATATTTTACTATTTGAACAGTTACACGATCCAAGATAGCTCGCACGATCGGTAAGAGATAAATATCCATAAAGGGCGTTTAGTCTGTGTCTTATAATCTAAACATTTTTCGAAAAGTCACGGATGCCAAGTCAGAAAATCTTTCACCTTCTTTTCAACGACTTTGGACTAAGGCTATTTTTACGTAATAATTTTACCTTGGGAATCCTTTTAAGGAAGCAAAGACGCAATTTTTAACTTCATTTTATACTCTATTTTACAACTTAATATGGAAATTTCTACGCAATAAAACAGAAATAGAAGAAAACTAAAACAAAAAAATGCCTAATTTGCATCCTCCTTTGAAATTTCTTCGCCATATATAGTAAAATCACAAAGAATAAAGAAGAAAATATTGCCAAATTTTCATCCAGCATGAAAAACTCCACGCTTCCAATACGACCTGCAAAATATACATGTTGGAGAATTAACAACAACACACTATACAAAAGAATAATTTGACATATTTACAAATAATGCACACAAATAAACAAAGGTTAAAGCAACTCTACAAAACTGTAACTGAATGAGTTGAATATATAAGGCGTGGAACTGTCAACGGTTGTCTAGTGAATGGTAACTAAATGAAATATATTAAAATGCATAAAACCAGACGCAGAACTTTTTACGCTCTCTCAACGCACATTCACCATGCATCTTGAAGGGCATCGTGTAGCTAATCAAACATAGGTTATATAATGACAGTAAAAACGACTTCAGGATGAGTTAGCTATTCGTTAAATATTGGAAGAAATTACCACACAATAAAATAATTCACCATTTATGCAAGTTTATTCAATAGAAAAGAAAACTTGGAATATAAAAACTAAAAACTAAGGACTTTTAAGTTTAATGTGATTGGACAAGTCGTCACTAATAAAGGAAAAAAAAAGAAACTTATATCAAACTTCTAGAAAAAAAAATCTCACATCTAACTACATTTAAACTATATCAATTCTACCAAATTTCGCAGTTCTGCAATGTTCTCGTAAATTAACAAGGTCCTTGACTAAGTACGACACAGGCACACAGATATACAGTGTCAGCCATTTAAAAATAGGTGAAAACATTATTATCTTGAACAGTTAACATGCAGTATAAGTATCTTCTTCCCATGTAAAAACTCCATGTTATGCAGTCTTCTGTAGTGACTTTTTTCAGTGTAGTACATTTTGTGGTTAGATATAAAAATCGTAAAAAGGTATTTTCATGTAAATCGCAATAGGTATTTAAATGAGATCAAAAGTTGTATTTCCTGTCAACATCCTTACAGTGTGTAACATTCTTTTGTTATGGTACTCGAGGAGAAAGCTGTCTCGAAATGCCAATAAAAATGTGTGTAAAACTCTTTGTTAACAAGACGCATAAGAGCAGATTTCGTTACACATTATTAAGAAAGACTTATTTACTTTTTGACTTGCCTCGTCAATGCTGTTGCACGGGGCACTATGAGAGAATGTTGTTGTTGTTTTTTAAGGATTTTGTGTTAAGTTTATGGTTAAACCGATAATAAAGAATACGGTTCTAAACACGCCTGGGCTTTGAATGTGTTGAAAGATTGAAAAGCTGTTAAAAATAGAATTCTTTCATATCTTTCTTATTAGATCGTTTGTAAATCATGTGGGTATCTCAGTTAGATTTTTGTAAACGTATCTTAATCGAAAAAAATATTACAGTGTACATTTGGATAAATAGAACAGGTATGTCAGTTTTAGTATTTCAACGCTTTAAGGTATTTAATAGTTAACGAATGAGTTTCTGAGGGTTTTTTATAGTTGGAAGAGAAACAAAAACATGATTTAATACACAGTTAACATCCTACATTTACTATAACAATTGTATTAAACTGCCGAAGTAGAAGTATTACATCGTAAAAACTTTTTAACAGGTGCGCAGGAAAATTATAATGCCGTAACATCATTACTAAACAATTTACAATATATTGTTTAATAGGAGATCGGTCTTATCTTATTTGCTTTTTTGGTCCAAAAATTAGCTTAGTAAGTTACTGAAGTTTTTTGCTCTTAACCAAAATAACTCATTATAACCTGTAAGTAAAGATACTTTACTGTCTTACTACTTACTTTAAAAACCTGTACTGTAACTATAGTTAGCTATTTTAGTCGTCAATGTTGTCTCTTTTATTATTCTTTACACTAATGATAAAAGCCACGCATCAAGATGCGGGCATCCACAGATTAATCACTTTGTATGTCTGCTGTATATCTGTTGTATTCTTTCAATAAGAATTCTCTACAAGCAAACAAATAATTTCTCGAAAGAACGTTGCCCAACAATTAATTTCGAATTCATGACATTTCATTTGACTGTGCATTTCTGTAATATAGTTCAGTGATGGAGAGAGTTCTTGTCAGCAACAATGAATATGTTGTGTAGGAAAGGATTTCGAAATAATTGTAATAAACGAGCCCCATTACTTGACCTTGTGTTGTGTGAAAGACTTTTGTCACACGAATATTATGTATCTCTAAAACCTCGAGGGATGTTCATGGTACAAAATCCGAAAACATCTGTATGCGGCTAGCGGGAAAACCCCGTTTCACGAAATACTATGTAATATTCTGTTTCCAGATATTCAGGTTTGAGTCAAATTGTTTGAAAGAATAGTAATAACTAAGAAAATGTGTAAAAATTGCAGGTATCAGCGGCACTTTGTTTCATCCCCTTGATATTAGAGCAATGAAAACATTATCTTATTATTTATCTTTCTGAAGTCTGTAGCTGCTCTGTTGACAACAAGATGCTTATATCTTTATTAGAATCAGATAAGTCTTATGTTGTAACAAACAGATATCTGTATGGATTTTTAACAGCCTGCCATTATCTTTTATGCTACCTACCGAAATAAATCAACAATCTCAGACATTTAAACAGTTTAAATCATAGATTGTTCTAAATGTTGGCAATTTTAAGTTAATGTTCGCATTTTTAAGAAATTATATTTTTTATATAGGTATTAATTTACGATTTCAAAATAAGTACTTTGTAAAGGATTTCAGTTCAAAAAGGAACATTAGTTCCCAGAGATTTTGAAGTCTTAAAAAGTACTGAATTTAAGAAATTGCCAATGATTGAAGGCCATCTGAAAACAAGAATATCGGTAACACAGATGCATGCTCACCGAAGCCGCTCTGGCACAGCTTGTAAACATCTTCACGTTAAAGTTAATAGAAACGAGTTGGGGTAATCGATAGTAGGAAACTATGTCATCGCGCACCTGTTTAATGCTCTCTCGCGGATCAACAATCCGTCGCTTGAAATGGCCTTTTTCAATAAGAAATCTGTAGAGTTACAAAAAATCATGTTATGCACCTAAAATTGGCTGGTGTGCTTTGTATTTGCGTAAAGAATTTTTATAATGTAAAATTCTAGTTTAGGCCTGAAAACGGGTAAAAGATTTTTTCTGAAATCAGGCTAAAAGACTATTTTAGCTTTCAAGCGACGGATTGTTGACAAAAAAATATGGTCCACCAGATATAACAGGTGCGTGATGACGTAGTATCCTCCCATTGGTAATTCTACCAACAAAATTATGTTTATACAACTGAAAATATTCATGCCACCGAAAATATTGTATTAAGTTATGACAATTCCCTCTAAGCGTGACCTTGACTTTTAAGCTTTCGATCTAATTTATACGCGTGTTTTATTCTCACTGAGGTGAACTTTTGTGCTAAGTTATTCTGAAGTCCTTCCAACCAAGGCCAATTTAAAGCCAGTACAAGTAGAAGTTTTGCCTATATGAGACCTTGACATTTGATCTACCTACCTGATACATGCGTGCGGCATACTGTCTTATAGAAGCAAACATTTGTGTCCTTCAGTTTTCAAATCCCTCCAATCAAGGCCAAGTTACAGTCCGGACAAGCAGAATTGTAGCCAATTTTGACGTTTGGCCTATGAGTGTAACCTTGACCTTCTTGCACGTGACAAATCCTCTCATAAAAGCAAAGTTAATATTTGTGCCAAACAATTTTGAAATCCGTATAACAAAGGCCAAGTTACAGCCCAGTAAAACAAAATTGTAGCCATTTACCTCTAACAGTGAATGTAACCTTTTGAACTACCGACCTGTTTCATGCGCGGAACACACAATCTTATTTAGTCTAGCATTTGTGCCAACTTACTTTGAAATCTCCCAAACGAAGGCTAAGTTACAGCCAGGACAAGCAGAATTGTAGCTAGATTTTTTATTATGAAACGTATCAGACGTTTAAAGGTGAACGTTCTAACAGGTTCAAAAGTTGACAGCTTTGTTAGATAGCACTGTCAGGCGAAGAATCGTTAACAAAATCCTTTGTTATAATAAATGAGTGTTTTTCAAATTAGTTGTAAAGGTTAAATATATATCTACTAACACCATTTTTAATTGTCAGAATTTTTTTTAATGCCAAGACAAAACCGGATTTTATTAATCCGCTTTATAAGTCTCTTTATAAAGGATCGTTAGATAAGAAAATAACGATCAGAGGTCTTTATTATTTACGAGTTTCTATCTAGCACTTTCAATAATTAAGCGTGATTATTTCGTTTAATTACTACATGAACCCTTTATATTTTGTAGATTACAAATAATTATCCTAAAACCCGATGAATAAATAAAACAAAATGAAGACTTTCGTATATCCTTTTTATCAAATTAATGTGTTTACGTCCATAGCGTATAGTTTATTGTTTAGTTTCTGTTACAAAATCAGTCTGGTTCTGTGTTCACTTTATAGGCACGGGAATACGTACAGTCTAATTGTCTACCTCTTTCAAACAAGGCTGAATAGAACATTTTGGATTAAACACATAAACTGTAATATTTAGACTTTTGTTTTTATCATAATTAACCATGTTTTCTTTAGATTTAGATTTTAGAATGACTTTATTACTTTCAGAGATGTGACAATGAACGGCACAACAGAAGCTTATTACCTGGACGAAGAGTCTTACTATTCAGATTATCAACTACTTGACAAGATCCTCGAGCGTTTACACGACGACAATAATACTGACATACCGTGGCTCAACCTATTTCCCCGACAAAGACCCAAACAACAAAATGTTTGGGACTATTTAGAAAGGGTGCATGGCCCAAGACGAGGTCCACTGGCAACTGTTGTTGCCATAACATGTGTTTATGGATTTATATTCTTGTCCGGAATATTTGGCAATGTGTGCACATGTTTAGTTATTGCTAAAAACAAGTATATGCATACAGCAACAAACTATTATCTATTTAATCTTGCCATCGCTGATTTGCTATTACTCATTGTTGGCTTGCCGCCTGAGACTTATTCTATTTGGTCGGCATATCCGTGGATATTTGGAGAAGTGTTTTGTATTGTGAGAACGTTGCTTGCCGAAATGTCAACGAACGCGAGTATTTTAACGATTACAGCATTTACAGTGGAAAGGTGAGTAGACTACTCAATTATGTTTATTTCAATGGTAAAACTTCTATTTTGTGAGTTTGGAAAGGCGTTTAACGATTAAACTTTAGTTAAAAGAAGTTGAACGCATTCTTTTCCAATCTGTTCTGGTAAAACAACCTTAAGAAATTCTTAGAATTTGAGGTTTAAAATACATTGGATAATAAAACAATCAATCAGGAAGGTAAATTCTATCTTTTTTGTCCAATTACGAATGCATTGTTTTTGGAGACATGTTTGAAATACAATTTTAACTATTATGAAGTCATAATGTTTACTCAGTTTTATTTTTTTCAACGATTGATGTTGTCCATCAAAATTATAGTTCATTTGTTTCTGTTAGGCAGCTATATTTTCTCGTATAAGATCCTTATTATATACGTTTTTTATGTTTCATTATTTACACCAACATAATAATAAATATTACAAATAAATACAAGTGAATTAACCAGCACTGGTGTTGAAATATATGTTCTGGTACAAGAACACATCATTTCAATACTCATGTTGATTTTTTTGTCCGTGCCAGTTAAATATTATGACCGTTCGCTTGCTTTTTATTTCAAGAAAAACAAAGAAAAAAAGTACAGTAACCATCATAGATATATTCGGTTTCTAAAACAGTATATCTGCTTGACTACTATTTTACATATAGAATCAAATGATCACAACATCGAACAGATATGTAACGTGAAATATTTTTAGAGCTTATTAAATTTCAACAGACTGTTGTTTTTTCCCCTTTAGAGAAGCAACAGTTTTTTTCCCGTTTATTGTGTCAGTATTCCCTAACCTTCGATTTCTGATTTATATTCCTTGTGGAAATGCATTAAGAGAAAAATGTGTGAATGCTCCTTTTCGCAGATAAACATGGACATGTATTTACCATTACCCCATTTCTCTTGGGATATACGTGATTCATCATTCGACAAGTATCATAACTCCACTATAAATATCAATATCGGTAACATTCTTCTACGGCAGATGCCCACAAATAACTTGCCACAATTATAGCCCACAATAGTTGAGGGAGTCTTCCTTTTTCTTCCTACAAAATGTTACCAAGAAAATGGAAATAATACAATGATCGTGACGAAATTAATTTAGAAGCCTAATTGAAATTTATTCATATCGTCATTTGCATATTCTTTGAGTGACTAAACATTGAATGGCATTTTCACCAAAAATCATAATACAGTATCTTATACTTAAATGCATTGATATGAAGTAAAAGGCAGTTTTAGCATTAAAATATTCATTCGCATAAATCTAACAAAAAAAAAAAAAATCTCTTATTTATGAATTTTCATCTAGAGTCTAATATCTCACTTATGACGTGGTAATTGTATAGTTATTCAGACATGATAGTATTGATAATTCATCATAAGGAAAAAAATGTTCGTATTATGTTAATATATTTCACTTAAAAATATATATAGTGACTTAAGTCTTTAAACGCAGAGCAGGTTTATAACGTCTAAAAATAACAGTAGTCCCTGTAATTTTAGGTACGTAGCCATCTGTTATCCAATGAAGGCACAGACCATGTCAGGATTGAAAAGAGTTGTTCGCGTTATATTCGCCATTTGGTGCTTAGCTGCTCTCTTCTCTGTTCCCCTCACCGTCCAGTTCAAGATCGTTTACGCCGTCGATAGACGGAACACAAACATCGCTGAGTCCGCCTATTGTGGAATTGGTGAGACAAACCATATTGAAAGGACGTTTGAAATCTCGACGTTCTTGTTCTTCGTTTTTCCTATGACTCTTGTGAGCGTCTTGTATACACTGATAGCAATAGCTATTCGGAAGTCGGGGCTGTACCGGGATGGCTCAGACGCATCACACAGAGATCGTCTCACAGGAGTTGAAATCAGAGCTCAGCAACAAGCTCGTGCAAGAAGATCCGTCTTAAAAATGCTAGGTATGTATAAGAAAATTATCATTTCAAAATTGCCTTAAAATTGTCAAATTATCATACATGATTTTACATGTACATGAAATATTTATATATAGTACTACAATTCTTTCCAGTTTGAAAATGCAGCTGAATTCCTAAAATTTTGAAAGTTAATTTTGAAAACGTTAGATTGTTTTAGAAACTGCTGAAATGTCTAGATGTTCTTTACTTTAATACTAATAGCAACTGGAAAGAACTTGTGGTATCTTCGAAAATAAAATCGGTTCACCGACAAATTAATATCAGGAAGTACAACCAGTAACCTCAGCACTTAACATTCATTCTTGATCTAAAATGACTTTTTTATTTCGTTCTTTTTAAGGTTTTATTGATGATAAATTTTAACGACTCTAATCTTTTCCAGACAAAGTACAACAGTACTATTTTGCACTCAAAAATCTAAAAGTACATGTTAAGTTTACATAAAGAAACATAAAAAAAAATATAAAACAATATACACAGCAGGTGACACAAGTTCTTGTGTATTCTATGTATTTTAAAATTTCATTTGAAGCCCCGTTATCTCTTAGAAGCAGTCATGTTAAATTTTATACAATGGGAGTCCTTTGTTACTTTTAGAAATATAACTGATAATTTGCACATTGTCAGATTTATCCTTTACTCTTAAAGTGGATCACAGTTGAAACCTCAATAAGTAGTTTACAGCTTTATATGCTGTGTAACGGACTTATATATTCCTACAATATTTAAAATGACATTAGGCATTATACATGTAGTATTATTTATGGTCTTCTGAATTCATGCAAAACTGCTTACCTTTTGTGGAATAATAGCATATTACTACTGTTTAAGAGATAATGGGAAATTAAAGAAGACCAATTGCAAGTCAAACAACAGACAACGGTCGAGAAAACTATCTGAATTAAATCGTTTGATGAATTCTGTTGATAATATTTTAACATGTTTTTCGCGCAGTATGTACAGACAATATATTAACATGAAATAAAAAAAATAGCTTCTGACAGGAAATAGCATGACAATCTGATGAAATGACAACCTAACTGTTTGCTATATTATGTTGGTTTTTGATAATACAGTTACATCTGTTTCAGCTATTGACACTTTTACGAGAAAAAGATTACATCAAACGTGTTGATAAGTTAGTTCTTACATATTGATAAGGATACAGATAATGAGACTTTATCATATAAAAGCTCATCTGACATGCATGTTGTTCTGAACTGAATTATGTCAGATATCAAAGGTGTATCTTGAATTTCTTATCCTTGAAATATTTCCAGTCTCATTTCAATATTCTGGCACTTTTTATGAAATTCTTTTATTATCTTTTTGTACGGCTAAACGGAATATTTTGCCACAGTCCTAGATATATAGACTTCTCATTCTAATTTTCAAACATATATGGACTTCTCAGTTATTTATTTATTTTTTATTTTTTTATTTTTTTCGGGGGGGGGGGGGGGCAAAATTTAACTTTTCATGTACAAACGCTCATGCATATACAATATGTGAAAAGAAATTAAGAAGAATAAAAGAAATGGATTTGACGGCAAATATTCTTGGTATGTTAGATAAATCCTCTACTTGGCGTGTAGTTTTATTATTGAAAATTCCAGTCGTCTAGATATATTTACAGGCTTTCAGCGACACAATAGGCAGTTTAGTCAATAGAGATCCGGCTTGGTGTTCTGTTCAATGACAGAAGTAATAAAATCAAAAAGAAAGTAATCACGTTTTTCATTACATGCACCACAGAGCCTATTAACTGTACTGCGATATAGGATCCGTGCATGATCCTTTTCACTATTTAGTTATATAAATTTCTTTAGTCTTGTCACGTTCGCCTACCCACGAAAATAGTATTATGAACAATGTTTACCAGAGAACCATGATTACCTTCTTCAAAGGCGGTTTAGCTAAGTATCAGGACTTGATTAAACGTGACTCTAAATTAGATAGGCATTTTATCTTGGTACTCCAACATAACAAATAAAACAGTAGAAATGGGTCTTTGAAAGTTATAATAAATCGTGTGTATAACCGTCTATATCTTAATATTACCTAGGTGACTTTTTATCATTATTGCAACTGCTCCTTCGAACTAAATAGTCGTTGTAAGGAGGATTTCTAACAGTTGCATTTGTTGGAGGATATACACGAATGGTCGAGACATCTGTTTAAAAACACGCATCGTTTTTATTTGTTCTTTTTCTCTTCTTTTATTTTCTTTATGTAAAGCAGAAGAAGATATAATATAGAACAGTTGATACAACTGACATTTCGAAATAATATAGAACAGTTGATACAATTGACATTTCGAAATAATATAGAACAGTTGATACAATTGACATTTCGAAATAATATAGAACAGTTGATACAATTGACATTTCGAAAAATAAAAGAATATCAGACATACAAAATAATAATCTTTTTTGGGTAATTTTGATTTGTTTTTGCTATATTGAGAAACATACCAACATACCAGTAACAGTTTAAACATCTGCTTAAATGTATAGATGATAATAAAAGTTTGATCCAAATATCTACTTTAGCAAAGTATTTGTTGTGTCGTAGTGGTCTATAACCTAATTTTAATTTAGTAAAAATATAGAAAGGTGGTTCTCATGCTCACCGTCTGAAGGACACACTTCTATACCTCACATGTTTGCAATACGATGTATTGAACAAGAAAACAATAAATGAATATATCAGGATTCACTAGCTGTTTCCTTTTGTGTATTGTACCTTGAGTAGACATTATAGTATTGTTAAAACATAAAGACAGTAGAATCTTATTCTAGGTAAGATAAATGTGAAACAAATGTCTTTTGAACGTGACAAAGCCACTTTTTTCTTGAAAACCCAAATTGAAAGAGTACTTGCTATTCAAATTTTACTTTAGTGACAGAGAGTTAAGCCCAAGTACAAAAGTATTTGATAAAAAGGATATTGTGAAAAAATGAATTATATTGTTTTATTGCATTCCAAGACATCTTATCAGCAAGTTTTCCTGCCCCCGCCCCCACCCAAAAAATGTAGATTATATATTGTGCAATTTCTATAACAATGTTTGATTAATGTTTATGTAAAAAGTAGAAGCGTAATCATTACGTTTTATATCGTTTAAATGTTATGTGCTCTTCTTTGTAGTAGGTACTTCGAAAGCTGGAGTCTTCAAACTTGAACTACAACGTGTTTGTCTTGTCAAAGAAAATGTATTCAGCGATGTAAAATATGTTTCTTTTTAACCGTTCTTGTCTGAGAAAATATATATTATAGTCATAGTCATTTTGTTTGTTGGGTAATTGTACAGGGCGTCTACTGTTATTGATATGTCGGGTTTATCCCTGATATCACTGTCAGTCTATTGTCTTATCTATTTATTTTTTTATATATAAATAAAATACATTTCAATACATGACGGTTAAATAGTTCTTCGGAAGATAGCCCAAATTTCTCTTCTTTTCGGACATGACTTAGGCTTAAAAGAATTAAGAAAACGAACTAACATATCAAAAAGAAGACACTGAAGTATGAACTGTTACGATCCGAACGTAATGCAAGCTGTAATTATACTTCAAAACTGTGTGTGAGACAAATGTTGATTAGATTGTGTATGATAGATATCTCTTTGGCTGATTGACAGGGTCGAAGTGTATGTTAGATACGGCTAACAAGTGAAATAATTGGAAGAAGCAATCTCTTTTAGCTCTGAGCCTGAGAAGGTATATAGCATGTCCCGAAAGGCAGTGATCGCATGTCTCTGCTAGCTAAGTTTCATGAAAAGGTGCAGTCTCTGGAAATCGTCTGAATCATGGTTTCTTTATATTTCAGTTGCAGTAGTGGTTGCCTTCTTTGTGTGTTGGGCACCTTTCCATGCACAGAGACTTATGACTCTCTACATACCTGCCGCAAAGTGGACAAAAAAGCTTCTGGAAGCACATAAAGTCATATATTACATATCGGGCGTGTGTTACTTTATTAGCTGTACGATAAATCCTTTACTTTACAGTATAATGTCTTTGAAGTTTAGACAGGCTTTCAAGCAAACAGTTTTAAGGCCAAAATGTTGTAAAAGTGAAGTTCAAACAACAAACAAAAGGACATATTTTTCATATAGATTTTCACACAAGAACGGTTTTTCTGAAACAAGTTTTACTTCAGTGGAGCCAATTTCTCCGGCAAGAAGTTTACACTCTCACTCACACTCTCACTCGCATTCACATTCACACTCCAGCTCTGAGCACGGTTCTGAGCATGCGCGAACAAATACAGGTGTTACTAAGTCTACGCGCATAAACGCACCTTCTCCTGAGGAACAGGAGATGCTTAATGTAAAAATGGGACAAGCTAAACATGATCTGGCGGAAAAGGACATTCAGATTGTGGGTAAGATGGTGATCAATTACAAGTCACAGTCAAAAGATAATATTGAAAATGCTGAAGAGTATATTGGATTGTATAAGACGATTGACGAGGTAAATGAAGACAATTGTTAACAAAGCTGTTGTTTCTACATGTTTTATAGTGACTAATCTAGCTGTATCAAACATTTATTAAAATGATTGATTGAAGTTTTTACATTATGAGAAAACGATTTTTGTTTCGTAAATGAACCAATGTTTATTATCTAGAAAACGAAAAATATTATCAAAAATAAGATTATAGTAAACGACAGTAGCCTTTGTCTCTCGAATATGTATATTTTATAAATATCATGCAGATATATCCACAAGATGTATTTTTTTAACATTCATTTGTTTAAGCATGGCCCACGCTCAAGTTTAACCGTATATGTTACAGTATATTCATTCTCATATATGATTAAACTTCACACTCATGCAGTAACTCGCTTATGTGAATACAACGTATTTCACAGAGGTAAAATGACATAATGCTTCGTAGTACAGTAATTTCTAAAAAGGTTCCAATATCAGTTATGTTTGCTCAATATTTTGTTTCACATTAAATATTATTTGGTACTTTTGCACTTATGTGAATTATTAATGCATAGTGTCGGCTAACTGTAATGAAGTATAAGGGTTGTGTTCATGTTGTTGTTCTACATAACTAGGAGTTGTTTGACATGTTGTATTGCGAATGTTCAGCAAATAAAATATTCTGATTGTTTATGTTGTTGTCAGTTTTGTATACAATAGATGTAAAAATGACTTAAGTTTATTTTTTCATGATGATGAAAAGTTTCATATAAAACGATTTAATAAATCAACAAAATTTAAAAAATACAAGAGAGCCATGTTGGCTCTATATCGTCCACCTGAGTATCACTGTTTTTAACAGCAAGCCCGTTGAAAGACATTCATTTAAAGTAGAGAGAGCTAAGGATGTCCAGAATTTTGTTCACTAAATGACAAATTCATTTCCTGGACCTTGATTTATATCACCTGACCAGATTTTATACTGTGTGATTACCATTTGGAATAGTAATTTAAGAACTATACGAAAGGGACATTTTTATTACATTTATATAACTTCAACAAGAAATGAAGTCAGAAGGTCAAGGTAACCCACATTCAAAGATGAAATTTACATATAATACTATACGTGTGGATGTTGTGCCAAAACTAGAAAGTTAGTCATAGGCATCCGCCAAAGATCAGAGTTGGAATGTGCAAGCAAAATTATACAAAGGTTTACATTTCAGTGCTGTAACTTTGAAACAAGAGAGCAGGTATTCAGTTTTAAAGTTGAAATCAATCTACTTGCAAAACTGAACATATGGTTTAAGTTTCATTTACATAGTTTCATAAACTAAAAAAGGAAAGTAGAACAAGATCGTAAAGGTCAAAGTTAAAATATGCGGTCAAATTATATAATAAAGTTCAAAATTCAATGCTATTGCTGAAAAATTCAGTAAGTCCGTGCTAACGTATAGAACAAAGTGAGGTTTATGAACGTTTACGAAAGGTTTATAGCGAAAGTATCCAGCAGGGTTTTTATTCCAAATCTATTTATCCTTTGGACGAGTTCACTTCTGCCTCTCGAGCCATGTTTTGAACAATTTTAGTTCTGATCCGATTATATTCAGATTTTTTTTTTTTTTTCGTTTCGGACAAAGATCTCATTCATGTAAACGTTAGTTCTGTTAATACTCTAGTTGAACTGCTTAAAGGTTAACTTTACAAATTCACATTTACTTTTATCATTCAAGTCTGTTTCAAACTTCTGCCAAGTAATATCATTGAATATCATCGACACTTTTACGAGTGCAGAATTTTTAAAATATGTTGATATGTCGGATCTCAGATACAGATTGTGGTACAACGATTTTATCTTCTTTGCAGCGTATCTGTTCTCATTTCAGTGTGATAGATAACGATACAAAGCGATGAAATAATAATAGACTTGTTCTCGAACTGCAAAGTCTCAAAAAGTGATATTACAGCTTAGTGATATTACATGTTAATAACAACAATTTGTACCCAAGAACTAATGTTCACATAGGCGTGTCAGCACTTTTGTTTTGTTGTGAAAATGTTTTACTTGACGGCTTGGAGAAACAGTAAGTAATGATTGTTGATACATTATATACCTAAGCCATTTTTTTCAGATTTTTTCCATTCCATTTCTGAGATGTGCTTCGGTGCAAGTATGATGTCTATCAAATAACTCGATGGGTATCATTTTGGATTTTATCATTATTTTGTTTTTCAAACATTTTGTAGTTGTTTTTTAAAAAGTGCAACAGTGCATTTTTATTTCCTAAAATTGCGATGATATGTGTGGAAGCATAATTATAATAGCGATGCTAAAACTACTTTTTAGCTTGTTTAAGAAACTATTTTTATGTCCTGAGGGAACAGTATTTGAAGAATAAACAATGTGTGTGAAATGCATTAAATTCAGCAAGTGAAAAAAATGAAACCAAATAATTCAAAAGATATGTGTAGAAGCAAAATATTTCCATGTAATTGCTGTCCGCATAATACTAGATTTTGATTTTACATCGCAAATTTATCATTTTTCGGTAAAACATTTCGATCACTGGACTTGGAATCAGTTTATCTATATAACGAGGACGCTTAATGCTTTAGTCACAGCTCTTGATTCGTCCCCTTCCTGACTCCAAATCTTAAGGAGGCGACATCTTTTTCATTTGATTAAAAAGGGGTTTTTACCTATGTAATCAAGAAACAACTCTTACCACCAAAAAAGAACAGTTTATCATGGTGAGAAACTCCTAATAAGTTGTTTACTGTTTTGAAAATACTTTAAAACGAAAGTGCATGAACAAATATAGCTTAGTTAAGCCTTCATGATCACGTGACTAAGACAGGTGCTCTCGATCCAGTCTCACTGTAAACAAACATAACGGAGTCAACAAGTTTTTCATTTTCAACATTCCCGTATTCATGTCCGTATTTTGATCTTAGGCTAGTTGTGTCGACCACAAAACGCTATTTTTAAGTGAATTAACCGTTGCACGCATGCGCGGGAGTATCAAACATAAATGCTGAAAAATCACAGAGTTAGAAACAGTATTTTCAATGATACTGCAAAAAACAGAATGCGCATTTCGGCTACAAATGTTTGTGATAAGGGACATCAAATCAACATCGAAGCAATCGTCAGACTCATTTCAGATCAAATGGAATCAACTTCAATCTACCTTTTATATAAGGACACTGTCACTTTAACCTCTCATAGATAGATAGTGAAAGGTTCGAGCACATCATAAAAAAACTCGTTATAATAATTTTGTTTAAATACATCCACATAACATCACTGCATATCCATGTGGATTTGACATATTTTGCACAACGGAGTATTTAAACTGACTTTTAAATATTTTTCGAAGTTTGGTGGCGCGTGGTCGGCTGTTTGCATCTCCGTTGGCTGTTGAATGTAACAAAGGGCGACCGAGAACCTTGTCGCTTCATTCCAGCAGACCTTGGAAGTCCAAAGTTTTGGATTTCTAGAAAAAAATGCCTGTCAGGAAACAACTCCTAACTCTGATTGCCTTAGAAATCCGCTTCTTACGTCGACTATAAGCATTTAAAGTTAAATTCGAGGATCTGTTTTATTTCATGACTTGGAGACTATTTTCATTAAACAAGAGGACTAAATGGTCCTGGTCGCTCCCACGCGCGGGCATTGAGAGGAGGGGTTGCATAAAAACGCGTCATGTGCGCAGTTTCAAATCGATAGTCCTTGAAACGTGGAAGAAATTTTCATGCAAGATATTGTTATGACAGGTCGCAAATCTACAAGACAGGCGTTGGCATGACTGAAAAACAAGTCATGCTTATCTACACTTACCGGTAAACACGCACGCCAAAATTCAAATCAGCAGTCATAGAAATGTGGACGTAGAAAGCGTCACAAGATTATGCTATGACCAACTTTAAAATCGACAGCCCCTGCAATGTAAAAGTAGATTTCATCGCTAAGACGGACCGTAAGACCGCATAGCGGGCATTGGTCTATACGAAAAACGCGTCAAGTGCATCTACACTTATTGGTGAACGTGCATAACAACTTACAAATCGATAGTCTTGAAAATGTAGATGTAGTTCGCGTCACAAGATTTTTCAACAGACCGACTGACCGACCGTCCAAAACAGTTGTCTCATGAAGACATAAAGAAAAAATAAACACCGACCCAGGCGGCCATGTTTTAAACGGATCGCAGTAAATTTCACAATTTATATAGAGTACAGTGTTACCCAAGAAATATGTGTGCCAAATGATTTTTCAGACTGGACCTGCAGTTTCTCAGAAGAAGTTTTTTAAATTTTCCTATATAAACATATGAGGAAAATAAGCTCAGCCCCTGTTGGCCATTTTTTCACTTTTTTACGGAGCAGAATTAATTTAACAATTTATATAAGTCACTCAAGGAATATTTCGTCAAATCAATTTCAGATTCGAGCTGCAGTTCCTAAGAAGTCGATTTTTAGTCTCCTTTATCGACATATTAGGAAAACAAGCGCCGCCACTGGCGCCCATGTTTTTTTATGGATGGCAATAAATTTTAAAAGAGACAATAAAGCAGCTGTGCAAAATTAAAGTCAAATCTTGCTAAACAGAGAAGAGGTTTGAAGTTTTCTTTATTTTTGTTGCCATAGCAACCAGAGTTCTTAATGAAAAGCAATGAATTTCAAAATTCTGAAAGAGGGTCCATAATAGGAACATTCTTGTAAAGATTGGTTAATATAGTCTTAGTGGTTTGAGAGGAGCTGTCGTTTAAAGCAAATTTTTTGACGTACAGACGACAGACGGTAGGCAATTCTGATAAGCAAGCGATAGCTCGAGTGAGCTAAGTAGACGACAGATAAAAATAATTAAATGACACACGCAAAACGCACGCACGAACAGAATAATAAAGGAATTGCTTGCAACAAAAATATGTTTTCTATGTTCTTAAACGATTTTAATTAACGATTTACTTTGTTAATAGTTACTACATGGAAATATTTTGCTTCCACACACATTGTTCTAAAAACATAATCCATACATATCTCTTTAGCATTTATTTGGTTTCATTTTGTCTGCTTGCTGAATTAGATACATTTCACACACCTTGTTTACTCTTTACCCCGAACATAGAATTAGTTTTATAAAAAAACTTAAAAGGTAGATTTAGCATCCCTTTTATAATATGCTTCCACACATATCATCACAACTTTAGGAAATTAAAATACGCTGCTGTGCTTTATCAAAAAAACTACAAATATTTGCGGAAGAGCCAATACAGAGTCAATTTTTTCGAAAGGAACTCTATATTATGATATGGTCTATAAATTTACAAAAGACCCAAAAATGATATAGTTTCAGTTTAGGATAAATCATAAACTTCTTGCAACTAATTATTTGCTGAAAAAAATGAATATCATCAATGAAGACCTCTGTACATTCTGTCAAGGCGAGCCAGAAACACTGATCCATTTATTTTTCCACTGTGAAGTAACAAAGCAATTTTTGAAACACTTGCAATGATATATCAAGAGTAAATGTAATATTATTTTTCAAAACTGAACTGTGTCAGATATCCTTTTTGGTAATACAAGATTTGAAGTGGTATAAAACAAAATAATTTTATATGCAAAATATAACATATATAATTATAGCAGTTTTAAAAAATTAAGGCCTAGTATAGAAAACTTAAGAAATCAGATTGTCACCAATTATAAAATTGAAAATTATAATGCTGAACAAACTTCGAAATACAACAAGTTCGAAAAGTCATGGGAAAATTTTAAAGCCTTAGTAGTTTCTGAATAGTATTTCAATGTCTAATTAGTTGTCAAAGCAATTTGCGAAAAAGAAAAAAAAAACATCGAAACAGGTCAATTTAACTTTATTCATGGGATCAATCCTAGAGAAATGAAACACTGCTTTGCAAAATGTCTATTTTTTTCTCTCTCTCACACTTTGAGTATGGGCGTTTGTATGCTGAATCTCCCACCAACAACTGAAAAATTTATCAAATTATTTACAGATATTAATTGGCAGTATCAAGATGGAAACCCTAGTAGTTTGCACCTAAACCTTTCTTTAAATCGAATCTTTTTTCTTCCTCTGCCTATTTTTGGGTAGAAAATGTCGAAAATAAGCCTACAGTTTTGAAATATCTTAGTTTGTATCTTGAACAATAAATTTTCCTAAATAGATCTTTCGTTTTCAGCAACTTATCTTAGTACATAATGTAAATTAAGGGACATATTTGAAAATAAAAGTACATTTACACGGTTGCACATCATAGCATATCTTACCATACATGTAGTATATATATTTTACTTTACTATAATCTTTAAAGGGGCTGTGCTCCAGATGACAAAAAAAAAAGTTTTCTTGTATTACAAATTTCTTATAATATTTATGACTAATGCTTAAAAAATAACTTACTGACAAAAAATAAGTCAAGTAATTACATTATAAATTGATTTTTTTTTTCCTTTCAAAGTGCTATACCGTAACGCGACGGTATAACTATATCGTATAAGATTTAAAGTAAATAGCTGTAATATTACAAGCGGCGATGGTGGTGACAGTTAAAGCGTTGGAAATATTTTGCTAACATGAGGGTCCAGAGTTCAAATCAGGCTGGAACGAAAATATTTTTTTTATTCTATTTTGACTTTTATAATCAGTTTTGAAGTAAAATATTGTGTTGTAATAATCTCACGGCATCTAAATATATAATTTATAAAAAAAAAAATTTTATGTCAAATCTGGAGTACAGCCTCTTTAATATATAAGATCGTTCCTTCTCATATATTTTTTTTAAAATCCACTAAACAACAGGTAATTACAACAGACATTGAATTGTTCAAGAAGACGTTTATTAAGAATGTCAACAGGTTTATCAGGACAGTAAGCTTAAAAAGTATATTAACGTATATTGTTCTATGTCAGAAAAAACATCTAAAAACCCCCAGTTAAATTAATAGTCTCAGAATTAGCTCTTTTTTCTTTTGTAATCTGTCGATCTATTTGTATATAACTTTTGTAAGGAGAAGTGGGGATGGCTCTCCGACCCCACTCTCCATGATGGGCAACTTTGGTTGCTGAAATTACAAAAAAAATATTTGCGAAAAACAATTTAAGGAGAATATGTGTAACAAAAAGGAGCGGACACTCAGCTATATCCGATAAAAATTATGATGTACGAACAAAGTTAACACAAAAAATATTACCTGAATCGACGGTTAGTTGACAAATTTCGCCTCCACACATATCCGTATAAGTCACGTGGTATCGGCACCGTGTTATAAGCGCTCTTTTTAAGTAGACGAAATGTTTTCGTATGACTTTTCGCAATCATTTTCAGTGAATTTATGTTGTCTTTGATAATAGATGCAATTTTATCAATCATGACAATATTACTTTTAAATTATCACCTGTGTTACTTGTACTGCTGAATAATAATACTTTATGACGCTACTGTATATATGATTGCGCAAAAAGGCGTATAAGTTTTGTTTGGTACTAGCTGAAAGTTTATTCGTGTCCGGACACGTCCTTAAAAGATCTCTCATGAAGATTTTTCTATGTGTGCTTTATCAACATACAATATTTGACTTAACTTAAGCTGTAACTGAAGTTCGAAATTGCTTGTAAGCTCGAAAAGGCATCGACGTTCTTAATGATGATGACAAAGACGCATTCTATTATATCAAATACAATATGCAGACAGAAAAAATCAAAATCAATGACATGTTTCATATATCGATAGATCAGAAATATGGGCCTACATATAATGTGTCAACTTACCTAGGCAAAAAAAGGCATGAAGTCCAATTTGTTTAAAACTTCCGTTTTTATGTAGAATTAACGGTTTAGAATTTGCTGACAGGTACGCCAAGATTACAAGGAAAATATCCAGGATCATTACAAAATACTGATCTTTCTGATTTGATATTTATTGACATTTATCTTCTCTGCGAATTTATTTTGAATTTGAAGTTTGATTCAAGAGCCCTCTTAGTCTTTTATCGCTATTCAGTTTGGTGGATATGATTCAGCAGAGACATCATTTTGTCAATCTTATTCTTTTTCTTAAACTATATTAAACCAGATTACCTAGAATTATAGAATGCAAATCAATTTCTGTCGTTGAACATGTCATTCAGGCTTTAAAATATAAGGGTGTGATGCTAAACGGCAGCAGTTTTTTTTCTTTCTTTCGAATTAATAGTATTGAAATAACGCATAGGTATAACAGTCATTAAACGGTATTTTAAGAACTTCCATCTGTACCCAAATATGCAATGCATCAGAAAAAATCATGGTTCTAGAGAGATTTGACTACAAAAACAAACTGGCTTGTAAACCAACACTGTAGACTACAGAGCAAAATAATTGAGTCCCACAACTGTCAGATATATTATTTTTACATAAACAGGTGAGCATACTACCGTTACACAAACCCTCTTCAGAAAGTCGTTATTTGACTTTTAAATCAGAAACCATTACAGGTTATTATAATAATGATCTTTATTTGTTATCCTTAATGGTTTCTCTTATGTATTTATCATTGCCTACTGAATCATCAAAAAGACATAGAAACGATAGTGAGATCAGAGTAAGTAATCCCTATATCTCTTTTAACAAATTAATCTCATGAGAGAGGTAATAAGAAATGAGGAAAAAAACATGAAATCATTTAGCGAGGAAAAATTCATAACAATGTATTTACGTCTAAAGGCGCCGGCCATGATGTCGTCTTTTTTATATTTTGCCTTTGTTTAGATTTATACGTAGATTTTTGATATCGCCACAATTGTTGCATGCCTTCAGACAAAGGAAACTTATAAATTCGATATTGTTTCAAAAAGGTTAACGAAAAATCGTTTCAAATCATCAGAAATGTGTTAAGATATTCCAATACATCCAGACTAATTCATTGTTGGACTTTAGCAAACGTACGCTCTTATATATACTTGCATTTACTTTGTAAATGTCTTTTTCCCAGTCAAATGTAAAACCTGTTCAAAGATTGAACAAAATTGAAAATAATAAAAAAGTTGCATGACAGACACGGCGATGGACATGTTATTACAGCAGTAGATATGTTAACCTGTTTTCACTTTCTGTTCATGAGTTACCGAAAAGCATGTTAAAATCTGAAAAGATTTTAATAACCTCTTAATTTATTTCCTGTGTAAGACAATCGGGATCTTTTTTACACCAGTCGAAATGATTGACTTCGTTGAAACTGAGATTTAAACACGGGAACTTCTTGTAAGATCAATAAGATTAATGTATCTGTGAACATCATAACCCTATTTATGCGGACAGGGGAACAGTACATCATAATTAAGAAAAGAACCTCAGTCAACATGAAATTAACTATTCTTCATAGGTAGGTAGCACTGTGTATACATTGAACAACGAAAACGTTTACTAGTAAACTGACGAAGATATGGATTAATGGTTGCCTGTGCTAGCTTTTGAGCTAAACCTGTGCTTACATCAACTTAGAAGACATCAAACTAAAACACAGGTTGTCATCAAAGATATTCTCATATTTAACTTTGCGTTTGCTTTGAAGTAAACAATAATTACTTTTTGTGCATATAACAAAACATCTCGAAAATGGTTTCCTTTATCACTTTCATCTGTACTTACGTTCGAAAAAACTGAGGGACATATTTTTCTCACTTGAAATCTAAATTGTTCGGCACACTACGGTTGAAATGGTACAGGCTTATGATTTCCAGTCACTTTCAGTCATATTCGACTCCTCCAACAGTCAGTTTGTTTTAGCCAAATATCTACAGACACAGTTCCAAAGAAACTGCGTGGAAATCATTCTGAAAACTTTTAGAAGCTGATGTATTTCTTCACACTGCGGTTGATTATATATACCGAGGACCTGAAAGTTTCCAACAACAACTTGTTTAAGAGACATTCTTACTTACTTAGAATTGGAGAATATCAACAATGAGGATACATTGCAGCAAAGCCGAGAACGACGTAGGACCGACACCTGGTCTTGATAATTCCGCAATTGTACATATCTGGCATAAGAAACATGTAAAGTTCCTATGACGCTATTTATATTGTATCAGTAAGTTATAGTTGGTAGTAAATATCAGAATGCAATTAATATATTGTTATTTGAGCTCACCAGAGTACTGTGTGCTCAGGGTTAGCTTTTGTTACCACCCTGTGTCCATCGTTAGGCCTCAATATTTCCTTTTAAATGACATCTTTAGTTCTCTGTTAACTACTAAATCAAAATTAATGAAATTTGCAAGGGATGTTTCTCGCATAAAGCTCTTCCAAAATTGTTCAAAGAGTTTTATTCCTTTGAGAACTCTGGTTACTATGGCGACAGAAAGGAAATACTTTGAACATCTTTTTGTCTGAAACCAGTAAGCCTAGAGTTTATATATTTTGCATACAGGCCTACCTAGAAGACCTCTACCAAGATTGTCTTAACCATTCCCATTCGATCATAAATGACCTTTCCGCGAGGGTTTCATTTATTTTACATGGGCTTTATATAGCTTATATATTCTGCCAAAATCGTTCAAGTTATGCCCCACTGGTCACTTATAGTCCTGCACCGGGGTTGAATTGATTTTAAATAGGCTTAAATAGGGAAAACTATAAAACAAATCTTGTCTGAAACGAAAGATCATAGGCTAAGATATTTTGCGAGCATAACCAAGATATCCTCTACCAAGATTGTTCAATTTATGCCTTTTGGGTCATTACTGGCCCTGCCCCAAGGGTCATTTGATTTTACATAGGCTTACATAGAGAAGACTTTACAAATCTTCTTGTCTGAAACCGTATGTTCTAGATCTCAGATATTTTGTATGTTGCATTGTCCAGTAGACCTTTACTAAGTTGTTTAAATTATGTCCCTGGGGCCAAAATCTGCCCTGCCTCGAGGGTCATATTTACGTACAATATTCAATCTTGGAAAATCCTCTTGTTAGAAACTGTGACATTAATACCTTACATATGTTGCATGGACCATAATTTTGAGATTCTTTTCTAAGGTTGTTTAAATTATGACCCTATGGTCATAAATGGCTCTGCCATAGGGTCACTTGATTTTACATAGGCTCATTTAAGAAATACTTTGAAAATCATTTGGTCTGGAACCGTGACTCCTAGAGTTTATATTATTTTCTATGTCGCATTTGTTATGTGGGCCTTTACCAAATTAGTTCAATGTATGCCCATAGGTTCAAAATTGGCAATTGTGTAAAGTATGTAATTTTTTAAAATCTTCGTTTGAGAAACTTCAAGCTTTAGACCTCACGTATTTTTGCATTGAGCATCATCTAAAGGTCCTCAATAAGTTTGTTCAAATGATGCTAGTGACATTAATTGCCCTGTCCCGCAGTGACTTAATATTTTTTACATAGGCGTATATATGAAATTCCTTGAAAATCTTTTTGTCTGAAGCTGTAAGCACTAGGGCTAAGATATATTTTATGTAACATTGTATAGTGTATACATACCGAGACATTTTCAAATTATGTCCCTGCGATCGAAAAAGGCCCTTCCGCAGGGTTCTACCTGTATAGAATATGAGATGTTAAAAAATCTTTAATCCAAAATCCTGTTTCTTTGCTTCTGTTTGCTCAACAACAGTTCTATAGCCAAAAAAACTCAGGTGAGTGACCAAGGGCCATTATGGCCCTCTTGATAGGTATAAACTTTTAAGTCAGACATATGTATGTGGTACCACTACGAACACTCCCATTATTCAAGAAAATACAACTTCAGTACAACTTCAGTACTAGAAATCCGCAGAAATACGCCAACGGTTGCACTAACAGTAATGCATTAGCAAATTGCAAATATGCTACGATCACATTGGTAGTCAAGAGACCCTAGGCAAATTTAAATTAATTACAGACATACCTGAGATAAATCTGGATGCATTTTAGACATATATTTGTAAGTTTGACATAAATGTAAATCCAGGACTGATATCTTAGTATATTTTATCTTACAAGTTTGCAAACGAATCTGGGGTTTTAAGCAAATACTCAGTTTGCCCTTGATTTGACAGGCATAATTGCCAAAAGGCATACATCTTTAAGATTTTATTCTGTCGAATCGCTTATTAAGTAAGTGTTACTGGATTATCCTCAGTATATGCACAGTCGAAATGAATTGAAATGTAGAGAATACACAGAATATTGTCTTAAAATGACGTAACTTTTTAAAAATGTTTATTAATATGTTGAACCTACTTTCAAATCACTTGATTTTAATTATTAGTGTAAACTGTTTCTTGAATACTTCTCAAGAAGATATGATACAGTGAATGGATCTTATAACAGCACTTACCTCTACATACGTAAGTAGTAGATTGAAACAGCCGCCTGAAAACTTGCCCTTTCAACACTTTTTTTAAGATAAAACATATACGCGTATTCTATCTTTTGCATATGTGCAGGAGCATTTATTGTTTCTTTATCTGGACGGACTTTGTACATTTTCAGTCAAGACTTCATAGAAAGATCAAAATTAATAATATTTAGAGTTTGGCCAGTTTAATGTCATCATAAAAGTACTTTGAAGCTTTTATCTGATACAGAGGTATTCTTTATAATTCACTTTTATGTCTATAATTGCTTTTTGATCAGATTAAAACATATACCATCACCTTATCTCGTCCTTTCCATTAAGAAATTAGCATCAATATTGTAAATGGATTCTAACACTTTAAATTTAGTATAGTGCATTTGATCTAGCCACACTTTATTCCGTGTTTGTCTATTAAACTCTTTTCATGGAAAATTCAACCAGTAAAACACGTACCTATACGCTTATTTAGTTTATTTAGTTTTTTTTCTGGTGACAGTTTCGGAATTGCTAGCAAGAATACTTCCAAAAGACTAACTTCTTGGCAAGTGAACAATTTAATTTAGATAAAATCGTAAGTATCTCTCACCATTAAAAAACTTATTGGTCCGTTAAATAAACCGCTATATTACTAAAAACGGTACTGAAAATCTCTCTCGCATGTGTTTATTATTATTATTATTATTATTATTATTATTATTTATTCATTTAAATCTTAAATATCCTGAATGACATAGATGGAGATAACTGAACTGGTCAGAAGAAAAGAAAATTCAGAACAATCCACATTAGACAATTTAATTGCACGAAGGCGATATCGTACTCGACATACACAGATATCAAAATTATTAGAAAGTGTTTACTATCACTGTGTTACGTAAACTCAAACAATTTCACGAACGACAAAACTACTACAAAGTTAGCACTGTGGATAAGTCGCGTGTTCATAGATTTTTTTTCTCAGAGTACTTGTAAGTCTTTCTTATTATCTATATCAGTTTCCATCTATATCTAAAAGATGTATAAAACATATATGGCGCTGTAACTGAATAACTTTTTAAAATCAGTTTCGCCAGGTTACGAGTACAGAAGCAAAATATTTATTTCCACTGAACAGTTTTTATTTATAAAAGCAGAAAATTGCTTGTAGAACTGACTTGGGAAACACGTTTTACTAATTATGTTCTAAATGGCGCTAGAAAGGCTGCACTTTATCATACTTGAGAAAGACACTTAAGTTTTTCAAATTATTAACCCAGACAGAAAGTACATTCCAATCAATATACTTTTAAATGTGTATTTAGTCGACCAGGAAAGAAATAAAAAAAGGAAACATTTAGCACGTTAGATTTCTTTCAATCTTTAACAGATTGACAATACACGTTACTTATATAAACGTATGCTTCAATCTTTATGGAATGATTATATATCATAATAACATCGATGCATTATTATATGCTGTTGTTTACAAAAGAAAACAAACTCTCTACAATAAACTGATTCTTGTAATAGTCTTAAAACAGATAACTCCAGTTCTTACAAACATTCTGATTAATGTCTCAAATTACTGTTTTGAATGGCTGTAAACATCACTTTTTATCCATTCTCATATATCATTCAAAGCTTAAAAAGTAACTTTTCTATATTGTATTAATCAAATTTAAAAAATAAAAGCTAAAGTTAAAGATGTAATCACTTGTTTATACTTGACGTTTTTGAATCTATATCTGTCGGCATTAGATTCTTGTGAGAGAGTTTATATTTAAGATATAAATATAAACAAAAGTTGAAATAGTATAAATGAGCTTAATTGTACAGTTCTAACATAAATTTCAATACAACTTAATGTTCTATTTTCCCGGAAGTTCACCAACGTTTTCGTGCGTGTGCGAAGTTTACATTCCTGAATACAAGATAATTGGGAACTGAGATGTTTTGACAGTACAACTGAGTAAATGCATAACACTATCTGGAGTGTTTAATTGCTAAATCTTTTATATTTACCAGAAATTACCATAAAAAGCGTATCGTAACAAAACAGCCTCATCAATCATGTTTCTAAACAAGATGCTTCTAAAAGTGCAGTAGCGTGGTGTGTTGTTAAACATATTTCAGTGTATAATTACTTCAAATGAAACTATGCCAAGTTATTTAACAGGGATTTCAGATCTTTTTAACTAAAGCGCATTTGTTATTGAATTTGGAGTTTCAGTATACCCTCATGTATAGTATTTTCTGAGTGTCTTTCATCACGTTATTCGTTCTTTCAAAACTCACGAAGTCAAAAGGTGTTTCCAGTTGACAACATTCACTTAAAATTAATTACTCTCAGTCTTCTCTGATTGAAAGCTTTAAAGACTGGAACAAAATTGTACTATTGTTATTGTATTGAACATATATGTGTGGTACCAACTTCTACTAACCTGTCGAAGAACAGGAAAGAACTAAAACAGACTTTAAGTTTGGTTAACGAAATGTTTGTTTTACATAGATGAATCATTCTTACTATACGTGTTGATCACTTTTTATGACTTTCATTTTCTATGATTTTAATCTGCAGTCAGCCTAACTCCTTGATTGCTTGATATATTCACTTAAGCAAAACAAAACAACCTGTCCGCAGACAGCACTCTCCACATTTCTCAGTGCTGGATAATAAATTATAAGCCAATTTAAAAAAGAGGCCCAAGTAAAAAAGCAAATTGATTTGGGGAGGGCAAGTACCTAGTCAGATAAGATGAAAAAAAAAATCCCGGGGGTGGGGAAAGACAGGGAGGGTGTCTGAAGGTGGGTGTTGAGGGTGGATGGGGAGTCAAATACCTATGTATTGATGAAAAATCAATTGGGGCCCGGGAAGGGGAGAGAGTGTACTGACCCATCTCATGTAAGTTAAAAGTTTATTTCAAAGCTCAATAAGTTCTTTTCCAACAGAGGAGAAAAATGAACTCTTTTTTGGGGGGTTGAGGGGTGGGGAGGGGAGGAAAGGAGTCAAGTAACTTTATATCTATTTTTTTTTTAAGAAATGATTTTTTTTGGGGGGTGGGGGTAGGCAAGTACCTGCATATTTAAAAAAAAAGATAAATAATGAAAGAAAAAAATCCCGGGGGGATAAAGTAGGAGGGGGCAGGGTAAGAGGGGTCCCCATGCAGAGGGACAATGGGTACCAACAATCTTTGCATGGGTCTTGCTGGTGATCGAGTATTCCAAGTTTGAATGGAATATCTTTGACACTTTTTGAGAAATGGACATTAACAAAAAGGTTAACAAAGAAATTTTAAGTTTAAAAAGGGGCATAACTTTACAAAAATAAATTTGAGTTTTATCTGCCCTTGAGAAATGGTGTCGCATTTTGATAGTGAACATGCATTCTTAATTTGAAATAAATAGCTTTGTGATAGTTTCTGAGAAATGGACCTTAACAAAAAGGTTAACCAACGCCGACGAGGGGGTCATGACAATAGCTTCTCTTTTTTTCTTCGAAAAGTGGAGCTAAAATAATAAATAAGATAAAAAAAATAAGTATATAATATATCAAATTTACTCTTCCGTTGTCATTTAAAACACACAAAATCATCAGGTATATTTGACTTTGCAGCGGCTTTCAAAATTATCAACTTAGGTCCGCAATTTCAAACAGGGTTTGAGACTCATCTCTCAAGAAATCTTTCGTAGAAAAGTACAGACATTTCAGACATTTACAAAGCATGTTTCCACGGGGTAAAGCCAATAATAACTGCAGGGAAATAATCTAAATTAACTTGTAGAAGTCGTCTAGAAAAATTTACAAACCATTTTCAGAGCTCTCGCCCAAGAGGTTTTGACATCATTTTTTGTTTTTGTTTATTTGTTGGTTTTTTTTAACATTTTCATTACAGTGGCTCTAACAAGCAGAGTTATGTTTGAAATGTTTTTTGTTTAAATCTAGAGCATTAAAACAAATACTTTTGCCAAGATTCATCAATTTCTGCCAAGTGACGATTTAGGAGATGTCATTTGAAACAAAGATGAGCTTAAAAGCTTTAAATTAAGTAGTTCCTTTCCAAATTCGGAGTCAATTTTCTCCGTAATAACTTCATATTACTAACAGTAAATCAATTCTACGCTGTAGACGGCAATTGTTTGGCTTTTGCAACAAATGCAGACTGTGACAATTGTCTGTACTATTAGCTTATCATTTTAATACCCCCATATTTCTTAAGAGTCTTAGTCTAGACTGACCGATTATGACTGACTAGTCAATTTTAGAAATTCAACATATTCATTATCCAAAAAAGGTTTATAATATAGAGACACCTTTTTAGGGAAAATAAGTATACTATGAATAAATTGTATCACATGACAAATGTATTTTGCAATGCACTATAACCATTACATGTCTTCTTTGTATAACATATAATTATGTAATTTAACAGCTAACAAAATATTAAGCATTTTCTTCTTCCTGCAAATAAATCACTTTTATTCCTTGTCATTTTTATACATTTGTTATCATATAGATGTCCTATTTCAAAGAGACGTCTTATCTGTTCAGTATTTCTGCCATATCTTGACAACTTTGTTTGGAAATGTTTTCTTTGCGGATGTTTTAACAGTTGTTTTACATTATAGTTATGATAAAAATAGCTACGGTATGACCCCTTTATGGTTGTTTTGGTCATGTAATAAAAAGAATCTGACACTCGTTAACATTTCATACAAACTTCAAGTTGTCTATGAATAATGTTATTAAGTGAGCCTGTAGCGAGATTTATAAAATTTTCCTGAACTAGTAAAATAAAAGATTATATTTCATGAGAACTCTTGTCAGATCCAATATATCTATAAACTCTGTTGTTTTGATTTTTGAACTGACACTAACTATTTATGTAAACTATAAAACATATATAGTTATAAAATTGTCCATAACTTTGTTAATGTCCATTCGATTCCTAAATCACATACTTATTTTCAAATATTTCTCCAATCATTTAATAACAGGCAAGAGACAGCGAGACTGAAATCACACAGACATAAAACGTGTTCCGTAACATTTTTTTACAAATTCAATTTGCAAGGCATTCAGCTTTTATTAGACTAACGTTTTAAATCTTATTAAATTCATTTTTAAAGCCCATAGCGTTTGTGACGACTTAAAAAACAGTTGTTCTTTGTTCTTCAGAAAACATGTCTTCAGAGCTTGTTGTAATATGAAAGAACAAGACGAATTATAAACTGTTATCTCTAAATACTTCTTCGACTTTCTGAATCAGTAAAGCTTAGATACACAAAGCTTTAGGCACACCTACCTTTCGTTGATATCGTGTGATTAACATAACAATAATTATGATGTCATTCACATCTTTGACTTTTTGCTCTCTAGAAAGCATGCTAGTCAGAAATCGTTCTTCAAATTTGTGATTGTAATTCAACGTGTCAGTCAATACAATTAGTTTCAAAACAAGCAGGAAATCAGTATTAGTGCAATATATGATTGTACATAAATCTTTCCTCGTATTATGTACATTTTAATAATAAAATTAAAATCAATTTTAAACTTTTGTACAATTATGTGATTTTATCTTTTTATGCATTTTTAAGAATACAAGAACATAAAAGTCAATTAAGACAGGGACAAGAACGCATTTCAACGAATACCGTAATAAGACAAGTGCATTATATATCATAACTGAAAATTAACTTGACTTCACGTAATCAACAAATGAAACTACTACAGGGATACATTTTTCAAGCATCGACACTCTTTTGATAACGAACCAAATAAGAAAACACTGAAAGACAATGATAACTTCAAAAGGATAACTTCAGATCCCGGTCAGATAACACAGCCAATTATTAAAACTTTTTATTTTTCGATATTAAATAGAATAAAAGCATGGCCTTTTATGCACTTCAAGACTTTTTCTAAAAATTTTACAAAATTTTATCATCAGGAATATATTGTTACATCATTTAACTTGGACCTAAAACGTTGCAGGCTTACACAAATGCTTCCACATTATGTTTCTTCGCATGTCTAAGAAAGAAACACCGGTTGATAACTGAGGTAAAGTGAAACAACAAAATTATTGTCTGAAAGGGTCCATTTGTCGCACAATAACATCAAGTTAGATTGTCAAACTTTTTACTTGATATGGTATATCTTTTCTTCACTTCCTCTTGGAAACTCCATAAAAAGGTAAGGACAGATATCTACAGTATGATGGTTATATTCATCCTTAATCTCGAAACGGTAGACGTCTAAAATAATGCAGCTCGAAAGAGACTGTTCTAAAAAATAAAACATTTTAATGTTTTTCTTTTCATCTGAAATTCTCGGAGGATGGTTCAGTAAGAGTGAAAGTTCGGCCACGAAATCTACAATTGTTACACTTTTCCTTAAAAATCAATTCATTAATTACATGTTGATATAAAAGACAATTTATCATTCAGGATAATTTTTTCAAGGTTAAAACGTTTTGATATTTAATTTTTTAACACTTTTCACCAATGGCAAACTTCCTTCTTCAGCTGAAGATTTTGTAAAAACTGTGAAAGAGCTTGAGGAAAAGTTGAAAACAGAGACGCCCAGTGCTTAGTTTGTCAGGTATAACCTTCTTTTATAGTGACTCAGTTTTTGACGCACAAAAGCGTGTCTGTTCTACCACACCCTCCTTACTCGCTCAAATCTCGACCCTTGTGACTTCTTTGTATTTCCGAATCTCAAAAAAGTCCTCGAGGGTCGCACATGGTCAGCAATTTCAAAATCTCTAGACTGTACCAAACAAGAGGGCCATGATGGCCCTATATCGCTCTCCTGAATATGGCTGCTTTTAACAAAGTTGCTATGGACCTGGTTAATTGACCCCAGATGACCTACATTCGAACTTGACCTAGAAATTACTGAAACAATCTTTCTGACAAATTTTCAGGTTATTAAAAATATTAACTCTAGAGTGTTAACAAGGTTTTTTCATATTTTGGCTCTGGGACCTAGTTTTTGACCCCAGATGATCCATATCCAAACCTGAGCTAGAAATCATCAAAACAACCTTTCTGACAAATTTCCAGGACATTTGGACTGAAAATGTAGCCTCTAGAGTGTTTACAAAGTTTTTCGATATTTAGGCTCTGTGACCTAGTTTTTTAATCCAGATGACCGATATTCAAAGTTGAGCTGGAAATCATAGAAGCAACCTTTCTGACAAATTTTCAGGTTATTTGGAATTAAAATCTTAACTCTAGAGTGTTAACAAGGTTTTTTCCATATTTGGGCTCTGGGACCTAGTTTTTGACCAAAGATGACCCATATTAGTACTTGAGCTAGAAATCATCAAAACAACCTGTCTGACAAATTTCCAGGATATTTGGACTGAAAATGTAACCTCTGAAGTGTTAAAATGGTTTTAACATTTTAGGGCTCTGTGACCTAGTTTTTGATCCCAGATGACCTATATCCTAATCTTGGCTTAAAATCATTGTAACAACCTTTCTGACAAATTTCAAGGACATTTGGACTGAAAATGTAACCTCTAGTGCATTAACAAGGATTTTCTACTTTTTGGCCCTGTGTCCTAGTTTTTGACCCCAGATAACCCATATTCAAAACTGAGCTAGAAATCATTAAAACAATCTTTCTGACAAATTTCAAGGTTATCTGAACTGAAAATGTAACCTCAATGCGTGTTAACAAGGTTTTTCCATATTTGGGGTCTGTGACCTAGTTTTTGACCCCAGATGACCTTTATTCGAATCTGAGCCAGAAATCATTAAAACATCCTTTCTGATAATTGGAGAATATTTGGACTGAAAAGTAGCTTCTAGAGTGTTAACAAGTTTTTTTTCTATTTTTGGGCTCTGTGACCTAGTTTTTGATTTTAGATGACCCATATTCAAATTTAACCTAGAAATCATTGAAACAACCTTTCTGACAGATTCCAGGTTATTTGGACTGAAAATGTTACCTCTAGAATGTTTACAAGGTTTTTCCATATTTGGGCTCTGTGACCTAGTTTTTGACCCCAGATGACCCAATTTTAAACTTGAGCTAAAAATCATCAAGACAACCTTTCTGACAAATTTCTGGGATATTTTGACTGAAAATGTAACCTCTAGAGTGTTAACGAGGTTTTTCTATTTTTGGGCTCTGTGACCTAGTTTTTGAACCAAGATGACCCATATTCGAACTTGAGCTAGAAATTATAGAAACAACCTGTCTGACAAATTTCCAGATTATTTGGACTGAAAATGTTACTTCTCATTCTACAAGAAGATTTTCAAAGTTATCACTATATAAGCCTATGTAAAACCAATGACCCCGGGGTGGGGCAAAATTTGACCCCAGGGGTATAATTTGAACAAACTTGGTAGAGGTCCACTAGACAATGCTACATACCAAATCTTAAGGTTCAGGGCCTTGTGGTTTCAGACAAGAAGATTTTCGAAGTTTTCCTTTATAAGCCTATGTAAAACCAATGACCCCAGGGTGGGGGCCAAATTTGACCCCAGAGGTATAATTTGAACAAAATTGGTAGAGGTCCACTAGACAATGCTACATACCAAATATCTCAGCTCTATGCGTTACGGTTTCTGACAAGAAGATTTTTAAAGTTTTTCCTATATAACTCTATGTAAAACAAGTAACCCCTTAGGCGGGGCCATTTTTGATCCCAGGATCATAATTTGAACAAATTTGGTAGAGGTCCACTAGATGATGCTTTATACCAAATATCAAAGCTCCAGGCCTTGTGGTTTCTGACAAGAAGATTTTTTAAGATCCAACTTTTAAAATCTGTTTTTAGCTCCTGTGACCCAGAAATGCTATGGACCGGAACCATTTGAACAAACTTGGTAGAGCTTCATGCAAGGAACATTCTAGGCAAGTTTCATTAAATTTTGCCCAGTGGTTTCAGAGGAGATGTCGTTTGAATGAATTGTGGACGACGGACGGACGGATGCCGGACAATCAAGGATCCTAAAAGCTCACATGAGCATGCTCAGGTGAGCTAAAAACAGAGAGAAGACGCCTTTGGAACAAAAGGTTAAACATTGCATAAAGGTAAAGGGTGAAATAAAAAGTCTCATATGCTTGTGTTATTTTGTGTTTTACTGGTTAAGTTGCAATTCAAATCGAACAATCCTCGCGCATAAGATACGTGTCAAGTCTAAATTTTGATTGGTCTTTCACGATAAAGTTGACGCTTTAAAAACTGCTTACAAGTTACAATTACAAACGTAGGTCTGTTAATATAATTATTGAGCTGGCATCTCTTACGAAGGAAAAACCAAATTCCATTTCTTTTTAAACATACGCCATCCCGCATGCAGGTGAAATTGCTAAGTAGTTTTTTAGGGGTGCCAGGTTTGTAATTCTGCAACTAAATGAACAAGGAGTTGATCTAATTGACTGGCCATGAATCTCATAGATAATAAATGGGATATGTTTAAGCATTATATCTTAGCCTACGTACTCGCCCGGGGTAACGAAACAAAAGTTTGCCTCAACCCTAGTTGAGTAATGGAACCTCATTCCACAGAGACCTACGAAAGCTGGCCCGCAGCTTTCAGTGTCGTGTAAGTGATGTGATTCGTAGCCGAGGTCAGCATACCTATTGATAAACAAGGTCCATACCTAATTACTTGAAGTTTTTATCTCACCCACTGCCCTGAAAACTTTGTAAATGTATTTATGCGTTTACTGGTTTTCGGTTCTATTTATTTATTCGGAATTTCCCTGGTATTGTTTGCTATCCACTGGATTTAACACTCGGGGAACATCACAGCATATCACATTTGTTTTTTTTTTTCAACGTAACGTAAGTAGAGTTTACCCTTGTTTTATTGCGTTGAGTGCAAAAGTACCAGATAACAATTCCATCTATATATGTAACTTTGCATATAGAAAAAAACGAAGGAATGGATATTAACAATTATAGGATTGCTTATGCCGTGATAAGTTTACCAGTATAGAGTGAAACGTCTTTGGAAGTCATTTTGGTTTATCTGTAAAGTCATATCACGTCCATAAATTCGGATAAACACCTACCCATCGTGCAATAACTGTATAACATGGAATAAATATTTTGTGATACATTGGGATGCCAGAATGATATTTTTTGAATTTAAAACCCGTGTTCTTTATTTATTGCAGTCATGCGTACGATTTGCATAAATAAATGAACGAAACGCTAATTAGTAATAAGACAACATTTCATGCTGCTCTATGGAATATCTAAATATAGGCGACAAAAATTGCTATTTTCTATTTCAACTGTCTACTCCAATCTGCTTTCATACATTAAATCAAAACAGAAATCAATACCAGACAAGGAGGTCCTTTCTAAAGGTGATAAAATGCCAAAAAAGAAAGTAATCACTTTTTCCATTAGATACCTCATACAGAGTGAGGGTAACAGAAGGAATGTCAGATATAAAACCATTGCATCACTATAGTTTATTGCCATCATAATACTTCGTATACAATAAATGAAATCGAATAAATGAATTGTTTCTCCTAAAAACTATTCTTTCAAATGCAATATTATTGCGAGATGGTAATATATCAGTTTATCTGCTGAATCTGATGTTTTGACTAACAGTTATTCCTTTTATATTGAGATTCTTTAAAATCTATTGAACTGGTTGAGAAAAGAAAATTACTAGACAAAGTGTAAAAGGGAGAAGACAGACACAGAAAGACTGCAACAAATTAAGTACCTTAGCGGGATCATTTTAATGGTTGTCGGAAGCATAAAAAGTATATTTACAAAATGCACATTACCTTCAAATAAATTTGTTCTCATAATGTTTGCAAAGGTAAAACAACTTTGAAATTGTAAATATTACTTATAAAGTACTTCTGACGATGAAAGCACCGGGATCAACTTCAAATTATCCTTTAATTACAACTTTGATCACATCTTTACAATAAACGTGAAGTATTACGAACCACTGTCCTTATCCCACAGACAATTCGCAATATATCATACTTGAAAATACCCTTATAATCACTACTACACAATTACTAATCACTTAAACAGAAAAGATTGTCTAAATCAGTAGTTATTCTTCATATTAATGAACCAAATATGGACACAGAAATACAGATAAAATACAAATCTCAAGTACTGACAATCCCATCTCATTAGCGACTTCTTTCTAAACACACAGTTATACTGATGTACTATTTCAGACTTTTATCAGCTGTAGAATTGTCGCACATCGATATTTCGTAGTATATTCTCAAGACTTTGTCAATTAACAAGTGCTTTCGATATAATTATATAGCAAATTATCTTTTCAAAATTCGTTTGACACCATCAATTGGGAAGATGAAAATCTTGATTAAGTAATTGTAAATATTGTTTTTACGTATTTAAGTACTTGCAGAGTGAATGAAATCACTTCTTTCATTTTGAAAGTTTGCAATTGGAACTGGAGATGATTAATATGTAAGTTCAGCTTCAATCGCTATCAATATTTCTTTAAACATAATCGATCGGTTAATTTTATATATACTTTTAATAGTCGTTCTTTAAGCAGCAAATGAACAGCGCGTCATTTCAAATAGACAATATCGGAATAAAAAGCGTTGAAGATATGAGGCTGTATTAAATTGGTTGAAGTTCAGAAATGCACTTTAGCAGCAGTTAGTTAATTTGTAACATTTTTTAATAGTAACATCAAACACTGGTTTAAAAAGTGTTATTTTTTATGCATGTGGTAAAATTTTGACATACTGTATATAAAAAACGTGCTTTTAGTCAACAGTATAGAAGCACTTTTACATGTTACATGTGGAATAATTTTAACATAAAAGGTGATGCATCTATTTCATACAAATGACCAATACTGAAAATATAATGATACGGGAGGCAATCTTATTTGTATCAAAATTTTCCTTCTTGTCTTTTTTTTCTTTTTGCATGTATTTGCAAACGATTTTAGTTACAATGAAAGAAAATAGTATCGTTGCACTTTTAAAGTCAATAAGATAAGGATAAAAAGTATAGTGCTTAAATATTCAACATTAAAGATTGTTTCAAAAAGACAACCGCTAGCAAACATGTTTTTGTTCTTCAAACATATGAATTACCGTTTTATCAATATGTTACATTAAAAACTCCTTTATCTAGAAAGATAAATATACCTTTGTTTAGACTACTGTCTCTGTGTGATTTCAGTATCTCTCTTGGGCTTCAACCACATCAAAGCAGAACCTATCAAAGTCAAATAATTTTGCATCTTTAGAGAAACATTCTTGTTTCATATTTTCTCTGATAAAGACGCCTTCTGTCTCAGAAAGATGCTTTCATATGCAGGTGTCATCAAAGAAAACAGTCACTTTATATATTGTGCCCTCAGCTAGCATCGAAGAAATAATATACCCTATTGACTGCCCTTTGCTTTAAAAACAAGAACTGTCAACGTGTACAAGAAAAAAATTAAGACGGGTTAAACAATTAAACATGGCTAACTGAAAGTCAAAAGTAAATGCACTCGTTGTAGCACATATAATTGTTACATGTTTTTAATTTCAGAAGTAAAAAAGATTACCTATTTTACCTATTTTTCAGTTTTTAAATGTGAATTGAAATGTTGTATTTTTTCAATTTAACAAAACCTCTCTCTTTCTCTCTCTCTCTCTAAGACTGCAAAATTAAACGTATGCCTCAACAGCATCTTGATTTCTAGAAACGTGTCTGGTCCCCGTAGAAAGTCAATTAAAGATTTAAGGCAGGCTTATTTCACGTTGTGCAATAGCTCTTGCATTTAAAATAGAGTGAAAAATGTACAGATAACTTACCATTTTTCCTATCAAATAAATCGTACTTATTGTTGTTTTAGTCTTATGTAGCCATTAAACTAAATTTGTTTGTGTAGATATTTTTTCCACATACTTAATTAGTTTAGTAAATTTTTTTTTAATATAAACAGACTTGCAAAAAATGGAATAGATATGTGGAAAAGGTATTTATCTTTTAATTATGTTTTAATCATGCTTTGTAGCTTGAATATAGCTTTGAGAAAATATTTGTATTGTTGTATTTATTTTGAAGAGTTGTCAAATGACTGGGAATAAAATGCGTTGTAAGGTTATTTTATTTACGTAGATAAGGCTGGAGATTACATGTAAACAAACATGAAAGGTGAACAATCAGATGAGAAACATGAAAAAGTAATAATTGTACATGATTATTATGATGGCCCATTAGGCTTACATGAGTACGAATGTTCTTAATGAAAACATAATCAGATCTGCCACACAAGATTTCAGTGAGACAAACCAGCTTGGCATTCTGTGTAACTTTTAGTATAGAACATACATGTCAAACTTCTCCCAATGGATCGTGTGGAAAGAATTATAGATGTATAGGGAAAAATGGGTCAAGGATTTAACTTCTAGTGTGTTCACATGCTATTGCACATGCACTTATGTGAACTGGTGAATCACATGGACACAGTTTCGAACTCGTCCGAGAATTCATCAGGACAAACATTATGAGCTAGTGTTATATAGTCTGGACTCAAATATGTGGCTCCAGAGGGTTCATAAGCTAAAATGACGAGGACAGTCGCCTGACGAACAAAAGTCGATCAAAAAAGCTAATTCTAAGCGCCATGTGTTTAGGTGAGCTAAAATGAAAAAAATGCCGCCAACTGATATTTTCGCTAGAAAGGCTAGAGTCTAGCACAAGTTATTCTTCGCAGACCAATTTCGAATAAATCAACCCATTATATGCATTTGTTATAAATGCGATTGTTATAAAAATGTACAAAAGAAATACCTTCTCCAGGTTCATTTGATGAAAATTATTCAACCATTTGCTAAACCAGTCACATTTAAAACACTCTTTCAATTAGTTTTCAAATGCCACTTACGTTCTGTGGAACTACGATGTTAACTGTTTGTAAAGAATCATTTAATGTTTTAAAAACAACGTTTGCAAACAAGAAAGTTGGTTTGAATGTATTTTGAATGTTTCTTCTGGTAGCAGGTTCATGGACAGCTGAATGCTGTACGTTTGAGTATTAATTAAAAACGCTTTAATGCCAAAGAAAGTGTATTAGTTATGTTAGGTTTTTACCATCTTCAACGAATATAAGTAAAGTGCTTGATATTAAAGTGTTACCATTACTGAAAGGGCTAGCCGCCTGGGTTTATGGGACAGCTCTACTTGTGTACACTACTTATCCTATGTACCAGGCGCACAGGCAACCGGTAACAATTCTTTAACTGGCTGTTTACGGCTCTTAAACTTCCCTTGTCAGAACAAACCTTAGACGGCTTAATTTATTACACATTGTCTGTATGCTTAAATCATGAATTATTGCTGAAGACAGCAACAGTATGTATTTGTAAGTTATGTTATTCACAGAAAAATGAAACAATAGCTTTGATTTAGATCATTATTTGACCTTGCTTTTTCAACAGAACAGGTATGGTATATTGTATGGCATGTGAGTAAATTGTTCTATTATATTCCTACAATTAACAAAACAAGGGGACCACTGACCCAAGGTCGCTCACCTGAGAACAATATTGTACTGGTGTAAAATGTTGTTAGCTAATGAAAGTGTTTATCACAAATTAGAAACAACAGCCGCCACAAGTCAACGTTTTTCCTATTTCCAAAGGGAAATGAATCGGACGAAGCACATTTTGGTGAAGTGTTTACAAAGGAATCATCATTTAGAATAATTATTATCAAATTCATCCAATTTGAGCAATGTTCAATAATTTGACCTTGACTATCAAAGCAAAATTAAATAACCTTAAGGTCATTTTAAGGTCAAACTTGAATTTTTCAACAGGTCAGTTTTGCCATAAGTCTTGTGGCGATTTTTAGCAATATTCATTAATTTAACCTTGAAGGTCACAAGTGTCAAAAGTTTTTTTTTTCGAAAAAATGCCGATCTAACAATGTTGGTAAGATGAAGTGAAGGTTTTGCTGTACAAATATAAGAAAAATCCATGACCCCTGAGGCGGGGTCAATTTTGAAATTTGAACGAACTTTTAGATATTATAAATGATCTTTACTGTAGCGTTATAACATAAATTTCAAGACAACTTAATGTTCTTTTTACACGGAACTTCGCCAACGTTTTCGTGCGTGTGCGAAGTTAGCATTCTTGAATAAAAGATAATTGTTTTGACAGTACAATTGAGTAAATGCTTAACACTGGGTGTTGAATTACTAAATCTTTTATATTTACCGGAAATTACCGAAACTGCGTATTGTAACAAAACAACCTGATCAATCATGTTTCTAAACAAGATGCTTCTAAAAGTGCGTGTTGTGCTGTTAAACATATTTAAATGTTTATTATTTTAAATGAGACTTTGCAAATATATAAAACAGAGATTTCACATCTTTTTAGCGCATTTGTTTTTGGATTTGGAGTTTCAATATACCCACCTGTATAGTAATTTCTTAGTGTCTTTTCTCCTGTTATACGTTCGTATCAAAACACTCGATCAAAAGGCGTATAATAACAACATCATTTCATTTAAAATTTTATTTACAAAGCTTTATGGACAAGAACAACACTGTACTTTAGTTCCTATATTGTAATAAATGCATGGTATCAACTTCGAGTAACCTGTCGAAGTAAAGGAAAGCGATAAAGCAGACTTTTGATTAACGAAACGTCTGTTTAACATAGATGAATATTCTTGATATACGAGTTGGTCCCTTTTTGTGACTTTCATTTTCTATGATTTTAGTCTGCAGTCAGTGCAGGTCTTACACATTGGTCCCTTGATATATTCATTAAAAGCTAAAATATATAAAAAGAAACTAAGTATCGAGTAACTAAGTATATAATATATCGAGTTTATTTTCCTTTGTCATTTCAAACATACACAAAAAATCATAAAGTTATATATTTGAACTTGCAGCTGCGTTCATAATTATCAATTTAGGTCCGCAATTGCAAACGAAGTTTAGGTCTTCCCTTCTAAGAAATCTTCAGTAGAAAAGTACAGACTTTTTAGACTTTTATAAGGGGTAAAGCCAATAATTACTGCAGGGGGATAATTTAAGATAATTTAAAGTAACTTGTAGAGGTCACCAGCTAATTTTCAATAACAATATTCAGAGCTCTTGGCTGAGTGGTTTTGACATCAAATGTTAGTAAGAGTTTCATTGCAGTCGCTTTAAAAATAAGAGTTATGTATGGAATGGCAATTCTAAAAAAATATATAGCTGAAAAAAACTTTTTGCCAAGATTCCTCAATATCTACCAAGTGATGATTTAGAAGGAGACGCAATTTGAAACAACGATGAGCTGAAAAGCATTATATTTAGTAGTTTCTGTCCAAATTTGGAGTCAAACTATATCAGTAGTAATTTCATATTACAGTAAATCAATTCTATAATTTCAAATATTTTCTTTTACGCTTCTGACGGCAATTGTTTTTCGCCTTAGTAGCAATTGCAGACCGTGCCAATTGTCTGTACTATTCACTGTTCATTCTGATATTCCCATATCCCTCGTACACTCAGTCTTGACAGATTGATCATGACTGACTCGTCAGTTTTAGAAACTTAGCAGTTTATTGTTAAAAATTATATATAATATAGTGGTACGTTTATAAGGAAAACAAATTTTCTGTGTTGAAGGTGCACACACTTTGAAAGACTTGATTTGTCAAGTCAAGGGATTTGAGCTTTCTAATTGCCAATATTACACCAGCTAAGTGCGTACGATCTGCTACATCAATTTAGCCAGTGATCTTATGTTACACTTAAATTTATTTACTATTCAGAACGTATACCACGAAAAATATATCATTTGACAAATGTTTTTTTAATGTATTTTAAACAATTTCTCATCTTTTTTATATAACATATATGTAATATAACAAAACTACGCATTTACTTCTTGCTTCAAATTAATCACTTTTATTCATTATCATTTTTTTTATTTGTTGTCATATTTCAAAGACACGTCTTATTTGTTCAGTATTTCTGCCATATCTTGACATTGTCGTTTGGAAATATTTTCTTGGCAGATGTTTATAACTGTTGTTTTACAGTATAGTTCAAATAAGTACAGCACGGTAGGATCCCTTTATGGTTGTTTTGGTCATGTAGTAAAAAGAATCTGACACTCGTTAACATTTCATACAAACTTGTATTCAACTCGTCCAAGAATACTTTATATTTTCTTGAACTGGTTAAATATAGGATTATATGATAAGTCTTGTCATATCCTATACATCTATAACCTCTGTTTTATGATTTTTGAACTGACACTAGCTATTAATGTAAACTATAAAACATATAAAGTTATCAAATTGACCATAACTTTGTTATTGTCCATTCGATTTCTAAATCACATACTTATTTTCGTATATTGTTCCAAGCATTGGATAAAAGGCAAGAGACAGCGAGACTGAACTAACAATGGCATAAAACGTGTTCCGTAACATGTTTTACAAATTCAATTTGCAAGCCATTCAATATTTATTGAATTAACGCTTAAATTCGTTTCAAGCCCACAACGTTTGTGACGACTTAAAAAAAATTATTCTTTGTTTTTTAGAAATCATGTTTCCAGAACTTGTTTTAAGATGAAAGAACAAGACGGATTAGAAACTGTTAGCACTAAATGTTTCTCCGACTTTCTGAATTAGTAAAACTGAGATACACAAATCTTTACGCACACTTACCTTTAGTTGATATCGTGTGATTGGCATAAAATAAATATGTCGTACACTCCGTTGTCTTTTTGCTTATCGGCAAAATCTATCAAGAAAGCGTGCTAGTCAGAAATCGCCTTACAAATTTGTGATTGTAATTCAACGTGTCAGTCAATACAGATAGTTTCAAAACCAGCAGGGAATATTTAATGCAACATTTGATTGTACATAAATCTTTTGTTATATTAAGTTTATTAAATTAATGAAAATAAAAAAAGCAATTTTGAAAGATTGCAATTATTTTTCTAATTATGTTGATTTATCTTTATATGCTTTCTCGAGAATACAATAACACAAAAAACAATTAACATTGTGACAAGAACGCATCTCGACGAATACCGTAATGAAACAGATATGAGCACAGTAAATCATAACTGAAAATTCACTCGGCTTAACGTAATCAACAAATGTAACTACGACAGGGATACATTTTTAATCACCGACACTCTTCTGATAACAAACCAAATAAGAAAACACTGAAAGACAATGATAACTTCAGAAGGAATGGCGATCCCGGCCAGATAGCAAACCTTTTAATTTCGATATTTGATAGCATAAGAGCGTGAGCTTTTCTAGGCACTCTTTGACCTTTTGTTCTACAAAATTTCATCATCTGTAATGTCTTGTCACGTCATTTAACAGGGACCTTAAACGTTGTAGGAGTATACAAACGTTTCAAGATTGTTTTTTTGCACTTCTATGAAAATGTAACTGAAGTAAAAGTGAAACAGTCCAATTATTGCCTGAAAGTGTCAATTTAACGCACACTAACATCAAAGTTAAATTCCTAAACAATTTTTCAGGAATATGGCTGATATTTTTTCTACTTTGTCTTGGAAACTCCATAAAAAGGTATGGACATACATCTACAGTAAGAGGGTTTTATTTATCCTAAATGTCGAAACGGTAGATGACAAAATAACGTATTTCGAGGGGGATTTAATAATAATATTGACCAGCATTCATAGGCAGAAGAAATGAATAATAGTCTTTCCTAAAATATCTTTAATTAGCTGCTTTCGCCTTGTTTCAACTTAACAATGTAAAAAAATCTTTATCTAAATATTTTTATCTATTATTTTTAAGTATGAAAAATAATATATGTTAATATCTTAAATATGTGACAAGCTGCGATTTTTTTTTGCGCTCTGCATAAGCTTAAGGTGTTTCTAATTACACGTACCTTTTCTGTTCAGACTATAAAAAGAATTGTTAGAAACTATAGCTATTTAAAATTCAGTGAATGAATTGTCACTTGTGCGTATCAGCGACATTCTTCTAAATTCCAGAAAGCTATACTGGTCTCAGAATAAGAACTGGTTATGTATTCAGCTCTTCTAAAACAAAGGGGGAGATTTAATAATAATAATGATAAATGATGATGATGATGATTACGTCGGATGATATGAGTAATTTGATGTAAACGAACGAACAAATTCAAGACATCGATTTCTTTGACCTCCGAAAAATTACAAAAACAAACGAATCTAAACAGTTTATACAAATAAAAAGGTTACCTAGCGATGATTAAATCTCGTTTTAAGTTAACCTACACCTGTTTCATTAACAAATATTATATAAAAATACCGTTTTTTCCTGAAAAAAAGCTAGCAAAATCATTCTATTTTTAATGGCAAATTAAACAGAGGATACAATATGTATACCATCTGTTTCCAATTTCCAGGTACATTGTACAATGTAAAATTTTTAAATTCGCCGCGTTTAATAAATGAAACTACGGTCATTTTGTTCCTTCATGAATGGAAGAATGGATATATAACAATTATACGTCTTTGGAATAAATATTGGTTTATCAGTAGTCATATGATAGAACTACTACTGTAAGATGATATCGGAGTTTATTTACGTTGCCTTTGGCTTCGGTATATGTGATGTCACTTAAGCCAGGTCCATAAATTGGATCATCATGCAACTTTATAATATAAAATAAATATTTGGTCATAAATTGCGATGCCAAAATGAGAATTTTTGTTTTTATTACACGTGTTCTTTTTCACTGCAGTCATGCGTACGATGTGCATAAATAAATGAACGAAATTCTTGATTAGACAACATTTCATACTGCTCTATGGAATATCTTAATAAAGGCGACAAGTTTGCTGTTTGCAACTCCAGCTGTCTACTCCGATCTACTTTCAGACACTAATTCAAAACAGAAATCAATACCAGACAAGGAGGTCCTTTCTAAAGGTGATAAAATACCAAAAAAGGAAGTAATCGCATTTTCCATTACACACCTCATACAGAGAGAGGGTAAGAGAAGGAATGTCAGATATAAAATCACTGCCTGACTATAGTTCATTGCTATCATAACACTTCGTATACAGTAAATAAAATCACATAAATAAATTGTTTCTGCTAAAAAAGTTTTTCTTTCAAGTGAAATAAAAGTGGGTGGATATAATTGCGAGATGGCAAAATATCAGTTTGTCTGCTAAACATAGATGTTTGACTGAAAGTGATTCCCTTTATATCTCTTTTTAGTGAACAGAATTCTCTAAATTTTAGGAGATTCCCCTTTCATTGCCACTGAGGTACTAAAGTTAAGTCGTAGGTGTTTTTCGCTTTTCAACTTTTGATTCTCTACGAAGCTTACATTTTGATTAAAATGTAAAGAGACTGAAAGTGCGTTTAAACAAATATATTTATTTCCTAGAGCAGACTTAGATTAACTAACAGTTGTTGCTATATATCGTATTGTGTGTACATTTTATGTCTGATATTTACCTTTTCTTCTGGCTGATATATTGTTTTGGTATCAGCCATGTCGTAAGCAATTGCATATATATTAGAAATATGTATGAAAATGCATGTTTTAATCATGCCTTCACAATCAAACAGGAAAAGAACATGATCAGTTGGCACATAACTGTTTTGGTAAAAATGTTGTTCCGTTGTTGTTTTTTTGCTGTTGTTTTGTTGGCTTTTTTGTGACACCTCAGTGAAACGTAACATAACGTAACGAAGCCTGTAAGATTATAAGGAGTAGTTTAGTCATGACATATTGTAACCAAAGATTATTGCCAGGCATATGACATTTAAACACACAGAAAACTTGGTAGCCACGAGAGTTCTGTTAGACATTTGTGATGTTTGAAGAAACCAAGGAGTGTTTTCAAAATTATTATCATAAAAGCTCTTTTTTGTATTAAACACAATGTTTGTAAATTTTCGTTGGCATAACAAGAAATTTAGATACATTAAAATCTATTAAACTAGTTGTAAAAGGTAAATTACTAGTGTGAAAGGGAGAAAACACACTGTCTGCAACAGATTAACTTTCTTATCAGGATCTTTTTAATCTATGTCTAGATGACGGAAGCATAAAAAGCCTGTTTACAAATTACAAGTTACCCTTAAATAAGTGTTGTTTTCAAAATAATTTGCAAAGGTAAAACAACTTAGAAATTGTAAATTTTACTTATTATGTCGATAAAAGCACCGGGATCAACTTCAAGTTATCCTTTAATTACAACTTTGATCACAACTCTAATGTAAACGCATGTATTTCCAACAATTGTCCTTATTCCACTTGAATCGTATCATCATGCTTATCATACTTGAATTTACACTTATCATTAAAATACAGATCACTTAAATAGAAACGATTGTTTTTATCAGCAGTTATTCTTCAAATTAAAGAACCAAATAGGGAAGCAGTATTCAGATAAAATACAGATTGAAAGGACTAGCAGTCCGTCAAATTAGCAAATTCTTTATAAACACACAGTTATACTAATGTAACATTTCAGAGCTTAAGATATCATCGTATGACTATCTTTTCAAAATTTGCTTGACGCCATCAATAGGGAAGATGAAAATGTTGATTAAGTAATTGTAAATATTATGTTTACGCATTAAAATTCTTTCGGAGTGGAAAGAAATCACTTCTACATATTGGAAGTAAGCAGTTGGAAACGGGATTGATAGATGTGGAGTTCAGCTGTCCGACTACCTGTAAGTGTTTCATTTCATAAACAGTTCCCACAGACATTCGTTAAGTTTGTAATAAATGTGCAAGTAATGTGCCTACTAATGTGACAGCAGCATATTTGCATTTGGTGATTATGGCTTTCAGCGTTGAAGATATGAGTCTGTATTTGTTTAAAGTTCAGATTTGCTGTTTAGAAGCACAGTTGTATGATAAAAGTATTTTTATAATTTAAGTATAGTTTTTGTAAACGTAAGTAATTCTTCATGTTATTAGTTTTCATTACACGAAATTAGAATTATGAAAGACAAAATCTATACCAAAGGGGGGAAGTTCTTTATAACTGATATATAGTGCTCAAATAAAGAAATTAATCACATTTTCCGTTAAACATCTCGTAAAGCACTGGATTGTTACATCTATATATTTTGGTCACAATGCCGTCACAGTGTATCGTTTTTTTAAGCGTTCCTTGGGTTCAATAAATGAAATTGCATAACTTTTTTATATCTGCTACAGAAACGAAATAAGATTATATGGTGTCTCAGTTCGGAGCATGAGTGTTATTCGTTTGAATGACTGGTGATATGTCTGGTCTTATCACACGGACATGTGTAAGCGATAGGTATGATAATATCTGATGCTACCGATGTTCTTTGTTTTAGCCGAATTCCTCATTTAATATATTTGTAAGAGAAATTTATTCTTTAACACATTTAGTTAATTTATAACATTTTTTAATATTAACATCAAACACCGGTTAAAAAAGTCATATTTTGTTATGCATTTGGTAAAAAATTTGACTTACTGTAAATAAAACTTGTTTTCAGACAATGGTATAGAAGCACTTTTACATGTTGCATGATATAATTTAATCATAAAAGGTGATGCTTCTTTTTCATACAAGTGACCAATATTTAAAATATGATGACACGGTAATCTATGTTATGTGTATTTAACAATTTGCTCTTTGTTTTCCTTTGTCTTTTTGCAGGTATTTTCAAACGATATTAGTTACAAGGTAAGAAAATAGTATCGTTGCACTTTTAAAGTCAACAAGATAAGGATAAAAACTTTAGTGCTGAAATATTCAACATAAAAGATTGTTTAAAAAGACAACGGTTAGCATACATGTTATTTGTTCTTCAGACTTATGAATTACTGTTTGTATCAATATGTTACATTTAAAATCCTTTATCTATAAAGATATGCATAATTCTCTTTACACTACTGTCTCCGTGATGATTTCAATGTCTCCCTAAGGCTTCAACACATCAAAGCAGCACCTAAAAGCAAAATACCTTTGCATCTTTAAATAACATTCTTGTGTCATATTTTCTCTGATAAAGAGGCCTTTTGTCTCAGTAAGATGCTTAAATAAACAGCTGTATCATCAAGAGAACGGTCATTTTATATATTGTGCCCTCAGCTAGCACCGAAGATATAATATAGCGTTTTCATAACCTTAAGTTTGCTTTACAAACAAGAACTTTCAAACTGTAACAAGGCAGTCTGAAGGACAGCTAAATCCCCTTCCGCAGCAGACGTGAATGTGTACTTCTTGACCTTTAACCAACTCTGACCTTGATGTTGTGCCATGCATATTATAAGCACATAGTCTCATGATAGTAAATATTTGTGCCAAGTTATTTAAAGTCTTCTATAAAGTCAAAAAGTTATGGAGAATATTTAACCTTGACTTTGGGGTAGCAACCTGGATGTTTGGTTCTGCTCTTCTTGTCATAGTTGTGATCATTTGTGCAAAGTAATTAAAAAACTTTTCGTAAGCCAAGTTAGTAAGTTATACAGCAGACGTGAAATGTGGATATTTAACCTTTAACTGTGACCTTGACCTTGTGGGTAGCAACCCAATTACTGCGCTCTGCACATCGTCTCATAATGGTGATCACTTGTGCCAAGTTATTTCAAAACATTTTCAGCGGTTTAAAAGTTATGGAGTGGACATGAAATGTAGACTTTTAACACTTGACCTTGAAGTGTGACCTTGACGTTGGGGGTAGCAACCCAATTATTAAGCTATGCACATCGTCTCATAATGGTGATCACTTGCGCCAAGTAATTTAAAAAATTTCAGCGGTTTAAAAGTTATGGCACGGACACGAAATGTAGACTTTTTAACACTTGACCTTTAAGTGTGACCTTGACCTTGGGGGTAGCAACCCAATAATTGCGCTCTGCACATCGTCTCATAATGGTGATCACTTCAAAATAGTAGCGTATGAATTTACAACTTCATTCATAACAAGTGACGTCATTAAATAGAGCAAGCGAATTGTCTTACATGGGAGGTGTAAGATGGGTTTTTTCAGCACAGTGTAAACAGTAGAAAATACTGTCTTATGTGTTACAATCTTTTTATGCTCCCCGAAGGCCGAGCATATAGTTGCCGCTTTGTCCGTCCGCCCGTCCCGTCAGTTCGTCCGTCCGTCATAATTTTGTCCGGAGCATAACACAAAAACTATGAGAGATATCAAGACCAAATTTCATAGCCAGTTAGATCTCATTAAGAAGCAGTGCAATGCACAAGAACCATAACTCTTGCTTTATTAATTTTTGAGTTATTGCCTTTGAAATTTCTCATACTTATTTTTTGTCCGGGGCATATCTCACAAAGTATAAGAGATATTAACATGAAACTTTATTGGTAGATAGATCTCTATGAGGAGAAGTGCAGCGTGCAAGAACCGTAACTCTATTTTGCATAATTTAGGAGTTATTGCCCTTTGTTATTTTTCATACTTTAAAAAAATACATATTAAACAATAGCCCTTTTGGAATTGGCATTTATTCGGGGAGCATCCATCGGTTCTACCGATTTCTTGTATTTTTAAGAAGAAAAAAGGTTACCAAGCTTACCTATTGTTCAGTTGTTAAAAATGAATTTAACCCCCATCTCTCTCCCTCCCTCTCTCTCTCTCTCTCTATCTATCTATCTCTCTTTCACTCTCTCTGGTTTATTTCGTGGAAGACTGCAAAATGTGCGTATGCCTTAACAGCAGACATGGGGTAATCGTAATCGTGTAATCGTAATCGATTGCATTTAATTACAATTTGTCCATGTAATCGAATGTATTCGATTACTTTTTAAAAGTCGATTACATTTAATCGTAATTGTAATCATTACCTGCATGAAAAGTGGTGTAATCGTCGATTACAAATCGATTACTTTGGCATAGAAAAAGACTTCATTTATGGAACTGCTGTATTATATACTTGTGAAAATACGATATTTCGTATTAAAAGATACTGCAAAGTGCACTGGGTGTAATATGTTAAACTAGTTTTACTTTGGACAGATTCAATTAAAGGTGCAATTTATTTAATTGAAAAGTTTTACTTTTCTTAAGTTTCATTTATAACTGAGTTATTTAATTTTACTGTTTGACTATACACAATCCTTCAGACTAAGTTATGATTTAATTATATCCCATAAATATTTTCACCTTTTGTTATCAGTAACAGACAACTTTTATATTCTGCCTGAGGCTTAAACAAGTATTTGTGAAATCAATAACTGATATTGTACAAGAACGCCTAGTTTGCTGTCCCCTTACTGAAGATAATTGGTATAATCACTCAACAAAAGTGATATTTGTCAATACCTGCTACATCAGCCCCAGTTGAGCGATTGTTTAGCATAGCTGGCAAAATATTTCATCCAGAGCGCTGTAGACTGAGTGATAAAACATTTGAAAAATTAATTTTGATAAAATATAACACACATTTGAATTTAGTAGAAGACACATGTCAGTCATCCTGGTTACTTTGTAACATTTTGCAAATTGTGTGCTGCAGCTGTGTTCATGTTTTTGTGTAAATAAAAATGTCAGTGCTATTTGGATCTTTTATCTGATTACTGCTATGAACACAATGAAAAGTAATCGTAATTGTAATCGACTACATTTTCAGAGTAATTGTAATTTATTCGGTTACAGTTTAAAAAATAGAGTAATGTAATCGTAATCGTATTCTAAATTTTATTGATGTAATCGTAATTTAATCGATTACATTTAGAAGTAATCGACCCCATGTCTGCTTAACAGCATCTTGATTTCTAGAAACGTGTGTGGTCCCTGTAGAAAGTCAATTAAAGATTCAGGTTTTTACTTTTACGGCCTTAATCACGTTTTGCAAAAGAATCACGCGGCTCATAAGCTAATATGACGAGGACAGTCGCTTGACGAACAAAAACCGATGACAAACTCTAACATGTCTAAGCCTGAGCACCATGTGTTTAGGTGAGCTAAAATGAAAAGAAATGTCGCCAACTGATATTTTCGATAGAAAGGTTAGAGTCTAGCGCAGACGTAAAAGTTACTCTTTGCAGACCAATTTCGAATAAATCTACCCATTATATAGATATGTTATAAATGCGATTGTTATCAAACTTGGTAGCAAGTAATACCTTCTCCAAGTTTATTTAAAGATAATTATTCAACCATTTGCTAAACCAGTCACATTTAAAACATTCTTTCAATTAGTTTTCAAATGCCACTAATTTTCTGTGGGACTACAAACTCAACTGTTTGTAAAGAATTGTTTAAATGTTTTGCAAATAGCGATTGCAAAGAAGAAAGTTGCTTTGAATGTATTTTGAATGTTTTTTGAATGTTTCTTTTGGAAGTAGGCTTTGGACAGCTGAATGCAGTACATCTGAATATTAATTAGAAATGCTTTAACGCCAGATAAAGTATATTAGTTGTGTGAGATTTTTATCATCTTCAACGAATATAAGTAAAGTGCTTGATATTTAAGTGTTACGCTTACTATAGGGCTAGCCTCATGTTGTTTACGGGACAGCCCTTCTTGTGTACACTACTTATCCTATGTACCAGGCGCACAGGCAACCGGTAACAATTCTTCAACTGGCTGTTTACGGCTAATAAACCTTCCTCGTCAGAACAAACTTTAGACAGCTTAATTTATTATACATTTCATGTTTACATCATGAGCTATTGCTGAAGACAGCAATAGTATGTAGTACTATGTACTTGTAAGTTATGTTATTAACAAAAAAAAGAAACATAACCAATCGATTAAGGTCATTATTTGACCTTGCGTTTTTTAACAGAACAAGTATGGTACATTGTATTATATTCCTAGAATGAACAAAGACAAAACAGAATTGTATTTGTTATTTTTTAACCAGAAATACAACAAGAATAAAACCAGTTAATAAAAATATCCTTTTTTAAATTGTTTCTTGTATAAGACCTGAAAAACAAGTTTTTCTATATAGTTGTCAAATACAAAGTCTTTGGACTCTTACTTGTATTATAGCCTCTTAAAACCTAGTTACTGTAACATTTATTGAAACGAAGGCAAGATTAGACTAACTGAAGTAATATCTAAAGATATACTAAACCAATCTTTGCATAAAATAATTTTATGACAGAAATTAATTGAAATCTATGAAACTCTTACTGAATATGTCTAATTAGGCTACTAGAATAACTATGTATGGGAAGCTGCATTCCCTGTAACAGGTCATGTTATGTTGGTGCTTTCTTTAAAAAACTGCCAGTTTTTTTTTAATGACACTAGATCTATGTATTTAAAGTACCTATAGTGTGTAGAGTTTTAAAGGGGCTGTGCTCCAGATGACAAAAAAGAAAGTTTTCTTGTATTATAAATTTCTTGTAATATTTATGACTAATGCTTAAAAACTAACTTACTGGCAAAAAATAAGTGAAAAAATTACATTATAAATTGATTTTTCCCCTTTCAAAGTGCTATACCGTAACGCGACGGTATAACTATATCGTATAAGATTTAAAGTAAATAACTGTAATATCACATGCGGCGATGGTGGTGACAGGAAAAGCGTTGGAAATATTTTGTTAACATGAGGGTCCAGAGTTCAAATCAGGCTGGAGCGAAAATAATTTTTTATTCTATTTTGACTTTTATAATCAGTTTTGAAGTAAAATATTATGTTGTTATAATCTCACGGCATCTAAATATATAATTTATGAAAAAAAAAATTATGTCTAATCTGGAGTACAGCCTCTTTAAACATAACATATCTACTCTGTGTGCAGTCAAACATGTTTATTTCATATTTACATAGAAAAGATGAAGTAGTTATTTGTTTCTGAAACTTGAGCATAATACATCTTTAAATGACCGTTAACGAATATTTATTGATTAATGGTTGTATTTGTGAACTTTGGATATAGAATTCAGAAAATAAATGAACTTGCCAAAATTCAAGAAACAAAACGCAAGAATATTTTCAAACGCAAGGGTTTGTTTGGTTATGAGTGCAAAAGATTGTAAACTATGATTATAATGCACAACATTAAATGGGATCAAAAGGTTTTCGCTTTAAACATACATGACTAGTAACACCATGCTTTGTTGAACAAAACAAGTATGGTATATTGCCTGTCCGATGAGTAAATTGCGTGAATTTACTATACCATTCCATAACAGTCATTTGGTTATAATTTCGCAAGTATAAGTCTCTCTCTCTCTCTCTTAACAGGAATAGTTAACAGCTTTCTAAAGTATCAATTTTCTAAGATGAAGGTTTTCAGTAAGCAAAAACAGAATTGTTAACATTAAAGTACTTTGCACTTTTGCTACAAGTACATGCTAATGAGGAGAAAGTACATGGTCGTTCTTAGCAACAATTTTCACGATGACATGAACTAATAGATGTATCGTGGTAGACTCCACATCCCTCAGACAAAAAAAAATATTTCAAGTCCTAGATAACATTAGAAACTGTTTATACTTGGAAAATCACAACAATAACTCAGACAAATTCATTCAATATACAATATATTAAAAATAGAAAAAAAAATGTATTTACTCTCACAGGGAACAGATCTTAATCACTGTTACTAAATATTATCGAACCAGAAAAGGAAACTGAAGCTAATAACGCCGTTCATAGAGTATGACAATCATGGTTCATTTATGATATATTTGATAAAATATATTATTGACAAAAACATTTTTACTTTGTATGACATAATGTCTCGATATAGTGCACACGGCGTATTAACTGTTTCTGGCTCGCTTAAAAAATGGCCTACTAGGAGACCGAAAAATATCCCTCTTATAACCACAATTCATACAGAAATGTAAAGTCTATCAATGCATCATCTAAAATAGAAATTTAGCTAGACATATAAGATAAGTGTTTTGCATACGGATTAAATCATTAAAAATCTTACGGGGGGATTTAAACCAGAGTGCACCAACCTCACACTTGCCCTCGACAAATTTACATACGAACAAACAAGAACAAGTTGTCTAGGTGAATTAACTCTAACTCACATATTAACTCGACAATGCTGGATGCAAACGCACACAAATATTTAAACCATAAAAAGCTAATGGCATTGTAGAGCAAAAAGGCAATTGTGGTAATAAGAAAATATAAAATTATCATCTTTAGTTCTTTTTTAGTTTTGCCTGTTTGTCGTTCCTTCCAAATTCAGAAATAAATGGTAGTATAAAAAGTAAAGAAATTACGAAGAAAATAAGGCCTGTAATTAATTAGATTTTCACAACATTTCCCCCAGAAAGAGATTTTACGAGATATTAGCCGTGTTGTTTAAAGGGAGCAATTATACTATAACTGCGAATTTTGCATAAAATTTTAACTTGATTACTTCGTAACTGTGCTTAATTGCTTGATGGGAAATAATGATTATTTAACTACATTTTGAGTAGAATTCTAATTTTCGTTTCTTTTGAAACTTTCAAATCTAACGTTACAAATAATAATCGGAAATATAGTGAACATGTGTTAATTTAAACTCATTGACTTTTTGAAGGTACAAGATGGATCATTGTAGACGCTTGTAATGATCCTAATCTTTTCAAATCTGTTAATGCCTCTCTTTTAGGAACGAGTGCGTATGCATGTGTCTGTTGTCCGTCCCATTCTGTAGGTATATACACTCGAACGTTAAGAAGCCATGCTTTTAATTGCACAACTTCCAAAATCTTCCAAATTCCAAAATCTTTTAATCTAGATATAACTCACTCAAAATGCATAGTCACTTGGCTTGATACTACCGGGCATGCTATGCAAATTAATGCATATGTTCTTTAATTTGTGTCATCGACCTGCTAATATGCTGCAATTTTCTACTTACATTAATCATTCCTCGCATACCTATTGGACCAAATGTCACAAAGCTTAAAGTTAGGTTCGGCATTCTATCTAAAAATTATTTAACTAGTTGTAACTTATTGTCATTAAAATTAATTATTTCAATTTGCCATGATTAGTTTTCAAATTTTAAATATCATTCATGAAAAAAATGTTTAGAAAAAGATGCTTTCGATACTAGAGTTTAGCAGGAAGTGCACCGTGATCTGTTATAGAAAGCAAATTTGGCATCTTATGTATATTTTGTTTTGCCTTTAAATGTCAAGTGGATATCCCACTTGAGAGCGCTTCTACAAGAACAGATAACTTTCAGGTCAATACTCGACGTCATTATAAGACTAACTTATAGGTCCATTTTGGGAAGTACCGATATCCCAAGGCTATAAACGTAAGCACATATTGGCCTACGTTACAGCTCCGATTACAACCAAGCAGGAAATTAGCTTTTTGTGTAAACACAGGAAAACATATTTCTAATAATTTTTGTAATCACACAGGCAAGTACGCAATACATCATACTCAAAGCTCACTAATTGCTATCTGGTATTAATTCAGGCAGCAGCAGTTTCTTACTAACACTTCCTTGTATTAACGAGCCGGAAAAGGAAACAAATATGTTGATAATGATTTTGTTTGACGTTCATAGCCAGTAAGCAAAATGTATGAGGTTAATTTATGTTCACTAACTCCATTATTGTTCATATTCAGAAATCTACGGCCTAGATAACGTCTCCCGTTAAGTAATTTCTTCTTCGCCCTGATAGATTCTAGATAAAACAAAAATACTATATGGCAGTGTCTGGTAAATTAGACTACGAGTAAGGGAAACCTCCTTAACGGGTGTTCATAATAAATAAAGAATGATAAAACTTAACAATTCAACACAGCTATGAAAATTTACAAGCATTTAATCACGCAAAGGAATTAGTATTCGTATTAAAATATTTAAAACAAGACGATGTGTTCAGAAAACACATATGCCCCCGGTAGCATAGTTTGTTATAATACAAATTTAAAATTACAGCACAGTGGTAAAACAGCAACTGAAATCACAATTTAGCATGGAAATAACTTTCTGGTGCCAGAACCTGTACATTAAAAGAATTTAACAAAAAAAAGTAAAGTAACTTATAATCTAAGATTATAAAGAGCAGATTATTCAAGAAAAAAAGTTGCAACAATTATCTTACTTTTCAAGGCCACAATTCTGTACTTGAAAGTTAACAAAAATCCAACTAGCTGATTGTTTCATCTTGATAGTGTCATGACCTTTGTACTTTTCTGTATCAGGCCACTGCTAATAAATATCCACTGAACTATTAAACTATTCACTCTGATTACCTGTTATGTATCTTACCAGGGTCATTACCAGTCCTTGAATTGATAAGTAAGTTTGTAATGTGTCATGTCACTGCTATTTGTGGAAGATCTTGCTAAAATAAGTAAACCCATTCTCAAAGTATATAAAGAGGAGATAATCCAGGAATAAAAAAGACCACAACAGTTAGGTGCCTTTCCTAGATCATGATTTGTGCACCGGTTTGTGACTGTATAATGTGACATGTTGCTGCTGTTTGTAGTAATTAAGAAATATCCAACTTGCCGAACCAGTTTATCTTTAATCTATTTACATAAAGGTGAGATTACCCAAGAAACACCATAGCTACAGTTATGTAACTTGTCAGGGTCATGACCTGTGCATAGTGTAAATTGTCATGTCACTGCTATTTGTAGAACTGGAGAAATGTCCAAATTGTCGAAACAGGTTAAATGGACGGACATGCGGACGTACAGACAGACGATTCAATCACAAAATGCCAGGGGCATAAAAAGGTGGCCACATTTATGTTACTTGTCAGGGTCATGACCTGTGCACTGTTAAGAAAGTGTGTGAATTGTCATGCCACTGCTATTTGTATAAATGGAGAAATGTCCAAAGTGCCGAAACAGGTTAACCGGACGGACATGCGGACGTACGGATGGACGATTCAATCACTAGATGCCAGGGGCATAAAAAGGTAGCCACAGTAATTTAGTTGTCACGGTCATGACTTGTGCACTCTTAAATAAGTATGTAAACTTATTTGTAGAAATTGAGAAATATCCAACTTGCCGAAACAGGTTAACTATTTCTCTAAGTACAAAATGGGGAAATAATCCAAGAAAAAAGGGAGCCACAGTTATGTTTCCTGTCAGGGTCATGACCTGTGCACTGTTAAGTAAGTGTGTAAACTTTCATGCCACTGCTATTTGTAGAAATTGAGAAATATCCAACTTGCCGAAACATCTTCATCTTTTCTCTAAGTACAAAATGGGAAGATAACCCAATAAATAAGGTAACCACAGTTACGTAACATGTCAGGGTCATGACCTGTGCACTGTTAAGTAAACGTTTAAACTTTCCATCGTCGGAGACCCACGGTTGTTGATCTTCATACAACACCGGGTGTTGTATGAAGATCAACAACCGTGGGTCTCCGACGATGAAACTTTCATGCCACTGCTATTTGTAGAAACAGAGAAATATTCAACTTGCCGATTTCTCTAAGTACAAAATGGGGAGAAATAGGGTAGCCAGAGTTATGTAACTTGTCAGGGTCATGACCTGTGAACTGTTTAAATAAGTGTGTAAACTTTTAGGCCACTGCTTTTTGTTGAAATTGAGAAAAATTCCAACTTGTCGAAACAGGTTAACCGGACGGACGTACGGATGGACGGTTCAATCACTAGATGTCGGGGGCATAAGAATGCACTTTATTCATTATAAACATATCCATAAAATATTAATTTGACAAACGTAAAAAGTGTTCAGTCTGACGGCAACAAACATTTAGACACTATAAGATTTTTTTTTAAATGTGAAGTAATATATCTGCCAAATGTTTATCAAATTGATAGAAATATGTCCATACGATATGTGTATCCTGAGTTTAAGGTAACATGTTTTGCCGATGACAGAAGTAACAGTTTTGAGACACACATATGTATTGAAGAGTGTTTTATTTCAAGTTTGTCTCAGTTGCAAAACTAGGAGACAGTTAACAAATAATCAGACAACAGTCTTTTTTTCTGATTTGATTTAAGTGTCCTGTTAGGTGTTGTAAAAATAACTTATTTTTAACGCTGAAGACTTCATTGCCAGAGACATAACGGTCTGTCAATATAAAAGAAATGAAAGTTTTGCACCACAAACAGCTCTCTGCACAATATGCATGTATTGAAAACTGAGTTCGAATGCATCATGTTGACCTTATAGGTATTAAATAAATAATACTTTAGCAGTAACTCAGGCACAAACATATTTTAATATCATTATGGGATTACGTCAAATGATAGTACTGAAACTTTGATAGATTAGGTAGAAAATTAGGTATGTTGTATAATTAAAGATCTAATTCAATTTGGCAGTCATTATAATTAGTACTGCTTATGACTTCAATCATTTTAACGTCTACATATCAAAACGTTCACTCACGGAACAGTAGTAATCACATATGCTGTTTACAGTCACGGATTTCCTGGTGTAGGAAGCCTGAAACAGTATCACAGCAAGATAAATGTTTGCATCAATCAACTCTATGCTGTTAATATACAGTTAACGAATGATACACAGAAACTCCAGGTACAAAATCGACTTAGACTGATATCCTATCTAGATGAGTTCCATATTTTTACAAAATAAACGAACGTGAAAAAATGGTTAAATTAAAGAAATATATTCCACATCCAAATTTTCGGAGAGGAATAAACTTCATTATATTTTTTAAGGTAAATCATCAAACTAAAACTATAGACATGTTATCATAGCTGTTTATTTGAGATAATTAGAGAATATTTATTTGTTTTCTTTGGATACGAAATATACCTCACTAAGATGTAATAACATTTAATATTTCTAGAACACGTGGCGCGAGTGAAAATGTTAAAATTGTTTTATCACTTTGAAATGAGATGATATATCTAGAGATAATAAACAAACTTAAACGTTCTGTTTATTGTATTTATTGATGATTAATATTTGATTGTTTAATAACATGTGTATGAACACATGGACACTTCATTTTAAAAAACAGCAACACTATATTGAATTTAAATTCCAAGACTTAATCACTAATTCGACCTTGTTATTATAAAGGTAAACAATAAATTCGTCTTTTTTATTCTGATTTTCGTTAGGTTATATATATAACATGTATTATAATCTCTAATCCAAAATACATTTTACTTTAAGAATATATCAGAATGTATAAAAAAAGTTGTTTACGAGAGCAATACATCATCTGTCTATGAAGATAGTTTCCACTAAATATTAGCAAATCATATCTTTATCAGTTTCAAAGATATAAGAGTGACAAAAACATCATAAGTCATTATTAATTTACACGGAATATTGCTTAGGTTAAAAGGTGAACCATGACAATAACCTTTAAACTGTGCTATGTGGCTTATTAGCGCGACACGTTATCTACATGTTATGGCCATTCCTTCTAATTTTTTTAATGCGCTGAAATTATTATACGTACACATACACAAAATCACACGCACAGAGGTAGCATGCCTAAGTTAAACGTATTTCGACCTGTTGAGCATATGTATAAAGTTTGAAACCTGACAGACCTATCATGTCTATGTAAATTGCACTTGTGTTTTTAGCTTACGTATGCATGCTGTCTTGAATGGTATTTTATACACACCTAGGTATAATAGGCATAACAATAAAAAATGTAAATCAATATACAAAAAGATGTAGTGATAAAACACAGAAGATTGATATGAATGCGATAACCAAGGCGAACTCATATTTTATAGCGTTATCAAATGACTGGAACAAAACATAATGAGGTAATCAAGTATTGACAATGCAAATTCAAAGTCAAGATAATAAATTTAATATACAAAATCATTTGTCATGTGGCCATAATTATGTGAAAACTCCTTTCTACATAATTTGAAATTGGTTAAATTGCCATCAACTTATACTATTTCATGAGTAGTGAGTTACCAGCATTTTATCAGATTTGACATGTTTGTCTAAATTCCCTAACTACGCCTTAGTTGTTTTGCAATGCACCATTAAAAAGTAAACAATTTATTCTTTTTACAAGTTCTTTCAAAGTATTTGTTTAATCATTGTAATAGAACAAGCCACGTTCCAAACTATTTCATTTGGATTTGGTTTTCAAAACCTACTTAGGCTTTATGTAACTACAAAGTGGGCTGTTTTGTTAGATATCAATTTATTGTTTGAAAATGGCGTTTACCAAGACGAGTGCTATGTCTAAATGTGTTTCGAACGACTGTTCTTTTTACAAGTTCTTTCAAAGTATTTGTTTAATCATTGTAACAGAACAAGCCACGTTCGAAACTATTTCATTTGGATTTGGTTTTCAAAACCTACTTACGCTTTATGTAACTACAAAGTGGGCTGTTTTGTTAAATATCAATTTATTGTTTGAAAATGGCGTTTACCAAGACGAGTGCTATGTTTAAATGTGTTTCGAACGACTGTTCTAATAGATGGTACCTATGTGGCTTGATGTTGCACGTAAAATTTCATCTTGTTTTATCTTCACAAAACAATTTAAGTCATTGAAAAACTTTTTATTACTGATATGGCTTCAGCGATTGAATGAGAACATCAGGTGAGTTTGTTTCAAAAACTGACATTTTACACCAATCTAATGCTGACATTATTCATCCGTTATCGTCTGAAAGAGAAACAGGTTATATTACAGCAAAAAAAAGATGGCTTTTTATTTCATTAATTAATTGACCAGAAAAAATCACAACATACGGTCTATCCTAAGAGTAATTTGGTTTGCTAAATCTGTGGAGCTATCTCAAACTTCATACTTTGCTTTCAAAAAAAATATACTCAATTTTGAACAATAAGTAACATTTCCGTGTATTTTTCATGCACAAAGGCTAACAACGAGAACTGTTTCATTTATTGCAAAACATAACTGTAGTCTGTTGTTTAATCTAGTCTGCTATAATGGTTCTTGTCCCCTTATAAAATGTTATAAACTCATTTTTCTTCAGATGTTTTTAACCTAAGCACAAAAAAATCAAATCGAAGGAAAATATAACACTTGATAAAATTTTATTTCCAGCAGAGAGGTTGTTAGACTCTTACTGTTCTGACCTGTCCAAGGACGATTTGGCGTAATCAGAAAGTACTTGCTATCATCACATGAGGTATGCTTTGATGAAACGTTATTTTAATTCAAACCCTAGATACCAGTTGGGGCAGTTAGACTGTTACTGATCCGACCTATCCAATGACGATTTGGCGTAATCAAAATGTACTTGCTATCATCACATGAGGTATAGTTTGATGAAACGTTATTTTAATTCAATCCCTGGATAACTGTTGGGGCAGGAAATTTTGCCTTTGTTAATACTGGAACAGTTTTTGTTCGCACTCAGACAAAACACTTTAAAAAAAGATTCATAGATCAGAATTATTTTAACGCTAACGGGAAACAGTTCTTAATCACAGCCACCTTATATTAACAAACCAGGAAAGGAAACGTATTGGCAGATTATGACAGGGTTTAAAAGGCAAGAAATCTCGGCTTAAAAGAAAAGAAGTTTGATAAGATAATACTTATGCTAATATATTCTTTTTCTTGTATAAATAAAGCATTACAAGGCGAACTATACTATTTAAATTTGTTTAAAATGGCATATAAGAAAGATCGAAAAATACTGCATAGTATTGTTTATGTAAAGTGCAATACTCAACACTAAAGAAGTTGGATAGCTTATGAGTCAAATTTATTCACTGAAACAGAACACAATAGTTATTTTCTACAATAGTGATATATTCTTCTAAGATATAGTATGAACAATTGTTATATTTTATGCAATGTTGTTAAAAAAAGCAGTTTACTTTCCCAGGTTTTAAAAAACAACACGTTCCAAAAATAAATTGTTTCAGAATGTATAATTGAATCAGGTGACAGAAGTCGAACTTAAACCTACAAAGTATGTTGTTTTTTTTTATTGACGACCTTTTTCAAACTTAGAATATAATTTTTTTGAAATACTTTACAGATTTTGTTTATAGAATTAAACAAATGTACAACACCGGCTTCTTCAATATCTGAATCTATCGAAAGAGGCGTTTGGCATGGCAAAAGTTAACATGTTATTTTTGGACGCAGTAAAAAGAATTGAATAATCTGAACAAAATAACTATAATAATAATAATTCCTTTACTCAACATTCTGATTTGTAGAGCTTATATTTGGAGCCTTACTCTAATAGTGCGTAATAAATGGTTCCCTTTATTAAGAATACTTTTTTCATAAGATATAATCTTGATACTTTTTACTGTTTTATCGATTTCATCACATTGAAGCCAATATTCCATACTTACCTGGAAGCAAGGCAAATACGACTCACATCCTATGAACGCTGGTTTACAGTGGGGATCAGTTCTTCAAATATTTGAACAGACAGAGCCCTATTGTCAAAACATAAAGCTGTTATGTTTGTTCCCGAATTTTATTATTGTGTACGTTTAATGCGTTCTGTTTATTGCCCAATAGCTAGTGCCTTATGATTCATTTGAACTTTACCTTGCATACTCGCAACTGGATAATTAGTTGTTCAATAAAGGTCTATCGTGATGTCCCTTACTCATAAATTAATTTAGAACTTCAGCTCAGCGACAAAGAAGCTTCTGTATTAGGATATAGGTACAATAGTAAAGACAATACGTGTCATCATAACATCAATTTCAGAATCTACAAAATTTCTGTTTAGGTACATGAAAAGGTAACTTCTTGCATTGTTCAATAAAGGCTTCATACCGTTAATAGATGAGATATTGTTAATAGATGAATGATAAAGTCATTTTGAAGAAAGTAACTGCACTATTTGCTAGTTTTAATCAGAATGCTGTAATATTCACATTTAATGATCCTCCATAAATAACTGTACAAGATGTTACTATCCTATTTTCCTGTGTTTTGTCTCATAAAACATTCATCATACTAGAATTAGGAAATAAATTATAGAAAAGTTTCATGCGGTAACAAAAAAATTGTTAAATCACTTATAACAGCGAACATATTTTTACTGATTAAATTATGTTTAATAAAAACCAAAGATCTAGAAAGAAATAACACTTAATAACTGTGATGATTTTTTTTTCACGACATTCTTCCTAAGATCGAGTTTGCATCAGATAATAACTATGCTACTTTACATTAATTTAAAGCTCGGAACCAATAGCAGCATGCGAACAAGAAGTGAGAAACTAAAAAATTAATATCACAAACTTTATGCACCTGGTAATTTTGAATTAAACCAGAAAAGCACATAAATTAAATCAATAAAACACAAAAATGATATCAATGTAGCAAAACATGAAATCAAATAAGTACAATTTTACAAACATGAAAGTCCGTAATAGAAAGATGCAATGCATCTTAGAATACACCACCAAGAGCGGGATTCAAACTCCAATCGAAGACCAACACTCTAACCACTGAACCAAAGAATCAATTCCCTGACGCATTTTTTTTATTTAATTTTTACAACTAAGTTCAGGAGAGGTCATCCCGGACGAGCCCCCATCTATGGACGAATGGATATTGGTATCAGAAAGATGCAATGCATCTTAGAATACACAACTCAGAGCGGGATTCGAACTCCGATCTTAGCGCATCAAAGGCCAACACTCCACTGAGCCAAAGACTCGATTCCCTGGAGCAGTTGTCAGAGGTTGTATTTATACAATAATACGAAGGTGTGCACTATACCGTAACAGCAATAATAAAATCATTAAAGAACAATTATAATGAAGAACAGAAATGAAACAAATATAGCAAAAAAAATATTGAAAAAAACAGAGCTAAAAATGGAAACAATAAAGAACAAAACCATAAGAACATTTTAAAACAAAAACAATTAACTATTATTAAATGCGATTAATACCCAACAATACAGCCTTGTCAAAGGGAAATTGCAAATATCAAGCAGGAATTAAACAGATGAACTTAAAAATAGACGCAGGACAACGTGCCCCTCAAACTTATTTGTGGTGGTAAAATGATTCTTGTATACTCCCCACATCTTTGTTCTGTGGAGCTATTATGACAGTGTTATCGAATGGACATGCTAAACAGACCAAACGTTTGAACTTTGACCTCTAAATGTAACTTGACCTTTTGAGGTACGGACTTGCGCTTGACAGATTGCCTCATTTCGGTGAACATTTTTGTTAAATATTTCCGAAATCCATTCAAAAATTACAAGAGTTATTGAAATAAGACGAGACAGAGAACCATTTTTTTTATCTTCCGCCTGTAAATGTAACCTTGACCTTGGAGGCACGGGCTGGTTCATGCGCATGACATATGGTCTCATGGTGATGAAAATTTCAGCCAAGTATTCATCCATAAATGACAGACTTGAGATTTATTTTCGAACGGACAAGCGCACGCACGCGCGCAAGAACAAGGGGACACCAGTATACCCCGCAAATTTCATTTTGTGAGGGAATAATGAAATAAATACAGTACAAAAATGAAAAAAAAATAGTTGAAACCAATATAGCACAAAAACGGAAACAATATAGCACCAAAATGAAATCAATATAGGACAAAAATGACATTTATCAAGCATTATAATTAAAAAAGGCATAAGATTGAAATCAATATAGCACATTAATGAAATCAATTTTACACAAAAATGGAAACAATATAGCACAAAAAATGAAATCAATACACCACAAGAGCACATTTATGAAGTCAGTATTTCACAGAAACGAAATCAGTGTAGCACAAAAAAATGCAGTCAGTATAGAATAATGATAATCAAGATAGCACAATAATGAAATTAAAATAGGAAAAAAAGAAATCAGTTTAGCACATTAGTAAAGTCAATAAAGCACAACAATGACCTCAATATTACATTGTTTCAAGGAAATCAGTATATCAATACTACATCATTATATAATATTTTTACCTTGAAAAAGCGTAAGCATTAGCAGAATTAAAGGGACATACCCATGAATTTATAGATGGTATACTGCATATTAATTATATATGTAATAAGCAAGTTCTTTTTGAAGTTCATAAACAAATAATTGATACTTTTAAGAACATATTTTGTTATGTTTTAAAAAATCCATTAGGCATACAGGGGCAATGTAAACGTGCATATGTGCTGAGCCTACACGAAGTATATATTTCCCTAAAACTAAATAAGGCTGTTAACGATCGTCGCTTTTGCTAGGTTCACTTTCAATCCGTACATAATAACGATCAGTTTCAGCGTGTCAAGAATTTTTGTATGGGGGAAGTTCAGGAAAATAAGTATTGTTTGAAAAACATGCAGACGTCCAGACAGAAGGCGCTACGTCAAAATGCCTCATCCACCACTACGTGGGGGAGACAAAGTTCTATAATGAAACAAATTGAACACTTTCTTTTATACACTCTCTTACGTTTCTCACGTGACAAAACTTTATTTAACTAACAGCTTCGATTACAACAGGCGCAGTAAATAAGCTTTCGTGTGTATTTTGTACGAAAACATCGAATAATATCTGCGATCACGCAGGAAAGTACAAAATTTATAATGATTGAAACTCACTGTTTTCAAATATCAGTTCAAACAGAATCAAACAATCTTTTACCCTCCTTTATATTATCGAACAACAATAAAAGGAAACAAATTAATGCATAATGTCATTTTCACAACGCTTATCATCCTAGCCAATTAGAAAAATGCTTTAAGATTACCATCGTATTTCACTTATTCTACATATTTTTTTAATTTAGAAAACTCCTTTAACAATGCGTCATTTAACGTAACCTAGTATTCCATGTTCGGTTTTATTTTCAATCAGAAAACATTGTTCACGTATAGTGTATGGTAAAATTTTTAGAGTATAGTCTGAAGGGCAAACTCGTATACTGACAACATCGTACCTATTCTGTCAAATATTAAATAATTGCAATTCTTTGTATCACAATTTAAAAGTATTCACTAGAGAAGGATGTGTTCCAAAATTATTCGTAAAGCCATTATAACATTCTCAATAAGTCAACAATCCAACTGAAATAAGAAGGGACTATAATTTGATCAAACAAGAGACTTCGCAAAACAATGAAATTTTATTAGTTTTGATAACACTTTTTCCATACGTTAAAACGTTTTAATAAAGAATCTGTTTGAATTGTTCATGGCATAAATTAAAGGAGAAACGGGTGTAAAAGTTGCTACAGGTTGCCAGTAAAATGAATGTCTTCTTCAATAAAAATACACTTTCATAAATGAAGGAACTCCTTTTGAAAACATATCATTCTTGCTTTTAAAGAAGACACATTTTATTTTGTTACATATTTTATCTGTTTGTTAGGTTTTGGTTTGCTGTCTCAGATGTCTAAGTAATGGTGCTAGGAGAGACAAGGTGTATTGGAGAAAGTTTCTTTTCCATATCCGTCTTAATATCAAAATGACAGATGATCACGAATGCTCAGACAACAGTCTACTTATTTGACGGTTTGACAGGAGAGAACTGCTGGCTGTTGTAGAATTCGCGTTTGATGATTTGAAGACCATTGCAAGAGACATTTCTGTCTGACAGATTTACATATTGATAGACAAGTATTTCTTATATTTTACCTTTACGTATTACGTTTAAGCTGATTATATCAAAAAGAGGAAAGCCCGTGTAAGAGAAAATAGTTTGACAAAACTAGCATGAATTCAAAAACAAGTAATTATCATCTAGACTGGTATTGTTTAGGCATTTGATAACCCTGTTTCTGTGTTCAAATAAAAATCAAAAATGTATCCATGAGATACAGATGCCCCCGTCATGCTCAAATATTGACAGGAGATCGTTAGCAGATGGTTAAAATGTCAGATTAGTTAGCTAAACTGTCAAAGACTATTGTTGGTATTTAATGAACATATAACTGTAAAACATAGTCCTTAAAATGTGAATGAATTTGGTTTTTATCAGAAATTTAGTCGATGAAAGGTCATTACTCTGATAAGGTTTGAGATATTTGAGAAATTTTGAAAAGAACCTGTAGTTTCAAATGAAACATATACACCCAAAATATAAATGAAAACTGTTAAAGCTTTTCTCCTTAAGAAATATGGAAACTTCATTTCAACAGAAGAAGGGCCATAACTCTGATAAAATTGGAGGTTTCAAACCCAATTAAGGAAGAACTTGAAGTTTCATTAGACAAATACAAAGGTAAAATATTTGTTAAACCTGTGCACGCGTTTTCCTTTAAATGGGCATAAACAAAATTATAAGCCGAAAATGGGCCAAAACTCTGAACAAATTGGAAGTGTCATGCCCAATTTCAAAAGGATCCTGTAGTTTCATAAGACCTTTATACCTGTAATTCATAAATGGAAAGTGCAAACATTTTCCTTTAAATTTGCGGAAACGTTACGCTGAGTCGAAAAGGACCAAAATTCTTATAAAATCGGAGGTGTCACGCCTTATTTCGAAATCAACATGTGTTAAATAAGACACATATATATGCAAGATATGAATAAAATCTGTACAAGCATTTTCCTAACAAAATGTGGATGGACGGACAGGTGTAACACTTAATACCCCTTAGCCATTCTTCCATATTAAGAACATATGACAGCCTATGGTAGCTTTGTATGGCGGAATGTGTTCTGCTTTGGATATACAATATTCCGGGAGTACATTTAGGTAGGGTTTTGTTTTCATGTTTCTATTTTGTTTTCGAGTTGTTATAAAACAAATGTACTGTTATCTGAAACCGATATTCATGATGACTCTTCTGAACGGCTTCGAACAAAACTTCAACAGTTGTTAATTGCTGTGACGATAATGATAGTGTTTTGACAGATCGTAGGAGGAACGTCTTAAAAGACACATATAAACAAAGAAGAAATGCTTTAAACTAACATATGATGCACGCCTCTTACAGTTTTCATAATCAATTTTATATATAAAAGAAAATATTTTCTGAAATCAGGTTATTAAGACAATCTTTTACTCCCTGTGACCGTTTAAACACAAACTCTGGGAAAATTATTTTTTTAATAAGGAATGCCCTCTGGTTGGTACAACATTGACAGAAATCCCAAATTGTTGTTAAAAACTTGCAATTTGCATTGCAAGAACAACTGGCTAAACTTTTCAGCTCACATGTGTTAAATTACGCCAAAAGCATTCCTACAGAAGTTCCAATGAAAATCATGTAAAATTATACAGGAATATCAAAGGAAGTATTGGCTAACTGTATGGTGTCTTGTTGTTTCGGCTAAAGAATGAAAAAATATATCATTCAAACTTAAAAAAGTAATCTTAAATCTAATTCCTTGGACCGAACAGCAGTGATAACAAGGTTATCAAGTACCTGACTCATAACTGGATACCTAGTTTAGATAATAAATTCCATTGTCTGAGTCTACAGACAGATTATATACTTGATGCAGAGTATTTATTAATTGCTACTAAGACTTCTATGATTATTTCAAAATCATGGGAAAATCAACAGTTTGAAAGAACCAAATGTCACTAATTAAGAACTCATAAGATCAACAATTTAGACCGTTCACTTGTAAAACCGTTTCCTGACAGGTTTCATAAGCGGCACTTTACCACAGAAGTCGAAAATCATTTTAACTGATATGTATGAAATGCTCAGTAAAAAAGACTAACGAAAATTCAAGTAAAAACTATGTCTAGGTTGAGATATTTCAAAATGTGACAAGCCAGTAGTATTTAGTACTACAATTTTTTTTCTATACTTATCACGTTTTCAAGAGGGCGGTTCTTCCACTTGACAAAAAACAGAAACACATTAGCCAAGCAAAGAAAACAGGAAAATATAGATAAAGCTTTAGCTTTCAATTTAATATACCAGCGACTTCGATAGTTTAGATCACTACGATGATGCCTGGTCTTGTGCCCCTGAGCACTTACTGATTTGTTACTTACAAGAGATGCTAGATATGTTTTCTTTCTTTTCTTTTTCCGAAAAATACAATGCATTAAAAGACGAAGATTTCTTTCGAAAAGACGCTTAAGCTACCGACAGTGCTGTAGTGTACCACTGTTTTTTTTTATTTCCAGCAGTCAAAAGTCTGCTCATCTTGCATCACTGCATTTGAATATTAAGGTACAGTGTCTCAGGGGCACCCTCAATGTTAGATGATAAAGTCACTGAATTCATATGTTTAATGAGAGTTTTCGGAAAATACACTGCTCAAATTAATTAAAGGAGCGCCCCATACGCGTTGAGTAGATTTATGAATATCTTTTACAGAAATAACAAAATCGTTCTTTTTATAAAAACAAATCGGCATTTTCATGGCCAACAGGCACATTCCTTCACAGAGACAGTGTCCAGGATATGAACACTATCAAATTAACTTTGAAATGGTTGTCTTACAGGTGAACAAGCAATGTCTGTAAAAGAAGATTCAGGCCTGGAAACGTTTCATAGTCAGTGTCAGTAAGGAGTGTATCCCTCTCGGGCGTTTAGGCACTCTCTGGGCATGCTCCTGATGACACGTCTGATCATATCCTGTGGTATGGCATCCCATTCTGCTACAAGAACATGAGAAAGCTCACGGACGTTCTGCACAGGGTTCGGACGCGAAGAAAGTCTACGAGAAAGCATGTCCTAGACATGCTTTATAAGATTAAGATCGGGAGACCTCGCTGGCCAGTCTATGACCTCAATACCTTCATCATCAAAAAAGTTCCGGATGATTCTTGCAGTGTGTGCTCGAGCATTATCTTGCACTGAACGAAATGTTTTACCTACTGCATCAGCATATGGCCTAACAATTGGTTCCAGGATCTAGTCCCGATATCTCAGGGCCGTCAGACTACCTCCTGGAATCACATAAAGGTCTGTGCCCCCGTCAATGGATATCCCTGTTTACACTCTAACTGACCCACCGCCAAACCTATCATATGGAATAATGTCACATTCAGCATACCTCTCTCCTCGGCGACGCCACAACGTCACACGCCTGTCACGGGTCGAAACGTGGTAGCGGCTCTGTGAAGAGCACAGATCGCCAGTGGCACAGTTGCCAAGTGACGTGTTCCTGGGCAAACTCTAAGCGAGCTCTCCGGTGAGCTACGGTCAGAATGGTCCTCTGGCAGGTCTTCGGGCATCCAAATCATCTTCATGAAGACGATTTCGGACATTTTGAGTGGACATACGAAACCTTGTAGCTAAATCCTGCAAAACCTGGAAGTCAATTTCAATGCCGGAAGCAGTATACTGACGATTTCTGAGGGCCAAAGTTCTCATAAATCGGTTCTAACGAGGTGTTGTAATGCGGTGACGACCCTGCCCAGGTCTTCTTGTGAATTCTCCAGTCTCCTGATAACGACTCCACAACCTGGCAACTACGCTACGAGAAACGTCTAGAACGGTGGCCACCTCACGTTGCGTAAATCCATTTTCGATCGACTGCACCGCCCGAGCAACATCAGTAGTTGCTAAATGACATTGCACACCCTGGACCTTTTGTCAAAAGAGCAGATACAGCAAAAAGTTTCACTAAACATTCATTTTGTCAAAGGTGCTATCGTGAACGAACTGTACCATGCAAAAAGTCTAAATCTTATTCCGGGGTTACTCAACAAAAAGAAAATATTTATACTGACCTTTTGTTGCTTAAAAATATAGATGGTTATTTGAATGGATGTGAAATACTATAATTGTTTACATGTATAAGCGACAAGAGTTTCTGATGACGGTCCGTTATCGTAACTGCACAAAAACAAGAGACGTCAGCCGAGATAAATTTAAAACATCAGATCAGTTTACTGAACTGCGTCATCACATAGTGCGTATATAATTTTCAATGCATAAATTAATGCTCGTTATAATGCCCGGCATCAATCATTTCTTTTCTGAACTCATCAGAAAGAAACAGAAATCAGATCGTATTTAAACTTTTAAAATCCGACTTCACATTTAATAACACATGACCGTTTCTTATAGATATGAGGCCTTAAAAGATACTTCTATATTATACCAAGAGTGCTTCAGCTTTATTTCAGCTGATGTTCACTTTAACATTTTAATTAAAAGGCGGTTAATGGCTATAAAAGCTGAGAAGGCATTTAAACAGGCTGTTTCTGATAAAATTATATTAATGTTCTAAAACAGAATTTACATATGTAATTCTGAGAGACCATTTCATTTTAAATAAAGTTGTTTTCTTAAAGATGATTAAAAAATGTTGTTTTTTATCCTTGGCATTTGCTCCATTACGCTGCCAAGTACTAGAATGCAGTCATTACTCCTGCCGTGATATCTACAGAAGGAGTTGCACATGCTTAATTAGGCTTTGCAGCAAATGTTTCCAGTTGTAAGATAATAGCAATTAGTAATTCATATTTTACAGGAATATATACTGAAAGGATCACGAAAAGCAGAGTAAATTTCTGATAACATAAAAGGTTAATAAGTACACCTAGGCAAAACTTTGTTGAGCTCCATCCTCATGCAGTTGACTTAAAACACTTGATAGAATGAAATGTGTCCATAACATTGTTTTGCAAATGTCAGAGAAAAATGTTTCTGCTACAGAAATTGATAGCTCTTTATTTCGGTAATTATTTTGACCATGCACTGTTGAAAACAGGAAATCACAGCATAGAATCTATTCTAAAAGTGATTGGACGTAGTAGAAAAGATTTGATTAATTTGAACACAATAATTCCTCTAATTACCATTCTGTATTCATTCATGCCTATTTGGAGCCTTACACTCATAGTGCTTTATAACTGGTCCCCTATATTGAAAATATCATTTTCATCAGAAATATACTTGATACATTTTTGCAGTCATCAGTTTCAACAGATGACAGCCGATGTTCCATACTTACCTGGAAGCATGGCAAACAAGACTCGCAGCTTGTGAACGCTGGTTGACAGCAGGCACTAGTCCTTAAAATACTGGGACACACACAACCTGTTTTCAAAATATAGAACTGTCATGTTGGTTCCCGAATTTTATTATTTTGTACCTGTAAATACGTTCTGCTTATTGCCCAGTAGCAACCCCTTAATGATTTAATTGAACTTTACCTTGCAAGCTCGCAATTGGATAATTAGTTTTTCAGTATAGGTCTATCGTGAAGCCCCTTCCTCATGAATTTAGAACTTCAGGTTAACGACAATATATTTCTACATTACAATATACGCACAGTAGTAAGAACTAAACGGGATATCATAACACCCACCTCATGGTATCGTATTATCTGCGTGCTGTAATTTTCACATTTAATGATATTTCATAAATAACTATATTAGATGTTTCTATCTGATTGTTTTGGCTTATAAAAACATTCATCATGCTCAAGTTCAGGAAATTAATTATAGAAAAGTTTCAGGCGGTAACAAATAGTTGTTTATCACATGTATCAGCGAAAACAATTTCCACAGTTATAAAAGCTTTAGAGCATTTAAAAAGGGAAGTTCTAGAAAAAAAAATGCTGTGATATATTTTTTTTCACAACATTCTTCCTAAATCAGGCTTTTATATTAGGTAATGATTATTCCTTGAATCACTTTGAAGCTCAAAACCAATAGCCTGCCACCAGGAAAATAAGTATTGTTTGGGGAAAAAACTCAGATCTCCAGTATATATCAGGTAGAGCTTTTTACTTTAGGACAAAACGTTGAGTAAATTCTTGACTAATGGACACATATCTTTTCTCTTTCTATTTGTGTATTCAATCCGTTAGAAAATATCAGCTATATTGTAAAAAATATAAATCAGGACTAAACTGGACCTTTTTTAACAAAAACATAGGTCTCACCCAGTTTAACATGTATTAGGTCCTTCGCAAACATAACGTTGACATATATTTAGAGCACCGTCTAAACAACGTTATCTCAGTCTTGTTACTTTTATTTTTTAAAATTCAGTGTTTAGGATAGAATACTGTTTAAGCACGTGCTAGAGGGCCATGAAAGGACGGGCCTGGTTCTTCGTCTCGTGGAGGTTACCATTTCTGCCGAATACTTTCAAAATGGAATGACAAAGCTATGAAGCGGACACGAAAAATGTATTTTTTTGACATTTGACCTCAAAGTTTGACATTGACCTTAGAGGTATGGATCTGGTTCTGATGCATGACACATTGCCTCTGCCAAGTTATATCTCAATCAACCATGGAATAACAAAGTTATGGAAGGTACACGATTTGTGACATCCAGACAGACAGCCTAACGTCCTGACATAAAGTACAACATCAAAATGTGTCTACCACTACGTGGAGGGAGACATAATTCTATTATGAATGCAACTTTTTAACAGCAGTCTTGGTACACTCTAACGTTTCGCAAGTGACGACAAATTTATTGTTATTAAATATCAATTCAAGCTGAATCAAATAATCATTTACCCTTTCTTCGTATTATCGAACACTAAAAAAGGAAACAAATTAATGTATAATAATGATAGCGTTTTCATTTTCAGAGCTCTTAACATCCTAGCCAATTAGCAAAGTGTTTTAGAGTTACCACTGTTGTTCGCTAATTCTACAGTGTGTTCATATTTAGAAAACTGTGTTAATATTGCGTCAATTAACGTAACCTAGTATTTCATTTTCATTGTTCAGATATAGTCTGTGATAATTATTTTTTAGACTAAGACCTTAATGTTTGCTCGAGACATCATAATTAAACTATCAAACATACTTTTGAACAATTAAGTAATTACAAGTCTTTGTATCACAATTCATAAGTATTCCGTTGAGAAGGGTGTGCTCCGCGAATATGTGTAAAGCCCTTTTAACATACTAAGTCGACAATCTAACAAACGAAACAAGACGGGATTTTAAACTGCTTAAGATTTGATCAAACAAGAGAGTATATAATAAAAACTTAGATTTTGTTAGTTTTAACAATACTTTTTTCCCACAAGTAAAACAGTTTCAGTAAAGCATCTTTCAATTTGTTCATGACATAAATTAGTAAAATGTGATACAGGTGGCCAATAAAATGAATGAACTTACATAAAGATGCCGTTTCATAAAAAAAGAAGAAACTCTTTTCAACATACATCTTATTTGCTTTTATAGCAGACACACACTTTATTTTGCTACATATTTTATGTTTGATTTTGGTTTTCTTTCTGCGATGATGGGAAAGACAGATAAATTAAAAGAAAGGTTCATTTCCATTTCCGTCTTGATATCAAAATGTCACATGATCACGAATGCTCAGACAACAGTCTACTTATTTGATTGTTTGATTTGAGTGAACTGCTTGCAGCTGAAGAGTACACGTTTTCTGCTTTGAATGCCATTGAAAGAGAGATTTCTGACTGTCAGATTTACATATTGATAGAAAGGTATTTCTTTTATTTTACCTTGACGTATCACGTTTAAGCTGATTATATCGAAAAGGGAAAAGCCAATGCAAGAGAAACAGTTTAACAAAACTAACATGATTCAAATAATAAGTACTAATTAACTACAAGTTTGGTATCGTTCAGGCATTTGATAAGGCAGATTTTGTGTTCAAAAAAAAAATTTAAAAAATGTATCCATGGGACACAGATACCACCGCCATGCTTAAATATTGAAGAAGATCGTAAGCAGATATTAAAAATGTCATAAAATGCAGATGGAATGTCGAAAGCAGTATAACTGTTTTTGGTGTTTAATGAACAGATTACTGCAAAACATAGTCCTTTAAATGTGACGAAATTTGGTTTTTATCAGAAATTAAAGTTTAAAAAAAAGTAATTACTCTGATAAAGTTGGATAGTTATGCGAATTTTTGAAAAGAACCAGTAGTTTCCTAGGAAACATATACTCCTAATATGAATGGAATCTGTTATTGGAAGGGACATGCCAAATTTTAAAAGGAACTAGTAGTTTCAAAAGATACATATACATGCAAAATATAAATGAAATGTGCACATATTTTCCTTTGAATGTGTGAAAATGAAATGTGGAGTCGAATCACGCCATAACTCTGATGAAGTTGGAGGTGTCACGCCCAATTTCAAGGGACACCTGTGTTTCATGAGACACATATACATGCAAAATATGAATGAAATCTGGGCAAGAAATTTCCTTAAAATGCGCGGAAATGAAATGTGGACGGACGGACTCATTGACGGACATACGGACAGGTGCAACACTTAGTTCCCCTTCACAATTTTTCGATATTAAGAAATTATATATTTGTTTCCATGTTTTTATTTTGTTTTTGGGATTTTATAAAAACAAACGTAATGAAAGGTATTCCTGAAACAGATATTCATGATGACTCTTTTGAACGGTTTCGAACAAAACTCCAGTAGTTCTTTATTGCTGTGGCGATAATGATAGTGTTTTGACAGATCGTAGGAGGCACGTCTTAAAAGATACATATAAACAAAGAAGAAATGCTTTAATCAAACATATAATGCAGGGCTCTTACAATTTTCTTGATGGATTTTACATCAAACAGACAACATTTTCTGAAATCAGGTTATTAAAACAATCTTTTACCCTCTGTGACAATTTAATTACAAACGTTTGGGAAAATTATTTTATTTATTAAAGAATATTTTCTGATGGTTGGTGTAATATTGACGGAATCCCAAATTGTACTTTAAAACTTGCATTTTGTATTGTAAAACCGGCTAGAAGGTTCATCTCACAAGTGTTTCAATTACATAAAAATTCTTACAGAAGTTCCAAAAAGTAATCAAATCTATTTTTGTTGATGGATCAGTGGTGATAACGAAGTAAAAAAAGGTACTTGAATAATAACTGGATAACTAGTTTAGATAAAAAATTACATTGTCTGAGTCTATATGTACACTTGATGCAGAGTACGTATAAATGTTACAGCTAAGTACTGCTATTACGACTTCTATGGGCATTTTTCAAAATCAGGAGTTTGAAAGAATAAAATGTTACTTATTAAGAACATTTAAGATAAGCTTTTAAGACTGATTCACAAATAAGACCGGTTTTTGACAGCTTTAATAATATTTTTCTGCAGAAGTCTTAAATCAATTTAACTGATACGTGTAAAAAAAGTTTAAAAAACTAAATGAAACTGCTATTTAAAACTATATATAGGCTGAGATATTTTAAAAAGTGACAAGGAAGTATGAATATTCAGTACTTCTTATTTTTCTCGAAACTTTTCACGAGAAAAGTTCTGCCACTTGACAAAAACTAAAACCTAAATAAATAGTCAAGCCAAGAAAACAGGAAGATAAAGATAACTTACATGAGATGCCAGATATTCGCTCATTTGTTATTTTGCTGAAAATTTCCATGCATTTAAAGACGAAAATCTCTTTCAAAAAGACGATAAAGGTACCGACAGTGCTATAGTGTATCACTGCTTTTTTTTCCAGGACACAAACGTCAGGTCATCTTGCGTCACTGCATTTGAATATTAAGCTAAAGTTTCAGGAGACCCCCAATGTTAGATGATAAAGTCATTGAAATGATAAGTTTAGTGAGAGTTTTCGGAAAATATATCAATGGGTGTGTTTTCAAAAATTTCAAAAATACAAATATTTTGTGTGAATCTTTGCCTTTATACTTCCAATATTGTTCAAATTGTACCCCTTAGGTCATTATTTGCCCATTCCTAAGACCTACTGAATTTTACATAACATTTCTATAAAGACATCTAAAAGTACTTGTATCACTGACTTTCTTGTGATATTTACCTTTACCAACGGACCTACTGCAATATCTTGTATCATAGAAATCTGGACTCTATATATTTTTCAGGTAGATTTCAACTCTGGCATTTGCCAACCTTGACCCACTGACCGACATTCTGTTTTGAAGACATGTTTGGAATTTGGACCATATGTACAGTTTACAGTGCATATTTTAACCTAAATTATTATCTCGGCCTACTTCATTGTTTTCTAAGCTTTATTGCATATTTTTGCTCGACATTTCAACTTTCAGCTGAAGGAACTTAACATAATTTTGATGTCTGGGTATGCTGTACTTCAGTTTAGAATGTGTTTCAATGGCTGTGCTGTCAAGAAAAATGGTACTCAGGTAGGCGATATGCAAAGTGGTGTTTCGACAAATAGTCTTTAAAATAATTCAGTTCGTTGCAACGACTTCTTACGCCGGAATTATTATAGATACATTTCGAGTAGCTACTTGTAAATAAATAATCACAATTATACTTTTTCTTTCTGAAATTCAAGTTAGTAATCAGGTTGTTTAAAAACCCTGCTCATAGAAGACCGTACAATTTTTATACTTTGCAGTGTAATTACTAAACAGAAAATAGCAGGCAATTGTGTGTGTGCCTGTGTGTTTTGGCAAACATATATCAAGCCTACGTTGTTTTCTTTTCAAGATCTCATTCAACTTTGTATCAAAATTTATTTCTGATTTATCTACTGCCTTTATTTGAAAAGTATTGTATGCCAATCATATCATCAAAAATATTCGGTATTTGGCATTAGTTTTAATATTTTTGAAACACTTGTGATAAGTTTAGATAACGTTGCGCTCGGTTACTATGTATTTCATCAAGACAGTGGGGTTAAATGAAACATTTTCTCTCTGTTGATTTTATCGTACACGTATACGCCAAATAAACACTGAATTTTAAAAATTCAATAATCTCGTGCGATAAATATTTCTTTCTGGTATAAAAGATTTTTTTATCACAATTTGTTTTGACATTTTTTTACTGTTAAAAAGATCAGTTTAATAGTTACCACGTAACTGATAATCAAAAAATCTGAATGTTGAATGTTTTAAAAGGTACATTCATTTATGGTGATATTTGCCCCAAAGAACACAGAAGAAACCTTGATGTAGTAGTCAACATATCTTCTAAACATTCCATCTAAATATACATGCTATGTGTTTTAAGGTACTACAAATTTTTGATATTTTAAATTTGGAAAACAATTCTCCTCACTTTAAATTCTGTTTTATGATTTTGCAGGTTCTTATCTATCTATTGCATGCTATTTGCAATTTCTAGCTGTGATCATCATTCAATTTCTGGAATGTCCTGTTTCAGTTATGCAAATGAATTTCTTTACTTTAGCACTACTGGTCCAAAATGTAACGAAGCAAACCATTTTCAACATTTCGCTCTTACGTGTTTAAAATTATTTGAAACCATCCTTTCCCCGAATTTTGTGAAATATCAAAGGCAAAAACAAAAATGTCTCGTGGCAGAAACTTTCCTTTCCTTTGATAAAATTAAATGTAACTTTAATGAGAAAAATGTTTAGCTTCAACCATCAAAATGTTGGTGAAGTGCTGCTAAAACTGTAGAAATATCAATATTTTCCCCACCCTGAAATCTATTATCAGACGATGATTTCAACTTGGATAATCATTGGTATAACTTTTCTATGTGTATATGTTATTTCATAGACAGAGATACATTTGGGCTGAAATTTTATGTCATTAATGTCTGAGTAATGAAAGTACTTTGTACCCATCTTTATTATTGACGATGTTGTAACTCTAGTACTGCTTTTATTTGCAAAAGCAATTTTGTCAAGCAACATAGACACAATAAATATCTGTCTAGCGATACGTATGTACATATTTATTAATTAATGTACTTTATCTGAATATGTGAACAAACTGTTCCCTTAATCGTTAATTTGACCGCCGCCATTATGAAGGACACGTGACCCACCCGCCATTAAAGCACTGCAAAATACATCGCTAACTGTAGCATATTTCAACCTATCATTAACGATGTCGCTTGAATTTTGTTTCAGAAATATCATCTATTTAAACTACAAGTATTATGTTGGACGTTTTATTCCTGGCTTGAACAAACTATTAATTTGGTGTTTATATTCGTCACCTGCTCTTGCCGTGAGCTGTGTTAAACACTTTTTAAAAGCCTTTTTCCCGTCTAAAAGTTCAAATCGCAGTTTCAGTTATTAAAACAGCTATTATTGAATAATGACAAAAGGTTATGTTAAACAACTAGCTCAACAATTGCATAATTATTCTGTTTTAATCAAAACCACCTGTTTTATTATTTTTAACTTTTATTTTGAACTGTTGCTTTCTATAATTGTCGGGGTTATGGTATTTCTGTGTGGTGAACTTCCTGCCTGCGTGTTATTAACCGCTTCCAATAAATCTACTGACCTTTAACTTTCCTTTTTAAAAACATATTATTTCTAAAAATGACAGTATTTTAAAAAATATTTTAGGTCAAACCGTTTTGCCAAAATGTAGAAAACAGTCGCCTCATTTGATCTCCAAGGACGTTTTGTTGCAGTAATTTGAATTGATGTAAAAATACTGCATTTGTTTACATGTTTAATTGACAAGTGTTTCCGATGACGGCCTGTAATCGGAACTGCACAAAAACAAAAGACGTCAGCCGATATAGAGTTAAAACGACAGATCAGTTTTTGAATTGCGTCATCAAATAATGCGTAAAGTAAATCAAAGCCCGTTATAATGCAACAACCATTTCTTTTTTGAACATATCAGCAGGTAACAGTAATCAGATCTTTTCTAAAATTTTAAAATCCGACTTCCAATTAAATGTACTAGTGACTGGGGCTTTAAAACATACTTCTACTTTATACCAAAAGAGCTTATTAAAGAAGGAGTTTCGTTGAATGAAAATGGAATATATTCTTCCTGTGCTTTATTATGCATTCACCTACTTGTAAAAGCTCTTTTTTTATTCGACAAACTTGACATTCGAGAGACAGGCAGCAAGCTCCAGTAGGTATTTACTAGAATTTTATGAAAAGGATTTCTTCCTTAGTCAGAAACTTCTGACAGCTGATAGAGTTTTATCTTTAGTTTCAGATTCTCAATAATTGCAATTTCTGACATGAATTTTCTGACAATTTCTTCACGACTTTAAATCTTGAAGTGCTATTCAAGAGAATTTGAACTAAGAGACAATTTAGGGTTTTTATGTAAAAAGGCAGTGCAAAGACATTTAAAAATAATAAAAATTGACTTGCTTATGACGTTTATGACAAGATCATCATTGTTTATTTTTTTCTTCTTTTGTGTCGTAGTGAAAGCAGTATCTGTACGAAACTGTGAACACTGATCAATGGCTTGTAAAATTAGCGCTTGTATTCGGTTTTCTTTTCATTCTGAAGCTATACACCTTCTTTCTTATGTCTCAGAATTATATTCGAAAGCAAAGAAACATAAAATGACATGTTTTAAAGATTTTTTGTATACTTGAGTTATTTCAGAAATTGGTACTTCTGTTTTTATTTCACGAGCTACGTGTTTTTGGCATATTGATTAACTGAGGTTCAGTATACATTAACTTAGATATTAATTATTATTTAACTGTTTTGTTTTGTTAAACTGTAAATGTACCAATAAACGTGTCAACAGCTTAACTAAAGTCCTAATATCAACAAGAATCCGTTTGAATATCTACCTCAGTGCTGATCTCAAATAGTCTTAATTTCTAAAGGCCCGTCGTCAAGAGAAACCAATCAATAAATCAATTATTAAAATATTGTGACAAATAATTGATTGTTGTTGACTGAATTTTCATTCTGCAAAGTACGCCTACGGACAGAAACAATACGAGTCTAATCAGCTAATTAAGACATACTGTGGTGAATTCCTTTTAGCACATTTAGTAACACGTCACTGAACATGCACCATGCATCGTGTGTCATCAATAATTGCGTCATTCCTTTCCTAAATAATTTCTTTCTTACGCAAACCAAATTACTGAGCTAATGAATGATGAAAATAAAACAGAATTTAATAAACGTTGTACATTTTTCAAACTTGTACATGATACTGATTATTAATATTATACACCACTGCCATATATTGCATATTATAAAAGTTTTCGAATGGAATCAAACTAAAGATTCTTCAGAAGTACATGTATGTTGTCTCCCCACATTTGATTCGATTTATTTTTTTTCAAAGATTTTTTTTAAATAAACAACGTGCTTTTTATGAAAATGTTATGATACCGATGTGTGTGTGTAGTAGAGTGTAAAATTATTGTATGATGTTGTAGTAATTAAATTAAATTACGACTTTTTACGTGTCTCATCTGTGAAATTATCAAGGTATATAACCTAATTTTATCATGTATATATGTCATGAGAGTAAAAAAACGATTTTTTATTTCGAAAAAGATTTGAAAAATAAAGTGACACTCTTTCAAATAGTACCATACTTAACATTCTAATACAAAAATAAATTGATTTATAAATACATGTATATTGTTCAGATTCAACACATTTTCTATTTATTATCGCCGTCCCTGGACGGCGATATATACAATTAACAAGATTTGAACAGTTTTGCCTGTACACCGCCTGCCTTTAGCCAGTCAAAGCAAAGCATTTCATATCACATGAAAACAAAATGGACGTCAAAATTCTTCTGCAAGGGATGCGTAAATGGACTCGCCCAACCGCCATGTGTGTCGGGTTACTTCTTATTCTATTCTTACAACTGAAAAATACCATCATGAATGTACGATCTCAGGACCAGTCTTCAGGCTGGTGTAGGATAAACACAGCCTAATCGCAATATTTTTTGCTACATGTCATTTTTAACTAGAGAATGTAGAGTGCTTGGACCAACGCTCGGCGTAAACCAACGCTCGGCGTAAATCTTTTTTTTTTCACAGAATTGATATTTTTTCTTGGAAGTGATTTAAAACTCTTCTTTAATTCGAGTTAAGTGTCATTTCGTCTATCTTTTCACGGTTCTCTGAACTTCCAGTATCATCACGTGACTTAAGCATAGCAGACGGAAGGGGATCCCATTGGATAAAACAGAAAAAACGCAATGTTTTCTACGCGAGATCATGTACTTCCGCTGTTTGATACGCAATGAATAGAAACAATCTATTTAATACTTTATTCATTTTGTATTCAAGAAAGGTTCTTTGCATAATTACAAAATATTTCTTTTTGAAAGGTCGCCGATCAGGTCATCTACAATACGCCAAGCATTGGTAGAATTTTGTGCAAACCTCGGATGTTTTACGCGGTCTATTTATAGCCTGCCCTGTTGTTTACGTCACGGTTGTTTCACATGGGGAAACTTCGTAAGGATTTAGCAAAGTTTACTCTTGAATATAATTAGTTCATAACATGAAATGAGTAATTTGTTTAGTCACTTCAAAGAAATTCCTTTGATTTTACGCCGAGCATTGGTCTGACCACTCTAGTCTAAATAAGAGTATGGTTTGTTTGTTTTTTCCAAAACTTGCACTTAAAGAAAAAAATAAATGCATGCTTCCGGGCGGTTCTAATCAGGATACAAACTCCCTGCAGGGGTTACTTCCCCTGATTAGTACAGTAAAAGTAGCAAAGCGTGACTTAACCGGTGCGAGGAGTTTGATCAGGATTTTTCCGTGTTTTATATATGCTTCATTAGGGCGATATGTTTTTCATTAAGAAACCAAATCGTCTGCTTTCAAAATAGTCCAGCTACAATAAAAATTACAATGTATATTTAATCTACTTTATAATTTCTGTGTGAAAATTATCAAATATAACTTCGCTTTTCAGTGCAAAGCATGTTGTAAGATTATCAAATTAATGAATGAAGAACATGAAATACATTCATCTATGGATAAGACGAAATGCATGGCTGAACGGCGATTTCAAGCATTTTTGGAAATGCTAATACTTGTCCTTGACTAACACTCAACCATAACTCAAGTGTGTGTAAATGTAAAGCAGTCCTGTTTTTGTACTCTTCTATTCTGTAGGCACGAACGGGGCTATGAATGGAAAGTAAGGGAATAGGTTGGACGTGGGTACCTGATGATGGGTGTATTTTTTTCTTTTAGATCTTCTAAGGCCTAGTTAAATAATCTCATTAGATGGAACGGATTGAAACAAGCAGGTTCAAAGTTTACGTGTGGCCTTTAAGAAATAAACAACTTTTTTTCAATATAAATAGAATATAAAATATTTAAAAAAAAAATTAATGTATATCACATAGAAAGAAATATTTCAGTCACAAAACGACATCTGTATTTTACACTTAAGGTATCTAGTAGAACAATTTCATGTGTCCAGTTTTTTTATCTCATCCAATATCCAATGATCTTATCACGAATTCTTTAAAAAGAAGATTTTACGTCTTCAGACATTTCTTGAATCATTCTTCACTTTCCACATTTCCTAACATCTTGTCAAAAACATTCATTTTTTATTCTCTCTAGGTTACTGCACCTAACCTTATCTCCAAGAAGAATATTGTTTCGATCCATAAAGATAATTGTATCTTTGTCTAATCTTTGCCTTAACTATAGAAATATATACTCTACTGAATGACTCCCCAGAAGGTTGTTATCCAGCTAAAATATTAGTTTACATAATAACTATCATCTTGATTCCTGTGTGTAGTTCCTTTTTTTCTGGTAAAGAGAACGGTGATATACGGAAATGAATGATGAATCTTTAAAAGAGGAAATGTATTTGCTGGATCATTATTAAGAGTAATTCTGAAAGTCTGTAAGTATAACACTCCAGTGGCAAAAACAGAGAAAGAAATCGGTAAAGTGATCGCTCTCAAATAAAGACTTAGAAAAACATCTTATGAAAATATAGAACTAGTGCATAAAAAGCCATTTTTAAATGTTTTTTATCTTTAACCAATATGAAAACTGAACCATATTCAATCAAAACTTAAAGTTTTCGCCACAATCTCATGAGTTTAAATGAAATTGGCAAAGTAGTATTTCCATTACAACGACATTAATTTGAAAAAAAATTTAGTCTCGCAAGATATTTTTCGTAACAAATCGTCGGACACCTCTTGTTTCAGCTGATGTTAACTAAAAGCCGAGTAATGGCTTTATAAGCTGAAAAGGCATTCAAGTCGTTTCAGATAGAATTAAATTAAATGTATTAAAGAAGAATTTTACATATGTAATTTTGAGAGACCATTTCATTATTATTATAGTTATTTTCGAAGAAACATAAAGATGATGTGTTCCTTTTATCTTTGGCATTTGCTCCATTACGTCAGTCATAATCATAGGCTTATTCTCACTAATACTGGAGTGCAGCCATTACTCCTGCCTTGATATCTACAGAGAGAGTTTCAGAGGATCAATGGGGCATTGTAACAAATGTTCCCATTGTAAGATAATAGCAATTTATCAATTAATTTTACAAGAATATAAACTGAAGGAATCAAGAAAAACGGAGTGAATTTCATTTCTTGTGTGTGTATTGGAACCCATAAGCTGTGGCTATTTTATTGTTTATAAAAATATGAAACTTTTCTAGCAATGTCGATTATCTGAACGAAAAACAGAGTGAATCCGGAATCTCAGCCACAGGATGAGAATGAGAGCGAAGCAGGCCCAAATATAAAAGATATGCATTCAGGTCAACCGCGCGCAGTCGACTTCTTTCTTAAATGTTTTGGGTGAATGGGGGAATTATGATTACCTACAATATATCATTTTGGTAATTGTGACGTGACGATTACATTATAAGTCGCAATACGATCGGTCTTCTTTTGACGTAGTAAAATTGCACGATCTGCTAACATGACGTTCTGTGTTCGATATTTAAACTCTTACTTAATACTTTGAGATTGGGTGACTTTGACACTTGGCAGCTTGCAAAATCTCTCAAACTTGTCCGGTTTCGATTCGGTTTCCGATCCAAGTGCGAAATATTAAGATATCTCTGAAATTATTCAGTGAAGTAAACACAACGCAATTTAATTGATACTGAATTTTCTTAAAGGAATCTCAACCCTATAAAGATTTTACCAATAACACATTAATTACTGATGGACGCATCTATAGAAAATTAATACTCTATTTTTGAACTGACATGTAACATAAATTCAAATTTGATTTTGTGTGTTCGTTAATTGACATCGGCAATTTTCAGGACTAAATGAATATGAAATTATCAATTGTTTACAACTTTGAGGACAGAAAAAGACAAATGACATCAAAGAAATGAAAATGAACATTAATTTACTAATTCGCAAATGAGAAATTATGCAAAAGGCCATTTTTTCTGTTCCTTATGTTTTATACCGTTTCCTTTACTCAGCTGAATTGCTATACTGGTCTGTCATTGTTACTCCTATTTGCATCACATTTTTCAGTATGCGTAAATTTTATACCTTTATGCTATACATCTGATTTTACTTTCGTCTGGTAAAAATGGTAAAACAATTTACTCTCACCATTTTTCCCAAAGATGTAAAATAACCCGTTACGACACATTTACAGTCACCACGACGAGTTGTTAATTGAGATTGAACAGCGGTTCAATATACGAGTATATATTCGAATATACGGGATAGGAATTTTGTACACGCTTTCTACATTAGTCCAAGAGTGGGGAAAAAACATAAAATCATACTCACACAAAAGAAAAAAGACGTTGGTGTTATTGGTAAATATAAGTTGTTGAGAACGTGATTCGGTTAACACAACTTTGTCCTCACATAACACAATTTACATTGACCTCTTTCTTGACGATATTTTTATTGGTCAACTCCCAAAGTCATAAAAATACCTTTGCATTACTCAAATACGTCTTTGCAAATATTGTAAAATTTTGTAGTCAGCTTAAAACATATAACGGCAAAAAATATGAAACAGGATTTTTACGAAGCAAAAAAAATGTATTTGTGTGAAAGGTTTAAATACTTCAGTATTAATTCAAAATTAGTGATGAGTATCTGCTTGAAAGAAACAGGTCCTGCTGTTCTTTTTAAAAGATCATAGTTTGGCTGCTGAAGATAGATAACAATAAGTTTTTTTATTTCGACTGAATCAGTGAAATATGATATCAGTGTTTGCAAAGCAAGATTGGGTGTTTAAAATCTTTGAGATAGGAACGACTTGAACGATAAGTCTGTTAGCTTATGAGCTCTCTAGAAAAAATATTTATAATTTAGACTCTTAAATGATAAGACGATCCGTGTTTTTATCGTTGTTGTTTTGAGCTTCATTACTTTATTAACGGCATGGCAACCAATCAAAAAGAATCTGGTACAACTTTGTCGTTTTCGTTTCATTTCAATAAAACATGATGAAAAGCATTTATGCTCTTCGTGAAACACATCTGTAGGGAATTGTACCGTTGTAAATACTTTGCTTTGAAATAATAGCGAAGTTTATTTGGACACGCAGTTTTCAGAAAACACATTCTGTAAAGAATTTAAAGAAAAATACTGAAATCATTGAATGTATGGGAAACATTGTCTTTACTTTAAATTTAAACATAAAGATGTGAAATAAAAAAATAATATTAGCATCAAAAGACAGACAGACATAAATGAAAAGAATAAATTATATCAATAATAACTGATAACAAAGTGAAAAATGCGTCATGCAGTCACTAAACTGAGAATTTAACGATAAAATATTGCACTGGGATAATTTTAGTGATTTGTTAATCCTGACTTTGTTGGTGGATAAACCATAGGACTAAACCTGGTTAAATCGACGGGGATGATACCGCACAACCGTTCGAATATTTTCAAAAGAGGTGTTACATCCAACAAAGCCTTTGTTTCGCACGTTCTGTCATGTATTATAGCAAGTACTAACATTGCCCTGCGCTCGCAAGAACATACCATAAAGTTGATAAAATCTTCAAACACTATCTCCGTATCTTAAAGGGGATAACAACATATTTAAGCGTTTTTCTTTTTGTAAAGAAGAGTAATGATAAGTTGTAAACCAGTTTGAAAGATAACAGCTTAATAGGTGGAATAACAGATTGATCTAATTTAAATCTTATTTAATCTAAACAAAAACTTAGAGCATGTTTTACCTTCTTAACTGATGTAAAACATGTGTTAAGCACATTATCGTATATCATATAATGTACATATTAAATTATAATTGAAGTATATTTTAGTCATGAAATGATTTTTACAAAACTAGAACTGTGTCCATAGGACACGGATGCCCCCACTATGCATTAGTGCTCATAAACAAGAGCATGTATATCCTGTATGTAAGATTTTTTCTGTACATATACCTAAAATGATCTACAGGTAACCTTATGTACATGATAAATTAAATTACAAATGTAAAATTTATATGTTCAATTATTTATATGGTATATAGTGAAAAAATCAACAAAGGGCCATAATTCTATTAAATTTGGTCGCAGCAAAAATTCCTTCCTCTACTTCCATCTACACATAAAGGTTGTTCATCCCTGGAAGTTTAAGCAAAATCTGCCATCCGGTTTAAGAGGAGTTGCGTTCACAAAATTTCTATATGGTATATAGTGAAAAAATCAACAAAGGGCCATAATTCTGTTAAATTTGGTCGCAGCAAAAATTCCTTCCTTTACTACCATCTACACATTAAGGTTGTTCATCCCTGGAATTTTAAGCAAAATCTGTCATCCGGTTTAAGAAGAGTTGCGTTCACAAAATTTCTAATGAAAAAATCAACAAAGGGCCATAATTCTGTTAAATTTGGTTGCAGCCAAAATTCCTTCCTTTACTACCATCTACACATTAAGGTTGTTCATCCCTGGAAGTTTAAGCAAAATCTGCCATCCGGTTCAAGAGGAGTTGCGTTCACAAGATTTCGGGACGTACGGACGGACGGACGGACGTACGGACGGACGGACAAGTGCAACGCTATATGCACCCCACTTTGTGGGGGCATAAAAAGTCGCAGTTATATTGGTAAAGGCACTGTTTGAAATATTCGACATCACCAGAGTACTTTGGCTGTGGATCTGCTGTTTAACATCATCTAGTGGTCCTCTATTAAGATTGTTCAAATTAAGCTCCTGGGGTCATGAATGGCCCTGCCCTTGTGACAACTGATTTTACATAGGCTTATATAGGGAAAAACTTTGAGCATCTTTTTGTCTGAAACTGTATACAAAAGAGCTTAGATATTTTTATGTAGCATCGTATAGTGGATACTTCCCAGGCTTCTTCAAATTGTGTCCCTTGGGTCAAAATTGTCACTGTCCCAGGGTTCTACATGTAGAAAATATAAGGTCTTTAAAAATTTAAAATCTGTTATTTTGGTTCTGATATTTGCTCAAAATCAGACCAACAGCAAAATATTCAGACGAGCGACCCAGGGCCATCACGACCCTCTTGTCCTTGTAATACATTGCTTACTATACCACAATCACACATACAGACTGTTTCAACGATCGAAAACTGAATAACTCGGAGCAACAACTCAGGTTTTTCTTTTCACCATTTTGAAAGTCTTGTCCTGAGAGCAAGACACAGAAAATAATAATCTTCCTAAAGCTTCCATTTGTTATTTGTCTTATATTGCCACACGAAGAATATAATAACATTTCAATTACAATTCATTGACATTCGTCAGCCAAAACAAAGGAAATCCTATGCAGAGATGCAGCATGTTTCCTTTAATAAACAAATAATATATATTCAATTCAGGTCTTAGCGGATATACATTTAATAATTCTCTTGAATGCAAATGAGATGCACTGAATACTTTCTCATCCTGACATATTCTGATTGACTTCAATACATAAATGCAGACGGATTTATTTTATATACAGAACCACATGTAAAATGAAATTGTTACAAATTGGCTAATAATATATTCTGAGTTTGAATCGTCGTAGTTTCACATTTTGCACATTTCGTAATTTCATAATGACGAACTTTACAAACTGAGCGACAAGAGTTCCAGGATCACAATTACAATGAGTTGTTATTTTACCAAGAAAGATGTATCACTGGCGGAAATGATCTTTATTTGCACAAAAATCATTCCTAACTTTGCTTTTGAAATCAATGAACATGTAAGAAATATAGTGCAGTATTTTTTAAATGATACAATTTACAATAATAAATATGAATGCATTTTCATAAATAAAAATGAAAGAAAGGCTAATGTAAACATTGTTTTAGAATGGACAGAACATGGATAGATAATTATTTTATCAGAACAATTATATTTCTCTATCAGTAAAGTCAATGTGATACTCGTAATTTGACTGATGTATACTGTAGTGTAGACTGAAATGTAAAGCAGCATTACAGCCTGGAGCTGTAGTTCTACTCGTCTTTTAACAACTGTACAATGTGGGTACCTTACCAGTGGTTTACAATTTCGGAACTGTTTATGTTTATCCTTTAAAGTTCTATAATTTTCTTTGAAATATTTCACCAAGAGATTCGTTTTTGATATCATAAAAGTGTTTCAGGTGCTTACTATATAATTCAAAAGCTAAGACTGATAAAATAATTGGAAGTTGAGTGTCAGTTTTTCCAAATTTAGCCAGACTCTATATTAAAATATTTTAAGATAGATATAACATTATTATTCTTAAGGCAAGGGTATTTCATTGAGGGTGTATGTTTGCTTCTTTTGTGGATTTCAGTGCTTCTACATATTAAAGTAGCAAATTTATGCTGAAATAAATTTGAGTTATTATGTAAAATGTGTTTTGAAATTCTTAAATATCCAGTGCATCAAAATTTCAATCGGCATGACAAGTTAAGCTGTTTAATTTTCTTCAAATCCGCGATAATTAGAAATATTTAAATGCGTATAAAAATTTAAGTATTGAGGTGGTATCATCTTGAATGCAGTAAATTGACCTTTAGAAACAGACAATGTATTATGCTTGTTTTGGATACTATTCTGCCAATGCCTTGACATGTTACATGCTTTGTTTTATTGCTGTCGGGACTATTAAGCGCGCGTATATTTATTTGTCTAAAGAATCTCAGTGTGGATATACAGAACAGAACAGAGCATAGACTTTATTCAGTCATATGCACATACAGCATATTTACATAAATACATAGAGGATATTCAAGTTTTTTCTATAAATACGGGATTTATATTCATCGAGTGGTATGAAAATAAATATTTCATGAGTGGCGATAGCCACGAGTGAAATATGATAATTTTCATACCACGAGATGAAAATAAATCCCGTATTTAATGAAAAAACTTGTATTTTCTGTTTATTATATACTTTACTCTTTTTTGACCTTAAGATTCGAAAGAATTCCCCTTTAATTTAGTGTATTGGCTGAATTTAGAAGAAAGTAGTCCGGCAAGACACCAGTGAAAATACGGAAAATATGTTTCACTGCAGTGAAAAATAAATTTTTACAGTGAAAATACGGAAAATGAAAATACGCAATTTATTTCATCAATATTTCTCAATATTTCATTTATAAGTACATGTATATAATAAATATATTTATACAAACAACAGCAACAAAATGGCAACAATGAATATCAAAGAGTTTTGAAACTATATAATGTTTAACAATTCTCGTATTCTTTCAAACGATTTTCGTAAGTAAACAGCAATGTTATGCAATAAACGTTTGTTATCTGATTTGAGTAGTTTCACAAACTTAAACATATTTGGCCTCTGTAGTATCTTGGAAAGTACATTATTCTCAGTTCACTGCACACATCACATGCTAGTGTCATATGAAATGTATCTTCAATTGTATTTGTATTGCACAGCTCGCAAATTCTAAAAGGCCTCTCAATATTCCTGTGACGACCACAGTCAATATTTAAATAGTGCGATGACAATCGTAGTTTTGATGGAATTTGTCTGTGTGTATAATTGTTCACATTCATACGATACAAGGATAATTTAAAACCATCTGTTATTTCTTTAAATAACATATATAAACATGTAAAGTTTTAATATAATACATATCTATTCATTTTACGTAGATGTATACCATTTATGATGCCTACACTACTGTCTGCGTAACTTCGAAGGCGTTGAAGCAAACATTTCTAATACAATTGTACTAAATTTTATTTTTCTAATCTTAAACGACAAAGTCAAAGCACTCATGGTACTTAAAAGTTAATATTAAGATGAGATTTATGTCAGCCCATCCAAGTCTGCATGATTGTGTGTACGCTCAGTCATTCAGTCACAAGTTTTGCTAAAATTGTAAATGCATGGCCCTGCTATTGCAGAATCTTAGTGATTATGTCCACACGCATTATCTCCAAAAAGCTACGTCATACACATTAGGCATCAGTAACAATTATTTGCCCTAGCGCCACGGTGATATGAAAGTAATATACGTCTTTAGTGTGCGGACGATTCGTGCGTATCATGTGAAAGCTATACCACTTGATTATGTAGCAACACGTCAGGTTTTTGATATTCACGATTTTTTCGAGTGAGACTAGATGAAACAAAAATATCTGATTCAGAAACAAATATCTTTTCTAGAGTCTTCCTTTGTGGCTGGTCCGTTCGTTTACTTTACTTTTCTTACAAATCCAAATCCTTTCTATCCCTTGTACATTCTGATGTTCTGTGAATGAAAATATTTCGTAAAACGAAGTGACAAGTAAGGTTTCAATATTTAAGTCTTAATACACACTCAGATTGGCTGCAACCAGCAAGCCCTTTTAAGTTGACAGGTTTTAAAAACGCATCCAAGTGATTAACTTTAATCTACCTGAATCACGGAAGCCTCGCTATTGTCAGTTGTCGAAGACCTGTCTTAATCTTAAAAGCTTCATTATCATTTGTCTACAATCTACCTGAATTGTGGAAGCCTCATTATAGTCAGTTGTCTAATATCTGTCTGAATCGTAAAGGCTTCGCAATGTCCAGTTGTCTACGAAATCAGTCTTCAGCACTGCTCTATTTCGAGACACCTCACTACTAAAGGTCGTTGAATCCAGTGTTTTTCTGCAGTAAATGCTTCTTGACAGACTATTTTATATCTGACTGGCATTCACGTCGTCCGCTTTGTTTTTTGTTTAGTTTTTTGTTGTTGTTGTTTTTTTTATTTATTTAACGGTTATAGGTTCTTATAACTCAGATAAACTTAGGTGTATACAATTATCAACGAAAGGATTGATTTAAGGACTGAGAGACCAAAATACTTAAATAATAAACTTTTTTATATGAAAAAGTAGTTATAACTTCATGCTTATTTACAAGGTTACATTTAACTATTCAGTCACTTAAGTTGCGCAACATCGGTGTTTCAAGCTAATAGTCGATCCTTGATGTCCCTAGGGAGAACGGCCGTAATTATCTCAGATCACTGAATAAATCTGGCTTCGTGGATTTTTCTTCTAGTTTTCAGATAAATTTTTAAAAAGCTGTATAATTGTTGGATAGCGGTATTGAAAAGACTTTAAAGGATCATGCTTACGTAGTCAACTTCTTTCAATACATTCGGTGTGAAATCGTTTCAAAAATTCTTTATACAACGATCGACGCAGACTAGGCAGAATCAGTTTTCGCCGGTTTTTGTTGAACACATTTGTTTTGTAGGCTTATTTGTCGTGCTTAAGTAGGAGAAAAAATAAAACAAGTAACTTCAAATGTCAAAGCCATGGGTTCCAATAGAAACAAGAGGGGTTTTTTTACAGCTTAAACGAAGGAAAGCTACTGTTTCCTTCTGCAGTTCAAAACAGTTCAGTGCCCTTATATCAGTTAATCATTTTCACTCACTTATTGCATTGGTGGGCAATTATTTAAAATGAAAAACAAAGAACGATAGACATTAAAAATTGATTGTGAAATCACAATTGTTTAAACAGTTGTGTCTCGACATACAACAAGAAAAGACTTTTTTTTTTTAATATTCTTACATGAAAACTGAAGAATACATTTCAAGTAATTGCTGTACTAAATTACGTCAGGACATATTTTATTTATTACTTCTGTAACGTTTATTTAATTTACACTTAAACTGCAGATGACTGTGTTATTTTCCTTTCTTGTTCATATCAACCTCGGTTGGTTCTAAGTTATGTTGTGAAGCAAATTAAAATATAACGACATCCGTAGTTCCACATTTCTAAAAATAGATATTCATGTTTTAGAGACATCTCGGTCAGATTATATACGTTAAAACTACTTTAAGAAATTTAACATGAGGCAATTTTGAGAAATTGAAGTTAAACTGAAATCAAGGTTTGTCGTTTGCAACATAGACAACGAAAATCGATATCAAATATTACGACCTGTTTCTAAAATCTATTGTAGCTGCGAATGTGTGATGTTGTATATTCTTGAACTGAACAGCGAACCCTAATGCCAAGAGATAATGTACTTAAAGGCATTCTTGACTTCCAGCACGTAAACATGCAAATATATGTCCCATGCGAATATGTTTATCCTTAGTTCGTCATGGTGATTCAGAAATACTTTCGTGTTATGAGAAATAAATTCGAGTAAATAGAAATGTATAATGGTGTCTGTAGACATTGCATCATGCATGAAATATAAAATATTTTTTGAATTATTTGCTGTACAAAAGTATTGAACAAAGTAGAAAACACAACATATACCAAATAAGTAGTTAATCCGAACTTTCCTTGCAGAGAGAGGTAAACTTTACATCTCACAATGTTACACCAACAGTTTTAACTCTTGGCTCAAGAACATGGAAGATATCATTCTTTAATGTAGAAAAAACACTATCTGATTACATTTTTCAAGACATTGGTTACATTAATTGACTTTTTTGTTTTCATCTAATTCAATCTGAGAATGAATTCATTCATTTTGAATGATACAGTAAACGTATTCATATAGTCAACTTTGATATATAACTGTCTTCTAACAGATAGCGACAGATCAACAAAATTACTAAGACTACTTTATTCAACATAAAAGGAAATAATTAAATTATACCCCCGTTTTGGAAATGTAATGATTAAAAAACATGCCAACATATCAAAACATAGTCATTTAAATTCAAATTTTGATTCTTCAAAAAAGGCACTGTATGATAATTACTCTTTTATCTAGTCCCTGTACTTTTTTCACGCTGATCTGAACGGAAAAATCATTACTTTTAAATGCAGATGACGTGAAATGCATAATTCTTGTCATGACACTCTTAAAGTCTGACCGACCTCTATATGAACAAGCACGTGGCGGCTATCATTAATTGAACTTTACATTTTTAGTAAGAACTCTGAGATGTCTTTGTTCACGAGCTTTATGAGGAAATGTTGTTTTAACTGATATTATGATATCTTTTTTCCGTCGCAGTATACTGCATTTGAAAGCTCCAATGACATTCAAACTAACCTTTTAAAATAAGGGGACTGTTACTGAGATAAAATCGTTTTGAAGGGTATCAACGATTAAATAATGCAGACACTCGTGAGTTCATCAGATTCTCCTACAATTATGTCCAGTTTATATGACAGATATATGGGTCCTTACATTACAAAAACACTCGTATGTTTTACTTTTCTGTCATGTCATTAAAAATTGTCTACGAGAAATGAAAAAAAAACATTTATCACTGTCTCTAGAACTTAAACGAATTTAAACCTTCATAACCAGAACGCTGTAGTTATTAGTCATAAGGTTTTAATAATTGCTCTTTACATGTATTCTGTTGGTACATGTAGCTAATTTACAAAATCAAATAAAGATTTATCTTCTAGCTATAGATGGAGGAACAGACACTCGCTTTACTTAAATAAAATCATGAGTAAGAAATATTTTGTTTTTGTTTGTTTGATTTTGTTTTGTAGTTGTTTTTTGTGTGTTTTTTTTTCTTTCTTTTTTCCCCTTTTTTTTTTTTTGGGGGGGGGGGGGGGTGTTGTTGTTTTATTATTATTATTTATTTTGTGCAATTTAATGGACAAAAATTGATGTATCGAAATACTACAAAATTTAAACATTTCGAACAATATTTGTGGTTCATCTGTCAGATTAGTCATTCCGTCAAAATTGTAAGTAAATCTCAAGTATGATAAATAGGCTGATTTGTGGCTAGAAAATGCAAGCTGAAGTGTGTCTACACTGTAATGTTAAGTGATGTCATATTGACCTTTTTTCAATTTCTGAGGTAAGCAGTAATTCATTTAACAGTTCAATATGTGTTGCCACTAATAGTAAAGTCTAGATAGAGACTGATTCTTCAATTATCGGCAACAGAACTCCAAATAAAACTTGTCGTGCAGTAATTTGTAGCATTATTGAGAAGGATTCCTCAACCCTTAAACCTCTAGACATGGCATACTGAGAAGGATTCCTCAATCCTTATGTCTATAGACATGACAGAAGGTGGAATATCTAAATATTCTGTCAACAAAAACATCAAATTCCGTGAATCATTTCTGAAAATATATTAGTTTGCAGCTCATACTGAAAATATAATCTAATGTTGAAGCTGAGTTCAGAAAAACATAATCTTGACATGTTTAAACTGTCTCGTATTCCTATAAATATATGTTTTCAGGAGTCTAAATTTGTCATAGTACCTAAAATTGTCAGATAACTATTTTCTCATATAAAGGTAACGAATTTTGAAACAAAGGCAATATTCTAATTCTGTCCATGTTTTCGGCTACAGATTTTATTCGTCAATTAAGAGGTCAAATATTTTTGAATCAGATTCGCTGAAAAACTGGCAGTTTTTCAGTGAGGCGTCACCGAACCCCTTAAGTGCTCACAGAGGATTTACATTCAGAGACAGCTGTTTATCTTATTCATATGCAGAAGAGAAAATAATACTTTGTTTCATAAATATTTCGGTCCCAAATGAAACACTTCAGCATCAGTTCTTGACAAAACCAGCATAAATTAGATCTTTCAGTACTAGATCAGCCATAGATATGCTACTACTTTTGCAGATGCTGCCAGACAACAAGACTAGTACATAAAAGAAGTGTATCTATGGCGTTTGGACTCCCTTCGAAAAAGTACAAAAGGCTGTGTGTTTAAGATTTACGATGTCGGTTCGCGCACTCAGATCTCATTTTACATAGACAGAAAGGCAGGAGTATGCATGCTTTCATATATGAATTACGTCATATGGAAATCAAATTGAACTTTATGAAACTGTCGTCGTTGTTTTGCATACGCCTTTAAACTAGAACTGTGTCCAAAGGCATGGATGCCCCCACTGTGCAGATGTGCTCGTAAACAAGAGCAGCTTCATTTAATTTATCCTTTTCCATCTTCATTCCACTGTTTCATTTCTGTACATATACCTAAAATGATCTACAGGTAACCTTATGTAAATGTTAAATTAAATTACAAATGTAAAATTTATATGTTCAATTATTTATATGGTATATAGTGAAAAAATCAACAAAGGGCCATAATTCTGTTAAATATGGTCACAGCAAAAATTCCTTCCTTTACTACCATCTACACATTAAAGCTGTTCATCCCTGGAAGTTTAAGCAAAATCTGCCATCCGGTTTAAGAAGAGTTGCGTTCACAAAATTTCTTTATGGTATATAGTGAAAAAATCAACAAAGGGCCATTATTCTGTTAAATTTGGTCGCAGCAAAAATTCCTTCCTTTAGTACCATCTACACATTAAGGTTGTTCATCCCTGGAAGTTTAAGCAAAATCTGCCATCCGGTTTAAGAGGAGTTGCGTTCACAACATTTCTACATAGTATATAGTGAAAAAATCAACAAAGGGCCATAATTCTGATAAATTTAGTCGCAGCGAAAATTCCTTCCTTTAGTACCATCTACACATTAAGGTTGTTCATCCCTGGAAGTTTAAGCAAAATCTGCCATCCGGTTTAAGAGGAGTTGCGTTCACAAGATTTCGGGACGTACGGACAGACGTACGGACGGAGGGACGGACAAGTGCAACGCTATATGCTTCCCACTTAGTGGGGGCATAAAAAGGCTTGATTGTAAATATTAGTTTATCACGTAAAAAAATACTGACCTACAGAAAAAGTCACCAGTGATTAAATAAAGGCCTCATGCATTTGTAATTTACATTTATTTCTTTATACTGAATGTCATTCTGGCAAAATCTACAGTGTCGGTTAGAAAATAACTTGTACCCCATACACTTTCACTTATATTTTGAAAATTCTTTAAAATTCTAAACTATAAGTATACACATAACTATTATACAACTATATTTAAACATATTACAGCACAATGACAGAGACGTGGGCAGTATAAGGTGGCGAAAAAGATGATACATTTATTTACACTTAATTTCTACCAACAAAAATAAAAATCAGAGAACCAGAAATATCGAGACAATTTTAAGTTGCCTTTTAATACAGCCGTAATACATTTTTTCTGTTGGCCTATACACACCGTCACACCACACACTTGTTTTTAATTGTGAAAAATTGGTGAATCGTGAGTTCTAGTGAGCAATGGAAGTATGAAGCGTTGATGTATGTGTGGCATGCAAGTCAAGTGAAATAATCAGGCGAATTGTGTAAATGAGAAGTTTATTCACAATAAAATGAATCACTTGTTCAGCAGTATTATTTGTTCATGTGGAGTATAAAAAATGTCCAGCAAAGTCTGATGATTATCAGCAAAACAGAACTTTCCGTTGTTGTGATAGTTATTTTGCTGTTGTTTTATTTTCCTTATATGTACCACATCACAAGAGTTTCATATCATATTCATCTTTAAGTCTAAAACTTTGAAATATCTACTCCCTAAAACATTTCGATCAAATTATAGAACCTTTAACGGAATAAGAGAAAATGCGTTAACGATTAACGATTACAGCTTCTATCGTTTCTCCTTGTAATGAAATGTGAGAAAAAATATAGGTCGATGCCTTCAGTAAGTCCAGCTTAAGTAATAAATAACTGTACCGTTTTTAGTGTTGTTAACAAGAACAAAATCGGAAACAGTTTAAGCAATATATTCTGTTTGAAAGAAATTCATTTCCAAGAATTTAGATGTTAGAAGCAGATGTTTGCAATGTTTAGATGAGCATTTTTAGCTGGTATTTGTTATCAGCTACCGTCAACCAGTAGTGCTATAAATGTAAAATAACAGGTTTATAGTACTTTTAATAAGGAGATTTTCTATGAAATTTCATATTTTTGCATGACAAACTTCGTTTTTTTATGCCAATAATTTCAACGTAGAGCCTCCGAATGCTCAAGTTTACTAGTACTCGTCTAGGTTCATTCACTTATGGAAGTTGATAGACAGGCCCTAACTAGTATTAAACCAAACCGGCTTTTGGGGATACCGGTTCCGCCTGTAGAGACAATTTGTATCAGTTTTTTTCTCCATTACAAAACATTAGTATTTAGAATTTTGAGAAGAAGATATATAGGTTAATTTAGAACATAATACCACTGGGTGAAGGCTTGTTAAAGTGTCATGTTGAATTATAGCTAGAGAGTTCTGAGTAAATAAGGTAACAGACGTATGTGTGTACACGTGTCGAATATCGGCATGAACGTTGGTCATACCTTCCAGATTTACGTCTATTACTACCAAACACCGTAATGTTTTCATTTGAATTGAACCATGTGGAAAATGCATTATACTATGAAAAAGCAGAATAGAGGTCATGATCTGCAGAACTTTGAACTGTATTATCTTGAAAGTGAAAAAAGTACTTTGATGATAATATTCGGCTATGTTTGATTTTCAAGTGTTCTTTTCTGCGTATTATTGAAAAACGAAATAATTGAATAACTTTTTTATGTCAGCTGTTGTACATACGGCATCTAACTATTGGATGTTTGTGTCGCAGGCCAGAAAAAATCATATACCCAGGGCGGGACTCGAACCCGCGACCGCCCGCTTGCAAGTCAGGTGCTCTACCAACTGAGCTACCCGGGCTGGTGATAGTACGTTAGTAACCATATCACCGATATCAGTCCTGTGACATTAACCCTTGCTCTATAAGAATTCGTTCTCGAATTCACAGACATAGAGACTTATAATGGAAGCACATGCGTAGCAATGTAACAGTCACAGACCACGTTGGGCGCCAATGTCGCGGGGTCAGAAAAATCATATACCCAGGGCGGGACTCGAACCCGCGACCCCCCGCTTGCAAGTCAGGTGCTCTACCAACCGAGCTACCCGGGCTGGTGATAGTACGTTAGTAACCATATCACCGATATCAGTCCTGTGACATTTGTTTTCAACTCTTTTTTCTCACTGGTCTTAAAAAAAGATTTATTATGACAAATGACGCTAAAAGTTATGTAACCTGCCAGACACAGGACTTTTGTATGTGTAAATAGTTTTGCCTCGTGACATGTGTAAATAGTTTTGCCTCGTGACATGTCATTGGCACCCTACTTGCCAAAAAAAAAGGAATCTATTTGTTGTTCGTTACGAAAGAGATTACTGATGAATTATGGCCATCTTGCCTGGCACATGACATTTGTATCATAGATCAGGTTTTTCTTGATATATAACATAGGTATGTAAGTGATCATGTTAGATATGTAAGCGTCTAAAGACAAGGACTAGATATGTACTGAATTATAGAACGCCTCAATTGAATTATGAAGATAGTAAATATGATGATACATTGGTTTTTAATATAAGACAGTCAAAGCGTTTCATACAAAACAGTTAACGAAATATGTAGTTGTCGCACATGGCTATATTCGGTACAAACGATGACTTAAATTAACGATTATTTATGCGAGTAGTTATGGTTAAAACATCGCAAAACATGCCAACTTACAAGGTTCAAATTAGGTTCCTTGCAAAAATATAACGCAACCACAGTACGTCAAAACATACACAAACACAAAACGCCATTTGGAGAAAAAAGTGCTGTTTAAGACCATATACAAATCAGATATTTTACTTTAAAGTGTAAATACTTCACAAATTAATGATTTTTATTTTAAGGAGCGAGCACATTTACTTTTCTCAGTAGACCTTTAAACTGTTTTTCATGCATTGTGTGTAAGCGATCATCTTAGCTTTGCGATTTTATAAATGGTATCACTTTTTTTCCAAATTCAGTGTCACAGTCTGTACTTTTATCAAATAAAGCAAACAAAAAAGAAAATTAAAACAATTCAGCAGTAACAGACAAAAAAGTGTTTGTAGTCGTGCAAGAGGCTTCACTTAGAGCATATAACTGTTGAAATGACAGCTAAGAGGATGACATGTCCGTCATACTTGAACAACTGACAAGAAAACTCATAGAACAAAGACATCGCCGGATAATATTTCTTTCTTTTAAGTTAAAAAGGCATTTATACAAGTTGCAATGAATTCTACGCTGATAACACAATGCAAAAACTGGAGTATTACGCATTTAGCTCCCTCAAGGTTTCAAGGTAACAGCTACCTTCCTAGCGTATAAAATGTGTCAGTAGAACGACCCTAAAGCTTTCCAAACTGAAACCAAAGCTGAATATGTCTCTGTAGAAAAATAGTGGCCAATTATATATATATATATCTGAAATGGAAGCAAAATTAAGTAGCCATGAGGCTGCACTGACCTTGTAACCTCATATCGTTTTAAGTGGACTTTTTTACTTAAGTGCATTTATCAATTATCTACTGAGACCATCTTTTCGAGACCAATAACTTTGATTTATGTAACAGATGGCAACTGACAGTAATTCTATTCCGACGGAATATTTCTTGTGAAATTTTATTTTGTCTTTTGTAAACAACTGACCCATAAACGTCCTTAAACTCTAAGCTGTACCTATACATTGTGAGTATGCTTTAGGAGAGGTCCGAATTTGTTTGTAAGTTGCGACAACTGAATAAAACAAGTTCCTCTGTATGTGAATATGGATGTGATGCTTATTCGTGCCATAGGATAAACCAAAAGACATTTGACGATACATATACAATGAAATTAGCAAAGCTGGTGGATTGCATTCTAAAAAGAATTTTTTTCAGATGAACTAGACTAACTAGGTAATAATCGTGTCGTCAACCACTATTTACGTGCTACTGTAACTGGTGTCTTATATATGATATTGCCTTTAACTGGAACGTTCAATGATTGTAAGATATATTAAAACGCCATTGGTATCAAATTACTATAAGAGTATACAATATATTTGGAATAAAACAACATTTTGTCTGAAAAATTTACATTGACACCTTACCAAAAATATATTTGCCACTCAAAAAGCAATCCTATGAAATCATCTTCTTAGTGCACCCTAAAGTTTCGCTTTGATAACCATTCAAAAAGAAAGACACGTGTTTTAAAGATTCTTTTAAATATCTTACTAAGTATGGTCTAAAAGCACACAAAGATCATTATGTCGTATTAAAAGAAAGAATTATTGTAAAAAAAACATATTTTACGTAAATATACACATGTTGGTAATCACTGACCCACTTTTTTGAGTTTTATTGTTGTATATAATATACTGAGGAAATAGATTTTACGTCTGTGTGATACCCTGTCTGAAAACATTCTGTTGTATATCCATCTGAAACAGGACTTTTATTTGGGGAGGGGTGCTATATTTGATTCGTAAAATGTTGTCTCTCCATCTTAATTGCCTACATCGTCACGTGTGGAAAAATGTTTCTTGGTGCAAACAACTAACGAAATTTCGGACATTTCTATGAAAAACAGACCTTTACGACAACAGCGTATTTAGATACATAAGAAGATGTTCAATTTAATATTTCACTTGGAAAAAGGCCTTGTGCTTTTAAAGCTTTTTTATTGTATCTAGCTCTTAGTTATCCTATCTTTCATGCTTCAATTACGCGCCATTCTGTAGGTGTAAAAGTATTTAGTAAAGACAGTTGATAGCGTTTAATGTGTTTCCGGCAGACAAAAAGTTTAACAAAATTGGCCAATTATTCATATAATTTAGAAGTACGTATGTCGATGACTACCCATAATTACTGCCTGCAAGACATTTCAAATGGTTTGTTTTGGAAGAAAGGTCGGCAGATCTGTTCAAAGACAATTAAAATTAGTATAAATGATGACCGGTTTCAGACTGAACACAAGTAAAATTTCAGAAATGCATAATCAAAATATTTGAAGGTTGTTACGGTTTTATTTCCGTCAAAGGACAATAAATTTTACTATACGGGTTACGGGTTCTGCATTTTTCATTTAGACAACCCAGTAGTCCAGTTTTAATGAGGATTTGTTAGTTGTCAGGTCAATATTAAGACGTTTTAAAAAAGAATTAATGTATTAAGAGGAAAAAAATGTAATAATAATTTATTAAAAATTTACTATAAAACAGATACCTATGCTGCACTGACTTTTTACAAGATACAACATAAAGTATTCACGATTCATCTTATTTGTCTTTTCCATTAGAGACCTATTAAAATATTAAAGAGACTGAAAAGCTCATAGCTCCAGATAGGACGATCGAACAGCAGATCACTAAAAAGACGAAAACAAGTATTGAAATAAACAAGAGCCATTTTTTCGGCATGTTATTCACATTCAATAATGAAAGGAAAGGAAACTCATTTATCATTGACAAAACCGAAAACTTGAAGACCTGCAGTTTTGTGTTACTGCTGTTATTTTTATAAGTTATGTGTTCAAAGCTTTTGTAACAGATTTGACATTTTAACTTTTTCTTTGCCTCAAGTATGAAATATAGAATGACTGGTGGTTTTATCAAAAAGGCAAAACGTTTATTTCTTTACCATATCTTCAAACAAACCACTTTTACGCGCTCAAGCAGTTTCCTACAAGTGGCGTAAGGACCATCGTTCTGCCTCGTACTTCTGTCTAATGACTCGTAATATTACTGATCTTGTCATTATCGTAACCATCACTGAGTAATTGCCTGCTGTTTAAATGATTTCTTAACGAGATCTACAATTAGAAATGTTTCCCTTAATCGCAAGATGAACTCGTTCCAGTAAAAAAAAATCGGTGAAGTACAAGCCTAAAGCTTTAAATGCCTTCCTTCCTACAAAATTCGCCACGCATTTAATAAGAGCAAAATATAGCAAGACACGTTTCTTAAATTATTTAATGGACCAGCGTGAAATATTGATATTCTTAATGTTAATCATGCAATCAAAGTGAGTTTTACACCAACAAGATCTATACTGATTTATGAATAAAAGAAGACGAAAATTTTTCGACAGAAATAAAGCGAAACTCCATCAGTTATCGCTTACACAAATTGATAAACCTTTTCTGTGTCAAAAGACAAAGTAACGACCTTTTGGTCTTGCAACTGTTATCTTTAAAATAACAATCAGTAAAAAGATATTTTGAAATAAAGCATCAAACGAACACATTGCGTCACATTTGTTACATTGGCGAGTTTCTAAGTGATACTCTCACTGTTTAGATAACTGGAACGAAGAGATAGCTAAAGAGGCACGTTTCCAAAAGTAGCATTGAGTTATAAATTTGTCACAGAGAGTTAAGTTGTTGCTGTAGTTGTTTTTAAGTTGTTGTTGATGTTTGGTTGTTTTTGTTTGTTTTTAAAGGTGAATCATTCAAATAATATATAGAACCAATGGTTCCCTCACAGTTAAAACATAACCAGCCTAACAATGATATAGAAATAATGGCGGCAAGTACTAGAAGACAGAGAATAGAAATCAACATGAATTATTAAATATTTGTTCAAAGACCATAGCGTCCTAGTACATTTCGATCATCTCCAAATACATTTGTCTATCTCTCCACTTAATTACAGGAACATTCATAATGTCATAGCAAAAGCCTAGATAACTTATAAAGGCGGACAGGTTCGATAAATGATTAAACTATCCTGTAGTGAAATAAAACAGCTTTGACTGCATTTAAATGTCAATATTATCTAAGCATTTGCTTCATCTTATGATTGCACGATTCTATCATCATAACAAGAATAAACACATTAGACAGAACGTTCATATCCTTTCTGATGCCTACAAGTTTTACTTCATCTTCTATCTATTGATATTGCCTGAGTTCAAACTTCAACGCTTTCAAAGCAAGCATAAAAATCGAAATGATCCCTTACATCGATGATAAAATTGCTCGTTCACGAGTAAAATGCGTCTTCCTGGTAAACTTGAAACAACAATTTTAATATTTTGCACGGCTCTTAAAATGCACTAGAAAAACAGCTGTGATTTTTATTCAAATACACGATCCCTGTTTTAATCGCGCATATGTCAAAACGCAGGCTTGCGCAATAATCTGAATACATCAAATGATGTTAAAGTGGACGTGTCTCTGGATGTCTGAATTTGATTTCCGGCATTTAAGATTGACGGCTTCGCTGACAGTCTTAAAGTCTAAATGAGCCCATACACCGAAGACAAAATTGCTTTCAACAACTTTATTACGCAGTGGAAATAGTTTTTAAATACGTTATACAAACGTCCACAGTAAACATTTGACGGAAATATGAACATTACTGTTTTCACACGATTTTTCAACAGAAAAAAGTCGGTAAGTAACATCAATAAATATTTCTTCTGCAAGTCCTCTTTATGTTATGTAACATTTATCAAAAATAAAGTCTTATTCACACTGGCATGCTATGTCAACCGTAATTTTGTTCAAATTGTCTTGGTAACATTGATATTGATGAATATGTCGCGGTTCAACAAAAGGTGAAGAATATATGACCTTTAATGTTTTATCCTAGCATGCATTTCGTATCAGACTGAAGATATTTCATCCATATAGCTTTGACATTTAAGTTTTAAATGGCAGCAATATACATTAAAGAACATTCTTTAAATGTTTAATGGCTTTATAAAGATGTTTAATGAAATACTTACGAAATTTTACAGCAACTTTACATTTATGTTTTAGAGCTCATGAAAGACTGTAATTCGTGATGCAAATGAGCTTTATTGTGGTTTCATTAAATTCTGATATCTTTAAATATCACAAAAAATAAGTTGTTCAGTTCCTTCTTTTCTCAGTTCAAGTAAGCAAGGAAGGAATGAAGAAAGTTAGGTAAGAAAGAAAATTACAGTAGATTAATAGAAGAACGTTGCTTGTGATTTCAGACAAAAAGAGTTGTTTAACTCTTTCCTTTATAAATCTTTCTAAAATCAAGTGACCCCTGGGATTGTGCAAATTCTGATCTAGGTCCCATGATTTGTACAAACTTGATAGAAGTCCACTAGACAATGCTACACAGCAAATATCTAAATTCAAGGTCTTATAGTTCTGACAAGAAGATTTTTACAGTTTTTCCTATATTAGTTTATGTTAAACCAAGTTACCCGTGGGGTGGGGCCAATTCTTATCAAAAAGCCATGGTTTATATATTATTTTTGTAGAGCTCTACTTTAAACTAAATATATAAGCTCATGGCCTTTTAGTTTCAGAGAAGAAGATTTTTAAAGTTTTATACCCTCGCTACAGGGGGGGTCATATAGATTTGCCCTTGTCCGTCCGTCTGGCTGTCACGCTCTCTGTACATAGTCCGGTTTGTGTCGCGTGTTATTCCAAACGTGTAACTGCTAGAGCCATGAAACTTTCTAAGAATATTTTTCAGCAGGTGAACTTACGCACTTGTGTATTTTGACGCAAATTTATTGGAGATCGGCAAAGTAATGCCCCTGATTAAGCAAAAACTAACACTTTCAGACTTGTTTGTGTCGCGGCCAGTTTGTGTCGCGTGTAACTCCAAACGTATGACTGATAGAGCCATGAAACTTTCTAAGAAAATTTAACAGCATGTGAAGTTACGTACCTGGAACTTTTGACGCAAATTTATTTGTGATCGACACTGTTATGTCCCTTGATAAAGCTAAAAACTAACACCTGTAATAGTACAGGATTTTTTGTGACTATACAGCGGAATGTGAGGGCATCATTGTCCTATCGACACATCTCTAGTTCCTTTCAGTTGTCATAGCTACTAGAGTTCTGCATGGAATTCCATTTTTATATAATTTTGAAAGGGGACCATACAAGGATCATTGCCCTGATATTTGATTGCAATTTTCCTACTTGTATAGAAAAAGATGTTGTTTGAAGTTCATTGTGGACGACGGACAAACGAGGAAATAAACAGCATACTAAAAGCTATATCTGACCTTTGGTCAGATGAGCTAAAATGCTGATGCATGCAAATTTTTGAATAGTATCAGTTTATTTCCTATGTCACATTTGAGTTGACAAGTCTCAAGATGACAACTGCGTTCATAAATATTTTTATTTGATAAGAAACCAATCTGTAAAAATGTTTGATAGCTTTAATTGTTAAAAAACACGCTTATTTGTATAATTGTCATTGAAACAATAACCTATGTATCTACAAACTTCAAAATATACTTGGGCTATACCTATTTTATTTATTATATAATACGTAACTTAACCAGTATTCTACTGAGTATGCTAAAAATATAAAACATTTATGGCTTTACCAAAATTTACATTTTCGGGACTAATGACATTGATTTATATAATAGGTGGCAACTGATATTAATTTTAAATCTTTCTTGTGACATTATATTTTGTGTCTTTTGTAAACTGTTGACGCAAAATACACATTTCTATTCCTGTTAGATGTCTACGAAACAAAACAAAATTTTAGTTATGCAGCCGTTGTTATACATTGTGAGTATGCTTTTAGGAGAAATTCATTCCTGAAATGTTTTTGTAACGTTGCAACACGTGAATAAAATAAGTTCCTCAATATGTTAATTTGGATGGCTGTTTAACTTACGACATTGGATAGTGTAGCCAGTTCATGCCATGCAAAGAACAAGAAAGTCATTTGAAGATGGCAGAATCATCAACTTGTTGATGGTGGCCATTAAATGGAAGAAGTAGATACAACTACAATGAAATGACCAGTTCTGGTGCATTTCTTTCAGACGAAACAGACTAACTCGGTAATAATCGTGTCTTAATCCACTATTTACGTGCTAGTTTGTTGTATTATATATAATATTGCCCTTAACTGGAACGGTCAATGATTGATTGTAAGATATATTTAAACGCCATTGGTATAAAATTACGATAAGAGTATACAGTATCTTTGGAATAAAACAACATTTTGTCTGAGAAATTTACATTGATGTACATAGGTACTTGCGTGCATATGGGTTAGAACCTTATTAAAAATATATTTGCCACTCAAAAAGCAATCCTATGAAAACATCTTTTCAGTATCGCTTTGAAAACCATTAAAAAAAGACACGTGTTAAAAAGATTCTTTTAAATATCTTACTAAGTATGGTCTAAGAGCACACAAAAATCATTATGTCGTATTAAAAAAAAAGAATTATTGTGAGAACAAACATATTTTACGTAAAGATACATAGGTACGTGATTATGCAGACAGGTCTTTTCAGGAGTTTTATTGTTGTATATAATAGAAGAAAACGATTTTTTAAGTCTGTATGATATACTGTCTGAAAACATTATGTTGTATATACATCTGAAACAGGACTTTTATTTGGGCGGGGATGTGGGTGCTATATTTGGTTGTTTTCTCTCCATCTTAATGATGTCACGTGTGGAAAATGTATCTTGATGCCAGCAACTAACAAAACTCAGCAAATCTTGGACATTTCTATGAAAACCAGACCTTTACGACAACAGCATATTTAGGTACATAAGAAGATGTTCAATCTAACCCTTCACTTAGAAAAAAGCCTTGTGCTTTTAAAGCTTTTTTATTGTATCTAGCTCTTAGTTATCCAATCTATCATGCTTAAATTGCGCGCCATTCTGTAGGAGTAAAAGTATTAAGTAAGAACATTTGATAGCGTTTAATGTGTTTCCGGCAGACAAAAAGTTTAACAAAATTGGCCAATTATTCATGTAATTTAGAAGTACATATATCGATTACTACCCATAATTACTACCTGCAAGACATTTCAAATGGTTGGTTTTGGAAGAAAGGTCGGCAGATCTGTTCAAAGACAATTAAAATAAGTACAAATGATGACCAATTTCGGACTGAAGACAAGTAAAAATTCAGAAATGCATAATAAAAATATTAGAAGGTTTTACAGGACAATACATTTTACCATAAGGGTTACTACCTCCGGCGACTGTTCTGCACTTCTTTTGGTCAACCCAATAGTATCGTTTTATTGAATACTTGTTTGCTGTCAGATCAAATATTTAGACGTTTTAAAAAAAGAATTAATGTATGACCAGAAAAAAGTGATAATAATAATTTTTTACAGATACCTATGCTGCACTGGCGGTGTACAAGATTCAACATAAAGTATTCAATATTCATCTAATTTGTCTTTTGCATTAGAGACCCATTAAAATATTAAAGAGATTGAAAGCTCATAGCTATAGATAGGACGATCAAAGAACAGATTACTGAAGAGACGAAACCAGGTACTGAAATAAACAAGAGCCATATTTTCGGCATATTATTCACATTCAATAACGAAAGGAAAGGAAACGCATTTATCATTGACAAAACCGAAAACTTGAAGACTTGCAGTTTTATGTAAAGTATAAAAAATTTGTATCTCAATGAAACTCCTGTTATCTTGTTTTAATAAAAAATGTTTTAAAGCTTCTGTAACATATTTAACATGTCATTTAACTTTTTCTACGCCTCCAGTGTAAAATATAGAATGATATGTGGTTTTATTAAAAAGGCAAAACGTTTATTTCTGTACCATATCTTCAAACAAACCATTTTTACGCGCTCAAGCAGTTTCCTACAAGTGGCTTAAGGACCATCGTTCTGCCTCGTACTTCTGTCTAATGAAGTGTAATATTACCGATGTTCTAATTATCATAGCAATCACTGAGTGACTGCCTGCTGTTTAAATGATTTCTGGACGAGATTTACAATTAGAAATGGTTCCCGTAATCGCAAGATAAACACGGTCCAGTCTAAAAAACGGTGAAGTGCCAGCCTAAAAGCTTAAATTCCTTCCTTGCCACAAAACCGCCTGGCAAAAACACAGAGAAAAAAAAATTAATTGCACTTTTTTAAATGATTTTGTGGACCAGCGTGAAATATTGATACATTTAATGTTTATCATGCAATCAACTTGAGTTTTACATCAACAATATCTGTACTGATTTATAAATAAAAGAAAATGAATGAATCATTCAAGAAATATATGGAAACGATGGTTCCTTTACAGTTATAACTTACACTTTTAAACTACCTACCAATGATACAGAAATGCAGCGCATAATACTAGAAAACAGATAATAGCTATTACTGTTAATAATAAAATATTGCTTAAAGAACACGGCGTCTCAGTTCATCTAGATGTTTCTTATCTCTGATTACATTTTATCTATCTGTCCACTTAATAACATAAACTTTAACATTGTTATAGCAAGAGACCAACTATAAATGTGCTTGTGCGTCTTGCCTTGAAACGGCGGACAAGTTATCATTAAACAGTTCTTTAGTAAAAATAGCTTTAATTGCATTTAAATGTCAATAAAATCTAAGCATTTGCTTCATCCGCGAAAAATGATTGCATGATTCTATCATCAAAGCTAGATCTTTTCTGTGAGAATAGAGACATTAGACTGAAAGTTTACTTGCTTTCTGACACGTGCAAATTACATTTCATCTTTTATGTATTGATATTTACCTATCTCAGTTCAAACTTCAATGTTTTCATAGCAAGTACAAAAATCATAATGAGCCCTTACACATAAACTAAAATTGCTTTCAACAACTTTGTTCAACATTGGAAACAATATTTGCATACGTCATACACTAAATACTTGGCTTGTTTTCATGGATCATACGTGATTTTTTTCCTAACGATTTTCCATCAGAAACAGTTTCAGTAAGAAAAAGCAATAACTATTTCTTATGCAAGTCTTCTTTATGTAATTTAACATTTATCAAAACATAGTGTTATTCACACTGACATGGTATGTCAGTCGCAGTATTTGTCAAAACGTCTTGGAAACATTGATATAGATGAATATGTCGCGGTTCAAGTAAAGCTGAGGAATATTTTGGCCTTTAACGTTTTATCCTAGCATGCATTTCATATCAGACTGAGAATGTCTCATCCATATAGCCTTGACATTGAAGTTGTAAATGGCGGCAATATTATTGTACAAAACAAAACGTCCTTTAAATTTTGAATAGCTGTATAGACATGCTTTGATATTTTACAACTTTATGTTTCAGCGTCTCTGAGACACTGTTATTACAGAGGCAGGTGAGCTTCATTGTGATGTCATTAAACAGTAATATCTTTACATATCAAAAACAAGGTGTTTTCCCATATCCCATTCCTTCTTTTCTCTTTTTCGCTATAGTTTAAGTGAGTAAGGAATGAAGAAGAAAGGTAGGTAGGAAAGTAAATTACAGTAAATTAATAGAACGTTGCTATCCAAAACAGAAACTCGTTCGTAAGTGCGGGTTCTTCTTTATTAATTTGAACACTATTATTAGGTTATTATACATTTAACTGTACAATACGGGAATGCATTTGGACGAGTACACAGCTTGAAAAGTCATATTGGACGAGCCGATAGGCGAGTCCATTATGACTTTTCAAGCTGTGTACGAGTCCAAATATATTCCGTATTGTACAGTTAAATGTATAATAACCTTTTTATTATATATCTTTCGTTTAATATGAAATATACATCACCATCATCCCCAACAAAGCCACCACAGTGTATTGTACACTTCTGTCAAAACAAAACAACGCTTCCTGGTCAGCTAGACGCTTTACATATACTAACAAGCGTCTTTATACACGCATGGTTCCCGGTCTTTAATCCGTTAGAGATTGAAATCGGAAACCAGACTAGCATCGTTTAGTGCACATGTACCCAACCGTCCAATATGAAATTAATATATATTTTTTGGATCCAATACGGGAATATATTGGACGGTCACGTGGTACAAATGCAGATTGTCGATTGGTTACATTTATTAGATATATAATAATAACTATTATCAAACATATATTTGACATATTGAGTTCCTTTAAAATGTCAAACAGGCTTGATATATTCTTGAAGGTAAACTGCAATAAATCATTAGATCAATAATCGAGATTAATTTGCATCAAATCAATATTAGCTTGGCAATTAATGCATCTCAAACTCCTGGCTCTCTACAAAGAACCGCTTTTGTCGTACTATTATATATTTTTTTTAGCAAATTAAATGTAATCAATACCTTATTCACTCAGTTCCTATCATTTTAATTACGCTATACACAAGGCTCACAAAGAATTTGACTTGAGCTGTTGCCTCAATAAATTTAAGTCAACCTTTAAATCTCAGCCTTGTAACTGCTGGATTTGAGAGATATCTTTTTGCCTGATCCTTTTTTTCGCTGCTAAATTTAATCCTTTTGTTGCCAAACTGTTTTCTGTTCTTGTCAGGTTCTCGTTTCTAAATTGAGTACTCGTATTACCTCTATAATTCCTTCGATCATATCGATAACATCCGGCATCTTCAAGACTAATTAAGTAGATTGCGTGAACTGTCAAACCATATTCGAAATAGAGAGATGTTCTGTAAATTGTGTACTTCGAAAATGGATGAACGATAGGTTCTTATAACGCTAACGTCAGTATCTTTTTCAGAAATATTTTAGCGACTGAGTCAGTAAAAATAAGGGCGCTTTATTAATCCACTGAGCCACAAAGTCAAGTTATCACCTAATGTCAAAATTAACAGTATAAACAACATAATTATATTTATCGACGAAAAAGTATAAAAACTGTATATTATGATGTGTTTCTGTAACAACAAGAGGTGTTTGTAAAACATGTATGCCCCCCTAATGGCAACCAATTATTCAAGTTACATGCACTTTTAAACGTGACCTTGACCTTTGACCTACAGACCTCAAAATCATTAAGGGTGATCTAAAGGTCATGACCAACCATAATACTAAATCTGAAAACTGTAGACCAGCTTCTGTGGTAAAAGTAACTGGGACCTTGACCTTTGACCTACTGACCTCTAAATCAATACCGGTCATGACCAACCACCCCACCAAATCTTATGACTATAGCCAAATGCGTTTTCTTGTTACGGATCTGACAAGCTTTTTTGGTTTAGGTCACCGTAACCTTTATCTGTGACCTACTGAACTAAATCTATTGGGGTCATCTATTGGTCATGATCAACCTCCCCATCAAATCTGAGGACTGTAGGCCAAAATCGGACAAGGTCTAGTCTACGGACGGACCGACCGACATACCGACCGACCGACATGTGCAAAGCAATATACCCTGTTTCTTCAAAGTGGAGCATAAAATGAATCAGTAACGTAGTTAAAATATGTTCTTCACAATTACAACTAGAATTTCTTTATGTACAAACATGTTCTTTTTTATGAATTAAGCCTGGTCATAAGCTTTGTATTTCATGTGAGAACTTACAAAATATGAAAGCCAGAACAGTGAAATATTTGTCAAGCAAAGTAGGATACATAACGGCAACACTGTAAAACAGTGAAATAGTTGGCAAGCAAGTAAGGTTTATAACGGCAACATTTCACAATAGACAGTGAAATAGTTGGCAAGCAAGTAGGATTCATAATGGCAACACCCCAGTATAACACAGAGAAATAGTTGGCAAGCAAGTAAGGTTTATAACGGCAACATCTCATAGACAGTGAAATACTTGGCAAGCAAGGAATCTGTAGCAAAGTCTTGAATTGTTTGAAAGTTATCAGTAAAGGATATAAAAATCAACGAAACTTTCTATTTATTTACGAGACGGCCAGCCAAAATTACGTATAACAACCACTGTGCTTATTGTAGTGTTTCCATAACACTATACAGAAATCTAATTAATGCTTATGTCATGTTTTGTCCAAAACAAGTCAAAATAATTTGATAAAAGTGATGATGCATTAGAATTTTACGTACTGCAAAACAACACTTCTTTATCAAGCAGGATAGGCACTGAAGCAGACAGAACATAGGTCAATGATGTAAATGTGGCGTGATCGGGATATTAAGGCTTATTTTCTGTGTTTCTGGTATTCTAATATGGCCGTGAATGGCGAGACAAGTACATTGTAAGGATAAGCGCTATTTATACCATGACGGATTATTGTTTTTGTTTAGATGAATATAATTTATAGCGTGAAGCCTTAAAGGGAAAGGAAAAATTCAACCGACGCCATAATGAAGTTTGTGCATATTGTTAAGTTTTGAAAATTTTACGAATATTGAAAGAATATTTACTGAGAAACGCTTAATCAAAAGTAGTGATCTTTTTAGTCATCAGTCGACCGATAGAACGCGCGCCATCTTGTCACGTGACCATTTAGGTTGTGACATGCTTCTTTTCTATCTTTATTGATAACGACTACAATAGGTAACATTATCGGAAGAATGCCTGTTTATTGCATGAAAGTATGCTTAATAAATTGATGGCTTATTTTGTATTGTTTCCAAAGGAATTAATTCGTACTCATTGTTTCCGCCAAAATCATTTTTACACTTCAATGATTTACTACGCGAATGATTAGATTCAGTGTAATTATCAATCTATCATTTTATTGCATTAAACAAACGCATGTTTTCGGCAAAGTACAAATTTTTACAAACACGACATTATAGTAATTAATATCGCCGATTACTTGGGTGACTTTGTTAAAAAAACCAATAAATTAGTATCATTATTATTTGACAGGGGATTATAAAGCCCGTGGCATTTATTTTTTTCATGGCAGGCAAATTCGGTCAAACTTGAAACCAACAATGTATAACCATTTATCCAAACACGGATATGTCACAGGCTAATTTGCAATTACATTATAATTGCTGTTAGCATTTATATCTTTGAAAAGGACATAGAACTTAAACACTTGGAACTTTGATTTGGAATTACATGTCACTTTCCCGTGATTTGGCATTGTTTTTTAATTTTATTTGAATTAAATGTCAAAACGTCAAACTGAAAGAAGTACGATCTGTTTTTCCTGGAGTGAAAAAAATGTTCAACCTGGGATCAACAGTAAAGAATGCAGTAAATGTTATAACTGTCATTTACACTATTATGCTGCTGATTTTTATTCACATGAACACTGAGTAAGTTCCTCACGACTTTGAATTTTAATTTAAAAATTGTACATCAAACTTCAAACCTGAAAGAATCAATCAAATGAAATAACGATATTGAAAAAAAGTTTAATGGTTTAAAAAATAACCAGAATTTAAAGTCAAAATCGCATTATATTTTGTTCAACAAAACCATTGACAAACTGTGGTGTGACTAAATGCAGGATCTAAGTTCTGACCGCGGATCTAAGTTTTTCTCTAAGGCCAGAGCTTCATACGAGCAGATAATAAGACTAGATGGGTGTTCAGTGGAACACTTGTGTCGCCCTTGGGTACTCTGTTAGAATAACTAAAAAGGTAAACAAGAGCCTGCTGGGGTTGAGGGTGGATGGGGAGTCAAGTACCTATGTATTAAAATTTAAAAAAAAAAAAATTGGGCCCGGGTGGGGGGGGGGGGAGTAAAGTACCTATGTTTTGAAAAAAAAAAGGCGCGGGGGTGGGGAGGTAAAAAAATGGGGGGGTGACTGGTTGGGGGTGGGGGGGTGGGGTGGGGGTTTGAGGGTGGATGGGGAGTCACGTACCTATGTATTAAAAAAAAAATATTGGGCCAGGGTGTGGGGGGTGACTGGTTGGGAGGGGGGTTGAGGTGGGGGGGGGGGAATAAAGTGCATATGTTTTAAAATTAAAAAAAAAAACAATTGGGCCCTGGGGGTGGGGGGATGACTGGTTGGGAGGGAGGGGGGTTGAGGTAGGGAGGAATAAAGTGCATATGTTTTAAAATTAAAAAAAAAAAAGAAAAAAAAATTGGGCCCCGGGGGGGTGGGGGGATGACTGGTTGGGGGGGTTGAGGTAGGGGGGAATATAGTGCATATGTTTTAAAATTAAAAAAAAAATTGGGCCCGGGGGGGGACTGGTTGGGGGAGGAGGGTTGAGGTAGAATGGGAAGTAAAGTACCTATGTTTTAAAATTTAAAAAAAAAAATTGGGCCCGTGTGGTGGGGGGGGAGTGACTGGGGGGGCGGATTCCCATGCAGAGGGGACAGTGGGGGGATGGGGGAGTACTTACCCATCTCATGTCAGTTAATATTTTATTTCTAGGCTTAAGAAGTTTTTTTTCCTATATATACGTTTAAGCAAAATCAAGTGACCCCGGGGGTGGGGCTAACTGTGACCCCAGGGACATGGGTACCAACAATTTTTGCAGGGGTCTTGCTGGTGATCAAGTATTCCAAGTTTGAATGGAATATCTTTGACACTTTTTGAGACATGGACATAAAGAAAAAGGTTAACCAAGAAATTTTTACTTGAAAAAGGGGCATAACATTGCAAAAAAAAATTTGAGGGTTATCTGCCCTTGAGAAATGGTGTTGTCTTAAGTGATACAATTGTAAGCATTACAACTGGAAGGTTTGATGAAGAAACATTAAGAAATGGCATAGTTATAGCCAATGTTAAGTTTTCATGACAAAATCTAAGTACAAAAAGGGGCATAACTCTGTCAATTGTGACCTTGACCTATACATTTTGGCATCATCACGACCCTGTTGTCGTAAGCAATATAATTTGGAAGTTTGATGTTGAAATGTTAAAAAATGGCAAAGTTATTCCCAACGTTAAGTTTTCATGACAAAATCCATGTATAAAAAGGGGCATAACTCTGTCAAATGTGACCTTGACCTAGAAATTTTGGCATCAACCTGACCCTGTTGTCATAAGCAATACAATTTGAAAGTTTGATAAGATAATGTTTAGAAATGGCAAAGTTATAGCCAACGTTAAGTTTTAGTGACGGACCGACGGACAAAGCGATCCCTATGTATCACCTTTTCTTCGAAAGGGCGACACAATAAATCCAGGTATTGGATGTATAAACTGAAGAATAATACAGTTGGTACTCTTTTTTTAATGATCAAAATGTATTATAAAACATGCCTTGTACTGTCCGCGGATCTAAGATTTGTATATGGAGAGAGCTTCAAGAATAAATAATTTAGTTAACCAAGGTGTATTTTGTACAGATAAAACTGTTATCATTTAATTTAATTGTTTACGATGATGACTTACATTATTTATCCAAATATAAATACAAAAAATTTATTTGGACGAAATCTACGAATCACGATGTGTACACTTCCGCCATTTTCCAACGGACACTGTTACGTCACAAATCTACAGTCTCGCTTTCTCTCGCGATGTATTTTTGCAACAAAGGCGCCGTCGATAAACCGAGAGACAACCTCAATTTTCGATTTTAAAAGTGAAAATTCATGTATTTGGAAATTGCAGATTTTCGTTATATCCTTGATTATGGAATAAAACGAGGAGTTGATTTAAAATATACATTCGTAATTTTTGACTTTCGGTACCCTTTAACGCTTTAGGTTGGTAAGAAATCGATCTTTTAGCACATCTGAGGATCGAAAAACGAATAAAATATAAAAACTTATGTCATTCAGTATAATGTCTAATTCCTTATCATGCAATCTTGTCTTTGCTTCTTTTTTCATGTTTTGAATTTAAACAACTACATCTTCAGGACTCAAAAGTTGGAATGAAATGAAAACATTCCATGGCAACTGTTTTTTTTTTTAATTTAAGTTTGCACTTAAGTTAATCCTAGAAAATCCAGCATGAGAAAGAAACGTTTTTGCAAAAAATGCGTCTTGAGATTTTTATATAAAAAGTCCTACGTCTATACTGCAGTTCAAAAGCGTGTTTAAGGGATTTCATTTTTGATTTATCGATTCAATTTTTTGCTTAATTACTTTTTTAGCACAATGAACAAGGTGACAATGGAAACAATTATTTCATCGACTAGGAGTTATTTTCTTAACTTTATCAAAAGACGGTAAGACATTTTATGTTTGCTTCAATATCTGGTATGTGACCCACTGCTATCAACTACAGCTTGACAGCGCCTTCTCGTGCTAGAAATTAAGCTTCTGTATAGTCCGTTGAGTCCCTCTGTTTCATATAGCAAGCAAAGTACCAAACTCCATTATGGTCACTAACTCCCTACTTAGGGTATTTACGGTCAATCCTGGTTGTGTCCGAACGATCCACGAGAATAAAGCTGTCGCCTATTGCACCACAGTATGGACGTACATAGTCATCCAAGATGTCATCCCTATACCGCTGACCAGTCCTGGTACCTTAGGACACAAAGGGGACGTTGTGTCCATCCCAAATACTGCTGCCCCCAACCACACTATTTCGGATGTTTTAAGGCCTAAAACTTTACCAGCTATTGAGAAGAGTCATTCAACGATGCTAGTAGAGCCACGTAGGTAGTAGCTATCTTTGACAATGCTGGGAGACTCTCTGCCTGTATAAACAAATATTGAAGAGGGTCTGAGTCAGAACTTTCACAGTCATCGTGAAGTTCTGATTGTTTTCCTCATGTGTGCCTTTGACGTCTTAGGGTCTGAGAAATGAAACTGAATATACTGCTTGCAAAGAATTTAACTTTTTCTGAGGAGAAGAGTTTTCTTCCGCTGGTTCATCAAATTTGTTCAAATTGCACGAATATTTGCATAAAATTCTTCTCTCATTGCCTCATTTACACACCAACAGCTAATATCTTGGGACCAGTACTATCGCTATGTAATCTAATTCATTTCATATTTGATAGTTTTTTCTCTATAGAAGACTTCAAAGTATTCATTATTTTGGAGTCGTATGAAATACTCTGCATTTGACTTTTCAGTGCCAAAGAGGTATGGTTAAACTTGCACAACCTGATGACTCCCTTTGTACTTTAGTTACTTCTTCAAACTGTTTCAGAATTATTCACAGTTCCTGAAGGATTTACGTTCAGTACAGCTGGTTGAATTTTTCTTCATCTACTTCTTGAATGAACTTGTATAGCATGTAAAACTGGGATTTCCATCTAGTTGTATTATCTGATTTCAAAGGATTTTTCCTGATAATATTTCAGAGGCATTCACAGACTTGCAAACGCAATTTTCTATTTTAGACGCCTTGGATATGAGCTACCGCAAATGTCCGGTACAATCTTCAAGTCCATCACGTTCAACAAGTTGCTGTGAATGGGCAAAGCAAATCGAGTGTTTAGGCAGAACCTTAGTCTTCAGAAACTTCGCTGCAGTCATTAGGGCAGTCATGCATGCTATCTGAATACTCATCAGCATGGTCCACTCAATACACATGGACTTAAGGGTAATGATTTCAAATCAGGGAGGGAGAAAGAAATGCTTTCATCATATTTGATGCATTGTTCGTGACAATATTGACCCTTTTTGGCCAATTTCATTACTAACTACAGTCTCTTAATATTTTCGACGGATTTCATCCCCTGTATGTTTTCCTTTGAACGGGAACGTGCAAGCATAACAGACCTCATTCCAGGCAGCAATATGATAACCAGTCATACTCAGAAGTGCACGCATCTACCTGTTTGACCACAAATTCAGCGTTAAATATTTTGGGCAGCTTTGAATTTATGATCAATTTCTTTTCTTATTTCTGTGCATTTTTCATGTCTCAGTTCAGTTGTTAATTTTTTTCTGCTTGGCACATAGTACTTTCTTCGGGCTTAGCTTTTTAATTAAATCTTTGAAATTCTGACTTTAAACCACAGAAATTGTAATCGAATCCTCTGCTTTGAAAATTGAATGTTGTTGTTCGAGCTAACATTCTCAAATGCCACTCACACCGTTCTTGATGAAGTTATTATTGGATAGAGAGAAATAGTATACATGGCTTTCTAGACCTTAGACCACTTTCGTGTTGCCTGGACCCGTTAGTCTTGTTTGAGATTTACACTAGATGCATTTAGAAGGTCTCCAAGAAGCTGAGTAGCAGTTGTAAAACTGTTCTTTGAGCCTGAATTAGCAGAAACCTAACATCACCCCTTGACGTATTTCTTTCTCTGCTCCAAACACATCTAATAGGTGTGCCATATTGCCGATAACTAGACCAGGCTCTGGTGATCACGGTGTGATGCACATCCAAGACCTCCCAAACCTCATGATGATTATGTTTCAGCATCACTATGGCACGCTACATTACTGCTCTGGTTAAATGTCGTCTTATGTGTGCATTAGCTATCTTTAGCTAAAAGTCAGAAGTCTTGTTCATGAGCAAATTATTTGATTATGTAGATGTTAAACATAGTAATTTTATCTCACAACTTAATATTCATCTACAAAAATTAAGGTAAAAAAGTTAAGACAATGGCTTGTATGTTTCTGTTATACCTTTTCTCTACGTTTTTCTTTATAATCCCTTGTTTCTAAAAAGTCACTTTTAACGATTGTTTAATTAATGTCATGCGTGATTCTCTTAAAAACTTCTGAGACAGACGGCAGTTGATCAATATGTCGTATTTCAGATAAGCTGGAAGAATATAGTCTTTTTATGAAATGAGCTTTGACATCAATAACTAGCTAATTTAAACGTTTTTTCTTTCATTGCACTACAAGTCTTTTGGTTTTAGACAACCAATTTTTTTCATTGTATTTTGCACGTACTTCCTTCGCCTACATTAACTTGACCAAAAAAAAAATTAAAATGAAGTGGGAAAATCCTATTTGTTTCCCTTTAAATTTTTGAGATTCTCTATATGATTCTAGAACTTATTATTTTTGTCTAAGCGGAAGATTTGCTGAAGGAAATACGTCGGTATTAAATTCTCAAAGCAGCACTGAATCTAGGCAATACAGTGCAAAAGAAAGCCAAATAGCGCCATACATATAATTGTTTTACGTACGTTAATATATCCAACAACAAAAAAACATGAAATCCATTGGTTTTGCCTAGTTGTTTCTTGTAACCTTTTAATTGAATTAAGGGAAAATAGAACTGTTTCTTATTAAAAGTAAAAAAGAGTGATACGAAGTGAGACGTTTTGTTTAATCCAACTGAAAAGAGAAAACACAGCTTGTTTAATAGGCCAGCATGCTATAGTTCTTAATAGAAACCCTGTAAAATTACTATTATTATGTAGGTTTATGTATTACTGAGATAGAAACCAAATGTGTGTCTTCATTCAGGAAGATTTAAGAATATCTTACCGGTAAATTGGTTCAAAATGCCAGTGACGGACAATGTGTTTTTGTACTAAAAGCAAAGTATTTAGGGAACTTTTGTCATTTAAAGAGGCAAAAACTGTAAATATAATATTTGTTAGAAGAGAGTTACTTTGTGATTGGTTTAATCGATTCTTAAAATGAAGTATCAGACTTTTCTGAAAATAAGGAAGGAATAAATCACAAATTAAAGTCTTTAAAGCTGCCATTTCTATTCGACTTTCAAGATTGTTATGCTGTAGAAATTGTTTTCAAGAATATTTTCGCTTCTGAATACAGTTTATAAAAAGGCAGCAATAGATAGAAAGGAAAGTTAACAACAGAGACAAAGACGTTTATTAGTGAAACTGAAAAAAACAGGTATATTCAACCAAAAAAGCTATTTTATAATTAGTATTCGGAGTAAAAAAATTAAAAATGGTAAAAACAGTTGCTGTAAGTAAAATCTAATTAAACGCAGCAATTAAGTTTTTTTTTCAAAATTAACTTTTCAGTGAATATATATCATATAAATTGATTTAACAAAAACGATAAATTTAACTGAATTTACTCCTTGCGCAGACAAATTACTGATCGCAATATTTTGCAAAATGAAACTACTACAAAGTTAGTTCTATAGTTTGAAACAGAACAGACTGCACAAATTAAATATTGTGTTATGCTGTGCTAAAATAAGATACATGTAAATTATTGCTTCCATTCTTTACGTTTAATTTTGAACATTTGTGTTCATCACTTCAACTCAACCTTTTGTTATTGTTTTTTCACACAATATTTCATGTACTGGAGATATAAATGCTGTGATAACCAAAATTCGCCTACGGTCTTAAGCAAAGCTATGACAGCAAAAATATTTTGTTCAATCAACTGAACGAATTGTTGTAATTTTATCACAGTATATCAGACGCAGAAGAAATTTAGATTCTGAAAAGTGATGAGCAAAATTATCATACGGCAACTGTCGTTAAATCTACTCACTATATTTTTTGCTGGAAAATATTTACACAGTACATAAGATCATAGCAATTGATATTCTAATGTGAACAGAACGGGATGTTCAGTTCTTCAAATAGGGTAATTTAACATATGGTTTTCAGTATTGAAACCGGACTTTTGAGACACCCCTTCTTTTGTTTTCCATATGACTTTACGCATAAACCTGTCCGATATACATGTATGGCTATGAAGAATTAATCATCTATCTACAGAGCAAGTCTGTAACATTAATCTTGTCGGTTATAACAATCACAGTTCTGAAAGAAAAAGCAAAACATGTAAACTCCTTACTGGGGAGATTTGCGTGACGCCCTGCAGGAAAAGTCCAGTTAAACTTACTGATATTAAAATGACCTTTCAAGACAAACACTAAAACGTAATAAGACATTTAAACAGAACAGAACAGAACAGAATGATCGAACTATACAAAAGCCTGAGATTACAAACAGATTAACCGTGGTATTTGCCGGTTTTGTATATTCGCATTTATTGATTATGTCAGTTTTTCAAATTATCTTGCATGGATGCTAATGATATTTGAATTACAACATGAAAACGTTAGGACTAGCAATTAAGTCCGAATGAAAGTCTATAAACTGTAAATAATCACTGTACCAAAATGTCTGTTTTTTAATATTTAAGCTGATCACGTTGTTGCTGAAACTTTCCCCCAATAGCTACATTATGTCTATATGTCTTATTTAATGCCGTGTCTGAAAGCAAATGTTAAACAGTGACTATATTACCAAAACACGAGATGAACTGAAGTATATATAAATCATTTGACACTATATCGAAAACATTTTATCTTATATTATTCACCACCGAAAGCATATTTACCTTAAAAAATAGTAAGCTTTAAGCTAACGTGTGTTTTATAGTGTACAGGGTATTTTGGCTCACAAATTTTTCGGATAACAGATACTTTATGACTCAGAAATGTTGCTTTTTGAACATCGAGCAATGAATTAAATTGTGATTTTTATCATTTTCACGAAGAAGCAAACAAAAAAATGTAAATTACTAAACTGACGTGTTATTCGGTTGTTTATCCAAAACGAAACATCTTTGAAATTATCAAGTGGGTACGTTTGTCCTTAGACGTCTTTTATGCGTTTGAAAATCTAACTAAATTTGTATCTAGATGCCAGACTGATAAAGAAATTACACGCCAAGCGTTATGTTTTGAAAACCGATGAGAGAGGAGTTATTGATATATACGTCAAAGTTTATTGATAAGCTGGCAAAATTGACAATTAGATATTTGCTTGATTCATCAAACAGTTTTTGGTGACGGTATCCCTTAATCAATAGAATGAACGTGCCAAAATAAAATTTAAATGAATACCTCTGTGTCAATGTGTGTTTCAGCGTGTCATTCTGGTGTTATCATTTTAATGCGAACTAATTTTCTCTGGTTTATTCTGAGACTTTTATCCTGAAATGTATAAAACATTTATATCAAATTACTATTTCATGTCATATTTGAAAGCTTCTGTGAAAGTTTTTCTCTTTGTATTGGATAATATCATGAAGTTACGTTATAAAAGTTATCTTGTTTGAAATGTATACATTTCAGATATTTAAGAAAACTGGCTTTTGGTACATTTCATATGAAACCTGTTTTCGTTATATTTGTAGAAGCATCAAAATCTCCATGGAAAGTCCTACAAATTGAACAAGCGCATCCATTTGAAAAAAAAATATGGTAAGATGACCTTTCATAAATGACATTTTAGCACACAGCACAGTAAATGATATTAAAATGTGCAAAAATACTATTGCGATATTGTATCCTAAATTCGAAAACAACTTTTAGTTGTATGTTCAATGTCCACAAAGAATATAGTTAGTACATCCAAGACAGATAACTATCGTTTTTGATACAAAAGTTACTGCAAGTTACTGCTTCAAACTAGTTATATAATTATCAATATTCAATTATATGTCGTTTGAACACAGCCAACAGTTACAACTGCCATAAAAGAACATTCTTGAAATTACTTCCCTGGAATAACGTTTCTAAACTCAAACAAAACAACTTCAAAGAGCAAAATCACTAATGCGATATTTTCTTCTCTAAAGATTCAATGAAATGTCTGTTCAAACAACACTGTGTTCTTCAGCAAATCAAGTGCGTTAACACATTTATTACTAAATGTCTCGTTTTAACTATAAGAAATCGTAAAACTTTGGCGTGTTCTTAAGCCTTACTGTTTCATTGAAAATGTTCACTTACAGGTGATGTGGACAACAGATTTTCAGATTATCTCATATGTGTCCTGGTATCATAAACCAAAGTAACATGAAACGACAAATTATGTTGTTATTTAAAGCCTTAACAAACAATATTGCAAAAATACAAATATGACATTTAACAAACGTAATTACTAAGCGAGAAACATGTTTCTGAGAACTTACTGAATCATAAAATAATAAAAATAATAGAATAATAAAAACATTAAATTATGCACATTTCTTTACATGCTTCTTAGATGTTACCAGAGCCTTCCAATACAGTACAATACTTGCTATTGTGATTTGTTTTACTTGTAACTTTACGAGAAAAGCATAACCAATATTATGCAAATCCCTCAGTGCACAACACATGAAAAAAAGCATACAAAGGACCTGAAAAACACTCATTTTCTTTACTAATTGCATCGTCAATCAAGATTTCGATAAACAAGCTTTGTTTGCATCCGAATGGCAGCATGAAAAAGGCATTAACTAAGTCCCCAACTCATAGCTTCTTGTTATATTAACCGTAGTCGATCAATTGTATCGAGTTTTTTCTACAAGAAAATGTTAATATTCTGAAAGTCTTGTGGAGCCTTTGCATCGAGTGATATCAACAAACAAAGATAATTCCATCCTGGTGTCCATGTAATTATTGTTTTCAAACCAAACCACGATACTTCAGCGCGATTATAGAAAACATCAAAAGAGTACCCTGTATATTCTGGAGTAAACAACAAAAATGTCAACATAAAGACCTCATTGACAGTACAGAAAACATTTATCTTAAAGGTACATTCAAAGAAGAGTTATACATCAAAGAATGTAAAATATTTACTGATAAAGTTTATTGTTTTATTCTGTAGTTTTGGCGACAGCGGTGTCCGTTTTAAATAGCGTAATCAATTTCATCCACCAATTACACTTTCCTGTTATGTCGGCGGTTCTTCGATCGCATTCGTTATCTTAGCACTTTAAGCTGAAAATCTATTTGCGTGAGATGTCACTCATGCTCTGTTGCATACGAACAGAGGTTTTCTTTAACACTTTTCGTATAACAGTGAATGAAAGAAGAGTTAGATAAAGATGTCTTCAAGTAATATACATATGCTTACATGTTATCTATCAGGCATATGATATCGATATTTCAGTCTAAACCTTTACATATTTAGTGTGGTATGTCTATTTTTCTGAAATATGTGATGTAATTAAGATGTTTCAGCGTCTTTTTGATACAAGGACAGCTTGTTACGACACCGCCACACGTTAAACGCTATAAATTAAATAGATTCTTTGCAAGTATACGGCCTTGTATATCCTGGTTGAATTCATATAACCCCGAGATGCCAGGCTCTGTTTGATAGAGATCTACTAAACAACGCTACACAGCAAACATCTAAACACAAGGCCAGAAAAACAGGCTTAAAAATTGCCCTTTATATTTTAAAGTAAAATAAATGACCACAGAACATAATTTGAATAATTTAAACAATGCTACATACTACTATTTGGTTGTAGACGAGAAGATTTATAAGTAGCCATAGCAACCAGATTCTGAAAGTTTTTAACAATTTAGTTTCTTGAAACATTCTTTATAAGGTTCATCAACTTTGTCCCCATGGTAAGAGAAGATAAGTTAAATTATCTTATTATAAAAAAGTCTGGACACCCCATCTAAACAAATTTTGTTAAAAATAGAAAGTTGTTATTTTATATTTCCTTGATCCATTTATTGTCGTTCCAACACTCGTGAAATATGGATCATTACTATTGCAGACCCACCTACGTGCAGAAAATACCTGAGGATTTAGATCACGTTTACTACAAAGAGATCAAAATATATACAAAATACACCTATGGTGCCCTTGTGACCGATGTTTCAAACCTGATTTGTTTATGAAATGAATGCTCAAGAAGCCACAAGTAATTTCGATATTATTCCATCCTAAACAAACTTATTGTTCATAACCATCCACCAACATAAACTATTTTGATCATGGATTTATGTAGTGAAATAAAAAAGAAACTAGTCCATATTGCTATATCACATATCTTTAAAATAGATTCTGGGATACGTCTTTTCTATTTAAGGCGATGCTAAACAGAATTTATTGTCACAAGGTGAACCCTTGATTACTATGGCTTTACATTTTATGTTAATGTGATAATAGTATTCTTCAACTTCTGTAAAATGAGATAACATTACTTGCATCAACAAACTTTTATAGGAACTCCTAAACTCGTATTTTTTGACAAATTTATTAAGCAATTATATTAGTTTTCTTGAGATTGAACATCAAATTGACAGCTTTAGCCATAAGTTTTATATAAATGGTCTTTTAAAATGAGTATGAACTAACGACATACAGAACAACTAAATTATAACAAAGTACATGTTTTGAGAAAATAAAACTACTATGTTCAGAAACTATAGTACTTTTTGTTTCTTACCAACTTGCTCTTTCACTCACCATATGGAACATGTAATTTGTAATATAATACTTGTTTTTTTTAAAAAGCTATGTTCAGAAGGGCCATACCCTTGTTTTTAATTCCGTACATATTTTTTTGCTAACACATTCGCTTGCTTGCTCATTATTAATTCACTCACTCATCATATGGAAAATATTATTCAGTCTACTTGTCTTGAGTTAATAGTTTCTCACTATCTTTTTCGCTCCCGTTTGCTCGCCCGATTGCTCTTCTACTCAAGCATCATAATTTATGGAACATATTTAATATACACCATTAGTTTTTGAAAAAAAAAACAATGTTCAGACACTATATACTTTTTTCGTATTTTATTTACTTGCTTGCTTACTCCCTCGCTTGCTCATTCACTAACTCACCCACCATGTTGAATATTTAATTTGTTATACAATACAAACATCTTCAGAAAGGATTGTACCTTTCTTGTTCCTTACTTACTTGCTTCCCTCGCTCGCTCACCATTCACTTGGTTCTTTCATGATTTACATTGCCTGTTGTTACAGGTTTTGTTTTGTTTTGTTTTTTATTGGTTTTTGTTGTTGTTGTTGTTGTTGTTGTTGGGGATTTTTTTTGGTAAACGTAAAATAGTTATTCATATATTACAGTTTTCTTTCATCAGTGATGAATTACAATAGACATATTATGCTCGTTATCCATAGAGACACTGAGAAGAAACGAAATACTTGGATCTATAAAATTGACCTTTTCCGATAACTTGCGTGACCTGTCAATTCCTTGCATTAATGGAGTATATCTCAATATATTGTACTAACATGCATTCTTATACTGTGTAAGGCAATTTAGTGTTTGTTTGTTGTTGTTGTTTTCTGTTGTTGTTGTTACTGCTGTTGTTCACGTACGTGAGATTTCATACTTCCTGTTCATATCAAATAATCAGACAGGAGTGATGATGCGTTGATATTTTATTTCAAACTGCTATTCTATATTATTTGTGGTTGTTTTAATTCCATCTGCAATAGATTGACGGCAAGATTTAACAAGAAAATATTCTGAACTTTACGAAACGTGTTCTAAACATCGCGTGGTTTCCTTGGAGTATCTATATGATGTCCTGATTTGTAATTACATAAAAGAAATGTAACAACCTACATTATACACATGCTATAATAATCAAATTTGTTTGAAATTGAGAAATATCCAACTTGCCGAAACAGGTTAACATTTGTCTAAGTACAAAAAGAGAGATTACTAAAGAAAGCAGGTAGAAACAGTTATGTAACTTGTTCGATTCATAATCTGTGCACTGGTGAGTGAGTGTGTTAATTTCCATATCTCTATTTTTTGTACAAATTGAAAAACATCCAACTTGCCGAAACACATAAATGGACGGACGGACGGACAGACGTTTCGATCACTAGACGTTGGGGAATGAAAAATCAATTTAAGTTCGTTTCTTTAATCTGTAGAGAAAGATCTTGCAAATGATTTTAATTTCTGAAATATGTTTACAGCAATATTGTTGTTGTAGAATTGCTGTAATTATTTTTACTGTTTATGTCGATGATAATAGAGATTCATGAAGTATCTAAAACATTATATGTTTCCCGTACATTTATAAAGGCCTCCAGATCATGGAAAATAGGATATCATAGGAAACATAGCATCCGAAACCAGATATTTATAAAAAGAATTAAAAAGCTATTTTATCAAACCTAAGAGTTTTTAATGATCTTTAATTTTGAAATGAAGTTCATAAGTTCTTAAGCAGTAAGTACAATTATTTATTATTCACATAATCAGTCGAATACAATTATATACCCAAAATAGTTTAATGATGACTAAACCCTCCCCGGTATACAGGTGTCAATATTTTACGTTGTCTTGTATTTCTTAACTGTTGCTACTACTTTACAGATTTTAGTTAATTTCTTGGCGATGACATTTCAAACCTACGACTGAAATTAAATCCACCTAATAGTTTAAATGCAGAATAAAAATAATCATTATATGCAAGTAAACTGAACATAAAAAGTACAAATCTGAATAATGGCATAATTTATTCTGGGTGGCTCTTTCTTCGAATAAACATTTCATTTTTAATGACATATGCTGTAAAGGTAAGCACTTCAATTTTCTGCTTAAATTTACCACAAGTCTTGCTAACTAGAAGAAACTGATAAGAATGTGTCTAGTTTCAACGCTTTGTAGGGCCTCTGATGCGATTTGTTATAAACAAACGTCAATCATCCTATCCACGCTTTAATAATAGTTTAAATTTTTATGTGATAATGACCTTTTTATGGTAATTACAGAAAGCCCATGAGAAATATATCGGATATTTTCTTAAAATCAATTAATTTTAAAGGTGTGCTTCTTCTACTCAAGTAAACGGTTAGTAAAGTCAACTAATACTGATATAACTGATATTTTTATACTTTCTGAGTGTATCTGACTTCCATTTCATTTCTATTTTGGTGAGTGGAAACAGTTCGCGTATTTTCAAGTTGGTCATATGTGTGTATTTAAAATCACCGACGGACCAACAAAAATATCGGACAACAAATGTAATCCGTGCACTTATTGGAAAAAATAATGCCATGAAAAAAAGTTTCTCAGTGTACGGAAAACTTAACAACTCCGTGAGATCACAGTTTGAAAGTATCCATTTTACATGTTTGCTTGTCAGGACATAAATAGCACATCAGTCTTACATCTTAAAAAACGCTTCAAACAAGCGTTAACACATCTCCAGTAGGATAGGCATTGAACAATATCACAACCGACTGAATAAAAGTAACTGTATTGGTTGAGCTTCTACCCTAATGTAATATTTTCTTATTTATCTTATTCTTGTTAATACTTATATCTGACACGATCATAATGGTCACGGAACTCGTCTGCATACTTAACCCTTTAAAATAACAAACAAATCTGTTATGATTTCTTTGTCAGGTGTACCAGTTGTCTTTGCTTTACAAATTCACGCCTTCTTGTTACGGAACTTTAGTTATTTACAAATTGTTAAGATGAATAAATTTGCTTTTCATGTTTTAAATTTCGTGCGCGTCTTATATGCAATGCATGTATATCATAAAAGCTGTGTATAATAGTATGATCTGACTGTACACAATAAATGATAACCAGAAAAGATAATTGACAATAATTGATTCTTGAATCTAATTATGAACTTTATGTAAAAACACAATCTTGCTTAATAATTCAATAAAGGTTTAGTAAATTGAATATTACCAGAAATTCTGAGTAATATTTAGAGCTGTTTTATTACTCTTATTCTTGATTAGATATGTTTTAGATATCGACATTACTGAAGAAACCGTTGCGTTCATGAAAATTCTTTGACTGAATATTGAGAACCATATTATTTCTAATCATTTTATGTATGTACAAACATTCAGGCTGTAAGCATATGTTACACACATAAATTCTATCTGGACGGTTTCTATTTCAAACTAGTGTTTATCTTCAATTAATTTTGCCGCCTACGGAGATATACTTATTAACCCGATAACTTCAGAGGAAAGTTTTGAAAACAATCTTTGAAATCGATTGCAGCAAATCGTCATGAGGTCTGTTATTGAAATTCAAGAAACATACACTTTAAGGAACTCAAGGAAATCCTTTGCTATCACGAGTAATTCTACTAAATATTTTATTTCAACACAGTCTCCAGCTTGTGAAGTAATGATCAGCCGAAAAACCGTAAAAGTGCAAGTTCTTCTCACATGGAATACAGTTTACTAATAAATTTGATTCAAACATGTACTTACATAAAAAAAATTAGAAGTTCGTTTGAAGACCCGTATGATGTTTTATTTGTGATCAAACTACAGACTTATCTTTTTAAGTTGACTATCTATGCCATTTACATGCATGTTTATTCAGTGTCATCAACACGAACATATGAATATCTGAAACGAGAAATGATGCCAGTTTGTCTAAATTTAGTGGGGGTGTGGAATTATTAGAACAATAAGGTCATTCTAATACAAAGACGAGCTTAAAAAGTCAACGAGAAATTTATTAAAGAATTTGCAAATTGGTTGAATACTAACCTATAAGACAAACAAATATTAGATTACCAGTACAAGTCTTTTTAAACCAAATTGATTTCTAAAATAGTTCCAAGTTTGAATATCCTCGTTTACTTGTTATAGTCGGTATAATTAAGTCGTTATTAACACTGAAATTTGAACTAAAAACAACAAAAACAACTTTGTTGAAGTCTCGCATAAAAGCCATTCTCATAATATTTTGTTCGACTATGCCCGTAGAACATTTCAGAAGACACATGTACGTAATCAAGTTGATGCAAGTTGCATTGATCCTTACATTGCTATATTTTAATCACTTGATTCTATTGCACGCGCAAATCAGGAAATCAGACTCTCCAATTCCCCTTAATCGTATCCTGTTCATTGTGAAGCTTTCCTTTATGCATTGAAACGATGACAGAAATATAGCAGATCATATGTTGTGAATAGACGTTTACAACAAGAAACACAAATTGTACATGCTAACTTTTTCAAGATGAAAGGCATATTGATATTAGTAATAAGGCATTGAAACATTCCAAACGACGCTTCGCAACACTCCATTTAGATAAGAATTGAATAAATAACAATTAATGAGACTATTTGTAATACAACACACGATTTGAATTTAGAGCACTTACTGTCTTGAAATCTGCCGAATTTGTCTCTGTCCTTAGCACTCGCTTCCGAACGAGAGATTTACGTACTTTGATATCAACAATTGTATAATGGCATCCGTCACTAATTACAGATTACGACATTTCTTTTTTTTGCAGGTTATTGCTGTTTCCTTTGCCTTGCAACAACTAATGCCTCTTTTAGTTGAGGATGTTTTTATCTATCACTTGTAATGTGGATGAACTGTTGGTCTGCTGCTTTAGGTCTTCTAAGAAAAAGACTGATGTGCGTCAGACTAACAATTCTACAGAAAAAGATATAACAGTTTGCTCTAGTTGTATTCAACAAATAATAAATAGTAAAAATGATAGTGGAAGACCAGTGGTCTAGGTGTACAGCGCTCTAAACCCTATCGTGAGGTCGCTTGTCTGAGTCTCCAGAAACGTTCCATGTTTTCGTTGTGTGAGTACTGGTTTAACCCAAAGGTGAATTAAAGCAAGTTGTAAGAAGGTTTTGTATATCTATGTTAAATGAATACAAAAGTAAATATACCAAAAACTGAAATTAATTAACTAAAATTGATTCATTAAGTTTGATGAAATGTGATTAAGTTTGATTGTTAGCTTTAAGTAAAATACTAATATGTCTTGTGTTGAATTGGTTTAGTTCTGTTAATCAAGTATCAATTTAACGGGTGTTGCACAAGAAATACCTATGGCTGTATATGTCTCTTTCTACAAATTTAATGGTTTAATTACATCATAAAGACAGTATTCACACGTTGTATTGATGTCGTTCTTTCTTTAATTTTGAAAACATTCATTTACTATAAGCAGCTCATAAAAAATTTTACAAACACAAATATCTGCAGATTAGCATTATGTGTAAGGCATATTGCAAATTTCTTCGAACAATATTACTTCGAAAGACGGAGAGATAGCTTTTCAACTTATGTTTAAAAGTTAAAAGTTATTCTAAAACTTGCATGTCATAAAGAGATATGCAAAGGAAGTATTGAGTTTAAATCGAAGAAAATACACTCGTGATTGCTTCTGGAAAATGTACTGTTAACCATTGTTAGTCTTTGATTAATTCTGACATCTTCTCTTGGAGTGCATTTTTGACAGTGTTGTAATTTATGCACCGTATAAAATTTCAATGTCATGACTGATTTCAATTAATTCAACAAAGTTCGTTTCTAGCAGATCAGCCATTTAATCTGCATTTTCTTTATATTATTAAGTTGTTTTCTGTTTATCATGATTAAGAAAATTACTAAGACAAAGCCTTCGTTTCCGTGTTAGAACCAATTTGTTCTTAACTTTTAGACAGTGTTCAGAACTATACAGAACCCTAAAGTACCTTAGATACTGCAAGTCGATGAATTAGAAATCGAAACATTGAATTCATTAAGTTACTAAGCGCATTATTTTTTACATTTTTGTCTGGTATTATATATTATATATATAAGCAACTTCCGATATGATATGTCAAGCGGATTTTGTTTTTTCAGAGACATAGATAACAGAGATAGGCAACTTCCTAGCTAGTTAAGGTCTCACGCGTGCCTTCTAAGACAGTGTCTTGTAGCAAGTATAACTATTTAACTAGTTGCCAAATTGAAACAAATTATACATTTTCATAAAACCTGGTCATTTCTCTATTGCTGCAGGTAAAATAATTTTAGTCCTGGTAAAAATAAATGATGCATCATGTTTTAAAGAGAACTGCAACTTAATCATTTTTCACAAAACTATAAAGATGGTGAAAAACTGGGATAGTGGGTATATTCTGCCAAGTTATATTAAATTAAAGGGCTAGAAAGTTGCCAATATTTTAACTTGCAGCTATATACGAATTTTTAAGGTTTCAAATGATGTATACCTTAAAAGGGTTGAACAAATAGCCATTGAGTTTTAATTGCTACAAAATGCCTTTTTTTCACTTTTTGAGAGGCATGTGCGCTATTTCAATGGAGTAAATAGAAGCTGCTTATCTCTGTTATCTATGTCTCTGGTTCTTTGTTTTTTTTTAAAAAACTATCATGATTAGCTATTCTGTCTGAATCTATTTGGAAATCTTAATTTTGTGATTTTCTACATGTGGTCGCATAATTGACTTAGTACGTCATACTTAAGTATGTATGACAGAGCAATAGACAATTGTCAGCATTTTATAATAAAATTAACCTTATATAACTATTCTATATAGTACAATTAATACATAAAAAGTCGTATGGCTACAAGCATTTCATCATATGTACATTTTACCAAAACTAATATTAAGGGTCACGTCGACGGTGAATTCAAAAAAAAATTTAATGCAAGTCAAAACGTCTTGCTGATGCCATTACTTGTTTTATTTTTTGGTGGTTCGTCCGTTTTACAATAATTATGATCACTAAGGAAATTAGAATTCAGTATTTGCATAAATGGTCATGCAATCATTCCTTATAGAAACGGCTTTAGATAATTTGAGACCTTCGCAACTAAACTGTTTTTATATGAATGAATGGCGTATAATTAAACTGGATTTTGTAGATTATGACGTATTTCGTTTCATTTTAAATTATTTTGTAAAAAAATAAGCTACTTTTCAAGAACATAAAAGCACAAATCTCATAAATGCATCAAGTTTTGTCACGAATAGCGTAAACATGGATCACGCAAGAAGGGAATGAATTTACAAATACAGTTTCTGAACTCGGATAACAAGCAAAACGTTGCAACAGCATTTTCAACAATATCCGTTAAAAAGTCGTTGACTCACGTTGAACAAGTGGAGGTCTTTTTTTTTCTCTGGTAATCAGAGCTTATTCGTGTTTGTGTTCTCTCCATCATATGAATTTGATGACATACACCAGAAACAAGCCTTGTTTGTTCTCGAACACACGAAACTGATGTCTTCTTAAAATGCAATGGTAATCAATCTGCAGATATTTCTTGCTCCCGTCTGATTTGTACTTACAAATACGTCTCTAAAAAATCACTTAGAAATGACAATATGAGTAAAATAGTAATACGGAAATGATAATACAGACAGAGGGATGATAACTTACAAAAGAAAACACATGAAAAGACCAAGAAGTGTACCATAAAGGAAGAATGACAGGAACTATTTGCCAACATTACGAAAATGTTAGGGTACAACAATTATTAAAATCGATACACAATCTCCAAACGTCGAACCCGTTTCTTTTGAAAAAAAAACAACAACAAATGCCACGTTTTATAAGAAAAAAAAATCAAAACACTTGACCTTCCCTTTCCTGACTCTGGCACGTAATATTCAAATCATTATTCAAATGAACATATTCATCAAGATTTGCATAAAAATAAAGTTAATTATTATTGTCAATGACGTATGTTCCTGAATTGTTCCTTATTTCTCTCATCTTTAATTTATGTTCTCTAAACATTTAACTCAAAATGCAATGTTATGTGTATAGGAATATTTTCAGTTACGTGTTTCAGTTACATTTTAAAGAGTAATTATTATGTATTATACATCTAAATTAAGAATAATGCTGGTCATGGTGAATCTTTACATTATCTTCTTTAGACATACAAAATTATGGAGTTTTTTCTAGAATCAACTGATTTCAAAAATGTATTTGATACTATCGCATTATCTATTGGTGAAAAATAAATTCATTGCTCTTATCAACTGTGTAGGATGAGGTTCGAATATGTTTATATCATAATTTCTAAGATCAAGCATATTTTAATGTTTTGTTTGAAGAAAAGAGATAAACACTTTTTATTTCGTATTTTTGGGTGATGCCCCCCTTAGGGCATCACCCAGTATAGTGGCGAGTTTTCAAAATGGGATTGAGAAAAAAAAAGCATCCCATTTCAGTGACACCTCTGGTGCTTTTCCATGCTCAGTGTATAACACTGATATATGGGACCTCAGTTTCATGTCTCATCCGAAAGAGAATAAGTATTGGTAGTGGAGGAGCGGGGAGCGAAATGGTAACCCCTTGATCATCAGTTCAGCGCGTTACCACTGGACAACTGTTCCTGCAGGATGCGGGCTTAAATAGACATGTTGAAATGTGACACCAAAAATGCTAAATATGGTGCTTTTATTTCAAATGTGTAAATGAATATAATTCAAAGTGGAAATGTAAGTCTTGTAAAATATAAAACTGTTATGCTGTTCTCTTTTAAATATATTCCCTTTTTAGCTCTGTTTACGATGCTTTATTTCTAAAATAGATGATGGTTGTTGAGTTTTCAAAGATTAAATTTTATTGTGTATTCATTATATACTGTGCTTATAAAGACTTATATTACTATATTTTGTAATAAAATTACTTGCTTTATTTACAAACTGACAATAGTTACTAACGTGGGCAGAAACATTAAAGCAAGAAGACAACTATCAATATCGTAAGAAATATTGCATCAAGGCGTGATGACGTAACCCACTGGAAGCTTTTTAAGCAGCTAACTTGTATGAATAGATTGTAGCAGATGAACTGAAACAAGCCTTCGAAAACGGTCGCCTTTAAAGATAAAATCTTTTAGTTCATCACGTCTTCATGAGGAAACATTAACTAGCCTTAGTTACTTATTGTTAAAAAATGCTGATTCTGTGAATAATTGTTTTGAATTCGTATCATCTCACATGTTTTTAAGGTGGTTGTGGTGGTAAACATTGTTTTCTTTGTCATTTTTATTATTCTTAACATTTGTCGACAATGATATTTGACGCCAAATATAGGAAGATACGTTTCTGATAAAATACCAGGTTATATCCCAGACTGGTTGTCAATTTTATTCTGACGCCGTGTTATGGCGAGTAGGATATCGAGTACTGGAGCACCCTTAGTGTCACTTTTATACCGACATTATTCTTGAATAACAGATAAGGTGAAACAAAGCAGAGACCGTATGAAATGCGACAAATGTGTACTGTCTAGGAGGATATAATTGAAATAAATACAGAATGGTCTTTTGCGTGACTGACAGATGGGAAATTGATCTTTCCTTGACTATATATACGAGATAACAAGAAAACATTTAGAGTAAGAACCATCAAACAGTCCATGTTTCTTTTTTTATTTTAATGAAGACACTCAGTAGATTTTATTTTCGTTTAGTTTAAACAAAAATATATTTCTGGTTCGCTGCTACCATGATTTTTCGTAATGGTTTTTAATGAATGATATTTAACTATAACATAATTCAGAATATAAGCAACGCTAATAGACCTAATAATGTGCACAGGTTGAGCTATTTGATCGGCTTTAGTCCGTTGGCTGTCCTCCGTCATCAACATTTTAGTCTGTGAAAACTCTAGAGGCAAAATACAACATAAAACTTGTATTATTTACTTAACTTGTTTTATAATATTTTTTTCTGATAAACTCTCTGAAGAGTTTGAAATTGGATCGTGTGAGACAATAAGTTAAGCTATCATCCTAAATCAAAGAAAAGCCTTGTAAATACATGTACTTTAGAGGCCACACTTACGTTCCAATCTTTATGTATGTTGTTCAAAATGTTTGTTGTTTTTTCTTAATTTTTCTCGCAAGAATTTGAAAATGGATTACACTGGGTTTAAAAACTAGGTCAATAGTTCACCTAAATAAAAACATGTGCACATTTTAGAGATCATATTTTGGACCAAGTCTTCTTTAAATTTGCAAAGAAATTATTTTCTTGATAACCTGTTTCACGCAGTTTCTAGAGATGCCGTTTCTAGATTATAACTAAGTAAAATTGGATGGAAAACAAGATTAATAAACTGAAAACTTATGCCAAATTATATTAGACTATAATAGTTTAATTAATGTCTTAATTAAGAACAGCAGAATTCAGGTGAGTGATACAGGGCAACAATGGCCCTCCTGTTTGCACGTCCTCTTAACAGCCGTAAATAAACATTTTGCTCCCAAAATATGTTGCTTTTTAACACTGATATTGCTTTTATGGACAACAATGCAGAAAAGACTTAGCAATTTTGTCACACGACACAGTGTATTGCAAACCTCATCTGAATCTTTAGAAAACCATCGTGCATGTTGTTACTCAAATTTAAGTTGTGAAAAAGTGTCATAACAATACGTGACATCCCTGCTGAAGGGATAGGCTATTTTTCAACTGCTGACAAGTAAATTTGTTAAATAAATAAAGACATTCTAGTAAAATCAGGAGGCTTCTTTAAAAAACGTAACTTTCAAGAGGTCAGGTGGCCTCTGTTTTAGATAGGTTTAGTTCTGCAAATTAAAAAAAAACGAATGCTTACATTTCCCGGGTAAATACGGCTGGTCACGTCAAAAATAAAACATACATGAACAAAATGCAGTTAAGGTAGCATCGTTCTACTGAAAACGATGGATAAAAAGTAATCGGATTTTTTTTCTTCAACATAGTAAAATGATACACTGTATCAAAATGTTTTGATATTGCACGAACTTAAATTTTCATCTCAGAGAATTTCACAACTATGGTTTGTAACCGTTTCACGACAAAACATTCCAGCTCGTGTCGTTTAAATAGCCGATCAACTTTAATAATCATCCATCGCAGCCCAGCATTGTGGAGAGGTCCCAATGAACTCGTGCAAATATCAATGCTAAATAACTGCAGTAGAATTCTAAATTATGCAAACGGTTCGAAGAGAATATGGACGTTAAAGTAGATAAATCAAAACCATCTTTAGTCTTACATAAGGGAGACGATCAATCAATGGACAATAAGTGCTCAGGAAAATGTCAACATTCCAGCCAGACAAGATTATAAACAAATACAGCCCTGACAAATACGTCTGCTGTAAATGCAAACCATGTGTCAATGAATCTAAAAATAGATCCGGACCATTAATAACTCGATAGTATGACCATTCGCTCACTTATATTTCACTTAACTTCGGGCTGTTCTGTGTTAATTGGTCTATTTTGATGTGTTAAGTACTTCTTTTCCCTATTCTAAATTTAAACATCTCTGTACGTCAATTCTTAATTTTTAGCACGCAAGAAAAAACAACTCAATCTAACATATTGGTGAGAATGAAATTACTGCTATGCCATGTAAATCACGTTATAATTTGGCCTTTCTTATTCTAACAGCGATGAGAACAATTATGCAGAGCTGAGTATTGCTCACGAGAATACAATTATTGTAAACATTTACGCAAATGGCTTTCCAGAAACAATACCGCATGAAAAAATCTGTGCGCAGTAAAGATAAACAGCACGGTGGCACAGAAAAAAGATATATATATTATCTAAATACTTTTGTGCATGCTTTCATTTCAATTTAATTCAATAAAAACCATCACAGCCATAAAAAGACTGATATTCAAATAGAAAGAAACCTAATAATTATCATGTACAATGAAACATTTCGTTTCAATGTCCAAACACTAAGCTTTGTTGTATTTAAAGGCGCGTGCAGAACATGCAGATGCGTTGAATCAACATTATCGTAAAAATATTGAAAAGCAAAGTTTACTTTTTCCATATAATCTTTTAAAACCTGATTTACATAAAATGTGAAATTATCTATATATTTCGTATCAGAAAAACGCCATCCAATGAATACCATGATCAATACCTGTTCATGACCAGCAACACTCATGAATTTATGAAAATAAGAAAACAGTTTACATAATTATGTTGTTGATAATGAAATGATGGCCATGTTTTGTTTGTTTTTAAGTGTGTAGTGTTGTAAAAACGGATGAAAGGCATTGGGTGTGGGTTTTATAATAACTTCTGTATCAAGCTTATCGAGGTGGATCTAGGGTCAGGTATGGTTATCTAAAGTGGGCTTTGTTGTTGTTGTTGTTGTTGTGTTGTGGTTGTTGCTGCTTACGTTATTTTTAACCTTTGATATTTTTGTATGGACTTTTCTTAGTAGTACAAACATAGTACGCACTTGATATTTCTTAGATCCTTGGTTTAACTTCATATTCGTAAACACAATTTCGAGCAAAAAATGGTAAGGAAAATTGACACATATTTACTTTCTAGCAAGATAAGATTAAAAGCAAATACTGGCCTGTCAAATGCGTCTATCGGGCAGTGATGGGGCTTCGAAGATTTACTGCGGAAACGTTCACAGAAAACAGATCATATAATTCCTCTTTAAGACCATTTTTCTAACACAGTTCATATCTTTCATTTTTAAAACCAGTTCGCAAACATAGTTCATATCTTTCAACTTAAAAACCAGTCTACATATATAATTTATATCTTGCATCTTTAAAACCAGTTTGCAAACATAGTTCATATCTTTCATACTTCAAAGCAGTTTTCGAATACGATTTGGATCTTTCATCTTTAAAACCACTGGGAAATAGTGAGGTAAAATTATATATTTTGAAGTTCGGTTAGTTTTTGGCATGATACCTTTCTTGTGATGACTGTTATTGACTGATACATTTTATCTCATTGAACTCACAGCCTCGTTTAGCTTATGAACTAAATACTAACTGAAGAAATGGATATGTAAAGATTTATATATTATTTCACTTAAAACTATAATAATAAGCAATTTTTCGTTTCCCGTGTCTTGTGCTTATGTGCATTATTGACACTGTAACTGAGATATAATCTGTTCAAAAAGTTTCTTTTTTTTTTCATGCTGGTGACAACTCTTTGTTAAACATTTGGATTTCGTCAAACTAATCTATTCTAAGGGAAAGGAAACATATATAAAATATATGATACATAAAATAAAAGATATATTAAATATATCTGAAATAAATAAAGCTGCAAACTAATCCAAAGTCTCAGAATGGAGAAAAAAATGTTACAAAAAATGTGAGAGACGACAACAGACTGTTTCCAGAGACCTTGGACAGGCAATTTCAACAAAGAATTTTATCTTAATAAAAAATCGACTGTCAAATAAATATTCGTACGAAAAAATCGCGTCAGGCAACATAATTCTTGATCTGTAATTGATATATAAATATGATGTTATAAAATAAATTTTAACATGAATATACAAAGAAAAATACAATAAAGCATTTTGTTCTTGCGGATGTTCAAATTAAGGGGGAGGTGAGGGGGTCTTTGCAAATAATTTTTTCAGCAAAAAAATAATTTCATGCAATTCGTAATTTATGCATGCCTTTTCGAGTAATTTCCTTACTTATTCTTTAGGTTGAAAATAACAGTTAAATTACTTCCTTTTTTAGAAGTAATAACAAATATTCGCGATAAGTACAACGGTATGTACTTTATATGGCCTAATTCCTGAAAAAATTGTGAAGCTAACGTATATACTTCTGTATATGTTAAGGCAAAACACTGAATATTTATTTATTAATGAATCGTACATTACTGTCAGTTATTTCAACAACCAATGTAAATTAACTGTATCTCAATGACTTTTTCACAAAGATTAGCATGTATGCTAATCTCCCTTTAAACGCTTTCTTTTCGGCATTCACTCGACTGATTAAAAGAAGACCTCGTGGACTGCAGAGCTAAAGTTTTACAGTGTACAAACCTATCACTATTAAGTTTTTGAAATTGCCCCGCGATATTCTTGAAAGAGTCTTTAGCTAATCTTTATACAAGTACCATATTTACGTCAAAAATCTCAACGGCGCGGTATGAAAAGTCGAGCCATCCTCCTGTATTAACTTTCAGAACCGATTTGTCACATTTCCAATACACATTCGATTAGCAGCTGTAAAAAATAAGGCAATCCTTTCCCGACGTACAACATTAATATCAGACTTAGTAACGTCAACAAATTCAATTTCAGATGTTTTCAAGCGACGGACTCGAGACGATTTTATCGGATAAGAGAGATGGAATGTAATAAACGGAATGGAAATAAATGATAAAATAAAACCGACCAAATTCGCTTCATATGTTTTAGAGAAGTTGTGTTGATAATATGACAATAAATCAAAAGGTTATTGCATGATAGTATAAAATGTTTTAACCTTCCTAATGCTTTAATCATATATTTGTCTTCTTTAAAGTTGATATCCTCTCGATGTTCAACAAAGATGGCGCAGATTAATGAAACGAGGGAGAATATATGAAAAAATTAGATTCCAGATCTTATAACAGAGCTTAAAATAGAGCTTGTATCTGGATTTAAAGCTTTAGGTCAATCTTAATCCGTTTTCGTAGTATTTATCGTCATTATTCATCTAGACACTAATACTACCATAATAGTTGGAAGTTTTAAGTAAGATGTTGTGATTTTAAATGTAGTTGACCTCACTGTGAGAAGTCTAAGTGCAGTCATACTTTTAAAAATTAGTACGAATGTTTAATTTAGCACAACGTTAAAAACAGTTTTCGTATCATTTCTGGTTAAGAAGTAGTGCCTTAACAATATCACTACACATGAGGCACTAGAATTCCTTACAGCAATAGCGCTTTAAGGACATAAAGCATCTTTTAACACGACAACTGACAGATGCCTGACCTCTGAAATTTGCATAATTTACCAAGACGAACATATATATTTTCACCACAAACGGGCGCATTTCTCCTTTATATTACATGTAAGCCAGTGCTAACTAAATAGCCACGGTTTTGTCTTGCGTACCACCTAAGTACCACACTGTAAGTAATGTAGGATCCGTGTTGCCACTAGTTTGTATGTTGTAAGAATTTAACCGTAAACAATTAATATTTTTATGTTGACTCAAAATGTTTATATATTACGATGAAAAAGTGGTTTTTTGAACGTTCTAAGAAAATTGTTCATTGTCATTTTTTTAGAATGTTTAAAAACAATTAAATAATGTTATGAAATGTCTATGATTGTCTATATACTGTGTCAATAGATGAAAATTTACAGAAATAGATCATTCCTTTTTCTAAACCGTGAAATAAGCCAATGATTTATCATATTTTATCCAGACAAAATTAGATTAAAATGGCATTTCTTCGGGACTTGCTGGAAAACCCTTTTTTTAATGGCTCGTGTTGATTTTTTTCAAACGAAATGCATTTCAGTAATAAACGAGTAACTTTTATACTGGTTAAGAAAACAACAACCATAAAACCTTTTACTGAAAGTTTTTGTTATTACAAATATAGGTGTATAGTTCTTATATTTTAAAGTCCTCATTTATGTTTCCTGTACATCATCTGTTGGTATCTATATGTTAAGCTCTAAGTCCATTAAAATGGTATATGTCTAGATAGAGACAGACTCTCAATTTTCTACTTTCTCTTGGATGATCAAAATAAATATGCTGTCAATCAAACTAAGCAACGCGCATATCAAGTCTAGATATGTCTACTGTCTAGTCTGCAAATGTCTACTGTCTAGAGAGAAAGTACTTTAACGACGAATGGACAGTAACGTTCTTGCCTGAAGGAATTTAAATGCAATCTTGACAAAACATCACAAGAAAGAACTTTCTTGTTGAAATAGTTGAAATCAACAAAGAGAGGTGCTAATTATTTCTTTTGACTGAGTCTTTTCAGTTCTTAAGTCTTACTTTACCTTAATAACTTAAGTTAGGGGTTATTTCTCAACAACACGTATTGCAGTTTTCATAGGAAATTTTTGATGTGTAGAAATTAAAGCTAAAGCCCCTTTAAAAAATCAAGTTATTCAAATAAATGGAAAAAAATAGATTTCCTCTGCAAAACCATGTTTGTCTAGATCTACGAATATGAGAAATATTATAGCATTATACTTCGAAAATTGCGGTAATAGATACAGTAAGCCCCATATATACTGACACCAAAAAGAAACTGAGAGATTTGTACACATTTAGATACAAATATGTGCAACATTTTTGTTTTTATTTTTGAGTTATTTTTTTCAGTCGAATTTAATCTTCTGTACATTTTACGCTTGAATGACGAAAGTATGAAAAGTAAGTGTGGTCTAGAATACTTGCATTAATCCGCAGGAGAGGAAGACATAACATTAATGTCAATATCGAAAATACGAATACTAACCGGTTGTAACGTCTAATCACAACGGCGGGGATAGCATTTAGCCAGAAGTCAAATCATTAAAAAGTGGTTACCCTTGCTCACCGCCCCAGCAAGTCTTGCAAATGTTCCGGAGAGTAAGCCGGCCACTGTAAGACATTAACGTTATGTCTAACGAGATAATTCCTGGTTTGTATAGCAGTGTGCGAACTTGAGTTGTCATGCATTAAAGTATCAGGGTTTGGTTGTAGGAAGGGAACAACTGACTGAACAATACGCTTGCATTTGTATTTCCGCGAATTACAACAACGTCCGTTTTCCTACATCCACATACACTATCATACTACCCAGTTCACTACAATCTCGCTCTAACAAGTTCCACTCTACATCTCGATACACGTATTCTAACGACAGCAGCGCTAACAGTATGTCATATCTCATCACTAACGTGTAGCCTCGTAGCCCTTATCGAACTCGTACTGGTTAGGAGTCGGTTTAGAATTATTTGCCCTACGTGTAACCTGCCCTTGTGAAGTGCGTCAACGTGACGGCCTACCGGAATGTGGACGATTTCTAACGTTTCCATTCTGACGATAACGTCGTCGCAAGATGAATACGCCTGAACTAAGTTACAGATGTGTCCGAATTATATTGTTTTCTCGAAGGCATACATCTTCTTATTGATCGAAATTCATTTTTTTTTTTTTTGGCTTAAGAAGTAAAAATACCTATACCTGTAAACATGTTGCACGGGAAGCACGTGCAAATTTGCAAAATGTCTTGGGGAAAGTTTAAGGACACCCACGCGCTAAACTCTCGGGCAAATAAGTACATTGTGTAGAAAAGTTTTTATAAACTCATACTGACAAAACAAAGAAACTAAACCGCTACGTTTTAATAAAATGGTGCAAAGTTTCTTTCTGATGTCGGTATATATTTAGATTTTTATGTAATAAATTTTGGTAGCAATGAAAACTCAAATATACGTCAATGGTTTTTATACTCAAAAGAATTCAACATGTTCGATACTTTTAGTACCAGTATTGTTTTACATGCAAGCTTATATTGTTTTCCTATAAGCTCAGGGGGACATTAACTTCTTGTTGCGTTGGTAATAAAACTTGATTTATTAACACAAAGTATGATTCGAATTTAGTAAAGCAATATATATGTCGGATCATAACATACAAATTTGTATGTATGACAAAATGTAACTTCTATCTTGGGACAAATAGATTTTCCTTATTCACGTGTTTTCACGTGTTGTAGAAGGTAACTGCGTTGACATCCCAAAATGGGATTTGTCATGAGCATGACAATGTGTCGATACATTCTTGCAATACAGAAATTGAAACTGAAATTTTCATTTTGGAACAAATGGATATTTCTTTTTCGCCTATTGGCTTATAGAGAAAGACAATATAAGATTTGCATAAGGAAGACATTTGATAGGTTTTGGCGATATAGTCATATTCGATAAAACGGCAGACTTATTTGACACAAATAGGATATTACTGCATTTAACCTCTTTCGAGCAATATATCTAAATGACAAATGTCACAAGTACATGTGTTAATATTTGGCTCAGGCATGTTTACTCTATTTCCAGATCAAGGATTCTGCACATATCAGCAATATGAACTGCTCCGGAGTCTAATCGAAAGAGAGGTCTTGCAGAAGCAAACTGTATATAACTCATGTCTAATAACTGACTAAAAGTTTCGATACTTAAGAAATATTCAAGATATTCATGAAAAATGGCGAAAATATGTGTACCAGAAAAAGTAAATATTTCCCTGCAACTGGTAACTGCATGACAAATATTTCAAAATTCAAAACATATTTTAAACTTTCTAGCCTCTAAGTAACTTACCTCTGGTGGAATTTCTTTTGTTTCCCCAGACAGAGCGCTTTTTCCTTTTTGATACTGTGTTCTTCTCTGGTAGACACTGACAGACTCTGCGGTAGGTTAACACTAAAGCTTACGAGTAGAAATGTTCCATGTATCTTTATAGCAAAATGATAGGATTAGTAGCATAAATGACGATCTCGCTTACTCGAACTGCCTAGACAGAACACATTAAAAAACCACCTTGCACGGAATTTTCGTGCTCACGCCTGAATGACCATCTGACACAGTTTCTAATCATTAGACTCTAAAGGCTTACGACCGAAAGTGTATTGATGGATCTTTAGACCACCATTAGAACAACTAATCTTATCAATTTTAAATTAAGATATGGTGGATTACTAAACTAAACCATGTTCAGTATTATAATCTATATTTAAGTAAAATCACTTAGAATATATTTTTAACAATTTATTTGCGCAGTTATTTCTGTAACAATCTCTTTTATTTCAGTTAAATGCTGTTAAGAAATTCTGTCTCAAATCAAACTAATGGTGAATTCTGATCGATGATATATCGATTATCACAAATATATCTGTAGTCTGTGCGGTTCAATGAAATTATGATGTGTAACTATCAGATATTATGATTCTTTTTTTTAGAGGAGCTGTCTAACCCTATTAACTATATAACTGACCACTCAAATGTGTGGCCGGAAACGAGGCAATAATCCCGAATGAATATTTATAATTTCCATCCGTCAAAAGCGTTAAATCTTGAAACAAAAAATCCTTTAAAAAATCAGGGGCTCATGACTGGCGAATTTAAATTCCTTTTTAAAAACCATTATTTTTCATTGTAGCGTCCGGTATTTCTTACTGACATGAGGTCATTCATGTTGCATGATGCAAAAAGAAAGTAGTGGCATAACTGTAATTACGAGCGAAAACAACAATGTGAAAAAAGGCATTAAGCATAATTATCGAGTAGGAGCCTTGTTCGTGGGCAGAAAGTAAAATTCTCGCCTACGACTTAACCAACACGTCTAACATATCTTCCAAATAATAATTTTAAATGTAGTTCTTGCTAGTTTTGGAAACAAAATATGTACACCAGTAACTGTGTGTCTGCTTTGAAATTTGATTAATGATACGTCGCACTGTAACGATATTCTGGAACCACAAACACAGCACTAACGTTCATGTATAGAAATGTTTTACACTAGAAGACAAATATGCATAAAATATATTGTCAGTTCGAATTCGGGAATAACAATGTTCCCGGAGGGATAGCGGAAGGTCATATTTGCATAACCAGTAACAAAATCATCCCTAAGAAATTCTTGTCGCAATATCATAGAACTTGTTATTCGATTTATTACATTCTTTTTCAAAGAAAAAACAAAAGATTGCCTTAGCAACTTTGATAAGAACTTATTTATATAAAGATAAACTTTGTAGAGCCCCCCTCATACTTTAAGTATTGAAAACTTAATTTCAAGTCTATATTTGTAACATAGTTGGTTTTTGTTGTTGTTGTTGTTGTTGTTTTTTGTGAAACAGTACAGATTAAGTATATCAACTCTTCTTTTCTAACATTGTTCAAGACAATTCATATTTGAAATATTTTTTTTATATGTTTCATCTTAACCATCTTTTCTGGTTTTAGCTTAAATAACTAAAAGCAACTTAAATAACTAAAAGCAACTTAAATAACTAAAAGCAACTTAAATAACTAAAAGCAAATATAAACTCTGCAACACAGACACAGTCATATTTTTCTTATAACAGATACACAGTCATATAATTTTTATAAAAGACAAACAGTCATATATTTCTTATAACAGACACAAAGTCAGATATTTCTTATAACAGACCCACAGTCATATATTTCTTTTAACAGACACATAGTCATATAAATCTTATAGCATACACATAGTCTTCGAAGTTTATGTTGAGAAGGCGTAAAGATAACAACCTGTCGTGACGCTTTGTTTTCACGTCGCGGTGACATCGTGTTTTCCTTTACCATGCTCCGGGTGTGTAATACATATGATATAATATGTTCCATGTAAACTACAATATTGTATGTATTTTGATTATTTTTACTCACTTTTGTGAGAATGAATTCAATTTCTATTTTCTGTAGTATGTATTATGTTTTCTTTAGAAATGTCGAAGTTATTACAGAAGTCTACGAACTACCCGAACAGCCGTCGTATTTCTTATAAACTAGTTTGTTGAACAGTTATACCTTGTTACCATTTTGCCAAAATTCTGCACAGTATTTTTGTATTTGATAAAAACAAAACGTTTAAATTTCACAATTTTAACCCTTCTCCTGCTGTGGGCAATTGTGATTGCCTTTGCAACCAGTGCAGACCAAGATCAACCTGCACATCCGTGCAGTTTGATCACTGTCTGCACTATTGGCCATTCAGTCGGTAAATTTTCAATAAGCATCCCTGTAAAGTTAAACAATGGGTCTGTCTAAATTGAAAGACGGACCAGTCCATTTGAGATATTTAGCAGGTTTAGGGTTCAGAAACTAAACTTTTGATTAATTATTTTCCCAGATCACGAGTCAGCATTAAAATAACATGAAGGTTATAGTTCTGATAAATGAACAGTATCATTTCAAAATCAGTATTAGAAAAATTCGAATTGTAATTTCATTCTTTCAATTCAAAAAGAAAAAGGCCAAAATTTTCACAAAATATCTTGTAAGGCTAACCATTATTTTTAATTTTTCATGGTCGACCATTTGTACCAGGAAAGTATTAAAACATTTAACATAAAGAACAGGGCTTATCAGTAAATTAGTAAAATAAATGTCGGTTGTGTTATTTAGTTTTAAACAGACAAGTGTCTGTCGGGAGATTGTTTTTTTACATATCACTTATTTAGCAAAGGGCTGCTATGATAACTATTATAGAAGGTATTACTGAATGATTCTTTAACCTCAATAAGCTATAGGCCTTTCGTTTGTTTGTATGTATGTATGTTTTATCGGGGTTAAATGCCAGTTTCTCTTTTTGGTCATATCCCGGTGGTCGGTCCAGCTAAAAAGTGTTCCTCAGTTTCCAACCAGTGCACTAATCAATCTCTCTGCAATCGACTAACTGCTTTCTCACTTGAATTAGAGACGAGAAACAAATGATCTATCACAGAAATTTTGCCGTCCCTGGAGCGGTCTGAATCGTATACCCCTTGACTGACAATCTCCCAAGTCAGCAAGCTACATATATTTACTGTACAATAATATTATAATTTGTATGTTCAGGGAAATTATTTAAGTTGGTATATGTAGGGATGGATCAGTGCTTTAGTGGTAATGTACTGGACTGGTTATCCAGGCTCGAGCTCGATCTTCTGCTTCACTATTTATACAACTTATTATTATATATCTAATAAATGTAACCAATCGACAATCTGCATTTGTACCACGTGACCGTCCAATATATTCCCGTATTGGATCCAAAAAATATATATTAATTTCATATTGGACGGTTGGGTACATGTGCACTAAACGATGCTAGTCTGGTTTCCGATTTCAATCTCTAACGAATTAAAGATCGGGAACCATGCGTGTATAAAGACGCTTGTTAGTATATGTAAAGCGTCTAGCTGACCAGGAAGCGTTGTTTTGTTTTGACAGAAGTGTACAATACACTGTGGTGGCTTTGTTGGGGATGATGATGATGTATATTTCAAATTAAACGAAAGATATATAATAAAAAGGTTATTATACATTTAACTGTACAATACGGAATATATTTGGACTCGTACACAGCTTGAAAAGTCATATTGGACTCGCCTATCGGCTCGTCCAATATGACTTTTCAAGCTGTGTACTCGTCCAAATATATTCCCGTATTGTACAGTTAAATGTATAATAACCTAATATTATGTTTTGGAAGACAAACAGAGGTCCCATTTATCGGTGATATACACTGAGCATGTAAAAGAACCAAGAATGTCTTGGGAATAGGACGATTTCAGTAACAGTATCTCCCACAATCAATATAATAACTTACCTTTGCAGGTGGGGGGGGGGGGAAGGGGGGTAGGGGGCACCGATTAATCAACTCAAGAGATCAACGGCAGGACTTTTTGTTTAAAAACACAGTGTATTTTATAGTAAAGTGGTTTTCACATACAGATGAGTAAAAACCATCTTATGCTGCTGTGACACTTTTTAAACTTAACCTTTATTCCGATGACCGGTAACTGTAATTCATATACATACACTAAATTAAAAATAATGTACAGAGCGTGTCATATAAAACTCAAACGCCAGTCAACCCTTTTATTGTTTATTGCATAAAATTTGTAAATCGTAGAATATATTTGAACAATATTCAAAGAAAGTATTAAGATCTCAAAACACATTTAGATTCTACGAGTATTTAAAACAACAGTGAACTTTGTTCATTTTGATTATTCAACAATTATATCTGTTATAAAGATTTTCTAAATAATATTATTTTTTTCAAATAACAATATCTACATTCGAATGAATGGGGGTTGGGGAGGCACTGACCTTCGACCTCGAGACCTGTAAGTGGGTCTGGTGGGTAGAGCTCATCATGGTACATGCACCTGTGAAGTTTGGAGGCTGTAGGTGGAAGGACTTCTGTGTTATGGTCAAGGTTTGTGACAAACAGACAGACAGACAGACCAAAAACAATATGCTCCCTTTGCGGGCATAAAAAAGCTAGCTGACAAGTTGTATGACAAGGAAGGCTACCCCCAGTAACATAGTGAATCCTTACTGAAATACCCTAATGAGATTAATAAGACTATACAGAATGTTCATTTGCAAATAATTTTCAATCTGAAATTTAATAAAGAGCTATACCTTAATGCATGTTTCACCTACAAGACACCAGCTTCAGCCACAAGCTGTGCCTTTGAAATACAGACCTGTCTGAAAGAATTAACTTTCCTCTACAATTATTCCAAATGGATAAAAAGTTCTAAAATCTGCAACCTAAAAACTTCCTCAACTTTATAAACAAAAATTATTCGTATTCTGTTAAAATGAATAAAGATTACAACTTACAATTATATTTACAACCTTATACTGTCTCAATATTGCTATATCATTCAAAACACTGTGTCTCTTGGTTGAAAAATATCAAGACACTGAGTATGCAGGCAATATGAATGTCCCCTACCATTCTGATGCCTTGTCCATAACACATCAATACCATCTCTCTCAAGCACTCACAATTCTGGATACTTTTACAATCTGTTTTTGCAAGATCCACTTCTCTGGATGGACAGAAAGATGGATGAATAAATGGATAAACAGCAAATTTTCAATCTGCTTACATGGTCCTTCATAACGCTAGCTATCATCTTGTAAATGTTTATGAATGTAGCTTCAAAAGTTTGCAAGTTATTGTAAAATCCAAACTTTCAATCTGGTGCCGATACATCTTATATACACACTGGTACATGTACCTAAAGCTTAGCTTAAACTTAGCTTGCATACTTTCTGAGTAACTGCATAATCCAGATTTTGCAGAGGAACAGACTAACAGACTGGCGCTGTCTAAACCTATAGCCCCCTCAAATGAAACCCTGGTAGGGGACCTATCAAAACTAGAAATGGGTTTTTGATTGAACAAAAACATATGTCTCCCCCCAGCCAGATGCTGCAGGTAGTATTGAGTCAGACGATTGTAAAATTTGACTATTAACCTCCAAATGTGACCCTGACCTTGAGACACCACACTTGCAAAGTGGGTTCTGCACATCAACTTGATGAGGTGAACATCTGACCTAAGTTTCATAAAAATCCTTCAAGGGCTTTGGAAGATACAGAGTGGACACGATTTTGTGGCATTTGACATTTAACCTCCAAGTGTGACCTTGAACTTGAGACACCACACCCGCAAAGTGGGTTCTGCATGTCGCCTTGATGAGGTGAACATCTGACCCAAGTTTCATAAAAATCCTTCAAGGGCTTTTGAAGATACAGAGCGGACACGATTTTGTGGCATTTGACATTTAACCTCCAAGTGTGACCTTGACCTTGAGACACCACACCCGCAGAGTGGGTTCTGCACGTCAACTTGATAAGGTGAACATCTGACCCAAGTTTCATGAAAATCCTTCAAGGGCTTTAAAAGATACAAAGCGGACACGATTTTGTGGCATTTGACATTTAACCTCCAAGTGTGACCTTGACCTTGAGACACCACACCCGCAAAGTGGGTTCTGCACGTCGCCTTGATGAGGTGAACATCTGACCCAAGTTTCATAAAAATCCTTCAAGGGCTTTGGAAGATACAGAGCGGACACGATTTTGTGACGGACAGACGGACGGACGGACGGACGGACGGACAACCAGGGGAAAAACAATATGTCTCCCCCATTTTTGGGGGGAGACATAATAAAATGGCTCAGAATGATGATCTGGTTTTATCAAGGGAAACAGTAAAAATATCACCATCATATAAATCGTACATATTGCACACTAAACACAACAGAAATTCTGTACATATAACATTGTGTAAAATGGTGCATAAACAATATCACATTTTAAGAAATAAGAATTACACAAACGTACAAGTGATTCAAGAATGCATTTCTCAATGAAAATATGTACAAGAAATACGTGCATTTCAGAAATTCACAATACTTAGATTTTTTCTAGCAAGAAAAACAAGTCACATCAAAATATAAAATTATAAAATTACCAAATAATATAAAAGTAAAACAACTTTGACTTATTGAAATTCTAGCTATAGTACATCTAACTCAAAATACTTGAATATATCAGGATAACTAATAAATAATCATTTATTTTGAGCTGTAAATTTTGACATATAACCTTGTCTGTCTCAGCTGTACCTTTTTCCATACAAAACCCAAACTTGTAAAAGAAACCTTTTTAGCCTAAATGTTCAAACTGTCTACAAATGAAGTCTTATCAGGAAAAAATACCATGGAAATAACTTTGACAATGTCTTACAAAGATTAAATTAAATATTTCAATGTCAACCTATAAAAAAAGATTAAACATCTGAATGTCTACCTATACAGACAAGATTAAACATTTGAATGTCTACCTATATAGACAAGATTAAACATTTGAATGTCTACCTATATAGACAAGATTAAACATTTGAATGTCTACCTATATAGACAAGATCAAACATTTGAATGCCTACCAGTACAGACAAGATTTAACAATTGAATGTCTACCTATATAAACAAGATTAAATATTTGAATGTCTACCTATACAGACTAGATTGATCATTTAAATGTTTCTAATTAATACTGTTAAAGTAGTTATTCATTTAATACTTCATATTTTATGTAAGACTAGTGCAATAACTTCAAACAATCTGATAGAAATTATCAAAAATTTACTCTTTTTTTTCTATAAAGCAGTCCATAGCAATTCTTAAGTATCACTATATTTTCATCATTATTTTTTTCATATAGCAATCACCTGACACGATCACACTGGGCCTGACACATTTTGTCCACAAACTGATACTGAACTGTGACCAGCCAACTGGTTTCTGATCATCAATGTGAAAATAGGGATGGATTATCCAAACACAGATTTAATGTCACATGCTATTTCTTATGCAATCACATTGGTAAAACAGTTACTGGACCCTTTGAAATTTCGTAACTGTGTCTAATATACAGTCAGCTTTTTCAGTTCAAATGAACAAAGTACACTATCTATAGGATATTATATTAGGAACTGAACTGACATTATCCCTGAACCTGCTGAATTTTTGTAATGGATTTGTCCAGCTTTGAATTTGGAACAGTCTATTCAAAGTTTAAGGGATTTCAATATCAAAATACAAAAATTGAGCTACCAACAGTATAGAGCCTGGTCAGACTGCACGGATGTGCAGGCTGGCCTGGCTCTATACTGGTGGCAAAGGCTAATCAATTTCGGTTCAAGCAGGTTAAGGGTTATGTTCAATAATGTATCATGTATTTTACACTCTGTTCAGGTGTCAATTTGAAAGTGCTAAGATTCTGTTCTTTTATACTTTGAATCTAGATGTCCATGAGTAAAAAGTAAAAAAAAAAATACACAATTTTGAATCTAGGTGACCATGAGTTAAAAGAGAAAAACTATGCAATTTTGAATCTAGGTGTCCATGTTTAAAAGGTAAATATCTCCACAATTTTAATCTAGATTTCCATGAGTAAAAAGTAAAATATCTCCACAATTTTGAATCTGGTTGTCCAGGAGAACATTGGTAGAAATCTCCTAAATTCTGAATTGAGATGTCTATGTGTAAAACGGAAATATGTCCAAAATTTTGAATCTAGATATCAATGTATAAATGAGAAATATCTCCAAAAGTTTGAATCTAGATTTCCATGGGTAAAAGGGAAATATCTCCACAATTTTAAATTTAAATGCCCAAGAGTAAAAAGGGGGAAAATCTCAACAATTCTGAATCTAGATGTCCAGGAGTAAAGACAGAAAAACAATCTACAATAGCATAGCAGTCACTTCTATCCATACAATTGATACTGAATTATTTTTCTATGGAGCACAGCTGGTAATTAACCATGATTTTTTTTATTTTGTGTAGCAACATGTTGACCTGTTTTATTTTTTTCTGGATGAAGCCACAATTTTCATGAAGAGAACATCAAAAGTTAAATGCTGTATTTAAAAGACTAGACAAGAGCAAGCAATTTTTATTACCAGTATCAATTTGAAATTTCTTGTTTCATGTTTTTATGCCATGCATACAATTGTATTAGTACAACTACCTTTAAGCATGCTTGAATAAGCACTGCCCATTGACCCCTCTGCTATGCAAGTATTAAAGACTAAACTTACAGAAATATACTGATACAGTCAGCATCGACTCTCTCTTATCATCTACATACAAAACATTTCTAACATCTGATATCCTTTTGGCTTCTCTGGCTTCTCTGTAATTATACTTCCGCCATATTATCAACAAAATGAAATACTGACATAATAAAATGAAAGTCTCACTTTATCTTGTGTATTTTAGTAACAATGACACCTACTGTCAACCATATTAAAACTCAGTTTTGACTTGAAAATTTTAATAAAACACACATTTGCAGGTTGACGATAATTTTTACATTCTAGAATGTGAAATAACATAGGGAGATAGTTTAAAATATCTGATCCATTTTTGTTTTAAGTTTTGACTTTTGGGACCCTTTAATTGATGGTTTTCCTGTTTCTAAGCAGCGGTTCCCTTTCGTCATCACTGGTGTCTGTTGAATTCACTACCTCTGTTGTCTGGCTCTGACTTCGCAATTTATCCTTCCTGCTCAAATTCAATATTCCACCCTGTAATTGAAAATGTAATCAATTATTATAAATCTGGTACTTGAATGTGTTACAGGAATATGTAACATTAATAAAGTGTTAATGAGCAAGGAAACAAAAATGATACTAGTAATACACTGTTCATTTTACTTGCAGACGAGAAATTTCTTTTTAAAAATTCTTAAAACTGTTAAAAGTTTTTAAGCTCTCTTTGCATATTTTTCAGTTATGCAAATTTGTACTTTGTTTACAATAACATAAATCACATCAAACACTGCACTTCAATTCTAATACTTTCTGAGTTCTAATTTTTTAATTTCCTACACTTCTGCTTCAATAAGTGTTTCACTGCCTCAATCTATACTGTCACTGGAATTTTTAAAGTAGCTATTTCATTAGAAAACTGACAATTTATTGAAGATTAATATGCAGTTCCCAGATTTTCTATAAAGTTGTCTCTGACCTTATCATTCTACTGTCACTGGCTCATCGCCAACATCTTTAAATTCATCCAATTTATCATTTAGCTTAAGATCAATATGTTTCGTGACTGGCTAGAAATTCTGACTTGCATCATAAACATTAGAAAATAATAACTTCATCAAAACTTTATAACATTTAGCAATACTATATATAACTGACATCTCAATTACCCTTATCATGTCATTCCATCATAAAATACGACAAACACATCAATTACCTCATGCATATAAATCATCTTCAATTAGATGTTCATTTAAATGGCTGCCCTGTTTACTAGGCACAATGTCTAAGGACTCTTTAAAGCATTAAATATTGTACTGAGGTTGCTGGATAAACAACGTAAACTGATCCAGTTTTGACTTTATTTTAGGATCACCAAGAATGCATTCTGTCAAAGTTTCATAAAGAATAACTACAACATTATTCACAATATTTCCTATTGACCAAAGTTGGTGACCTAGAGTTTAACCACATCTGACCTAGATTTGCTCTTGACCTCTACATCATTAATGCATTCTAATTTTCATGAAGACTGGGTCAAAAAAGTGACTGAAGGAAAATTCATCTTTTGTATGTATGTATCTTTGGAGTCTGAAGCAACTGAAGTGTACTGAGGTTTTAAATGTTCTTAAGGGAATCAACCCAGAGGTCCCACAAAGACAGTCATCTGAGGACAACAAACTTTTGTCTGTTGATAAAGAAGATATGAAATAGCAATATCCAGGATCTAATTTCCCAAATGTATTTGCTATTTCCAATATAGATCTGTCCATGAGATATCTGTCAATTACCAGTAGATATTATATTCTCATTTGCTTTGATTTTGTTTTGTCTGTAAAAGATGACAACAAAAGTAAGAAGGCATGTCTCCATTGTTATTCCTCTATGTAAATTTCTTTGACCACTATTTCCGCAGTTATACTGAAGCTATGATACCAATAACAATGACAACTTGCCTTTTGTACCAGGAAGTAATTTGAAAAATGATGTGTAGAGAAGTCATAAACAACAGGTGCACAGATTCATTTCTGTTACAAAAGTATACGATAAAAGTTACGTGATATTATGTAAGACAAGAGCGATCAGTGATCACATCTGTCACTTGATGATAGCCAATTAAGCAGTTGTAAAATCATTCAACTGAAAAACCCATTAAATATGCGCAAGTACTTGAGGTACTGATCAATCCTGTAACATTTCATTCAAATTACATTATTAGTATAAGAGTAGTCCAGACAAACTTTAAAAATAAAAATAATTAAAGGGTCATAACTCTAACAAAACTCATTGAACTGAAAAATGCCGAAGACATGCACAACAAGACTTGGTACTGATCACTCCTGTAAAGTTTGGATGAAATTGCATCAGTAGTTTTTGAGGAGTAGTCCCGACAAGCTTTGTGATGGACAGACAGACAGACGGATGGACAGACAGACAGACAGATGATGGGGAAGAGAACCCTATATGTCATGGCTACTTTTTAGCATGTCGCAGCTACTGGGAAGCCTGCAACACAAAATTCATTATTTGGCCAAAATGCCTTTTTCATTCAAGGGCCATAACTCAGCCAAAATCATTCAACCACAAAACCTGTTAGATATGCACAAGTACTTGAGGTACTGATCAATCCTGTAAAATTTCATTCAAATTGCATTAGTAGTAACAGAGAAGTAGTCTGAACAAACTTTAAAAATAAAAATCACAAAAGGGCCATAACTCATACAAAAATCATTGGACTGGAAAATGCCGAAAATATGCACAACTAGACTTGGTACTGATCATTTCCGTAAAAATTGGATGAAATCACACCAGTGGTTTCTGAGGAGTAGTTCGGACAAGTTTTGTGACGGATGGACAGACGGACGGACAGACGACGGAGAAGTGATCCCTATATGTCGCGGCTACTTTGTAGCAGGCGACACAAAAATGGTGGGCCAAGTATCAATGAATATAACTGATACAACATCTGTATTGTTACAAAATCGTCAATATCGGTTATATCATATGATACTGAAAATCACTTTATTTTATTGAAATTCATAAAAAGATTTGATAACAAAAACTTTAAGTTTCATTCTTGACTAACACATCTGACATTATCTCCTTTTAAAAACAGGGTATTTTATTGAATAATAATAGTTTTTAGCTGAAAAATTAGTTTACATCAATATAAGAAAACCTGGCAGACAAAGACACATTCCAAAGCAACAAAAGTTATAGATTGAAAGGTTATTTTTCATTAAAACATGTTTGATATAGAAAGATTAAATATAAAATCTCAATCAAACAAAAGATTTACATTTCTGCTCTGGTACATTAGACAACACTCTGTGCTAAGGGAATACTATAATTCTGAAACATCTATTCCCCACCACATACCTTTCTTTTATCATTGATATTAAGGAATAAGGAAGTCACCACACAGGCCAGTGTATTGGCTAGCAGAAATATCATCACATACTTCCATCTCTCCAAAGTCTGATCATTGGTTAACCTGAAACATACCTAAAAATGAGAGAACACTTTCCAACCACCAGCCTACTACTGCCAAAGCTTTTGAAAATGATGTTTTTGCATTCAGTGAAAATTTTCAAACAGCTATTCAAATCAGAAAAGAGATTCAAACAAATGAACACCAAAATTTCTACAAAGTGTTATAACAAGTAAAGATTCTAAACACGTATCAACTGATACTCTTGCATACTTTCCAGCACTGACAATCCCTATTGTAGGAAACATCAAAGGAATGAGAAAGAGGGATCAGGTAAAAAAAATAGCAGTCAAATCAAAGATCTATCATACAGATTTAAACAAAGAAGCTCACCTGAAATAAGCATAGATAGATAATCAGGTTATGTACCTAACAATGACTGACTTGAGTACGAAAGAAACATAAAAAGCTTTTAGAAATAAGCAAGTAAAATCTAGTCATATTCATAAACAGGTACCTACCCCTGACTCTTGCCAAGTATCTGTCCAACAACAAGGTTTGATATACCAATACCAATCATCTGTATTGAGGTAGTAAGACCCATAGCTGTACCTATTGTTGCTTGACTGACTACCAGGGGAATAGAGGGCCACATGCTAGCCTGTAATAGAATTCGCAAGGTTACAGTTTACAACAAAACTTCTTTTGTGCAACAAAACTATTGTTTGTTTGTTATTTCATATGGCTGACTGGCAGGCAGGCTGTTTTTACTAATACTGACCTTTTACCACATTGCCGTGATATGGAAAATATACCTACCCAGAGTGACTCCAAAATACTACTGCTATAGCCTAATTTTCTTTAAAATAGTGCAACTGGTAACAACTTGGCTGCAGATCTACTCAGACAACTGATAACAACTTGACTGCAGATCTACTCAGACAACTGGTAACAACTTGGCTGCAGATCTACTCAGATTCTACCACCTACAGTAGTTGTTCATTTTTAGTCCACCTTCTGATTTGAACAGTACTATTAACAATTCTTATTATCAAAGTAATTCACTGAATGAAAACCTCTCTTAGAGTAAACTTATCTTACCTGCACAATGTTTCTTAAGCTGTTGTTCAGAGAAAATGTACAATCAGTAGTGTTACTTATATGATTATTTACAAAAACAGATATTGTGATGACTTACAGCAGCAATACTGTATGTTATTCCCAGCCACAGTGTAGATACTAGTGGATATACATTTGTAAATGCCAGCAGTCCAAATACTGGAATAGTGAAGACAGCACACCCAATGGCCAAGTATCCTCGCTTTCCTACAACATCCTGAAATATAATTGTAATTTCTGAACATTAAATTAAGGTTAATTTCAATCTGGTAAGCAATGAAAATTCTCCATGATATTATGCCCGAAATATCTTATGTTTACAGAATTTGGACAGAGGTGCTGTGATAAAACTCGACATAGACATTCCAGCAATACAAGGGAGATAATTCCAGTTTTCTGAGTCAAAAATCATTTCTGATGTTTATTCACTTTGTTGGGAATTTGACTGCATTTTGTAATGGTTTTACTGGGTAGAAAATACACAGGATAGAAAGCAAGCAATTTTGTTTGACACTATCATCAACCTGATTTACAGGCAAGGGCTCCATTATGTCCTAGCTAGTAATAGATGTAAGAAAATGTATGAAGTTATATACTGACTGGATACTACATTAAGCAAAAATTATTCTAGTCACTCATTATAAGTACTTATATAATAAACTTTTCTATAAATAAACATTTCAAGCTCATATTTTCATACTATATAAGGTAAATACTTGTAAAATGATGTAACATATTATCACTTCCAAAGTTCAGTGTAAATTTTCCTAAGTCTTGTATACTAGATTATGTAATAATATCACTAAGCTTACATGTAAATACTTCCAGATCACATGTATACTTACTATAAAACCTCCCAGAAAAGGTGACAGTATCATGGAAACATCATACACAGACCCTGATATATATGCCGAGGTTTTATCACTAAAACCATACTTCTTGGCAATAAATTTACTGTAAGGAACAAGAAAAATGCATTAATATTTTGCATCTGTGACCATTTTTCAAATGTTTTTTATTCTCTTCCTGATTTTTTTACCAAGCTTTTGCCTAGTAACATTCCTCAAGTTTCTATAACAGCCATGCATTTTTTGAATCATGATCAAATGATTTTTGATGGCTATGGTGTAGCAGTCAATTTATGGAGACTAAGAGAAATGTCTTACATCATCTAAAAACCACAGGGCTCTTGCCATCAAATGCACTGGCTGCTTTTTATGTCTTGCTTATCTTCATGGGTGTATACCTCTGCTTAAAAAAAGGAATAATTTAAAAGTAAAGTACCAGCTTTCAATAAGCAAAACTTAAGATGATTAACACTCACCTAGAGTCAGCTACAAATGGGAAGACACCATTGTAAAAGAACATGATAGTAAGTGCTAGGAGCCAGTAAGACAGGGAGAAATATCGAATATCTGTCACCCTCTGTAAAGAAAACATACACATATATACTTCACAAATAAACATTATATACATACAAATGAGAAAATCAACTTTGACCACTGTGAAAAATATATGTTCAATGCTCTCCGCATTTTGCATATATTAACATTAAATTGACAAGGACTTTCACCATAAAACGTACAGGATATTTCTTCAATATTAAAAGGGTTTTCATGTGTGTCAAAAATGGATGTTTGGCTAATGTCTGTCGATGGAGAGAATTTAAGTTACAGTGGCAAGACGTTTCTAGGTAAACACTCAACAGTCAAAGGCAAATGATTGAATGATTTCATTCAAATCATTACTAAAACAAAACTGAGTGTAAATTAGCCTACAAGGAGGATAAAAGGTGGTGTCGTGAAGCATAAAGCACAAACCAAAAATAAGTTAGAAGTCAGTATAAACCCTGGCAAGGAAATGAACAGAAGAGATTTCTACTGCAGTACTGGCTGAAACCATGAAAAAATGTTGAAAAAACTGGGTAACTAAAATTCACATCTCACAATGTTGTTTTTTTTCCAAGTATTTTACAGAGCTCTAGCTTGAATTTAAAAAAGGCAGGAGGGTGCTGTTAGAAAAAGGGCATTTGAAAGCTTGAAAACTGAAAACAGTGCATGCTCAGGTTTACTTATATCAAATCAAATGTCTTCAATTCCTTCACTCTCTTGGTGCCTTAAATTACAAGGGCAATGCATATTTGCTCCTAAAATCATCAAGAAATAGTTAAGTGCACAGTTCTGTCAAAGGGCATAGCAGGGTGCCAGACAAAAGGGGAGGTTGATGGAAAAAGAGGCAGTCGCTGCACCCTGTTTTTAGTACAACCTTGGCACTGCTTTAACTTACCACTTTCTTGGACTCTATTCTTAGATTGTCTGTATCACCTAGCTGTTTTACACCATGAATATCTAGGAAGCTAACAATTATTGCCGATATAAATCCCAAACCACACAGCAAGGCCCCTAGAAATTAAAGAAGAATTTTAAGTGAAAATTCCATTACATACAAATATCTCTGTAATGATCATTAAAAAACTCATTTTTTTTACAAATACTCATTTTTTTCCAGGTACTGAGTCAGCCTCATGAAACAATACAAAAAACAAAACAAAAGAAATGTGCAAAAGTGTATCCTTTATCTTCAAGATATTTTCAACACGACATCACAACACCGGAAACAAGCTTGGAAATGTATTAAAAACAGTTCATCTCATTTCCATATTCAATATCACCTATGGAATAGCAGTAAGAACTAAATAAAAAGCTTTTCGTCAAATACTTTTTTTTTACATTTACAATAAAAATTTCAAGCTATAAAAGTAACATGAATATGGTTGGATGTTTTCCAGGAAGTGTTTCATACTATTTGCCCATATTTGCTATATAAGATTACAGCTTACCAAACAATTCCAGGAAATTACCGGTCATAGACATTATGTATGTGTATCAATAAAAAGAAAGTGATAGCTTCTTGTGAAAGATCAATTATAATCTTGCAAAAGCATATAATGTACATTCACCTCCCCACAGTGTCCAGTAAAGTCCATACTGAGCTTCAAAGTTCTGGGTAAGGAAGAAGTTAAGAACACTCCCAAGTCTAGAAAAAGCCAGAGTTATACCAAAGGCCAGAGCTAACTCCTTGTTCCGGAACCAGTAGGCTGTAAGACGATTCTGTACAACTGTAAAAGAATGAATTATTAAACAACAAGAACAAGTCTGGAATTTGACTTTAATCTTTACAGCTTTTGTTTGCAAAAAATATAGACAATGCATTTTATCAATTCCCTACTTAAGAAATTATCAACCAGGTAAGGTTATTTTTGTGAGTAAAATGGCAATGCCAGAAAATTCACAAAGAAGAGCTCATTCATAGCAAGGTATAAATCTGTCATCAATGTGAGGGCATTCAAGATGACTAACTTGTACAACACAACTCGTATGATAATTTGGTATCTTAAATGGATAATCATGCTTATCTGGCCAAACCCACTTGTCATAGATCCGTTTCCCGACCCAAAGAGAAGACGTCCAAGTAACATGACTGGTAACATAGCACTGGTTCCCTTCAGCATAGCACCTGCTGCAAAAGTGCTGGATCCAGCCACAACCAGGAAAGAAAACAGAAACAATCCAACTGTAATCAAAGAATATTTAGTATTATTAATAGGATTTTAATAGAAGGTTAAGGGGTCACTTTTCCTTACACAAGTTGCACTAAAAATGTTGTCACAATATACTGAAAGGCAGAATTTTAGGTCACGATGCCAAAGTGAAAATCATAAAGTACATACAGGACTTAGCTGTACTTGATACACCTATCTGGTCATAAATATTTGTATCGATGGCATCACTACAAATAATGTGGAAATCACAATTGTGCACATCATAACAATAAATAAACTAGAAAACATCAAACAAATATTTTTTTTAAAACCTTATTGGTAAAATATTAACAGACAATATTACTACTAAAAACAATGACAACAATCTGACTGAAGTTCACGATCTCCCTACGGTTAGCGTAGCGGCAATAAGGATATGTACTTTAGTCAGATTGCAATGACAACATATGCATTTGATCTGAATCTATGAAGAGTACCTCTGTTTCCTAATTTGTCTATTAAAAAGCCAGCTCCTATAACCACAAATGCATTCCTAAAAAGAAAATACAATTCATATTATATAATGTTCAGTTTATAAAAAAGTAATCATTTTCCTTCCTTGCTAGTACCTATCTGTGGTACATTGTACAATCTAATCTTAAAATGACAAAACATGAAAAACCTATATCAGTTAACAAGAAGACATTACAATGTGTATACCTCAAACCATACATAAATACAGCTCATGGAATGCTTTCCACAAGCTCAACTGTCTCTTTTCAACAAGCAAAGATATCACTACAACTCTTCAACTCATTAAAATCAAGAGTGTACCACTGAAATTTCAAAACTAGATCTGTTAGAGTCAAATTTCCAAACTAGTCTACATGTATTAGTAAACTTTAATTCTCAGTTTCTGTGACAGAATGGAAGGTAACTTACGTCCATGCATAAATGGCATACAGTAGGTTATAATTGTCATCAGACATTCCCAGACAGTCATCACAAGTTACATTACAGTGTGGTGTGATGTTCATCGTCTTGTTACCATCTGTACAGTTGCTTTTAGCCTGAAATAACAGCAGACTGGTTAGAACTGAGACTGTAACAATTTTAAACCACCTAACAAATACTCAAAAGTTCTCATTACTTAACACATTTATCATAAATTATGCCCAATGGATTATGCTATGCTTGTTAGTTGGACGAGTCCATTTTCAATTTCAAGGGTTTCTGGTGTAAATTTTCCATTTCATTCTATTTAGGGAAGAAAATCCTTTATGTAAACAGTGTAGACCCTAATCAGACACCACAAATTGTGGTGCTTGATCTGGGTCTGCACTGTTTGCTTATTTCCACTTTTATGGGTTAATATGTTGCTGTTACAGGTTTCTCTGCTCTCTGAGGCCTCTGATGTTCTGTTGATTTTTGTCAGACCAAGTACAGAGTTTTATCAACTTTACATTAAAAACAGGTGGATAATCCTGCTAAGTCAGAATCAAATTTCCTCAGTCAAGTCTTTCATTCTGAATGTTTTCAAGCAGTCTAATGTTAATTGTTTTAGTTTTAACCACAAAAAGAAGTCAGTTACATTAAAGAAAACTCAAGAAATCCTTTGTAAAAACTTATGCTACTATATGAATTCTTCTTGGAAGCAAACAGGGACACTAACTTTCTAGGTTCTGTCTTCTGAAGTAATGAACAGAAACCACTTTCAAAGTACAAGACCCTATGAACTTGACCTTAATGCACTGAGCCCGAAGTCAACATGATCTGACACTCTCCCTCCCCAATCATGCTTTGAAGTTAGAGTGTCCTGTTCTCAGTTGTTTTCAAGTTTTTGATTGAAAACTGACCAGAAACCATTTTCAAAATGCAAGTTCCTACAAACTTGACCTTTAACCCATTGGGTCTAAAAACAAAAACAATCACCTATTTCATGCCAACTAATACAGTTACAATGGCTGTCATGTTAGCAAATTTTGGAACTAAAATTCAACCCCATTCTCCTTACTGAAGAAAAAAACAATTCCCTCCAAAAAATAATAAAATTTCCAAAACATATACAGTCTAACCTGCCCATCCGACCGCCTTTCACAAGCGACTGCCTGCCTTATACGACCATTACAAATTCCTCCCGAGCGTTTTTATTCATTCATTTAACTTAGTTCAACGACCCACTGCGAAACGCGACTACCGACCTTAATATTGCACCACCTTAACGTTGCTATGCGACCGGTAAATGATCAAAACAAGTTTATTGGCTAATCAGTCAGCTGGAAACTTGTCGTCTTTAGTAGGCAGTGATGATAAAGGTGATAATAATGATGATGATGACGATAATAATAATGAAAATACAGAAACGTTGCCATTTCATGTGCAGAGGCAAATGACTTTGCTCTCTCTAAAGGTAGCTCTGACATTCTACAACATCTTTAAGAAATCAAGGAACAATTTATTTCTCTGTAGATGGAACGTAAACAAGTCAAAATATCAGACATTTTTATGACTGTTTAAAGCCATACATGGACTGTCAAGTTCTTTTGACAATTTTATTGCACAAGGAACATTTTAATGTACTGTGTATAGTACAGGGTTGAATTTTATTTGTGGAATATTGGCATAAAAAGTCAATGTTATAATTTCCTGTAGCTTTATTCGTATAAAATCATTTTAATGTGCATACATGCAGTATTTACATGTTTCATAGTGTACATTAACATTTTAAAAAGTACAACATTAAATGTATTGAAAAGAATATGGTGTAGTTCAGATTGTAATGTTTCCATCACAAATCCTTAGTTAAGTGACCACCTGTCTTAAGAGACTAAATTTCCTTTCTCCCGTGTGGTCTCTTAAGACAGGTTAGACTGTACAATTTTGTAGGGAATGATAATAATTGAAAGTCTAACTGAGTTATTAATGAATAAAATGCTAATGAATGATGATTTTGGTGTATACAAAGCACAACATTTCTACCTAGAAGATGGCAACTGAACTATGCTGTAAGCAGATACAATATGACAAAATGTCCCACAAATCATATACATGTTTTGTCCTTATAATACTATCTTATTATTACTTCTCTCAACTTAAACAACAGTTTTCTGTTCATTCTATCATTTTCCATCACACAATTTATTGAAATAGTAACCTGCTTATGTTTTTTGATTCATCTAAGTGCATGTATCATGCCCAACCTCCCAATGACTTTTCATAGTCCTTACTGTAAGTTCTTCTTGAGTTATTAAATGGAAACTGTTCAAAGTCCAAGTGCCTTGCTTTGACTTATTAGTTCAAAAACAAAAGCAGTCATTAACTTATGAACAACCATCTAACCATCAAATGCAGGCCCCTGTGAGCCCCTTGATCCAATAAGCCCAAAATCCATCTACACAACCAACCAATCCAAGTAATAAGTCTCTAGGCCTATGTATTCTCAAGTTTAGTAATTGATCAGAATCTACTTTGTCTACAAACGAACCAGAAGACCAATAGACATTTGCAAACTAATAAAACTAATATACCCCCACCTTATCATAATAAACTGATATACAGATATATATACTTACAGCTCCAGTGAAGGAGTCCTGTAGTACACTGGGCATATCAAAACAGAAATAGGATCCAAAAGTTAGCATGCAGTTGAAGAACAGTAAAATGAAACGGTAACTACCTGAAATGAAAGAAATACATAATACACATATAAGCAGGTAAATTTCTAAGCAATCTACAGTTTACTGCTTTAAACCAGTTCCTGATATACAAATGTCAATGTCTTTCTAAATGACATTTAACCCTTAACGTGCTGGAACCGAAAGTGATTAGCCTTTGCCACCAGTACAGAGCCAGGTCAGCCTGCACATCCGTGCAGGCTGACCAGGCTCTATACTGTTGGAAGCTCCATTTTTGTATTTTGATATTGAAATCCCATAAACTTTGAATGGACTGTTCCAAATTCAAAGCTGGGCAAATCCATTACAAAATTTCAGCATGTTCAGGGTTAAATAGGAGAAACTGAACACTGACTAGGGAGTCCAACTAGGATCAGGTAGCTCAGCTAATTTTCTTGGCAATCATATCTCAAATAATCTTTCAGAGGATGTGTATACTGAATGGTCTAGTCAGAAAAAAATCAACCATTAGGGTTTCTGAGTAGAAACATCAGAGAAATTCCAGCCCATCAAGTCCATTGCTTACCAGACTCTAATAAGACAGAGACTATTACATATTTTCTTCCTTTCCCGGTACATCACTCTCAGCAACCATTTACCACCCATTGTTGTCCATCTCCAATCCTTAGGCCTAAGGGCAGCCATACCTTGCACTGAGCATGTTTCACACTAGTTGTCCCTGATCTTAAGTTAACTCTTTTACCCAATTTTACTACATGTATTTGTGTTCTTTCTTCTTTCTAAGCACATTTCTTTTTTATTTTACTCTTCTCTTACAATTTTTACAGGCAATCACATCTATGTTCCTGCCAGGTGTCTGACATTGACAACACATAGAAAAGAAAGTTCTTGACAAATGAAAATGAGGGAAAGCACACAATCAGCACAGGTTAAAGGAAATATTAACTTATCCATTGAAGTTTGATTTAAACACTCATAAAAAATCACCCTCACTTAATTTACTGCATTTCTGTCACCACATTTTAAGTGAAATAATAAGTAAAACTTCTTGTCAGTTGTACCAGAGGTATAATACAGCACTTCTACTCCCTTGCCTATCAGCCAGCTTTTAAGGTGACGTGGTAGAGAGTCTGCTTGGTAATCGAAGGTTTCCAAGTTCAAACCCAGCTCGGGACAGGTAGAGTTTTCCTGGGTTACATTTGGTGCCCAACGTAAATAACTCACAAGTTTAAATGTGATGATACCCTAAGAAAGTCCCACAGACATCCAGAACTCCAAGAATTCGAGGATGAATTCGGAAAAGGAGGGGGTGTATGTAGCAGCTGTATAATATGGCTCTTCTAGTTCTACACCCTTGTCTATCAGCTAGCTTTTACGGTGACGTAGTAGAGTGTCTGCTTGGTAATCAAACCCAGCTTGGGACAGGTGGATTACCGGGTTACATAAGTAAGGACTTGTGCAAATATTCCCATCACCAACATATAATACTCTAATAGTAGACAAAATGATTATGACCGAATATATAAACAGTTATGTCAACTATATTGTTAAAAATACTGTAAGTATAAGAAAACTTACGGTCTTCGGCGTGAATCGTCATGATTGGTTAATGCAATTTTCAGTTGAAATAAAACTTAATATGTGCCTTTTTTGGGACGAAATCTTATTTTGAACTTTGTTTTGTATCCGCTCAGCTGATTGCCTTGTTTGATTCACGATGAAAGCTAGTTCATAACACAGTTCCCGAGTAATCGATTTCCTTGCTGACAACACCTTGAAAGTTTACATACTATGATATTTCACTATATACCCTATGTATTGAACTGCCGCTTTTCAATTTTACTTGACAAAGAGTAATTATGTTTAAAAATAGTAATTTCAGGGTACTCGTTATTGTTCATAATGCTGTCTGCAATCGAAATGTAGATTATAACAACAACATTTTTTTGGGGAGAAGAACGTAGTTTTTGCCACTGTGACAGTAGTTTGAAACAGCTTAAGTACTAATTTCCTTTTAGGAACAACAGTGGAGCATTTACTTGTCTGTACATAACAGACTTTCTGATGTGACTTCATTCGAGCAAATAAACTTCCATAAGCGGATGCTTCACTTTGGTTCGCTTCTCACTAGGTAATGCGACCTGGATTCGATAACTGTCCTAGGATGAAAAATGGTAGGTGGTCAGAATCGGACAAGTAGCTTTCCTTTGTGCACCCCAGTTCCCTCCCGCAGAAGAGCCAACTTATGTGGTCGTTTATGAAGTTTTATAAGTTTGTGTTTGTTTTAATTTGTACCTTGCTGACTTTAAATAAAGCTTTTTTTTATTATGACAATTACTATCATTAAAAGTGTTGCTATTGGTGGTGGTGGTGTTTGTAGGTGTTACTGTTGTTGTTTTTTTTTGTTATTGGGACTCTAAAAGAATAAGTAGCGAGTTGAAATTAATTTAGATTATAAGTAGAGATCAAAATAATTTATTCTCTGAATAACATTTAATGTAAAGAAGTTAAATTTGAACCGTATGACTAAAATAAATCCAAGATAAATTATTGGAGTTTCAATCGGGGTACTCCGCGTGCGACTTGGGAGGCTGACTTTTTATCGGTAGGATCATGTGTTTTCATAATTATAATAAACTTTTGACATATCCATTTGATTTCTTCTATATTCTTAAAGTCCTTTGAGGCTGACTATCTGTCGGTAGGATCATGTATTTTCATAATTATAATAAACTTTTGACATATCCATTTGATTTCTTCTATATTCTCAAAGTCCTTTGAGGCTGACTATCTGTCGGAATGATAATGTATTTTCCTAATTATAAAAATAAACTTTTGACATATCCATTTGATTTCTTCTAAATTTTAGAATACCTTTGAGACTGACTATCTATCGGTAGGATCATGCATTTCCATGATTAAAATAAACTTTTGACAGATCCATTTGTTTTCTTCTATATTCTAAAAGTCCGTACGATGACATTTTACATCATTATCTTTTCTGTATAGTCCACTTGTAAATCCTTCTTTGATCAACATCTGAAGTAGCTTATGTAATAAAATACTGAATTAACGGTCAGCTTGTAATGGGGAGCTTTAAGATCACTAAAACAAATTTTGTAAAACTACAGCATTTCAATTAAGAAAACGCAAATTTCCTCAGCACTTTGATTTAGTGGGTGTAATATAGCGTGTACATTTGTAAGTGATAGTTTACATTAGAGCCCATTTTGGGGCTGCGTCACAGAATTATGTTTTGAAAACATTTAATTGTGTGCGCTTTTTGAAATTAAGAGTGTTTGTGCACTTTTAACTGTAATGTGAGAATGTTTATGTTTTCAAACTTAAATAAAGGTCATTTGCAATCAGGAACAGAGGTCGTTGTATCTCGCATTCTATAACTATATCATATACTATAACACCGTGAGTTATAAACCAGTCAAAAAATATTTGTTAGTTTATTTAAACAAATGTAGTATAGGCGACAAAAGCATTACAATTACACGAGATCAGTAAAAAGCGGGTTTTGTTCTTAAAAATTCAATGAGAATGTCATAGTATTTCATTAGTAACCACAAAAATAGAATTGTTCTATGACACGAGAACTCATAAGAATTCTCATAAGACAAAAATCCTCATTTTGCTTGAAGAAGTCACAATCGTCAAGAGTCCACTCCTAACAAACTATCTTCAGTTTATTACTGATCTTCTATTACCAATGAGAGGTTCACTTTCATCACTACTTGATATAGAAGAATCATCAGTTGCCTCGTTGATATCTTGGGTTTGTAATCTTTCCCTTCTGTTCTTGTTTACAGTCCGACCCTGGAAAAATATGACATTATTCCTAATATGAAAATATGAAAATAATTTATTCAATATTCTAATAATATGATTATAAACTTTTATGGTCCAATGTTGGTATTTTCTCTTATTTTAGTGTTCCAAAGAACCTTGAAATTTTCAGAGTCTTTTATTCCTATGTTCTCTGTGTACAGTAAATTCATTACCCACACACAATGCCTACAAAAGTCCAGGGGTGAACGCGAGAAGGTGCTATCTGCTTCTTTATTATGTAAAACTTAAAACTTTTTGGCATTCGTCCCCCGAAATTGTATAATTGTGTTACTTTACTTTAAAATTAATTGAAAATTCAAAATTATTTTTTTCCATACCAAAAAAGAGAAGTCTGCTATTGTTGTTTTACAGAGTTTTCACAATTAAAAACATATCTGACAACTTTTCACATTTAGCTGGTGTGTTTATCTAGAAAATAAAAACACAGCAAGTGTAAATTTAGAGTAAAATGTATGTAGCCTTACCCTGTTTTTGTCAGAAATATTTAGTGCCAGTGAGGTAAGTACTGAAGTGACAGTGTTGGCAAGTAGAAAGATCATGACAAATTTCCAACGTCTCAATGTTTCTGTGTTAGACAACCTACAAATTACATCGTATCCTATCATTTTATCAAATTTACTCTTACATTGTATTTATCACCTTTTAATCGCGACACAAACATTGTTTCTTACTTTGATGCAATTTTTTCAACATACACCTGTCAGTGGAAGCTTTTACTTCATAAAGAGAAACAGTTACCTTCATTATGGTACCTAGTTACAATACATAGGTGGAGTATAGCACAAGGAACCAGCATCAAAAACTTCTCATCCTGACTGTGATTAAAACCTTGAACCAGTTTGCCTACACTTAAGATTCTACATCACGTGAGTCTATAAAGTCTGAATTAGTTCTTATTACTCGAGAAGAGATAACAACCAAAGAAACCAGAGAAAAAAATCTTACCCTTGATTTTTCCCAAGAATTTTTCCAACAATTAGATTTGAAAAACCAATACCAATCATCTGAGATGAGTTCGTGATACCTATAGCTATTCCCATGTTAGCTAAGGGTACAACTAGTGGAATTGCTGACCAGGTTGATGCCTACAATTGTCAAACAGACATAATGATACGGATTTATGGATTATTTTAACTAAGACTCAAATAACACAAAACCATTGTTTTTTTCCAGTTGAACAAGTGTCAGATTCATTCGCAGTCGCAAGAACATGGCAGTTTTCTGTTTACGAACTGCATGTTTCTACTCATTGAAATAAGATGTATATAAAACAATTGAGTTTCTTTGGATTGTCCATTTTTATTTGACAGTCAAATCTTTCAGTAAAGATAATAGTTTTTCTAGTGATATTATATGCTACACTTTGTATCATGCAAGTCGCTTGTGACGCCTTACTGCTAAAAAGCTGTATGTGAAGCCGAGCCATATCGTCGGTATCAATGGATGAATGTAAGTAAATGCAAGAACTCCAAACACTGGTATAGTTAAAATAGTACAACACATTGTCAGATAGCCACGTCTTCCAAAAATATCCTGAAAAGAAATAAAGTAATCTTGAAAAGATAAAACACCGTTTTTAAAACAAAAAGAAAAAAAGACGACTTAGTAATTTAAAATTAGTATCTCGTACCTTTTAAAAGTTATACAATTATTATTTCTAAAGGATGTTAAACAAAACAAAATGATGAACAACTTACAACAAGAGCCCCTAAAAAGGGAGATATCACCATAGACACAAAATATACGGCGCTGGATATATATGCTGCTGTCTTTATATTGAGATCAAACTTGTCCCCATACTTCAGAAAGATAAACTTGCTGCAATTGAACATGAACATTGTGATGTCACAAAAAGTGATGTCACAAAAAGTCGAGACCGATAAATAAAAATGAAAGTATCTAAGGTGTGAAATTGACAGTATCTGTGTTCTTTTCAGTGAGATTTCACTTTAAATTTTATAACCTGAAAATTATCTCTGAAGAAAATTATATTATTCAAAACTCTTCCATTTTCCTCTTGATCTTTTGTGTTGAAATGATTCCAACTGCTGAAATATGTATATGTATTCCAATTGTTTTCCAGTAGAAAAGTTGTTTTTTTCCTTTCTCCATATCTCACAAGAACCAAGCCTTATACATGTGTATTACAAACCTTTCAATGAGGCTAAGAACAGAAAGTGAAGAATTTACCTTGAATCAGCTATGAAAGGGATAAGACCATTGTATCCAAAAACTATCGTAAGGACAAGCAGCCAATATGACAATGAGAAATGTTTGAAATCCAAAAGACTCTGAAAAAAAAAACATAGTAACTTCATTCACAGATGAAAAAGATGCCAACATTTGTTACATAACCGAAAATTTTACAATGGACTTTGAGTACGGCGTTGGTGCATTTTCTGTGATTACGGTGTGAGAAATTCCAACAGTAGTCTTCCTACACAACGGACACGTGAGTATTTTGTATCGAAATAAAAAAAATACATCTACTGGAGTTAGTATATGAATAAATTATTCTCGATATCAGATTATCCTTTTATTTTGCGGACAACTTTCATTAGCATACCGAAAAAACTTGTGGACCGTTAACATTCTAGTACAGCATGTTTCATATTAATGAATTCATGTCAGTAAAAATACTTTTATCTAAATGCATTTAGAAAATTGTTTGAAAATGACATGAAGAACTTTTATTAGAATTGAGATTTTAGAACAAGCCAAAAATGAAGAGTTCAAATCATTGAGAGTACAGATATGTACACCACCGAGAATATCTTTCGAAAACGAAATGGTATGACGTTGTTATATTACTTATTGACAATACTGTTTAATTAAAACGTATATGCACGTATTTACAAAACACTGGCATTGGTCGTATGATAGAAAATGGAATCTTTTATGTCCAGTGAAATGTCACAGAAGTCACACTTGCACGCTACCGAATGATCAATGGCAAACGTTCTTTTGTTTTAGGTCATAGTAGGATAGTCTTAGCTTTATTTTTTAATTGAAAAAATGGTGAAGGCTGTCTATTTTTTGTTTGTTCTGTGGTCTTCAACTTAATAAATACTTGATACTTTGAAGGAGTACAGAGTCATTAAATAACGAAAGTATATCATTTATTCAAAGCCACCGTAATTTTTTTCACACAAACTGTTAAATCATTATTTTAGCTGTTTAGTCAAGCGGCGTTTATTCGTCAAATTGACGTAACTTTGTTGTTACAAAATAGAAAACTAACAACATTCGTGACGTCAAAGTACTTGAAATTTCATCAGAAACACTCGCAATAGTAACGAATGCCTATGATTCTATCAGTATTTTTTAAGAAACAATGTACTTGTTGTATGTTGAATAAGTTCTTTAATTCTAGGAATATTTACCATTTTCTTGGACGCTGACTTTTGACTTGCACTGTCCCCCAATTGTTTCACACCAGAGGAATCCAGTGTACTGACAATTACAGCAGATATAAAGCCCAACCCACACATCATTGCTCCTGTAAAATAAACAAGGCGGCGTCAATATAAAGAAGTAAATCAATGACGTTTCTTAGGGTAGCTTAGTCATGTTCCAAATGTTGTGTTATTTCTCGGAATCTTCGAAAAAAGAAATCATGTACAGCAGCGAAAGACACATAATTATATTTCAGCCATACGTTATAATTCACTACGGTTTACAGAAAGGAAGTTGGCGACCTTTTTGGTAAGAAAAAATATTACTGCAATTTAAATTGAGGTATGAAAATAATACCTATTTATGTAACGACTTTGATGCATTGTGATTTATAACAAACATGCTTGGAGTATTTTGTGAAACATGTACCTCCCCAAAGTGTCCAGGTCAGACCGAATTGTTCTTTGAACGTTTCTGTGAAGAAGAAATTCAGAACACTGCCTAACCTTGAAACTGTCAACATCACACCGAACGCCAGAGCAATCTCTTTGTTCTTGAACCAGTAGGCGCCTATTCGAAACTGCACAACTGCAGAAGAACTAATAGCAGACTAAATTTATGAAGAATCAAAACTATAAATGTAGTGTAAACTTTGTCACAGAAGATAGATTTTAGTTTATACGAAATTGAAAACAAAGCGTGCTCTAATAATACCTTTAAAGTAGATTAGAGCTGAGGAAAAAAATACGTTGAACTACAATTTACTTTTAAATTGTTAGTATAATCAGGGAAGAAACATTTTGATATCTCACATCAACTCACCTATAGGAATGTATATTGACCGTACAAAAATACACTAATAAGTATTTTTCACTACGCCGAGCACAACTAGACACTTACTGCTGACAGCACCATTCCCAGAACCGAACAGGAGTCGTCCGAGCAACATGACCGGGAACATAGCTGGCGTCCCTTTCAGCATAGACCCAACAGCAAAAATGGATGTTCCGGATAGACACAAAAAAGAAAACAGGATCGCACCGACTGTAATATACATAACATCTTGCTATATACAATGTAGATATTACTTAAAAACATGCAAATTTTAAATAGAACGTAAAGGCTTTGCTTTATGGACAGACTTTGTAATGCGTTTGATGGTCACTGGTGTATTTTTCACCTTCGTCATTGTTGGAAAAATATCTGCAAGGTCAAATAAATATTAAAGTTTTTTATTTGGCGACTTGAGCAAAACTTACCCCTGTTACCAAGTTTGTCAATAAGTACACCTGCTCCGATAACAACTACAGCATTGCTGAAAAAAACATGGGAAGTGTATGTATTAGACTAATCGAACTCTGTGATCTTTTTTTAATCAAAAAAGAAAATCAGAAGATGGCAAATGTCTGTGACGGAGAACTTTTATCTTAACTATACAGGCTGAACTAGATCTACATAAAGTTAATAAATTGTTTCTTGACACAGTTGCCAATAAGCTGGTGACATTTAATTGACACATTGTGCAAGTCTTGAAAACTTTCGGGAATCTTGTGCTATGCAAAAATACGAAAAATGTCGTTACCATTCGCTTTCAATAAAACTAATTTATCATGTAATCAGTAATTACCACAAAACCACCAAAAGTAGTTTCATACTCACGTCCATGCAAATATGGCGTAAAATAGATTATAGTTATAATCTGAAATTCCAAGACAGTCCGTGCATGTCACATTGCACCCAATCTCCGTCTGATTTTCACAATCCTTTAAGCAGAAAAATAAGAACAAAAGGAAACCGACATTAATTCAGCCTCATCTCGTAGATCAAAGTAAAATCAATCAAAGTAACTACTTTCTATAGTAAGTTATATGCTCACTGCGGATGAAATACATTCCATCTTTCCATACTTCATATTAATGCATCCGCATTCTGGTCAATGTTTCATTATTACTTAACCTACTTAACATTTCTAAAGTAAAATTCACTATTTTGTAAACCTTTGCAGAGTTATCTACATAGCAATTTTAATAAAATGTCCTATATTTTGTATCGAACGCAGAAAATTTATACACATGTATTTTGGTATGGATTATAATTTAAGGTCAAGTTCTGAGAAACTTCTGTTCAAGTTGATAGATGCTGGTCATTATTACAAGCAATCTGTTTTTAATTTACTTATCGTCGGTTCCGGTTACCCATATGACCGACGCCCCTTGCAGAGGTTAGTTATTTTAGTTTGTGGGGGATAGTGCAAGATACAGAAAGCATCCAATTCCAGAAACACCCCTGATGCTCAGTGTAACGTACTGATACATAGGATCTCGGTTAATGGCTCCCAGAGACAATTAGTAACGTTAGTGGAGGAACGGGGGTCGAACTCGCGACCCCTAGATTTCCAGTCTAGTTCGTTACCACTGGACCATTGATCCGCTCCTAATGAAAATATGATATACAAAGACTGATTTATATGTTTATGTATTCATACTTACAAGGGAGGTAAGTGTCTCTTGGAGAACACTCGGCATGTCGAAACAGAAGTAAGTACCAAATGTAAGCAAACTGTCAAAAAGCAATACCACGAAGCGGTATGCAGCTGCAAAAAAGTAAGGTGAACGTCAATAATGTGCAACCAGACAACAAAAAGACCACATGCCTTCCAAAATGAAAAATAGGTTCTCAATTTTTTTTTCATCTGTGTAACGTACCTCAATACAATTCTTACCATTTTTTTCAACTTATGGACACAATATACTTCTTTTTCAAAATACAACGAGAATATAACGCATATAATATTCACATGTATTTAGGAAAATATCTGTTCAAAGAGATGGTCTGATATTTGCACAAAGTCTAAAGAGCAGGGAAGCAAAATGGTATTGATAATTCTTTTTTTATCTTTAGTGTAAACAGGGAAGCCTTTCTTTTAAGTTAAAATAGGTCAGTGTATATATTCAACATGAGCTGTGAATCAAAGTCTGCAGATAAATTTAATATTGCTGAAAATGATTTGATTAAACAGTATGGAGCACATGTTTTTTTTTTTTTTGAAAATTCAAAACAATTAAGAAAAAAAGACAATACATACAATGGCTAGCATTTAAAGACATCGCCCGGTCATCTAGCTTTAAACCGTCCAAAACATATACTCTTTTTCTTTTTGCTTTAATTTAATGTATGCAAACATTTTACTCGTGTTGATAAGATCGCTTGTTTATCGTCTGATACCGTATCACATTATAAATATTAAGATGTATGTGTACAATCTCGTTACACTACACTTAAATTATATGATATGATATAGGTTGATAACATTAACAAATTGTATGGTATAAAAAATAAATATATTCGTTATATTTCGACTGCAATTTAGACGCGTAAAAATTTGGTTAGATGATAACATGTCCTCAACCTTGAAACACCAAAAACACAAATAATCGCACAGATCTATGCCTCTGAATTGAAATTTAACTGAACCGAATTAAACCGAACCAAATCAAGTGGAATCTGACCAGATCAGAAAAGATTTAACATTAAAATGAAATACATACTCTTAATAAAACCATGGACGCCGCTTGCATACGTTTCTTTATTATAAAAGTGAAATAAAGTTAAAAGTTTAACACCGGACATAGACCTCAGTTTAAATATCTTTTTTCCGGTTAAACTGATGTTGCAACTTCTTATTCACTTCAATCTCAATTTTTATTCATAGTAACAGCTCTTTCACATGTCATCTCTTTTCTTGGCTTCCCCAACTACCTCAGTCTACTTTAGTATCTTATCGTGCTGATGTATGTGCTGTCATTCAATTATATATCCAAACAAGCGAGTTAAACTTCTTTGGGTTTAATTGTCTGTTATCTTCAGTGTTTTCAACGTGACCGTTGCTACTTGGTCAAAAACTCCTCTATCGAGCATTTTTATTGCTTAGCAGACACTTCTGGTTTCGGCGCTGGAACAATAGTTCCACATAACGATAACACCTCTCTTTTTACTTAAAACAGTTTCTTAATTGCATTTATTGAATTTTTCCCTCTTTTTGTTTTCGTTTGTAATGTTCAAGTTCTACGTATAGTTAAATCGAAAGAGCAGCTGTTTACAAATGTATTCTAGTCGTCATTGTCTTTTGCTGTCTATCTACATGTATGCACCCTAGGAGAATCTTTCTAAATCGAAGAGATTCAGGATTAAAATATGAAAATCTCAGCTTCCTGCATGGAACAAAAGCAATATATCATACTCTAATTTTACATCAGGTTCTATCTTAGTTCTGTTAGCGGTAAATTAATATTGCAAATTTTATATATTTATATTTTAGTTATTTTATTGTAAAATTTTACACCTTTTTATTATATCCTATATTTAATAAAAATCGTTATTATTCAACAGTAGAGCCTACGCTTTTTAAGGTTACATCATTTTAACTATGAAAGAACTGTCTAAAAAATAGTTGCCATTGTTATGGTCATCAAAATATTTGGTACAAAAAAAACCATAAAGGACAATATTCAAGCTATCAATGTTTTACTTTAAATGCATTTAGAGAAGACAAAAAATGTCAATTTTTGCTGCTATTCAGTTCAGATAATAAACAAATGTCTGAAAACTCTTTTGTCGATTCGTCGGTTAATACTGGCACAGAAATGCTGAATGATATTGTAGGTGGTGCTTGCCTGGTTTATCATTAATTGTACTAAAACCTTCAACTGTCTTTTAACTGTCTTACAACTTATGTTGATAGGCTGAGAAAGGACATATTTCTATCTGATATAAATGCAAAGCTGCTGACAATTTCCTTTCCTGATCTGTTACTCTAAGATAACAATATCAGAAGATTGCTTAGTGACAGGCCTGCAATGTCTACATAACATTAGTGTTACAATTTCAATTTGGTCAAATTATTTCGTTTCTAATCAAATATTCCAATGGCAGCCCCCTTGATTTCGAAAATTGTTCAGACACCTAAATCTTTCCCAGTGAAAACCAAACAGGTATAACTGCAAAGTTTACATATTGTCTTCATTGTCTTATATGCATGTTACAATTATGAAACTCTGTGTTATGCAAATGATCATGAGAGACAGTGAAGTTTCATTCATTTTCGCGACTGTGTTGTAGTCCATGTAAAGTCGTCAGCCTTGAATGTCACCCAGAGACGATATATCAGGCAGGTACATTTTAGAAAGCATTTGCTTGGTCAGATTTGTCATAACAATTAAAATTTAGGTTAGAAAGATACATTTTACTGTCACATATGTAGATCTGGCTTGCTAAACTTTGAACCAGTGCTGTGCTAGAGTTTAGAGTTACATGACTGTATGTCTAGATTAAGGTAGCTTCAGCCTTGCATTTAAATTTAGTTTGTATGTAGATCTGTGTAATAATGTAAGGAAAAGTCAAATAATTTTTTATATTATACAAACCCTGTGTTGCCAGTCTCATATAACATTCAGATTAAAACTTTGGCAGTGTCTAGAGGTACGGATCCGTACCCCTAGACCGGCAGTCTAGAGGTACGGATCCGTACCTCTAGACAATACTACTAGGAATGTCTAGGGGTACGGACCTTTTTTAATATATAATTAAGCATTAATTTACGTCAGAAAAAACTCGGTTATAGTGGTTTTGACAGTTTTTAGTGTTTAACAGACTAAAATTATCTAAGAATGGCAATGACTTCGATTTTCAGTTCCCGTTTCCGACGATATAATGCAAGTAATCCGGAATCCAAATTTGCTTACGAAAAGAGGAACATATCGTTGTCATCTATTTTCAAACAGAGAGCGTTCGGTTATAACTGAACCTAAATCTGTGTGACAAATCACTTAAACCTATTTGTGATACATACTTATGATTTACTGTAGATTTTTTTACCATAAAAATTGTTGTCGTCCAGCAGGCTCATTAACACTGACAATTTGAGAAGGTATCTGTTCGAGTAACGTGTATAGTCCTGAAAAGGACTTTAAAGTAGTCAGTACTACTTACTTTGCTATCATGGTAAGCAGCTCGTCTCTGATACTCTTAGAGAAGTATTTCTCTTGCGATAGAACTACCTAGAATCATAAAAAGCAATGTTAGTACTTATTTCATTAGCTCATTCGGTCTTTTTGGCTAAAAACAAACGGTCATTTGTCACGAACATTTAGGTTCAGCTATAACTGAACGCTCTCTGTTTGAAAATAGATGACAACGATATGTTCCTCTTTTCGTAAGCAAATTTGGATTCCAGATTACTTGCATTATATCGTTGGAAACGGGAACTGTAAATCGAAGTCATTGCCACTCTTAGATAATTTTAGTCTGTTAAACACTAAAAACTGTCAAAACCACTATAACCGAGTTTCTTCTAATGTAAATTAATTCTTCATTATACATTAGAAAAAAGGTTCGTACCCCTAGACATTCCTAGTAGTATTGTCTAGAGGTACGGATCCGTACCTCTAGACTGCCGGTCTAGGAGTACGGATCCGTACCTCTAGACACTGCCTAAAACTTTTTTATGTAGCCCGCATATAGTAATAGAACCATAAACTATATGGCTAACCTATTTTGGCATTTTGGATATATCTTAAGTTCTGTTTGTACCAATGGCCTCATACTATAATACACACCTACCAATACAATCGGTTAAAACCTTTTTTGGCAAGCTGGATATTTTTCAACTTCTACAAATAGCAGTTTGATAGGAAATTGGTATTGTTTATACATTTAAGATTATTAAGACTTGCATAAGTCATTCTGTCATCTTGTCTTAATGCATTTCATATCTTACCTATAAATATAAAAAGAAATGTTCTTTTTGACCCTATGTGTTTGTGTCATTTATGTTTTAACCTAAGTTCATTAAAAACTTGTGTATAATAAAGATACTATTATTTGATTATATGATATCCCTTGATGTGCAGTGTCTGGTCCCAAAAGTTTCAGTAGATAGTCCAGTTGCTGAATTTAGATGAAGGTCTAAAATGCAGAATAGAATGCAGATGGCATTGCATTTTAGACCTTCCCGAATTTAGTTTATAACATGTGTTAACAGATCTAAAGTTTGGTTGCTGAGAAGAATGCTTGGGGGGGGGGGGGGGGGGGGGGGGGGGGGGCATGTGTGTTTACCGAACACAGGATCTTGTTGTTTTGTTGTTGTTTTTTTCATGATCATAAGTTTGGTTACTGATTAGAATGCCTTTGTTTAGTATCAGTAACATTGACACTGGTTTGCCTATTTGCTGATAATATTTTCAGATTTTTAATTTACAGATAGCAGTAGAGTTAAACAGTCACAGAACAGAGTTGGTGTGTACTCAGTTCCAGGATAGAGTGTTCTTCATTGTTACACAGTACAACAAAATAGGGACATTGGTATGGTTTTACACAATTAAGATGGGATTTGTAAAGTCTCATATTGACTAAATTATTGTAAACCCTTGGACTTTTTTGCAAAAATTTTTTTTTTTTTTTTTTTTTTTTTTTTTTTTTTTTTTTTTGCTGTTTTGAAAAAAAAATATCATGATGTTAAACTTTAAGTTTAGTTTAACTGATCTCAAAAACCTATAGCAAATAATTGCTGTTTGTACTTTAAGGTGAAGGTCACACAGGACAGGATTTCAGATGAGACTGGGACAGGAACTTCTATGTACAGTACAGATGTTCTCATGGGAAAAGATGAGGTAAGCTTTTCTGTCTATCTATTTATCGTCTGTACTGGTTGCCCTTATGACCAGTGCCCCTTGCAGAGGTTAGTTATTTTAGGTTGTGGGGTATAGTGCAAGATACAAAAGGCATTCCTTCCTGAGACACCTCCGGTTCTTTTCTGTGCTCAGTGTACAGCACTTGTAAGTGGGACTGTGGCTTAACATCTCATAAAAAACATAGTAATGTTAGTGAAGGAGAGGGGGATCAAACTCACGACCCCTGAATTACGAGTCCAGTGCATTACCATTGCACCACTGATCCACTCCTAGTTTTTCTGTTAAAGTAGATATTTTCTTTTTTAAATCACAGTTTTGGTGGACCATAAATTTTCTCCTCATTGATTGATGGGTATTGGTTCAAGTCCAGCTGCCAGAATATGTGACAAAATTAACATATTCTTATAGAGGGCAGGAGTTCTGTACTTCACTTGAATTATAGCTAGCTAAATGCTTGCCCTTATAACTGATCTACTGCAGAAAAAATGTCAAACAGAACCATTAAAGTAGAAGTCTAACTTAACATCTTCCAAATTAAGTTTTGATACTTAAAAGGGAACCTTTTCACAGCCAAGTTTTAACAACCCTCAATATAGTATAATTTTATTTTCATGTAGATAAAGGAAAGACTAGACAAATATATCTGCCAGTAGGTATTGTTAATAATAAGATCTCTGTTAGATGATATATAAATATTTAGCATTTAGACTTTTAGGTAGTAATTTGTTTGACTTGTTTTTGAAAGAATTTTAAAAATGTGTGCTTACAAGAAGCTTTCTGTATTTTGTAGCCACTGACCCATGTGATAGCCAGGAACCTGATTACAGAGTTATCTTCCCTGCATAAACCAATCCTGTTGTCAGTGGCTTTGAAGGACACTTCAGCACAGACTGTAAAAACTCTAGCCAAGATTCTTCCTTCACTTATTTGATCTCTTTTTGTGACTATCATGTTAAGCAAGAAAACATCTGTACTGTGACTGGCTTGCTTGCAGGTTTAATATTCTAGAGTATATAATGGCTTAAGTGGTGGTGTTAGTGAAATTTGAAACAAATAAATATTCCATTTTTGTGGTTCTGATATTCTTGGAAAACATGGGAAATTGCAGTGTGTTTCAGGCAATTTGGTTGTAAGAGATAAATTTTGACAGCACCAAACAGGATAATAGAATATTGTTGTGTATTTCACATACGCTCAGGTACAAGAAAATCACAGTGTATTAAGAATGGATAATATAGGTGTGCAGAGTGGAAAACCAACTTTCATAGATGAGATCAGTGGTTGCAAGAACATTAGTAAGCTGCTTGGAAAGTCTGTGTGTGTAACAGGTCGTCTTTCGGAGCATGAGGTTAGTTCTTGCATGGCTAAGTTGCTAGACCCTCAGAATAAAGCTGACATGAGTATTGACACCTCCCTGATAGAGCCATTTGAGGCGAGGTCTGGTTCTCTGTTTCAGATGATTGGGGAGTTGGAGCGTGGAAAACAAGGGGATGTTGTGTTGAAAGCTCGTGTTGTGAGATGTGTTGATGGTCTAGATATGGCCTTGTATAGGAAGGCTGTAGAATGTCAGAGAACATACCTGGAGAAGAGGCAAGCATAGATGAAAAGGGAGAGTCTCTCTAAAATTGAATCTTCTTAACTGACTTGACATTTAAGAAATTTTGAGCTTTAAGGGAAAAAGAAATTACCTATTCAGAGAGATGATGCTACAATTATTTTGCATACACACTGTTCTCCAGATAGTTTAACCATTTGTTTATACTGCATTATTGATTTGCAGTTTCAATATCAAGCTGACTTCATATGTTTTTGTTGATATCGTTGTCTTGCATAAGCCTAAGTATGTTATTATTTCTTTTATAGTTTAGGTTTAATTTACCGACAGATATTTTGCAGTTCAGAGAAAGAAAATGCTTTCTGTTGTACGGGTCTCTTACTTTTCAAGCCAGATGTTTATCTGAGACTTTGAAATTTAAATCTGTTTTCAAAGTTAACAAGAAATATCTTTATAAAAATGACAGTTTTGGTGGGAATTGCACAGGTATTTACTGAGATACACTGGAAGTTTCTAGCTAAACCATGCCTTAACCAGTTTGCTAACAAAGATTCAATTTGAAAATAAGACTTGCTGCTGATTTTAATGTAGTTTGTTATGAAAATTTATAAAAGTCTACAGCTATCCAAAAAATAACAACAGATTTTCAAACTTTCAAAGACAAAAAACTGATCATAGGTAAAAGAAATTAGGGGAAACAACTCTTGCAACAGAAAATGCTTACACTTGGAAGAGTTGTTTCATTGTTAATTTCTGTATACTTTCCACTCGTGTAAGTCGTGAGATTATGAAAGTCATAGTCTTATTTAGTTTCTGTTGGTAGCCAAAACCAAATAATGGAGTGGCAAGCATGCTGGTATGTTGTAGATGTTGGTTTGTGCTACTGTGATTTTAATTTGTAATTGAACAATTTTTGATATCATAAAGTGAACACAAAAGCCTTCATTTCAAACATGTTTCTCATTTGAATAAACTGTGTTTATATTTTTAAGAACTTGCTGTTGCTTGAATTGAAAAAGTAATACTTCTATTTAGAATACACACTGACTGCTTAGTGAATATATACCTCTGTAATGAAAATGTAAACTGAAGAAAGTGTTAAATGTTACACACCAAAAATGTAATCAAATACATTAATTTTCTTTTCATGTATATTACAAACATTTTTATTGAGGAGAGCAGCCAGTTCTAATAATTCACCCTTTGGGCAACACAACTTTGACAGTTACATGTCATTTTGGTCTGAATGCATATTTTCTGTACACTTGATATTAAATGAAAATGTAAACTTGAGAAAGTGTTAAATGTTACACAACAAAAATTTAATCAAATTACACTTTCAGTTACCCAAGATCTGCTATTGTTTTCTTTGACCAATGGTGTACAAAATATACAGTCAAAATGCAACTGAACAAATCATGACAATACAAATTCTGTGGTACCACTGAAACATGTGATAGGATGAAAAATTTGATTCTAGGAAAATACTCCCCCCCCCCCCCCCCCCCCCCCCCCCCCCCCCCCCCGGTCCACTGCCAATTTGAAGAATCATGTTTCAACTGTACTATTATATGGGCATTTTAAAGAGATTGGGGACCTTGTTTATCTGCTCTAAAAAGAAAGCGTTAACTCTTCCCTCTCTAGGCCAAGGCTTTCAGTAAGCAATTAATTAAATTTATCATCACAAGAACGGTATAGGACATCTCATGTTTCATGCAATCAAACTGACTTATCTTAATGCTAGAAATAAAATCCTCTGCTTCACTGATATAGCCACGTTTTAATGTGTTCTGCAGATTTTTTATTCTCTATTTCCTTAAATCATGTTTAGATAAGATTGTCGCAACATGTGTTACAGAAATAAAACAAAAATTTGCCTCATGGCTACAATTTTCATTAAGAATTTCATGAAAATATTGTCTATGAAAATAGATTTATAAAAACTGATTTTTTTTAATTTTAGTTAACATTTTAGCCGTAGACATACAGTGATTTATTTCAAGAATTTAATTTTATGTTAATAGAAGACGTGTTAGAATGATTGAAAATCCAGTCCAGTCCTTACCTGACAATTGAACTAAGTTCAAACACACAAGTCTTTTTTTTCACTATTCCCATGTCAGAATGACAAAAAAAAATTGATATTTTAAAATACATAATCATTCAAAGCCTGCTTTTTTATGACAGTGAAGACCTCCCATGTGGTCTTCTTGAAATTCTAAGAGTTTAAGATCATTGGAAGGATTGATACTAATGGAATGTGTAATCTTTGTCATAAATAGGGAAGTAGGATACGAAATGCATTCACTGATAGGTAAGTGCAGTATGTAAATTCCATATGATACAGACAGTTTCTAGAGTTTACAGCTCAAAGGATTTTCATAGCATGCCTGAAGATAGACGGGCATATTACATAGATAAGACATCATTTTCCTTTTTATAACTATTTGAGATTCTTTGATGCATTTGATCATTTGAAATGATTCTACTGCAACCTATTTTATCATCTTGCAAATACATGAACCATTCTTACCAGTACATTATTGTAAATCTGAGATAGAAGACAAATTGATGGGTCTATAACCAAACAATTAACTGAAAAACTATGGTAATAAAACATATTCTAAAGCAGTTTGTATTAACAACTCCTGATGATGTCTTCCTGGATTTATGTCGAGAGAAGAGATTGTGGGTCAAGGTCAAGTCAGTGACAGGATTCAAACCAGACACCTACATGGGAGTACGATGCTGTACCACTACATCTTTTGGTCTCAAAATTTTTTTTATTGAAACCAGTTGGTTTCTATTCTAAGTGTGATAGCTGTGACAGACTTCTGTGAGTGTGTTTGATCAGTGATACACTTGACATCAAAACCATTTTTAACAGTTTCTTGGTGTATGACATCAGTACCATATTTGTTCTAACCCATCCAGCCCAACAATTACAAAAGTGCTTAAGAAATACATGTAGACTTAATCAGATATTGTTTTATAATGGTTATTTTTATAATTTGTGACAAAAGGACAAGGAAGCTAAAGACAGAAAAAAATAATTGCAGAAAACGAAAAAATGGATTGGGTGAATTACTTGAATTATTTTATCTGTTCCTTGCAGCAAATGTCCAAGAGGTTGCTTCTTTTTGATAAGTTTCTCATATACATTTTTATCATTCATAAGAAGAGTTGGAGCTTAACAAAACATCCAGGTCATACAAAAACAAGATCAGGATGTCAAAGTACATGCATGCCTGAAAGAACAGAAATGTGTTTTCTTGGGGACTGAAGTAAATCTTTGTTTAGAGAGTAATTAATCTTGATGTGGGTTTGTTGTGAGTGCATTTCACATTTCTTTCATTCTCTCTGTTTGTTATCTTGTCATGATAACGCTGGCAGCATATTGCTTGATTCTGCACTGCCACTTTAGGCTAGCACAAAAAAATCTTAGTTTTACTTTAAATTGCAAAACTAGCTATAATGGCTGCTTTCTGTTTTTTTTCACAAGAAAAGTGCCAGAAGCGTATCTTTTAAATTTGCCGATGAAATTTCTATTCTGAGATTTTCTTCAAACTATACTCTACAATATATTATATTTTTCTGCTGGGTACTGGGAAAATGTCTTTGCAGCAAGTTTAATCATTATTGGCAATATTGATAATAATAAGCCTAATGGGTAACAAGTTTTGGAAACCTGCATATGTATAAACATTAATGAAGGTGATCTACAAGGTCTTGCTTTGATTGTTCCTCTGTCATATATATATATATATAATTAAGACAGTCTGTTCCAGTGGGGGTAGTTTATTCAGTAAAGTTTTAGACACAGTAATAGTATCTTTGTTTTTAATTTAAGGCTTAATTTTACTGAATATTTTTGTTCTGTTTTTTTTGTTTTTTTGTTTGTTTGTTTTTATACCAAACATGTGAACATTTAACATTTTCATTCATCATCGCAGAATTTTTCAGATTTAACATATATCAATTATAGATTGAAACTTCTTTCAAGCTGAAGTTCAGTGTGGTCTTGGTCAAAACAGCAAAGTTATCTTATGATTGCTTTCAGTATTATTGTTTTCTCAAGTGTGATAAAAGGAAATGAAGTACATGTGTACTTTATGATATGTACAAAATGGTAGGATTTTATTCAGCATAGCATACGTTTCTGCATGTGAATCATGGTTAGATGAAATCAATGACTGTATGATTTCCATCTGGTTATTATTAATTTTCAGTAATGAGTCTGCAATGATATAATTTGTAATGGAGATTTTGTTCTCATGCATGTAATGCACTCTGTGTGCATCTGCTTCCTGTATTGTGTTCAAATTGTTATGCAGACATGCTCTATCATATCTTGTGATGATTACTAAATGAGACAAAAAAAGTAGTGTGGGGAAAATTGATCACTTTTACCTGTTCTTAGCAATCAAGGCTATTTTGATTCAAAGACTGTCTATCCAAGCTTATACCAAAACAGATACAATCTTGGTTATTTTTCCTATATGCTCAAAAAAAGAACAATTTATCCTATGCACACATATAACTTGAGATTTTCTCTCCTCTTCCAAAATATAATTACAGTAATACTCACTTTCCTCAATCCTCCCTTTCACTCCATCCAACTCTTTTTATATTTCAGAGGCCTAATCCATCTCTATAAAATATGAGCAAGAATTGATAAAGTTACTAGAAATATTGCAGATGAAATAAAAAAGCATAATTTAATTCATTAATTAATATGAAAGCACTTTAAGGTAATTTGTCTTCTCAGTAGTTTATACCCACATGCCCTCCAGATTAATAAGTGATCAAGTTTTATGATACCTCACAAAATGCAATCAGCATATATATAATTATATTCTGTTTATTTTAGAATACCTAAGTACTCATCAACAGGCACTGCAGTCTTGGCTTAACAAGTTTCAAAGGTTTGCCAAGGTTGATGAGTAGGATAAAAGGGTGTAGTTACACCCTGTCAAAACATCATGAGCTAAAAACAGAGAGCCCTTTTGAGGACAAATAGCATTAGATGCCACAACTACTGGCAAAGACTTGTTTTGCTAAAAAAAATTTTCATCATCTTGCAGCTTAAATTACAGTAATCCTTCTTGATGACTGCTTCCTGGTTCAAAACAGTGCCTGTATTATGTGCTTGTGCCAAAAGTGCGGAATTTAGAAAGACATTTGAGACTCTTACCTTTGGTTGGACTTGAACTAGCAACCTCTGGATCAAGAGTGCAGCCTCTAACCTTCAATCACTGCTCTGACTGTAACTTAGGATGCCCACAGTTGCTAGATTGGTGTTGTTAACATTTTGTTAGTAACAGCAATTTATAAAGATACAGTTTCTTTCCGGCACGTTATCTAGCTGAAAGATGTAACTTGTAGCAAAAAAAAAAAAAAAAAAAAAAACTTCTAACATTATTAATAGTTGACAATACTATAGCAGAAATTGTAATTAATGTCCATAGTCGTTTGGGAACAATTTTTTTTATCAATTTATCCTAAACTGCTTGTTCAGTGTTGGTCAGCCAGGAAGTGAGAGGGAAAAGCCATTAATCTTCCCTGACAGGGTAAACAATACCATTGTTTTTACAGAGTTCATGCTAATGTGATTAGGAGTTAATCAAATTCTGCTACAGCAGACATGTGTAAACAATCCTTCATCGCAGGCGGTTCATTTATCATTGTCCTAGGTGATGAGGGGTCACTGTTTCCATGAGGTCACTTTAATCATTAGAGGTCACTTTGAAGGGGTCAGGTTGTGAAATTTTGTTGTCTAGAAATATGGCTTCAACAGGATTTTCTTGTTTTTTTTTTGTCTGTATGTTTATGGAAAAGGATGTGGACAGAAATGTACAATAGTAAAATGTTATATTGCAGATTTTGTAGCTATTTGTGTCTCATTTCCTGTACTGTCAGACTGGACTGCCTAGGCTTAGAACATGCTTCTGTAAAACCTTGATGACCTCGGCTGTACTAGACAAATCATTGCCTTAATGTTCTCAGCAGTATTGGTAGTAGACAAAACATTTTAGTTTTTCAGCAGTACTGGTACCAGACTAAACATTGCCTGAATGTTCTCAGCCAGACTTAGTACCAGACAAAACATTAAATGACCTTATCAGGAAATGTGCTGGACAAAACATTCCCTAAATGTTCTCAACAGTACTGGTACCAGACAAAACATTGCCTGAATGATCTCAGCAGTTCTGGTACCAAACAAAACATTGCCTAAATATCTCAGCAGTACTGGTACCTGACAAAACATTGCTTGAATGTTCTCAACCATACTTAGTACCAGACAAAACGTTAAATGACCTTATCAGGAAATGTGCTGGACAAAACATTCCCTAAATGTTCTCAACAGTACTGGTACCAGACAAAACATTGCCTGAATGATCTCAGCAGTTCTGGTACCAGACAAAACATTGCCTGAATGATCTCAGCAGTACTGGTACCAGACAAAACATTGCCTAAATGACTTCAGCAGTATTGGCACCAGACAAATCATTGCCTGAATGACCTCAGCAGTACTGGTACCAGACAAAACATTGCCTAAATGACTTCAGCAGTATTGGCACCAGACAAATCATTGCCTGAATGACCTCAGCAGTACTGGTACCAGACAAAACATTGCCTAAATGACTTCAGCAGTATTGACACCAGACAAATCATTGCCTGAATGTTCTCAACAGATCTGGTACCATACAAAACATTGCCTAAATGACTTCAGCATTATTGGCACCAGACAAATCATTGCCTGAATGACCTCAGCAGTACTGGTACATTCAGACAAATAAAAATTATGAATGACCATAACAGCATTGGTGCAGGACAAAATATCCCCTAAATGTTCTCAACAGATCTGGTACCATACAAAGCATTGCCCTTTTGTTCTCAGCTGTGCTGGTACCGGACAAAACATTGCATTTATTACCTCAGCAGTACAAGTACCAAACAAAATAATATGTTAATGTTCTCATTAGAAATAGCTCCAAACAACACAGAAAAAAAACTTGCTAATTATTACAGCATATGACTCCTAAGTTAAAATTCTGTCAAATTAATTTGATCAGGAAGTGTTAAAGGCATTGCAGCTGACACTAACAGGAGTTTAAAGACAAGTCCTGTGACTAAATTGTCACATACCACAATTTTGTGGTAAATTTGTCTGAAAATATCTATTTAAGGGAAGTTTAGAGTCCTCATTTTATACCCGGCTGACAAAACTTTTAACTGCAAGAAAAATATTTGAGGACATCGTGGAACAGGAGACTCTGCTCTTAGATAAGACCTTGTTTCCACAAAATCCAGGCTTCTGATTTATAGCATACAAAAGCATTATGTTATAGGTAAAGGGTTAAGAGGCTGTCACTGTTTCTAATTCTTTCGACAATAAAACAATAACTGGGTAACAAGCTGTTAATTATTACTAGCAAGTAATGTGGCACTACAAGGTTTATATCCAGGTGGCAAGAAAGAAAAAATAAACCATGACAGAAACAGACAGAAGTTATGACAGGAACAAAACTGTGTGAAGAAAATATACATCATTTGTTGTAAAGAGGATGTAATGTTTTTATTCAATTCTTTTGGAGTGTTTTTCCTCTTCAGTATGATTACAGGGCATGATGTAAGAGATAGTTTCTTTTATCCCAGTGTACATTATTGCTTTGTAGAATGACATATAAATGCCATCAGTCTTGGAAACATACTGGAAACATACTGGTAACATGCTACTTCATATTCTATTGTTAAAGCAAAATAATATAGTGCCAAGGTATTGTTCTTACTACAAACAAATGATAAGTATGCAGGAAAGCTCTGCTAATAAGGCTGCTTTGACTTTTTTTAATATCATCCCAAAATCAGCTTTATTTTGAATCTCAGTCTAGTCGAACTTCACCATACTTTCAATCATTATCTTGCAGAAGTTAAAATGCTTTTACTAGGAACTTATCTTTAGTCAGACTAACAAATAGACCAGTTAAGTCTGCTGTCAATTGAAAATTATGAAAGCTTAGAAAATTACACAAAGAGTGACAAGGAGGTTAAAGTGTGACTGAAGAATGTTCTTATAAGCCAATTAGGATTGCTCTTGTCACAGAGTGAAAATAAACAACCATGAATTGCATCTGAGATCAGAGGAGAGATGTCCCTGCAACATATTATGTCAAACATTAATTTTCACAATATGTTTCACTACACCATGTTGTTTTAACATAGCTTAAATAAAAGTAGTTTAATCTCGACAAACTTTTTAATTTTTGGCAAAATACAAACTATCCATTTCATAAACTTAACTGTTTTTAAGTGAACAATAAAGACATTTCCAAATATATAGGTAACTTCAAGTCATGAAGACAAGGAAAATAAACTCGTGTTCATTTTTTGTAAATATTTTACTCCGAGAGTTTGTTTTCTGTACAGTGTATACAAATTATCATACATCAACTTTTCCATATATTCAAATAAATATTGAGACATTTAAAACATTCATACAGTACAAACACAGCACTAGACTATTAATGTAAACATATAATTTATCAAAGTGCTCTAAAAATGACTGAACTGGGCATGCTACAATAACAGAACAAACACATAATCATGACAATAAAATTTTGAACCAATTATTTTTTGGCTCATTATTGTACTATTATCTTCTTTAACTACAAAAAGTTTTTGTGGTGTTTTTTTTTTTCAAATTTTGTTTTATTTCGGCCCTCAATCATTTACAATACATACACCTAAAGAAGTTTTTAGATCTGAAGACCAGGATGAGAAAGGAACAGTATTTATTAAGTTCAGTTTTGGCTGTTCTTGTTGATGACCTTTCCCTAGAGAATCTAAATTAGTTCCAACCATTTCAACGATAACAGATTTACTAAATATTTCACAAGGTTTAAAACATTTACTTAAAGAGTACCTGTATGTCTGTTCCTTGGCCAGACTTATTAAACCAGACAGAATTTTCTGATTGAATCATATACCATAAAATGTTAAAGTTTTACTAAACTTAAAAGAAAAATGCCAGGAAAGACTGGAGATTGGAAAAAATTTAATTCCTCCAGATAAACGAAATGAAAGAAAAAACCAACAACACAGGAGACAAACAAGTAATAGATTTTTAACAAATGCTCTTTATCACTTAAAACATTTATTGTTTAACACATTCTCTTAAAAAAATCTCTTAAAAAGTATAGAAATATTTCCATAAACTGAGAGTGGCAAGTTAGTAACAACTGAAAGTCATGTGTGACAATACAGTGAAATTAAAAGCTATAAAATGAACATTTGTTCTTCAACAATAAACGTTTTGTTCCCTAAACTAAAATCTGTTTTGTTCCATCTTAAGAAATCTGTTTGGTAACTCTAAAATGTTTTGTTCCTCAACAAAATTTCAAATGACATCTTACATCATCAATGATATGAAAATGTGTTGGTCAAAATAAACTTATAATTTTTAAACATATAAATTTATTGGTAGTCAGAATGATTAAAATACAGAATGACAAATAATTATCAAAAAAATACATTAAAATGATGAAAATTTTCATATCAATATGCTGTATATAATTTATTCAAGACAGATTTTCCTTGCCTAAAAAGTTATTACCCTTTTTTTCTCCTTCAAAAAAATAAGCACCAATCTTTCAAATTTTTTCTCATGCTTGGATTGCTTAGCTTTTATGCCTATTTAATAAATTTGCAACAAAAGTAAGAAATTTTGTGATATTATTAATGTAAATAAACAAAAGTTTGACAAATTACGTTCAAGTTTTCCAGTATATCCAAACTTACAGGCTAATGTTCTTTGGTAACAACCAATTTATTCAAAGAAATACTCTTTCATCTTTCACATACCTTCGAAGCCTTATCTGAAAAAAACCTCTTTTACCTAATCTTTACAAAACATCTGTGAATAAAATGTATATTTCCTTATCTTTTAAATAAAGTATCAACATTCAAGAAGTGTGTCTGCGGGCTTTATCAATTCATCAGCCAACTATCTGTAGGGGTCCAAGATGTATTTTTTTCCAACGGTTCTTGGTATGAAATCTCTAACTCGGCTTCAAATGAAAATAACATTAATGATCCCCTCTAATTCTGCAGATGTTCCTTCTTTCATTTTCTCTTTTTTTTTTACTTAACTTACATAATATTTATTTTATTTTGCCAAATCAAATGACATCCAAAGGAAAATATTCTTACAAGTCTGATTTGATAACAAGTCACAGACATTATTTTTTTAGTATCATTTCCATTTACATCAAAGTCCTTTAGTTTTTACACAAGTTAATTTCAGATGTTCTCATCTTTGGTTATTTTCTGAAATATTAAAATTTGGCAAAAAATGCAAACAAGCATTTCCGAGTAGCAATATAATACAAATAACTACAAACAGATTTGACGTGCAGACATAAAGTTTCCACAAGTTTATTTACCCCCACTTAATAAATTTAAATTAAAAGACTTTAACGAAACTTATTCTTGTTTTCAGAAATTCAGCATGCTTCCTGACTTGTATTCTAAGACGAATTTTATCTCAAAGCTAAGTATTGTTCAAAAACTGTTCCCTAGACAAGGGGATACACATTTGATCAAACAGAAAACGCGCTTCTAGATTTCAAAGCCAAGGATATTGGTTCCAAGGAGAAAAAAAATCTTAAATTAAGCAGTATTCAAATCCCCTCCTCTATTTATTTTACCAGATTCTTGGTTTTGTATAAAATGACTGTTTTTTTACTCACATTGCCCACAGGAACCAATAATCTTATCTAAGACTCCCTATGTGGCTTGGTACTTCTCTTATCACCACGTATCTACATTCATGGAACCAGGGACTGGTGAAATCGTTACCATCCTTGCCCGTCTATATTAGCTAATGACTTATACATATAAAAACTAGCTCAATCATTTAATCTAATCAATTTTTTATCTATTTCATTAAAGGAAACCATACTGGGTTACAGTTATAGAGATTATGATATTTTTCTTTCAAACTGTTTTTTCTGAATATCACTCCTTCCTGTTGATTTTATCAGTAGAAAAAAATACATCAATTTATGTTTATGAAATTAAAATCACAGCCATCCCCGGATTAAAAGGGCTTTATGTCCATGCATTTCATAAAAAGTTAGATAAAAATATTTATATTTCCGCAGGGGCCTATACAATAAGTTTGGCAGTAGTGCTGATGGGAAACATGATTTTAACAATCATCAAGCACTTGTTATTTTTTTATCTTACATTTAACAAAAACATAAACAAAAAAAAGCAAAGACTCATCCAGCTTGAAAGGAAACATTTCAACAACATGGTCACATTTCTAACATTCAGACTCCTAACTGATGATGCAGTTATCTTTTTCCTACACACCTTAAAAACATTTTAATGAAACATTCATCCTTTATCTAGAAAAAAAATTCATCCTGAACAGTAAAAAACATAAGGAAGCATTTTATTTTGTGATCTAACAAATTTGTATTCAAGTACCAAAAAGATTTATGTCAATCAAATGTAAAAAAAAGGTAATTTACTTATAAAAATCTACATAATTATGGATCTCTTAAAATTCATATTGCATGGAAGACTTTCATACCACAGTCATTTTTTGTTCATTTCTCATCCTTGGAACTGTTAGAGGTATATCCTAAGGATGAAAATGTCCTTTATTTTTTTTTTCTCTGCATATGAAACTGGTGGTGAAATTTTTTTTATTTCTTGCGGTAATGTAGAAGTGTTATAATTAAACATGGTCCCAAAATGTAGATGGTCTTAAATATATAAATGATGCAAAAGTCAGACATGACTGAACTACACAGAAACTATGGAAGACATTTTCATGAACTTGCACATATATACACTTTTTCTTGTCATTTACAAATATTCAAATATTAACTGACAATGGGAAAAATTTAAAGTTACAACTGGCCTCGTTAAGTGTCTTGTCTCTGAAATGGTAACTTAAAATTTTAAGATCATTCATTTCTTATGTTAACCTAATAGAATCCTTCAAAATTCAGAGTTCATTGCAATTTGTCATGATTGTAATGAAATAAATGCAAGTCATCAGGCTTCAGGAGTTACTGACCAGAAATCTGGAGCAGGACTATCCAACAGTCTGTGTCCATCTTAGACATGGCTGAAATTTCGGAGTCTAGAAGTGCTCTCTTTTCTCTTACATAATTTTCAGAAGTTAAATTCATTGTTGTAGTCAAAATAATTAACTACTCCTGTAACAGAATAGACAAACAGTGAAGTTACTTAACAAAAATGCATAGACAGATTTCAGAAAAAACAAACATTCTATATGTAACAAATAAATAAATACACTTGCTCTATTTTCACTAATTATGTAATATAGGTACTTCTATGTACATATGAGCATTATGATGAGAAAATGTAACACAGAAAAAATGTCATGAAAACAATGATTACATAAAAGTGAGACAAAAAAAGTGACAAATGCCTACATCACAAATGTTTGAGCTTCAACAATTCCTGAACAAAACTTGACCAAGTCAAGAAATTCAATGTCATGAATTCATAAATGCATTCTATCCAACAGATCTATATAGTGAGTTTCATGACAGAAAGTTTTACTCTATCACTAACACTGATCATTGTACAGTAAAAAGTTTTACAGAGGTCAATATAAAATGTAATCACCACTCCCCCCCACCCCCCCCCCCCCCCCCCACCCCCTCACTAGAAAATAAATGATGTCATTTTCCCAGTATATAATCTGTTGTACACAAGGAATTTTTCTTCACTTCTGATTATAGGGGGATTATGATGCCTAAGACTTGATACTTGATGGATCAGTGACAAAATCTGAGTAAGGTTAAGTAAGGTATAATATCAAATATCACCCTGGTTTAAACAAAACTTTGTATCATGTTATAATGGCAGTTATAGGAATTAATCTGATTAAAAGCTTCATTTAAATATCTTCATTTTTACACAGGCCAGGAAAATATAACTGAAATATCAAAATTAAAGCAATGAGGGACATTCCTGATAACAATCTGACAACCACTGTTGCAAATAATCAGGCTTAATTATCACCATTCCAAAAGAGAAAATAGCGATAAAAGCAGAGGAATCCAAATGGAAGGACCAATGTAATATCAGAGTTTTCAGGGTAGATAATCCACTAATGTCCCCCATTTATCAAAATCTTAGTTCACAGGTTCTAAGTAGGAGAGGATTCTGGTCTTAAGACTCCAATATAAAACACCTAATATCATCAACTAAATTTATCCACATTTTTTCACTAATATTATTAAGCGCCATCCCAGTTAAACACATGTACCACCCCAGAAAGGCAGCATAAAGAAATGCTGTTGGGGGTGGTCTTTTTCTATCGGGGTCTATTCATGTCAAATGAACTTCTAAAGGCGGTTGGTCCATTTTGCAAGTGCCTTCCCAAGGTGGAACATATGTTTTACTGAAACAGCCTTAAGCTAAATACTGCTTTGGATAACGTTCTGTGAAAATCTTGAATGAAAATGGTATTTCCTGAACATAAAAGAGCTTGCCTAAATCTGAGCGCCATTACGCAAGTAATTACAAGAATTTTTCTAAAACTGCACATTTTTACAGATGCTGAGAAATATAAAACCGTTTCAAACTCACAAAAAATTAAGTTCACAGTAGATGCTTATAAATTTTCTTGTCAGACCTTGAAACATTTCTTCTTATCATGCCACAAAATTCAGAAATTTGCACCCAAGTTGACAAATATACAGATAAGATCCTCAGAGTTTTCCTACAAACTTCTCAGATGATGTAAAAATTACCAACAGTTTAATCATAATCTTGAAACCAAAACAAAATCTTGTACTGAAATTAATTTTCCCAGATTTCTCTGTTATCTAAGTTTTCTAGTGCAGAAGGATTTCGGAACATTTAGAGGAAAAACTTCCTGAAATATCTCTTTGCCAACTATTTATTAGCCATTAAGACTGGTAAATAACTTTAAGAAATCTCTGTATTCTTATTTCGAGTAAACGCATCTTTACATTTCAAACTGTTCAGGCATAAAACTACCGGTACTTTGCCTAAAGTAAAAACCAATTTTGTCAAAATTCAACAACAAAATATTTCATATTTTAATTAATTTAACTGACTGCATAAAATCATTAACTTTCACAGAATAAATCATATCTGAATAAAAAATCCCAAGATAAAGAATTCTGTTTAACAATGATTCTTATTTTGTGTTTTTTACAGAATTTTAACATAATCACTTTCAGACCTCAGTAACATCTTTTGTTCTCTTTTTAGTCAATTCTTCATGAAAAGCACTAATAGAATTGTACAGCATTTGAAACTTTGGTCGATGTGAAGGTTTTCTGTTCCAACATTTGAGCATCAGATCGAAAATCTGTACTGGCGTGTTCTCAGGACAAACTAAATTCTTCCCATCTTTTAAATATTCTACAACCTCCTCATGTGTCATGCCATAATATGGCTGTAGGGCAAATGAAAATATTTCCCACAAAAGCACACCGAATGACCAAACATCTGATTCCACTGAGAATTTATTGTACAGGATCGATTCCAACGGCATCCACCGAATTGGAATTGCATCATTATCACTACCCTTGTAATATTCTAGTCTATGTACGCTTCTGGCTAGACCAAAGTCAGATATTTTAACAGTGAGATTATCGGTGATTAGACAATTTCTGGTCGCTAAATCTCGATGGACGTAACATTTTTCAGACAGATATACCATTCCCGCAGCAATTTGTCGGGAAATATCAACTTGGTCTATTAAATCTATAGATAAAGTTTCACCCTCATTAAGCTGTATAACATGATGTTTTCTTACGTTTATATACATTTCAGGACTACAAATTCTCAAATAGTCATTCAAATCTCCTTTAGTCATGAATTCAAATAACAAACACATAGGTTTTCCAATTGCACAAACCCCTAAAAATTTCACTATATTTGGATGATCAAACTCTGCCATAAGCGAGGCCTCTCTTTCAAAGTCTGCTTGAAGATCGTCAGAAGCATCATCTTTTAGCATTTTGACAGCTACAAACATGTCTTCTTCACCTTTCACTATATTTGGCGCTTTGGCCTTAAACACACGACCAAAAGCACCCTGACCTATATCTTTGATATATATAATGTCATTCCTTGGATATTCAAATGCCTGCAGTTTTGGATTCAATCTGATTGGCTCTTCAACAACATGGTATGACATGTTTGCCGGCAGCTTCTGTATGTCAATCTCTAAGTCGTCCTGTGGCGTGTTTTTGTATCGAACCACTTTACGTTTGTTTACCACAAGATGGTAACACAATATGGCTACCAGGCCAATGATAAACACAGCAACAGATCCAACAACTGTTATGATAAGAATGGTTGACCATGACATTGATCCACCCTCCTCTGAGTGCTCCATTTCAGAACCTGCAACATAAAGAAACATGAACATATGAACATAAAGGCACTAAACATTGCAGTTACTGGCTCAATCTACAGCTAAAAATAGTTCGTAAATCCTGTCTCAACAGTGATCAACTCAATGTAATGAGAGCTTTCTAGACAGGCAAGCTAACAGATTTTAGCCTAATTATGTGAAATGAAGGCACAAATTGTGAAAGAGCACAAGTCCATATAAATTTAGAATAGCCAGATTGTTTTTTTATAAGGTACTACTTATGTGACTAAGTCTACCTCATCCCTACAACCTGTAGCTATATCACAATGATACTCTTTTGCAAATATAATACCAGCATTTTCTTGTCATTAACACATGAACTAAGGACTTAAAATTCTCATTAGCTATTTTGTACCAATGATTTATGACAAAAGTTCCTACATACACCAGAATGATGGTTTCTGTGGTTTTACTGCACATTTTAGTTTTCTGCATTTGTTTTTTTTTTCTACCTCTGTGATTGTACGCCTTAATCTTTTACATGATATAACAATTTACACCATTTTATATTCTGCTATAAAGTACAAATTCCCATAACTGCAAGTCAGCACTTAACTTTGGTCCTTAAACAACACAACTACAAAGCAAACACAAGTGTGCTGCATACTTAGTACGAGTCATTATAAAGTAATATACATCATAATAATATAATAATACAATATATACTACAATTAAATAGTAATATAAATTAACTACTTAACAATAATCTCCTTGAAAGAAAGAAGCTGAATTTTATTGCATTTAAAATGGGTGGAAGAAAATGAATTTTTCTCACAAGGATTACCTGTATGTCTCATACTGCAGTTAATTTCAGTTTAAGTGTAAGTGGTGGTTCAATTATTTGGAAAAAAAATACATTTGGTATATGATTATTACTCATTCAAGAAGCCAGAAACATATTATCTAATATGAAAATACTGCACACACAAAAATCTAAACATGCATTTTTTCATGTGAATAAAATCTAATGGTTCAAGACATTTATGAAACAAATCTACATCAACTGTTGGATTACATGATCACAGAACAGACAACATTTTTATTAGCAGTCTCTGCACTCAATAACATAGCCATAAAATATGAAGCAACATTCTTTGATTATCAGTCTTGGCATTCATAGGTTCAAATATTTTCTGTTGTGTACAATTTAATATCATAAGTTTGAAATACATGTGTAAATATCCAGTTCTCATTTCTGAAATACTAACCACAAGCTGGTATGTCACACAGCTCCCAGCGTTCACCAGGAACATTTGAGTCAATATAGCACCAAGGTGAGGCCTCCTCTGCTCCAGGGTTCCGACAGTAATTTTCTGAATCTTTGAGCTCCTCATAAACATCTGGTGGTCTTTTGTGAGTCTGTGGCTTATTCTGGGACCAGTGCTGACATGGTTTACCGGAGCGAGTGATGTTGACTGTTCCATTGTACCAACGTCCCTTATCAATGTAACAGTGAGCTGAAAAAATAAACAAAAGCTCTCATAAATACAGAATTGAGCTCAAATAATATTTCAGAAATCCTAGCAGATATTTTGTAAAGCTGAGTATAAAATACAATATCCCTTGCCAGTTTCATACTGTGTTGCCAGAAATCATACTAGTAAAATCAATTATTTTTTTCTTTAGAATATGGACATTCCTTCAATAAGCATTGAAAAACCACAGGTAATACAAGTCATTAGTGGAATGAAAACAAGAACTGTCACTGTAAGATGACAATGCCCCCAAAGTGGTGCTATGACTTTGAGCTGAGACCTGGTCATTCAAGGGTCAAGGTCAAATAAATATAGGTCAATGGGAAGGTCTTGTCCAAAGGGGTATTGTGTCCAAGTATGCAGTAAATCTACTTACTAATAAGGAAGTTATGGCCAATGTTAAAGTTTTTGGATGGACTGACGAATGGATGGATGGACGGACCATTCAAAAACTAAATATGTCTCCCTTTGGGGGCATAAAAACCTTATATATTTCTTGTCAAAATTACACAGTGCATGGAAATCTAACATGTTTCAACTGACATCATTTTTTAGAATATACATGTTTTGTAACCAGTAAGATTCAAACTTAAAATATTATCAAAGTACAAGATTCATGGGAGGTTTTTAAACAAGCAGACCATAAAATTAAAAAAAAGCCTGGCAGAGATAAAATTTGAAAACAATTTTTTTCTTGAAAATGGAGTATAAAGATTAATTAAAGAGAGATGACTAATTTATATGATAGAAAGCTGACAATTTCTTTTCAGTCAGACATGAAAGATTACATACATAAAGACATCAAAAGAAAATGTTCTGTAATAAATCAAAACTTCTTTGCATGATGCACAACCAATGTCTGTACAGAAATTATACCATGTATTAAACAATTTCTCATTTCAGATGAATTGGTAACTCGTAAATTACAAAATTACAATGACATTTTATGGTGATTAAACACATATAAGAAAAAGCCATATAGCTAACACAAATGTACAAGTTTTGACAAATTAATGAGTTTGATATATAACGAAAGTTTAAACCCCTTCAAAATTCCTATCAGTGATGCAGTATTATGTTACCGGAAAGTCAGCGATTTAAGTACTGACTACTTAATATTTTCGGAAAGTCAGCAATTTAAGTACTGACTCTACTTAATATATTTGGAATGTCAGCGATATAAGTACTGACTTTTCTTAATATTTTTAGAAAGTCAGCGATTTAAGTACAGACTTTACTTAATATTTTCGGAAAGTCAGCGATTTAAGTATTGACTTTACTTAATATTTTAGGAAAGTCAGCGATTTAAGTACTGACTTCTTAATATTTTTGCAAAGTCAGCAATTTAAGTACAGACTTTACTTAATATTTTTGGAATGTCAGCGATTTAAGTACTGACCTTACTTAATATTTTCGCAAAGTCAGCGATTTAAGTACTGACTTTACTTACCGTATATACTCAGCCAAAAGTCGACTCAACCATTAGTCGAGAAGGGGCTTTTGAGGTTAAAACTGATGATTTTTACTTAGACCCTTTCATACGTCGAGTTGGATTTTTAAGAATTTATGCAATCGTACAAATTGCGTATCTACAGTAAAGGGAAGCAACTACGTCGATAGAGTGGGGTGCGGTAGTTTCATTATACCGAAGACGTACGGGCAGTATGTTTTAAGACATTTTGGAAGGGATAATTTGAAAGTGACACAGTTGTTTGCTGTCAGTATTATTCGTTTAATTAAAAATTTATTTAACTTGCAGGTCGTTCAAAATGCACAAGAAACAAACACAGAAATGTAATACCGAAGCACATGAATAATTTCAAACAGGAATTATCACACTGAAATTATACGAGTTATTATGAAAAAAATTAATGCCAGTAATCGTTCACACCTTTGATTTCTGAATAAAGCATAATGCTGTTATGTTTACATAGCAATAAGGACCTCTATGATATACGATTATACAACCGGAAAAGCCCTGACACTGGACAGACTTTATCAATAAACAAGGGAAGTCACTCTACAACAACCGCGACATGGTTGTTTGTTTATTACATGTCAATCAGATGTGTGAAAATATCTTTGTCATACTGCCGAGCAGACTAATAAAACAAAACAGCGGTAATCCCTTTTATAAGTTCTTTATTGATTAGAGAAGCCTGCTGAATAATAATGATGTAATTACGCTACGGGGTTACCTCTGTGTAGTGTAAAAAATATGACTGTCATACGCCATGATACGGGCAAGTACGTTTGATAATTTTTTTCATTTTCTTTACCTGACTCGCCCATACGTCGAGCAATGACATTAAGGCCATTTTCTGGGGATTAAAAACTCGACTTTTGGCCGAGTATATACGGTAATATTCAAATTTAATTTCTATTACACTGAAACAGCATATTATTTTTTTTTTTAATCAAAAAGGATTTTTTTTCACTGGTTTTATTTGTTTATCTATAGCTTCTCATCTAGGCAAAGCTGTCAAGATGACGATGATTCGAATAGGAAATACTATTTTGCAGACCTGTCCTTCCTTATATTTTCGTTTGTAAATTTCAGTAAGTATCAAAATATATAATATAAGATGATTTCCACCCTTTTACATTTATATTTCAAATGTTTATATCCATATAGGATTAACTTACGTGTAACTTCACTTTCATCCCTGTCAAAGAGGTTGGCGTCGGTGCATAGTTGTCTGTCATCCTCCACATCCCACTTTGACGGTAATGTTTCATCACATGACGGCAATTTCACATGGATATTGCTCTTCTGAATAACAGGCCACTGGTAGTAACACAACAGGTCCTGTACTGCCGTACAACTTTCCCTGAAATTAGTAAATACTGCATTATTTATAAGTTCAAAAGAAATTAAGTTTACTTTGAAATCCTACCAGTTTCAATGTATGTTAACTGATCTTTGTATATTGTATGCAAAAGAACCTTCCAATTTTGCTTTTTCATGGCAGCTAGATCATGTTCCTAACAAAAAAATATTATTGAAAGATGGCGATAATACCTTTGGTATATTTTTTGCACTTTACTCCTTTTTTTTTTTTCTTCTTTTTTTGGAATTATGCAAAAATTCAATCATTATGCATCTCATACTTATCCTGCCAAGTTTCAGTCAAACTGCTTGAAAAAATATCCTCTTTTCTTAAAACTGAGACAGTCAGATGACAAGACAGAAAAGCTACTGAAAGCTTGTGTTAAGCATAGGATATACCTTTCAAAACTTTATTTTCAGGTGTAAGACAGTGATGTTGCACCTAAAGCATGGATCATTTTATTAGTTTGGAAGCAATGCTGTAGCCATTAATGATAATATGATATATATCTGTTTAACAATGCAATCAACAAATTTATTACTGTGTTAACATAAATCAACTGGTCTGAATATGGTAACAGACATTCAATTTAAATGGTTCTTGGGCAATATCGAAAGAACTGCTAACACACAAACTTTCCTCACTTATGTACAATAGAAAGCAGTCCAGTGTTTGCGCTGTCAGGCATTCACAATACCTTTATGAATGTGTGTGTGTGGTTTCCTTCCTTTCATTTTCTTTCGACTGAATTCTTCTACTCCAAATCCCCATTTATTTCCACACCTTATGTTTTTCCAGACATGAAAATCATTGTTGTGGAATCTAATACTTAGAGTTTGATATCTATTTTCTTGTATTGGCAGGTGTCAAAAGCCCTCCAGATGGTGCTAGTTCATGTAGCTAACTGTTTTCATTACCAGATCTCTATCAGGACAACAGGTGCTTCTTTAATAGCAGAACACTTTACAGATATTCTAGAACACTTTAAAAACATTTGAGGGAAACAGCATAGCAACATAAACACTAAAACTTTTGAAATTTAAAGAAGTGTTTTGATCTTGCAAATGGCATTTTAAGATATTGCTCAAGGTGTTTTGATACCAACAGCCTGTTCTAAAGGCCCCTGCATATCTAGCAGGTTTTAACTTATGTTTATTATGCTACAGATACAAATCAAGGGCTTGAGGACTGCAGCAATACTTCTTGCAGTCATGATATCTAAAGAGCCCGCAGTTTTGTTCTTTTTGATTTGAATACAGTTTTTGAAGTTTCTTGGTTGATTAAGTTATCAAGATCTTAACTTGTGTTTGTTGTTTTTCTATGGATGTATAGTTGAGATGTTCAACAGAGATATTGCAGCAAACATGATGTCAACTTAGTTAAATCAACTCTAATCCAGCTAAATTTCTCAAATGGACTTGTACCAATAATTCATTTCAATTTATAATTTGTGGGGATATTAACTGAAAACTTTTGACTGAGCAGCTTACATGTAATATCCTACAGATGCTGTCTGATCATGGTTGATAATGGTGGTAAAGGCAAGAAAACTGCTGCCAGCAGGGTAGAGGATCATAACATTTTTCAATAATGGTGGTAAAGGGAAGTAAATTGCCATCAGCAGGGTAGAGGATCATGACATTTTTCAATAATGGTGGTAAAGGCAAGAAAACTGCCGCCAGCAGGGTAGAGGATCATAACATTTTTCAATAATGGTGGTAAAGGGAAGTAAATTGCCATCAGCAGGGTAGAGGATCATGACATTTTTCAATAATGGTGGTAAAGGCAAGAAAACTGCCGCCAGCAGGGTAGAGGATCATAACATTTTTCAATAATGGTGGTAAAGGGAAGTAAACTGCCATCAGCAGGGTAGAGGATCATGACATTTTTCAATAACTGTGGTAAAGGCAAGAAAACTGCCGCCAGCAGGGTAGAGGATCATAACATTTTTCAATAATGGTGGTAAAGGCAAGAAAACTGCCGCCAGCAGGGTAGAGGATCATGATATTTTTCAATAATGGTGGTAAAGGCAAGAAAACTGCCACCAGCAGGGTAGAGGATCATAACATTTTTCAATAATGGTAATAAAGGCAAGAAAACTGCCACCAGCAGGGTAGAGGATCATAACATTTTTCAATAATGGTGGTAAAGGCAAGAACAACTGCCGCCAGCAGGGTAGAGGATCATGATATTTTTCAATAATGGTGATAAAGGCAAGAAAACTGCCACCAGCAGGGTGGAGGATCATGAGCAATAATGGGGGTAAAGGCAACAAAAACTGCCATCAGAAGGGTAGAGGATCATGATTAATAATGGGAGTAAAGGCAAGAAAACTGCCATCAACAGGGTACATGATTATGGGCAGTAACAGTAGCAAAGGCAAGAACAAATGCCACAAAGCAGTGTAGAGAGGACCATGATCAATAATGGGGGTTAAGGCAAGACAACTGCCATCAACAGGGTATAAGCTAAGATGTAATAATAAGCTGAGGTTAACCTGTTGTGTGCTCTTATAGTACACAACTCTGAATTATAAAATACTTTTGGACTACTACAAGTGTGTCATATTCATTACAGTCAGCAGCATATAGAAGCTAATTGCTCAGTAAGCCTAATACACTCAGGACCAAAGGAACTAAAGAAAGCTTGAAGACCTGATCAGTGTAAAATTTGTAAAATTAAGAGAATATGCCTGAGCTTTCTAAAAAATATCAAAGACATTGTAGAGAACATTTCAATTATCTTTAAAGTCTTACCCAAAATAAAGTAGGATCAAGAATTATATGAACATTTTTTTAAACTAGAGTAGTTAAACTGTACCTCTGTATGTAATAACAACTTGATTCATCCTGATGAATTAACTCAATAAAACATAAAACAGTATCAGTTTACCATTTCATGAAGACATGTTCACCCACTCTTATTCTAGAATTTTTCCAAGAGGGCAATGCACCCTTCTGAAAGCTCATTAAAAATGTACCCACTGGTAAAGTCCTTTTTATTGAAACAGAAAAATGGAAAATGCATTAACAGACAGTGTGGACCCTGATGGCAATAAAACCACCTGAGAAACATGTGCTAGTCTCATAAACAATTTCTTGGATGATTTCTATTATTTTATTTCATTCATTAAGGCGTCAAAATAACTGATTTATTTTTTCAATCTCCACACCATGGTACCAAAACGGCAGATTATCATTGGCCGATAGTTTCAGACTACCAGGCAGTTTTTGATAGCTAGAATTATCCCTTCACTAACTAGAGACACTCCAGCTATGATCCCGCAGAGATGCTTTGCTTGGATCCAGCAGTCACTGTGCACATGCCTGATAATTTTCACAGTTTGACTTTGGCTCCAGTTTTGACTTATTCTTTCATAAAACCTAAAGGGCATGATCAGCGAGTTATCAAAGCTTGATTCTGACTGCTTTTCTCATAAAACAACAACAACAAAAAAACACACAATTCTTATGCTGTTATGTCCAGATCATTTGTTCCCAACATCGTACGACAGAATAGGTCTTTGTTGTATTTGCATCATAATTCTAAAAGAGCCAGGGGACATTGTCTAGAAATGTAGTAACATATTTCTCATTTTTTACCTCACTAAATCTTTGCTCAGTATGTTAATGATCTCTCTTAATATTTCAACAATTTTTTTAACTATTTCAAGATGTTCACAGTAATTTTCTACCATTATATAAGTCAATTCTAATCCTTGCTTACCCAAGAATAAGCCTGTCATACCGTATCTAAATTAATGTCATTGCAAAATTATTATAATGTGTCTCTGATTTGTTGCGAATGTCTTAATTCGGCTGATTTAAAGGAACGAAATTAATGACTTACACTGCTACTTCAGTGGAGTTTCAGAACCCAATTTAAGCTCAGCTTATCCAATAACACACAAAAAGGCAGTCAAAGATTTCAAACGACAATAAAAACTCTTATCTCTAAGATACAATAAAAGCTAAGGAATAAAGTCAGGATAATTGTTACTGCAGATGAGAAATGCAACCATATTTCACAACGCATGATTCATCCAAACTGAAAGAGTCTGCACTTTCTGAGCTTTCCAGAATCTGTTTGCTTTTGCCTAAGAATTTTATCATGAAGATTTATACAACATTTATTCAGGAAACTGAACTGCTTTAAGCCACAGCTCTTGACATAACTTTAATGATTGGCAATCTAGATGAAAATTGATTATTTCAATGAGCAAACTTGCTAAACTTTGAACTTTCAGGTCTCTAAGAACCGAATGCTTCTCTAATAAACATCTATAAAGAAATTGCTTGTGGGTTTGTTTTTATTTTAAGACAGCAATAATTTCTGTTTACAACCTTCAACTGGGAGTTAGCAGCCTGACAAGCACTCTTTATTTACCTTAACCTGCTAAATATCTAAAATGGACTTGTCCGTCTTTCAATTTTGTCTGTACCATTACCATTAAAATTTTATAACGTATCAGCTGTAAAAATACTGACTGAATAGTGAACAGTGCAGATCATGATCAGACTGAAGATGGATTTAGTTGGTGACTTGTTCTGAAATTATTTGTGATAAAAAAGACAATACATCATACTGCCTGGAAAAAACTGAGTACTGTAAAACTCTCTCTCTTCTGTCTTTAAGGTCGAAGAGGATATGGCATACATGGCTATTATATATCAAACTTTAAATGTTAAATGTTTTTAATTAGGTCCACAGTCAAATGCTCTGTCTTACCTCTTTTTTTCTCTTTTTTTTTCTTTTTTTTTTTGATTACATAACTACTACTGAATACATAATACAAAATCAAAATCATAGCAGCCATAATTTAACTGTACACTGATTCATGACTTTTTTTTCCCATCTAAGATGCATGTAACAGTTTCAAGAGACACAGCTTTTATAATAAATCTGATAATATATAATATTCATTTATCTTTTATTAATCAGTTAAGCCTTATATTACTCCAGAATAAAACATATAAATCTTTTAAGTTTATCATTTTACCAGTAGCAATACTTTTTTTAACACAGAACAGGAAGTGGGTTTTATTGTTTATAGTGATAAGGCTTCAATTTAGATAACCTGTTTCTTATCTCCCTTCTTTTGCTGTTGTTTAGTCTACATGCAAACAGAGCAACAGGATAATGCAATATATGTAGTTATCACATTACCATATCTAAATACACTGCCAGAATTATCTGAGACAAGGGTTCTGGGAATATATTACAACACTGGTGTCAAAAGATACACTAAACATACATTCAAACCACTAAATCTACAGATTGTTGCTTCAACCCCTGACCTACTGTGGAAGGGGTATTAACTAATGGCTTGTCAGATGCCACTTTTCTACTGTGCCCTTTGTAACTCCAACAGTCTTGAGCTTAAATATTGTAACTTACCACAGTATTATCAGTACTGGTAACCCAATTCTTATGGACAATTAGACCTTATAAATACAGGAAACTCACAGTGATCAGTTTTCTGTAAACTTCTCCATTAAATTCAAAATGCTATTATTCAAAATTCAGCCTTTTAGCAAACAGTTCTTACTAATAAAACCATGAACTAAAATCAACACATTACATGTTATGGAACCATCTACGACTCTTGAAACAGATTATAGATTACAAAATAATAGCCAGTAATTTTCTTTCCTCCCTTACCAAAATGACTTTAAGTGACTTATATGTCCCTTATATGCAACTTATACTTGAAGTATAAGTGACCTATAAGTTACTTATAAGAGAAGTATAACTGGCTTATAAGTGAAGTATAACTGGCTCTTAAGTGAAGTATAACTGGCTTATAAGTGACTTATAACTGGCTTATAAGTGATTTAAAACTGGCTTATAAGTGACTTATACATGACTTATAAGTGACTTATACTTCACTTACATCTCATTTGCATTTAAAATACATATTCTTGACTTATAGGTGAATTGACTTAGCGAAGTATAGTGATTCAGACCAAGTTGATGACAGCAATGCATGTTGAATAGGTACCTTTACCATGTAATGCCTATGTTCACATCTGGGACCTTACAAACTAAGAAGAAATGTATGAAATACTGATGAGGTCAAAGGCATCAGTTTTGTTTTTTTGGTTTTTCCATACATCGCAGCAGATAAAGAAAATGTACCTAATGTTGGCTGTTCCCATTCTGTTGGTGGGAGGCAATATTTATAAAGAGGCAGTGAAATAAATATTCTGTCATTTATTCTTTGTAATAACTTCAGGAAATAATACTTGTATGAGACGCTATATTACTAAATGCACTTTTAAACCCACCCTAAGCTCTTTTCATTAACTTTAAGAGAACTGTAGTATATTTTCATTGTGCATTACAATTCTTATAATTCTCGGGAAGAAGGTTCATAGCTCCATGATGTAAAATATTCACATTTTAAAACAGATGCACTTATCTTCTTGTAACAATAATAAGTATAACTGTTTCCTTTTGATGATTACTTCTCTAGAACATACAAAACTAATAAAGTTATGCAATATTTTAGCAAGTGAATCCACAAAAAATTAAGAGCAAACAATTAAGCCTTACAATTACATTCATTTGCTCATGTTTTTCCTTAGAAAAAGAAAAATGAAAATCGAATGTTAAATTTGTTGACCTTCAAGAATTCTTAGAGATCCACTGATTCAAGTCAGAGATGCATTAAATTGTCTGAATCCACAGCTCTGTCGCAGGATGGCCATCTAAAAATCTTGGATCAGTGCAAAACTATTAAAAGTATACACTTAAAAAAAAGCAGATACAACTAAGCATTACAATGACCAGTCAAAATGTATTTCTTTGAAAGACAACTGCTGACAGCTATGTACTTTTCCACGTAAACTTGGTCCTCTTCAAGTCACAGATTTCTTTCACTTTGTAGAGAAGACATATCATACACATATGTCACGATTTTTAAGTAAAACATATATATTTAAATGACCCAGTTTCATTTAATCATTATTACGTATTATTATTTTAACACAAACGTTTAAATATGTATGACTCACTGCCAAGTCGTTCAATTCCTATGCAGCAAAAATTTTCAAGGAGGTCAACATAATTATCAGACTGATTTTACCTCTATTCAAACTGGAGTTTGTATATATAAATATATTGATGAAACGTGATTACCTTGCATGCTTCAAAGATCATACAGGATTTATGTCACTCACATGCATTTTAACAGAATAGACTGTGTAGTTTATCACCTAAGATATGAATATTTATGTATAAAGCCTACATATTCTTCTTTTACCTATCTCAATGGGTTTCTATTATAACCTAAACATAATCCATTTCCAAAGGACACCATTAAGCAAAGCATGAAACCTTCTTTTCATGAACGGAGTGGGAAAATTTTTATTTTAGTATTGTGGTTTGTTTTTAATCAATTGAACAACTTATCAAAGTCACTTTGATCTTATGAATTTAGGGAGTCACTGATCAAATCAGACTGGGGACTTTTTTAAATCTCTATTTCACTTCATCAAATATAATACTATAATGCCCCTTCAGGCCACTGACTTTGAAACTGTTGACCACATTACCTGCGGGTTTTTTTCTTTCTTTTTAAATAATTACTGGGCAGTGTTCTGCGTGGCTCCACATGAGATGATATTCATCAAACAAACCCAATAACCTTTCTAAAATAATTCATACAATAATGATACCAACCAAAACTGACTTAAGTCTTAAACTCAAAACTTGAAGCTTACTTCATAACAAAAACCACACAAGAAACTGAATATGTCTTTTGCTGAATTACCACAAAAGCAAAACAATTCAGTGTAGAAAGTTGGAACATAATTTTTTTTACCTTTGGGTTATTTCTTTAAAAATACATCAATGAAAATATTGGCAGTCCTGTGTAGGTGAGAGTCAGACTTAAGGCCAGATTATAACCCAATGTATGCTAATTTCCCACGCTCTTTGGTCAAACAAACAAATATTATATGGCTAAATTTTTTCACTAATAAGACCTACAATAAACTTAATAAAATCAATCATGGTTTGTTGAAAATATCAAAATTTATATACTCCTGACAAGAAATCAAAGGCAAGTTTAATTCTTCCCATCCAATTCAGCATAAAAACCCCTATTGAACAGCTTGTTTTCATTTAGGGGTCACTATGTGGTACTCACTGGCAACCTGTACCCATAATACAAATTACATTTAAGTGCTTATCAGTGAAGGTGTTGTAATATTTATGTTACTGATAGGCCTATGCATGTGTGATTGATTTCCATCATAAAGACTGATACCTTTGATACAGTCAGCAATAAGAAACATAAAAGTCATAAAACCATAACCTAACCCCTATTAACCTATTCTGAAGACCAGAGTTCCTATGGGACCCCAAAGATAAACCATGAGCTAAGAAAGATTAACAGAGGAAAAGGAAATAAGAATACTAGCATTAACCTAAAACTCTGTCAAAGTCTTGTGACTATAACATACCACAGTAAAAGTTAACAAAGGTCTGACGCATTGTCAATTTCTCAATTTACAGACAGAAATTGCATTTTGAACAAAAATAAAGTCATAAATTTAGTTTATACTGGTTTTATTAACAAGCACTTAATGACTGGTTTCTTAGAAGAATTCCTTAAATATTTTTTTCTACAAAAATAAGAAACAAAAGTTGAAATGGTTCAAGAATCTCCTTTATGAATACACACAAAACTATTAAATAGTTTCCTCATTAGAAGAAACAAGGGTGACTAGCTGGTTGGAAAAGTTCATAGTTCTATACCTATACCGAGTCTTCTTAAACAAACCCGGTCTTCCACATCGGAAATCTTTTTGTTCGGTACCTCTTCAAATCTAAGATACTATTCTTATTTGAAATCACTCTAGTTTTCAAGGTCTAGTGATCTTCCACATAAATATACGTGAAATACTAGGGCAAAATATATTACGACGTTTGAACAATAAGGAACAGATAGATAATATTGAATTAACCTCAATACATTATAGGCTGCTAATTGTTTTTGCAACAGAACATGTATATTAATTACATACTTAATTATCATTAAGTGGGTATCCGATTTCTAAATATGACAACAGTATTGTATCAAATTGTACGACCATGACAAACAAATTTTTATTTCCCACAGCACCTTAAAATCTTTTTCAATTTCTTATTTGAGACAATATATAATCACAGTGGTTTTTCAAGTAATGGGTCTTATCTTACATTATCAACATTTCTACATCCTCCAAAATATTACTTGGTCAAACAATTTTTCATTTAAAGTAAACCACTGCTGCTTAATGCTAGTTAAAGTTTCTATTTCACTGCTAAGTTCTGTGACCTACCTGCATAATGGAACTGGTTTAGGATTGAGGTAGTTTTCACAGGGTGGAAATGCATAGTTGCAGATCAGTTTTTCACCATTGCCATTGCAACGTTCACGAATCGTCTCTGTTGTCTCGACATTTAGCATCTGGTCAAGAAGATCGGCAGCCATTTTTTCTTGGTCCTCGAATGGATTTGGTTGAGAAAGGTTCAGGAAAACGTTACTGGTCCCTAGCACTGAGGCACATCTTGTACCGTTGTATGGAACACATATACCCAGTGTCCTGAAAATATGACCAAAGTGTATGAAATATTACAAATGACAAATATTCCATTTCCCGCATGAGCAATTTCTTTTTCAATAAAATCATTGCTTCTACTGCTAAAACTCATGACTGCTTCTCCTACCACTACTGCTGACACTACTTCTTCTTCTAGAACTACTGATTACTTTCTTACTTTTTAACCTTTTGCTTATATATGTGATGTCACAAACCTATTCAAGTACTGCAAGTCATACAAGTGGTCATCATTGAAATAACCTGAACATTCAAGAACACAAAGAATGTTCTCAAAACATCATTTACAATCATCCCTACCATTTCATGTTTTACAGCAACATTATGTAAGGTACACTTCTGAAAATATAATCAAGTGTCATTAGTGTTCATCAAGGAAACAAACAAAAAAGCAAAATACAGAAGGTAATAAAGAGAGGGAAAAAATGGAACAACTTTAAATCCAGATGTCACAAAAAAAATGTAGTTTTGTATCAGAAATGGTGTTAGTGGTTACAAGATGATACAACAGACATTTGTGAGACCCTTTCACATTTGACAGTCTGAAGTCTTAACAACAATTTCTAGACTAACCAAAATGAACATAAATTTGACTAAATATCTGTCTCCACCAATCAAAATGCATGAACTTCATTAGTTTTGAAATCTACAAGATGCTGGTGGAGGAACCATGACTATCTTACATGGACTACAACTTCTACAAATGGTGTTCATTAGTGAAAAAATCAGGAGTATTTCCTGTCTACCAAAAGATAAGGGTCTGGTTCTCTCTTTTTCCTGATCATTATCAGTCTGACATGGTTATACAGGTGACACAGTCTGATGCTATCATTAGAAAAAACAAGGACTGGAAACACCATAAAAACATAAAGACCACAATCCCAGAACAAATTTCTTCATGTATATCTTGTGTATTTTTCCAGCAAATTGCAAAATACATTACTACATCCAACAGAATGTATGGAAAACAAATTCATCTAACTGCTAATACAAATTGCATGTATGACTCAAATCATTGGGAATCAAGACTCAAAAAGTTAATGAAATATACAGAGGAACACACTTACTACATCTCTGGACAAGACGACTTTTACATGTTGTATCATTTTTTTCTGGGAAAACCCTTACCTACACTTACCAAAAAAAATTGCTATAACATGTTTATTTTAATTGTAAAAAAAATCTTGAACATTCTGCATCAACAGAAATGCAGGATTCTGCAAGCTGTGTTTGTCATTCAAACAACAGAATCACAATTTAGCCTACAAGAAATCATCACAATGGCAGTCCTACTGTTAAGTGTACTGTGAAGTGACTATTCCAAAAGGAGCACTTCATTTTAACAAGGAGACTTAATTACATTACAACTTCAGTTTCAATCAGTATTTGTTTTCAATGGGACTCTTCTTTCCAACTGCATCTAAAGGAGATTATTTTAGTTTAGGGAACTGACAAAGAGAAGAATATTCAATTAAAGACCTTCCTCTTTGTTTCCCCAATTTTCTCTATAAGGCAAGCCCTGTGGGTTTTCTTTTTTTCATTTTTCCCCCTGAAATAAATTCAGCTTTGCTCTCAAGCTGTTGTCACTGATTCATACAACACAGAATTAAGTAATTTATTGATTTTATAATCGATTACTCTTCACTGACAACAAAAAACCCTTATAATTAAAGAAACTTCTGAGGGATTTTGTTGTTGTTGTTGTTGTTGAAAAATCTTTGTCCTCTGAAGCTCAGTATCTTTCCCCCTGAAGCACTGAACACTGTAGCTAAAACACATGATAGCTTCAAGTTAGTTTAACACTTTATATGTTAACAGTTTCAGACAAATGGTTATGCTCTACAGACATAGCATTGCTATGTCTTGACTTGTGTGTATAATGTTGTAAACATGGAAGTAAATAAAGACAGATCCAATATTTAACCCACAAGCCATATGGCATCAGTAACATTGGGTTCTGTTGAAAAAATGTGTCATACCTTCTCTCTAATGTTATGAACAGGCAGTAAACACAATGTAACCTTATAATAATTGAAACTCTTAAAAGAAAGAAGTATTAGCACAATATTTTTTACCAAAAAGATTTAAAGGGCCATACGCTACAATTAAACAGATTACTGAATTATCTATAATTTTACTGGCTCATTCACTAGAAAATGAAAAAAATCAATAATTAAAAGGAGGACATATGTTCATTTTTTTTCTTTGAGCATTTAGACATTACAGAGTGTTCATTTGGAATAAATGGCTACTATCCATCCCAAAACAGTAGGCCAACTCTCTATATAATACAGACATATATAATTAAAGACTACAAACAGAAATGCATTAAGTTTATCTGTTGCACTTACAATTTTTGACAGATACTTTGACATTGGGAAATAATTTATTATATATTCAATATCATTCACATTTACATGACTTTAAATAAAACGGCGTACTCTGGATTTTCAGGTGGTCATTTTTAAGATTTGCAAGGTGTACAATCATTGGAATTTTATGCTGCTAAATGTCTCGATCTTACAGTAGATGGCAGTTAAAAGGAAGAGTTGATGAAAAGATACAGAAAGAAATAAAATTAAAATAATTACAAGCTTTTGTTATTTGTATCTATTTAAAGCAAATACTGACCTTGCAACCAACATTGTGTAAGCTTTAAATACTTTTTCTGTGTATTTGATATAAAAAATAAAAAAGAATTCAACAAGTAGTCAAGTTAATTGCTCTGCCTCAATCGGCCTATTACATTTTTTTTGTACCAAATATTTTTATATCTAATCGTGTGTTTTTAAGTACAAATGCAAAAACATTTTCTTGTAATTTTTGGAAATGAAACTATGAATTGCAACCATTTATTCTTACATAATCATAAACCACTAAGCACCATAATATTCATTTACAATGTCTGAGATCAAAGAATAATGAATTTTGTAATTCCATCATGTGCATACTATACTTGAAACATACCCCCAAATATCCAACAGTATTAGTATTTTATAACCTTCTTTATTTGGTGTCTTTGCACCAAGAATACAACTATTATTTGTAATGTGAAAATAAAATTAATGAGATAATTATGAATTAATGAGTTTATGAAAGTTTATTCACTCCCATTTGCAGTTTTACCTTTACCTACGGCGTAATTGACAATAACATTTTTTTTTCATCAGGAACACAGGAAATAGGTACTAATTTCTAGGAACACAGGAAATAGGTACTAACTTCTAGATAGACCAAGATGTGTTATATAGTTATTTTCTAAGAACAGACAAAACCAGACAGACTACAGTAAATGAAAGGTAGCTAATTTTTCACTCAGCGCTGAATGTCAAACAAACATTGACTTGTTTTCTAGTTCAATTTGCTTCACTCAATATTAAGTATACAGATAAGCATGGACTTGATTTACTGATAAGCCCAGCCATACAGTGAAAGCACCTTTTATCTTTTTGCAAAAAAATGTCTAAGCATATCTGCTATCTGAGAGGCAATTCTGCAGTGATGTTATGATCATTATCGTAATTCTTTTTCTCAGATTTCCTTTTCCTTCAGCAACGGCAATTTTATTCACATGAAAGACTTAAATTCAAAGATGTTTTTCTCATCTCAGTCTTTCTTTTATTTTAAACACATTTTTCAGCAAAATGGTGCAAATTCGTGTCAGGGAAGTGTGGGGAAGGGGTGGGGAGAATTTAAACTTCTTAAAACAGGGCATTATGTTTAAAACCAAAATTTAATTAAATCCCTCTTCACCTGAAACAATTAATTAAACAATTAAGTCATGAGAGACACAATATGTAAGTATTTAAAGCCAAACATTTCCCATACTAAACATGTTTTTTTACCTTTAATATTTAAATTATCTTGAAAATTCCTGAAAAAGGTGTGTGCTATTTTTTTCTATCCATAGTTTAAATCCCTGCGCCAATTCTAATCTAACTCTTAAAATTATCTGTATTTTCTCATCAGAAAGTTTTGAACCAGGATACCTCTTTAATACAAGAATTTCTCATAATCTGAATTTAGAAAAATGTTTAAGATAGGTTCCAAAGAAAATATATGTTACATTGCCTTAATACTAGACTAAACAGAAGTATTTAATTCCACAAATCTAAATAATCAGAAAGCAGAAAATATCAGGGAAAAATCAATGGTATAATCTTATTGCCTAAATGATATGAAAGAATTTGATAATTGCTTTGATTCCTTGCCAATGTAAGTTGCAGATTGTGTTCTGCAAAACTGAGGAAGGAAAAAGTGATTTTCAATTTAATACAAATTCATATATTTAACTGGAATTCAAGATGAAGCCTGTGGTCTATTAAAAACTCTTTTCAACTCACTTTTCATTGCATACCTATGTAACACGACTTTTTTCCTTCCATGATCATGGGGAAGATCTGTCGTCCAGAAGTAAGCACTGGACTTGTACTCCAGTGGACGCTAGTTTGATCCCCAGCTCTTCCAATAACACAACTGCCTTTCTGATTAAACATTAATCCCATGTATTGGTGCTATACACTGTGCATGTAAAAGAACCAAGAATGTCTCTTAAAATGGATGCTTTCTGTATCTTGCACCATCCCCAACAAACCTTCACTCATATAAATAGACAGCTCCATCATGATCATCCCATATGAGATGCGAAAAGGTAATTTTAGTCGGAAAAACTTGCTTTTCCTACAAGCTAAAACAGATACCAACCAGCAAAGAACCTTCTGTTTCTGCTGAAACTTCCCTCTAGCTGTGAAAAAGCAACTTAAGGGCAATGACAATTGATGTTAAAAAGTTAAAAAGATATTACAAGGACCTTGCTGTCGATATGAATCTTTCCCCTTCACATGGCTCACCAGTCACTTTATATTTGACTTATTCTCTTTGTGCACTAATACTATTTACTTAACATTGACAAATAAAAGAGATAGTTAATCAGTTTCCTGACCACATCACTAATAGGCTAGGCTTGGTGCTGATAAGCCATGTAGTTGACAGTGATTGGTCAGGATTGGCCATTATGATAAACCAAGGCAGCCCATGAATATTATAATCTTGCATATAATTGGCAGTTTTCACTGAAAACTACCTTGGCTCATTAATCAACGTAAATTGATTACAAGGTTTCAGGTCAAACAATGGTTAAAACAAAGGAAATGGTATTCAGATCTTTGAACCATTTAATAGACTGGCCAAATCTTCAAAGGAAGAAAAAGTGTGTGAAAAAGAAGATAAAAAAATCATTATTATGCTCCCCATCAGAGAGTTGGTTGGTCAATAGATACTTTCTTATCAATAACCAATTAAAATGTCGCCAATGCGACACAACATTGCAAAAATGTGATAAGATGCTTGACAATGTGAAGCGACACACGACAATGTCAAACGAAATATTGTGTTTTCGTTGCATACTGTCACGCTATAAAAGTGCGAAATATCGCAGTGTTGCTTCACATTGTCTTGCGCCATATCGCATTGTTGCAGTGTCACGTCGCATTGTCATCCGTCACGTTTTTCATTTGTATGTCTCGACGCATGACAATGCGATAAGATGCTCGACAATGCAAAGTGACGTGCGACAACACGACGTAACATTTTCACAATGTCGTATTGTATTGTCGCGCGTCGTGTGTGATCCTCTACCGCGACACATGAAAATGCCAAATGACACAAGACAATGCGACGCGACACTCGAGAACGCGAAGTGACACTAGACAATGCGAAATGTCGCATCGCATTTTCGCAATGTCGCGTCGCGTTGTAGAGCATCTACCTCTAAGCGTGACGGCAACATTTTAATTGGCCTCAACAGGATTCTGTAATATCTAGAGAACAGCCTTCAGCCAGAGTTTATCAAACTTGAACAGCAGGTTGGTCATGCTCAGTAGAATAATTTTGGATCAATAACTAGAGAATGCTTACCCAATGCCTACTCAAATTTAACAGGCAGGATTGTCATGACCAGAACACTTCCCTATTGTTAATTTAGTCAAAAGTTAGGGACACTGTGACCTTCTGAGTCACAGCCTGTCCTTCATATATACATCACATGGTCATTACTGGTGAACTACCAACAACAACAAGGTACATCTAGTAGGCATATATTTTGTTAAAAACATGTTTTGTTGAATTTTATAATATACTACTTTATTTTGGTTAGTCAGGCAAGAATCTGGAAAAAAGGTACAACAACTGTAATGGTTAACACCAACACCTACAGTTTTTACATCTGATGGCTACAGACCATGTATTTAGGCAAATTAATCACAAGCAGTTAAACTTTTCAGAATAGGCTTGAAAATATGTCAAGAAATTCCAGTTATCTGCCTTGACCAGCAGTTAATAAATCAGTGAACCAATTTATCATCTGGACTATAAACAACTTATCTCCATGGCCTTCAAGTACTGACCACATAGACCAATTTGATTTACAGCTCCAAACTCTAATGGGTGGTTTAGGACAGGTGCTAAAATGATTATATTCATTTTTTTATGATGCACCCTTTTCAAACCTCCTTACAAATATTATTTAAGACAGAGGTCACTAAGAGCAAGCTCTCTATAAACATTATATTATATTTTACAAGCAATAAAATACAATTTCACCTTTAACAGCTAGCTAGTGGACTCTGATATTCAAATACAGCATAATAACATGTGTCTTTAACACTCAGATTTTGAAGCTACCTGTCATAGAGCCTTAACACATTAAATAATAGGGATGGCAACGAATACCAAAATCAATACTCGAGTACTCGGTCATTTTTCCGATCGAGTACTCGGTTACTCGGATGATTTCCAATGATCTTCAAAGTTTTATCACAATATATAACACCGTCTACATGCTACTTTCGTTTTTTATTTAAATTCATAGTTGTGTAACTATAAATAGGACTGCAGTTAGAATAACCATCAAACAAATTAAATCAACATCATATTTTATAACGTTTTAATTAATGCAATATCAAGTTTAAAACATGTATAACAGTTCATATATCTTTTTTCTTCTTGAAATTATATAGACTGGTCTGTTTTCAGAAGGATGCTTGAAGCATAAATGATTTAACATGTTTGTAGTTCCACCAGTATACGTTATTTCACAGCTACATAATGTACATTTAATAGTCTTGCTATCAGCACAGCGTTCGAAATATTTCCAAGCATTAGATTTTGCAGGCGGCACTTTGACTCTTGAAATTTTAATATCTTATTCTTAACAAAAACTTTATCAATATATAAAAAGTTAATGATATTTCTGGATTTATAAGCGTAAAGAAGAAAAGGTAGTTACTCTCCTTTATTGAGTAAAGAAAAAACAAACGCTTAATCGTGTCTAATTACTACCTTCAATCTAACATTCATAATAGCAATCCGGCCATTTGCTGTTTTCAAAACATATACCTTAAAACAAGTTTCGGCTACAAACTCTTACACAATTAAAGGTAATTAAATATTATAAGAGGCCTAATGACGTAAGCGACACAGGTGTTCAATCCCATGCGCGTGTCAAACTGTCGATCGCCTCGTTAAATTAACGATATCATTTTCGCACCTCTTCAAGGATGTTTTGATTGCATTTAAGAGGTATTTATGAAGATACATGTACATCTCCAAATTTCTGAACTGATTGGATACACCAACCTTTCTCAATCGCAAAAAAATAGAAATTATATATTTTTGCCGAGTAATCGAATATCAATTTTGTTAACCGATATTTGGACGTTCGATCGAGTACTCGGTTAACCGGTTACTCGTTGCCATCCCTATTAAATAATATTTATTTATGTAAACCATGGTCAAAATGACATTCACCACTGTCAAAAAACAATTATTAAAAAGAAATAGTAAAATTTAAACTCTGCTTAAAGTAAGCAAAATAAATTCTTTCACTGCCACTCAATTTCAAGACACAAACTATCAATAATATTCTGTGATATCATAAGTGACTATCCTGATGATGTCATAGATCTGTCAAACAGCTGCCTCATTTTGAAAGGACTTAAATTTACTCTGGATCTGCACTGAGGTAAAGTGTAACCGCCACATCATTTATAACAAGAAATTGGTAGAACCGATGGATGCTCCCTGAATAAATGCCAATTCCAAAAGGGCTATTGTTTAATATGTATTTTTTTTAAAGTATGAAAAATAACAAAGGGCAATAACTTCTAAATTATGCAAAATAGAGATACGGTTCTTGCGCGCTGCACTTCTCCTCATAGAGATCTATCTACCAATAAAGTTTCATGTTAATTTCTCTTATACTTTGTGAGATATGTGCTGGACAAAAAATAAGTATGAGAAATTTCAAAAGGCAATAACTCAAAAATTAATAAAGCAAGAGTTATGGTTCTTGTGCAATGCACTGCTCATCAATGAGATATATCTTCTTATAAAGTTTCAAGTTGATAACTCTCATACTTTGTGAGATATGCCCCAGACAAAAAATAAGTATGAGAAATTTCAAATGGCAATAACTCAAAAATTAATAAAGCAAGAGTTATGGTTCTTGTGCACTGCACTGCTCCTTAATGAGATCTAACTACGTATGAAGTTTGGTCTTGATATCTCTCATAGTTTTTGTGTTATGCTCCTGACAAAATTATGATGGACGGATGGATGAACAGACGAACGAACTGATGGTGATTTGTTACCTTACTGAAAACCATGAATAATCCATAGGTCATAGCACCATGGATCAGTTTTAGGTTAAACATGACTGGCAGTGGCTCATTTGACAAGGGACACATCAGTGGCTGCTGGACAAACAGTTAATTCAGACAATAGTGGTGCAAACAAACATTTCAAATGTTCCTCAACATCATAACTTGATGAAGCTGAAATGAGCAAAGCCAAGATCTAATGAAACTTTCTCAAACATTTTCCAAGACACTATGGTGAAGTAATCTTTGAAATAATCTTTGACAGACTGAGCCAGTGGTTTGAATGAACCCGCTTTTTTCTTGCAATCTGAGATTTGGAGTAGTAAAATGTGAATTTTGACAGGCAGTGGTTTCAGTAAACCCACATTTCCTTGCCGACAAACTTCCTACAAAATAAGGAATTCAATGATCAATTTGAAGTTTTAATTGACAGTACTAGCATGCAATTATCTTTCTCTGAATCAATGAGGTGCAGTTCTGGAGATTTTAATTTAACTGTCTCAATTCAAGGTTAACCAATTACATTTTGCCATCTGGGTACTTTTTGCTACTGAGTTTTGATTAAACACAATATTTCAGACAAAAGAATGTTACACAACAGAAGCAGTCTGTCCAAACAATAGAAACGGTCTAGAAGGTTTAATTAGCCATGTTTGAACTCAGTACATTACTCATATATTCTGATGCTGTCTTATTGGTAATTATAAACATGTAGATGACTAAAGTGGACTATTAATTTATACTATATTAATTTATACTGAGACTTCCTGAAATCATGAGCATTCTCAAATTCTACGAAAAAGTAAATCATTTTAGTGGCAAAACAAAATGTAAACTGGTAATCACAAGTCAACTGAAGAAAAAAATCAAATTTACTAAGTACTGAAGCCATTTAGGTTCCTTTGAAATCTAATATTAATCCCTAAATTTCTTAACTCATATACTTTTTTGATTTGCTGTGCAAGTAATAAATATCAACCAAAGCATATGTCCCTTCATTCCAGGCAAGTTTATTCCTCTTATTCCTGCCCTCGGCTTCTGTGGGGAATAGCAACCTTTTTTTTTTCTTTTTTATTGAGACCAATTATTTTTTTTATTTCAATCTTTACATTTGCATCTCTTTGCACTGCTTAGTTTTTTTTTATAATTATGAATGTAAGGGTGGAAAAACACTTACAGGAGTGAAATATTTCTTTGAACTGGTAACTGTGGCCAAAGAGGAGAGTTGTAAAAAAAAAATGTTTTGCCACAAACACCTGCAATTTTTCTCTGTAATTTTACATGAATCAAACATTTTCATGCTTCTGTTGAAGGTAATTGACCCTCAACATTTCAGGGGTAAAACTCTGGCAAGCTCTCATTTGAAACCTGTCATGGGAAAGACTTCTACTGACACCTTATCAACCAAGATTCTCTTTCATTCCAACATGTAATTAATATGTTTATGGCTATAGTTAAATGTTCAGTCAATTCAAATTATATATCAACTCAGAAAAGCCAGGCTACTGTTTCAGGAACATAATGGTATATATATATATATATATATATATATATATATATATATATATATATATATATATATATATATCTATATCTATCTATCTATCTATCTATCTATCTATCTATCTATATAACATGACATGATTTATTAGTGGCTTTTAAGTACAATGAAGTTCTTGCCTTGGTCATGAGAAATATGGAAAAATTCTTTGGAGTAAGGTCCTGATGAAAGTCAGATTAGGAACTAAAGATTGCAATGAATGTTGAATAAGATGAACGAGCAGTTTTTTTTTAAAAGAAAAAAATATTCATGCAAAAGCACACTAGGACTACAATATATGTATAGGTACACAATTTTGCTCTAAAACATCAACAGTAAAACAATATTTAAACTAAAAGTCATCATTTCAAATCCAAAAGTACACAACAAAAGCTTTTATTAGATTTAAAGACTTGTTCTTAAGGTTTTATTTCTTAAACCTTCTTAGATTATATCACCAAAGGTGAAATACATCACTTTTTCAAACAGTCACTTTGAAAAGGCCTAAATAATTTATATAGGGTGATAAAAATTCTGATACAATCTACTGCTTCTCCAGTAAGTAAAAGTGCTTGAAATCAAATGATATTTAGTACTTTATGACCTAAGTTTGTTAGTAAATGTTAAAAATATTACTGAGCATGAATGTACCCTCATGATTATTTCGTTTTACAAAAATTGTAAAAATGTCGTGATTTCATATGGGTAAAAAATCCAATACTAAGTAATCCATTTCATAAAAACATTATGTACCTAGCTATAAAAAGATAGTTAAAATGTCTGACACAGGAGGGGGTCCACTTTAATGAGAAGAATTTTGACAAGTTTGAAATCTGCTTAGACTACTAGGTCCTATGTTTCCACTTTAATACACAGGTCTGATGGATTTACTGTTTCTGTGCAGATATGTGATACTGTCAAACAAGAGGGCCATGATGGCCCTGGATCACTCACCTGAGTACTTTGGCTGTAGGTTTGCTGTTAAATTAAGCAGTATTTCATTTTTTAATTGAAAATATGCAAGTGCCTACAAACCAAATATGTAAAATATCAGTCAATAAATAAAGGCTCTATGACAGAAAGTAGAAATATCTATTATAAGCTATGGTGACCTTGACCTTGACCCAGTGACCTCAAACCCTACCCATGGGTAGAGGTCCATGCAAGGAACCTCTATACTGAATATCAAAGATATTGGTCTATAAATGAAGGCTCTATGAGGTACAGTAGATAAATCTACTTTTAGCCTCCGTGACCTTTAACCTAATCCAATAATTTGAAAACGCTTGATAAAGCTTGCTTCATGCCAAATTTTAAAATTCTAGGTCTTGTGGTTTCAGACAAGAAGATTTTTAAAGATTTTCTTCTATACTGTTATTTAAAACTTGTGACCCCTCAGGCGGGGCCAATAGTGACCCCAGGGACATTTTTCTACCAAACTTGGTAGAGGTCCACTAGACAAAGCTACACACTAAATATCTAAGCTCTATAACTTACGGTTTCTGACAAGAAGATTTTTTAAGATGTTCTTATATAACTCTATGTAAAACTTGTGGCCCCTGGGGCGGGGCCATTTTTGACTCAGAGGCCAGGATTTGAATAAACTTGGTAGAGGTCCACTAGACAATGCTACACACCAAATATCTAAGCTCTATAACTTACGGTTTCTGATAAGAAGATTTTTTAAAGATTTTCCTATATAACCCTATGTAAAACAAGTGACCCCGGGGCGGGGCCATTTTTGACCCAGAGGCCAGGATTTGAACAAACTTGGCAGAGGTCCACTAGACAATGCTACATACCAAATATCTTAACTGTAGGCCTTCTTGTTTCTGACAAGAAGATTTTTTAGTTTTTCCTATATAACTCTATGTAAAACAAGTGACCCCCGGGGCGGGGCCATTTTTGACCCAGAGGACAGGATTTGAACAAACTTGGTAGAGGTCCACTAGACAATGCTACACACCAAATATCTAAGCTCTATAACTTACGGTTTCTGACAAGAAGATTTTTTAAGATTTTCCTATATAACTCTATGTAAAACAAGTGGCCCCTGGGGCGGGGTCATTTTTGACCCAGAGGACAGGATTTGAACAAACTTGGTAGAGGTCCACTAGACAATGCTACACACCAAATATCTAAGCTCTATAACTTACGGTTTCTGACAAGAAGATTTTTTAAGATTTTCCTATATAACTCTATGTAAAACTAGTGGCCACTGGGGGCGGGGCCATTTTTGACCCAGAGGACAGGATTTGAACAAACTTGGTAGAGGTCCACTAGACAATGCTACACACCAAATATCTAAGCTCTATAACTTACGGTTTCTGACAAGAAGATTTTTTAAGATTTTCCCATATAACTCTATGTAAAACTAGTGGCCCCTGGGGCGGGGTCATTTTTGACCCAGAGGCCAGGATTTGAACAAACTTGGTAGAGGTCCACTAGACAATGCTACACACCAAATATCTAAGCTCTATAACTTACGGTTTCTGACAAGAAGATTTTTTAAGATTTTCCTATATAACTCTATGTAAAACAAGTGACCCCCGGGGCGGGGCCATTTTTGACCCAGAGGCCAGGATTTGAACAATCTTGGTAGAGGTCCACTAGACAATGCTACATACCAAATATCTTAACTCTAGGCCTTGCGGTTTCTGACAAGAAGATTTTCAAGTTTTCCCTATATAACTCTATGTAAAATCAACTGACCCCTGGGGTGGGGTCAGTTTTGTCCCCAGGGACATAATTTGAACAAACTTGGTAGAGGTCCACTAGATGATGCTTCATACCAAATATCAAAGCTCTAGGCCTTGTGGTTTCGGAGAAGAAGATTTTTAAAGATCCAACTTATAAAATCTTTTTTTAGCTCCAGTGAACCAGAAATGCAATGGACCAGAACCATTTGAACAATCTTGGTAGAGCTTCATGCAAGGAACATCCCAGGCAAGTTTCATTAAATTTGCCCCATTGGTTTCAGAGGAGATGTCGTTTGAATGAAAAGTTGACGACGGACGGACGGACTGACGGACGGACGACGGACAAAGACCGATCAGAAAAGCTCACCCTGAGCACTTTGTGCTCAGGTGAGCTAAAAAAACAACTTCCTAAAAGTGTGATAATACAAAACAAACAAAAAATCAGATATAGATTTTACATTTCTAAAATATGCAAAAAGCATGCAATGCAAATTCCATAACTCAATAAAATGTCTGAAAAAAATTATCAAGAAAGTTTTTTCTACCTTTTAAAACTGCAAAATAGATCATGAAGCCCTTTCAGTCATGCTAAAGAAAAATCATACCTTTTTAATACAAAAAAAACAACAATGAAAACACTATTTAAATGATAAGCACTTGTAAAAACCAGTGCATATATAAAGTCGTGTCTAAAATATCACTGGGGGGCAAAAATATGAAATGCCAAAATTATTTAACAGAAATTCGAAAGATGCACTCACTCTAATCTTTTGATTTTCAAACTTGGCATATGCAGTCATTTCAAATCTTGTTCTGTGTTTTATCTGGAAGTTTTATGTTTCACTGATTATGAGGCATACAATTTCCACACAGGGATATGGAGCAGAGGATGGGGCTGGGAACTATAGGAAAGTCATGGTTTTCAGAAAGTATTCTCAGACAAGGGTGCCATTGTCACAAAATACTCCTGTCACAAAAGCTTTGCAGAAGATATGGGCAATGAATAAAAAAAGAGGTGTTACTAGGGAAGCAAGGTTGACTATTTCTGGTGTTGGATAGTGAAACAAACATCTGAAATGAACTTCTGACCTCTAAGTGTGACATTAACTTTTGACCTAGAAACCTGGTTCATGCGCGCAACACTATGTTTCATGATGGTAAACTTCTGTATCAAGTAATACTAAAATCCCTCAATGCATGTAGAAGATATGTTCCCCGACAAAATCTGGACATTTCATTATCTCTAGTAAACTTGACCTTACATTTATGGCCAGGATTGGCTTATGTGTGTAACCCTCAGCCTCATGATGGTGAACATTTATGTTAGAATCCCCCAATTCATGATAACTAAATGGTCCATACACACATTCTAATATTTTTACCTGAGCTTTGACCTCAATGTGTGACACTTACCTTGGCTACCTTGGACCTGAATTTTGTGTGTGACACTCAGCCTTACAATGGTCAACATTTGTGACAAGTTATATTAAAATCTCTCACTACATGTAGAAGCTTTGCTCCGGACAAGCATTTTCCACTGACCTCAAGGTGTGACCTTGACCTTTGACCTAGAGACCTGGTTTATGCGTGCAACAATACATATCATGATGGTGAACTTTTGTATAAAGTAATACTAAAATACCTCCATGCATGTAGAAGATATGCTCCGGACAAAATCTGGACATTTCATCATCTCTAGTGATCTTGACCTTGCATAATGGACCAGGATTATGCGTGTAATGCTCAGTCTCGTGATGGCAAACATTTGTGATAGAAACCCTCAATTCATGATGACTAAATGGTACATACTCATTTATTTCATATTTTTATCTGACCTGACCTCTGTGTGTGACCTTAACCTTGGGTACAGGGACCTAAATTTTGCACACGACACTCTGCCTCACAATATTGAACATTTATGCCGAGTTATATTAAAATCCCTTAATGCAGGTAGAAAGTTTGCTCCTGACAAGAGTTTTTCTCTGACTTCTAAGTGTGACCTTGACCTTTGACTTAGAGACCTGTTTCATGTGCGCGACACTACCCACCATGATGGTGAAGATTGGTACCAAGTATCAATAAAATCCATCCATGAACGTTGAAGATATGCTCTGGATAAAACTGGATGCCGAGCGCCCGCCCGTCATGCGTGTTCCCATATGTCCCGTTTTTCAAAAGGAAAAATGAATGTGACATCTGATATAGCAGGATCGAGATGATGTAGAAAAAAACAAAAACTCAGTAATGCTGTAACTGACGATTTTCAGTCTTAATTAAATAATAAGAAACAAATATAATCTACCCCCAAAACTGCATAGACGGAAGAAGTATCCACTTTCTATTGTTATTACTAAATTTATTCCCTGTTCCACTGTTATATTAAAGAATATACTATTATATTAGATACTTATTATATAAGATACAACATTAAATCTGAAGAGACTTGTGAGATTTAAGTAGATGCTATCTTTTTGGTATCCATCAAAATCTTTCCTAAAACTGTTCATACAATTGGTATGTTACAATATGATTATACATTGTTATGGAACATTTCATATTTTTAAGAAATTGTAATTATCAGGAACACTGCTAATGACCCACTTTGAGGCAAAATACTAACTTACATAATGAACAGTTCACTTTATATCAAAGTCTGAAAGCACAAAATTTTGCAAATTTGGTAAATATATAACATGCCAAATTTAAGTGACTGCATGGATGTTAAAAAATACAACAATTCTCTTTGCATGTTATATTGAAATTCCCATCATAATATCATATAAATGCTAAGGATTAACTATATTTCATCACACACATTAAATACCTATAAATAAAACTCAGAATAAGCTGTATAAAATGTTTGGCATCTTTCAATTTCGTAGAGCATCTCAAGGCATTTCACATGAAAGTTTTCTGTCAATGAAACCCCAAGTCAGTGCACGTTATACACCAGCACCATTTGATGAAAACCATTTAGATCATGCAAGATATTATGTATCATATCGTCTAGGACTGCATAAAATTCTGTAGTGATTATATTAACGTTGAGAATGTGCATAAGTAGAGAATTCTCATGAAGACAAGAATTTCTATTTCAGATATTCTGCCAGATTTTGAAAGAGATGACTTTACTTCTGTCACGCTTGTCATGGGCCTTGGATATTTTTGTAATTAATGTCTGTATATACAGTTAAGCATTTCCAGATTGATATTTGTAATGTGAAAAAAAGACTAAATTTCTGTAACAGGATTCTAAGTCCATGCAATGCAAAATGGAATAATCTAAATTTTCTTTCATGCCCGACAGGCTTCCACAAAGCCCATACAAAGTCAGATAAAAGCTGTCGGCAATACATAAGATGAGTCTGATACCCTGCTTTTCCATCACTAACATTACTGTCTTTTGGATCATCAGAGATGTTATACTGTCAGGTCCCTTGTACTGGAGAGCATGTGAAAGGTTTTTTTTCAGCAGGAGTGTTTCTGGAATAGGATGCTATTAAAATCATGCAGTATCCCTTACAATCTAAATTTAACTGAAAACTGGTATAAAATAAATAGTTCTTGCAGACAAAACTTTATTTATTCAAAACTAAACAGAGGACTAATTTACAGACTCTGAGACTTCATGAAATATTCAGAATATAGTCACATGTCAAATCAATAGAGCTACTGTGTGTTAAGGGTCTTTTTCATTTATCAAGAGCAAGACAAATTACCAAACAGAGTTGAAGCACCTGTTTTCTGGGAGTTGTAAATTACTCTTTATCTGATTAAGTGACCACCAGGCTATCAGAGCCCCCTTAAAGGAAATTTTACCTCTATAAATCACAATTATTTATGAACATGTAAACTCCACAGGAGGTGGTTTACATTCCTGTCATCTTTTCCTACAACTGCAGCATTTTTTCTTTCTTTCTTTCTTACAACTTAATCACCATTATAACAGGCTGGATCAAAGCTTTATAGTTTACTGTGAAATTTATTAACCCCAATCTTATTGCAATGAAATAAAGGCATCTATGGAGAAGATGGCTTACAATACATTGCTAATTAATTATACTAACAGTTAATTTGACCAAACTATTTAACTTAATGAAATATGTGGTTGTTTGTCAGTGTTTTAATCCTGTGTAAGGTAGTATTTAAATAAACGCACCAATAAATGTCGTAAAACTTCATCTAATAAAATATATCTTAATGTGCTTGTGAATAATACCTAAAACTCCATGGGAAAACTGGGTAAATTGAGTTGACATGGAAGGCAGTAGTTTGTTACTGCCACCGATATGTTTGTTACTGCACCTAGAAACATGCTTTATCTACTTGCTTTAATGATATTTTTGTAACTAAATAAATAAGACGGCTTTGATAAGCCTACACAATGCTCCATTCTCCAAAACAATATCGCTTTATCGTCTAGCAGACCTATGGATTAATCCTTTTTACTCATTTCACCTTCCGATTTTATTCACTACATTAAATGCAGTGAAATTTAAAATTTCAATCAAATTAAAATAGCCAAATATTTGTAAAGTTTTTCTCGTCCCTTTGAACGAGGTGTAAAATGCTAATTGTTGCAACTTTAACATTTTAAGGATTATCGCCAACAATGGGGTTTCTCTTTCCGTAACAGCCGTACCTTAATTTAGAAAATAGTTATATACGACTCAAGCCTACATTTGAAGGGTGTCATCAATTACAAGCACATCAAATACGTTATTGACAAGCATAAATGTTTTTCAATACCCTCAAACTTTGACAAACTAATACTATAATGTTATATGATTTGCAAAAGATTATTTGATCAAACTTTATGGCTGGCAAGTGTTTCAACAGATGTAAGAAAAAGTTCAATTCAACCCGATCTATAGCTACCGTAAACAATATAATAAAGGCGAACCTTCTAAAATGCTTTTTTTTTTTCAAAATGAAGCGGAATGCATTAAAATTCTAGCTTTAATAGCTTCTTGTTAAATAAACAATGGAATTTGGTGCAAATGAATTTGTCAAGGTAAAACATTTGCGGAATGTCAATATATAGTTTAATCAATATGTATGAGTGTTGTCCCTACACATTCCAATCAGTTGTATCATTATATGTGATACATTACCCCTAGTATACCTCACTATAAAGACATCATTTTCCTACATTATGTTACAGTGTAATTGCAAGTAACTCATATAAAATGGCAATTCTCCCACTACATAATGGAAATCATATTAAATCCCAGAAGCATTGTTTTTATTTACTACCAATGAAGCTTTATTAGTCACAGTCTAAATATGTACAGGACAAATGCTAAAAATGCAGTCAATGTTTGAAATTCAGGAGAAACAAAGACTTCTTTCACTTCTGACTGAAATATAAATGAAAATATTACTTTCCAATTTAGTTGACAGAATAATGTTAACAGAGATTTATCATATTTATAAACCATAATATGTGTATTATCTCTTGAATAAATGTGATTAAATGTTTTATTAACCCAAAGTAAGAGTCTTTCAACTGAGGCTTTCACTCCTGAACTCACCTTATTTCTAACAGTTACTTACTCGTATTATTTCACCGAACCTGCTGGATTTGGGACAATCCAGCTATATTCTACTGATCCGGGTCTTTAATGGATCTGTATTGACATTCGCTGATGATAGCCATAATACTTTCACGTCAGTGCTTGCAGTGGATGTAAGGTTTTTCACTTCTCAGTTTCATGACCCTTGACAAATGACTTTTCAACTTAATTACCCTGAGTTTTCACTTTCATAAATGTTTGACTTACACTCCCTTTTTTCATTGTAAAGTGTTTTTTACAAACTCAAATGACAAGTGCAATAGATTTATCTTACCTTTTATTTATCTTTTTTCTACATCAATTATGTATACCAAACTGCTACCAGTGAACTGGTAAGCAAAATTTTACAAAGCTTTCTGATAAAATCTTGAATTTTAGGCATTTCAACTAAATTCTACTGGTGTAATAATAAAAACTGCTATACCTCCAAGTGGTTCTGATTAATAAATAATATCACTATAATCACATGAGAAAAGTCTGAGTAAATTCTTTAAAGTCAAAGGTTGACTCTCATTTTGAGTTTCATACCAATATTTATATCATACAAAGAGATTACATCTGATAATCTGTACAAGTTTAGATAAGAAATTTATTTTCCTGTTATGTCAATAAGTGTATTTATTCCTTTACAACAGTTTCTCATTATACAAAATTAATAAAAATGGGTGGCCTTACTAATGCAAATATCAAATGCAGAGATTTTGACATTTATTTGACCTTGTTCTTACCCCAGCCATATGCTTATCAGTATGGAATCTAAGCAATCAGAAGACACATCTTGATAAGATGGGATGATATGGTAATGTAAATGTTTTCTCAAGAACTGTCACCCATTTCCCTTCTTATGAATGGACCCCAAAAACGAGAGGTCTTTTTAAGGGTGCTTGATCCACTCTACCACCTGGTTTTTGGTTTTTATAGCATAAAATTTTGTAATATAGTTAGGAACAAACTCAAACAAATAGTGACACATTTCTAAGTGGGAAAACAACAAATGATTATGTTTTATGAATAAATATGGAACATTTACATTTGTGATAAGTACTGCAAGTCGTTAACCGATAAATGTAATAATGACTGATAAAATTTTCAACAGCTTTCACCAAAATTATCTCCCTTACATGTCTAGACTGACAAAATAGGCAGGTTACTATTTTTAGTATCAACATTTTTTTTCTAAATATAGCTATATAGTAAATAATTGTTACCAAATAGTGGACATAAGTTCATCGCCAACTTGTGTTAAAGAACACAGTGATAAGCAGGTCAAACCTTAGCACCTGTACTTTACAACAACTTTGTATATACCATTTGGCCTTAGTTACTTCACCATGTTACTACACGACACTGCCCTACTCTCCATAGTAATATGTTAAAAATAATAACGTAACTTATAAACAAGATGCTTAACTGATTACCATAAACATACTTCACTGTACTATGGGTTATAACTTCTACTTTCAGACAATCAGACTTTATACTACACTATTAAAAGCTGACAATATTATCAAACATGTCTGCTAAATGTTGCAAAACTAAATCTTGAAAAAAGTTCTATCATTCTATTGTATTTGAGATCGATGTTAATTTCATGTTCTAGCTCCTACATGTAGAATATTTTACAAATTAAGTACTACAAATTATCAAACTTCTATGCAAAATGGTTTAAAGACAATTACTTCTGCTTTTTTTCCTCCATTTTTTTTTCACAACTTTTCAACAATACATTTGACAAAAGCAAATTATGACTCATATATATATATACATCCACATACAAAAATCGTTGTGCATGAAATTTTCTTATGTCTCCATATCTCACCCACTATGTTTCTTTCAACAATAAATAGCGTACAAGACAAATGAAACACAATATATTTACCTTTTGCTGGTATCTGTGTAAGCCGTCAATCCAACACCAAGTATGAAAAGAAAAAACAGAATCGACTTTGTTAATTCCATGATCATATGAAATGAAAAAATCAGGATCTGTCTATTACCTAAACATGTATTTCCATGAGTTCCTGCAAGTTCTGCTGCAAAATCAAACACAACACAATTTCATATCTATAACATACAGTCTTGCACCTTCAAAAATGTCTGTCATAAGATTAACACATGTGCAATTAATTTATTTATATTCATTCCAATTCAATAAAATTTGTTGCACAATTTCTCCATTCAACAGGTCCTTAATGCAGTCAGAACATTTCCTTATCCCCTAAAACATTTGGTTTATATCAACAAACACATGTGCAGTCTGCGGCAATCTGTCAGTTAATGTGCTGCTTAATTTTTTTTTTGCTGTTCTGAAACAATTTTCACGACTTCACAAATTGTCCAATTACTGTCCTATAATATTCTCCAATTTTCCAGTAAACATTCTATCACTTATCACAAACATATATCTAGTGCCTTGTTTTCTATTTTTTTCTTCTTCTTTTTTTTTGTTATAGAACAATTTCTTACAAAGTGTCACATTTAATGACTTCCATTTCTAAGAAAAATCTTAAGTCTTAAAACAACATTGACAATTTATTCAACATAAAATAAAAAGAAATTTTTCAGACAAAATTTTTTCCCAGCTAACTGTAATGACAGCCATTAGTTAGAATAACATCTCCAGTAACATGCCACATGTATGGTGAAACTTTACTAAAACCTCTCTGAGTTCTGCGGAACTCCCCCTACAGATGGAATGTCCTGATAATGTAATTTGCTCAGTTCCACAAGACAGCTTCACCAGTTGGTTTAAGCAGTTCTATCAAAATACTGAACATAATTAATCATTCCTTTTACTATCTTATCCTATTCAAAGACAGATAAGTAATCTGAGAATAGTGATTTACTACTGACAAATATAAAATTCTAGCAAACTTTTCACAGCTACTGTTTCATTATTTCTAAGCAAGAGAGTTACACTATAGTTACCCCATACAACTGGTCTAAATTTACCCAAGAGCACAGGGTTTTATGATTTTTGTCTGTGACTGTCACTAAATCATTAAAATTCTAATTATGACTGTCAGACTCCTTTTCAAAGCCCTATTGTCATTTTCATTCTTAATCAATATTTTCTAATCAAGTACCCCTTTATTTTAGCAGACTGTTCTTTCTCTGTGTTTAACAAGATTTAAGGAACACTTTTCAGGAAAAAATGATCAATTCAGACTCCTGCACTTTGTAGACGCCACAATGTAATGACAATGGAGTCTTAAAATGCATAAATTTCCCACAACTTTCCTCTTCTCTTCAGAACAAACGGTTCTGTTGATCTGCTACAGACTGCACAAAAAACGTTCAAGCTTATGTCAGTGCAGTGACTCAAAATAAAACTCATCATTGAATCTACACTGCCCTTTTCTGTTTGATACAGAATGTGGATATCATATGTCCTTGAGGTAGAGTGACTGAGTTTCCATATGGACACTTTTTTCTAAGATGTAATATGTCTTGGCTTACTTTACTTGCCTGCCACAAACTAAAATTTTCAACCAATCACATTGTGTGCCAATCTGACTGGTCCCCTGGTATTTGCGAGAAATCATTAGTTGATAAATTTTCTCACTTGTTCTTAAACTCATAGGGAGGCTTATCTTTAAAGCTTTTTATGGATGGTTTTTGCAGATAAGTGCAGACAAATAAAATGTTTCCTTATTAACCCTTAACCTGCTGGAACCGAAAGTGATTAGCATTTGCCTCCAGTATAGAGCCAGGCCAACCTGCATGGATGTGCAATCTGACCAGGCTCTATACTGTTGGTAGCTCCATATTTGTACTTTGATATTGAAATCCCTTAAACTTTGAATGGACTGTTCCAAATTCAAAGCTGGGCAAATCCATTACAAAATTTCAGCATGTTCAGGGTTAAAGGAACTCTGAAACACACTTCTGAGCCAGGATAGACTCACCACTAATACAGCACACTGCTCTTAAGTAAAACTGTGAGCTAACAATTAAATATAATTACACAACATAAATACCGGTAAGTGGCACTATTTTCAAGAATCATTTGTATTCCAAGAAACTGTCAAGGTTGCAGCTCATATATGATATACTTTACCTGTAATTTTCATGTGATTTTAAGCATGACACTGTGTGTCAAAACATTCATTCATATTTTTACACTTTTTTGACTGTTTATTCTTGACAAAAGCCCACGATGGATATAAACACCTTATATGTTAAAAAATCTGAAAACCAACTTGACATATTTTTGCACTTAATCAATTGATCAATTAATCTGAGGAATGCATTTTACACGCTACATGTTAAAAGCATCCACTGATGGGTCAATTTCTTGGTGCATGTGAATCACTCTATCGGTTTAAATTTAAAAGGAACTCATTGAGAGATGAGAAATTAAAGAACTTGTCTCAGAAAACTAAATAACAAAGATTGAAAGTGAACAAATCAAGAAATAAACTGAAATTACACAGTATCATTTTGTTTGAATTGAGCTTCATATTCATCAGAGGAAATGACAAATTCCCTTCTCTCCTCAGATTATCAACATTTCACTGTACAGTGGAACTTCTGAAAACCAAACACCTATGGACTGGCCAAAAAGTTCGGATTTTGGAAATTTCCAGAGTAAACAATAGATACAGACCTGAAATTTTTGCCGCAGGGTTTGCGATCTTAGGTCTGTCTTTTGTACTTTTTTATTTTCCGGTATTTGGAAGTAAAACTGCATTGATATAAACTAAATTTTATGGAAAAATCATCCAGAATTCAGACTTTGGAAGTTCTGGATTTCAGAAGTATGATTTACATAGAAAACAGAAGGAGAAATTTCGAAACTGGAAACTGAGAAATCGCTCGGTTTTCCAAAGTTTCCGGTTTTTAGAAGGTCCGGTTTTCAGAAGTTCCACTGTATATGAAACACATAAGTGAGTTTTTAATCCTGTATGTGTACTTTTTAGAAATAACTGGATTAGATTCCGGAAATCCAATCAATTAATTTGTTCTCCAATTTAAAAATTTAAATTTTTCCTGGAGTGAGATGCCACAAACTAAATCAATTAAACACAAGGTAACCAAGTAGATTAATTTAACACAAGGCTACAAACTAGTTTAACTTAATACAAGGCAACAAACTAGATTTATTTAGTACATTTAGGCAACAAACTAGATTACTGAAATACTGACACAGTGTGTAATTATACTTTTTAGTAAATGAAGAATGAATCATGCTTTATTACAATGCCACAAAATAATATGAAACCATCTGTAATGAAGAACATCATTTTTGTCCTTAGTATATTATTCATATGACTTTGTTCTGTGGGGAAATAAAAAAAACATTTATTTTATACTGCCCCATTATAATTCGAAGATTTTTTGATTCTGACTTTATCAAGTTCTGTAGTATTTAAAAATAAATTAAAGAAAATTTATTACAAAAATGTTTCATCAAAAATCTGATAATAAACTAGGCATGCAGATTTTTTTATCCTTTGATAGAAACTACTGTATTAATTGGACATCAAAAATATGTAAATTATGTCACAAGCAATAAATCAAATATTTCTGATGTAATATTTCATTCATGGCAAAAATATAATTGTGGTATTTTCAAACTTAATTAAACTAGGTCTGAATTGTAAGAAACTGTCATTTTTTACAATGATATAAGCAGTATTATCTGGACCACATGGTGTAAATGTAATTAAAACATGCTAATCTATTGTAAACACGTCATCTTAATTTTGAAAAATTTCTGACTTAGTTGTAAAGATTAAATGAACAATCAATAATAATTCTAGATGCCATGATGCAGTAATTACAAATGGAAAGAAATAAAAATGGAAAACTTTGCAAGACATCAAACTGACATTACAAGAAACATCCTTTTTCTTGATATTTGCAAGATCTCACAATGCATCTGTAAGGAATCTCTCACTTCTTGATTTGCAATGGCTCATAATTCTTCCAAGAGAAATATTGATCTTAATTTGCAAGCAATCTAAGAATACTTTCATAAGAAATATCCTTGTTTCTCATATAGAGCCAGGTCGGTTCCAACGCTCTTACCAAAAAATTCTCGATCAAGACAGCAGGTTGGAGGATACCACAATTCTATAGTGACCCTGTTTACTTGACAACACAAGCAGGCATGGGTAAAATGTTTTAAGTAGTTAGTTGAATATAATATTTCTTCTTTTCCTCCTGCAACTTAAATTCTGAATGCCCATAATCCGGTGGTAATATCTGGCTCTAGAAAAGTAATTTTTCTTACCACTGCTGAGCCTACACATCTCAGTAAATATGTGACCTTGTGACAAGTGTAAGTAAATAAATCATAACAAATAGGTTCTGTCAGGTACAATATTTAAAACTGCTTTTTATTTCAATCTTACTTTCTTCCCTTTTTAAGATTTCATTCTATTTATGGAAGAGAAACACTTGAACCACTATAAAATATATACCAGCAATCAGGGCGAAAACTTTCACAACAATCACTGCTAAAGCCTTCACTGATCTTTAAGTTTTCTTCTGATGTACTTGTGGACTTTTGGTCCACAAATTCTAATCATAAATATAACAAATTTTATCAATTTTTGTTTACATCCATTTTCTAGCAATTATGTGAGACATTCCGAGTTTTTGCAAAGCACTAGTTGCATACTTAAGTAATCTAAAGCTACGTTTTATGAACTGTCATATCTTTTGGACCAAATAACTTTTCTTTATTCACTCCTTAAATTGAAGATATTTGTCTTTTTTTATTTCCAAAACCTGCAATTATATCTAAAAGATATAAATATGCCTGAAAATACAGTAATTCAGTCAATTAGAAGTATTTATGTTTTAAAGGGATTTAAAGAGGCATGTCAAATGCTTAAATGGCAGGTGCCTGGTTACAAAAAAACATCTATACAACCACCTGGCTCATAAAATTCATTTCAAAAGGTTTATTATTAATTATGTTTTTCTTGTAAGTGCAATCTCCAAATCATACAATTCAGTCAATCTACCGGTAATCTTAATTTTTACCTCCCTTGGGTCAGCTTCAGCAGTCAAACCAAGGGAGGTTATACATGTATTGTCTATTGATGCTGACATAACAGAGTTACATTCCTTTGGCTGCAGATGCTGAGCTTTGGACAGCTGGAAGTTTTTACATTAACCAACATTATCAGGCTGTCTTTGAATTATTTAATCCTAGTCCCTAAAATAAACTCTAATGTTTTATTAGAGAGGCCTATGTTGGTGAAAGAAAAACATCACAGTGTTTTTGTTAAACTTCTACTTAATAGTAGCATAGGGCAGAGCTTGCCTTGTGTGGTCTTGGAATCTGGTATTCCTGTAACCTCACAACAGACAGGTGTTCCAGGCCATATGATCTTGTAATGATACCTTAAGTAAGACTTGAACAAATAGCCTCTATGCCTCATGATAGACTTTAGTCAATAAACAAAGGTTTACACAACCTGAACATCTTACTGTAAAACCATGCAATAATGAGAAAAAATGATTTTTATTAAAACTGCTTTATTTTAAAATCCTTTTCAAGGAAAATGAAAGCTGTTTACAGGGTATGACTAAGATAAATGATTCCTTCTGTATTCACAGACTTCAAAGTTAATTTATGTAAAAGTTTCCAAAAGCAATCCATTAAATATGTTTTAAAAATAGCTTGTACAAAATCAAATAGTGTCAGAAAATTTGTGGTTTACAGTAACTTCATTTACAGATCTTTAACAGAAACATTATTATTTTCAATAAAAACAACTGTGCAGTCAAGTCAAGACACTTTTAAATACTGAATTACTTCATCTATCATTCAACTTTCAGCTACAAATAAACACAATTTAATTTAATTGGTAATTTTTCTTTGATCATCTGCATTAGTCTGTTTAAATTATTGAGGCAAACTGTATACTGTTTGAACTATTTAAACTATAACAGAGTGATAACAAACAGGGCTGTAAACTTTATGGTAACCGTCATGGTCCAAATATAAGCTGTATTTGTGTATAAGCTGCAACCCAAAATCTAAAAGAAATCCTCAGAAATTTGCTTGAAACTTTATATGAACTGTGGTCACTTTTCCGAGCTCCTGAAGTCATGAGCTGTGTTTTGGAATGCAAGAGGAGGTAAGTAATAATTCTAGCATGTTATTTCTTTAAAAAAACAATGTGTGTGTGACATCTTGGAGCATACAAAACAGCATCTTAAAGCCAGCCTTTCATTTGAGTAAAACATATCTTAGAGGCAAGGCAACAAAAGGGAGGTATCATCTACTAAATGAACAGCTATATGATCATTTCATCAACTGTCTTAATTATTTGTTACTATTAATTCATATGAAATTGATGAAACAAAAACCATATTAGAAGATTTTAACCTTTTATACATCTTTGAAGACCTATCTTAGCCATTCATTAACCTAAACCCTTGTCAGAAATAATTTATTGCTTTTACAACCAGTGCAAAACCACATTCACCCCCCCCCCCCCCCCACACACACACACACATCCAGGCAGTCTGATCCGGTTTAGCACTAATTTAAACTGATTTTTTTTTTTTCGGTTATACCCAGTGCCATACCCAGGCAGTATAAACTGAATGGTGGACATGTTCATTTCAGAAATTTATCAGGGTAGGTATTGACAAGTAGTAGTGGCAGCCATGGTGGGGAAGAACCTGGGACTTTCTAGGCGACAAACAATTATTAATTATATATTATGCTACTTTTCCATCATTTTTTTTCCCACATTTTTTAGTCTTTTAAGTCACTAATAACTGGGTCACAATATTCCATGCAGTTAGGTTACACACAATATATTATAAGAAGTTTCTATTGCTAACATCAACTAATCTCATCAAAAACTGATGGCTTTAAGTGAAAGACATTAAGGTAAAAACACTTACAAAGGTAGATCACAAAGACTTAATGTTTCCCAGCTGATTTTTTTGTTTGTGGTTACCTGGCTTAAGCAACCACTTCTTTACCAAAGTTAATGTAAATTGCATTTTTTGACTTGTTTTCCTTGAAGGTTCTTAGACAAACCTAACTTAACCCTCAATCATTCACTTACCAACCTGGAAGGTACAACATTGTTCACACGTAAGCGCATAGCCAAGACATAGGAGCGGATGTGGTCCAGTGGTAATAACGTGCTGGACTGGTAAACCAGGGGTCCCTAGTTTTCCCCCACTCCTCCACTAACATTGCTAATAGTCTTTTGGATAAGACATTAAACCAAGGTCCCATGTATCAGTGCTATACACCGAGCATGCAAAAGAACCAGGGTTGTCTCTGGAATGGGATGCTTTCTGTATCTTGCACTACCCCCGAAAACATAAAATAACTAATCTCTTCAGGGGCTGTCGGTCATATGGGAAACCAGTACCGATGATAAATAAGCTCAAATAGATAGATAGCCAAGGCATTCCCATGTCAACAATCCAGACACTTGTGATCTACCTTGAACAATTATATTTTGGATGCATGCAATAAGTTCACAATGTAACTCACCAAAAAACCATGTTCTTTCAAAACCTTAAAATGTCAATATAACACATTTATATAATTTCACCAGAACTAATACTTCATATCAACTTTACTGATATGAGATTAAAAATGCTTAATTCTGATATGTCTATCGTAAAAGCATTCTGTCAATAGCCAATCAGAAACAAGAGTTAGAGATTATCGATGTTTTGAATGTACTTGAGAAATACGCAAAATCTGATCTTGACATGAGTTTACATAACATAAAATAATATAAAAAAGTTTGAATCAGATACTTTCTACAGCATGTCTGTCTGTCTGTCTGTCTGTCTCTGTCTCTCTCTCTCTCTCTCTCTCTCACCCCACAGTTCATACAGCTATTACAGTTACGAGTTACAACTGTTGCCTTCTCATTTTTCATGGAGGTTTAATACTGCACTTTAGAGACATTTCTGATTAATTACAGTCAAACCATGTGACATTAAGTTATTGTACTGACCTTCACTTGGTCTCACAATGACGTTAAACATCTTTGACTGTACGGAATCGCCACCGATATGTTGATTCACTGCCTCGCACTCAAAGTTTGTGGTATCTGTCAGATTGCCAGTGTGCAGAATGGAGCTAAGAACCGTGTCAGTGGAGACCCATTTCTCCTCGATAACAACGCCATGTTCTTCAGGCTCAATTATCTGAAATAAAATTAAATATATCTGTAACAGGCAATAAATATTACTTCATGGTAGTACATTTGTAACAAATTAAGTCTTCTTTTTTTAAGCTCATTTTTTATTATTACGAAGTGGTCAAGTGCCAAACTCCAAATCTGTGGGTTGCTGATTCGATTCCACCAGGGATGAGATTCTCCTGTGACATTCCACATTTCACACTTTTGCATGAGTACTACTAAATTTGATCCAGGTAGCAGTTATCAAGTAAGATTAATGTAATAAGAACTTGTTTGTCAATAGATGTGGAATAAATAGGTTTAAATTGAGGGCCCTGAATTAATTCAAAAGCATCTAATCACTCTTCACTTATACCTTAATATGACATAATGACCCATTCAATTATCGGAGATTATAATCCTTTACTAAGGAAGCCCCTTACATTTGCCAGTTATTATTATCAGGTTTATCTGAATGGGACTTACTGGCTACCCTCACAACTGAGCTAATGACATCATCAGACATGTGCTACAATAGCTAATGAGATTGTTACCATCTCCTGCATTCTTGATGCAAGCATTTATACATAAAAGTTAATTAGGAAAGACAGAAAACATACAAGATGTGTATCATAACTGTATCAAAAGTGGGAGAAAAAGGCTTATTTTTCAGACCACAAAGCATGAAAGAGAAAAGATGTAGAATATTGAAAATTAATTAAGAATGTTACTCACAGACAAACCATTTTTACGCCACTGCATTCTTGGCCCTGGAATAGCAGCAGCCCAGCATGTCAGCTTGACTCCTGTGTTGTAAGGCAGGAACACTTTACCTGATTCTGGAGTACTCTTTATGATTTGAACTTCAGCTGTGCCATACAAAGAAATTAACATTAGATATATCAAAGCACTAGCTGATATATTGTATGAACAAGATATAATTATGTGGTAGGTTCCATAAAAATTAAGCACCAAGGGGTAGGGTTTCAACCCACAATCTGCTGCTTGCTAGTTAGGTGCTCTACCAGCTGAGCTACCTAGGTAAGCCGAAAAGTCTGAATAACTGTGGCCCTTTGACATACTCAAATACTGTAACAGAATTTGTCCTAAAGTTCTCAGACAAGAGACTATATTTGGATGGTCCAGCTTCATGCAACTGTCACAGATATGCCCTATACTCGGGGGGGGGGAAATGCAGCTTATGGTAGGTTCATAAAAATTATGTACACAGGGCACTGGGATGAACCAGCAATATAAGGTTCCACTGAGCTAAACAGACAGCCAATTATACAATCATACTGTAACTTTATTATCAAACCATAAACCCTCTACATGGCAAAGACCTTGATGGTTTACAGTCATCATGTTATAACAGTGAAACATATGCAGTTCAGTAATTATTATATCCACACTGCAAACATAAAATCTAGCTCAGCTTCATATGGGAAAATACAAGTACAATGTGAACTATTCATTCCAGGCAAACTGTAACTACATCATTATTTCCTCATTGCCATGGTAATTATAAGTAATTGCACATAATTAGAGAAACTTTGGATGAGTAAACCTGAAAAACAATCACATATGTAACATTTTATCTCATGTTAAAGTAATCATTTTACTGTCTTGACTCGTTTGCCTCACTGCACTTTCATTGCATAAAGGGTTAATAGATTCTCCCGATCTGGACCAGACAGCTCACGTCTGACTGCCAGGAAAACTACAGAAACATCTGCTAGACTATCCAATGACACAAAATAAACAGATAGAACATCTCAAAAATCTACTATTGGTTTAGCAGTTTCTTTAGAAGGCATCCAGTCAAACAGTGACTGCAATGCTTGATTTTCAACTGGCTAGGCATTACTTATAATAATATTTAGCATGAGAGAGACTGCATGGCATTATCTTCCTATAAAAAGTTTGTATGACTTTTCAGAAACAATACATGATTCAAAACAGACCTTCCTTACTGGAAAGACACTGAAGACAAAAATTTTCTTCTTTACCTTCAACAACTAGATGCGCTGGATCAGAGAACAGCGATTCTTTCCCACTCTCAACTTTACAGCGATAAACTCCTCGATCCGCCACCTTCACCTGACGGAAACGGAGAGTACCCGTGTTGCGTATTCTGTAATTGGCCCCTGTTTTACTCATTAATTCACCGTTGTGGTACCATTTAATTTTCGGTTTATTTCCAGCAGTATCACAATGCATCAAAAGTCGAGTATCTTCTAAGACTGTGACGTTTCTTGGAGGTCGAGTAATCACAAGATCTAAAAATAAACACAATAAATGTCAAGTAATAGCATAATAATCAAAACAAATTACAAATTACCATAACAGAACATTCATTTAATAAACCTGAACATGAAAGTTACCATTATGTTAATTTTTGTATCATGAATAAATGGCCCATTTTGACATGTGAATGCCACAGGAAGTTATGCTTCAATACTATTTTTAGGTACCAATTTTTCAACTATTTCAAAATTTACACATGAAAACTTCAAGATTCCATTCTAAAAGACATTAATTTATAATCCTGACCTTTAGGACTCTGACATCAAACTGCCTAACTTCAACTTAGCTAAAGCAAAGTCAAGTAACTAACTAAAGTGGCTATCAGCCAGAGGGAGAAAAAAGATCTCAGTTGTCTCCACTGACTACTTGTATTAGCACTGGTATAAACAATTTTGAAATCTGAAACTTCCTCCACAACACTTTTCTCCACAATGACTAACACTTATATTAAATATGTTCTCAGGTGTGGTTTTGAACAAGTACATTTTAAAGCCGAGGAACAATTCTGCAAACTGAAACCTACAAAAAAAAAAAAATGAAACCTAAATCCAATATACTGTATGCATTATTTTTTTGGAAAGAGAACTTTTACTCAACTTAAAATATCTTCAAATCACAGTCTGTCAAATCTCTTTTTACTAGGGATTACAAACATAGTTTTAGTTGGCTCGGCTAGCTCAATCGGTAGAGCATCAGATTGTCTACTCTCCTGCGCATCGGTCGAATGTTTCGCTTTCTTACCTCTGCTAAAATTCAATTTTCAGAACGATATTTTTATTTTTAGACAGGGGAAATCACGGTTACTTTTCAGCCAATCAGTGACTAGCTTACAACGAAATGTCCATACATAAAATTGACAACCCAAAATGTAAACATACAATGCATGTCTGCAAGTTACTTACTTATTTCACTTTTGAAAGTGATTTTCATATGTATACGTAAATAAACCGATCAAACTATCAAAAAGGTTTAAATCATGATGGTATGGTTGTTTTAGACGTTTAATTGCTGTATTAAGATGTTAACATAAGGGGTAGTTGAAGTGTGTTTTCAAAATTGTCAGAAAAAAACACCCGTCTATTTATAATTTTTGGAATCACATGATCGTTTAAACCAATGAAAAATGGTTTAAAGATTTTTCGGTTTTGGGGATATTTGTGCACTTTCATTGGTTGTTTAAAAGTTCATTGTTAAGGTCAATATCATAAATCTACTAGTTTTAAAGCAGCGGTATGAAGTAACGGTAGTGTATTCATTTAGCTGCTGAGGGAGCGTACAGATTGTCAATCTTGACGGGCATGTAAAGATCCAGATTCAGGAAAATCAGTTCTATTGTAAAAACTGATTTAAAATAATGGTAATGCATTTTCTTCTTTCTAGTGGGTCAAGCTACTGTTTGCTAAACATTAAAACCTTATTAAAAGCAAGTTCTTCTTTAATAAAGTTTTTTTTTTTTTTTTTTTTTTTTGGAATGGGGGTAGGGGAGGAGAGAGAGAAGCCTATGAAGTCTGCTTCAGGTCTATGAAACCCAAGACAGCCAACACTTAAGAAAAATTTACTGACTGAAATCCATGGTCTATCTTCCTCCGAGTTTCACCACATATATAAATAACTGCATTTCCATCAGCTCTTACAATAAATAAAAGAATCCATATACTTAATTATCTCCCTTTTTATCCAGAGAAACTGACATTATACAAATGAGACATTTTGTGTAAATATAAATCTCTGACAATACTGGCACTATGAGCTGAATTTTCATCTTTACAAAAATAACCTGGGAATACAATAGTAATGAACATTAGCATACAGACTTTCACACAATGTTTCTAATTACCTCCCTTTAGCCAAAGAAGAATCGATAGTAAACTGCAACAACAACAACCATTACAACATGTCTTTTCCAGTGACTCTAATTATCATTATAATCATAATAAATTATCATAATTATACAAGCAAGAGCTTTTTTAATATGCTTTTTTTCAACAGACGCAACCATCATCAATGTGCTGACTAAGTTCAAAAAGCGATCAGTTACATTTATCACTCAATCAACAAGTCTGATAGAGGTGATGATACAGAGATATATTTATATCTGATGGTCTCAATGTTTGCACCAGTTTACAAACAACACAGTTCATTCAAAGAGCAGTAATAAACACTAATATATAAGCCTCAGCTAAAACAGAGAGCAACTTGTATCTACCAAATAAACAGCCATCAAACATCACACTCCAAATCAGAAATGAATTTCTTTGGAAACAGTAAAGCTCTTTATACTCAATCTGAATTGGATGATTACCATCTGTAAATGATATTGGAGATAGACTACAAGGTTTATTTCAGCCACTTGGAAATGGAATTTTTTAAAGTCCGGAATAGAAACTATTGCAAAAAAGTCCATCAACATGTGAAACGATCTAAGTTTTTGGTCTGAAAAGTGAAAAATTAATTCACAAGTATTTAGGAATTTCCAATACTTGTCACCAGAACTGACTACTGTCATGAGAAAATCACTTCAGCTTCTCCATTCAGAAGTGCTTTACACTGCTGATCTTAGGTAAAAATATTACCTACAGCCTTCATTATGTTGGCCCTATTAAGGAAGTACAAACTGTTGTTAATCCAATTTAGAAAATCTATTTTGGTCCCAGTAGAGGACTATCAAGTACAACTGTTGTTGGCCCTATTTAGGAAGAACTAACTGTTGTTGGCCCTTTTTAGGAACTAATAACTGTTGTTGGCCCTTTTTAGGAACTAATAACTGTTGTTGGCCCTATGTAGGAAGAAATAACTACTGTTGGCCCAGTTATTTACCATGGTAAGGTAATACTAACAAAATCTGAGCCTAGTCATAAAGGTACTAATAAATTAAAGCACTAATTACATCTTGCCCTCAGAGTCAGGAAATGCTAACTAAATTCAGCCTTCTTAAGGCGGTACTTACAAAATTTGGCCTTTGAATCAAGAACATTATTTGAAAACATATGGCCACAGTCAGGTAAAAGACCAAATTTTATGATAATTAAAGGAAAAATAACTAAATTTAGCCTTTTTGTGGTTTTCCTTTGTTCATAAGATTTCAACAATGTCATGGCTAGAAAATCATAAATCTTTTTTATGTGATTCAGACTCATGTAGGTCTTCGATATAACTGTTGTAGCCATTGTACCTTGAGAACATAGGGCATTAAAATAGGATGAAATTACTTCTGAAATAAGGAAATAAAAGTACTATTAATGATAAATGTACCTTATTTACATCAATACATTATTACAGGTATAACAGGCATGTGAAACAATCCTCTTATAACCATAATAATCTATTTACAGTACAAATTGTGATGGATGTCAGGGAAGTTAAGTCTATAGTGAAATTTGAAATATTTAGTCATATTATACATATATATACATCAGCTTTTATCCAAACATACTGATATGGCAGCTGCCTTCTACCACTTACATTTTAACGGTTTGGCATGTTATTAATACAGTCACCAGCTAAATGTGAAGAGCATAGTTTTCGAAAAGAGAAAATCAGCATGTTCATTTGCCCTGTTTAATCACCCGTAAATATCCACAAATCCTGGTCACCATAAAAAGAGTTTATGCTGGTAACTTATGAAAATCAAGCAACCAACAGATTATATTTCAAACAAAAATTACACAGGAACTTTGTAAGAGTTTGTTTCTGAAACAATAACATATGTCTCCACCTTTGACCTCTGAGTGTGACCATAACCTTGGAGGTACAGACCTTGTTCTTGCGCCGTGGTGGTTAACATTTCTGCATAGTTACTTCAAAATCCATTAAGGAATGACAAAGTTATGGAGTGGAGACATATCACATAAACAAGAGGGCCATGATGGCCCTATATCGCTCACCTGAATATGACTGCTTTTAACAAAGTTGCTATGGACCTGGTTAATTGAACCCATATCCAAACTTGGCCTAGAAATTATTGAAACAATCTTTCTGACAAATTTCAAGGTTATTTGGATTGAAAGTGTAGCCTCTAGTGTTAACAAGGTTTTTCGATATTTGGGCTCTGTGACCTAGTTTTTTAATCCAGATAATCCATATCCAAACCTGAGCTAGAAATCATCAAAACAACCTTTCTGACAAATTTCCAGGACATTTGGACTGAAAATGTAGCCTCTAGAGTGTTTACAAAGTTTTTCGATATTTAGGCTCTAGTTTTTTAATCCAGATGACCCATATTCAAAGCTGAGCTGGAAATCATAGAAGCAACCTTTCTGACAAATTTTCAGGTTATTTGGAATTAAAATCTTAACTCTAGAGTGTTAACAAAGTTTTTCCATATTTGGTCAATGTGACCTAGTTTTTGACCAAAGATGACACATATTAGTACTTGAGCTAGAAATCATCAAAACAACCTGTCTGACAAATTTCCAGGATATTTGCACTGAAAATGTAACCTCTGGAGTGTTAAAGTGGTTTTTACCTTTTAGGGCTCTGTGACCTAGTTTTTGATCCCAGATGACCCATATCCTAGTCCGGGCTAGAAATCATTGAAACAACCTTTCTGACAAATTTCAAGGACATCTGGACTGAAAATGTAACCTCTAGAGCATTAACAAGGATTTTCTACTTTTTGGCCATGTGTCCTAGTTTTTGACCCCACATAACCCATATTCAAAATTGAGCTAGAAATCATTAAAACAATCTTTCTGACAAATTTCAAGGTTATTTGAACTAAAAATGTTACCTCAATGCGTGTTTACAAGGTTTTTCCATATTTGGGGTCTGTGACCTAGTTTTTGACCCCAGATGACCTTTATTCGAATCTGAGCTAGAAATCATTAAAACATTTTTTCTGATAAATTTCGAGAATATTTGGACTGAAAAGTAGCTTCTAGAGTGTTAACAAGTTTTTTGCTATTTTTGGGCTCTGTGACCTAGTTTTTGATTTCAGATGACACATATTCAAATTTAACCTAGAAATCATTGAAACAACCTTTCTGACAGATTCCAGGTTATTTGAACTGAAAATGTTACCTCTAGAGTGTTAACAAGGTTTTTCCATATTTGGGCTCTGTGACCTAGTTTTTGACCCCAGATGACCCAATTTTGAGCTTGAGCTAAAAATCATCAGAACAACCATTCTGACAAATTTCCAGGATATTTGGACTGAAAATGTAACCTCTAGAGTGTTAACAAGGTTTTTTCTATTTTTGGGCTCTGTGACCTAGTTTTTGAACCCAGATGACCAATATTCGAACTTGAGCTAGAAATCATAGAAACAACCTGTCTGACAAATTTCCAGATTATTTGGACTGAAAATGTTACTTCTCCTTCTACAAGAAGATTTTCAAAGTTTTCACTATATAAGCCTATGTAAAACCAATGACCCCGGGGTGGGGCCAAATTTGACTCCAGGGGTATAATTGGAACAAACTTGGTAGAGGTCCACTAGACAATGCTACATACTAAATCTTAAGGCTCAGGGCCTTGTGGTTTCAGACAAGAAGATTTTCGAAGTTTTTCCTATATAACTCTATGTAAAACAAGTTACCCCTGGGGCGGGGCCATTTTTGACCCAGAGGCCATGACTTGAACAAACTTGGTAGAGGTCCACTAGACAATGCTGCACACCAAATATCTAAGCTCTATGCCTTACGGTTTCTGACAAGAAGATTTTTAAAGTTTTTCCTATATAACTCTATGTAAAACAAGTTACCCCTGGGGCGGGGCCATTTTTGACCCAGAGGCCATGATTTGAACAAACTTGGTAGATGTCCACTAGACAATGCTGCACACCAAATATCTTAGCTCTATGCCTTACGGTTTCTGACAAGAAGATTTTTAAAGTTTTTCCTATATAACTCTATGTAAAACAAGTTACCCCTGGGGCGGGGCCATTTTTGACCCAGAGGCCATGATTTGAACAAACTTGGTAGAGGTCCACTAGACAATGCTGCACACCAAATATCTTAGCTCTATGCCTTACGGTTTCTGACAAGAAGATTTTTAAAGTTTTTCCTATATAACTCTATGTAAAACAAGTTACCCCTGGGGCGGGGCCATTTTTGACCCCAGGATCATAATTTGAACAAACTTGGTAGAGGTCCACTAGATGATGCTTTATACCAAATATCAAAGCTCCAGGCCTTGTGGTTTCTGACAAGAAGATTTTTAAAGATCCAACTTTTCAAATCTGTTTTTAGCTCCTGTGACCCAGAAATGCAATGAACCGGAACCATTTGAACAAACTTGGTAGAGCTTCATGCAAGGAACATTCTAGGCAAGTTATATTAAATTTTGCCCAGTGGTTTCAGAGGAGATGTCGTTTGAATGAATTGTGGACGACGGACGGACGGACGGACGCCGGACAATCAAGGATCCTAAAAGCTCACATGAGCATGCTCAGGTGAGCTAAAAAAATAATATAACAATGTTCCTTTCTCATTCTATCTTATTAGGACAGCACTTACTATATTGACACTATCAGAGTCATCTCTTTGGCTCTATGCAAAGAACTTCATTTTATCCACTGTTCCTTACTCATACCTGCCATAATTTTTCTGGCCATTTCCGGGATTTTGATATCGAATTTCCGGGATTTGAGCTGATTTTCCGGGACATACAACTATTCATATACTTTCAATGCTCTACTGTTGGCAATACACAAAATTGGACAGGATTCCGTTTTTGGTGGGAAAAGCCGTGCACGTGTTTCAAATACACATCAGTACCATCAGTTTCATACCTTTTATTTTAGTTGCAAGAGCATAGTAATTGTGTAGCAGTAATCATAAAATAATAACTGTGTACCACTAATTAATTAACATCATAAACTAGAATTCAAGTTCAATCACCTGATCACGGGCATTTGATGACAGCGTCATCTATGCTTCGTATTACAAGTTAAAAATTAATATTACAGCATAATTTAGGTAAGTTGCTTCAAATTTTTTGAGAGTTTGTGGTAAATGTCATTTACTTTTCATTCATTACAGCACCACTGAAGCTTGAAGCTGTAATTTGGCAAGTTCAAATTTGTACAAACTTAACTTAAACCATTGCTTTTCCTTGTAAACAGCTTTGAATACAGAAAACTGAATTAATTTTCTTCATTCACTAATACTATCTTGCATCTGACCACAAAAATGTAGTTTTATTTTCCAATCCGAATTTGAATAGACTTGAATCAATCATATACCATTTTTATTGATGAACACACTTCCATGACTCACTTCAAAGGAAGACAGTTTATCATTCATATTGTAGTCAAAACATCACAATTTCTGCTGAATGAAAAATGCCCAGAAAGGTCTGTACATGTACATTGGCATCATAATAACTGAACAGAAATCTGGATAAAATTATGACCCTTTGGAATACCCCAAAACTTTCGCTCTTGTCACTGTAAGTGGTGACAATACACGCCAATACAAACTTACAATAGCATATCAGTATGAACATTTAACAGACTAAATGGTATCACAATTAAATCTTAAACCATTTTTGATACACTCACAAGGCAGAGGTAGAGAAAGTTGAACATAATACCAATATTGTATTAATTGTCGACAGTGTGTTATGGTATCCCGGTACTGCCATGCACCGATGTTTATCTATGAACACATTTACTTGGGCTAGATGAGAATTTTTCTATAACTATTCAATATTATATTGAGGTCTATCTGTGAAACACATATATAGCAAACTTGTAAAGGGTAACATTCTTAAACTGTTAGGCTAACACCCGTATACACTATCGCCTCATTTTTTTATCAGGTAACAAAAAGATAATCACTTAATGCTAGTTTAAGTTTCAACAAGTTCTTCAAAGCATTCTGCCAATACCTTCACCAACTAAAACATATCCTATGGTCCAACTTTTCTTCTTTGTTTCAGACTGTTACCACTGAGAGGATTCAGAACATCTGTTCTTTGTTTACAAACGCTTTTTTAAAGAGAACAGAATGACAGAAACATTGCTTTTCCTTAGATTTTCTTGCTGGTCAAACTGATTTTCTGCTAAACATGTATTGTATAATTATAGCGTTAAACCAAACTTGAGACATCTGTGTATTAACCCTTTTATTGTTACATATGTACTGACAAACTTCCACATTTTTGCTGATCCGATTGTCAAAGGCACTTGAAAATGCATAGGAACAAATATACAAAATGTCCTTCTTTTTGCAGTTTCCAATTAGCTACCCCCCACCCAACTCAAACAAAACCTGCACTAATGAGCAGTGCCAATAATGTCTACTTCAAACTGCAGAGCACAGCTGGCAGATAAATCTAATAAACAAAGTATCACGAGACATTAAAAAACAAGAGGGCCATGATGGCCCTAGATCGCTCACCTGAATACTTCGCCTTTGGGTCTGCTATTGAGCTAACATCAAAAGCTTTTTTAAGAATCTCCCTATATAAATCTATATTAATACAAGTGACCCCCAGCGCAGGACCAAATTTCACTCAAGGGGCATAATTTGAACAAGCTTGGTAGATGACCTCTAACTGATGCTCCAATAAAAATATCTTAGATCTAGGCTCTGTGATTTCAGACAAGAGGTCTTTTTAAAGTTTTGCCTATATAAGCCTAGGTAACATCAACTGTCCCCCCGGGGCAGGGCCAAATTTGACTCCAGGGGTACAGTTTGAACAAACTTGGTAGAGGTTCAATAGACAATGCTACATAACAAATCTTAAGCCTCAGACCCTTGTCGTTTCAGGGAAGAAGATTTTCAAAGTTTTTCCTTTCAGTTACCATAGCAACCAGAGTTCTTAATGGAATTGAATTCTTTGAACAACTTTGGTAGAGCTTCATGCAAGGAATATCCCAGGCATGTTTCATCAATGTTGGCTTAGTGGTTTAGGAGGAGATGTCATTCAAGTCAAATTGTTGACGACGCACGCCGGACAATCAACGATCCCAAAACAAGAAACGCCACCATGCAATGAAACCAGATTTTAAATGATTCACTAAATAATTTTACTAAAGAAAAATGTTTTTTTTAAAGAAAACTGTGAACCTGATCTAAACCTAAGAACTCATGACATAAAATCTAGAGACTATATGATAATTAAATATTTCAGCAATGCAACATATATGTATAATCTGCATGAAGCCATAAAAATAACTTTGAGTGTGTACGAAATGCATGTTGGTGTCAAAATGCTACAAGGATGTATATATACAAAGTATCATCAAGATCGATCAATTTAAACCGGTAACTGATTATCTATTTTCAATACTAGTGTCTTTGACCTTGACCCAACTGATCCTAAATACAATCCTAAGCTAAGTTCTGTGCAAGGGTGATTTATACTAAGTTTGGTGAAGACTGACCAATAAATACCTAAGCTGTTGACTAGAAACCAATTTTCTATTTTCATAACAGTGACCCTGACCTTGACCAGACCGACTGCAAATAAAATTACAAGCCAGGTTTTCATGCAAGGGTGCTTTACACCAAGTTCACTCAAAATAAGTCATTCCAATCTTAGGTTAATGACAGGAATCCAATTTTCCATTCTTAGTAACAGTGACCTTGACCCAACTGACCCCAAATACAAACCAAAGCTAGATTTTCATATACACCATGTTTAGTCTACGTGAGTCATTTCAAGCCTAAGTTATTGACAGGAATCCAATTTTCTATTTTTAGTTACAAATAACCTTGACCTTGACCAGACTGGTTCAAAATATAATCCCATGCTAGGTTATCATGCAAGTGTATTATATACCAAGTTCATTCAAGATTGACCAATAAAAACTTAAGATACTGACTGGAAACCAATGTTCTATTTTTAGTAACAGTGATCTTGACCTTGATCCGACTGACCCCAAATATAATCCCAGGCTAGGTTTCCATGCAAGCATGCTATATAACAAGTTTCATTAAGATTGGTTGATCCAATCTAAAGTTATTGAATAGAGACCATCAGTTTGATGACCGTCCGCCCACCCTCTTGCCATACCCCAATCTAATAACCAGGTTTCAATATTGTTGAAAACCTGGTTAAGTATACATGTACAGTTTATATGAACTTTCATCAATACTATTAAGTCATCATGTCTATCTCATCATGTCTTCCTACAGCATTCTCCATATCTGAGGTGATGATTAGTTTAAGCAATAGAATATGGGGAAAAATTGCTAGACATAATTACCTTTGATTTCTTTAAAATTATAGTTATTTCATAGACCATATTTCAAGCCCTCTTTGTATAGGAAAGAGGCTATGAATTGAAATCTTCATTAAGAAACTAAAGGGAGGGATCGTAGTGACCAACCGAGGCTGTCAACTTCATAGACTCTTTTTGTCTAAATGTCTGCCACTCCCATTCTGATTTTTCACATTTTTTCATTGGCTTACTCCAACTTCTGTGCTGACAGCATGTTTTGGCAGGTAAAAAAAGATCAAACGTAGGTACCTAGGTAAGCAGACCATGTTGCCTATGTGCTTTCGTAAAAAATACAACTGAACTCTTCATGAATAAGTGGAGAAATCACAATTCTTCATGGAAAAATTTATAAGAAATTTAAAAATCATTGCTTTCTGATTGGCTAGAGAAGTAGGGCAAACACCTAATAAGTCATCCATTACTGATTCTTGTGAGCAGTCTTAAAATATCTTAATCCAGACAAACAAATAAAAAAACTTGGCGAAGATGGTTGTTTTGTCATTAAGACTGATTCCTTTCTTGGTTCCAAAACAATGGGAGTGGGGATACTGTTTTCTTGTTACAGAAATAGAATGTCATTACTCTACTGAAGTGTCTGTTTATTTAAGTACAAGTTAAAATGTGCAAATACCAAACAGTCACTACGTACATGATAATTTTTCAAGGTCATTTTTTTGAAAAAAAAAAGAAACATAGCTAAAAGTTCAAATGAAATACATAATACAGTATTAACATCTTACAAAAGATTTACATCAGGACTGCACCGAAAAAGTTCTGTTTCAAAGCAGGTGTTCAGTATTTTTTATATTTTTCACGGCAATACTTAGGAAGACATTAGCAATTACCAGGGGACTGAAGTAAAGATATATATCCAAGATAGCTACACTTGAATGCTTCAGAAAAAATCCAGGCCTAATCTGTTATAGGTAAAGAAATTTGTGAACTATGATTCCGCATTTGGACGACTAACAAAAATAAATGAACTAAATGCTCCTTATAGTACAAACAAGATAGATGATTTATGTTGTAAAACACTGACAGTATTTACACAAAGACGAAAATCAGGTCAGCTGATCAAATCCAATGTAATAAAACAAATAAAAAAAAATAAAACAATTTCTATTTATACCTTACATTAATTTATAATGTACAAAACTATACATTTTGCATACTAAATAGATAATATATTTTGAAAAATTATTAAATTAAAACCAAGTTTGATTAATAGTGAACTTAATTAAAGTGTAAGTGTTACTTTTCTTTAAAATACAATTTCATTTTTTTAGTCATGAACTGCAAGAGTTAATATGATAAGAAAAATACATTTCTTTTTTCAATTAAAAGGTGAAAGTAGATCTATTGTAATTCTCCTCAATAAAACTTGTTGTGACAATTTCTACATGGAGGTACGCAAATCATGTGACATGTCACACACAGAGACTTGTTGCAATTTTAAGAACTGTCTTGCTGCACTTCATGTGACATGTTGCATAACAGGAATTCTGACAAAAGACACAACTGAACTGGTCTACCTTAGTGGGCTCAAATCTTGAACCTATGCACCTAAAAGGCCCAATGAGGGAGGTAGTCATAGGGAATGTATCACTATTGCAATTATGTGAACAAACAAGCTCCAATCAAAGATAGCTCCAATCAAAAGTAATTATATTTATACTTATATTCCTACTCTACTTCAACAAATCTAGGATTTCACATTTTTTAAATGGAAGTTTGGTCATCTTCAATATTTACTATACCACCTACTTGGAAAACAGAAATAAAGGGAGGTAATTCAAAAGTGTCATATTGCCAATAATTAGACCATACGATGCTATTGTATTCCACTTTTTTCACCATTCTGTCAATTTATTTAAAAGCTTTACATAGAAGTAGAAAATAGTTTTTACAAAAGTATATTAAATAATAGGTCCCATTTGAATTGTTATTTGATGGGCATTGTGTACAGAATATTGAATATTGAATAACTCAGTCTATTCTGATACAGTACAAACTCTACAGAATTAACACTAACTGAATTAGAACAAAAACAAAAAGTTATTCATGATCAGACATAGTTTAGAACAAACACCTAAAGAATTACCAAATATTAATTCGAACATGAATCAACAAAGGTACAGCCACACAGTTACACCATTTAAGGCAAACACCAAAAGAATGTCAAACTCTTAATTAGAACAAATACCAAAAGGATGAACAACACTAAAAGGCTAACCATATCTCAATCAGAACAAACACCAAAAGGTTGTCCATATCTCAATCAGAACATAAACCCAAAAGGCTGTCCATATCTAATTAGAACAAACACCAAAAGGTTGACCAAATCTAGATTAGACTTGATAAGAAAAAACACCAGAAAGGACATCTGTATCTTGATTAGAACATTAACACCAAAAAGCCGACCATAGTTCAAGTAAAACAAACACCACAAAGCTGACCATAGTTGGATTAGAACAAACACCAAAAAGCTGACCACATCTCCATTAGAACAAACACCAAAAGGCTGACAATATCTCAATAAGAACAAATACCAAAAAGCTGACCATATCTCCATAAGAACAAACACCAAAAGGCTGACTATATCTCAATAAGAACAAACACCAAAAGGCTGACCATATCTCGATTAGAACAATTACCACAGGGATGACCATATCTCAATTAGAACAATTACCAAAGGGATGACCGTATCTTGATTAAAACAATTACCAAAGGGATGACCATATCTTGATTAGAACAATTACCAAAGGGATGACCATATCTTGATTAGAACAATTACCAAAGGGATGACCATATCTTGATTAGAAAAGAAACACTTAAAGGATGACCATATCTTGATAAGAACAAACTTTAAAGGTATGACCAAGTCTTGTTGGCAACTAAAAGGTTTTGGAAAAGTTTATTTCTCATAACATTCTAATTTGAAAGGGAAAGGTATGTCTGAGAAGACAGAATTTCAAACTTTTTGTTACAGATGAATTTCATTGACAATGAAACATGTACAACAACACAAAACACTATTATATCATTGTTAAAGTATCATCTAGAACTATCGCAAGACATTCTGAGTAATTTTGTCATTAAAATGCAGAGAAATTGAATTATGAAAAATAAAAGTAAACCCTATGCAAATATATTATGCTAACATACCTATAAATGTTATAACTTTTATTAGTACTTGAAGCAGATTGACATGACCTGGCTAGGACGGGCATTGCCGTGTAATGTACCGTAATGGAATGTTATCAATAATTATATACTACATTAAGAAATTTTAAACATTCTCATCAGAAGAGTAAAGCATTTTTATGACAGAGGCAATTATATTTTCAAAATGATGTAAAGGTCACCACCAAAGTCTGAACAATGATAATTAAACCGAAAACAAATTACAGTAATTGACAAAAACATGAAGGTTTTTAAAAAGGGTAATGTATGTCAGGTTCCAGCTTTTATCATAATATTCTCTGCATAAAAGAATGACAGAGGTGTCTTAAGCTTTTAAGTGTACTGTACTTCTATTTATTTTTTTGGAATTAAGTGTTATATTAATTAAAACCAGTGTTTCAAATTTCTGACATCCTACTGGTCAGTATACTGTAGACATGTTTCAGCAGTAATGAATCTAGACATTTCCTTCTTTGGCTAGCTGTCGATCTCTTTACATAGCCTAAGGATTCACAATCTCTGGTTTTCAGATTTTAAATCTAATTTTTATTTTCAGCAAAACAGACCAAGAATAATGAAGTCACAAGATTTTTGATACTAGTGTTGCAAGACTTTCAACCAAACTCACTCATGATCCTGTTTTTAAAATAATAAGCCTAATGCATTAAATAATAAATCCAATGGTGATTCAAACAATTATCTACATGTATACAATCATAAAGCTTTCCCAAATGTTTTTTTGACCAGAACATTTTTTTCTCCCCTTAATAATCAAAATATATTACAAAATGGACCCAGATACCAGTAAATCTTCAAATATGACATAATCTCAACATAATTCTATGTAAAGCATTGACCAGAAGTTTCCAGAGTTACATCCCTTGAGTTTCTGGTACATATTTAACTGTAACCAAGTACATGTACATTAATATGTATGATAATGAATAGTAGCATAATGAGAAAAGAACATGGCCATCTGGCAATACTGATGCCAGTAACATTACAATGTACTCCCCAATACTTATACGAACACAGAATGGAATGGAATTCCTACATGGATGACAGTGCACGAATACAGTGAAACAAAATGTCAAAACACTCCTGCCTAATAATTCAAAAGATTGATCAGGTACCAAACATAACACAGGATATACTTGAAACAAGCGAAATTTCAAACAATCGTCAAATCCTTAGACTCTGGGAGGTTGTCAAAATGCCGACTTCACTCAAATTGGACTAATTATTTGCCTTTTCAAGTTATAAATCCAGACCTATAATCAATATATTTATCAATATTACAAGCAAGAAAGTAGAAATTCATAATGTGGGAGATAACGTACTTCACCATGAATGCCATATCAATGTTGTACTACCCTCAATAAACATTTTCCAAAACTGCATTGAAAGACTAGCCAAAAAAAGTGTTTAAAAAGGATTTGGCAAAGTAACAACTATTTTTATACTATACTGATCCAGTGCGTTATATGTTACAATGCTTTCATACAGACATTTTACCAAAATATACAATATTTATTAAAACACAGAATTTATACAATTGACATTTGCAACTCACTTTGTTACGAGTTTTGATAAAGTAGTTGGTGACACTTGACACATATAAAATTTTCAACAAAAATTTTGATGAGTTTCAACAATATTATATCACTAAATGTGATCTAATGTAAGGTTAATATTGCCCTTATGACTGATATTAAAAGAAATGAAAAATGTATCCTATGAATGTATTTTTCTGTAAAAACATACATGTAATTTATGTGTACAATTATTGTAACCCTTGTAAAACATCTATAAATTGCTTGAGTTTATTTGTTAAAGGTATGCAGTTCAGCAAAAAGAAACAAGAAACATGGCAATGCCACGAAACCAGGTTTTCAAAAATGTTGTTCTGATTCTATACTATAGTATGAATTTTGGAATGAAGATTGCTATGAATATTCAAAAGATTATAACATGACATGAAGGAAAAGATAATATTCATGAGAATACATGATAATGAGTAGGATGTAAATTTCGGCTAACAATACTGTCTGCAAGGAGTATACTTAATAATGAGACAACAATTTCTGCACGTCATCTTGATGTGGTAAACATTTGTCTGAAGTTTCATCAAAATTCTTCAAAGGGTTGAAGAGTTACAGAGCGGACAGGATTTTCAATGTTAATGTCACTGTGACCTTGGAGCCAGCCATGCGGAACATGCGTTCTGCACGTCATCTTGATGTGGTAAACATTTGTCTGAAGTTTCATCAAAATTCTTCAAAGGGTTGAAGAGTTACAGAGCGGACAGGATTTTCAATGTTAATGTCACTGTGACCTTGACCTTGGAGCCAGCCATGCGGAACATGCGTTCTGCACGTCATCTTGATGTGGTAAACATTTGTCTGAAGTTTCATCAAAATTCTTCAAAGGGTTGAAGAGTTACAGAGCGGACACAATTTCGTTTGACGCCCGCCCATCCGCCCATCCGCCCGCCATACCCCAATCTAATAACCAGGATTTTCAAAATTGAAAACCTGGTTAAAAAAGATATAAAAGAAGTAAGTTTTGAAGAAAATAATTTTATCACCTAATAAAACCAGCCAAATTATAATAATTTAAAGCTTCAGTAAAAAAGGCAGAAATTCTCTGACATGTCCAAGAACAAGGGCAATGTCACTGCATGGAACACTGACCTTTGACTAACTACCATACAGGTTGTAATAAATGAGCCTCCTCTAATAAATGCCCCATCTCTCTTCCTGCTTTTTATTAAAAATTGTGAGTGTTCTGTCTGATAGCATGTAATGACATGTTTTGGGGAGATTATCAAAAACAAGCATTAAAAACCTCTTAGAAGTGTACTTAAATGTTTTCAGACAATATTTTAGCATAAATGATTCGATCCATTATTGTTTTGCTGAAAACTTTTTTCCTTCCTTTGTACATGAAAAAGGTTGCTCTATTAAATGCCCCCCTTTAGAAAAATGTAATCTATGTCAGTTACTGCTAGCCATGTGACCCTGAGAGGAATCCAGAAAAAGATTATTTCCCACAGCAACTATTTTATTCAGGTAAAATACAAGAGCCTAAACCATGACAATGAAAAATCTCCAATGACCTTGACCTATATTATGCCAACTGTTTGACCTAGATTTTAAATAGACAACCATAAAATACAGATAAAGGGAGATCAAGAATCAATAAAACAAGTGCTACATTCGAATTAATGCTCGTCCTGGGGAGGGGGGGGGGAGGGGAAGAGGGCATTAACCTTTGACCCCATGACCTCCGTGTGGATGTAGTGGGTAGAGGTCATCAAGGTACATGCACCTGTGATGTTTGGAGGCTGTAGGTGGAAGGACTTCCATGTTATAGACAAGGTTAAGGTTTTGTGACAAACAAACAGACAGACCAAAAACAATATGCCTTCCCTCTGGGGGCATAAAAAATTGTCCCTAAACACTTAATTCAAATCCAGAGATTGAAATTAGTAATAAATCAGTAACACTTTGTAAATTTCAACTAGCATGGTGTAATTTCATGTTTTTCTCTGAAACAAAGCTAATGATACTCAGGTTATAAAAAATTAAACATTTGTTATTCAAAGTCCAACAATACTCTTTCAGTTAGTTATCTTATACAAAGGCCACAATTCTGTAGTATGCAACTCAATCTTATACAATAGCGAACAACATTTTTCTTAAGTCTTCGACTGTGTATTTAATGAATCCAGCCTTGCTATAACTGCAGGATTTTTTAGTAATTGCATGTCATGCACTTCCTGACCTTTGCATCATGCAGTTATACTGACATTGCTATAATTTTACAGACTATGGTATAAAACACTTACAGCAGTTTTTCTTGGGTCTACAATTATACTGCATGGTTAGGACCTATGGCCCTTAGTAGCTCACATATATCTGCATACTATCAAAAGATCATGATGCTGTATTATAACTTACTAGTTTCTAAAAGAGTTGCCAAGAAACAGTCATCAGCTGAATTCTGTTCAAAGTAAAATGTACTTAAAGGACTGCAGCTAGAATGTTTTCATAGGAAACAAGGACTTTTTTCTTTGGCAATTCAATATATACCATTTTGACTGTACTATTAATCTTTATTTCATTTTTTTACAGATGAAATAATTCCTGCTGTCAAAACTCTTGCAGAATAACTTTCCTGGCCAGATAAAATTTTTTACAGAATTACAATTCAGCCGAGAACTTAACACTACATCAAATGCTTAATGTATTTTTAAGCATTTATTTACTGCAGTGAAAAGAAAGTGTCTACAATCACTCTGAACAGTTACCAGTGAGTGGATATACAAATCAGTTAATAATCTAAGAATCAAAATCATGTCTCACTTAAGAAACAGACATTTACACACACACACACACACACACACAGAGTATCTTATGGCAAATTCATTTTAAAAAAAAATCTAGATTTAATATTTGTTCACTATTTATTTTTTTCTCTCTGTCTGTTCACCTTGATTTATCCTGAAAATGTAAAATTAATTAGTAGAGATGTAAAATTTTAACAAAAATGACAACCAGTGCTAAACTGAAATCCAACCAATAGTAATTCATAAAGGTAACTGACTTTTAAACAATTCAATAATTAACACACCTTTTAATTACAAATTCTAAAGATCAAAGAGAGATCAAAGATCACCGACCCGTCTGACTGACTGTTGTCAACTGTAATAAAACTTTTTTACCTGCACTGCAGAAAGATAGAATAAATCCTAGAACCAGTGCGGATCCTGCTGATTTTCTCATTCTATAGATTTGATTTTATCAACAAATACATTTGTACCTCGATACTGTCATTTTTCTTCTCATATTTTCCATTTCAATACACGAATTTTTTACTATTTACACACAACCTTTTACCAGTTTACAACATCGTTGACACATTTTTCCCACACGGTGACAGGTATATAAACTTCAAAATATATTCCAAACGACATACGTATGTGAAACAACTGAATTTACACAGACAGATAACTAATTAGAAATTCACTAATTAATCCCTCCAATTAACACTTTTGATCCTAATTGGAACTTCGTAAACTTTTTTCCCACCCGATAACATTATGCCAATCGTTCCACTTGATGTAATATGTCCTGCGCGAAATTGTCAACGTTTAATTCCTACTTGCGCATAATAGAAGCACATGTCACGACAAATCTGTTTGACGAGTAGCCAATCAGATTTTCAAATTTACCTGAGGGTTAAAAATAGGTGAAAACACGTGCTAGGGTGGGAAAATGTAAACAAAAAGAAAATTGATGTAGATTCGCCACAGTTACACAAATAATTAATCCTGACACTGACATCTTCGCACTTATGATTTCCTTTCGAGCAGAAGATAATTTACTTTATACAATTAGTGCAAATTATTGGCGCATTAGGTTCCGCCAGCGGCACCGTTCACCTCTAGGAAACAGAACTATGCAAACACACAAAACTCGTGCCTCATGCGCACTCACGTTGATCAAGAGATGAGAAGATGTTATCACAGTTCTTATCATATATCTTTATCTATATCATTGAAAGAAACTGGTCAAGAAATCTGACAGTAATTGACTCGTTACACGATTAGCTCCGCTCAACCGTCCATTATCAGATTGAAGAAACAATATCTTTTCCCACTCAGTTATTGTGTCGCTACAACAAAATGCCCACTCTTCTTCGCCAACCTATCTACTCCACTGGCCATAAGATATATCATTTTGATGAAAGTCATGTCTCAAAGAATACCTTTTTAAGAATACTGGCATTTTGAAATCAACCCAAAGTTAACATCGAAAATCAATTAATAAAACCTATAAAGAGATTCACCGTGTCACTTCTAGGCGATGACGAGTATCTAGATTACACTTATAGAATCTTTGACAACCTGACACTACCTTATCTAAGGGTTTTAATTTTTTTCTCGATTATACTAAAATCTTTTGTCTAATTGAAAGGTCGATACACTTCTCCCCAGCATGTCGACATAGATGATAGAAAACAGAAATTTATTCCTCCTTCTTCAGAGCCTTTACCTATAGGTCTGATGTCATTCTTTCAAGTTCAGAGTACTGCTGATATTAAAGGCTGTTGCTTTAAGTTGGCTGAAATCTCGATAGAAGATTAGAATATTATTTTCAATCCACCATCGCTTGAATCCTAAATCATTCCATTCAGACTCTAAAACTTACGCCAGACGTCAGTCAATTTATTCATGTTAGCGCTGTCGATTTTGCTCTGAACCATGAAATAACTTGGATGGTAGACAAATCAGAAAGGAAACGAGTCGTGGAAAATGCATCAAGAACACTTAGAAATAATATCCCTGTTGCTGCAGTCGACGAAAGACTGTCGCAGACGCCTTTTTCTCTCAGAGTCAGGTTTCAGTAAAGTTCTAAGATAAATAGAAAGTTTAAAGCATATGAATTTTCCATATGTGCTTGCACATGTACTGTGCAATTTTATTCTGGTTACCTTCAGTGGTGCTGGGACTTACTGTTAATATACGGTCCATGAGTGGTGTTTCTCATGGCGGTTAATTGCGATTTTTGAAGGCGTCTGGAAACTAGTACATATACATGCCCTCGAAAATTGCATTGAGACCATTCTACAGCTTATTTTACGAAAAAATAGAGTACTGATTAACCGTATTCGTTGTTTTTTTTTTCTTTTTTTTTCTTTTTTGTTTGTTTGTTTTAATTTTTTTTAATTGCACTCGTGCAAAAGAATCAAAGAAATCAAAGAAACGGTGACTACGAAAAGATCTCCATCATTAACTTCAGCACTATGTTTGAAATTAATGACATTTCTTATCTAAGTGTGTCTCGATTAATGCATTTTCATGAGCAGTGGATGGTTTTATTTGGCTAATGTTATCAGCGTTCATCAGTAGAGAAGCACCTCATTAGAGAATATCAGTTATCTGTTGTTTGTCTTTCAATAATGTATATTTTTTCCCTCGCAGCTATCCTGCAAATCAATTATGTTAAAACTGCATGTGGTGGATAAAAAGCGATGTTGCGATTGTTTAAAGTTAGACTGTAGAACCAAGAGATACCATTTTGTTGCGCAGCTTCCTGAACCGAATGCGAAATTCGGATTATACTCGTCTCTGCCCCGGGATGTTTTTCTTTCCCGAGCATAGCTTCAATGAAAATGGTTTTCGTCGCATCGATGGCATTATATTGAAAAACGTTCAATCTAACTCGATGATTTGCTAATGCTTCATTCTGCTACAGTTCTACTAGGGCTAGATCTAGGGAGAGGGCATTGGGGACAGACCCACCCAAGTTGGTTTAGAGTTGCTCTATATAATAGTAACTTTTTATGTTGAAAATATCATTTTATACCCACACGAAGATGTGCCCTCTACTTCAGGTTTTGGATCTAAGTCTGTCTACTGTGGCGTGCGTGCATGTATTTGTGGACATTAATTTTCTCAAGGAAAGTAATTTTTAAATCTTTCTTCGTATGTTCTATAGGCCTTGTCAACATACTTATCCAATGCTTATTCTTAACACAACCATAATGTTTATACAGACACGAACTGGAAAGAGCTTGAGTAAACTAGAATAACATAAAGTCATTTTAAATAACTAACATCATTCAGATAATAGCGTATACGTATCGCAACATTTTCAAAGCACTGAAAAGAAGTTCAGTAAGTTTAAGTTTCTGGTACGGAGCCACTATGTGTATTTTCACGCTACTTTCCCTTATTTCGACAGATATAAGGGGCCTAGTGGTACAGAGATTATTACAAATCGATGTTACAAGAGCAACATGTAGGGTTTAGACTTATATGATTGAGGTTGTTTTTTTTATTTTGTTTGTTTGTTTGTCACAAAACTCTAACCTTTTGAGGCCCCGCCAAGGGCATGGCGTTCATTCGAACGAAGCGCTGAAATGGAGGAATGAATTTTGAGCTGTTATTTTCACTGTATAAAGTAAGAAAAGACCGAGGAAAGATCAGAGAGATAATTGTACGAAGCAGGTCGAGTAAGAACGTCCTTCTCTCATTCTATTATATCAACAATTTTCTGGACCTTATGATATTTTTTGTCATTGTCTGGTAGTTTCACAGATTGTTATTTGAATCGCAGAAGGTGATATGTTAGTGATAGTACTTTGTAGATTAGTTCGCTGAATGTCATGCTGACTGCAGGACTTTGATTAAATTTTACAAGACTTACACTTGTTATGTTGTCATTTCTTCCGTTTTTTCTTTCTGCATCCTTTCCTTATAAAGTATAATTTATGTACAGGACTTACAACATTTATTCATTTAAAGTTGTTAACAGGCAAGACACTGATTAACCCCCCACACACCACCAAAACAAAAAGAGAAAAAGAACAACAACAACCCCTCCAACCCCGCCCCCAATTTCCCCCGTCCCAATCCACTAGGCATGTAGCTCCTTCGGACAAATAATATCAGTGTTTGGAAATCCTAACAAATCAAAACCACGGACGACATGCATGTTTTACATGTTTTTACAGCTATTTTCACTTCATATGGTGTCTTCTTGATGTTGAGAAAAAGGTTGCCTACACAGCTTGTACTGACCGATGAGTCTACACTCGTGTCAGATGTCTCTTTTGTAGTGGCTACTGATCGTTTCATTAGGATGACCGAAGTGGTCATTTATAACGATAGTTTTTCTGACATTTATTTACTCAGGTACATGTAATAAGATATTCAATTACTTGAGAATCACCATCGGCTATTCCGAGACTGTTAGCTTGCTGATCTGGCTGGCCATATGCAACTTACCGACATGACCTCGGAGGTTCAAAGGTCAAAAGGTTATTCTGGAGCTGACAAGAATTGTTTATGTAGAGAGGGCACTGCAGCCTAGTCTTGTGGCATACTGTTCATAGTGTTTTTATTGAACTTTGACTTTCCATGCATGGAAAAAGTTACATTTGAAAGAGACTGCACCATTATCATACCTCAAGTATGTCTTAGTCTATGCTTATAAGTAGAGAATAAAATACGTCTAGGTTACTTGGATGTCACGACATAATTCTGTTGCATTCGATCAGGTCATTAGGTCGTATACAAAGTCTTTTGAATAGATAGATTCTCGGCATTTTTTTCACGAAGTACTAACAAATATAAAAAATTCTACAGTAGAGCAGACGGAAGGAAAGACGTATGCCGTACTGTATGTAAGAGGCATTAGGTAGAGAACTTGATGAAGACACTTCTGAAAAGATTTTTTTTATAGAAGATGAATAACTTTAATTGCTTTTCTTACTTTGAAGTTAAGAAATTATGTTGTTTCTTTTTTTTTTAATTAATTTTCAATGTTAGCATAAAACTTTATTTATGCTGTAGCTTTAAGCCATTTATCGAAGCCATGGAAGGTGACAATTGTTTTTAATCAGAGACATTCATAGTTTAAACATAAAATCATGTTCTCACATTCAAAAGATGGCTTTGCGATTTCTTTTTACAAAATCCTAGGTGAAGAGATGAAGTTCTAAAAGTGATTTTCTTTAAAAACGTTTCCAAATGATTTTTTAATGTGCAAAACGGGATAAAAGAAAATTCCTCCAAAATTAAAAAAAAATAGATGACATATTTTACGGTTACATTAATTAGTCGTTCAAAAAATCAAATAACTCACATCATCGTGAAAACTCCGAAAAGCTTATAAGGATGCAGAAAATTATCAGACGGGTAGACAGATAATTATAACATGGCAAAGACAGGGAAAACGTTACTTCTAGATCCTGAATCAGCATGTACATGCTACTGCAACATTTTCTACAAGGTACGTCTCAGATTTGTTTTATTCTTATTCTTAAATTAAGGGAGACAATTCTATCAATGTCAAATTTTTAGTCAAGGAAGCGCTTACTTCCCTTTTACTTCTAGAATTAGCTTTTTTTTCCCAACATTTTTGCTGTAGTCAAAATGAACATGGGGTGATTACCAGCCCCATTTAAGGGGACTTATATTTGGCATATTTCTATAAATGTCCCTGTCTCAGATAAATGATAGCTCATTGCGCAGTGTACAAACTTTATTTTCCTCCTTTTTAAAAATTGTTTATATATGGAGTTACTTAAGGAGTACTGGTTAGTGTTTTTTTTTGTGTTTCAGGCTCGAGTACTGTATAGGCCATTATGGTCCTGATAGGCATAATATTTATCCAAATATAACAGTACACTGACTATGAATATGCCTTTAGTTCTGTATTTATCGTAGATTCTTTGAGAACAGTAAGCACATGTTGAGATATTATGACGGCATTTGTCTGTCATTCGTATGATGACCCTGTGGAAGTTGCTGAAACTTTGTAGGAATATTCCTTGCATGAAGCTGTAGCGAGGTTGTGTAAGAATTCCATATCTTACAGAACGAGAACTGAAAGAGCAGAAAAAAATCTCTACTCATTTGAAACCACAAGGCCAAGAGGTCTAAAATTTTGTTGGTAAAGTTGTCCAGTTGAACTTTATGAATACTGTTCTTATAATAACCCTATTAGGGTGATTATTGATGCTATCAAAGACGTCACATCTTTCACACAGAAATGTATAGGAACATCTTTGAAAATCATCTTGTTTGAAACTACAAGGACAGAGCTCTGAAATTTTGTATGAAATGCTGTGTAGACTCATGTTGTTCAAATTATGAATCTGGTATCATTACCGACTCCTCCGAACGTCACATGTCATGTATCGAAATCTTGTTTAAAACTAAAGGACAAATAGGTTGTTAATTTGATATGAAGCACACATCTCCTTACACAGTTTTGTAAAATCATTGCAACCTACTGACTACCCTCTGTTTTGGAGGAAAAGGTTATGAAATTTAAAAAACACAGTTTTACTTGTTTTTTTTTTTAAGTGGGTGATATAGGACCATCATCGCACTTTTAAGAAAAAAAGTCTGCATCTGTTGATGAGTTAGGCGGCCAACAATTTTTAAATGCATGTTCATCACTTGTTAATATAGGATTGTTGAATTGAGCTCTGCCAACGATCATTTCTCTTTATGGGAGAAAGCGGACATTAACATGAGTAAGATCCTGGTGAGGCAGTCATCTAATTTTGTGCCCTTATATTTAGTTTTGAATTGGCCGTAGTCTAATTTTCTTTTGTAAGAGGCAGTATTAATGGACATAGCCATGTTTGAAAGATTTATGTTGCTATATTTAGAAATTCTCCTACTAAGCAAGTGGAAAAGACAAAGACAAAAGATGTTTTACAGCGGCATACATACAAGTCTTTATAGTAAAAAAGGGAAAATGAATGAATAACACCAGGTTTTTTCGTGACCCTTCTAGCCCCAAAGAGGGTCTGATACCCGACAGGGAGTAGCTTCTAGTTTTTAAACTTTTTTCAGACCATCTGAAGCTTACCATAGCATCAATCGTGCAAACTGCGCTAGTTTTCTGTTGGAATCTATCTAAAATGTAAACTAGAACTGTGTCCATAGGACACGGATGCCCCCACTATGCATAAGTGCTCATAAACAAGAGCATGTATATCCTGTATGTAAGATTTTTTCTGTACATATACCTAAAATGATCTACAGGTAACCTTATGTACATGTTAAATTAAATTACAAATGTAAAATTTATATGTTCAATTATTTATATGGTATATAGTGAAAAAATCAACAAAGGGCCATAATTCTGTTAAATATGGTCACAGCAAAAATTTCTTCCTTTACTACCATCTACACATTAAAGCTGTTCATCCCTGGAAGTTTAAGCAAAATCTGCCATCCGGTTTAAGAGGAGTTGCGTTCACAAAATTTCTATATGGTATACAGTGAAAAAATCAACAAAGGGCCATAATTCTGTTAAATTTGGTCGCAGCAAAAATTCCTTCCTTTACTACCATCTACACATTAAGGTTGTTCATCCCTGGAAGTTTAAGCAAAATCTGCCATCAGGTTTAAGAGGAGTTCCGTTCACAAAATTTCTACATAGTATATAGTGAAAAAATCAACAAAGGGCCGTAATTCTGTTAAATTTGGTCGCAGCGAAAATTCCTTCCTGTACTACCATCCACACATTAAGGTTGTTCATCCCTGGAAGTTTAAGCAAAATCTGCCATCCGGTTTAAGAGGAATTGCGTTCACAAGATTTTGGGACGTACGGACGGACAGACGTACGGACGGACAGACGTACGGACGGACAAGTGCAACGCTATATGCTCTCCACTTTGTGGGGGCATAAAAAATGATTGTGTAAAAATAGTGTTGATAGTGCTTAGTAATTTCCAGTCAAACAAACCAACCTCCTGATCTGAGGCGATTCCATGTTAATTTCTTGAAATAAAAATAATCTATTTCTCAACCCATTGTTTGTCGCTGATGATTATTTATTAAGTTTGAAATGCTGGTGAAGAAGTAAAAATATTCTATTGCAGATTTAAAGAACTGACCAGAGACTCACGTTACATAAAAAAATTACTACTAGTGACTTGTGGCTGTAGTCAGCTAAGTTTGATTATTGGTTGACAAAGATGTCGAAAATGTTTCTATTATAGATTTCAAGTTTTAAAACATTTATTTTATCCTGTAAAGCTATATGGCTGTATAATATACACATATTGTTACATAACAGTTTCTCTCTTTGTTCGTTTGTCTTTTTTAAACAATCATTGACCGTTTTACTTCTTCCTTCACCATAATCTATTTAAAAAGGAAAAAATTGAAATATTCTTACATCCCTACACAAATAGTACCCCTTGGGTTGGGCTAATTTTGACCCCAGGGGTATACTGTAAAACACTTATTATTCACGAGCATTTTATTTTGCGATTTTCTCGTAAAATGTCCAAAATTATTATTTCACGAAAACATGATTTCGTGTCCTCTCGAGAAATGTGAAATTGGTATTGCATTGTCATTTGGATATATTCTGTCCTTTCCGTTCACTAACTTGGCATTGTTTATTGTGCAACAAACGCATTTAAATCTGTATGGATTTTTCCCATAGCTTGCTAATCATCTTGTTAAAGTATGTATGTTATCATGGCCTAACATCTTAGATCAGGAATTTTTCATGGAAACTACCAATAAACATCAAGCAAACTCAAGGGGAGAAGTCGCTTTTTACCAGGCTATATGATTGCTAGCACAGTAAGAAATGTTGCTATAACCAGAAATAAAAACATCTAATAAACCAATGCAATAACATAGAAAGAAAAGGATCATATAGCCTGTAGCCAGACTAGGGATCAGGTAATGGACAGATGATATTTCTTTAGTCAACATTTTCTGTTTAATCACTATGTACTTTTTTATTACACGCATAAATTTAAAGGAAGTTCTTTGCTTTCTTCAGTGCAAGATAAACATCATTCAGATGACATTGACAAAAGGAAAATGAAATCTTATAAAAAGAAATCTTATGGAAGAAATTCAGTCAGAAAAAGTCTCCCTTGTTTACATATATTAAGAGGTGCTCTTGTACTAACAAATCCATTCTCTGACCTCTTGAGCAATTTTCTCTTAAAAGTCACCTCTGAAATACTGTGAAAACAAGTCCAAACTACTTTCAACTTAGCTAACTTAGCTGTGGCCAAGAGGTAGAACCGGCGACACCCAATCAGGAGATTGCTGGTTCGAATCCCACTAAAGTTTACCAACTTATGACACAAGTACATGACCAGGAATCAGACATTCAGAAAGATTATTATAATCTTCAAGAACTTGTTTCCAAATTGATGTAAAAATATTATAATAAGTTTAAACTTAACAAACAAAATAAGAACAGCAGTGATAGATACTTGATGGAATGAATAGCTTGGGGACTTGGGCACATGGTGAGAGTTATCTGTGATTAAGAAAAACAAATCCCAAAAGAAACAATAGCCAGAAATAATAACAACTATTTAACACTTTAAAAATTTTACTGTTTTTTTTTAAAAGATAAGACATACATCCATGCAAGTGATCAAATCTGATCGTCTGTGAGTAATAAAAAATGACAATGAAAAAATGCAATAAAATGACAATGGGAATCATTTGTACAAACATGATGCTTAAAATACACTTAAAATGCATGTTTCAAATAAGTAAAAATAGAAAAATGTAAACAATACATTTATCATAAATTTTCAAACTTTGAAAATTAACTGACAATGTTTCCTTGTTCACATATTGTTTACATATTGTTCCTGTATGTATTATTGTAAACTTTATATATGTCTCAAGGTCTTCAACATCTTTCTTTGTAAAATTATTCTTACAAGCTTTCCTTTTTCTTTAAATATTAACTTTACTGGAAAGTTCTTGACATAACATCTGAATACAATACTCTCTGATTATGATGAAGGTCAACTAAAGTCAAAGTCAAGGTCATTGCCATGGTGGTGTCATAGGCTGTGGATTCTGGAGGTATGACATCACTACTGCAGAAATTGACAACCTGAAAATGTAGTTTTTCATTCACTTTAAACATAGTGGTCTGATATGAATGTTTGAACACTGGTATCATCTCCATCTTATAATACAGTCTCAGTATGCATGTTTGTATTCTCAATTTTTTACACTAGACAATTATTATTACTATCCATATACACGCCTGTGACATACATGTATATATTAAAGACTGCACTTTACATATTTATTAAAACCATACAAGCAACTGTGCAGTGTTCAGAATTACTTCTAAAGAACTCAACAGGTTATACATGTATAGTTGTGTATTATCAGCTATAGTTTAAACATACTTTATTTCCAAAAGATAGAACATCACACACAGATTTAAATTACAAACCAAAAACATAAAATTGAAAAAAAAATTAGATCACAAGTTCTCACAACTTAGTTGACCATCCACAAGACTTAGTAGACAATCTTCTCCAGTTACCGCTTATTAGCTCTTAGAGCCCTTGTCTAGCGGCTCCATTTACATTAACTCAAAACCTGGTCTGCATACAAATGTAACGTGCCAAAAACCTTTAGAATTAATAATATTTATATTGTAAGCCTATCACCAGTAAAGATTTTTAGTCATAAATATTTTCTGTACAAGATATTACAGCTTGTCAGTGATGAACACAATCATATAACATGCTGAATAAAGATTTGATGCTGGATAAACTTTACACGTTGTTCACTAGACATTTTTCATGACTGACTCAAGAAGATACTAATTACTGCCATTATTCTCAGTCTCATATATTAGCTCCAAAAAAACAAATAAAAAACAAGATTCACCACAACTAATGAACAAACTGCAGATGGCTGTGTCTTTTCCTTCCTTTATGTTTAATTCCCTGTCCAGAAACCAGATTTTGAAAAGTCAACTGAGAGAATACATAAAATCTCAAAGCCTGAAGCCAGGAAACAGGCTTGAATATTTGTCAAATCTATGCAACAGAGTAAACTGACTTATTCATAGAACTACTTACATGAAACTACTCAGGGTTTGTTTAGTGTCCTCTGAAGCTCTTGAGTTTGCAAAACTTATGAAAGAACAGTACACAGCACACCATGCACACCACTTCAACTGAAATACAATACAGGCATTTACTGGGGTAACCAAGCATTTTGTCTTAAATCAATGCAACATTTTAGAGTGTCACTACAGCTGAAAAATTTGACTATACCCATATTAAACTAATTATCAATTAAGGCAGTGCTCCAGCCAGTACAAAACAGTAGAGAGCAGCACCCTTTTATTGTACACCCTGCCCTTTTCTCTGGCATCCTACTTGGCCCTTTAATACAAAACTGTTTTTACTCATTTGTTCAAAATGGCTCCTTCTTGAAATATAAGGCATCAAGAATTTAAAAGGAGTGAATAAATCTTTAAATAAGTATCAAATATTAAATCCGATGTTATAATCATGACACTGAGTAAGCCATTATCTTAAGTTTTCGTGCTTGCAAGTGCTCTTTCCCAAGTAGCCCCTTGCCCTTTAAAATCATAGTTGGAGCACTGTTTAGGGGCATTTCAAATAAAGAACTGGAAATGTTTAAAGTACGTCTTGAAATCAAGCTACAATTTAACTATCCTTCTTCAACACAAATTTTAACATTATACTGACTTCCAAATTTTAGAAAAATATGTACAAATGTTTAACATAAAATAACTTGCTAAGATCTCTTACAAGATAACTGTGCTTAGTAATCATCACATACCTTCATCATAAGACCACACATGCTGAATATCATGCCAAGAAGATTCATGTAGTCTGGTGTAGGATCATCTCCAGGTCCACTGCTAGATGGTGGCTTGTATCTAAATTAAAGCACAATGTGAAATCTAACATTTTAACATGAAAGAACTGAAACAGGAATATATGATAAAATATGCTCAAGCATTTCCTGACACAAATTTTGGAAATCATGACAAATATCAGTCTTACTCATCTTCTAAATGTGTAACTAGAGGGGCAGGACTCTCATTAGCATTTTGAAACTGGGGCCAGGGTCCATGCAAGGGGGAAGTTTTGCATGAGGATATCTTTCATCTATATCCTCTCATTTTGTTTCGATGGATGGATTTTTTTTGGAAGGGGGGGGGGGGAGACATGGTGGGAAATGGGGCAAATGTTAAATGGGAGCCCTGAGGGTGAATACATAAAAGTTATGAGTTTTATAAAATAATGAAGTATATAAGCTTATTGTAAAATGAACATAGGTTTTCTTTAAAGTGAAAAATATCAAAATTTTATGAATTTGTTCTGTTACTTATTAAAACTGTCCTTGATGAACAAGTTACCAACATGTGATCTTTTGCCTTGGGCAAAGTCTCAATACAAATGCAATTTTATCCACCTTGCTATCAATGGTTTACATGTACCCCTTTAGGATTGTTTTTCCTTTGTTTGTGTATCACCATGCTCTGTAAACACTGGTATCTTGGCAAACTGATTTGATGTTATATCTTACGCAATATTGAGCTGATTTGGAAATATCTCCATTCTTGTCAAAATTCAAAGCCCAAAATAAAGGAAGATTTTTTTGCATTCTTGTCAAAATTTAAAAGCCCAAAATAATGGAAGATTTTTTTGCTATCTTTACTAGATGATTATTTTGTAATAATTGAAAACTTAATTAACAAGAGGGCCATGATGGCCCTGAATCGCTCACCTGATAGACCATGAAACGATATTGTAGACATAATGAGGAGAGAATTGGTGAAAGAAGGGCATGTGTCCACACTTGCTGATTGGTGAAGTTTTAACTTTACATGAACTGTTTTAATAATTTCCAGTTTACCTCATTTCGTCTAGATGATAAATACATGGAAAATGTTAACATTTCAAAGTCATTAGACTTTCGATACATTTTTTTTTTCTTTGTAAGTTAACATGAAACTATTGTATGAAGTACAAATTGAAATATGGATATCTGAAACAGGTGTAATGTTTTCATTTTGGCTGAAGGTAGTTTCCTTCAGAAATGTACAGTCTAGAAGTGACTTTTGTGTTAGGGTATATGCTATTTTGAGACAGTATTTAAGTTACATAATGGTATGCAGTTAACCTGTGTTGGTAAATTCTGTACCAGTACAGAATTTGAGAGCACGTTATGACACACAAGATAGGTGATCCACAGACCATGGACTGTACGTACTGAACTCAGCAGTTGGGAAGACCGAAGCAAACTTTGCAGACTAAGATCAGATGGCTATATAAACTATATATAAAATGAATTGACTATGGGGCGGGGTCAATTTGACCCCGGGGATCATGATTTGAGCAAACTTGGTTAAGGTCTACTAGGTCATGCTACATGCAAAATTTCTAAGCTCTAGGCTTTCTGGTTCTGGAGTAGAAGATTTTTTGAAGTTTTTCCTATATAAACTCTATATAAAATCAACTGACCCCCAGGCGGGGTCAATTTGACCCCGGGGATCATGATTTGAGCAAACTTGGTAGAAGTCTACTAGTTAATGCTACATGCAAAATATCTAAGCTCCAGGCCTGCAGTTCTGGAGAAGAAGATTTTTGAAGTTTTTCCTATATAAACTATATATAAAATGAATTGACTATGACTTAGATATTTTGCATGTAGCATTACCTAGTAGACTTCTACCAAGTTTGCTCAAATCATGATCCCCGGGGTCAAGTTGACCCCGCCCGGGGGTCAATTGATTTTATATAGAGTTTATATAGGAAAAACTTCAAAAATCTTCTTCTCCAGAACCACAAAGCCTGGAGCTTAGATATTTTGCATGTAGCATTACCTAGTAGACCTTTACCAATTTGACCCCGGGGATCATGATTTGAGCAAACTTGGTAGAAGTCTACTAGTTAATGCTACATGCAAAATATCTAAGCTCCAGGCCTGCAGTTCTGGAGAAGAAGATTTTTGAAGTTTTTCCTATATAAACTATATATAAAATGAATTGACTATGGGGCGGGGTCAATTTGACCCCGGGGATCATGATTTAAGCAAACTTGGTAAAGGTCTACTAGGTAATGCTACATGCAAAATATCTAAGCTCCAGGCTTTGTGGTTCTGGAGAAGAAGCTTTTTGAAGTTTTTCCTATATAAACTCTATATAAAATCAATTGACCCCCCGGCGGGGTCAACTTGACCCCGGGGATCATGATTTGAGCAAACTTGGTAGAAGTCTACTAGGTAATGCTACATGCAAAATATCTAAGCTCCAGGCTTTGTGGTTCTGGAGAAGAAGATTTTTGAAGTTTTTCCTATATAAACTCTATATAAAATCAATTGACCCCCGGGGCGGGGTCAATCTGACCCCGGGGATCATGATTTGAGCAAACTTGGTTAAGGTCTACTTGGTTATGCTACATGCAAAATATCTAAGCTCTAGCCTTTGTGGTTCTGGAGAAGAAGATTTTTGAAGTTTTTCCTATATAAACTCTATATAAAATTAACTGACCCCCGGGCGGGATCAACTTGACCCCGGGGATCATGATTTGAGCAAACTTGGTAGAAGTCTACTAGTTAATGCTACATGCAAAATATCTAAGCGCCAGGCTTTGTGGTTCTGGAGAAGAAGATTTTTGAAGTTTTTCCTATATAAATTCTAAGTAAAATCTATTTACCCCCGGGGCTGAACCAGTTTGACCCCGGAAGTCATGATTTGAGCAAACTTGACAGAGGTCCCCTAGATGATGCTTCATACCAAATATGAAAGCTCTGGGCCTTGTTATTTCAGACAAGAAGATTTTTGAAATTTCCATTTTAAAAACACCTTTTAGGGCCTCACAGCCATATTGTGCATTGGACCGGAACCATTTGAGCAAACTTGGTAAAGGGACATCTAAGGACTATTAGTATGAAGTTATTTTAAAATTGGGCCAGGGGTTTAGGAGGAGATGTCATTTAAAGAAAATGTTGACGACGGACGACGGACGACGGACGGACGCCGGACGCCGGACACAAGGGTATCCTAATAGCTCACTCTGTCACTGCGTGACAGGTGAGCTAAAAATACACAAATCTTAAGAGTAATCATTTATCTTTCAATATATGACAAAAACCTCAAAAAACTATTAAAAACTGTGTGTTATCTGGTGGTTTAAAAGTACAACCTAGTTAGGCACTAGAAATTCACAACTGGATGTACATGCTTTGTGTATAGAAGAACCAAAAACTATTGTTTTAAGATTTCCTCAAATCTTTTGGTCCTAATTTACTGATTCAAACTAATCCAAAATCATATTAACATTTGTTCATCAAAATTATAAATTTGTAACTGTGAAGACATGTAATTGTTTTGGAAAATGTTCTAGCATGATTTGGAAAAAAACACCCGTCTCATTTACAACTGGGAAGTAGCCTGTAATCATTTAAACTAGAATATGAAGCCCTAAAGTTAACTCTACCTTTGATACCTAAGTGTGCCTGCATAAGCCTGCAAGATTTTGGTACATTTGATAGATAAAGAGAACATCCATATAAAAATATTTCTTTTTTAAGATATTTTTATGAATGGGATATGTTTCTTTCTTAAGAAAGGGTTGTTTCTGGCATACTGTAAATGATCATATCTTGTGTTTTGTAAAAAAAATGTTCACACTTCATGATATTATAAGTAATAAGACCATTAAGTGTAAGCCAATAATATGTGCAAACAAGTTTGGCCTTTGAATCTACATGGGTTGTTCATGTAAATCTAGTGAGTACACTGTAATTTTCATTTGATTTCATGTATTGAGAAATGCATGAAAACAACAAAAACTGGAGCAACAAAATAATCTGAGCTGATATTTTTTTAAAGGCAGTTGTTAGGAATTATAAAATTTAAACTGTTCATCTAAACATTAGTCCTAAGGAGTGAGTTCAGTAGGGATGTTGTCTAGTAGTTCAACTAATCAGACTTGTCAAAGAGACATCAAGAAAATTTTTGATAGGCAATGTCTTTTTTCCAAGTCCATAGCCTATTTCAGTGGGTTTGTCTAGGATTACGGAACTTCCGTAATCCTAGACTCGGACGCTAGGATTACGGTTCAGTAACCGTACCCACTGCCTATCATTTTTTAACAGTAACACCTAATTTTAACTGTCATTTTTGTGCTTGGAACATTTAGCAGCAACACTGCCTGTGGTTTTGATTTTTTTCTGTTAAAACATAAATTAATCTTCGATTTCCACAAAGCATCGAAAGAACATATATTTAATTACTATTCTAGTAAAAAAAAAACTTCACTAAAACTGTCGCCCTAAAGTGTAATTGTGATTTATTTCATTTGTGAAACTCTTTCCATTGTGAAATATCGCATGACAACATCATAAAAATGATAGGCAGCAAAATAAGTTAAGTTTCATTTGATTTTCTTACAGTCATTTAGAAATGTAATAAAACAGTTACAAATCTATACTGGTTTGAGTTGACCCTTTTAGAAAAAAACAACTAACTATAGCAATGTTGAATGTTTTACCTCTGAGTCCGAAACCAAATTTATCCGAACATATTGTTACATTGTAATTCACGCAACGTTAATTTCTGTAAACTCTTCATTACATGATTAATAAATAAACTAACCTGGTTACTTTATTTGGTCTTCTTGGGTCATTTGCACTGTTACTTGACATTATTTTCTGTGTCTTTGATCCTAAATGCACAGAAACAGTGACAGGAAGTAAGTGGCAATGACTTGCCTGATTATAAAATTTTCTAGTAGAGAAGAATATTCCGAGTTTTGACCGGTTACAAGTCTGTTTAACCGAACTTCTCGGTAAGCTTAACCACTGAACATTTGTCTGGTAGCTGGCTTCATAGCTTTGATCTCTCTGACAATATCACTTAACGTGTTGATAGTGATGTTGTTCTTCTTCACATAAACTTTTAGGATGTCAAGCTGCGATGTCAGCAATGACTTCTTAATGTCTGACTCGTAGAAATCGACAACGTGATTCATGTTGTCCACATACCCCGGATTTCCCATGAATCCTTTCACAACCATATCTTCCAAGTGTTAGTATGTTCTGTAGCCGGTCTGGTCAAAGAGTTTCTGGCACAAATATTGACACGACGCAACTGCCATAACTTTGGAATATGTTCTGACTGAGAATTCTCGAAGGAAGCTTTAAGGCAAGCATACTAACTGAATGTTGGGTCAAACACAAACGTTACTTAGAAAACATTTAAATGTTCGATAAAATTAATTTACTACAATTATAAGGTAAATAGAGGTAAACATATCATTCAGCAGTATATATTTAAAACTGTACCAATTAAAACGCTTAACCAATGTTCTAGCCGTTTCGAACAATCTTGTTTATTGACTTCGTATGTACATATGGAAAACGAAAGGAATACTACACCAAAGTCACCGCCAATATATCTTTTGCATATTTCCAGGTACTATATATTAACATTACCTGATATTTCCCGACGATATTTTGACAAATACCAAAATTTTAACGCCAGACGATGTTTTGTCCTTAACAAACTGCTTGATGGATTCTTGTGCAAATTCGAAACTGAGTCAATGTTATAATCACTAACTCACTTACTGAAATGCCAACCTGGCTTGTGTTCATCTCTTTCAAATCTTTTTGTGAAAAAAATAGTGGGCGCTTCAAAGACTCCAGTAAAATTTGGGAAATACATATAGGACTTTTACCAACTTTATTCAAATTAAGACACTGGTGACCAGTTTGGCCATTCCCCAGAGGTCATATTATTTTAACTCATCTTTGAAAATCTTCCTGTCTTTACGTGTATGCTCTAAAGCTTTGATATTTGGTTTGTAGAATTAAATGTTCTCCGGGGATTGATATTGACCACACTCAAGGCATAACTTGTTACATAGACCTATAGAGGAGGAATTAGGGACGATACGGACCATGGGACAATACGGACCAGACAATACGGACCATATTTTAGGTCGATACGGACCATATTTTTGGACGATACGGACCATGTTTCGGGACGATACGGACCATCTTTAAAAATTTTATTTTCTGCTGAAAATGTATTTTGATAAAAAAAACTCTTAGCTTTTCCCTAAAATACTGACCTAAAAAATAACGATTTATGATTTTATTTTGCTTTATTCAAACATAACAACATGCAAATTTACAATTCCTGATCTGTCACTCCAGCCTGTCTAAATGAATTATGACGGGAATTTGTAAAGATCGGAACCACATAGCAGTTTAAGCAACTCGAAAAATATTCTAAAGCAATGTTGCTTTATGACGAAAACACTATAAAAATGGAACCAGGTCCGATAAAACCAAGATTCGTTTGTTATTATCTGCACAAAAACTGCTTTTAAACCAGTGAAGCAGCAAGAAATCTTGAGAATTTGTCTCCTAAAATAATCGTGTTAAATAAGGCACTTTAAAAATTACTGTACATTGAAGAAAAAAAAACTACTATTGAGTATTTTTAACCGCTTTTTGCAGTGTTACTACAGTTGTTTTTGATTATCTTTTTTTTTAAGTTCCAGTAAAAGTCTTTAAATTAATTGTGTTATTTTGACAACCAAGTTATTGAAAGAGAATGGTGTGTAGATTTTCACGCTGATCGACAATATGCCCTTAAGCAGTGGATCGTCAATTTAACGCCTTTTTAAATTTGTTAATCTGTGTATTAACAGTGTTGATTAAGGTGCGATAAACAGCATGACATGTAAGAGAATAGACAGAAATGATTGTGAATGTATACTGCAATATGGGTTGGGCTGCTGGGGAATCATATTCACTACTGTCTATATCAAGGGATTAATCGGTAAATGGTCATATTAATTAAACGTAAAATACTCAGTCAAAATACTAGTAGAAGATATTTCTCTAAGCAAAGTTTTGTTAAAATCCTATCTCCCCAAGTCAGAACATTTGTTATCAAAATACAGTTTTCAGTTGAAAATAATTGTTTTAAACATGGTCCGTATCGTCCCAAAATATGGTCCGTATCGTCTGGTCCGTATTGTCCCATGGTCCGTATCGTCCCTAAAGCTAGAGGAAGATCTTTTAAAAAATCTTTTCTGATTCCGCATGGCATGGGGTCTAGATAGTTAGTGCAGCATTGATTAATAGACCTTTAGCCAGATTAAATGATGACCATAGGGTCAGAATTTACCATGCCCTAAGGATCACTTATAAGAAAAATAAATAAAAACTTGTCAGAAGGTTTAGAGCATAGATATATAGTGTGTGGTGTTGTGATGTGGTCCTCCACACATAATATTAAAATCATGGTCCTAGAGTTGAAACTTGTCTGTCCCTGAGTGTCACTGATTTAACTCATATAGGATTTGTAAAAATATTCTCTTAGTTCAAATCTTAGATATTAGGTGTGTAGCATTTCCTGGTGGACCTGTAACAAAGCTGTCCAAGTCATGGCCCGAAATCAAAAGGCACCCTAAAAAACTAAAATCCGCCAAATAGGTTTGGGAGGAACCTTCATTTTAACATCTTTAACTTAATGATCTATTTTCTGTTTTCGATGCTTCATCCGTAAAATTTGGACAATGTGTCTAGTTTTGCATATAAATTTCAACTTCAACACTGGGTGAACTTTACCTTAAATTACTTCTGTTTTTCTAAGCTTTAACATTAAAATTTCAACTGTATGTTTAATTTCGCTTGAACATTTTATGGGCAAATATGGCATTGGCTCTGAGCTTCGTTTCACTTTTTAAACTACATCCATGTTATTTGAACCATTTATACAGATTTCCACGTAAATTTCAACTTTAATTGTTTCTGACTTTTACCTTCGGACTTACTTTCATGTTGGAAGTACATTAATATAAAAGAAGTTCAGTTGCTAATCAAAATACTATACAAACAGTATAAAATATGGTCAGGTGACAGAGGTCAGGGCTTAGGTAACGGAATTGCCGTTACGTGAATACAATTTTAGATGTCTGAGTATGCTGTACATCACAGGAGGAGCAGTGGTTGAGGGGTTAGAGCGCCGGACTCCCCACCTGAGGTCGCTGGTTCGAATCCTACCAGGGGTGACAGTCCCCAGTAACTTTCCGCATTCCTCACTTTCGGCGCGAGTACTGGTTTGAATCCAGGAAACAGTCATCGAGAGGGATTAATGTAAGTTGCAAGAACTTGCTTCCCAATCGATGTAAAATAAATAAGTTTAAACTAAACTAAACTAAGCTGAACTTTACTGATGTCATTTACTGGTCTTGCTATCTAAAGCAGTGGTACTCAGGTGAACGATAAAGGGCTATGATGGCCCTCTTGTTATATCTCTTTTGGTGGTGTATCGGTTAGAAATAACAGACTGTTTTCTAAGGAATCCCGTTCGGGCCACGTGTCTTGCCCTTTCAGGTGAACAAATATACTAATGAGAATTTAAAAAAAAAAACGCGAGGAAATACAGGCGAATTCTAACATCTATATTTTTATTGTGTGTTTTTATTCATTGCGAGACTCGAAATAAAATGTGGCATATCTGGTGTTAGGTTGTAAATGCGAAATTTACTCAAATTCTTATTTTAACATTATTACTTGCTGGGGATGTACGTTGAAGTAAATCCGGGCGCAAAACTTCACTGGAATCAACAGTAGGCCTATATAGGTTTAAATATCCAAAGGTTTGTGATCTTGTTCTTTTATTTTATTTTTCACGACAAATAGCATCGTTACAGTAGGTCTAACAGTTTTCCAAAGTGTTGCATGTTCGAGGTCATTTATGATTGTTATTACCTTGAACACACAATAACCAATTAAACAGTCTGCATGTATTACAGAAGTTATTGCTATATTCCTCTCGCTGAGACACAGGTGGGTAGCATACTCTTTTTTACCTTGTCGAAGAAGAAGGACAAATTGAGTAACTCTCAAGCAAATAGCCTTTAAAAATGACCGAGTACAATCAAGTACTTGTATCCGGCTTATAATAAAGAGCTAATGCAAAAAATGGCATAAGTATTACGGTTATAGTCCTGTTGAAAACTGCGGTGCCTTACAACTTCTCTTGCGCATCGGTAGAATTTTTCACTACCGTTCACTTCCTTAACGCAGGGCCTCAATTAAGGCCCTGCTTAACGGTAGTGCGAAGTAACGGTAGTGTATTCACATAGCTGCAAAGTTGAGCGTGCTTAAATTATGCACATCTCCAACTGACAAAGGTGAATCGAAGCGATCGGAGGTTTACCCGATTCCCTCACGGAAAAGACCGGACTTCGCCGACTATTCCAGTTGAGATTCGCTCAGCGCGCGCGGAAAAATGGCTATCTTTTGGACAGTAGGACGTGTTTTTGAAAAAAAAAAGGTAATTAAAAGAGGGTTGATGTCTTTTAGATAAATTTATTTAATTAAAATCACATAGATCAGTTGTGCTCCATTGATATTCTCAATAATTTGCAGTGTGTCATTAATGTAGTAAACTGTCTGGGACTAAGGCTAAAATTGACTTGGCGGGATTTTCGGAGATCCATTATTTAAGGTATTTGGAAGACCTAATTCAATTTAATCCCGGGAATTTAATCTAAACGTTCTCACTTAGAATATACATCGATTCGAAACAACTGCTTGAAATATATTTCTAAAATTCCGCTGTATGATTGCTTCTTGGATTCAAACCAGTACCTGCATCAGTAGCTCTATATGATGTCACCAGAGACGTAGATAATATGTTATCTATGTCTCTGATATTAGTAGAGACCAAACAGCTCAAATAAAATTTCCACTAGTTTTTGTTCAGAGATATTACAGAGTTACTGAACTTATTACTGATTTTTTTCAGCATTAAAATACATAAGATTCCTTTTCAATTTCAGTTGTGACCATTGAGTGGACAGATTTGATGACATGCTCGATACTCATGAGCAGCAATGGTTGAGGAGTTAGAGCATAGAACTCCCAGTCTGGAAGTTGCTGGTTCAAATCCCACCAGGGGTGAGAGTCCCAAATGTTTAAAACTTAAACTAACCCTTACCAAAATATTTTATAAGTCACTTATAAGTGATTTTATAAGTAGCTTTTAAGTCGCTTGTCTACGTATTAATATACGTACATGGTTTTTGCTCAGTAAATTTTTTCTGAATGGGTTTTTATAATTTCTAATTAGTACAATGATTCCTATACATTGTCTCTTTTCATAATTTTTGCATATTCACTTATGAGTAGTATTAAATCGGTATAACAACTAAACTAAGAATTTAGTATGCACAATTTAAAGTTGTTTGACCAAATAAGAATATTGTAAAAAAATGACACTATGAGTCTTATGTTTGCATTCCTTAGTTACACTGAAAAGTATTACCAAAAACAACATCATTTTGTATAGACAGTGATATGTTCTCTTTCCTTTGATGAATAATATTTTTCAGGCTGTTATTCACTGCTTGCTTGCTGCATTTAACCAAACTTCATGCAGCAGTTACTTCCCTTACATTGCTATTCATATGGAAGAGGAAGCAATCCTTTGTAGAGTTTTGCAAAACTCCACACAGAGTAATTTCTTCTGTAAACAGTAAAAAGATAAAAGTTTGTGATTATGTATGAATACTTGCATGTAGAATGAAAAATATAATTTTTTAGGTGTGACCAGGGCCTTAATGTGACCAGTCAGTTTGCAGATGTGATAATGAAGGGGATGGCTGAATGCACTGAGAAACAAGAAATGTGCTGAAGATGAGTCATAGAAGCTTGAAGATAAGTGTCATTTTTCTGATTTGTAGAATGTAGTTGAACATTGTGATCACTTTTGCCCGTCTATTTGTCTGTCAGTTTGCCTGTGCTCTTTTGTTTCAAATGATATTTTTAGAAACTTTTGCCTGAACAGGAAGCAGCCCTCTTTTGCAACACAAGGGTTATGGTCCTGTTTAAACTTAACATTACATAAAAATCCCCTAATGAGATTCAAACAAAACTTTCCTGATGATATCAGGTGAAAAGAAATGTGATCTAAGTGTTTTGCAGTGTTGACTTTTAAAACTACCAGAGTTATTGCCCTCAGTCTACCAGACTTTTGTAAACACTATTTGTTAGAAGCCATATATCAATAATATCTACTAATATCTCAAATCATTCAAATAGTTTTGAGGAGAGTTTCTAGAATATCAAATGGGATACATCTGATAACAGCAGAGTTATTGCCCTTTTATTAGAAAACGGTAGTCATATTCTCAGATTTACCATGCCTCACATTATAGCACTCTTGTTTCAACTTAACCAAACACTGTTGGACAAAGTCCTTAAAATACATACAAAACAGTTACAGTTCATTGATGATAAGGGACCCTAGGGTTCTGAATAAGAGGACTAAGTTTGTCATCAGAAACCATGACTCATTAAACTAGTGCCCACTTTATCCACTTACAGTAGACTCATGTGAGCGATGCAGCATATTCTTGCAGTGACCAAGACCTCTATTTGAGAGAAAGGTTGTAATGACAGAGAGTTGAAACATTTTCCAAAATTGAGATGTGAGTTTAACTTCATGTTTACACTTTTTAACGTTACAAAATTAAAAAATGTTAGGGTTATGTACTTAAGACATGTGGCAATTTGGTGAACTGATCAGCAGTAAGGGTGTATGATATGCCGTAATGAACTCTCTCCTAAATCATGAATATAAAAAAGTAATTTTTTGTCTAGCCTTAAAGACGATCAGAAATATATTTTGCTTCTGATTGAAGTTCTTGAAGTAGTCAGGGCTCACTCTGCCATTTACTTAAATTATATTAATTTGCCTACAGAAATAATTTGGCTACAGGATATCTTGCCTTTGTTATGCTATTTTGATAAAATTTTGCATGACATCAGAAAATCAAACAAATTAATTGGCTAAAAGAAATTTTCAACCAGGGTAAACCCTGAGTAGTGTGGAGATGTGTTATCTTGTATTATTGGTCAAGGGCCATTCCAGTAAAAAATTATAATTATCCCAGCCCAAGACCAAAAAAAAGAAACTGTCAGGGAGTGGTCTATTTATAAGGGGGTGGGGGTCTTGTCAAACTTCTAAAGTTTTTTTTTTATTTTGAAAGTGCATTCCTTGGGAGGGTTATGTGTTTCACTGGAATTGCCCTACTTAAATAATTATTAAATGAATATTAGAAATCTTTGATCATTGATCAGAATTATGGAGATGAGGACCTTAATTTCTTATCTTGAAAATGAAATAATAATAGATTATATAAAACCAAGGGAAAATATACATACATAATTATCCTGAGAAGGGAAATTATTAAAGATAGACAAAGTTTTCAGAGAGGAAATATTTATGGAAATAATATATTTGGCTGTTAACATTTAAAAAGGATGTATTCAAATTTAATGAAAAATTGGATTAAAAGAAAGTATTTTAGTATATTAATATCAGTTCGCAGTCGTTCTACCTAAAGAAAATTATACAACTGAATAAGGATGAACATTTTACTACTAGATACTAGGGCAAACATTTTATTTATGAAAGAGATCACCAGGTATCCAAATTTAAGTTAAACGAATCAAAAGAAAATAAGGCAGGAATAATAAAGGAGGAAACACAAATGAAATGACATGTGATGTATATTAGAAGCATGAATAATATGTTTATAAAGAAGACTAAAAGTAAAATAAAATTATTGAAATAAAATACATTGTACCTTTTCATTTATTGTATGAAAGATACGGTAAAATATCTGTATATATGTAATGTAATTATAATATGTCTGTGCAAATTTTGTGGACTGTAGAAACTAACTTTCATATGGTATGTCAAAAGGACATCTTACAAACAAAACAAAAAGATACTTTTAGCAAAAATAATTAAATGATAATGATAATAATATAGTTAATTATGAAATCATACATGTAATAATAGTGATAATATAAGATAACAGTAAATAAAACTAAATGAAAAGAAAACTTTACAAATGGAATTTTATTGCAGTCATAAAGTAGAAAATTACGCAGTCTTCAAAATGAAACATAAGTAAATACCGGTAAGTCAAGACTAGAGAAATAAAACTAACAAACTATTTTTTAGTATGGATCAAATTATTCAAGAGTGAATGATTAAATTTTGAAATTTAAAGTATTAATTTGTTAAAAAAAACTATGGAAATAAAATAGAAAAAAATTAATTCAAACCAGGAACAGAACTGAAATGAAATAAGATTTCAGATTCTTTAAAAAGAAAAGGTGAAAAAAAAAATGAATTAAAATTCAATACACTAATTCAGACAGTTCAAGTTTTCATAAAATGCTTTTAACAAAAAGTATAACTTCACTGAAAACAGGTCACCACAATTCTTGTAGCTTTTCCCAGTGAGGAACTATTAATGTCAGGTTGGTAATGAAAAGATTTTGGATGGGGTTTAAAAAGATGGACTGTTAAAACATGGTTTAGTTGCAGGAAGAATATGCTGATAGATTTTGTTTTAGTTGGTTAATAAATGTAATATAAAAGTAAATTGACTCTGTATTTATAAAGCTGCTCGTTCCTTTTTTGGATTCTTAGAATTGTCAAAAATATTATAGGTGTTTGTAATAAATGTATCAGTAAAGAAAAATTGTCACAATTAAAAAGGCTATTTGGGGTGGCTTTTTTTTCATTTTCATTGATTGGTTTTGAAGTATTTTTTTTTTCTTTAAGCTTTAACATTTTACATTTTCTTTGGTTCATATAACCTTTGTGTTTTTATGTTGGTTTTACTGAAAAAAGCTTTTATGTTATTAAGTTTTATCTTCCCTTGGACCTTTGATGCCAACTCTTGATTTAGCCATTATAAGCTCACCTGAGCAAACAGTGCTTATGATGAGCTTTTGTGATTAGCTTTGAAATCTGCTGTATGTCAATAATTTGTATCAAGGGACTTCCCCTTAACTGTGTTGTCAAAGTTTTTGAAACCTGGCAGAAAATTTTCGCATATGGATATACACCCGAATCTACCTGTATTTCAAGAATCACCTTATTAGCTCACCTGAGCCTTTGGCTCATGGTGAGCTGTTGTGACCGGTCTTTGTCTGTCGTCCGGCGTCGGTCGTCCGTCAACAATTTAAACGACATCTCCTCTGAAACCTCTGGGCTAAATTTAATGAAACTTGCCTGGGATGTTCCTTGCATGAAGTTCTACCAAAGTTGTTCAAAGAATTCAATTCCATCAAGAACTCTGGTTGCTATGGCAACTTAAGGAAAAACTTTGAAAATCTTCTTGTCTGAAACCACAAGGCCCTGAGCCTTAAGATTTGGTATGTAGCATTGTCTAGTCAAATTTGGCCCCATCCCAGGGGTCAATTGAGTTTACATAGGCTTATATAGGAAATCTTTAAAAATCTTCTTCTCAGAAACCACAATGCCTACAGCTTAGATATTTGGTATGTAGCATTGTCTAGTGGATGTCTACCAAGTTTGTTCAAATCATGTCCCCTGAGTTAAAATTGGCCACGCCCCAGGGTTCTCTTGGTTTACATATAGTTATATAGGAAAAACATGAAAAATCTTTTTTCTCCGAAACTAATAGGATTAGACCTTAGATATTTGGTGTGGAGTATTGTGTTGAGAACCTTTACCAGTATTGTTTATATGTTGGCCCCGGGGTCAAAATTGGCCCCGTCCCGGGGGCCCTTAATATGTAAAAAAGGCAATCTTTAAAAATCTTCTTACTTGAAACCTCAATGCCTACAGCTTAGATATTTGGTATGCAGCATTGTCTAGTGGATGTCTACCAAGTTGTTCAAATTATGTCCCCTGGGTTAAAATTGACCATGCCCCAGGGTTCTCTTGGTTTACATATAGTTATATAGGAAAAACATGAAAATCTTTTTTCTTCCAAACTAATAGGACTAGACCTTAGATATTAGGTGTGGAGTATTGTGCAGAGAACCTTTACCAGTATTGTATATATGTTGGCCCCGGGGTCAAAATTGGCCCCGCCCCGGGGGCCCTTAATATGTAAAAAAGGCAATCTTTAAAAATCTTACTGGAAACCTCAATGCCTACAGCTTAGATATTTGGTATGCAGCATTGTCTAGTGGACCTCTACCTAGTTTGTTTGAAAAATGTCCCTGGGGGTCACTATTGGCCCCGCCCGAGGGGTCACAAGTTTTAAATAGCAGTATAGAAGAAAATCTTTAAAAATCTTCTTGTCTGAAACCACAAGGCCTAGAATTTTAAAATTTGGCATGACACAAGCTTTATCAAACTTTTTGAAATTATCAAATTAGGTTATAGGTAACAGAGGCTAAAAATAGATTTATCTACTGTACCTCATAGAGCCTTTATTTATAGACCAATATCTTTGATATTCAGTATATAGGTTCCTTGCATGGACGTCTACCCATGGGTAAGGTTTGAGGTCAATTGGTCAAGGTCAAGGTCACCATAGCTTATAATAGATATTTCTACTTTCTGTCATAGAGCCTTTATTTATTGACTGATATTTTACATATTTGGTTTGTAGGCACTTACATATTTTCAATTAAAAAATGAAATACTGCTTAACAGCAAACCTACAGCCAAAGTAATCAGGTGAGCGATCCAGGGCCATTATGACCCTCTTGTTTTAAGTAGATTGATGGAATTGCCGAGGCAAGTTGACCTTTTTTTTTTTAAAAGGGACACACCACTCGATCAATGAAGCATCTGTATGAGGTAAGTATAACAACTAAAGAAACACTCTGTAAATGCAATGCAGCAGTATTTCCGTGTAGTCGTAAAATGGAGTATGTTAAAAAGAAATAAATAAAGGACATGGAGTTTTAATAATATCTTTTAATATAATCATAATGTCAAACATAATACGCAAAACTTACATACATGAGAGACATATTGAACATTATAGCATGTTAGTAATCATATATATAAAAGACGACACCTCAAACATTAGTTTTACTTCTGAAATAAACTAAATTGAAAATAAGCAAAAACAAAAACAAAACAAATTTCTCATCCTTAAAAGTAAACAATTTATTGTTCATTCTTAAGTGAAAATGATGTTACCTGTCCCTGAATAAAACATATTATTGATAACATTTATAATGAATGACACACAGCACATATATTCTTAATGTTTTAAACACTGTTCAGTCACTACATTATATTATGCTTAAAAGGGGATAGACCAGACTCAACCTTTTTCCTTTTTAGGCTCAAACTAGCTGTCTTAGGCTTTCACTTTCACTGACCTGGCTTCTGTCTATTTGTCCTTTGAGCTAACATCATTGTTTTTCCGTAGGTCAATGTCACTTGTTTATTCTCAACTGGAAAGTATAGTATAACGCTCTGTACAAATTTGACCTTTGTTTATCTGTCATCATAGCCCATTCTGTCTTTGACTGTTCAAAGTGTTTGTAGTTGGACATCAGTCTGAAATCTCCAACTCTGACAATTGCATTGCCATTAAGTTTGAACTGTCCATTAACCAAGTCAAGTATTAATTTACTAATTCTGGAAGGGGCTTGGACTTCTAATCAACAGTCTGTTTCAACACATGGTTCATGGATTCGCAGTTGTTGTTGGTCCAATGTCTTATAACCTTGTGCTCCTGTTGTGGGTCAATGACCTTGTCTTTCAAAACTGAAACCAGTTGTCTCTGAAAATAGGTCAAAAAATTTGCTGGTACCTTGGTATGTACTGTCTCGACGTCAATAACCTTCACCCTTCAATACATGTCACACATTGTCCTCCAAATTTCTGGTCCAGAGAACATGTGTTGCCTCTGGAAAAACAGTCATTGTTTTGTCTAAAGCTTTTTCATCATTGGAACCAGTCACTAATTTTGTGAGAGGGGCTTTGGTCAATTTTCAGATGAAAAAAAAAATGACTGAAAGTTTTAAAGTCACTGTTATCATGAATGAAAACAGGCCCAAGACAAATTGGATTTGGTAGTGTTTTCACATTTTCAATTGCCAATTGTTCTGATTCTGATTTATTTTATATCATTGTATTACTTAAAATCAGGTTATATATGAAATGCAGGTCGATTCTGGTGTATATCAATATGCGAAAATTTTCCACAACTAGCCGATATTCTTTCTCTTGTTAAATCTTTCCACTCAAAGATACTTTGAATTCCTTTGGTAAATGTGTTATTTCTTATGTACAGGGATGAATAACAGCTGTTGTATGATTTAAATTCAATTTGTTTATGAAATACAGGCTGATTCCGACGTATATCCGTATGTGAAAATTTTCCACAACTTGCCAATTTTCTGTCTCTTGTAAAATCTTTCCGTTCGAAGATACTTCAAATTCCTTTTGTTAACATGCTAATTATATTATATATTAATAAATACTGGTTTATCTTTCCAAAATGTATGTATGAAATACAGGTCACTTCTGGTAATGCAAAGTCGATTCTGGTAAAACGTGGGACCAGCCTTTCTCTCATCATTCCCTCTGTCTATTATATTTTTCTCCAGACCATTACTCAACAGGTAGGTCTTGTAAAGGAGGAGTGCAGTGTAAAAGAACCCTAACTCTGCTGTAAATATTTTTGCATGAATGCCATAAAATGATAATTGTTTTTATGCTTTTTTTCTGGGACCATTATTTCAAAGCCTGACAAGATAGAGGCTTGAAACTTCATGTATGGTTAAATCTCATAAAGGAAGACCTATGTTCACAAGGATCATAACTCTTTATTTACTGTTTTTGAGTGAATGCTTTGATACATTTGTACTTTTTCTTCTTGTTTAGAGAAGACTTATGTTTCATGCTTAAAATAAATTAAGTAGCCTGCAAAATGTACTTGCAAAGTTAATCTTGAATCAAACATGGCCCTCTAAGGCATTTTCATTGATTTTGAATAATTTGTAGCACTGCTTCAAACCAAACACTCACTGTAGACAATACCTTTCAGGGAAATTTTTCAAATTGACAGCTCTTGTTTTTGCCACAAATGTGAACGAGCAGCTTTAAGAAGTTAATGTGAAAAGTATTTCAATTTTCAGTCTCTTTCAGCATGCACCAGCAGGTATTTCATACTTTTCATTTACTTTTTTATTTATTTATTTATATTTATTTATTTGTTTTGTCTATGAAGCATAGACTCATCTCCAAGTGTGTTGAGGCTAACATCTTGGGTGTCAGCAGTTTGTGTCTGCATGTGACAGGGGTAGTTTCCTGCATGAAAACCTCATGGAATGATGGTCGCCTGAACACCCTGTAGGCTGAAGTTCATGCACTGGACACACAGTTTGAACACTTCTGTTTGTTTGTCCATTCCATTCTTGCCCAGATCAGTACTTGTCAACCACTAGTTCAACCATAGTAACCAGTGTCTCAAGTCCTTATTTACGCTACAGGGTGTCAAGGTTGCATATCCACTTCAGGGTTCGAAATAAAGCTCCCATACTCGCAAAATGCAAGTAAAATCTGAAAAATGCAAGTGACTTTCGCTGAAACTGGCAAAATTTTATAGTTGTCTTCACAGTATGAACAGGAAGTACAAAGCACCTGTTTATGCGGACGCATCTGCAGGTTGTGTATAATCACTGTATACTGTTGAAAGCCCTGGTTTAGCTGTCAGTTTTAGACTGTTGTGTTAGAGAAAGACTGCCGATAACGTGCTTAACATTTAGTAGTAACATTCTCTACATTTTGAGTAAACAATCTCTAGAGATTCTATAGGAAGATCTTTGTTTCACAAGTATGCCATAAGCAATAAAGCTGAAAATGAATTTGCAAATCAACTTAACTTAATTAGAAAAAAAATTAAGATGCTTAATGAAAAAGGAAGATCGTGTTTTAGTTTGATTTGGTTGTTGATAGCAAAAATTATTTTTCCTAGAAAGTTTAGTTTGTTCTTGTTGTAGAGAGAAGAATTAATTTTCAAAATTGTTTTTTGTACTTTCAATCTGTATGTATGTCACAAAGTTTGTCTGCCCTTCTTCTCCATAACAGTTGGTTGGATTTTGAACTTGGTACCAAGCCTAGTTGAGCATATAGTCGACATTTTCCATTCATGGACTTTCAGCGAAATTATTGGGCTTAATTTGTCAATATTTGAAAACGTATGGGCATATCTCCATAAGCTCTGGTGGGATTTTGATGAAACTTCAAAGAAATGAGCACTAGCAAGTGTGATTATGAGTATTGTTGTTTTCTTCCAGTCAGCTGATTTTTAGCAGAGTTATGGCCCTTGATTTGTCCAACTTTGAATACATTTAGCCATATGTCCATAACTGCTGATCAGATTAAAATAAAACAACACAGGGATGAACATTAGCAAAATTAGTTATGCATATTTTTGTTGTGTTCTGCCATCCTCAGGTTGAAGTACGTCAGTCTTTGTACATAGCCATCCCCAGGTTGAAGTACATCAATCTTTACACACAGCCATCCTCAGGTTGAAGTACGTCAGTCTTTGTACACAGCCATCCCCAGGTTGAAGTTATTCAGTCATTGTTCAAAGCTTTCCTCAGCTCAAGTTACATCAGTCTTTGTAAATAGGCATCTTCAGGTTGAAGTACATCAGTCTTTGTTCAAAGCTATCCTCAGATTGAAGTTATACAGTCTTTGTACACAACTGTATTCATGTTTAGATACTTAAGTCTCTGAACTCAGCAGTCCTCTTGCATGATTACACAAGTCTTAGTACATAGACTTACTAATGAATAAGTATTTATATTTAGTCATCAAACATCATGCTGAAGAAGTATTCTTTATATTTCAATGTTTGTATGAAGAACTAAAAAGTTTTAACTCTTTTTGCACAACCATCCTTAGGTTTGGCCAGTTATTTTTGTGCATAGCAAATCTTTCACTGTTGACTACAAAAGCCCTTTTTTAATAAAACATTTTATATTTAAAGCAGTCCACATGTTGAATCAAATTGCTTTGCTGCATTCAACAATCCTCAGTTTGAAGAACGAGTTTCTCTGCTGTGCTCATCAATTCTAGTGTTGAAAAACAAATTTCTCTGCTGCATTTTGTATAAATCTGCATTCAGAAATCCTCAAGTTGAAGAAAAAATTTCTTTTCCACTGCCACTAATCCTTATGTTGAATTTCAAATTTCTCTGCTGCATTCAGTAATCCTTTCATTTAAAAACAAATTTCTTTGATGAACAAATATCTCTGCTGTATTCAGTAATCCTTACATTTAAAAAAAGTTTCTTTGCTGCATTGAGTGAAACAAATTTCTCTGCAGAATTCGGCAGTCTGCATTCAGCAGTCCTCATGTTGAAGAACAAATTTCTCTGCAGAATTTGGCAGTCTGCATTCAGCAATCCTCATGTTGAAGAACAAAATGTCTTTGCTGAATTTGGCAGTCTGCATTCAGCAATCCTCATGTTGAAGAACAAATTTCTTTGCTGCATTCAGCAATCCTCATGTTGAAAAACTGATTTCTCTGCTGCATTCAGCAGTCTGCACTCGTCAATTGAAGAACATTTTCTCTGCTGCATTCAGCATTTCTCATGTTGAAAAACAAATTTCTCTGCTGCATTCAGCAATCTGCATTCTGCAATCCTCCTTTTGAGGTACAAAATGTCTGCTGCATTCAGCAATCCTCATGTTGAAAAACAAAATGTCTCTGCTGCATTCAGTGATCCTCATTATGAAGAACAAAATGTCTCTGCTGCATTCAGTGATCCTCATGTTGAAGAACAAAATGTCTCTGCTGCATTCAGCAATCCTCATGTTGATGCACATTTTCTCTACTGTACTAATCAATCCTGGTGTTGAAGAACAAATTTCTATGCTGCATTCAGTGATCCTTATGTTGAAGAACAAAATGTCTCTGCTGCATTCAGCAATCCTCATGTTGAAGAACAAAATGTCTCTGCTGCATTCAGTGATCCTCATGTTGAAGAACAAAATGTCTCTGCTGCATTCAGCAATCCTCATGTTGATGCACATTTTCTCTACTGTACTTATCAATCCTGATGTTGAAAAACTAATTTCTATGCTGCATTCAGTTATCCTCATGTTGAAAAACAAATTTCTCCACTGCATTCAGTGATCCTCATGTTGAAGCACATTTTCTCTGCTGTATTCAGCAATCCTGATGTTGAAAAACCAATTTATCTGCTGCATTCAGCAATCCTTATGTTTAAAAACAAATATCTCTGCTGCATTCAGTGATCCTCATGTTGAAAATAAATCCATTGATGCATTCAGCAGTTCTCATGTTGAAAAGCATTCAGCTGTCTGCATTCTGCAATCTTCATGTTGAAAAAAAAACTTCTCTGCTCCATTCAGCAATCCTTATGTTTAAGAAAAAATTTCTTTGCTGCAATTAGCAGTTCTCATGTTAAAGAACAAATTTATCTGCTGCATTCAGCAGTTCTTATGTTTAGAAACAAATTTCTCTGCTGCATTCAGTGATCCTCATGTTGAAGAACAAAATGTCCCTGCTGCATTCAGCAATCCTCATGTTGATGCACATTTTATCTACTGTACTTGTCAATCCTGATGTTGAAGAACAAATTTCTCTGCTGGATTCAGCAATCCTTATGTTGAAGAACAAATTTCTCTGCTGCATTCAGCAATCCTGATTTTGAAAAACAAATTTCTCTGCTGGATTCAGCAATCCTTATGTTGAAGAACAAATTTCTCTGCTGCATTCAGCAATCATCATGATTAAAAACAAATTTCTCTGCTGCATTCAACAATCCTCATGTTGAAGAATAAATTTATCTGCTGCATTCAGAAACTCAAGTTAAACAAATTTCTAAGAACAAATTTCTCTGCTGCATTCAGCACTCCTCATGTTTACAAACCAAATTTCTTAGAACAAATTTCTTTGTTGCATTCAGCAGTCTTCATGTTGAAAAACAAATTTCATTGATGCATTCCATAATCCTCATTTTGAAAAACAAATTTCTTTGATGCATTCAGCAGGCCTCAAGTTGAAAAACAAAATTTTATTGATGCATTCAGCAGTCTTCATATTGAAAAACATATTTCTCTAACAAATTTCTCTGCTGCATTCAGCAATCTGCATTCAGCAATCCTCATGTTGAAAATAAATCCATTGATGCATTCAGCAGTTCTCATGTTGGAAAGCAAATTTCTTTAAGCAGATTTGTCTGATGCATTCAACAATCTGGATTCAGGAATCTTCATGTTGAAGAACAAATTTCTCTTCTGCATTCAGTGATTATCATTTTGAAAAACAAATTTCTCTAAACAAATTTATTTGATGCATTTAGCAATCCTCATGTTGAAGAACAAATTTCTCTAAACAAATTTCTATGCTGCATTCAGTGATCCTTATGTTGAAAACCAAAATGGATCTGCTGCATTCAGCAATCCTCATGTTGAAGAACAAAATGTCTCTGCTGCATTCAGCAATGCTCATGTTGAAGAACAAAATGTCTCTGCTGCATTCAGCAATCCTCATGTTGAATAACAAAATGTCTCTGCTGCATTCAGCAATCCTCATGTTGAAGAACAAAATGTCTCTGCTGCATTCAGCAATCCTCATGTTGAAGAACAAAATGTCTATGCTGCATTCAGCAATCCTCATGTTGAAGAACAAAATGTCTCTGCTGCATTCAGCAATCCTCATGTTGAAGAACAAAATGTCTCTGCTGCATTCAGCAATCCTCATGATGAACAATATTCTTTGTAATAAGCTTTACTCGAGTTGAATTGCATTCCTTATGCTGATGATCAAAACTTTTTATCCTCATCCTTGTGATGAAGTTTTGTCATTCTCATATAAGTACTAAAGTGATTTCAAATAGCCTTCTTATTGAAGTTCTAAAGTTTTGTTCACAGCCATCTTTATGTTGAAATACTTAATACAGCTTGGTACGTGAATGACCTCCAGTTGAATACTTGAGACTTTGAATTCAACAGTCTTCTTATTGAAATACTTAAGTCTTTGAATTCAGCAGTCCTCTTGTTAAAAATTATGCCTTTGTAAATGGCTGTTCCCAGTCTGTCATACATATAATCAGTCCCGGATATTCACACTATACATTATATTTTTGTGTCCCCATAATGGGGTGGGAGGCACTTAGATTTACTCTTGTGTGTTCATCCATCTGTCTATCTGTCTAAAAACTATTCTACCATAGCCTATGTAACATAATAGGAGTATTGATTAGCATGTTGTGCACCTGGGATTTGGTGTTCCCATCAACTGAGAAATATATGGCTATTAATTGATAGAAAATAGGTATATTTGAGTTTGTGTCTCATGCTTAGGGAAAACTATATGACTGAGTTATGTAACTTAAGCAGGAGTATATTTCAGCATGTGAAGTTTAGCACCTGGGGTTTTGCATCCCCTTATGCCAAGGACTAACAGAGTTATGGACTTTGATTGATTGAAAAATAGATATATTTTAGCCTGTGTTGCATGTTCAGGAAAATCTAATATGACTTCAGGTTAGTAAACTTTAATAGAAATATAGATCAGCCTATGAAGTTTTGCACCTGGGCTTTCATTTCCACCTTCTCTCTTAGAGAATAACAGAGTTATAGCCCTTAATTTATTGAAAATAGATGTATTTCAGTCACATGCTGAGGAAAAACTGTATGACTGGGCTATGTAATGTGGACAGGAGAATGTGTCGTCATGAGGAGTTGGGCATCTGGGGTTTTGCAGAGTTATGGCTCTTGATTAATTCAAATATGTGTATTTCATCTTGTGCCTCATTCTGAGGAAAAATAGTGGGAGCACACATGTCCTATGAAAACAAATTCTGATTTTAGTATTTTGCACAATTCACTGTGACAGTTAAAGAAATGCTGGTAAATTTATCTTCGATAAATTTCTTAGTACTAAATGCTTATCATGAAAGTACCTAATCATTAAGCTATGTGTCCCTGTTGATTATATAAGTATGATATGAAAATTTAATTGTGTAAATGTCAGAACTCACTTTAACTGTAAGTACAGCAGTTTAGTGTATTTTTTCTTTTTTTTTGTCAGTTAAAATTTTTGTAAATGCAGTAATATTTTAAAACAAGTACTTGCTTTTTCAAAAGAATTACAATATAACAATATCTCACACAAGAAAATATGGCATTACTTATGAAAAAGAAAGAAAGACTTAATCCAGAGTTTAATTCTTGATAAGATAATCTGTAATGCTAATAATATATACATATTTTAATAAGCTGAGGTTGCCATCTGCTGTTAGTAAAAATGACAAGCTTTACTGATTGAAAAGGCTATATTAGTATACCAAGATTAAAGGGTTTATTTTGAATAGTGTAATTTTTTAAACTCCAGAGAATGTTATTTTTCAAAATATTCAAAAAGGAAAACTTACTCTACTTAGAAAGAGAGGGCACTGAATTTCATTAGCATTCCAACTGTTCTTGAAAAAAAAGACAAAATTTAATAAATGTAACAAACTACTTTTTCTTGCAAGCTTTCGGAAAAAGCTTTGCAATTTAACTGTTGGCTTCAGTTTATGAACATTGTAAGACATGGGAAAGAAAGCATCTTTAAATTTGAAAGTGACTTTACCAAGCCTGCCTGAAAATTGTGTCCAGAGTGGGATGTGGTTGTCAGTGTTGGAGTCACTTGATCTTTTCTTACTGCCTTGCAAAGTTGGGGATGACCAAGATGTTGATGTTAACATGAGGCAAAATTTAATTCTGTGAAACCATTTCAGATTTTTGTCAGACTTTGTCAATCGTTTTTAATATCAAAGGACAGGAAAAGTAATTGCTGTCTTAAAATCAAATGATCTGTGTGCTGAGAGTGAACATAGATCTTATGAATATTATCTGAGAATCAGTTTATTTTTGTGAAGAAGTGCATATATTGATGCTAAAATGTTAAACTGAAGATCATGTAGATAGTGAATGTCAGTCCAAAAGAAATAAAAACAGCAACCCAAAAAAAGCCCTAAAACAACAACTGAGAGTCAGTTGAATGCTGTGAAAAAAGTGAAAATGGATCGCGGAACTTGAACTACCATTATATTTTACTACTTGAGATTGTGCAAGATCTTGTTTGTTGCAGGTGCATTATTGGCATTTCATGCTATTGTACACATTGATGATTAGTTGTTTGCTGTGAAGATAGTAGACAAGATCTGTTAGGTTGTACATCATTATGCCTTGTTTGTTTGCTGTGAAGATAGTAGACAAGATCTGTTATGTTGTACATCATTATGCCTTGTTTGTTTGCTGTGAAGATAGTAGACAAGATCTGTTATGTTGTACATCATTATGCCTTGTTTGTTTGCTGTGAAGATAGTAGACAAGATCTGTTATGTTGTACATCATTATGCCTTGCTTGTTTGCTGTGAAGATAGTAGACAAGATCTGTTATGTTGTACATCATTATGCCTTGTTTGTTTGCTGTGAAGATAGTAGACAAGATCTGTTATGTTGTACATCATTATGCCTTGCTTGTTTGCTGTGAAGATAGTAGACAAGATCTGTTATGTTGTACATCATTATGCCTTGCTTGTTTGCTGTGAAGATAGTAGACAAGATCTGTTATGTTGTACATCATTAAGCCTTGCAGTACATATCTGCTGGGAGGTGTTTCTTTTGAAAATAATAACTAGAACATTTTACTGTTTTTATATAGTGAAAAGATTTTGTAATTTAAATGATAAAACTTTGCTTCTACATTATATCAGCCTGATTATCTCCTAACATTACTGGGCAATAATGAGTTCTTATGTGGCTTCATTACTTGGAACCATTTCTGCTTTTGAAACCATTTTAGACAGACTTAAGTAAAGGCATTTTAAATACACTGGCTGTTTCTTTCCTTTGCCCTGCAGTGTTCCTGCACTTCAGTCACAGCTATGGAATGTACTTAAAATATACTTTGCCTTTTTAAAGTTTTGACCAGAGTAATGTTTTGACTGGTTCATAATGTGCTTTTAAACAAGTACATGTGTCACATTATTTGTTAATAAAATTAGTTATTCTTATAATGGAAGCTGCAAAAAACTATGTGAATTTAAAAGAACAGGAACATTTTTCAAGGTTTCGTGTATACTGAAGACTACAGTTAGTTATATTTCTAACCTGTGTTGAAAACAGTTTAGATAGACTCTGTTTTTATGCCCCCCATCGAAGATGAGGGGGTACTTTTATTTGCAAATGTCAGTCGGTACACAGTTCGTTTCCAAGTGATATCTAGAGAACCCTTTGACCCACCTTCCTCAAACTTGGTATGTAGATTGGTCATGACAAGTAGATGAACCTTTTGTTTTTCAGGTCATTAGGTCAAAGGCCAAGGATACAGTGACCTTGAAAAGCAATAGGTTTCCAATCAATAACTATAGAATGCTTTGGCCCAGCTCCCAAAAACTTTGTAGGCAGGTTGGTCATGGCCAGTAGATGCCCCCTATTTTTGGGGGGTTATTAGGTCAAAGGCCAGTGTCATAGTGACTTTGAAAAGCAACCTTATCTGAAAAAAAATTATCTAGAGAATCCTTGGACCCAGGTTGTTTGGACTTGGTGTATAGGTTGTTTATGACAACCAGATGACCTCTACAATTTTTCAGGTCAATAGGTTAAAGGCCAAGGTCACATTGACTTTGAAAAGCAAAACAGTTTCCAATCAATAATTATAGATTGCTTGTGCCTAAGCTCCAAAATGCTTCATAGGCAGGTTGGTTATAGCCAGTAGATGGCATGTTTAGTTTTTCAGATCATTAGGTCACTTTAAAGGCCAATGTCACAGTGACCTTGAAAAGCAAAATCATTTCTGATAAATATCCCAGGTTCCTCAAACTTGGTGTGTAGATTTTTCATGACTAGATGACAGCTATATTTTTTTAGATTGCTAGAACCCTTTGACCCACCTTCCTCAAACTTTGTATGTAGATTGGTCATGACAAGTAGATGAACCTTTTGTTTTTCAGGTCATTAGGTCAAAGGCCAAGGTCACAGTGACTTTGAAAATCAAAAGGGTTTCCGATCAGTAACTTTAGAATACTTGGGCCCACGCTTCCTAAAGCTTCATAGGCAGCTTGGTCATGGCCATTAGATGACCTCTATAGCTTTTAGAGTAACTACATCAAAGGTCAAGATCATATTGATCATTAAGTGAAAAATGACTCATATTGCTTTTGGGGTCACTTGGTCGAAGTTCAAGTTCAGAGTGACCATGAACAGAAAAGAGGTTTCTAATCAATAACTAGAGAACCCTTGGGCATTGGCTCCTCAGACTTGCTGTGCAGCTTGGTCTATACAGGTGATGACCCCTATTATCTTTGAGGTCACTGGTTTAAAGGTCAAGGTCTCAGTGGCTATAAACCATAAAGCGGAAAACAGATTCTGATTAATAACTAGAGAACCCTTGGGCAATGCTGCCTGAAAAGTTCCTATCTACCCAACCCTTCCATCTTCCTACCTACCTCCCTACCCATGCAGTTACTGTACTCTTTCATTTTCTCCAGTAATTGAACTTAGTCCCAGTCCTCCTTCTACCTTCCTGTATGGCTGCTTCTAGAAATAAGGCGCTAGTGGGGCACGCGTGTTTTTCAAACATCTCTTGTCTCAATCTTTTATCACATTTAAAATCTTACTTGATTTACACAGGCAAGTTGATTTCCTTAAAATTTACTTGTAATTGTTTTAAAGACTGTTTAATACTTCAATCATGCCTGTTTTTTTAAAACTTTTTTTGTGAAGCAATATTTTTTAAATTAATGTAACATGGTCATGAAGACCTAATGTTTGGATATAGTAATGAAACTTATACTTAACATGGACACATAGCTTATTTGACAGTTTACTTCTTATGCAACACATTCAGTCTGCAATTCTTACAGGGAAAAAAGTCTAATAATAATAGTGAATGCAGTATTTCAGTTAGTTCTGCAATACTGTGGTATTTAATTTAACAAAAATGCAAAAACGCAGTACAATTTATTCCTCAGTTGACGATGTTCATCTAAATGTTGTCAAAACACAGTAAACAAAAAGAAAGAATTTTTAAATACATCATTATGTGAAGCTGAAGAACAAGTGTTCTCCACCGTAGTTCAAACCCCTAAGTATTAACCTTTTCTCTGAATAAACATAAATATAGATATCTAATTCCAGATATTTCATCCCTTGGTAGTGTACATTGTATTAGTTCCATTCCTTTTCAAATATCAACAACCTCTAACAGATGATTTTCATACTGTCATACACAAGCAGTGTAACAAACTGCTCAAGATCTTTTTCTCATTGTTGTTAGATTCCAGCAATAAAATCTGTAAATTGCTCAAATATCTTTCCTCATCTCAAATTGTTGAATGAAAAAGCACTCAAATTGCTGTCCAGACTCAAATTGCAGATAGACCAATTTCTTTCTGTTGATTCAAAATGGCACTGAAGCCCTGACCATATAGACCAGTCCATTTTGTAAAATGTTTTTTCCCTCTTAAACTCTTGAATTGAAACAGTACTTAAGTTGCTCACCAAATAATCCAGTCTATTTTGTGTAATGTCATTTCTCTCTTAAACTCTTGAACATAAACAGTAGCCAAGTTGCTGACCAAATACACCAGTCCATTTTGTAAAATGTTTTTTCTCTCTTAAACTGTTGAATTGAAACAGTACTCATGTTGCTGACCTCATAGACCAGTCCATTTTGTAAAATGTTTTTTTTCTCTCATAAACAAACTGTTGCATATGACAGTAATCCAGTTGCTGACCTCATAGACCAGTCCATTTTGTAAAATGTTTTTTTTCTCTCATAAACAAACTGTTGCATATGACAGTAATCCAGTTGCTGACCTCATAGACCAGTCCATTTTGTAAAATGTTTTTTTTCTCTCATAAACAAACTGTTGCATATGACAGTAATCCAGTTGCTGACCTCATAGACCAGTCCATTTTGTAAAATGTCTTTTCTCTCTCATAAACAAACTGTTGCATATGACAGTAATCCAGTTGCTGACCTCATAGACCAGTCCATTTTGTAAAATGTTTTTTTTCTCTCATAAACAAACTGTTGCATATAACAGTAATCCAGCTGCTGACCAAATACACGAGTCCATTTTGTAAAATGTCTTTTCTCTCTTAAACTCCTGAATGTAAACAATACTCAAGTTGCTCACCAAATACACGAGTCCATTATGTAAAATGTCTTTTTAGCTCACCTGTCATGTAGTGACAGAGTGAGCTTTTTTGATCACCTTTTGTCCGTCGTCAGTCCGTCCGTCCGTCCACAATTAGTTTGTTAACACTCTAGTGGTCACATCTTTGCCTCAATTGTCATGAAACTTGGTCAGGATGTGTGTCTCATTAATATCTCGGACGAGTTCGAACATGGGTTATCAGGGTTGGAAAACTAGGTCACAGAGCCCAAATATAGAAAAACCTTGTTAACACTCTAGAGGCTACTTTTTCAGTCCAAATATCCTGAAAATTGTCAGAAAGGTTCTATCGATGATTTCTAGCTCAAGTTTAAATATGGGTCATCTGGGTTCAAAAACTAGGTCACGGAGCCCAAAATTAGAAAAATCTTGTTTACACTCTAGAGGTTACATTTTCAGCCCAAATAATCTGGAAATTTGTCAGAAAGGTTGTTTTGACGATGTCTAGGTCAAGTTCAAATATGTGTCATCTGGGGTCAAAAACTAGGTCACAGAGCCCAAATATTGAAAAACCTTGTTAACACTCTAGAGGTAACATTTTTAGACCAAATAATCTGGAAATTTGTCAGGAAGGTTGCTTCTGTGATTTCTAGCTCATGTTCGAATATGGGTCATCTGGGTTCAAAAATTAGGTCACAGAGCCCAAAAATAGAAAGATCTTGTTAACACTCTAGAGGTAACATTTTCAGCCCAAATAACCTTGAAATTTGTCAGAAAGGTTGCTTCAAAGATTTCTAGCACAAGTTCAAATATGGGTCATCTGGGTTCAAAAACTAGGTCACAGAGCCCAAAAATAGAAAAATCTTGTTAACACTCTAGAGGTTACATTTTCAGCCCAAATAATCTGGAAATTTGTCAGAAAGGTTGCCTTGAGGATTTCTAGATCAAGTTCGAATATGGGTCATCTGGGGTCACAAACTAGGTCACAGAGTCCAAATATGGAAAAACCTTGTTAACATTCTAAAGGTAACATTTTCAGTCCAAATAACCTTGAAATTTGACAGAAAGGTTCTATCAATGATTTCTAGCTCAGTTTTGAATATAGGTTTTCTAGGGTCAAAAACTAGGTCACAGAGCCCAAAAGTAGAAAAACCTTAACAATGCTCTAGAGGTTATATTTTTAGTCCAAATGTCCTTGAAATTTGTCAGAAAGGTTCTTTCAATGATTTCTAGCTCATATTTGGATATGGGTCATCTTGAGTTGAAAACTAGGTCACAGAGCCCAAATATCGAAAAACTTTGTAAACACTCTAGAGGCTACCTTTTCAGTCCAAATGTCCTTGAAATTTGTCAGAAGGGTTGTTTTGATGATTTGTAGCTCAAGTTTGGATATGGATTATCAGGGGTCAAAATCTAGGTCACAGAGCCTAATTATCGAAAAACCTTGTTAACACTCTAGAGGCTACTTTTTCAGTCCAAATATCCTGGAAATTTGTCAGAGAGATTGTTTCGATAAATTGTAGCTCAGGTTCGAATATGGGACATCTAGGTTAAAAAACTAGGTCATAGAGCCCAAATATGGAAAAACCTTGTTAACACTCTAGAGGTAACATTTTCAGTACAAATAACCTTGAAATTTGTCAAGGAAATTGTTTCAATAATTTCTACGTCAAGTTCGAATATCGCTCATCTGGGGTCAATTAACCAGGTCCATAGCAACTTTGTTAAAAGCAGTCATACTCAGGTGAGTGATACAGGGCCATCATGGCCCTCTTGTTTTTCTTAAACTCTTGAATTGAAACAGTACTCTAGTTGCTGACCAAATAATCCAGTCCATTTAGTAAAATGTCTTTTCTCTGTCAAACTCTTGAATATAAACAATACTCAAATTGCTGACCAAATATACCAGTCCATTTTATAAGATGTCTTTTTTCTTTTTAACTGTACAATAAAAACAACCCAGTTTCTGACCAGATAGTCTGCATCAAGTTTGTCAAAAGTCTTTTCTAACTTAAACTGTTGAATTAAAACAGTATTTTAGTTGCTGACCAAATGGACCAGTCTATTTTGAACAAATGTCATTTCTATCTCATGAACTGTTGCAAATGACAGTGCTCAAGTTGGTGACCAAATACACTGTTCAAAATTTTCAGATAGCTTTTTTCTCTCAGACTGTTGTATAAAACAGCAGGACTTGTTGACCAATTTGTTGAGTGTCAGTAATATAAAACTGCACTTAAGTTGCTGATGAAATAGATAGTTTGTCTAGAATATCCAGAGTAGTTTGTGTAAAAGAGTGTTTAAGTTCTTCTAGATATGTTGAAGATATAAAGTAGTATGTTTCTGAAAGATATTTGAAAAAAAGGGTAGGATAGAGAGTTTGGTCTACGAGTGTTTGTGTCTGATATAGGTTCTTTCTTGTGAACTGGTGTAACTTTTGCAGTTCAAAGTTGTTCAGGAAATCAGTATTCTGAGACACTTTTTTCAAATTCATTTAGTAACCACTGATGAACTGCAATTGTATTTTTAGGTATTCCCAGTCTTACTTTTATAAAAAAGATAGCTTTCAGAATGTAAAGATGGTTGTTTCCCATCAGACCAATACTGGCTGTTTTATGTAAGACTGATAACTGATTTAAAATATTGTTCTTTTTTGAAGGGGAAATTAGGACCCAAAATTGGGGGGCAAATATATACTTTTACCTATTGGGGAATGGGGCCCTGGAGTATTGGATGACACTGGGAATAATCAAAGCTTACAGTAGAGGAGAATTTTATTAGCGAACTATGCAACATAGAGCAACAAGTGCAAAGAGAACTGACATTATGTGGTAGGATGATTGTGCAAGTCTTTACATTGAAGTCCTCTCTGACCTCTGCACAAGGTCATTGAGATGTTTTCTCTTTCTTTGATATAAGGTGGAGCCACATACGTTATAAGTGTAACATGAATTGACATTTTTTATGGTGCAGAGGTTGGCTGCCATAAAGTTTTGTATTAAATACAGCCTTACAACCAGTGGTTGACAGGGATTATCTGGGAGAACAGAGTGGGCAGACAGACAGGGGTGTTCACATTAGGTGTTCAGAGGCACAAACTTCAGTCCACTGGGTGTGAAGGGGGTAGTCATTTCATGTGGTTTTCATGTAGGGAACTACCTCTCCCATGTGTAGACACTGCTGCTGGTAGCCTTGGTGTTGGTCATCACAGCAAGTGGATGACTTTATGTTTCCCTTTTTTGTTAAAGATTTTTTTTCTTTTAATGTCAGCTTTATTTGAAATGCATATTTAATGTTTTTCTTTTTTTCTAGTATTGTTCTTATACTGGTTATATGGGGAATCATGTGGTTTATAAAATTTTCTCAAAAGTTAAACAAAAGATTTTGTAAGTACCATTTGTAATCTGAATTTCTAAAAAGTTTGTAAATCTAAAGTGAAGTTGGATGTTCTTTAAAGTTTGGGGAATTTCATTAAATAGAAATAGCAAAATTTTAATGAATAACTTGAAATTAAATTTTTTAGAGGATTTAGAGCTGGCAAAGCATTTCTGGTTAATCTTTCTATTTTAGAGATTATTTTCATCACATGATTCCCCATTCTTTTGCACTTTTTGAAAAGAATGTGGTTTTGTGATATTGCTAAAAAAATGTTATTGTACATTGACTTCTTTTCTTTCTTTCACAGGGTTGCTGGGATAATACAGTCCATTGCTAGCAGAGGTGTAACTGAGTACAGTGAAACTTCCGAAAACTGAACACCCATGGGACCGGACAAAAAGTTCGGATTTTGGAAGTTTCCGGAATTCAGAAGAACGAATGATCCGGAGAAGTACAGGTGCCAAACACCAGTGGTTCTTTATGATAGTGAATTCAGTCAGTATTGTTGAGCGTAACAGCGTTTGTAACATGGGAAACATAATGCAAAATTAATATTAATGAAAACATTCTACACGTATATTTTATTATAAAAATGTCATATGTTTTCAAATACATATACATGTATACTGTATTATGTGCAAACACATTTCTATATGTCAGAACAAAGCTACATATTGCATACCATTAAAACAGTTTGAAAAAAAAATCGCCAATTAGAATAACCAACACATTAGCTGGCGTTGGCTAACTAATTACCCTTTTTTAACACCACAATTACAATTTAATCCTTAAAGTTGCTTGTAGCAGACACCTGTTATCAATCCACTAATCAGCGCTCTGTTTTATTAACCGCTGTCTAACTATCCATATATTCGGCTGCATGTCAATTTCAAATTGACAACTTGTTATTCTAACGCGTGTCAAAATAAACGATCACTGCTACTTGGTAAACAATAGATATGTGAAATTTTTGCCGCAGGGTTTGCGATCTTAGGTCTGTCTTTTTGCACTTCTTTATTTTTCCGGTATTTGGAAGTAAAATTGCATTGATTTAAACTTAATTTTACGTAAAAATCGTCCGGAATTCAGAATTCGGAAGTTCCGGATTTCAGAAGTATGATTTACATAGAAAACAGAAGGAGAAATTTCGGGACTGAGAAAATCGTTCAGTTTTCAGAAGTTTCCGGTTTTTAGAAGGTCCGGTTTTCGGAAGTTCCTCTGTAACTATTTTCAGTTTTTTATTTTACTGTTTTAGTTAAACCTTTGGCTTGGGATAACAGGTCCTAAATGTCATTAGGAAATTTTATCTGTTGACCTATTTAGGGAGATTTCTTTTTTTTCAAAAATGCAACATGTATTTCAAAATTTTGAAGTCTTGTTGAAGGAGCCTTTCTGGTCTGTCTTTCAAACATGGAATCAATGGCTAGTTAAATAATAGGGAAAATGCTTAATATTGTTTGTTTGTATAGTGGATTGGAATTATATTTCTAGAAACCTATATGATTTTTGTTTATATACAGATACTTTTGAAAGGGGTCATACAAATAGGGAGAGTCAAGTTGAATGCCGAGTGGGTAATGGCATAATCTGGTAAATATTCAGTATTATTTTCGTTTTTATGCTCCCCGAAGGGCGAGCATATAGTTGGTGCTTTGTCTGATCGTCCGTCCGTCATAATTTTGTCTGGAGCATAACACAAAAACTATGAGAGATATCAAGATTAAACTTCATAGGTAGTTAGATCTCATTCAGTAGCAGTGCAATGCACAAGAACCATAACTCTTGCTTTATTAATTTTTGAGTTATTACTCTGAAATTTCTCATACTTATTTTTTGTCCGGGGCATATCTCACAAAGTATAAGAGTTATCAACTTGAAACTTTATAAGTAGATAGATCTCATTGATGAGCAGTACAGTGCACAAGAACCATAACTCTTGCTTTATTAATTTTTGAGTTATTGCCTTTAAAATTTCTCATACTTATTTTTTTCTGGGGCATATCTCACAAAGTATAAGAGATATTAACATGAAACTTTATTGGTAGATAGATCTCTATGAGGAGAAGAACCATAACTCTATTATGCATAATTTAGGAGTTATTGCCCTTTGTTATTTTTCATACTTTAAAAAAAATACATATTAAAGGGGCTGTGCTCCAGATGACACAAAAAAGAAAGTTTTCTTGTATTATGAATTTCTTGTGATATTTATGATTAATGCTTAAAAACTGACTAACTGACAAAAAATAAGTCAGGTAATCACATTATAAATTGATTTTTTTCCTTTCATAGTGTTATACCATAACGCGACGGTATAACTACATTGTATAAGATTTAAAGTAAACAATAGTTATTTCACATGCGGCGATAGTGGTGACAGTTAAAGCGTTGTTAATATTTTGTTAACATTAGGGTCCAGAGTTCAAATCCGGCTGAAGCGAATATATATTTTTTTTGTTCTATTTTGACTTTTATAATCAGTTTTGAAGTAAAATATCATGTTGTTATAATCTCACGGCATCTAGATATTTAATTTAAGTAAAAAATTTTTTTATATCAAATCTGGAGTTCAGCCTCTTTAAACAATAGCCCTATTGGAATTGGCATTTATTTGGGGAGCATCCATTGGTTCTACCGATTTCTTGTTCTCATTTGATGTTATGTTCTCTTGTGACTAATAATTGAGTTCTTAAATTTCTCAATTCTTCAGTGCAACTTTTATGACAGGAAATTGCAAACCTTTTCTTTAAAATGTATGACAGAAAATATCAGATATATATGTTTGTGATCCAAAATATAGGGAATTAATTACAAATCCATAAACATGTCCAGTAAGAACTATGTGATCATTTCTTTTTCTTTCCTAATGCACTACATTGTTTAAATGATTATCCTAACAACCGACCATGATTGTAAATGATGTGAAAACTTGACATCATGTCCTATTTTTGCTTGTTTGATGAGTCTGGGCCTATTTGTTATACCCCCAATACAGGAGTCACCCAGTGGTTGGGGGAGGGGTGGGGGGGGGGGTCGTTCTGATGCAATTTCCTTGTCCATGGTATAACTTCAAAACTAATGGTTTGATTCAATGCAACTTCATACAGTGGTCAAGTACAATGAGAGGAAGTGCAGTATTTAAGAATCATAACTCCATCTTCACAAGTGCAGAGTTATTGCCCCTTGTTGGTTTTCCTTGTCCGGAGCATAACTTGAAAACTATTAAAATGGATGGAATTAATGCAACTTCATACAATGATCAAGCACAGTGACAGGAAGTGCACTGTATAAGAGCTATAACTTGAACTCTAGCTTCACTATTTGCAGAGTTATTACCCTTTGTTGGTTTTCCTTGTCTAGAGCATAACTTGAAAACTAATCGTTGGAATTCAGTGCAACTTCATACAATGGTCAAGCACAATGAGTGGAAGTGCAATGTACAAGAGCTATAACTGTATCTTCACTATTTGCACAGTTATTGCCCTTTGTTGATTTTCCTTGTCTGGAGCATAACTTGAAAATTGATGGTTTGAATTCAATGCAACTTCATACAATGGTCAAGAACAGTGACAGGAAGTGCACTGTTCAAGAATCATAACTCCGTCTTCACTGTTTGCAGAGTTATTGCCCTTTGTTGGTTTTCCTTGTTTGGAGCATAACTTGAAAAGTAATGGTTGGAATTCAATGCAACTTCATACAGTGATCAAGCACAATGACAGGAAGTGCAGTGTGTACAAGAGCTATAACTCAATCTTCACTATATGCACAGTTATTGCCCTTTGTTGGCATTCCTTGTCCGGACATAATTATGTCTCACCCCGCCCCTCTGGGGGAGACATATTGTTTTTGCTCGGTCTGTCTGTACGTCTGTCACACTTCATTTCTGCTCAATAACTGGACTACTTTTTGACTCAGAGCCTTCAAACTTCATAGGATGATTGCCCTTATTGAGTAGAAGAAACTTCTTGATTTTGGGGTCAGTAGGTCAAAGGTCAAGGTCACAGGGCCCGAAGAGTGTAAACCGTTTCCACTCAATAACTGGAGTTCTAATTCACCCAGAGCCTTCAAAATTCATGGGGTGATTGCCCTTATTGAGTAGAAGAATCCTATTGATTCTGGGGTCAGTAGGTCAAAGGTCAAGGTCACTGCTAGAAGGACACTTCTCAACCATATATATGTTAAAAACATGGACTGCATTGAAGCTGGTTTTACTCCAATACATTATAGCTACCACGATGTAACATATGCTGTCTTTCCACACTGCCGTTGATACAAACAGTTCCACTGTGATGTCAGGTGACGTCAGCTGTGCCTAGAGTAAGGTGTGTGAAACTATCATAACCATACATATGTTAAAGATATAAATATAATGTTCTTTATACCATAATATATGACAGAGGCTTCTATTTCAGAAAGGTGTTATCTCTTCCTTGGCCTTCCTTCCATCGGGTGCAGGGGGGAGACATGTGTTTTTCACAACAAAAATCTATTTTAAAAACTAATCATTGGAATTCAGTGCAACTTACAATGGTCAAGCACAATGAGTGGAAGTGCAGTGTACAAGAGCTATAACTCTATCTTCACTATTTGCACAGTTATTGCCCTTTGTTGATTTTCCTTGTCCAGAGCATTACTTGAAAACTAATGGTTGGAATCCAGTGCAACTTCATACAATGGTCAAGCACAATGACAGGAAGTGCATTGTACAAGAATCATTACTATCTTGAATTGCCCACAACCATAACTCTATTACAATTCTTTTACAAAGTATTCTGTTACTAATAACTTCCTCAGTTCCGAAGCAGTCTTGCATGGGTATTAATCACATTTAGTGTTAGCTTTAGTTAAGATTCAGTTCCATCCTGATTACTTTCAGCACAGTAAATTACATTTCATCCCTTTAATTCTGCTTAGTTTTAAATCCTATGAATGAGAGTATTTGGGGATAACCCAGTTCCACCAGTTTCTTGTTTGTTCTTATAAAAACATGTCCACCAGGACAAGCAGGGCTAAATTTCCTTATAAAATTTATAACTCTATATGGGAAACTTCAAAAATCTACAGCTTGATTTGAAAATAATTTTGGGCAGTTGTTCCTTGGGTGACCCTCTACATAAATTTTAAAATTTATTCTGATCTGTTAAAAAAGTATGGCTGCCAAGGGCAGGCCTAATCTCCTTATATATCTTTAGGAACTTTAGAAATCTTCTTCTTAGAAATTGCTGGCTTGATTTGAACAAAATTGGAACAAGTGTTCCTTGGATGACCCCTCCCCTCATTAGACTCATTTATTCTCAGATGAGCTTTATAGGGTCACTGTGGTCCTCTTGTTTAACTTAAAATGCATATAATTTTACAGGAACAGACAGCTCTATAATGGTTGGCCCGAAAACAGCCAGTGCATAGATCTTCTGACATTCCTAGGTCATGAGGAAAAGCTATGTGTTTTAAACTGCAAGAACAGTTCAGGTAAGCAGAGTAGTTGTACTTATTGAGGTGCCATTTATTTACAAGTCAAATGTTTGAATGCCGCCAAATGGAGTGGGGGTTGAGATAATTAGTAATGTTGGATTATATATATGGTGGTTAACCAAGTTTAATCTTTTTGCGCTCTAATTTTGCATATAACTGACATTTAATGTTCAATGCTAAAAAAGATGATTCTACCTCAAGTCTATAGGCATTGTTTCGTATGTACAAAAATTGGCTGCTGTCACATGCTGTTTTTTATCCCCCCGCCAAAGGTGGAGGGGATATTAGAAATGCCCTTCGTCCGTCTGTGCGTCCGTCCGTCCAAAACAATTTTGTCCGGAGCATAACTCCAAAACTGCTAGAGGGATTTTATTCAAACTTCATACAATGACAGAGCACATTGGTAGGTAGTGCAGTGTGCAAGTCCAATAACTCTACCTTGCCTATTTTTAGAGTTATTCCCCTTTATCAGAATTACTTGATGAATTTTGTCCAGAGCATAACTCCAAAACTACTTGAGGGATTTTATTCAAACTTCATACACTGACAGAGCACATTGGTAGGTAGTGCAGTGTGCAAGTCCAATAACTCTACCTTGCCTATTTTTAGAGTTATTCTATTTATCAGAATTACTTGATAAATTTTGTCCAGAGCATAACTCTAAAACTACTGGAGGGATTTTATTCAAACTTCATACACTGACAGAGCACATTGGTAGGTAGTGCAGTGTGCAAGAACAATAACTCTACCTTGCCCATTTTTAGAGTTATTCCCCTTTATCAGAATTACTTGATAAATTTTGTCCGGAGCATAACTCCAAAACTACTTGAGGGATTTTATTCAAATTTCATACACTGACAGAGCACATTGGTAGGTAGTGCAGTGTGCAAGTCCAATAACTCTACCTTGCCTTTTTTTTAGAGTTATTCCCCTTTATCAGATTTACTTGTTTACATTTTAAAAATCCCAGCACATACATGTATATCTAATTCTTGAATTCTTGAACTTATTATCCCCCCGCCAAAGGCGTAGGGGATATTAGAAATGGTCTCTGTCCGTCCGTGCGTGCGTCCATTCCAGTTTTGTCCAGAGCATAACTCCAAAAGTACTTGAGTGATTTTCTTCAAACTTCATATACTGAAAGAGCACATTTGGAAGAGGTGCAGTGTGTAAGAATAATAACTCTACCTTGCCTACTTTTAGAATTATTCCCCATTATCAGATTTAATTGAAAAACTTTGTCCGAAGCATAACTCCAAAAGTGCTTGAGCGATTTTCTTCAAACTTAATACACTGACATAGCACATTGGTAGGAAGTGCAGTTTGCAAGAACAATAACTCTACCTTGCCTATTTTTTGTTGGATTTTCTTCAAACATTATTACATTGAGTATTTGAAAGTACAACCTTCAGGTAGCTTCTTCTCGGTGGGGGGATTAACCATGTGTAACATGGCTCTTGTTGATTAAGGGAGTGGAATTAAACAGAAATCATTGACCTAATCAAAAGATAATATTTTTTATTTTCCTACCTCTATAATTCTAAAATATAAATTTGCTTATTTTTTTACAGTTCACGTATGAAAAAAAATCATTTCGGAAAAAAAATAGTTAATTGGAACCCATGCTTGTAACTACATGTTTGACTGTCGCATCATTACTAAAAATAACATCGTAGTCATGTTCTTTGTAACAAAAAAAATCAGCTATTTCCGTAAAATTTAGACTGGTTTGCAATCTCAAATCAAAAGTCTGCTCGTTATAAAGAACACACTGTGAAATCAGTTAATCAGTTTACAGTCTAAAAGGAGTTACGTCACCCCAGGGCGGCATGTAATGACCAACTAATGTGTACAAGTTTAACTGGTTTTTATTCACAACATAAATTCAGGTACATTTCAGTATGCACCTGGAAGGCAAGTGCATATAAGTCACCAACCAATCAGTCCATTGCACTTTTATTTCCAGGCTTTTTCTGCCAATTGTTCAGTAATGACAGGAAATGTGCAAATTTTTAAGATATTTTGTTTGATTTCTAACAACATTATGGCCCTTTGTTTGAACATGTAGTAGTTTTGTTTTAAGGTGATTTCTCAGGAATCATGATCTTGCATCCAACAAAATTTTGTCCAATGCTTTTCTTGCAAGAGGAGATGTGCAGATTATCAGAATGTTCTGGTTGGATGAATTTTTACATGATTTTGTTTCTGGGCTATTTCTTTAAAAAAAAGCAATTTGGTTGTGTGAACCTTCACTTACTAGAAGGAGAGGAGATGCTGATATTTATAAGATGAAACATACAGATAAATTTTTAAATGGTTATGGCCCTTTGATTGTAAAACAGTATTTATTTTTCTAAGAAAGTTCAAAGGAACTAATGGCTTGAATTCACCCAAAGTTTGTTGGAAGCTGCACTGACAAGAAGATATATGCATTTTCTGGATGTTTGGGTCAATGACTTTTCCATGGCTATGGCTCTTTTAGCGTTCTAGAGGTCATTTTTTGCCCAAATCATTGTGGAGCTTGTTCAAAATCTTTCTTTTGACAAATTTCTGGATGATTTATAGACTGGGTTATATGGGGTCAAAATCAAAGTTACAAATATATTTCAGTAGAAAAGTTTGTAATCACTGTAGAGGTCACTTTTCTTCATGAAACTTATGGAATGTAATGTTAGTAAAAGATTTTTCTTTGTTTTCAATGACCTTAGCTTTAACATTTTGTGGTTTAGAACTATGGGTGATGAAATGAAATTTTGACACTAGTGTTAAAATAACAAGTGTCAGTCCATGTGTCCAGTCAGCCAGACAATATCAGAAACTGCATGCTATTATGTTTGTATCCTGCTTTGTAACTTTGTGGTGCATGAGAGGATTTTGAAATAACTTATATTTTCATGACATGTGACTGGAGTCAAGGTCAAACTGTGTTACTTAAAACTTGAAATGTATTACCCTTTGAGCATATTACTGAATTTGACAGCTCAGATTACAAGTAGTGTTATGTTGTACTCAAGTGTCTATCCAGTCTATCATGAAGCTCATTTTTATTTTGACATTTCAGAGATGGTGATGATGAAAATAAGACACATGGAATGAGAACCAAACTCAAAGTGTTGTGGATGGATGTGTTTCTTAAAAATATGCTTGTGGGGGTGAATCAGATGCGGCTATCACTATGGGGTCTATAAAAAGTCTATGAAAAGGCTGCAAACTCTGGAGTGGAGAAAAGTTTTCCTTGCTGAAAACTAGTATTTTTTTGCTCTGATGAACTGTTTTATTTATGTACACCATTGTGATATTATGTTTATTTATGTATGATGATAAGTATGATTAAAATATAGCCTATATATTCCTATAAATTCCTATATTTTGCCACTTGTCCTATATTTTCCACGTTGTCAACAAAAGTTGTGTCCCCCCTGATTACAAATGGTGTCGGAAAGTAAGGGAATTATTTGAAAATATTAAGTGTTGTCTCCCTGATAGCCAATGGTGTCTGAAAAGCATAATAACCAAATTAATTAACATAAGAGCTGTGTCAAAAAGATTGGAATAATGGCACACAAAAGTAAAGGTTACAAGAATTGACCTATAAGTAAGAAATTAGTTGTATCTCCCCGATAACGCTTCAAAACTAAGGGAAGCAACCAGTATCTACCTAGATATAAGTGAAGTTAGTCTTGTCATGACAAATGGCGTCCAGATCTAAGGGAAGTAGCATTGACCTAAAATAGTTTTGTCCCCTTAATCCAAAATTAAGGGAAGTAACTACAATCGACCTTAAGACGTGTAAAATGTGTATCACAAAAAAGTAACATGAATTGACGGGAGAAATAAAAAGTAAAAATAACAAAAATCGACGTGAAAACAAGTAAGTTGTGCCTGTCTGTAAGTGGCGTCTGAAATGATGGGAAGTAAGACAAGAATAAAAAAGGAATAAGAGTTTTGTCCCCCCGATTGCAAATGGCGTCCGAAACAAACTGAGGAAACCAGGAAAGACAAAAAATTCAAGAGTTGTGTCCCCCTGATTCCAAATTGGCGTCTGAAACAAGAAGAAAACACGAAGAACTTGGAAAAAGACTCGTTCCTGATTGCAAATGGCATACAAAACTAAGGGAGGAATCCAGAAAAGGAATTTTAAAAAACTAAAGCAAAAGTTGCGTTTCCTTCTCGCAAAAAAATGAAACAGAGTTGCGTCCACTGATTGCAAAAGACGTCCGAAACTAAAGTAGGTAACCTAAAAAATATGTAAAACAAGTGTTACGTCCCCCGCGTGCAAAACTTCGGGAGGAAATCAGAAAATAAAAGCACTAAAGGAAGAGTTCCGCCCCCTACTCGCAAATAAAAGTAAAGCAAGAGTTGAACCTCCCGTGTGCAAATGGCGACCAAAACTAAAGGAGGAAACAAGAAAAGATTTTTAAAAAAAAGAGGTAAAGCAAGGGCTGCGTACCCTTGAGTGCAAATGGCGTTCAAAACTAAATGAGGTAACCAGAAAAGATTTTTAAAAAGGTAAAGCAAGATTTACGACCATCTGATTGAAAATGGCGTTTAAAACGGTGGTAACCAGAATTTTTTTTAATATAAAAGCAAAGTTGCTTTCCTCGGACTGCAAATGGCGTCCAAAATAGGAAGGTAACCAGATTGTTTTAAAAATAAAGCAAGAGTTGTGTCCCAGAGTGCAAATGGTATCCAAAACTAAGGGAATAACGTGAAAAGAAATGAAAGCAAACGTTGCGACCCCCTGATTGCTAGTGGCATCAAAAACTAAAGGAAATAACAGAAAAAGATTGAATAAACGTGAAGCAGGAGTTGCGTCCCGCTCAGTGCAAATGGTGTCAAATAACTGAGGTAACCAAAAAAAATTTAAAAAGAAAAGCAACAGTTGCGTTTCCCTCGGTGCAAATAGTGTCCAAAACTAAAGGAGGTTACGACAAAAAAATATCAAAATGAAGCAAGAGTTGCGTCCTCCGAGTGCAAATGGCGTCCAAAACTAAGGGAGGTGACCAGTAAATATTTTTAAAAAGTAAAACAAGAGTTGCGTCATCCAGATTGCAAATGGCACCCAAAACTAAGAAGTGAACAAAAAAAGTAAAGCAAGAGTTGCGTCCTTCTGATTGCAAATGGCTTCCGAAACTTAATGAGGTACCCAGAATCGACTAAAATGGGCAAAGCAAGAGTTGCGTCCCCGAGATTGAAAACCTGGTCCGGAACTAAGGGATGACCACGAATTTTTTTAGTGTAAAGCAGGAGTTACGTCCCCCTGATTGCAGATTGCATCCTAAACTAAATGAAGTAACAAGAAAAGACTAATAAAGGTAAAGCAGACGTGACGTCCCCCTGAGGTTAAATGGTGTCAAAAACGGAGGAAACCAGAAAAAGCAGGTTGTGTACCACTGATTGTAAATGCGTCCGATAAAGTAACCAAAAAAGTGTTGCGTTTACCTGACTGCAAATAGCGACCGAAATTAAAGGAGGAAACGAAAAGATTTTTTTAAAAAAAGATAAAGCAAGTGTAACGTCCCCCGTGACTGCAAATTGCGTCCAAAACTAAGGGAGGTAACCAAAAAAGATGGGTAAGAAAATATATCAAGAGCTGCGTCCCTGTAAGTGTAAATGGCGGCCAAAACTGAGGGAGGTAACCTGAATGTTTTGAAATATTAAAGCAAGAGTTGTGTCCACGAGTGCAAATGGCGTCCAAAACTAAGGGAGATAACCAGAAGAAAAGCAAAACAAGAGTTTCGTTTCCTTAATTGTATATGGCGTCAAAAATTAAGGGAGGTGAAGGTAAAAAAACAAAGAAAGTATTGCGTCCCCTGGTTGCAAATTGCGTCAATAACTAAGGGAGATAACTAGAAAAAGTAAAGCAAGTATTTCGGTCCATTAATTCCAAATTGCGTCCAAAAATAAGGGAGATAACAAGAAAAAAGTTAAGCAAGAGTTGCATCCCCTGATTGCTATTGACGACGAAAACTAAAGTAAATAACTAGGAAATATTAAAAGTAAAGCAGGAGTTGGTTCTCCAGGAGTTCAAATGATGTCCAAAACTAAGGTATGTGACTAGAAAAGATTTATTAAACTAAAGCAAATATTGCCCCCCCCCCCCAACGATTACAAATGGCGTCCAAAATTAAGATATGTAACCATAAAACATTTTTTTAGAAAGTTTCAACCCCCTGATTGTAAATGCTGTCCGAAACTTAAGGATGAAACTAGACAATATTTAATGGTAAAGCAAGATTTTCGTCCCCCTGACTACAAATGGCACCGAAACTGCGAAACAAAATTTTTTTTAAGGTTAAGCAAAATTTACTTCACTTGAGTGCAAATGGCGTCCAAAACTAAGGGAGGTAACTAGAGAAGGAAATTTTAAAGTAAAGCAAGAGTTGCATCCCCCCAAACTGAAAATGATGACAAAAACTAAGAGAGGTAACCATGATGGACAGAAAAGTTAAGTAAGAGTTGTGACTCCCTGACTGAAAATAGCATTCAAATCTTACCAAAGGTAACCAGAATAGAGTATAAAAAATAAAGCAAAACGCGTGCCCCGATTGCAAATGGCATCCGAACCTAAGGGACGTTACCAGAATAGACTAAAAAAAGTATGTAATTTGTGTCTCCTGATTGCAAATGGTGACAGAAACTAAGGGAGGTAGCCAGAAAAGACTAAGGTAAATTAAATAAGACGTGTTCCGCTTGATTGGTTAAATGACTACTTAACAACGTTCATCAACTTTTAACATTTCATTTTAAAGTTAATCAGGGGCATTAATTTCAAGTTAAAACAATTATGTATCTTGCTTTCAAATTAATCAGTCTATCCAAATTGTTTAAGAGTCGGTTAAAAAAGAGCTATGGCCGCTTTTTACAAACGACAAGTTGAGAGCGGAATGTTGTCAGAACAGAACAATTAAGGGCATCTTTGAAAGTAAGGGAAGTAACCCAAAGTATTGGAAAGGTTATCGACACAGTGTTGAAGTTAGTTCCACGCGGCATCCATTTTGTGTATCGAACTGAAGTTAACCCTAAGGAGTTGATGTTATCATCTTTAAAACATGTCAACAAATACCCGAGTGCGCATGCTCTGCTTTAAAATACGAATCCAGAAAAGCGAAAAGTTGGCATGTCAAAATTTTCAAGATTGCATTTCCTTTTTTTAACCTTTTCAATGTGCATATTAGAGTTGTTGCGATTCCAAACGTTTGGGGACATGCGGTGACTTCCTAGGTATTTGCCGTTATTTTCATTCATAATTGAGTAGCTGAACCGTAGCTGAAATTTTTAAGTTCCAAAGCTCATATCAGGGTATCCCGTTCGAGCCACGTAAAATATCGCCTATTTATACTAGTATATGCTAGCGAAAATTTAAAACCTCGCGTGGAAATACAGGTGAAATTTTACGTTTAATTTTTCGCATGTATGACATTAACCCTCGCAAGATTCCGGATAAAATGACATGCATCATACACCACAGAAGTTCTCTAGACGATTTCTTATTTGTGATAATGTTGATGTTCTTGTTCTTTGTATTTGAGCGTTTTGCATGTCGTGTGTTATTAAGTAAAATCAGAAGTTTTTGGTATCTGAAACAAGCATTTGACATTATTCAGGACAAAACAAATGATGAAGCTTGTATAACGACATTTGTATGCAATGTCACAGGAATTTGAGGCAGAAATTTGATACACGGAGTTTGAAATTACACATACAATTGGAATTAAGGAAAATGAATCTATATTTCCAAGGTCAGACTTGCACAGACACTTTAAAGTCAAGAATTTGTATCATCCAACAACTAAGCATTGAATCCAAAAAAATATACAATTTAAACCAGGAATTTAAATAAAAGTTAGAAACAGTATCTTCATTATTTCTTCACAGATAAATTTAAATAAGTAGTGACCGACTTTATACGTGTACACAGCTGATATATAAACTATGACGTATTCAGTTATATGTTTTGATGATTTAAGTTGAACACTTTTTTGTTTGAGGTTGCACAGTGTAATGTGTTTCATATTGTTTTTCTTTTACAAGCAGAAATGAGAAGTAGCATGTCACTTAAACAAGGAGACTTGAATAATATACATGTACTTCATGCAGGCTGTTTTGTTTTTTGAAAAGAAATAATGCGAGACTATTAATTTTGTCCAGAAGAATTGCCTCAGTTTTTAAAATACAAGAGGTTATTTTTTGTTAAATATATATCTAACTGGTTTTGCAACTGACATCTTTGACATATTAATCCTAGAGCAAGCAGCTTTCACATCGTTTATGATATGAGTAAATACGTCACATGGAGAATATGTTTTCTCCCATTTGCAATGCATGCCACATTCAGTACATTTCGTCAACGAGGGTCTTACTAACGTTCTAATACAGCTGATTGTGGTAGCGGGTTAACTATACATAGACAGAATGATATCATAAATTTGAGAAAGCTAAAATCCACTCAGGGCTGACGACGCCATATATTAAATATAATATTTTCATGAATGGGTACATTTCGTTCAAACAGGACAATGCATTTTTGCTTTTTTTACAAGTAAACGTACATAAAGGTAGAATTCAATATAAAATAGAAAAATGACATGATAAAAAAGACTTATTATATACCGATGTTACAAAATTGTGATGATAAAAATCGGATATTTTAGTTTGAGTGCTGATTTTGCAGTCTAGAAGACTTCTTGCGTTTCGTTGTAACATATAACACGGACTTTGAAGTTTTCTTTGCTGTCTTGTTTTGCTTTTTTATCCAAAATTATGACTGGTTAGTTTGATATATATTATTATTACAAGATATGAATATATGTCAAAATAACTACAGCAACATTTTTATCGTTTGAAAGAAATATCCACACGTTCAAGCGGTTGGTTGTTTTGTTTAATTGATTTTATACCCGCAGAACGAAGTGAAGCCTTCCGTGCCCCCGACCAATAGCGTTGCACCTGGATCCTCAATCACCACTTGGGCCGTGTCTCCCGCCGTCAGATGAGCTATCACTTGATTGCCGGATTGAGATACCGTATCATGGTCAACCTCATCTACTACAGCTGATGATATTCTGTGACCATTCACCAGTAGGCCGACAGTAAGCGGGTCTTTCGTATTCTTGTGAGCAACGGTGTAGGATAGAAAGAAGTACCCGGTCACTGGAGCCTTAAATAACCCGGTACCGTTGGAGTAACCATTTGCTACGTTTACGTCGGCGTTTAATTTTATAGGATGACCAGCATCAAGAATGGTAACATCACGTGTTAACCTGCTTGAAAAAGCCACCAAAGCTGAAATATGAAAAAGCAACAGCATTAGTATTACTGGATTATAAAGCAAAAAGAAAAAGAAAAACATCTTACCAGTTTCATACATAGTACCTTCATTTTGGCATTCGTTATTTTTCAAAATGTTTCGCAAAGATACTAAGAATAAAACTAGCATTTTATCGAAAAAGTCTTTTTTTCAGAACCTTTTTTTATTTCTGTCATATCTAATAATAAAAACTTAATAATAAAAACTTTTCAGATGTCGAATATCTGAATTGCAGTATCATTATAAAGGATGCGATTAAGAGACACTTGAATCTCTCGGATTAAATATTTAGGTTGCTTTTTCTGTCCTGAAATATTTGTTTGCAATAAAAACACTTTTATAAGGTTACTTTTATGTTTGTTAAAGATTTCTTTCTGGATTTTACACAAATTGTAGGCCTGCCGTATTTCTAACAAAACTGAAACAATCAGAATAATACTTTTTTTAGATTTATTAATAAAATTATCTTGCCCAGGATGTCTTATTACACCTGGTTTTTAATGAAAGTTTCTATTTCTAGATATGTAAGTTAAAGTTTAAGATTAAAAACTTGTAACTATTCATGTACAGCAACTTATGCAACCTCACAAACGTGAATGGTACCTTCAGTTACAAATGATCTTTAAAATCTATGAGTATTTCTTAAAGAATGCATTTTCAACTTGCACTCAAAAATTCTTCCTCATTCAGTATTACGTTTCAAGGGCGGCTTGCTAACTTTTCTAACAGATGGGCGTGCGATCCGGTTATCTTATGCGCGTAAAACCTCATATAACCCAATCTGGTATGTAAAAATATGAGTATCTTTCATGTCCTAAAGGTACGGATCGATGGTTCAGAGGCTTTGCCGAGATACAGCCATATCAGTTTGCCCGAGGCTTAATCACCTTTGTTGCAAAGAATCTTTAGATGTAAACGCAATCCAGCGTATAGTTCAATTTTACATTTATTTTTCTTAAATGATATACTTAACGAATTATTTCATAAGAATTCATTTATTTATAATAATTTTTTAACTGTAAAATTCATCTGTTTTATTACTTTACATTGTAATTATACCCTTCTTGTACATCACTGATTTGTTACTTGTTTTAGATCTTTGTACCTAAAATGAATATTAGTTAATAAAATAATGCATTTTATCTCTAAACAGAGAATGCATATCAATTATTATGACTACTTAAAGATACACAACTAAATGTTGTGTGGCAAATTTACTAAAATGCATACGTGTTTGAAATATAAAGTACGGTACTTACCCATTTTGTCAAATAAATGCTAGCTGAACAGAAGAAGGGCTATCTTCAGAACAGTTCTGTAACGCAGTATGCTGCTGTTCCTTTATATATAATTTTGTCGCCAAGATGTGGGTGTACAAAATATGACGACATTATGACTTCTGATTAACAAGGCGTTGTCAATTCCGGTTTGGTACTGAGAAAAAAAAAACACGCGATAGGACGAATGATTCCGATATTGAACTGACCTCATTATCCTTTTGTCGTGAAGAAGTTATGAAAATACCTCTCAAAAATTCTAAAACCCCCGAAATAATTTTGCATTGGAACTTATTTTACTCCGTTACAGACTTGATTGCGCACCATAGACATGTGTCCTCTCGAACATTTTTTGTGACTTGCATACTTCGTATAAACATAGAAATTACAATAGAAAGTTAAGTCAAAAGATGGAAATCTTGATGAAATAAAAAATCGCGTTTATTGTTTCAAGGTAATACAACATGGATTACTACATGTAATCACAGTGTTGGAAAATCAGGGTTAGCAGGCAGACAACAGTTTTACACTCGGTACATTCGAGTACGACAAACGTTGCAAAGTTCTCTTATAGCAATCCTTATCAAACCATATCCGAAAGAAGTAAAAAAAAAAAAACGGCATTGCTGCTTAACTGACCAATTCTTAAAATTTATCTGACAGTTTTCTATCCCGTTCATTTCGACATGGTGGCCATTCTGAATTTTCCATGTACAGTTAGCACCAAATCCTGGCTGGGTCCAATGTCAAAACTGCTAGATTTCCAAAACTTTACAGACTTGTCACATCAGAACTAGTGACCAGAATTCACTTCCTAACAGCTTTCTGATACCGTATTAAGCTAGAAAATGGTTCCAAAACCTGGTTCAGTCGGAATATTTGATATTTGAACTTGAAAGTACTCCTCAGTAAAAACATTGCTATTGAGTGAAAACAAAGTACTATCAAGCACTGGCTCGTCCAAAGCTATCCACAGCCAATACTATCAAAACATTGTATTTCAAACATGCATTTCAATCAGTCAAAACCGCAATAAAGTCATATTGTTAGGAGTTTTTACAGTAACATGCCACTTATACTTTGCTGTAATACAAAATTTTGAGCAGAAAATTTGAATTAAGGGCACCACATTGTTTATTGTCTCATTTGAGAACGTAATCATTATGGTTAATGCGTACAATACATTTTTGTGTACTTGTACTTGTTTGCAAAGTAAATGAATTAAATAAGCAAAATGTTTATAGGTTTTTTGCTTTCTTATATGCAGGTAAAGCATAGTATCTACAAAAAGTTCCAGTGTAAGTATAACACAGTTTAGTACCCCAAAAAATGTTCAGTTACAACAATGCTAAACTATCTTTCGAACATCTGAAACAATATATTTCATTTGTTCAGAATTACCTCCCTTTTTAAAAATGTTTTCTGTCATAGATTCTTAAGCAATGCGTTGCCTCAAGGCTGTGTACTCCCTGATGAAAGTCATGTTTGTCTTTCGCAGTGTGAACTTTGATCTGTTTAATTCATAGGAAGATACACAAAATTTCGTCAAAGTAAATTTTAATTTTTATCTTTAATATGGGGAATTTTTTTTTCAAATTCATTGTTTTGCTTAAATATACAACAGGTTTCAAGATTTCGATACCTGCATACCAAGTTTTGTAATAATTTGTCAATTATTCGATATTTTATTTGTTGAATCATAGTTTCGGATATTGTTTACTCAATTTGATGTGCGAAATGCCATTTTGATCTACATTGTATTTTATTTGATATATTGAACATTCCTGAGTCAACTTCATCTTTTAACATTTTTATTAAATTTTGAATAGAATCAATGGTTTTCACTGTTTATGATTTTTCATCCAGTACTGAAATAGTATAATTTTCTGTGAATAAACATAAGAACTCTATATGATTCTCAACAAAAGACATTTAAATTAGCGGAATGTTATCATTTAGTATCTATCTACATGATCTGTAGGGACTGCGGATTTTCTGCAAAAAAAATATCACGTTTTCAGTAAATAACAGAAAAGAATATCTGGTTCAGAGATCTTGTATAGTCGTTAGAGTTTATATTTTAAACTTTATCATTTTAAGAAAAAAGACAAAGCAAGCTACTTTGAGTGTCCCCCTGTTTGACTCCAATGTGACTGTTAAAACAAAATCTGACTTTTGACCTTTGAATCGTATATTTTGCCAAAGATATAACCTCTATCAATTCTGTCAAACATTTTCCTGATAAAAAAGCGACATGTAACTTTTTTACGAATCTAAGATTCTGTAAATAGGAAGTTAAATAAGAGAATGTATGAAGAAAATACAGTCGATGGTAGAAATGTCTGTTTATATTGAGCGACAACCTGATTAATTATCCAGTAGAATTATGAAAAAAGTAATTGTATTAATGAATTGTTACGAATAACTTTATTCACATTTGAGTATTCATTGTCTAATTACGTGTTTATTCGAAGCTTAATATATGAAATGCATAGACTATCACTTATTGAAAAATGAACAGGAACTGTCACTGAAATATGACAATGCCCCCGAAGTGGTGCTTTGAGCTGAGGGCCAGATGAAAAAATTAAGGTAAACAAATATATGCATTTGTAAGATTTATCCCAAAGACTTGTTGTGTGCAAACATTAACTTAATGTTTTTGGTAATAAGGGAGTTATGGACAATATTAAGGAATTTTGACAACAGGATCTTCGAGGTCAATGTAATTTAAATACATGTCAGTGGGAAGGTATTGTCCAAAATTGGTGTTGGGTTCGAGTATGAAGTAAATTTATGTACCGATAATGAAGATATGGGCAATGTTTAAGTTTTTGGACGGAATGACGGACTGACAAACGAACAGGTAAACAACTATGTATAAGTTATTGAAAAATTACAAATACAGAATATGACTGAATTTTCACAATTGCCCCTTTTCTACAATAGAAATTTTCTTATTGGAGGTAAAGCTGTGTATATTAAATCATGGTATGATAAAGGTATTCGATTTCTAAAAGATATTCTAACTTCAAATGGGAATTTTATTGACAGAAATCAACTCGAAAACAGAACAGGTGTTAGAATTATTTTTTTAACATATTTGGGGCTTCAGAATGTAATCAAAAATCTTTTGAACTTACATCAGTTTAAAACGAACATAGTACTTATAGAAACAATACATTGCTCCCATAATACCGTTGTATCTTAAGCCTTTTTTCATATAAACGGAATACATTGCTCTCATAATACCGTTGTATCTTAAGCCTTTTTTCATATAAACTGAATACATTGCTCCCATAATACCGTTGTATCTTAAGCCTTTTTGTCAGGAGATGAAAGGTAAAAGAACAATATATAATATTTTTATCCTGAACAAAGAGAAGCCAACATGTGAAGCTAAGTGGAATACTATTTTTGAAAATGAAGATTTACAGTGGAAACACATATATACCTGGGTATTTAACATCACAAATGATACATATCTTCAGTGGATCCAAATGAGAATTATACATAGAATCTTAGAAACAGATGTCCTGATGTATAAAATGAATATAGTAACAACACATGTTATGTACTTTTGGTAAAATCGAAAATGAAACACTTCTTCATTTGTTCTGGGATTGTAACATTAGTAAAGCTTTGTAACAAACGTAAAAAGAATAATTGAAAATGTATCTACTAGTTGCAATATAGACAGGAAATGCTTTATACTTGGATATACCAAAAAGGGTTTCGAACACTATAATATGTTGTCTAGAAATGAAAAGATATTTGTTTTTTATGTAAAAGAAAGCAGGTCATACCATCTTTGATAGGTCTTAAAAAAAGCCTTACGCTAGCCTCGTCAATTTTTAGTAAGACAATTAAAGTTGACAAATACCAAAAATATTGGTCACTAGTAAATCTTTTATGTTCTTCATAAAAATTTTCTGCAACTTTTTATCTTTTTTACACTTACAGATATATGATACTTTATTGGCTGCATTATGCATATATTAGGCAAAAGGTGTTTTTTGTTAGTTCATTTTCTCCGTTATATATATTGTAAGAATATCTTTTTTATGCTATTGACAAATTGATAATTTTAGATAAATATGTTATATTATTGTTCTTGTAAGGTTAGTTGAGGATGGTTCTCCGACCTCTTCTAAAAAATGAAACCCAATTTTGTTACAATACGATTTAGCCTTATTTTTAAATGTGATATTGATGAAATGTACGTACTGTACATTGTTTTTACGACTAAATCCACTGCCATATACTGGATCTATGACAAAACTACGGGTGTGGTTACATCACAGGGCAATGGTTCGCTTTAAGCTTTAAACGAAGCAAAAATAAGATTCGGTGGAAAGGTTTTAGAATTTTCGATAGGAGTTTCCTTAACCCTTCACAACAGGGGTAAACTAAGGTCAGTTTCTTCAATATCGGCAACTTTTGCCCTGTCGTGTCATATATTTTTTCTGTACCAAGCCGGAAGTGGGAAGGCCCTTGGAACTTGATGATATATTTATTGAAATCTGTATTAATCAGAAGTCATCATATAGGCAGACTTTGTACGCCTACGCCATGAGGACAGTGTTATATATAAAGGACCAGCGGCAGTCTTCGTTACAGAACAATCTGAAGATAGCTCTACTTTTGTTCAGCTCACATTTGTTTGACGAAATGGGTAAGTACCGTACTTTAATTTGCAAACGCACATTTTATTTTTTTATTGATTGATTTATTTATTGTACAATAATGAATTTTATACTGTTGAATAATAAATACAAATAAACAAATGCTTACAAAATTATTCGTTGTTAATAATGAAATAAGAAAAAACAGGTAAAATTGAACAACCACTCCGGCTGCTTTTACATAACGACGATTTGATTTTTGTTTTAAATTTCAAGGCCAAAGCCCTCTGTAATCGACAACCGAAACGTTAGATTTTCTTATAAAAATGAACTCTCAGAATAAATGTCAATATTTAAGTACAGTGTATTAAACTGGCTCTTTTGTGTTTTGCGTTTGTTTTGGAAAAAAACTCTAATCCATTTTTTTCATGTTTCAGCTTTGGTGGCTTTTTCAAGCAGGTTAACACGTGATGTTACCATTCTTGATGCTGGTCATCCTATAAAATTCAACGCCGACATAAACGTAGCAAATGGTTACTCCAACGGTACCGGGTTATTTAAGGCTCCAGTGACCGGATACTACTTTCTATCCTACACCGTTGCTCACAAGAATACGAAAGACGCGCTTACTGTCGGCCAACTGGTGAATGGTCACAGAATATCATCAGCTGTAGTAGAGGAGGTTGACCATGATACGGTATCTCAATCCGGCAATCAGGTGATAACTCACCTGACGGCGGGAGACACAGTCCAAGTGGCGATAGAAGACCCAGGTGCAACCTTATTGGTCGGGGGCACGGAAGGCTTCACTTCGTTCTGCGGGTATAAAATCAATTAAAGAAAACAACCAACCGCTTGAACGTGTGGATATTTCTTTTTCAAAAGGCAAAATACTGCTGTAGTTATTTTGACTTATCACAGGCAAAGAAAATTGACTTCAAAGACTTGATTATATGTTACAACGTAGGAAGTCTTATAAACTGCAAAAACAGCACACCCTTAAACTGTTGAAATTTAATTCTCTATGTTCTCAATTTTGTAACATCAGTGTTTAATAAAAGTCTTGTTTGTCACGCCGCTTATGTTCTCAATTTTGTAACATCGGTGTTTAATAAAAGTCTTGTTTGTCACGCCGCTTATGTTCTCAATTTTGTAACATCGGTGTTTAATAAAAGTCTTGTTTGTCACGCCGCTTTTCTATCATGTATTAAATAATGATCTTCTTCTGAATATTACTTTAAAAAAAGGGGCAATAATGCTCGAACGAAATGAACCCATATATGAAAATTCATAAAATTAAAAAAATGGTGTCAGCGTTGAATGGATCGGTATAATATCCTTTTTAGCTAAAATGATTTAAATTCTTAAATTTCTGATATCGATCTGTCTTGATAAGTTCATGTATAGTTAACACGCTACCACAATCCCTGTTTTTAGGGGATGGGGGTAGGATTGGGACAGCACTTTATTCCTCGTTTAGTTACGTCGCCCAACATGATACACATCAATAAATATTTCTTGAACTATGGGGGATATTAATTGGAAACTTTTAAATCAAGTTTCATATACATTTCAATAATATTTGCTATTTTATTTTGACACGGATATTTCCCTGCTTAAGTTGGAAGATGCGAAAAAGTCTTGTCCCATTTGATTTCCTTGAAAATCTTATCAGCCACTGTGGTTATATATTTACACTTAAGAATATATAAAATTAACATATATATAAGATGATTTTGTATCTAACAATTTCATTCGTTACAAATGTAGGTCAAATTCGATATTAATTCAGCTACGCTGAAAAAAGACAAGTTAAAAAGTTATTTCAAAATACATTTAAAAATGTCAAATGTTACAATGATAAAAGTCATTTTCAAAATACATGCATGTTTAGGATAACTTTCGTATTACAGGGGTCAAATATTACAGGTTTTTTTGTAGTGAAATTACAGTGTAGTTTATTACTGTTCATTTACATGATGAAGTACAATATGATGAAGTAAAATACAAGTGCTCCAGTTGCAATACAATGTTAAATTTGTGTATGTGGTATTTGATTACAAATTTAAAAAATGACAATAGAAAATAAAAAAGATAATTTGAAGCCAGAAGTAAATGCGTAATGTTTTTGTTAGCTGTTATTTTTCACGTGTATAATAGATAAAAATGCAATGGTTTTATTGTATTACAAATAACATTTATCACGTGATAAAACTTACTTCTCACTATCTGTCACTATTATCCATTTCAAAAATGCCAATACATAATTCACTTATCTCGCTCACGCCCTACTTATTAAACGGCAGTTATACGTTGACCTCCATTTTGTGTCTTATTCAACTTATATAATGATGACATATCTTTATCCGCGTATCTATATTCATAGTGCTTCCTTAAACCTATCTTAAAAATATATTATACCCTATTATAGTACATTCAATGATTGTCTGAGTCAGCTCCTCGACTTCATTACACTTTTAGATATCCATTCGATATCCATTTGATATCTACACTACTAATTCAATACACTACCATAACGACTTTCACTTCTTAATGATACTACAGTCTATATTTTACTGTTAAAGTTTATGAAGTTGAATTTATGAAGAAAACTTATCAACAAACCTAATGACTGGATGATTTGCAGAAGACATTACCCTTGCTTACATTTTCGATATTTAATAGCACATGGCTGGTCATTTTGTAACCATTAAAATCATTATATATATACACTTCAACTAGACTCTAGGATTAAACAAATTCAAATATCATCAACACGATATATAGATTTCATTGGTACCAGTTTATTGAAAGCCTGTCAAAACGAAATTATAGAGAAACATCATATTTACAATATTACATCATGAGACATATATGTAACATTTAGAAACATACATTAACAAAACGACTCAGCAAAAACGATATGCAAGATACGTCGCTCCAAATAACCTGTATCGAGCTACGAAAATATTGAATAATATGTAACAAAATGTGTAAACAAGAAAATAACACAGATCAACATCAAACCGTACAGGCAGTTTATATATTGCAAATGTATGTGACGTCATAACAGGAAATGCAATGTAATAAAAATACGTACTAATAAATATGTAAAATAAATCAGTCAATATAAACACTGATCAACAGTTTACCAACATTCTATACACCAATTTGTCTTGCAAATTCTGGAAAGTATTAACTTTCAAACATTTCTTAATTCACTGAAAAACCATGTCATTAAAAATGTCCTTCTTCTATAAAAGCGTGCAAAAAAGGAAGGTAATGTCCATAAAAAAGTGCAACCAAATTTCCTGCTTGGATACTCAGTAATACAAAGATACACACTATAAAAACACAACTCCAATAACTTTGAAAAAAAAACGTTACATGTCATATAAACAATGCAGTTTTGTATTTTACGATACAAGGACACCTCAAGGAATGTCATCTCAAACATGCTTCCAGACGGTAAGATGAGCATTTCCGGTTCCGGTTGTGTCTTCATACTGAACATCTTTTGACAGAACACAGCCAAGTCTGGAAAGGGAAAAAGATAACTAGTTCATATCTTTCATAGTCTTTGGTGGCTTCAATACTAAATAATCAAAATCATGCTTTAAACAGCATGTCCTTTCAATAATTGCATCTAATTATAAAAAGACTGGGGGAGGGGGGCTATATCAAAGTTCTCCGTAGTATTGTTAACACAATGGTTTATAAATTCACTTTTTCTTTAAAAATATAAATGATTAAAACATAAGACTAAATTTCACCTATATTTGAAAGTAAAATTACATTTTCAATAAGATAAATGAATATTTGAAACAGTAAAATAAATTTACCCTTTGTCTGAAAGCGTTGGTTCAAGTCTCTGTCTATTCCACTGGCCAGTTTTTGACGCTATGACAACCAGTCCATTGTTTTTTGTAATTTCAGATAGCCTCAGAAGCCATGCTGTAAAATAAATGTTTTACAGTAGATATTTAGACACATGCAATTCACTTTAGAATATAGTAAAAAAGAATACATTGATCAACTTTAATAATAACACTTATCATGCCAATGAGATATTATTTGGTCGTAGTTTAGAAAAAGTAAAAACTCGCCTTTTGGCTGTTGAGTTCTCTCGAGAAAAGTGACGATTGTCATGTCATACAAGTTAATTCCAACTTCATTTGGGATCCAAGTAAACTGAAACAAACAAAATATTGTTGTTATAGCATTCCTTAGCTTTTGTATAAAATAATCAATCTTGAATGTCTCACATACATCATATTACTTCACGCGCTGGTAATGGGTTTGCTTCACTTTCCATTTCTTTAAAATTTTCATTCATTTTAAGTTTAAGAAATAATGTATCAATTATGTTATGCTCCTGTTGTTTGTATAAAGCAGCGCTATTTTCTCTATTTCATTTCTTTCCATTTTCACAGTGTGTATTTAGGTTTTGAAAGCTATCTTTACTGCGTGGACCTCGGTTTCTGCCATTGTCAGAAATGCAAGGGATCTTTCTCAAAACCTAGTACCTGTTTGAAGAGAACCCTATCTGGAATCACGTTGGCGTCCAGCTTGGCGTTTATAACACGGCCGTCGTCAGCCTTAAAACTCACATTCTGCCCCTTTTGAATGGCCATAGCGGTATCCAGAAACCTGGCAACAACATCGGTAGCAAGCACCTTGTGAAATGAAAATTGAGGTATTAATTATTGTGTCTGAAGTGTTAGTAATATACACATGCACTTAGAATTAGTTGTTTTTCATACAGCTGATACTGTAGTACGAAAACGGAATAATGTCACATACAATAAAATAAAATTTTGAACTGATTTGTCTAGTAATAACGATTTACTAAGTCGTTATGAAACGAGACAATTATCTCGTTGATGACGAGAGGGCTTTCTCATAATAACGAGATATTTTTATAATATACGAAAATTGAGAATTGATTTATCTGCATCTTTTTTACTGATAGCGATTGTCTTTTTCAAGAAATTCTGCTTATTCCAAGATAAACCAGTTGAAATTTTTATTTTCAGGCGTCACTGTTCATTTTTCCTACTGTAATTAGATATTAAGCAGATTTTAACATCGGTTCACCTTTAAAATCTTGATTACTTTGAACAGCTTTTACTTCTTGTTTCTAATAAACGAGGGCAGTAACTCCTCACTTATATCGACAACTGTGTGAAAAATGAATTAATTCCCTTTGTTCACTATTTCGATTACACTACAGAGCTAACAGGTTAAATACTATTTCTGAAAATGCAACCTAATGCTATATTTGTCCCAACAAAGAGTTTGAAGATAGAACATTAGGCATTTATTACAATCTATAAATATTCTGTTTTTACTTAAACTTGTACTATTTCAATTGTCACGCCACCTCAACATCAATAAAACAAAGAAATAGATAACCTAGAAACATATGAACACCCAGAAATAAATGTTTTATGTTAAACGTAAAGACTTATAATTACTTCTTCAAAGGTATCACTTAGAAGTAGGGGTCCACGGCCTGACCCCGCCCCTATCCACAGTGCTGACTTGGTGTCGTTGTTTTCGGCCAGTTCCTTGCAGAAATCGGCCACCGCGACAGGAAATGATTTTCGGAACCCAAATTCTTGTTCAAGAATTCCCTTTAATTTATCCACCGATTCAAAATGGTAATGTATGTTGGTGGAGGGCACAATGATAGGTTTCACTTTGTCCTTGTCTATACTTAGTTTGTTCTCTGTAAATATAGAAATATTTGTATAAAGTAAACAAACAAATGTTTACATACATGTAATAATGTATGGAATTTTTAAAGTTTGCGACCTTGAATTCTAAAAACAAATTTGATTAAGCGGACACTTCTATCAAAACAAAACTGACCGCTTTTAAAACCTGAGATTCTACACAGATTCAAAACAACAAATACACTAAACAACCGTTGATAGTAGACTAATCTTTTCCCACATCCTTCAAATGTTTTAAAAACTAACTCAAACGCCATCTATAGCCCTTTCCTCCATATATACACCTTAATGGCTTGGGCGAACAGTGTAGATCCAGATCAGCCGGCACATCTGTGCTGTCTGACCAGGATCTACACTGTTTGCCTTTTGATACAGTATGTTATTTCTGACCAAAAAGCGACCAGTGCAGATCCTGATCAGACGGCACGGATGAGCCGACTGATCTGGATCTACACTGGTCGCACATGCGTAAAAATGCGTATATATGGAGTAAAGGGGTAGCTAGTAAATATTTTAGTCTACAATCCTGAATAACATAGACGCAAAGCCAACATGAGGATCAGTGCTAATTTTATCCACTAACATTATTTGCAAAATATGAAATACCATATACTTAAAACCTATTCTTAATCGTCTGCAGAGAAAGGGTTGGCCTCCTTAACCTGGGAGTACTAACAAGTCCTTGCGTCAAAGAATAATCTTAACGTCGTGCTCAAAATTTGCTTTTAGTTTTCGAACACACGACCTTGAGGTTAGGGGTCAAACGCTGTAGCCTTAGACCATTACTCTGTTTTTAAAATAATAACCTTCAACACCACAGCCGAGAACGTAGACTTCCGTGTTAACAATTCTGGTAGGAATTTCGATCTTGTCAGTTTTCTTCTGTACCGTACGTGCCACGCGGAATCCGGCGTGCTGCAGGAAATGACGTCTGAATGCAAACCTGGCAAACCTCGAAGCTTCATCGCCTGTGCTGATCCAAGAACCTCCCTACAAAACGTTTTTACACATTAAAGTCATTGGCAGTCACTTCAAATATAACCACGTGATTCATTTAAGCACAAGCATCCGCATATTTGAATACGGACAAAAAATAATTTCTTTTCTTCACAAACATGGCATACTTTGCGAAGATTATTCTGTAACATGACATTTATTCTGTTTACAAACAGATGAAATGCATGGCATATTTTGTTTCACGATTACTAAGTTTTTGTAATATATAACATTGTATTTTTGTACAGGAATGCTGTAGGAAAAAGAAATATCAAGACTCCGTATTCTCCTTGTATGTTTTTTTTATTATTTTATTTTATTACTTGTTTCAAACGTTCGTATGCAATTTAGTTAATAAAATCATTCAAATTTTGGAAATAAATCATTCACACAGCTAATTCACAGCGCTCTAATCGGAAAAAAATCTTAAACAAGTAAACTGTGACAAATAAAAACTAGAGTTTTGAATAAAAATCTAATAAAGTAAAACTGTGAGAAACATTTTGCTTAAAAAATGGTTCATTTTCTTCAAGTGTAAAGAAGTCGTATTTTTTACCAATATGACGTTATGTTTGCCATCGTAACATGGCGACGAGAAATCATCGTATAGCCAGTGTGTGTCCTGACACAGTCCATTAAACTGGTCCTCCGTCCACTGCCACACGTTACCAAATACGTCATAGAAACCAAGCTCGTTAGCTGGGTACAAGTTCACGGGCTGTATAAAACACACAGAAAATGTATTTAATATCTGTGTGTATACAATACTTCTTGATATTTTGAATTCTTTGACTTTTTTCACCTCTGCAGTATAAAAATCATTTAATCGAGAAGTTTTGCTTTTGTATTTTTCAAATGTAGCACTTGTCGGGGCTCAAATAATAACTAGACGGATTTTCCGGAATTTTAATAAACTTTAATAAGCAATTCTATAAGACCCTATTTTGAGTTAATTTTACTTGAGCTAGTCTAATCTTCACAAAAATACAAACTCAAAAGAAATAAACTCAACTAAGTGTGAGACTTTTCGGTTTAAACTGGTTCAGACAACGAAATTTTGAGTTTGTCAGAATTAATACATTCGTTCGAAAAGCTTATCTATTTCTTTAGAAAATTCTGAGAAATGAACTCAAATATATATATATTTAGTTTTTTACAAATGCAAGAATGTACATGTTTTTCACCCTACACTTTCGAAATTTACTAATACACACTTTATTTTCTTTACTTCAATCTCTAGATGTATGTGGAGAGGTCTGTTGTGATGTGCGTAAATGCAAATATCTGCTCATAGAAAAACCTATTTCTCATAAGTTGCAGCCAAGATACTGTGCGACTGAAAGGTGACTCAAGATTCATCAAAGCCTTCAATTTAGACCCTTGATTTACACAGTCAAAGATGGAAAGAGACAACTACTTGCCAAGCTCTCATGGGGCATGATCGCTCAAGAATATTTACCACACAGGGCGATGTAAAAGGTTTTAAAAGCTAATGTAACGTAAACAATGGCGGCTGCTTAGTACTACGAAATTACTATTTTACCAGCATGAAACTTACAGTCGAAGATCCATACTCTATGTTGTGATTACAACTTTTCCCGCCAGAAAATATCAGATCACAGGATGTGCCCACCTTGGGGGAAATCTAAAAACATTTAAAATATTAAATAAAAGGAAAATCAACTTTACGTCACTTTAAAAAAAGATGTTTTATGAATATTTGCAAGGCATTTTAATTCTATACACGGATATTGTTTCTTTGGTTTTCTAGTAAGCAAACTGATTTATTAAACGAGGAGGGTTATAATCTGATGTTTCCCATCTATAGTGTTTAATATTATTTTTATAAATACATCTTGTACTGTTCATTCCGTAATAAATATTTAAAGGTTGAGTTCTTCAGAGGAGTCGTATAATACTGCGAAACTTAGGTAGTGCAAATATTTTCGCTCCGCTTGAAAAACTAGTTCACAGCAAATAGCTTTTATATTGTACACGGTTGAAATAAAATGGAGAACATTTGGAAATCAGTAGTTAATTTTTGTCTTTCATTTTTAACTTATCTCCAAAATCACAACTCATTTTTGCTTGCAAACCATAACTACGAAATCGCGTGAATTTTATGAAACGTGAAGTATAAATGCAGTCCGTGTAGGTTTATACACCGGATAACTCGTAATACACCCAATATATCGAGAAAAAAACGAAATGAAGTGAAAATTTATTTTGCATGTACATTAAGACTTTTGTAGTTAAGTATTAATTATCGGACTGGTAAAGCACTAAATGCGTAACTCAGTAAAGCACAAACCGTTTCAACAATTGCGCCAATATCAGTAACACGCTAGACCACTGGCCTCAATAGAGATATTTTTTCTGACCCTAAAATGAATCAATTTGATAGGGTCATACAACAGGGCCGGACCGCCATTTTCTTTCCGAGTGATTTCAATGTGATTAAAAATAAATTGAACTGAACTGATATCGCTACGGTTTAGCAGTATATGTGAAGAGGTTGAACTCAATGCAAGCGTGAAGCTCATGGCAGTAAGCGCGGGAATGTTAGATTCGCCATACCTACAACTTGATATTCTTGTTTTCACAACAGTGTTTAAATTAAAGCAAAGAATAGTTTTTTTATAATTAACACTGTCATAATAATACGTGACTGGATATAGTCTCTGTTATTTTTTTTGTTTTGTTCTGTTCTGTTCTGTTCTGTTATTTGTCACGGAACAGTCGTACTGACCCTCAGCCCTCAGCCTCGATACCAATACAACTGACCTCCGTCAAATATACGATCCTTTATCAAATCACATATTTAGAAACATATTATACTTACTTGTTGTCCCCTGATGGCATTGTGTTCTGCCTCAGACAGCAGTCTGTATTCAGAACCTTTCCACTGGCAAAAAGCTTTCGCCTCATGATAGTTGACATCTACCGGCCATGTTAAAGGTAAATCCAAGATGTCAAACATTGCGCGATACCTGAAAATATTCCGAGAATGTGGTCATCAGCCAGATATAGAATGGTTACCTCGTGTCATATTCTGAGGTCGCTGCACCATATTTTACTGACCTGAAGGGCATGGGTTCGAATCCTGTTAAATTCAAATTCTTTTTTCTTCAGTTTTCATAATGTATAGAAGCATAAAATTATGTTTTTTTCCATAGTATATGAACTTCTCTTTAATTTTAAAGAAAAAAAATAAAGTTAAATTTTGTGAGTCAGTCGCTTTAATGCTCTTTGTGGCTTACTCATACTTGTATCTGTGTACCTATCGATTTATATTCTAGCTAATACAAAATATTTATCGATTTATAATGATAAAAGATACCAAAGAATGATAATTTAGGGTAATGATGACATCACACTTGATGACATCACACTCTTCCTTACGTAGTCAGTATCGTTAATTTCAATCTCCCACGCAGTGATCTCCCCTTACATGATTAGATACTTAGCGTAGCGTAACCGGTGCGCGGAGTTTGCGTTAATTTATGAGCTGTTCAGGCATATCTTAAAGTTACCAGTGACGAATTACATACTTGTATGGCATGTTAAATCCATTGCTGGTTGTCATGGCATTGTCAGGAAATCTGCAATGACTGTACGTCGCCAGGTCTGATCCACAACCACTTTTACAGCCTGAGAAAAGCCAACAACAGTATTACAGTTTTTTTCTCTTTTCTAACTGGACAATATGAATCCTGTCAAGGGTAATGCTTAAACTGTCCATGCATTATTTTATCACAACAGCAAAATGACCTACTGGCAGCAAGTGATTATTATATGTCCTCTGAATGAGATACAAGAGATGTGTATAAACTAAAGCAAACTGTTTTTTTTCTGCAACAAAAATAAATACGATGATACCAAATTGCACTGCTCTAGTGTTTTGTGATTTGTCCGTCCTTGTCTTGGTTTAAAACCAGGTACGTCATTAACCTATAAACTTGCCACTAAAGGTGTAACATTACCCTTATTGCATATCCAGAACATAGGGTGTTGGGCTTGTCTGAAGCACCTCCACCTCCATCCCTCCTCACTCCAGAACTCCTGTTTGTTGTAACCATCGTGTTTAACAAACTCAAGGAACTCGGCGTTCGTCACAAGGTACTCGGACGCCTCAAATGATGGCACACTGCAGGGAATTATATCAAGGTATGAAAATACATGTCACAACAGTTTTTAAAGAAAGAAAACTAACAAAATAACACTGTAAAAATGTTATGGATAAAAAGTTACTGTGACCTTCACCTTTGACACATTCTCAATTTTATTTGACGTGACCTTAGGAAATATTGAGCTAATTTTGTGTTTGGCAATAGCAGGTTTTGCCTGCATCAAAACCATAAAAAGTCTTTGCTGTATTTCATCAACTACTTGTACATACAAGCCTAAACTCGGCACTAACTAAGCCAAGTATCCACTTAATTTTGAAACAAGTGGACCGATGATTTTGGAATGTTTCAAATGTATTATTTTGTGCAAATTTCTGAATGGTACAAAGCAGGTACATGTACTATGCCACACATTGTATCTTCATGTCAAGAAAATGTTGTTTCTTAAGCAATAAAGTAATTTCAGCAGAAAGAGAGTATACACTGATGTACACAGAGAAGATATACAGAATGTGGACCACTTACAAGCAGGTTACCTCCCCGTATTCATTGTCCCAACCATAGGATGGAAAGTTTTTCGGCTTGCCAAACGTTACCGCTTTTCCATCTACTCGTATCATAAGATTTTCTTTTGGAACGTTTGCTGGAGTACAGGAGAAAAAAGCCTTGCTAAAACTGACACAAATACAACAAGTTCAAAGAGAATATATCAGCAAACATTTCATTTATACCTCTGAGTATCTGTGGTGACTGAACAGTCACTCGTTATGGTTTTTGATCTTTAGAGGAACATATTTAAACGGAAGTTCAGAAATGAGTTTTTGTTAGTCCTCTTTGATGAAAAAAACTTGACAGAAAGTTTACTCTAGTATTGAGTTCTGCCTATGATGTATGAATTTGTCTGATAGCCATCACTTCGTACAACGAAACAGTCGTTGCAACCGAATACCGTCGCATAAGTTCAAGGTGATTTTATATTATAGTTGGTATATATGAATATACTCACCATTATCAATCGGGGCGTATCTCCATCCCTCGGGTATGCAAACCATATCTACTGGGAGTTGCCGGATGAGCACAGACGAGGTCTCTAGATGTATACGCTCATGCTCCATACCCATCAACAGTGCCCACTGAAATAGTGTAAATAGTGTAAAATCAGTCTCATCTTTACTTCTTTCTAACATTTTCTAACGGTGGTACACGTTTTTCACAAAGTTGATTTCTCATGACACATATTATGTAAAGGTTATTAGATACAACAAACACTAAAAGAAAAAATCTGATTTCACGTACTGCAAAGTAAGGATCTTATTTTTGCAACCAGTGGGGGTCAAGATATATAAAAAAAATTGGGAGTATTATCAAAAATAATGATGACTCCCCTTATTTGTAAACAGTTACAATACTTTTGATCTGAGGCCAGACATTTCAAGATATTTGCGAATTGATAAATTCATCAGACGGCGTCACAGTAGTGAAGAGTTAACGATTTTATCGCGTCCATTCTCACGACCTACCCATCTGCTTTCCATCGTGATAGGGAGCTCTAGAGGTGTATTGTCGATGATGTCCAGGACAATCTGTCGGACATTCCTCCGGTACTGTACCGTATCTTCTACACTGGGCCACTGGTACGAGCCTCCCATTCGATAATTCTCCTACACAAGCATAATTATAGCTCACGCTTATAACAAGTATGTTTATATCAGCTACAATTGATTTTTTTTTAATTGAAAACAACAGCAACACTGACGGGTAGAAACAAAGTCTCCATTTTTTTAGTTTCGGTGCTTATAGGTTAATATATATCAAAGAGAGTCTTTCTCTCCTTCAAGAACATCTAACAGTTATTTACTCAAATAATTTCTTTCTTGTAATATCTTATACATGCGTATGCTTCTCTTCAGATTCGATTGTTTCAAACTTAAGTATAAATTCTTTAGACTTCCAACAAGTTTCCAATTCAAGCACAAATTTACAGTTTATTTGATTCATGCAAGAAAATATTTCAATTTTACCGTGTCATCCCATGACATTTCATCAACGCCTGTCTCAAATATCTTCTCAAACTCGAAGTTGACTCGCTCCTGGCAAAGAAATAGCATACATCACACACTGACATTTTTAATTTGTGTCCTAATTTGTGACAAACGCACTTCCAAAGAAAACATTTCCCACAATCTCCTACTTTATTATCAAACCTGTATTGCCCTTCATCAAACCTATTTTGCCCTACAGCAAACCTATATTGCCTACATCAAACCTATATTGCCCTACATCAAACCTATATTGCCCTCCATCAAACCTATATTGCCCTACGGCAAACCTATATTACCCTACAGCTAGCATTTGGAAATTGCTCTATTTTAAGATAGGTTAAAATGAGTCGTTAAAAAACTTGAATCATATGAACATATGGAAAAAATGCAAGAATCCTCAGCATTTTACCTCCAGTTTACGTAACCGCCAGTTTAATCTGTTACAGTGACAGTTCTTACCTTGAGAAGTCCAGCAAGAATGAGTTTGTTGACGTAGACCACGGCGGTGTGAGCATAGTAAAAGATGAGCGGAAGTCGAAGGCGGTCTGGGCACTTGGTCATCACTGTGTCGTCTGCCACAGACCAATATTTAATATAGAATATTTTAATAATTGTTATTAATTAATTTTGTTTTGTTCAAGTTAAAACTTTTGAACAGAATTCATGTTCGATGTTGTAATACAATAAGACAGAAAATGACATGAAAACAGAAAAAAACATCATATGTTACCTGAAGATAGGAAAGAGAAACACATGAATACCCCCTATTTCTTAACATGCTACAAAAGGTGAATAAAAGAGCTTTAAACATGATTATTACTTGATTCGATTTAATACTAAGTGTACTGTAAATTTCATGGGATTTTTTCAATCATTTTTTTTTCATTTATTTATTTATTTTGCAAAAACTCTTTTCAGTAGTTAGATATTTAAAGAAATTTTGTATAAAGCAATTGTCTAATGTTTCTTATCTCTGTTTTCATAACATCGATGTATAATAATAATCCTTACTTGTCGGTGTTTATCAATTATAAATACAATGTATAGTAATTATACTGTCTCTGAACTCAGAGTCAAATCTTCTAAAATAATGAGATAAATTAATGTATGTGCTGATTTTTTTCTCTCAAAATATCTATGCATTATCCGTCTCCGATGATAAACATTGTTATGTCTGAGAAGTTTACACACTGTGTCAGCCCGCCAGTTTAGCTCAACAGGTAGAGCACTGGATTAGTAATCCATCGGTCGTTGGTTCGACCCCTGGGCAGGGCAAAATTTCTCCGTGACAATTGATCTCAGACACTGTGTCTAATGTTCGTTTGTCTCTCATTCAGAGTAGATCATGTGGGAACAGTAGTTAGTCACTTGCGGAGAAATTGGCAATTACTGGTTAGTTATCCAGGAAAACCGGTTAAGTGGACTGACCGCCGAGATATAACGTATATGTTGAAATCGGCGTTAAACCCAAAAACAAACAAGAAACTCTGTATCAACACGCCGCAGGTACAGGTAAACTATTGGGACGCGTTATAAGATGCAGTGTGATTAACTGGGATATAAATAACAATAATGGAAAAAGTTAGAAATGAAAGGGTCGTTTTCAGATCTAACCAAAGGGAGATTGTGAACTTCAGTCAGAATGTAATTTCTTCCCCTATTGAAATGCAGTGAAATACTTTTGCTGTTTATGTTCATTTGCTTGCTGTACTTTTGCAGTTTTTGGAACTACTTTTTATAGTGATATCGATTACCGGAAGCGTTGTCAGGTCGGCCATTTCTCGAAATGCAGAGAATACAAAAATTAAGCTATTTAACTTCGGATAAATATGGTTTTCACTGATGCATATACGCGTCATTGTCCATTTTCCGGTACAAATTTGAATACGTTCTTACAGACTCCTAATACAGCTAAATTGGTGCCCCTGTTCATATAAATGAATTGAACATGTTTAATCAATGTCCACTGGGTAATGGTCAACAAAGCTTAATCTTTACTATTGATCCGTAACTGCTTGTATATAATATACACAGTCAGTTTGGTCTCACCTGAACTTTCGTTTAATTAAAGAGATGAAATACGGGTTTAACTTACCTTTCAACGCTGTGAAGAGGCTTTCGTTGAGATTATAACTGTTTTCAAAATATTGTTTTATTTGTCTGTAATGTAAAGCAGAAATATATTAGAATACAGTAGATCTAAAAATGCAGTCTATTTCATTTTGATAAAAAAAATGATTTTAAGGTCGATTCAAAAGTCAATAAAGGGCTTATAATAATTGTTATCTGCCTTGTCGACCTTATCTTACACCACTGACAACCAGCAATCAAAATGCCACAGTATTGTAATACCTATATAAGGGGTGAGGTAAGAGAGACATAAAGAATGTTAATACCATTAAATCGTAAATATGTATACAAGTTTGAAGCATTTTTTTTTTGCAAATTATCTTACTAGACAAATTATGGAGCAAAGTTCAATTCAAGATTTAAAAAAAAAAACTACTATCGTGCTTTCTGCATTGCAAATCACAGATATGTTATGAAATTGTCGTTTGCTCGAAAACCGCATATTCCGTACAAGGACAGGAAACCAAATGATACAATGTACTTTACAAAAGGTGTATTATGAGACAAGCAGTTTTAGTTAAAATATATTTTATCAGTTGGGAAACAAGTTCTTATAACTTAAATAAATCACGCTCGATGACTGCTTCCAAGATCCATTCAAGTACTCACGCCAGAAGTCTGGAATGGTGGGTCACTGGAAAATCTCATTTTTACTGAGATTCAAATCAGCGTAAGGGAGTCCGGTGCTCTAACCCCTTAACCACTGAAAATTCACAAGGAACTAAAATACTTACTCTTTAGTGTATGAGGTAAGAATAAAGGTGTTTTTCATTGTTAAAGTAGATGGCAAGGAACAAGAGTGCTCACTCTTTAGGCTATGAGGTAAAGCACAAAATTGCTACTTCTTAAGCGCAGGAGGTAAGGCAAAACGTGCTTACTCTTTAGTACAGGAGGTAAGGAGCAAATATATTAATTCTATAGTGCATTAAGTCTGAATCAAAGTGCTTACTCTTTAGTGCATGAGGTAAGGTCTGGTGGTGTAAGCGACTTGAAGGTCAGATCTCCGGTGAGAACTTTCCACAACATGACTGTAACGGCAGGTGAATCAGACCACGGCGTACTGAAATGTGAGAATACAACAGAATTGTTTTACACCAGTAAGTCTTTGTCCGTTTTTTTTCCGTTTCTCTTTTCTTCCACAAAGTTTTCTCCCCTTGCTGTTGCTCCTACACAAGGAAGTATCATTTTATTGTATTATTATCACTGTTTTGTATGTTTTATTCCTGACTTGAACATATCATTAACTTGAAATATTTAACACATGAAAGACTGAAAAAAGACCATGGACTGTTCAAAGTGGAAGCTTGAGTTGTGTAAACCGCATATAATATGTGTAAAATGCAAACAATATTGAAAGCAATGTTTTCCTTTTCAAACTTTGATTTCAGTTCTTTGAACAACTCTGAAAACTTAAAAACAAAATGGACAGATAGACAAAATTAAACATCTCGCTCATCAACCGCATCTTCACTCTATTTTAACTAAAACTTATTTTATTCTTTGATACAGTTTCAAAGAATACTTGTCAATAAATATGCATTATTTAGCGCTTCTTTAATAATCAAACTGTCTTTTGTTATTCGAGGTGTCCTGTGGTGAAGGAATGTAGTTTCGTAATATGGGAGTGACATACTGAAGTCACCGTTGATTGTCATTGTCGGTCTTGTCTGATCAGTAACAGTAAAACCCTGTAATAACGGAATTTGCTCTTGAGAAAATGCCTGAAGGCTATTAAACATGATGTTTATTTGTTCCTGATTGTTATATGAAATTTAAGAACATCTATTCTTCCTTACAAGCAAGATTTTCAAGACCGTATGAAATTTAGCATCTGTTGCCATATGGACCTTTTATTTTCTATTCTTTATTTCTTACATTTGGGAACAACGTGTGAGTGTGTGTATGCAGAAAGAAAATAATAGCTGCAAGCCACACGTTTGTTAGTTATTGATCTTACGATATTACGTTTGCTTTCCTTCTTCTTATTTTTAACATTATTGTTGTGGATGTTTCTTGTAATAAGAAAAACAAAATTATTTTGACACCTATATAACTATACCCTTTTGGACAGATTTTTTAAAGAGAGATACATGTACTTTTTAAAAGCTGTTTTTTCGTGAAATTTTGATTAAATAAAAAAAATAAATCTACCGGAGACTATCACAAGACCTTTATTTCACAGTTCAATAGATTGAGATGTCAGCAAAAAATCGTTTACAAATATACTTTTTTTCAGTTAGAAGACCATGGGATGGATCTTTGCTGATAATAAATGCTTCATGTGGTTTAAATGAATCTGTTTCTCTAACATACAACGTCACAAATCACGTTACAGCTCTAAAGATGGGACTTTTTCTATGCGCATTATCAAACTGCTTCGATCTGCGCAGTCCTTTAATGGCGATGCAAGGGAGGTACAAATTTCTGGGACGGTCTATACTCGGTGGTAATATGCAGATTATGTGTCATTTTTATGTTGAACAGTTGGCCGACATGGGTAAAATTACTATGTTCTTGGTCTCTGTTAGAATGTGCGTTTTTACATTTAATATATTCATGATTCTTAGACTAAATTAGACAGTGTACTAATAAAACGTTATAAAATATGCACGGAATTCTTTTTCTCTCGGCTGTTGCGAAAAACTATCGAATTTTATCATGCGTTACCAAATTCACTTTCGGGTTATTCAGCTGTGAGGCCTATGTCAAGTGCAATACAGTAAAGATATTTTTATGCTTTGTCATCTGAACTGTGTAAGCACTAGACATTTCAGAAACTGTACGTAACGAAAACATAAACAAATAATACTTTCAACGAACGACTGCGTAAACGGTATCAATTGATGTATACACGTGAAATCAAGCGCAATGATGTATTCATACTGGAAACAATGAGCCGAGCACGGGTTTAGCCCTAGTTTGTTGCCAGCGTTAATCGAAAGCGGGGCAATCGTAACAACTCGGCCTTTTCCAACAACTTCGTATAAAAGACTTATTGAAGTCCCCCGAGGTGTTCCGAAAACATAAACAAATAATACTTTCAACGAATGACTGCGTAAACGGTATCAAATGATGTATACACGTAAAATCAAGCGCAATGATGTATTCATACTGGAAACAATGAGCTGAGCACGGGTTTAGCCCTAGTTTGTTGCCAGCGTTAATCGAAAGCGGGGCAATCGTAACAACTCGGCCTTTTCCAACAACTTCGTATAAAAGACTTATTGAAGTCCCCCGAGGTGTTCCGAAAACATAAACAAATAATACTTTCAACGAATGACTGCGTAAACGGTATCAAATGATGTATACACGTGAAATCAAGCGCAATGATGTATTCATACTGGAAACAATGAGCTGAGCACGGGTTTAGCCCTAGTTTGTTGCCAGCGTTAATCGAACGCGGGGCAATCGTAACAACTCGGCCTTTTCCGACAACTTCGTATAAAAGACTTATTGAAGTCGCCCGATGTGTTCCGAATGGAACGCGGGGTTGAAATCGACAGGTCTCGATTAAAACTTTCCATCAGGAATTAGTCAGGTGTGTTACTAAACTAAATATTTTCCATGCATGTCAAATATTTGTAAGTTAACTAGAAACAAAAATATCATCAATATTATGGTTGTCTTGACAGTGAAACTACATTTGTAATATCATTTTTGCATTATGTTGGGACAGGGGCGGAGAGAGATCTGGCGTGAGGTTGGCAAAAGTTAGTTTGTTTATTAGACAAATAAGGAGTCTAGTGAATAGGACAATACTTCTTAAAATTCAACGTACTCTAATGTAATGTGAATTAAATGAGAAAATAAACCATAAAAAGCTTTTGAATGAAAGAAACATAGATTTAACCTAACGACAGAATCTAAATAATGTACTGTGACAAAATGCTCGATCATGTCATATCCGTAACAATCGCCTAACACTTGAGCGTACACGTATAATCCGTGCGTTAAACAAATCCATAGATAAACCAGATGTGACTTAAATCAGTGAAAGAAACTGTCTTTCAGGGGGCAAAGTGACATGAACGTGACATGATGACATGAACGTGACATGAACTTGGTTCACCTCATTATTGAACCAATAACAGAAGTTGTTTTTTTTTTCATTTTTCCAAAATAGGTGGTAAATATTTGTTTAGAATTACCACAAATTTGTAACACATCTAACTAATTAATACGATACATATTCAAGTTTTAAAATTCTGTTCTAAACCAAAGATAAGAACTCCGTTGAATCAAGAACAATTTTAGAATTTTGGTTCCATTCTTTATATTTATTGTAATGCGCGAAAGTTATATACAATATTCTGCAGTGGCATCCTCCAGTGTGTATATGCTTAATAATAATTTGAAATAATTCAGCAAAAAGGTTTTTGTAAGTTCATGGGACTTGAGCCTCCTAAGACCTAAGACTGAGACATATTCGGCAATTACTATTCCTGAACTGGATAATACTGTATGTATTCGACTACACACAGAATCAAACTATTTTAACATTGTTAGGCGAACTGAAAATGCTTTGTCTAAACAAATCACGGCAGAGTAGCTGAAGTACATTTGTAAAACCCCACGAGACACAAGAAATAAAAACTTGCTTCTATTAACCATAAGAACGGCCGGCTTGGCATTACAATGTTCATGTATATATGTTATATAACACAGAAGCAAGCTCCTAACAGGTTTTTATTCGGCTAAAGCAGTTCATTCGGGTTCCAATCGATTACCAAATGTTGCGTAACTAACAATGTATGCACATCACTCGTTTGAATAAAGTTCTTCTCATTTAATTGTCGTTGTGAAAATTAAGTACTAACAAAATGAAGCACAAAACGCCACTTACCAGACTTTGCGGAATTTCCTGTCAATGAATGAAATTCGATTGATCAATCGCCTTCTTATATACTAACAGCGCATACTGACACACCTACTGTTCTCCATTCGCTCATTGGCTGAAATCGACGAAGGTGTGTTCAAAAGAAACTAAAGATAGTAACGATAAACAAACAGTTTCACGTGTTCAGAAACTGTCGTCTGCGACGTTTCTGTATCTTACACGTTCACAAGTCGGAATAACTTGTTCATTAAGTTGATCATGTGTGACTTTAAAGTATTGAATTTTGTTTCAGTTCAGGCTGTACTTTTACTAAATCATTACGTTCAACTAACACAGATAAGGTCAACCCTGTTTAATCAGTATGGAAATATACGCTATGCTGAATACTAGAACTTTGGTGACTCAGACCTTAAAGAGATAGTTCTACATCATCTCTTATTTCCCAGTCAAAATATTCTTAACCCGACAGGCAGTTCACGTATAAAGGATTTAATACTAAAGATATTTGACATAATCGCCGTTTTCTTTCAATGCAGGGAACCGTTTGATCAGTTAACCTTTCCTTATAGTCTATGCTGTAGACTACATGTGGTCTACACTGTGTCCTCTATGGTATGTAGCTAGTGAAAAGCAGCATAAGTCTGAAGCCCGAATCGAAAAAGTGGACAATATGTATGAAAAAAATGAAATCACCAGAAAGTAGAATTCTCGTTCTGGGTCTATTTATTAATCAGAAAATATGACTTATCTTGTATACATTTACTCGTGATATTTGGACAGATTAAAATTAAATATTTTCTAGTTCGTTATGAGTGATATGTCGTTGACTTAAGTTCTGTATTTTCATAACTTTCAGCAAATCTTGTGTTTATTTTGTGTAAATAATGACCAAGGACTTCCAACGCAATTTTCTGTCATTTATATTGAACTTTCTTTACCTTGAAATCACGTAACAAACTCTTAAGTTCAAATGGTTAAAGATAACATTATGATCTTATAACTTTGTAGATTTACAGAAGGAGACCAATAGCTCAAACTACAATGGCCCTCGCGTACGAGAAATTATAATATGCTGTTGAGGGTGTTGTTTTGCGTAATCACGTGCTAATTACGTGAAATAAATGCTTTCACTACACGCCGGTAAAACAATGATCCCAGCCATTGGTAATGGAAGTCAAAGTGTTTTGTGGTTTTTTTCTGGTTACTTAGTGACTCCTACTAAAGTGAAGGGACAGTGGTTGGGAGGCCAGAGTGCCGGACTCCCGATTCGCAGGTCCCTTGTTCGAAACCCACCAGGGCTGGCACTTTCCGCATTCTACACTTTCGGTGCAAGGACTGGATTGAATCCAGAAAGCAGACATTAATATGCTGAAAGAGTTGAATCGCTTTCACAGATCTGATATGTTTTTAGTTGCTCAACCTTAAGAAGGTGAACAAGCATAAAATAGCAGCCCATAAAATCAGTTCACCTCCGGGGACGAAATAGTGAGACTACGAGCGGGGTTAATGCACGAACTTGTTTCGCAATCGAAGAAATTACGAACATTTTTTAAGAAATACTTTTTTTTACTTTTTTAAAGACTACTTTAAAAAAATGAAGTATCATAATAAATGAAAAGAGAAAAACTGAGATTTCTCAGCTATAAATGAAACAAAGCACGCAAACGTATGCAAATATTATTCGGTCTGTCATATACCACTGTTATAATAAACGTATCGATAACTTTATTGAATACTTTATGAAAAGTAGTTTATTTGACCGAATTTTATCTGTGTTTGACTAACAATGACGCCGCAGTTAATAAAAGTGTGAATCAATTTAAGTGGGTTTTTCTTGCAGCTCTTTTATGTCAGACAAAAAAGATTCCAATACATAGTCTAACGTGGTTTATTCGTGATTATTCACGGTATAGTTACTTGCCTGTTGCTCAAAAAACCCCGTATGCTTTATAAAAGATGAAGGCTATATTCTGGTACAAGAATTAGTACATATGCGTGATACCGTTCTAATCGCGTCTTTTATTTATAATTTCCCCTGTAATTCATGTACTCTATTAATGTAAATAACTGTTTTCAGAACAGTCAACAGCAAAAATAGAAAGTTCAAATTATTGTAACAACCCCACCGAGTTCCACGTCCAAATCTATTTTCAGTCCGTATAATGTTTATGTGTGTTTTCAAGTTTCATTATAGCTATTAGGAGCAGATATGACGTTTTGCGAATCGTTCAAAATATGTAAACACGTTACTTGCTAAATTTAAAGGTGTTCTTATGTCTTCGTAAAACAAAAGTAAATTCTTACAAAGGCTATTTAGTCTGAGCGCAACTTGCAAACAATGTTTGCATACTTTTGGACAATGGTTTCTTATCTCTGATCTTTGTCATAATTTCAAAGAAACTGAAAAATGGTTTGTCAAACTGAAAATTAGAAAAGTGAAATCAGTAAAAACGGTTCATCATCACTGAAATCTCGCAGAATCAGGCATAAGCACATTTTGTTTTCGCGCAAAATTAGACGCAAAAAATGTGTTCAGAGTGTCGTATTCTTTTATCTCTTTTCTTTTATGTCGCTGTATTGTTAGAGCATGTCAGGGTTAATTCTTAGTAACTACCAAGTTATTCTGTAGGTCTCAGATGAAACAGTTTGCATTTAGCGAGCTAGTGTTTAATATTATTGTCGTCAGTAATTATTTCTTTTAATTTATAATTTAAAAAAATGATAATATAAAATACAAGAAATAAATCAAAGTCTAAATTTAAAAGTGAGTTGGAAATATCTTCGAAGTCCTTATCCGGAAACGATGTTTGATGCGTTGTCTCTGCATCCGAAAATCTTGTGGGAGTGTGGTTTCATTTCTCTTTTTTCAACAGAGATCCAAATATTTCAAATTACACAGATTCCTTTATAAAGATAATTCACGGAAATGTCTCGTTGTTTTTCGTTTTATATTCGCTGTACAAAAATATTCAGATCTTCTCTTTTCCTACTTGGTTCATTGTTACTGCTCCTACAAATTGCCTAACAAACCACATGGCATAAAGCAGTGAAATTCTTGAGTCTTGTCGTTTCACTTCAAACATGTATTTTGCTTTCTTGAAACTGTTGTAAAGCTATGTACATCAACTGTATTTCACGATACAACATTCTCGTGTTTTATCACTAGTGTTAAACTAAAACGAATTCTTAGCACATATTGCACATATTTTCAACGATATGCTTAAAGACTATACATCCTCTCCTTTCTTTTTCACTGCCAGAATTTCCACTGCTATTCCTACAGTGACATTCTCGCTCCTTACTCGGCGTTGAAAAACTTTTTAGTTGTTGTCTGTTTGAGGCTCTGAGCAACCGAAATATCACTTCTTCATCAATGACACATATCTTTCAGTGTGTCTGCAAGTGAGCACCTTGAACACCAGGAGTTTTTTCTTAATCTAACGGATTCGTTCTCCCATTCAGTATCTTGCTACTACGGAAATGATCTAGCGTTCGTTTGAATAAGTTCCTGTTTATTGCGTCTGTTTTAGGTTTGGATTTTATTTTCCTGTATTATCTTGTCCCTCCTCTTTGTGCTTTATGTCCAAGAAACCATCTTTTTTCTTCAGAAATCCACCGTTTGTGTATGAATAACCTCAAAATTCGAACTCTTGCTACAGCAGCTGTATAGTTCTATCGCTGGCCAATGCTGAAAAGACAATATTTCTATACAAGTCAAATTTCAGTACGAAAATAAGGCTCTTCTTCATAGCGTCTTGAAGGAAATTTTTAGACTTTGAGGTCTTGTTAATCACAGTTTAAGTAAATAATGTTTGTAACTGGCTTTTTAGTGTTTCTACTATGGTATAACTCGGGAGAGTATACTTACGTTTCCAAAGGAACAGCCAGATGTGGCCTCTGCTCCTTATGTTTTTTCGTAAGCAAAGAGAGCTTCGCTATGCGTATCCAATAGAACATCTCCCCGCACTGTATTCCATGCGAAAGATACACAGGTAGTAAAAATACTCTTTACACTTATATGCCATTTTATCACCCATAATTGACAAAGGAACCTTGTTTCTGATGCAACATTGCACGAATACTTCGTGACAAGATTTGAGAGAATACAGTACGCTGGGTCAAGATGTAACTACGTATGTCAGTGTGACCATACCACGCAATGAACGCGTGGTGTTGTTTGAATGCAATCGCCATTTACAAGTACGTCTGTCTAGCATTTTTAGTTAAACATAAGTTATGACAATATTTTTATTCTAAGTGCACCAAATATAGAGTCTGAATCGTTTGATTTAAGCCTCTTTGCCTGTGTATCGCTAGAAATCGGCTCTATGGCAGGTTAGTTTTTATGTGGACTTAATGGCTTGGGTTTGTCCAATATAAATTGAATTTGTTTTTATTCCTATCCACTGTATTCCAAAATGTAATACGCCAGGACCTATGCTTGTTATTTTTGCTAAAGCAATAATAACAAACACAGACAAACTGAGAATAATGTGTAAATATTGTTCTATTTAAAGAACTAAATAACCTTATGTAACAAATGGTCGGTGTCAGGGCTGTCTGGCTTGTTAACAAGTTTTTGATCTTTTTCCTCAGGCGATTTTAAACGTGACCAGTAAAGTCTAGGTCACGTTTAAGTACTTGGTTTAAATATTTGAAGTATGTTAAGGACATATGACAATTTCGTAAAAGAATGCCATGTCTGTTCGAATTAAACCGACAGTTCAATTAGTTTAAACTTATTTATTTTACATCGATAGGGAAGCAAGTTCTTGATGTATAACTTGTAAATAAGTTAAGAAACAACGAGTATATTTGTAAATATCCCATTTATTTTAAATTCATTACAAATAAAAATGTAGTGGTCGTTCTGGACAACCATTTTTAAAATTAAACCCCAAAAATGACATTAAGATACAACTTCTAAATGTCCGTGAATAAGCATAAAGTAAGGCATGGTCAGCAACCATATGTCACAAGCAGCGTTAATGTCTAGCGTGATAACCATCGTGGTCTATTACAGTACCATAACGTCTTCTCATACTCGAGATCAGCTTGTTTATGGTTTCAACGGACACAGCAACCCATTCCTCGTGAAAAGCACGCTTAAGATGACGTACGTTATGGACGTCGGCACGTTTACGTACACGTCTGTCTAGATCGTCCGACATGTTCTTTCGGGGATAAATCGAGTGACCGAGAAGGCCAATTAAGTGACTGAATGTTGTTAGCGCGTAACACTCCCTGTGTGTAAACTGCTGTGTGCGGGCGTGCATTATCCTGTTAGAATAGCATTTCGTTACGTTGCTGTATAAATGGCACTACCACTGGCACGATTATTTCCTCGCTATAACGCACAGCTGCAAGTGTTCCGCGGACGGTAATCAAGTCCGTTCGTCCATTTCTGCATATCCCTCCCCACACCATTACACTTCCACCCCCGTAATGGTCCCTGTTCATAACGTTATGGAGGTCATACCATTCTCCACACCCGTATTCGTCCATCAGGAAACTGAACACAAAATCGTGATTCATCACTAAAAAGAATGTTATTCAAGTCACGCTGAACCCACCTCCGATGAGCAGTGGCCCAATTAAGTCGTAAACGTGCATTCTTATGCGTTAACGGCACTTCCTATGTTACCGACGTCGACCACCAATACTTTTGTGGTGAAGCCTGTTTCGGATAGTTTGAAACGTTACACAAACATGTGATGCTACATGTATACGTGTTTGCAAGTTTTGGTACTGACATTAAACGATTACTTCCTGATGTTACTTAAATGTAGTTCAACTGATGTTTTCAATTTAGCCTGCCGGAACGTGGACGATCCTGCATTCTTCCCGTTTCCTCGTAGCACTAACACCTTAATGTTGAGAAACCTCTCTAATGGACGATCCACCATGCAACATGCCAACAGGTAAGTGACGTTAATCGAACGTCATTGCAGCGCGCCTTCCTGTCTTAAAACACTATATGTTTTTCACCAGTTTTCAGAAGTGGATGATATTGGTCACGATTGTATATAAACGCTACACGTGCACAAAACCATAACGTTGCACGTGCACCTTGCGGTGATTACAGAAATATTATAAAACGGTGTGATTTATACAGTGTAGGTATAGTATTATTGCTACAAATAGATTGTATTAAATTTAACTCTCACACATCTAAATTTATGCGATTTGGATTTTGTTGCTAAACTTATTTTACAGAGTATATAGAATAATAAGCACCGCCATAAACAATTAATATCAAACTGACTAATGGACAATAGCCATGGACAAGTCCATTTTAGACATTAAGGGTTAAGAACGTCACATCAAAAGTGCCATTACAAGGATTCAAATCTCAGTCATAGGAAGTTTGTGCTTAAAGACGTTTTGTTTATGTCTGTACAGATCGAGCTATATGTAGGACTGTGTTTTATACTATAAATGAATGATCAATGTTCATAGCCACTGTCTTAGTTATACAACATAGTCATACAATCAGTGTAAGGTTGACAATGCAACAATTACCTCTTCCCCCTATCTACAACATCTAAATTGCCCTATTGAGAAGTGAAATTCAGAGGAAGGGTAAAACAGCTAATATACGTGAACTTCACACTTCGATTTCTGCATGTGGCTGCAGAATTTAAGAGTTTGCAACATATGCCTGTCAGTTTGTCTGTCTGTTTCACACCTCTGTAAAGCTTCTAGAAGCATAGAATATGTTCTGAAGGAAGAAACTAACAGGAGTACAATTAGTGCTGTCATCATTTTTCTATAATAAATTTTCATTTAATTATTTCAAGATAATTTCATTTCACCTCAAAACATTCAATTAAAAAACAAGCAAACATCTTTGGATTTATATAATACTGGTCATGTCAAGGTTTATTGGTCATTTTATGATATGCATACAATCTTTAGTTTTTGTTTACTCCATTGTACCATTTAACCACAATCACAAACTGTCTCATTACTGTTAGTCTATCAAAGCATCAGTATAATAAAATATAATAAAATATGGCTGTGTATCCTGTTATTTTTCTGTCTTATTCACATGACAATGTCAGTATACAAAGTCATGGAACCAACTAGTTCACAAAACTAGATGGGTGTTCAGTGGGACACTTGTGTCACCCTTGGGTACTCTGTTAGAATAACTAAAAAGGTAAACAAGAGCCTGCTGGAAAAGATAGCATGCTAGTCAAAGTACAAGACCTGCCCACAGACAGCATGCTCCACTTTTCTCAGTGCTGGATAATTAATGATAAGCCAAGTAAAACAAGAGGCCCAAGTGAAAAAAATTTGAGTGGGGGAGGGCAAGTACCTAGTTATACAAGATGAAAAAAAAAATCGGGACAAGCACTTATGTATTTAAAAAAAAAATTCCAGCTCCTGTGGGGGGCAGGGGGGTGGGGGAGGATGGAAAGTCAAGGACCTATGTATTAAAAAAATATATAAAAAAATGGACCCTTGGGAGTGGGGGGGGGGGAGGGAATGGGGAGTTCAATACCTATGTAATGTATTCAAAAAAAAAAAAAATTTGGCTGGGGAGGTGGTGGGGGTGGGGGGGGGGGTGATGGAAGTCAATTACCTATGTATTAAAAAAAAAATCGGACCAAGTTCGGGGGGGGTGGTGAGGGAGTGGGGGGGGGGGGGGTGACAGGTTTGGGCTGTGGATGGGGAGTCAAGTACCTATGTATTAAAAAAAAAAAATAATTGGGCCGGAGGGGGGGTTGACTTGTGGCGGGGGCAGTGACTTGAGGGGGGAGGGGGTTGAGGATGGATGGGGAGTCACATAAAAGGGCGACACAAAAAACTGCCAGATTTTGCTGCAAGGTCACGACAAGGTAAGTATTTAACTGGTACTATCTAAATGCATTTTTGTGTACTGTGTACCTTCTTGCAATAATATAGCACTAAGGAATAAAAACAAGAAATTCAAATAATTTTTATTTCTAAAAACTACAGTATAAGAGACCAGCTCCTTGTCATATCAAAAACAGTAAATGCAAAGATAAAAGTTTTAAAAGACATAACAGTATTTCAATTATACAAACTGTACAAATCTATGCATAGCAAACATGATAATTGTGATTCTGACATAAAGGTGAAGGTCAATTGATAAAACTAAGATGATTTTACAAGTCAGTAAAAAAAGTCCCCTAAAGTCCTTCAAAGTTTACTTTATAAGATAAAGAATTAGGGAGTGTTATACAACTGTACTGAAAATAGAAGTTTTTGTCTTATCTTTACATAGATTACATGGCAAAGTTAAATGTGACCTATGGTAGTCAGGGCCATCTTTACTTCCAGTTGTTTTACATTAGAAACACAAGAGGCCAAGATGGCCCTAGATCGCTCACCTGAATACTTTGCTTTTGGGACTGCTGTTGAGCAAACATCAGAAGCTTTTTTAAGATTCTCCCTATATAAATATATATGAATTCAAGTGTCCCCCAGGGTAGAGCCAATTTTCACTCAAATGGCATAATTTGAACAAACTTGGTAGAGGACCTCTAGCAGATGCTCCATTAAAAATATCTAAGTTCTAGGCTTTGTGGTTTCAGACAAAAAGTTTTTTTTTAGGTTTTGCCTATATAAGCCTAGGTAAAATCAAATGACCCCCTGGGCAGGGCCAAATTTGACCCCAGGGGCATAATTTGAACAAAATTGGTAGAGGTCCACAAGACAATGCTACATATCATATCTTAAGGCTCAGGCTTTGTGGTTTCAGACAAGAAGATTTTCAAAGTTTTTCCTTTCTGTTGGCATAGCAACCAGATTTCTTGATAGAATTTATTTCTTTGAACAACTTTGGTAGAGCTTCATGCAAGGAATATTCCAGGCATGTTTCGTCAAAGTTGGCTTGGCAGTTTAGGAGGAGAAATTGTTCAAGTCAATTGTTGACGATGCATGCCAGACAAAAAATGATCCGAATAGCTCACCCTTGAGCACTTTGTGCTCAGGTGAGCTAAAAATCACCAAAAAGGCAAAGAAACTATAAAATACTCTGTGTTCACAGTTAATACAAACATTTTGGTACTACTGGTTGGCGATGTTCATTTGAAGTCGATCAGTATTTGCTCTTTTTACTAATTTGTTAATATAAGAAAATGTAGATTCAAGAGCACTGAGTAAAGTGGAAGACGGAAAAATACAGTTTATATGTTAAACAAGAACTGTCACTGTAAGATGACAATGTCCCCGAAGTGGTACTATGACCTCAAGGTCAAACAAATATAGGTTAATGCAAAGGTCTTGTCCAAAGGGATGTTGTGTCCAAATATGAAGTAAATGCACTTATTAATAAGGAAGTTATGACCAATGTTAAAGTTTTTAGAAAATTGGATCTTCAAGGTGAAGGTCCTTCAGGGGTCAAGGTAAAATAAATATAGGTCGTGGGAAGGTCTTGTCTAAAAGCGTGTTGTTTCTAAGTATGATGTAAATCCACTTACTAATAAGGAAGTTATGACCAATGTAACAGTTTCTGGATGGACCAACAGACTGATGGACAGACAGCTCAAAAACAATATGCCTCCCTTCGGGAGCATAAAAAGTAAAAACACATGGTATAATATTACCCTACCAAAGGTAAGCTGGATTAACTTGGTACATGAAAGTCTACCTCAGCAAAAACAGCATTGTGGGAAATATTCATAAAAGAGACATGGTGGAACAAAATTACAACTGCACAGTTCTCATACCTTGTCCTAATATTTTCTCAGATAGTTTTAACAATTTTATAAAACTGTCTTCAGTATGTTTTACGCCATAACCTGAATGGAAAAAAAAGCACACACAAAAAAAGAGTTAGATAAGGACACAAGTAGATACAGATGTGAGTACATTTGACTTTATCTTCATCAGCTATCAAATAAAATCAAATTAAAATTTTGTGCAAATGTGTAATAAAAAGAAAATAAATGCAACCAGCATCACCAAACCATGTCTTATACAACTTTTCAAAATATATATCTTTACTGCTCCAATAATCTTATGTATTTTTCCACCTTAGAAGGATGAGTGTCCATGACAGGGATTTTTACTCAAATTAATCTAAACATTTTAACCAAACTGAAAATAGCATGCATGAAGTGTTTAAAATCTAAGGATTCAATAAAACTTAAACGCCACCTATATATTTAAGAAAATGGGTTAATGACTATACAAATGGCTATTTATCCCTGCCTTTTGCAGTAAAACTCTTAACATATAGGTATAAAGTTATAAATATGTTGGAAAATTGTTAATGTCTATACATAGGAAATAAACATACTACAATGTTTGTTTGCAAATAAAATAGTTTGCACTATAAATATAAATGTATAAACATTTCAATATTTCAAATATCACATTATAACATCCAAGAATTCAATCACAGTTTTGTTGTACAGTTGCCTTAAAAAAATCATCTGTAGTATATCTAAGATAATGTGACAGTAACATAACAAAATCATCTGTAGTATATCTAAGATAATGTGACAGTAACATAACAAGATAACATGAAAATGTACCATACATTAACAGGCTGAATAGAGCATAATTATTACAACCAACAGGGCCACGATGACCCTCTACCAATCGTCTGAGTGCTACTGTCCTAACTGAAATTCAGATAAAATCTGTGATACTGTTTTTTCATTAATATGACCTACTTCTTGATGACATATATAGTAATTTCAATCATAAGACAGATATCATCAAGACAATCACTCTGAGTGTTCTCAAGCTTTCCCTCTGGGCTCGTTACATAGTTTTGGCCATAGTTTCAGATCAGGTAACCCTATAATATTATCAGTCTCATCAATTTCATCAACACAAAAATTTCGACAGAGGCTCATGAAGATTGGGTGAAAAATGTGAACTCTGAACTGTTTGCATGGTTTTCGCTTGTATGACTGTGTGATCTGGTGCTGACCCCCTATGACCCAGACTTTTTCATCAAAACAATCAAAACCAAATCCTGACCAAAACTGGGTTAACTAGAACTGTGTCCATAGGACACGGATGCCCCCACTATGCATAAGTGCTCATAAATAAGAGCATGTATAACCTGTATGTAAGATTTTTTCTGTACATATACCTAAAATGATCTACAGGTAACCTTACATACATGTTAAATTAAATTACAAATGTAAAAATTATATGTTCAATTATTTATATGGTATATAGTGAAAAAATCAACAAAGGGCCATAATTCTGTTAAATATGGTCACAGCAAAAATTCCTTCCTTTACTACCATCTACACATTAAAGTTGTTCATCCCTGGAAGTTTAAGCAAAATCTGCCATCCGGTTTAAGAGGAGTTGCGTTCACAAAATTTCAATATGGTATATAGTGAAAAAATCAACAAAAAGCCATAATTCTGTTAAATTTGGTCACAGCAAAAATTCCTTCCTTTACTTCCATCTACCCATTAAGGTTGTTCATCCCTGGAAGTTTAAGCAAAATCTGCCATCCGGTTTAAGAGGAGTTGCGTTCACAAAATTTCTATATGGTATATAGTGAAAAAATCAACAAAGGGCCATAATTCTGTTAAATTTGGTCGCAGCAAAAATTCCTTCCTTTACTACCATCTACACATTAAGGTTGTTCATCCCTAGAAGTTTAAGCAAAATCTGCCATCCAGTTTAAGAGGAGTTGCGTTCACAAAATTTCTACATAGTATATAGTGAAAAAATCAACAAAGGGCCATAATTCTGTTAAATTTGGTCGCAGCGAAAATTCCTTCCTTTACTACCATCTACACATTAAGGTTGTTCATCCCTGGAAGTTTAAGCAAAATCTGCCATCCGGTTTAAGAGGAGTTGTGTTCACAAGATTTCGGGACGTACGGACAGACGTACGAACGGACGGACAGACGGACAAGTGCAACGCTATATGCTCCCCACTTTGTGGGGGCATAAAAATGTGACATTTAGAGTATTCTAAATGACATGTACAAATCACAGCTCTGGTGATCTTGATTTTGACCCTAAATGACCCAGTTTCAAATACATTTTATACACATTCTTTGCAGTTTTGCAAAGATAGTGCAAAGATGTGAAAGCTAATCTGTTCATAGGTGTTCAACTATTTTTAACTGGTGCCCTAGTTTTTACCCCGTGTGACCCAGTTTCAAAATCATCCTTTGGATCAAAACATAAAATGTATTTGACCAAGTTTAATCACAATTTGTGTAAAATTGTATGTATGTTCACAAGATTTTCCATTGAAATGAGCAGGTAAACTTGTTTCTGATCCCAGGGCTGGTTACCTCATTTCTAAACCAACATGGACAAGTTTCTAAATTATCAAAGCAATCTTCAAGACAAACCTCTTAAGCAAGTTTCATGAAGATTACCAAAAACTTGACCTCTGGAGTATTCAAAAGCGTAGCACTGATCTGAGCTTACAACCTACTTTTTGACTCAGTGTTATCCCATTTCACATTCATTCAAGAGAACAACAATGAACATTCTGTGCAAGTTTATTGAAGATTCAACCAAACTTCTAACCTGTAAAGTATTATCACTGTCAATGTTGGGTGGATAAAAATGTGGCTTTTGGATATATCACAAGATAAATGTTGATGACAAACAATTCATGCCTGCACAGCATGACCTTTTATGTGATGAAAATAGATTTACCCACATACTATGCACTCTTTTGTTACATACTTGTCTGTGGTGGAAAACTAACCTTACCAGTAGGTCTGTTAAATTATGCAAATGTGAGGGGTCAGGGATCAATCACTGGACAACAAACAAAGGCCCCATGTGCAAAGATGAGCTAAAAACAGCAAAGTTCTCTGCTTTGCAAGGATCAGCCATTCTTCTTTTCTGTTCACCAATTAGTTCTTCAGATAATATAAAGAGAAGATGTGACTTTATATCCTGTGTTTTGCTTATACAGGATATAAAGATAAATTGGAATGGGTTCAGATAATTTTCATGACAGTGTCAATACAAATTTCTTCAAGAAATACAAGAAAAATCAGCTATCGCAAAACAATCTTTTTTAGTTAAAATTAAACTTCAAACATTCCTGCCTGCTGTGCTATTGATACTTAAATTGATGACTTCTTGAAAAAAAGTCTACAATTTTCAGGCATATCTGCTTAAGAAAACATGACAGCTAGCACACAGAACTCCCACATGATTACAAATTACAACCATTCAAAAAAATACATAAAAAAACAAAACAGAATAATTAAATTGTGTAGATGGACATAAGGCATTAAAAATTGCTTTGATCAAAGTCTCACTGCCTTAAAATTTCTAGAATCACAGGATTTATTACAGCAGAGACCAACACAAACCTATGTAATAAAAGGAAAGCATTCTTATCATTAGCTAAAAGACTATCAGGGTATGTTGCATTCAATGGTCCATTAGTGTGACATTAACACCAAACATTTCTGGGGGGTCATCCTCAGACAACAGCTCTGCAATCACTTTCTCACCACTGAAAATATAAAATAAAATGAAATAAAATAATAAATTACTTTATTTTATAATCATGCATTTTTTTATATAGTGAGATGGGAACTGTGGATGAAATTCTGTGGATTTATAAGTTCCATTTAGATTGCATCCATCCATCTATCCAGAAAGACAGGCAGACATGTTGTGGCAATTTTTTTCAAAGGTTGTATAAGTTTCACACTTTATACAGACAGGCACCAAAGGAATATTTGTTCAAAATTATTTTCAAATCAACCAGAAATTTTTTTAAAAAAATTTCCTACACAGAACACTGCTCCCGGTGGCAATGTTTCTTTCATCTTATTATACTATGGGTTATCCAAAGAACATTTGTTTCAAATCTTTTTCAGATCAATCCAGCAGTTTTTAAGGGGAAGATTTTCAAACTACAATTGATTTTTCCACATAAATATATTACCATTTTAGTTGTATTGTAGATAAGTTTCAGGCAATTTTGGGGTAAATTTCAGAGCAAGTTAGGTACCAACATATTCACAACTAAACTGCTCTTAAATAGTTTAAGAGCAAACTGAACAGGTTATCAAATTTCTAAAAACTACCTCTTGCAAACTGACTGCCTGTTAAGATATTGCTATGACCTTGAAAATTTTCCATCATACAGGATTAAAAATTTGTTAGGCTTAAAAACCTATACTATTGTGTAAGACCTGGAAATAACACCTGGGAAAAGCTAACAGTTTGTTACTTAACTTTTAAAGGTCAAATGTAAAGATTACATTATAAAAACAATGTTATGAGAAAACAGTTGAAAATTAGGAACAAAATAAAGTACATGTACTCAATTCAGTACAATAAAAGGGAGTAAAATTTCAAAATAGGTTATCCAAATCCCTATATAGCAAATTATATGGAACATAGGGGAGGTAACTCTTTCAATGCCAAGCAGATAAAGGGTCTTCAGCTAGTTAAAGTAACAGCTGGTTCAAATACTTCTCATGCTGTGTTTCATTTAAAAAGTCTAGTGCAAAACAACTGTCATTAAAGAAACAAGAGGACCATGGTGGCCCTTAAGCACTCAACTGAGTGTAAATATTAAGAAAGGCAAGTGCCTTGTTATGGATATTTTTATCAACGTAATGAAGGAAGAAATAAACAAGGGGCATAATTAGAACAATATTGGTAGTGGTCCACTGCTCCAAACCAAATTTCAGAAGTCTCAGCCTTATGGCTTCTGGCAAGAATTTAGGGCCATCATATGATCCTATCATGAATATATGTCATCGATTTTCAGCAGTCGATCCAAAATCGTATCGCAATTTTGAATATCGATTCAATCTAGAATGTCACAAAGCAATAAATGAAATAAATGCTAATTCTTAGTTAACATCTCTGCAAAATGTTTACTACCGAAATTCATCCTTAATTAAGTTTACAGCAAAGAGGCTGCTATTATTGTTTCCACCCTTTGCATGTGCGTCTTGACAACTAGGTAAGAGAAGAATGAACCAAATGTTTAAAAAACCTTCTGGCAAGCGACACCTGAAGTCTTAATACATGACAACATAAAATAATTCATATAAACGAGTATAACCAACATTATAATGACAGTACTGATCAAACATTTTAATATATTATCTATCTGACTCGATATATCAATATACCATCGATATTTGCCTTTCGATATACATGTATCGATACAAAATTTTCTATCAATGACAACCCTTCTAGAATCTTAAGAAAGAGTATGTCTATAAGTACTCTGAACTGGGGCAAAGTCTGAGCAATCTTGGTAGAGGGCATCAGACACTGCTTTGTGCAAAATTTACTAGCTCTGTGCCCCGTCATTTTCCTCTATATTTCAAAAAAACATGGACCAATAATGACTCTAGTGACACAATTTGAACAAAACTGGTAGAGGTTCATTAGATAATGCAGCACAACAACTTTCAAAGCCTCAGCTTTGCAGTTCCTGACAAGAAGATATTTCTTAAAGAGTATACCTAAATAAGTCTTTGTAAAACATTTCATTTCCAGGCGAGACAAAATGACACCAAAATGACCAATCTTGATCAGTCTTGATAGAAGTCTACTAGACAATGTTTTGTGCAAAATAGCTCTAGGCCTTTTGAGTTTTTACAAGAAAAATTATAAAAGATCCTGATGGGGCCAGTATTGACTCCAGGGAGAAAATTTTAATCAACTTGACAGAGGTCCACTAGTCAATGCTACACACCAAACTTCAGCTCTGGGACCTGCAGTTTTAGACAAGGAGATTTTTAAAGTTTTTCACTCTTGCTACCATAGTAAACAAAGTTCTACATGGAATGGAATTCTTTGAACAAATTTAAAACATTAATGATGCACTATGTTCTTAAACTTTCACAACAACTGACTAAAGAAACATTAGTACAAAATGACAAGTGAAAAGTGAGAACATTTTTTCATGCCTCCAGTTATGTTTATTTGCTTTAAAATAAAGAAATTCTCTAAAGTATATAACATAAAATATCTATATCTTAACACAACATTAATTTAACCACACCTTAAAAATTCCTTATATTTGAAACAGTAATAATTAGAGTCATAGAGAATAATAACTATTCATGAAAGTGATGTCTTTATTACATAAGTCATGATAAGTGAAAAGGTCAAATCACAATGATGTCCATCGAAATCATGATAAAAATTCCACACATGTTGGAACACATGACATTATTCTTTGAAATGTGTAATGGAAATAGGGAAGTTGGTACAAAGCACTTCCACGAAGCATGACTCATACTTTGACTTTCATACTTTGACCTTCTACTTAATCAAAATGCCTGAAGTTTCTGAAAAAATCTACACAGAATATATCTTAAAGAAGAACTTTCACTGTAAGATTACAATGCCCCCAAAGTGGGGCTTTGACCTTTGAGCTGAGGACCAGTCATTTAGGGGTCAAGTTCAAATAAATATTTGTCAATGGGAAGGTCTTTTCCAAAGGGGTTTTTGTGTCCAAGTATAAAGTATATCCACTTACTAATAAGGAAGTTATGGCCAATGTTAAAGTTTTTGGACAATTATATATTCAAATGAAGGTCATTCAGGGGTCAAGGTCAAAAAAATATAGGTCAGTGGGGTGATGTGTCAAAATATGAAGTAAATCCACTAACTAACAAGAGCTGTCACTGGAAATTGACATATGCCCCCGTAATGTAGCTTTGAAATGGAACTGGTGTAAATATATAATTCAATATGCCTGTAGAAAAGAGATCAAACAAAAAACAGAGCATGAACTGAAGGTAAATGGTAAAGTAATGTTTTTCTGCTTCAGATTCTTATATGAAGGTTTAAGACATAATTATTCAATGAAATTATCTCAAACCAGTAACATAAAACCAGACGAATTTGGAATAACATACCATTTAATTGAATTGATGCATGACACGAATATCAAAATTTATAACAACTATTTAGTAATTTTCAACCAGTCAAATCAAAATAACAAATGCATATGGTGTAAATTAACGAGATTCATATGAAATTACTAAATACGATAAGCCGAAAGGCTTTCAAAATCAAATTCCGCCAATAAACTAAAACAAGCAATCCTCATCACATGACTGCTAATTATATTGGCGAAACACATTAATACAACAAAACAAATGTACAATGACACTAAACAAACAACACGCAAAAAGGGGTGGGCGGGTGTGGCAAAACTTTTACAACTGTTCACTTATTCGTGTCAAACAAAACTGTAAAGATTTCACGCGCGATCAGCTGATTTATACCATGGCGTATGAATACAAATTTAATGAAGCGAATGAAAAGCAACAAAACTTCAAAATGAAGAGCCGAAAAAGGGAAGTAAATCTTGTAGACCAGTTTACTCGTCTTATAATAATTATTCTTTCTATCAAACAAGACTACTCAAACAACTGAAAAACTGAAACAAAAGTACTGTAATTTCGATAATTAAAAGATTTTATCATTAGAAAATGCTTAAAATAGAAAGCTGTGAGTTTGGCCTTGAATACAAACAATATTGTTTTATTCCCAACCCCTACTGATGTTTTATATATAACAAGGCTTGGTGACAAACATTCTGGTTTAAATAAAATCCCCCAAGCTGTTTTGTAGATGTAGCTTGGACAAAATTTTAATATAGAAGTTATAGTAAAAAATGACTAAGGGCCCATAACACTGCCAAAAATAATCCGACCAGAAACTCCTGATGATATGCACAGCTAGGCTTGGTGACAAACATTCCTGTGTAGTTTCAATGAAATCCTCCAGTGGTTTAGGAGATGAAGTGTGGACAAGATTTTTAATATAGATGTTATAATAAAAAATGACTAAGTGCCCATAACTCTGCCAAAAATAATCTAAGCAAAAACTTCTGAAGATATGCATAACAAGGCTTGGTGACAAACATTCCTTTTAAGTTTCAATGAAATCCTCCAAGCAGTTTTGGAGGTGAAGTGTGGAGAAGATTTTAATATAGAAGTTATAGTAAAAAATGACTCCCGAGCAGAAACTCCTGAAGATAAGCACAACTAGGCTTGGTGACAAACATTCCTGTGAAGTTTCAATGAAATCCACCAAGTGGTTTTGGAGATGAAATGTGGACAAGACTTTAATATTGAAGTTAGAGTAAAGAAAAATGACTAAGTGCCCATAACTCTGCCAAAAATAAATTGAGCAAAATCTCCTGAAGATATGCACCACTAGGCTTGGTGACAAACACTCCTGTTAAGTTTCATTGAAATCCCTCAAGTGGTTTTGGAGATGAAGTGAGGCCAAGATTTTACCAGACAGATGGATGGATCGACGGACATTCCTACTAATAGGTATTTAAGTGACTACACTCTTGTTCTCCCCATTGTTTTTTCAGCCACATAAAAGATTTATAGCCACATAAAAGCCTACGGAATCAATAGCATCAAAGAAGATTTACTGTTACCACAGCCACCTAAGTATCTATTTGTGAGCTCAGACGGATGGATGGATGGACAGACAGTGTGGTTACTATATGCCTCCCTTTGGGGGCATAAAAAGGAACTTATGGCCAATGTTTAAGTTTTCAGACAAAATGACGCACGTACAGTTAGGAAACTATATGCCTCCCTTAGGGGCCACAAAAAGAAATTGTTTTCTGAATGATATTGTAAGTCTTCCTGTATACACCTGTCATCTGTACTTACTGCTATATGACATAAATAACTGTGCTATTGTTGGACTATGGGTAGAAAAAAAAACACAAGTTAAATTAGTCTGCAAATGTTTACCAAAAATTATTGGAAGATTACTTAATAGTCATTAATGTTTTTTTTGTGGACTTTGAATACAAGCAGCACAAGTCAAAGTAGTCTGCAAATGATTTTCAAAAATTATTCTAAGAAAAGTAACTCATTAGTATTTTTGGGCGTTTTGTTTTCACTTTGGATAGACAAAACATAAGTCAAATTAGTTTGCTAATGATTATCAATGGTATCTGTAGAAATCTGTGCCCCAAAAGTTCACCCTTATTTTATAAAACTCTTCACCTCACCACCCTTACACATTTTGTAGACTCGAGTGTTTCATGTGTTTAGATTTTAGAAGTAAATTGTTGCATTTTATAACTCTCACAATGTAAGATGACTGCATCCTTTGCTTACCTGTTTTTAGTATTCCTCATAAAAATGCATGGTGGCAAATATATCACTTTATGTCCTTTTTCAATTTACGTTTATTGATGCAGTTCATAGATAATTTGCTGAATAATTCTGAAACATTTTCATATTAAATGTGTTCTTTTTTTGCTGCATAACATTATGCTGACAGGTGAAACAGATTAATATCAACCCTATCACTGAAAGTGATTAATACTCCCTCAATACTGCCTTGTCAGGGGCAAAAGGGGAAATATTTAGTAACAACTAAATGATGGTTCACAAAAATGTCAGTAAAACAGACTGAAATGCTCTGAAGGTTTCCAACCCAGTGAAATCTCTTCTTTATACTGCTTTTGAGAAATATCAAAACTGTTGTTATTGTAAATCTACAATTTATTGTTTATTTGGTGAGTTTGGTATTAATAGTGGAATTGTAGAAAACGATATGACATCTTATAACTCACTGACTGTGATGAGGTTAACATTTGTACCTCTATTCAGTTAATTAACAATTATGCTAAGTTATTTGAGTATCCCACAATCCATGGTGAAATTGAGGCTGGTCAAACAAAGCCAGCACTCATGCAATTACTACCTTTGACATGTACCGTAATCTTTCCGTTAGCAGTCTAGTTCTTGCATGAGCAAGGCATATATTTGTGCAAAGTTATTTGAGTACACTTGATCCATGGAGAAGTCAGAGCTGGACAAACAAACCAGGACTAAATTTAGACCTTTGACCTCTTAAGTATGACCTTGACATTTTGAACAGCAGTATGGTTCATGGGAGCAACACACCGATTCATCATGGCAAAAAAATATCTGTGCCAATTAACTGAAAATCCTGCAATCCATAGTGAAGTTAGACTTCGGACATGTTTCGAGACAGACTGATCAACCAACTACCTCTATCACCAACTGATAGACTGATGGACGAAGTGATTCCAGTATTGCCTCCATTCACAGTAGATAGTGGGGGTGTAATTAGTAGATCCTAATACAATAAAAGTGAAACAGAACAAAAGTAGACTGTGATACAATCTGTATTCAGTCTGGCTGTAAACTTTTTTCAACCTAACTTTTCACCTGTAAACCAACTTAAACCATACTGTTAGTATTTACTGTAACAATTAAACCTAAGCTGATAGCCACATTATGCTCATAGTAAGCTTTTGTGATTCCCTTATGTCCCCTCTTGTGTATTTTGAAATGACAATTTGCTTCAAATGACATCTTATTAATCATTTCAAGCTGATGACTTTTTTTTTCAATTTTAACTGACTTGTTGTATCTCCAATATGCTAGAGGCTTTCCCAGTAATCTGCTCTCACAGCACTACTCTAGATTGTACCAATCACCTAGGAGAAAAGCAAGTAACTAGACAAGGACATTCTTTGCATAAAGCAAAATTTAAGTTGTTCAATTCAGCTTCATGCAGAACTTGGGTTGCTAGAGCATTTATAAGGTAAAACTTTCAAAATTTTCTTGTCTGGACCTTCAAGACCCAGGGCTCTTAAAACCAGTAGGCAGTTGTTTTATGAAGCTCAAATCTACATGCAAAACTGTACATATGGTCCAAATTCCATACAAATAGCTTCAAAAACAGAAAGTAGGTCAGAAGGTCAAGGTCAGCCACAGTCAAATTTGAAACATGCATGTGCAATTTTATAAATAGGTCAAATTTCAATGCTATAGCTGCAAAAACAAGGATGTAGGTAAGCAGGTCAAGGTAAAGGTCTCATTAAGGTAAAGTGCAAAGTTAAATATGTGAACATAACAGTGATCCCTGAGGCATGCCTTAAAAACATGACAGCTTAAATGATCACAAAACAGTGACTTGAGCCAATAGAACTGGGAGATCTCATTCATACAATCCTAATATTATTATTGTGCTCACAGTGTGTGTGCTTTATCTAGTGAGAGTTACGTTAAACATCACTTGACTTGTACAGCACCAATTAGGAATTTTTTCCAATTCTAAATTTGTTTTGTAAGAATATGCTAACTTTTCCACCTTGTACAGAGCCTGGAAACAGTTCAACTGGCCTGAAGTTATCAGAATCAGCCTTACTTTGTTCTTGACCAACAAAAAGCTATTATTATCACAATGAAATTTGTGTCATCATCACCCATAAATTCCAAATGAGTATGTTTTGCTGATCCTTTTTTTACACACTTTCTGCCAGTTTCTGGTTATTTGGTGATCTTATTATAGGGACTCTAGACTGAAGAGACCCTTGTAAAGTAGTACCATATATTTCTGATGGTTGGTCATTTCTGGCTGAAACTCCTATGATGTGAACTTACCTGAGACTGTTGTATTTGAAGCATATGTGTACATTTGCTGCAGATTTAATAATGGTGTGGGCAATCTTCTTCCTTAACTCATTCACTGTTTCTGTCTTCTTCAATGCAAATCTGCAAAAAATAAATCAGCTCAAAAACTATAGTAATAAACTTAACCTGGAATTACCTTCTTTTCCATGTCCTGAAATCTTGGTAACTTAACAGACTTATAACTAAAATTTTTAATCTCATACAAAGGGAGGTAATGCATCTTCATACAAACTCTATGCTTCTCCCTAGAACTGTTATGAACAAAATTGATATTATCTCCATAAATATAAGTCATGAGTCGCACAAACTCTATGCTTCTCCCTAGAACTGTTATGAACAAAATTGATATTATCTCCATTAATAAAAGTTATGAGTCGCAAGTTCTGCCCTATGTGAAATGCACAATTTTCAATTACAATCAATGAAGTTATTAAAGAATTATTTGTAAACTATGGAAATCTCCTCACTTCTATAAATGTCATTAAAAGCTAAAGAAAGGTCTTGGTTTAGTTTCCTAAGTGGTTTCTTGCTTGTTATACAGGACTGGTGTGGCAAGCTATGCTGTCAATAATTCAAGTTTTTGTATTATTTCAGATGTTCAAAATCATTCAAAGTTAAGCAACAAGTTAAAAAATTATTTTTCTTTATAAGTACAGCCTTGATCTAGGAGCTGTATCTGTTGTGTTCTTTTCCACTAAAAAGGTAATAACATTGTCTAAAAACCAGTAAAAACTGAGACACTTACTGCATTTGATATCTGTTTGGGATACCAGGTATAGGGTCATCTGCTGGAACTGAAATATACATTCATCACATTTCTCAGATTGCCTTAATTGTCATAACAATCTTTTTCTTATTTCCAAAAATGCCTGAAAATTACTTCTTTACCTTTCAAGATTCAGGTGAAGTATAAATTATTATTACATTTTGGGTAATTGTTATGACTGACTTACAAGACATAACAATTTTCAAAATCAGATATGCCATTTCAGTTTCTGAAACATACATTCTAAGACATTTATGGTAATACTGCATGATGACTGTTACATTTCTATCAGAAAGGCAAAAGAAGATACCCTTGATAGTTTCATCATGTCATTGGTGATTTTAGCCGATCAGAAGCTGCACTGAGGTGAAATCAGTATTTCTGGAGAATGTGTTTTATTAGTTTGACTAAGTATTAGATGTCAATATGGACTGATTTTTTTTAATTGACTGAGAAGTAAACATTGATTCACAAGTAAGTGACACAAACATGGGAGGAGAAAGTGTCAAAGAAAACATTGATAAACAAAGTGCAGTTAATCCACCTTTTTGTTTGATGTGTTGTAGCCTCACAGTGAAGCAGGAGGGGATGTCAGACCTTAATTTTGCAAGGCATAATATTGATACCCAATAAGCAACAGTCTCTTTTTGCCTTCCAATTACAACCTCTTTCAGATTTTGACTGAATTATAGAAATACCATATGAAGTTTTTGATGTACTAGTTCCTTTTAAAGAAGTGAATGTATGCATAGATAATGCAAATTATAACATGTAAATGAAACGGCACAGGCAAATGGAACAATTTACCTTGTCTGATAAATGTAAGATTATAGTAAACATCATTAGGGTTCTGTCTCTGTGGCCAGGTAGGGTCTGGCCCCATTGCCTTTGTAGCCATTGGTCTTGTAAGCTGACCATCTTTCGCATCTAACCCCCGCCCATATACATAAAACACCTTCTTATCTTTTGCACTTGTCGGACCTTTAACAACATACAGGAACTTCTGTGGGTCTTCCCTTTCAGTTGAAGCCTCTGCAATACAACAGGCAAATGCTCAAAGTCATTCAAACTTATTACCTTAATTCTTTGTTCATTGATTGAAGACAAAGCCTTGCAACTTATGTATTAGCTTCTTAAATTGACTGTTTCCTGGTGTTCTGACCAGTACTCACACTGAAAGTAGTATTGTAGAATTCACTATTAAATTCGGATCCACTGACAGCAACTATTACCTCAGTCTGATACTCTACCTTACACTGTGGCTATTTTTTTTTAATGTTTAACATATCTTTAAGTGTTACACAAGACCATATTTCTACCACATGAACTTTTCATTTTGTCATTTTGATCTCAACCTTCAAATTACTCTAGTTAAGTACCGGGGTAGCTTTTAAGTGAAGAGCCTACAAAAAAAGAAAAAACAAAGACACCTAACCTCTTTCAAAAACTGAAAATTTTCCTACATGCAAACAGTCAGGGTTCTACATCAAACACTGAAAAATTCACTCTCTCAGTACTCTTATGCAATAACAAGAAAATCTGCATTTATTTTTTTTTAATATTTTATCTGTTTTTTTTTTTCTCTAAAAAGTATTTCCAAACAAGTATATCTTGAAGCATTGTTGGTTGATAACTCTAGTTGTTAACCCATCTGTCTATCTAAACCATTACGAGAACAGCATGTTATGAAGAAACGAAATAAATACACATGAGAATTACTCTGAATGATGACCATTTAAAAATTTCTGTGACTAAGTTATACTGACAAATATTACACTCACAAAAACAGAAGGAAAACAAACTGTGAAATATCATAGAAAGTCTGCAGATATCTTACTTGAACTAAAGTCATTCAAGCGAGGGTGGTAAAAGTAGTGACCCTTTTTCTGTCCAGCATCGCCTTCAAAGGGTTTTTCTTTTTTTCTGGGGCTTTCATTGGTATCATCCATGTATCTGTATCTAATTGACCCATGCTTTAAATCTATCAAAACTGGTGCATCAATGTGATATTCCTGTAAAAAAGGGTGAAAATAATCCTAATAAAAAAAGTTTACTCAAATTAAAAGACTGTCTGCGCTTGCTTCCCAACTAAACTGCCAAAAAATTAAAGAAATATTTGGCAAACTGAATGTATAGATATACAATAATTATGCCATTACTAACTAAGATGAACTCTTAAGTACTCTCAAGGATGTATTTACTCTTGTCAGCCAAAAAAAAAAAATGATATCAAAATAACCTTTTGTGCTTTATAAAGAATTTGTAAAAGCGTTTATCAAAATTCATTAACAAGATTTTGATGCTTTCAAAATGAGTGAAAGCTTTGACAGGGATCAAGATACAATTATGAAAGGCAGTGGCCAGAATTCAGATAATTTAAACCCTAGCCTCCTAATGATGGGTTTAAGCAACTGTTCCAGTAATCTCTAAGTGTTTATTCAATTAAAGTGTTTTATCAGTTATCATATGTATGCCTATGTATGACTTCTGTTTAGTTGTATTTACATTTTTCATGACATTTTGTTCATTTTAAATCACATTGCCAATTACAAATGTTTATTACGTTAAGGATCCTCAACTGCAGACTTGAGTTATGATATAAGCAGCATTAAGCTTAGTGACAATAATGACTAAATCAATGATAATAATTTCTAAATAGAAATTTGAATTTTTGTTTCAGTATTTAAGAAATTTGGTTTGATGCATAAATGCATATTTTGAAGCATACCTCTGAATTCTTCTTAATTATCATGAACAACAACAAAAAATCTAGAATAGATTTAAGCATATTGCATATGTGTTTGAATTTAGATAATCCAACCAGAAAAAAATGAAGAACACATCTCAGCACAACTTCCAAAATGTTCATCAGAGCAATTTTTTTTATCATACTTAAACAATTGTAAATTAGTGATAATTTCTTTTAAATGTTTATTATCTGACTGCATGTTTACTGCAGTAAGTGATCAATTTATGTTATGTCAAATTAGAAATCAATTAAGTTATATTAATTTAGTTTCTTACTACTATAGCTCAACTTTTAAACCAAATATGAATACAACAAACCTATTAATAAATAACATTCAAATACTGGAATGTTTGCCTTACTCCATGGTTTTTGCTAGTGTTCTGGGTAACAAAATGTTAACCACTGTCACTCTGAAATTATCAATATTTAAAGAACAGTGCCAAAAGGGTCATGTAATTATTGAATGTCGGACTTATGCCCCAGTGTCTTATGCACCTGGACTTTATGCACCACTTTACAAGACATTTTGCATGTTTTGATTTATTTTATATTAATCTTAAATACGATTGATAATATGATGCATATGGTATATTTTAAGAATTATAATTATTAACATATTATATAGATATATCATATAATTATATGCTGTAATTATTCCTTGAAGAAAACTTCTCTATATGTACAAGATCAATTATTATATGTTTATAGAGAGTTATATGCACTTATAAGAATTACAACTTGCAATTTGAAGGGTAAATACCTTTAAATTGATGAAGTGAATTTTAACTACACCATATGTATATTCTTTGTAAAGTATGTTTCTCAAGAATTTAAACAATGTGTGGCTGCCATTTTGTTGTAGGTCAAGGATAATATTTTCACTATAATAAATATCCATAATCAGAGATAAAACAAAGTAATTAATTAAATTGGAATTAACACTTAGTGGTCAGATGTTCTGCAATTTTTTCGAGAGATTACTATTTTTGACACTTGCTGAAAGTGTCATGAAATCATGTTTCATCAGTGTTCAGTTGAGTTCTGTTCATATAATTGGCAGAATTCCATATTAAACTAGTTCAACTACTTTGGTTGAGTTTTCACACCTCCCTTTGGTAATGATAACAGTAGTTACTCACACCCAAATGCACTAAAGGAAGTGCAACAGTAGTTATTCACATCCAAATTCGCTATTAGTAATTACTATACAATTAATGGTAGTGCCTAACATCTTGAAAATGGCACATAAATACACAAGAGCATAACTGATGTCACAGTAATTATTTGCTTACATTTTTCAAAGAAGAGAAACTTCTTTTTGATTAAACAAAGTAAAATAAAAGGAATTTTACTGTAAATAAAAGACCTGTGTCAATCAAAGAATTTTATTTAGGTGAGTCTGTTTGCTTTTTAGCTAAGACAGTATTCGACTTAGACTAGAGTTGCTGACCTTTATCTCATACAATACCTTCTTAGACTTTTTCTTCCTTTCTTCTGCATACTGAATTCTAGGATTAGGTAAAACGCCGTGTTTCGGCTGTACACTAGATGCGGTTCCCATGATTTTATAACTTGTAAAAACTTTTAAAACTTATTAACCTATACAACAACCAAACTAGTAGTCAGAAATCTAGAGCTGCTCCTCGAAATTTTAGTCAGAAGTTTGCAATAACATCAGTCATGGGTGTTGCTACATTTAAGCATATATTGTGCTTTTTTTCAAATAAAAGTTGATCATTAAAAAGGGTCTTTTAATGATTTATGGTAATAAATTGGAAATTAATTGAAGAAAGCGTCATAATTGTCAAGCACAACATAAACAAGAAATGACGTTAGAGCACTGTCGTTTTCCGGAATACTTCTAAATTGTAGACTGTGTATCAAAATATATTTTTAGCTCACCTGAGCCTTTGGCTCATGGCGAGCTATTGTGATCACAATTTGTCCGGCGTCCGTCAACAATTTCATTCAGACGACATCTCCTCTGAAACCTCTGGGCCAAATTTGTTGAAACTTGCCTGGGATGTTCCTTGCACGAAGCTCTACCAAAGTTGTTCAAATAATTCAATTCTATCAAGAACTCTTGTTGCTATGGCAACTTAAAGGAAAATCTTTGAAAATCTTCTTGTCTGAAACCACAAGGCACTGAGCCTTAAGATTTGGTATATAGCATTGTCTAGTGGACCTCTATCAGGTTTTTTTTCAAATTAACCCCCTGGGGACAAATTTGGCCCCAACCCAGGGGTCAATGCATATAAACATAGGCTTGTAGTAAAACTTTAAAAATATTCTTGTCTGAAACCACAAGGCCCCGAGATCTAAGATTTGGTATGTAGCATTGTCTTGTGGACAAGTTTGTTCAAATTATGCCCCTTGGTCAAATTTGGCCTTGCCCCGGGGGTCAACTTATTTTACATAGGGAAAACTTTGAAAATGTTCTTGTTTGTATAAAATATGAGATCTTTCAATATCTTCAGTTAGAAAATCTAATGTTGCATCTGATGTTTGCTTAACGGTAGACCCCTCAGGCAAAGTACTCAGGTGAGCGATCCAGGGCCATCATGGCCCTTTTGTTTATTTTTCTTTACGGAATGAATACCCGTCAAGGAGACACCGGAAGTGTAAATTAGGACTTGGTAATGGCTTCACCACCAAAGCCATGGGAGAAACCTGGTGTAAACAGACAAACTGAAGAGAATATTCATTCATCGTTTATGTCAGCGTAAGTATTTTACCACACATGGGAAAAATTCGAGTATCTTAATCAAAGGATTAAATGCCTGCTTTTATTGCTTACTAAGTTGGTGTCAGTGATACAGTCAAATGAAAAGTTGATCGTCTATAAATATTTGCGTTTTTTTATTCATAGAGGTTTCATTCGAAAGAACATTCAAACTGATCATGTATTTTTTTCCTTTTCTTAAAAAATGCTCTATGTGAAAGCATTTATTTTGTAAAGTACTGCCATTTCGCACATATATCTTATCTTCATACTAAATTTTGAACTTGCTGAGTGAATTTATGTTGCAATATTTTCACTAGCATCAGACATTCAGAGGACTACAATAAAAGATACTTTTTGCGACAGGATTTTTTTCACTATGTATATTTGACATTTTTTCCTTATAAATGAATACGCTTGATAAAATATATAATGTCAGCTATATGGATTGAAATTGCATTATTACATTTTCACCACCTGCCCCAGATTGTTTCTGGGAATACACCAGATAAATTGTACGGCACTTTTATATATGAAAGATGTCACAAGAAAATGGGCACTCAGGCATTTGTTGTACTATTGAAAATCAGCAAAATATGGCAAATATCTAGTGCTTTTCAAGTGTAAAATTTCAGAAAATAATGAAAGCCTGAATATTGTCCTTCATACATGTAAAAAGGCATATTTTATTTAAAATTTCTAAATAACCATTACGACGGCAACAGTTTTTGGAGACAGGTCTTTTTTGTTTAAAATGATATAACCTGAATAAAACGCAACATTGAATGATAACAATTTTAGTTTTTTAAAAAAAGTGGAATACATTAAAGGTATATACATTACAATGGAATAGCCAAAATTTAAGTATAGAAAACTTGCCACATTAACTGCTTACAGGAACATAGGTAGAAGCTGAAGTCAGATTAGGGAATGTAACATCTTTTAAAGGAACAGCAATTTTGCAATCAGGGCTCACACTGCTGCTCACCAAATATGCCATTTGCAAAAATATTCATCAATTGGCTAATAAAAAATCCATTGGCTAAAATCTTGGCTAAAGCACTTTTCATTCGAATTATGTTTACTTCTCTTTTTTTACTCCAACAGAATGGTTAACGGTTGAACTTGCTACCTGTTTACAGCGCTTCAATTAAGAGAAAAAATCAATATGCAGTCTAGTTAGAAGGTCAAAATGTTTTTTAAATTTAAGGAAGGTGTGAATGTTTTTACACTCTTATTTGGTTGTTAATGATTTGACACAATGAACTAATTTGTGTTGTTGATTAAAGTACAAGTGTAATGATTTAACATAGGTATGGACGTTTTTCATGTTGATACAGCTGTCAGCAGTATTTTGCATCAAAGTTCAAAATTTGAAAAATTTGATCATGCAGTGACAAATAAAGAAAAAATTCTAACCGAGTATCCAAGGGCGACACAAGTGTTCAGCTGAACACCCATCTAGTTTATTACATCCTTCAATAGGTGTTCAGCCTCAATATACTCTTACGAAATACAATCTAAGATAAAGCTTTATTATGATCAGCACTCAGATAAAAGATCTGCTATCTTTGGTATTTCAACATGTATTTTCACATTGCTAAACAGAAGGAAAATGTTATATTTCAGTCTTTAGAGAGATTATAACTTTTTTAATCGTTCTTTTTTATGTGCTTTTAGGCCAACTGCTTCAGGCTTTGGATCAACAATGTCTGCAGGTTCTCCAACTATTGGAGGTGGTGATGCCCCACCTCCAGTGCCTAGCAGACCATCTCAAGGAGTTGGGTATTCTAGTTACAGTCAAGGTGGCTATGGAGGTTACAGCAGCCCCTATAGTTCTGGAATGTACAGCAGTCCATACAGTGGAATGTATGGTTATGGTTCAGGAATGTATGGTGGATATTCTGGCTATGGAGGTTATGGATATAACAGATATGGACAACAAAATTATAATGAGTATAATTCCTTTTCAAGGATGGCAGAGGAAAGTTCAAGACCTGCTTTTCAGTCAATTGAAAGTATAGTTGGAGCATTCACATCTGTCAGCATGATGTTGGACTCCACATTTCAAGCTGTTTATAATTCATTCAGAGCTGTGATAGGAGTTGCAGACAATTTCAGTCGAATGAGAATTCAGTTCGCTCAAATATTTTCAGCTTTTGCTTTATTCAGGACACTAAGGTATTTGTACAGAAAGTTACTAGTATTTTTGAGACTCAGACCACAAGGTTTTGCAGAGGAAGCATGGGTAGAGGCTGGAGATACAGTTGCACAGAATGCAGCAGCCAGTTCTCCAGGCGGGGGCAAGAGTAGTTGGCCAGTACTAATGTTCTTCGCAATAATTATGGGAGGACCTTGGCTCATCTGGAAATTCTTGCGAGCAACTTTTGCCAATCCTGGTAAGTGAAACCATACTGGTTTCTACAAATATTATTATATTTTAAAATATTGTATATTTTAGAATGTAGTCTAATAAATGTAATAGTTTTAAGTGTAGAAATGATATACATAAAATGTTTATACATGTATTAAAAGACAAATTTTAGAATAGTAATCCAGGAAAAATACATAAACTACACTTAAACTTGAGTGAGCAGCTTTTATTTGTGAATACCAATGTTATACCAAGAATTATCTGCAAAATGTAACCATGCACATCTTTTATAAATGTGTCAGTTTAGTTAGTGGTTTTCTTTCTTTTCCGCACAGCTGAACAAGGGTGGGCTACAGGTACTGAAGATCACTTTGTTGCACGAGCATTGTATGACTTTAAAGGTGAAGGTACAGATGAACTGTCATTTCTAGCTGGTGCAAATCTCCATGTGGCTCCTAAAGGTAAATTTTTTAAGTTCTGTTCTTGGGTTTTAACTTACCACTAGTTTTTTTATCACCAGAACACAATGTGCTTAACTTGAGCTTTTTTGATAACCCTTTGTCCCGTGTTTGTTTTCATCTTATAACTTTAAACAACATCTAAAATATTTGGCCAAAGTTGATGCAACTTAGCAGGGATGAACCTTGTATGAAGCTCTACTAAAGTCTTTCAAAGAATTCCATTCCATGCAGGACACTTAGTTGCTGTGGCAAGAATTAGAGCTCTAGTTATTTTGCATTGTCAAGTGGACCTCTGCCAAGTTTGTTCAATTATGTACCTAGAGTCAGAATTGACACCACCCAAGGGGTCATGTGTTTTACACAGTAATAAAGAGGAAAATCTTAAAATTTCTTCAACCAAGACATTTTATTGACCCTGGGATAATTTTTGTCCTCACCCAAGGGGCATGTTTTTTTCACAGACTTGTATAGATAAACTCTTTAAGTATGTTGTTTTCAGAAATGTAAGGCTGAGAGTTCTTAAATCTTGATTGAAGAATTGTCTAGCATTGACGGTGAACCCACCTGTGGGATAAACATTTCAATTTTCAATTTCAAATTTGAAGACTTTAGTTGGATAAGAAATCAATTATCAGATATACTCATGTGAGTAATTTAGGACAGTGATGGCATTCTGCTTTTTGTAAAGTGGACGTCTGAGTTTTAAGTTCTTGACAACTGTTAGAGGAAATTTATGATTTGACGCATGCTTTGTTGCAGTCTGATCTTACTTTAAAGAGAAAAATCATCAGTGCTAAAAGCAGCATCAAGAACACTCATTCAATGGAATATGAATACACTAAAGAAAAGTTGCTCTGAATTTTTCATTTGTAGTTATTTGCAATCTCCTTTATATAAAATTTTTCAGTCTGAATTATTGGTCATTTCAGAGCTTCAACCTCGAATGAAGGGTTGGCTGCTGGCTAGTGTTGATGGAAAGACAGTTGGAATTATACCTGCCAATTATGTGAAAGTTTTGGGTAAAAGAAGGGGCACCAAAGTTTCAAACTATCCAGTTCCAAATGAACTAAAGACATTTGACAGTCAGAACAGAGAGGTTCCAAATGAAATACCCTCACAGACTGGTCCTCAGCCTTATAGCTCAAGTAACACTGCTGGAAGTCAGAATGGTCCAAGCTTGGTTCAGTCACAAAGTGCTATTAACTTTGAGAACCAAGCACAGTCTGGCTTTGGTGGTGATCTAAATGTGCCAAATATGGACTCTGTGTTCCAAGCTGAACCAAGCCCTTTGGATTCAGTACCTGAAATACCATCAAGTGAACAAAATGAGCCAGTTGACAAGTCCTGAACTTATTTTTATATGTAGGTATAATCTACATGTATGTTCTTCTCATACCAAGTATGGAGAAATAATTTATTATATATGGATGTAAAAAATTATTGTTAAAGCACTCATTTCCTGGTATTCAGTTAGTTGATTTTGGCTCAATATAACTTTATGTTGAGGTGCTATAAAACCTATCAAAATTAACAAGCACAACAAAATTCTCTTAGACTTCTGTAGATCTAAGTTGCTTGTCTGGGTATTATGTAGGTTGTGTATAGGTTATGTTGATACTTAAATTTGTAATTGCATATATATATATACATGTATATATTGATTAGCTAAATATTTAACAGATACTCTGATGAATTTATTGAAATTTCATTTCATTTAGTCTTGGTAATTATACCCCCACCACAAAATGTGGGGGGGGGGGGGCTATAATGGATTCTCTTTGTCGGGTCGGTTGGTCGGTCGGTCCATCGGTCCGTCTCCATTATCGTGTCCGCTCTATAAATCCTATACCAATTGAAGGATTTTCTTCAAACTTGGCTGAAATGTTCACCTCAACAAGGGGATGTGCAGAACCCATGTTGCCCATGTGTCAGCTCAAGGTCAAGGTCACAATTGAAGGTCAAATATCAAACAATCAAATATTAGACATTATGTCGTGTCCGCTCTGTAAGTCCTACACTAATTGAAAGATTTTCTTTATTCTTGGCTCAAATGTTCACCTCAACAAGGGGATATGCAGAACCCATGTTACCCTTTTGCTGGCTTAAGGTCAAGGTCACACTTGAAGGTCAAAAATTGACTTAGAAAATATTCTTAAATTTTAACATGTATTTGAATATTTCTGAAACTAGAAAACGTATTTGCTTGAAACTTAAAATATTTATGAAGTGTCACAATTAGGATATGCAGGTCAAGTTTCATTACTCTGTATTGCATTTTGACAAAGTTATGCCCCTTTTTAAGTCTTCAAATTTACATACAATCAAATATTAGACAATATGTCATGTCCGCTCTATAAATCCTATACTAATGGAAGAAATTTCTTCAAACTTTACTCAAATGTTCAAATCAACAAAGTTATGTGCAGAACCCATGTTACCTTTGTGCCTGCTTAAGGTCAAGGTCACACTTGAAGGTCAAAATTGACTTAGAAAATGTTCTTAAATTTTAACATGTACTTGAATATTTCTGAAACTAGCAGTTATTTGCTTAAAACTTAAAAGATATATGAGGTATCACAAGTAAGATGTGCAGGTCAAGTTTCATAACTCTGTATTGCATTTTGACAAAGTTATGCCCCTTTTTAAGTCTTTTAATTTACTTACAATCAATACTAGACAATATGTTGTGTCCGCTCTATAAATTCTATACTAATGGAAGGATTTTCTTCAAACTTGACTCAAATGTTCACCCCAACTGGGCAATATGCAGAACTCATCTTACCCTTGTGCCAGCTTAAGGTCAGGGCCACACTTGAAGGTCAAAAATTGACTTAGAAAATGTTCTGAAATTTTAACATATTCTTGAATATTTCTAAAACTAGAACAAGTAAGCTCAGTATGCAAAGTTTTTCCACTCTTAATTACATTTAGACATAATTATGCTATTTTCTTAACTTCACTGCTTTTGTTTGTTTTAGTACATTGGGAAAATGAAAGGTTATTTGTAACTGTTTCGAACATGATTTGACAATATATACTTATACTATTACCTGTACAATTTGTTTGTTTTTTTCACCAGAGATAATTAAATTTCTTTTTATGTATATGTATTTGTGCCACTAAAGTTATTCCCTTAACCACCTTTCCATGTCGTCTTCTGTCAAGGACATTGGTGAGGGTATGAATCGCATTCAGCGATAGTTCTAGTTATGTGTGGCTTAGTGAAGTCTGTTTCAATTCTTGCTCAGTTTAGTTCGTTTCATAAAAGTAGAGATCGTTAAAAATGAAATGTTCACTATGAAAATAGAAAAAAACCTACAAAATCAAATAATTTTTACCCGACTTACATTCTTGACATTGTTGGCACTTCTTTCCCTTTTAGCCGACAAGTAAGGTATAATATACATGATGATGTCAAGTGCTTATTCTGAACCTCAGCTTTTGATGGTATTTCAGAGATGCTTTGCAGTTGAAAGGACATTTTGATAATTGTCACTTTAAATTTGTTGATGAGTTTAACCACTTATTTACACATTTTAATATATTATGTACAATGTGATAAATAAAATTTTATAAACCTATGAACAAGTGTCATAGTCTTTGCCGTGATCTTCTTGATTTAATGTAAAAGCCAGTCTTTGCCAGGATTTTCATGATTTAATGTAAAAGCCAGTCTTTGCCAGGATCTTCATGATTTAATGTAAAAGCCAGTCTTTGCCGTGATCTTCGTGATTTAATGTAAAAGCCAGTCTTTGCCGTGATCTTCGTGATTTAATGTAAAAGCCAGTCTTTGCCAGGATCTTCATGATCTAATGTAAAAGCCAGTCTTTGCCGTGATCTTCATGATTTAATGTAAAAAGCCAGTCTTAATATCCCAAGTATTGTATCGTTTTACAAATCAGTTTGATATCAGTGTGGACTTAAATTCATGCCTTGTTTTTTGCACAAAATATGTGGAAATTTATCCTACGCAAACAGAAAAGGTTTTTAAGGTGTTTAACTATAACATGTCTCATTTCTCTGTCAACAGTAATTTAAGAGTTATCCCATTTAATAAAGGGAAAATTTAGGTTAACTTTTTGCCTATATAACATATCTCTGAAATCAAATGGGTTTGAGTCATTGGTCAAGGTCATTCTGCAAGGTCAGATACCTCTTAACCAGTTTTTACAAATTAATCTCCCCTTCTTGGTCTTGGCAACACTAAGCAAAATTAACAAATAAAAATGTTTAAAAGCTTTGTAGACTTCGTAAAGGAGTAAATTGCTATCTTTGAACAAGGTTTGATAACTCTCACTGGCATAGTTACAATTTTACCTCCCCTTTTGACTTAAAAAATGTGTGCACATCTTTAGAGTAGTTTTGTCTATAACCATTCAAGTTTTAAATTTATTATATGCCTTTAAGGTCATTAGTCCTGAACAAAGTTTGGTAACTGTTACCTGTCATATGGAAAATTTATCTCCCATTTTGGACTGAAAAGGTATTGCTTAGTATTTCTTGCCTGAATTAAAAATCTTCAAGTAGAAGAATTTACTTTTTCGGAAACTTCACACATGGGCAAGGTCACTGAGCTAGGCCAGATAACTCTTACCAGTTTTTAAATTTTTTTCTCCCCTATCAGTACTTGGCAACATTATGCAAAATGTTAAGAAATGGTGTCCATCTCCACAAACCAGTAAAGACGTTTAAGGCTTTATATACTTCTTTCAGGTTGTAAGTTTATGAAATCAAATTCAGTAATTTGTCCACGGCTTCTCCTGCTCATTCTTAATAATATACATACATGTACACTGCGTATAGCATTGCTTTCTTCTAGCATAATTCATATATTGGAGCATTGGCTCTCTTTCAGACAGCTCGTTATTGACTCGACTGACCACAGGATGACATTATATAATGGTCATTGTCCATCATCTGTAGTCTCTCACTTAACATTTTAATTTGAAAGCATGATAGAAGCTATATTTTTATCCAGCCTGAATGAATGTTTGCACTGACAATTTCCAGGATTTTCATTTTAATTAGGTTATGTAATCCCAAAAACTAGGTCATCACCCCAAAACTACACCAACAATTTTTACAAAATGCTCATGGACTTGCTCTGATATAATCAGAGATACCATAGTTCAAAACAATGGAAACTTAACTAGGTTTCAATTTTGAACATACCTTCACGAGTCTTGTACAGAATGTTTGTAGCTATGGTTTCTCTATATTTATGTGGGTTAAAAACCTCTTTGCCAGCTCAGATTTGTTGGAGACCTTCAAAAAGCACAAGGTATATTTTTTTACCAAATCTTCAAGAACTCATTTTTTGGGGTTCAAAACTCAAGGTCACTAGCTCATATCAGTGGTAAGTCTTGGGAACACACTGAAGAAACATGTATGAGCTAATCTTGAGACTGTTGGATAAGTTTGGTCATGAGTCAAGTGGAGGAAAAAACTAACCTAGGCCGAACAAAAACTTGGACAAACCAATTCAGTTGTGAACTTTCTAGGACATTTTTTGCCCAACCTTAGTAGAACTCCAGAATCTTTTGAAGAATTAAAGGATGAGATTAATGTTATCTCATGTTGGGTCAAAAACTAGGTCAGATGACATGAAAATGTCTAGTGAAATTAGGCCTTTTTTTAACTGCCATTATGAGTGACAAATCCCTGTCTTGTCCACTAGATGCCTCTGCATGTGTCAGATTTCATATATTTGAATCCTTCAACTAAGTTTCAAAGCACTCCTGCTCAGTTCAACAAAGACTCTGAGACCCCAATTTATTTTTGCATTTCTTTGCATGACATTATCTTTAGTACAACACAGCCATTTACTACATTAAATACTCACCATTTCATCACCACAATTTATTAAAACTTTCAATTAAATTAAACAATGCCTCACACTAATTTTGAAAACTGGCACAATTAAATCTTAGGTGATAAAACAACACTGAATTTCTTCGCCACTTAATTTATTTAGTATGTTACAAACAGAGCATCTATTCTGGAAATTCAAAGTTAACGTCTTTTCCTGTAAGTTTCTTGTACACAGCTGTGAATGTGTCCAACTGAAAAGGAAATAAAACTAATAAATAAAAATATTCTGTATACGAACCTTACCTTTGATACTTTCAAAGTACAATCTTTTTTGGGACCTTAATGATAGTGTCAAATAGCCTCTAATCTGTCCACATTTTAAAGTATGGGATGCAAGTGAGTCTACTGATTTGTACCTATTTCAGGCATCTCAATAATATTCAAAGAAGCTTATGAACAACTGAAAGAGAGGGCTAAAGACCTCTCGTCTTTTAAAGGATAAACTTTTCTACATGTGTGCATACACATTGTGAGCATTATCAGATTAAGTCTACATCAATATATATCAGTCATATGCTTGTCAGGAATGTTCATCATTTAATGCTCTATAAAGACCAACCTAAAACTTCAAGAGACAGTTTCCAGTTACACAGTGGGTCACAATGTTGTACGAAGTCTTCAAGTTAATCATGAAATTTCAGTTAATGAGAAGATGAATATTCAGAAAATTATCACAACCAATGTGAAAAGCTTTTAGTACAGTGAAACATGTACTAATTTCTTTGTAAGAAAACATGATACAAAGTTCTAGTTTTGAAGAAAAGATCGGCCAACTGTCTCCTCAAACCACTGACTTTCAGTCTAGAAAAGGTTACATATCATTCTGAAGACTTTGGTAACCATATAACCTGTACCTAATTTAACTAGAAAGGACATACACAATATAAAAGTAAATAGATCAGAACGATATGATCAACATAAACTTTCTGATATATGCTTGTCATGTTCTGTTCATCATTTCTACATTACATCATATGCTTAACACTGAATGTTTATCAAAACCCTCTACTAACGAGAAAACGGCATTAAATGCTCGGCACAGTTAATAAGTACTTTTCTGCGACTAGTCAAGGTAAGGAATTTCTTAGGATAATAGCTATTCATACCAGCTGTGCTTTCCGGGATTTACTGTGCAAAATCTAAATTATTACCCACTGGGGTTGATAATCACTTAGTAATAAGAAAAGTTAATTTGAAAGTTGGAGTCATCTATTGAAATCTGAAGACTATAAATATTTAACAAAGGACATTCCAGTAAAACATACCTCAATCCCAGGAAGGCAACATAAAGAAATTCTTTGTTTTTTTGTTTTTGGTCTAATAAACTTCTCAAGGGGTGAACACATTTTGAATGCATTATCCTGGGAAAGGATAGATGTCTTACTGGTATGGTCCCAAAAGGGCATCAAACTGATGAATATACTTTTTTCATCACTATGTATGATCAGAACATCAGATCAGCAGGGTACATCAGTCATATGCTTGTCTTGTAATGTTCATCATTTCAATCTTCCGTCAATTTCAACAAAGACTGTTAATTGTACATTGTATTTCAATTTGATTCAACACATTACACTGCGATATATACACTTCAATCTTAGAAAATTAAGTGGACACGTGACTCTCTCTATACTTCTTCTTAGGTGCCCAATACAAATTACAAAACATTCAGAATCTACAAAATGACAATGGAAACTGTATTTGTACTTCTATTTGCTTCATCAGGTAACAAGATGATTGTTAGCAATGAGTTCAATCAAAATAAGAAATTCACTGAGATCAGAACAAAGGATCAGCACAGTCAGTCAGATATATGCTTGTCTTTGAATGTTCATCATTTTTCAGCTTTCATTCTGACAATTTTCCAATTACAAAGTAGGCAACAGAAACTGAAACCACCTAGGGATTTTAAATAATCAAACTACAAAGGATTTCAATGATATACCGAGTTGAGTTTTGATGATGTTCATAATAATTCCAAAACTAATGGTAGTTAAATGGATGTGCACTGTTAATCTTTTGAACAGAGTAATTTTTTGCCAGCAATGTGAGGAGAGCATATCCCTCAGATGATCACAACTGATGCAGTAAATCTAACTTTGCAGTAAATTTACCAATCTACCCTTAGGGTAGAATGTAACTACTTACTAGAAAACTATAATAGAGTATTTTATACTGAAGGCATGTATTTCACTTCTTCTATTCCAAATCAAAAGTTTTATAAAATCGTTCAACAGAATTTTGATTAATAGAAGATGATTAATACCTTGTGCTCTATGTTTGTTTGTTGTGTTTTCTCTAGATGAACCTTGATGAGTCTTGAACCATCCAACTTAATCCTGATTCGTTTACCCACAATTTCTGATGGGAAACACAAGTCATCAAGAATTGCTTCATGTACAGCTGTCAATGTACGGCTGTAAGAAAACAAAATTATTTTTATGTGATTTCATCTGCAAGTTTTACTGTACAACTGTCAAAAGTAAAGAATAACACTTCATATATTTACCGATGTCTTGACACAAAACAAGGCTTCAAACAGTCTAAATGCATTTCTCCTTTGTTGACCAAGATTCATAAAACCATTCACTACATTCTTAAGTTTTTAAACACCTAGCCACCTTCACTGCTAGATATACATTACTATGAAAGCACAACCCATCCTTACAGACTGAATGCAGGAAACAAAGTAAGAATGTCTGCATTACCTTCTTGGTCTCTTTTGCTTTTGCTTCTTCTTTGTTTTTCTGGTTGGTTTTGGCAAAATTCGCCTCTGAAAGCAATGATTTATACACATTTCTAAGTCTCAAATCAAAATCATAAAATTAATCTTATAGAAATAATGGCAATAATCAGATTACTTTTGTTCACTTTGTCAATGAAACAAGCTCAATTGGTTTAATTAATTATAACTTGAAGTTGTTCTGCATCACTTATTAGCAAAACAGTGGTTTGTATTATTCATTGGGTGTTAATTTTTGGCAAGAATTTCAGAGGTACGAGGATTTTAAAACATTTTTTTTTATCTATATCATTAAGAGAAATATCTATGAGGATGTCACTGTAAGTTGAACATAATGAGTATATTTTGGCAGACACTGATTGCCTTTACCTTTCAAAAACATTATTTTGTCTTCAACAGATATATCTATTGTAATTCGAATTGAAACCTAAATCCTGATAGCATGCAGCAGGGTTGATAATTAACAAAACCTAGACTTGGTAGTAATTTGTAGGATACAGTCAGACATAACATACCTGTGCAATGAAGACAACATGTTTACCACTGAACTTCTTCTCGAGCTCACGGACCAGACGTGTCTGAATTTTCTGGTAGCTTTTCAATTGTGGTACTGGCACAAAGATGATAATGGCCTTCTTACCAGCTACGTCAATCTCCTGCAACACACATTTCTCTTTTAAAATGTATAAATTTAGCTGATTTAACAATAATGCATTAATCCTTCATCTGTGCTAAATTCATTTAAATGTCAAAAGAACATGAACTTATTGTATAAATGCTAATCAGTTCAAATGGACATTTTGTGAAATTTACGCAGTACAAATAACGTGCATCATACGTACTGTTGGAAAATTATTTTTTTACCATTTTCATTTAACTTAACATTGCCTTTTTAGTTGTTAAGACCTCTCAGACATTATTCAGCAATTTGATTAAATCTTCAGCAAGCTAATTTTCTATTTCTAAACATCAATTAACAAAGACCATTCAAAAGCAAAATAACAGCTGTTCTGGGACCAATCTATGTCCCTAAAACATTGTACTTCTTCAGCATATACTTGTACAACAATATTGTTCATGTAACATCATAATTACCCTAGCTGCAGTGATGTACAGTTCCCTCAACTGAGCCTTAAGGTCACTGTTCATCTCCAGCTCCAACAGAGCCTGTAAAGGAAACAAAATATATATTAATTACAGAACTACAAGTGTATTTATTAATGCCATGATCTGTGTGGTTTGGAAGAGTAAGTGCAGAGTCAGCTCAAAGTCTCTGTTCCAAAGTTAAATAGTTCAATTTGCTCTTAGTACTTGTAAATCTTCAACAGAAACAATCAGGACTAGAACATCAAATTAGTTGAAATATTCCAACATGCATAGATTTCAGATTGTTTTGATCCAGAAAAATCTTCAAGGATACAAAATCACTTGGAGCAAAACAGTTGTGGAAATCCCATGATACTGGTTTTTCTATACATAATAGATATATATTCAGGGCTTTTCATCAGGAAATTGGGAAGAGGCCCTGGGCTTTTAAATTGGGAAATTTATGCGCGATAATTGTTCATTTTTGGAAATTTATGAGACATTTGTTTCTGCACCCCGAAATAAACACCGATTTATCTCCCCTGAAACGGAATAAAATCCAGACTTTCGGAACGTTTGACTGTTTCACTGCGCATGTTTCTACTTTTATTTACTGATAACTACTAAGTAAGAGTCTTAACGGATTAGACTGGTTTCCATAACACAGGTACCATGCATTGTTCGGCTGTAGTACGACAAAAAAGTCGATACCAGACAAACGCTTCTTCCGGAAATAACAAATGTAAACTGATCGTTTTTTAAACTAATCTAGGGGGAATTTCTAAGATTTTGGGAAATCATGTCTTGCATTTTGGGAAGAAACTTTGCCACAATTTGGAAAAAATCTATATTTTTCGGATTGGGAAGTGGCCGAATATCGGCCTCTGTTATATAAGGATGAAAAGCCCTGATATTTAATTTTGTACATACTTTTATGTTTAATGATTTTTCTTCTATTAATGAATCTTTTATCAGCTATTAACTAAGAGATAGCTGAGTACACATAGCATCAGTGGAAATGGGAAAAATCGAGTCGTTTTTCTCCAAAATTGGGAATTTTCAGTAACAACAACAAAAGTATGAATTCTCTGTTCTTTCTTTTAAATTTAAACACAGTCACCATAAGAAATACTAAGGCTACATACAGACTCATTTCTCAGAGTTTTTTTGCATTGTTATATTTTACTTTAAATTTTGAATTTACTTATCTATGTGGTTGTACCTATAAATATAAAATTTATAACAGCTTCCACGTTTTAGGGGTGTAGTATAACTGATCTGACAAAAAGTAAAATTTGCCGTCATACTAGTATGTATTTTTGGCTCCCATCCTGAGGTGTTAAAGCAATAAAGGTGTGTAGTATAATGCATAATAAAAAAGTAAATAAAATTTATAAGTAAGCACAGCCCAAACATCAGCACATAATGTTAAACTTTTATTTTTATATTAGTAATGTTAGTAAAATAATTTGAAATTCACGTATTTTTCATCAAAACTGATCATATTATATATTAGACTAATGATGAAGAAATTTTAAAAGAAATTGTAATTTGCTGTGTGTTTTTCTTTTGTTTCCAAATTAGAGTTAATTACAATTAGATGTGTCTTAAGTAATTAGTTATTGTCGCAAAATACACCATAGCTGTACTTAACACATAAATGGATAATTACGAGAATTATACAACTGAGAAAAAGAATCTTTATCTAGGTGTGAATTCCGACACTTTTAAGGTAACTAACAACTGTAGGTTGTTGAGAGGTGCAAAAACATAACTACTTGACAAGATTAATTTGACTACGGTTGCCTTTGAAAAACAAGAAAAAAAAGCAGATCAGAAATAACGCAGTCAGAAAACAAACATACGAAGTAACAAATACATTGTCTATGTGTATAGTAATCGAAAACTTCTTAAAAACGTGTGAAACACTATATATATGTGTGAAACATAGTCAAATGTGTTGATTAAAAAAATGTGTTGATTGTAAAGTACTTTCATCTGTTATTAAAACTTGTTATCCCCATCTAAATCTTCAAGCAAAAGCTAAAAGTTATTAGATCTTTTCTTTTTATTTTTATTTTTTATTTTTTATTGAGCAGGGAATTTTAAATGAGTCAAGTTTTGAAAAAAAAAATCAGAATAAAAATTTCACAACAAAAATACATAATCGTATGACGGCAAGAAGCATTATACTACACAACTTAAACGTCTAATAATGGAAGCTGATATGCATTTAACTGGAGTAAAGATTATTTTTTTTGATGGTCCGTTTTGTCCCTGGATATGGTCAGTTTCGTCTCACATCATGGTCCATTTTGTCTCAAAACATGGTCCGTTTTGTCCGCAATTCAGTAAAAGTAAGGTTATTTTATTTCCAGGGCAGTAAAGTCCTAATGAAAGACCAAAGAAATAAAATACTCATACTTGAACACAAATATGACCAGCATATAAATGAGTTCACATTCTGCAGATTCCTTACTTTGCCATGCCAAAAATAAAGCACAATATACCAACTGACTGCTTGCAGGCATTGCAGTGTAGTCCACAAACTACATACAATTTATATCTACAGCATACTAGACCGAAACCTTTTACCTGTGATATTGATGACTCGAACTCATCTGGTTTCTCACCAGGAGGTTTAATTATCTTAGCTCTCGCCGAATACATCTGAAATAATGAAAGATATATACATCATCTGATTCATAAACATGTTTCTATAAAATCATTTGTTCATGTTCTGATGCCGACCATCAGTCTTTTCAACATCATATTTATCAACTTTGCATGGAACATGTATAGAGATTTAGGAGCAATTTTAAAGAAAATACTTGTATAACTGAGCAGATTTGATATACGAGATTGTGGCGATTGTATATGGAGTTGTTCAAGCTCAAAACTGTGCCGGATTAACACTTCACTTGCCAGCCTGACTTGGATTTTAAATGCATAATGACTATCCGTACCTCTGTAATTTGGCGATTACCGGAAAAGGAAGTATAGTTACATATATTTTAGACTGGTTGACCACGGTTAAATTCTGTATTTGTGTCGTCCGGGTGTCTTTCTCGAAGCCCAGAACCTAAGATATCGTACTTGCCGAATCGATAAATGCCGTATCAAGAATGGCACACGTTTGAAAATATCTAGTTGATAATTTTGTTAATTTTCTACATTATAGTAATCAAATAACCTAATGATAGGATTGCCGTCCACATGGAGAAGCAAACCTAACTAAATAAAAACTTTAAAAAATCGCTGTATTTGAAAAGGTAAAAGTAACACATTTAATTTCAGAGTTTTATTTTTTGTATTAGAGGCTTTAAAGAAATCTCTATGTTAAATATAATGTTACGGATGACGTCTGCCACTGCAAATGTTAAATTGAGCTTGTGCATAATTAGTACAACGAGTAGAGTAGCATAATTTTAACAATCCTGATATAAAGCTTATTATTTACAGGAAAAAATGTTACCACCGTTCTTATTGATTACTGGAAGATGCGAATTCCAAGTCAGAACTTCAAATATTTTAACATTAAATATTTTGCACCTTTCACCTCACCACCACACTCGGGGACTTAGACATTGCACAGCAAAAACCTATATTTTGGTGTGAAGTGTAAGTAAGAACTAAAGGTTGAAAATATATAGAAAAATGTGTAAGTTTCAAAGGGTAAACATATTGTTGCGATAATGTGATGGGCGATTATTTCAGCTGCCAACTGCATTGAACTGCTCACGGCCTGAACGGGTATAGATATTTTTGGGAGTTCACTTAAGTCAGTGATGGTTCTACAAGAAAAGAAATACCCAAAGTATTCAATGGTTTTGCTACTAACCTGCGGTGGATGACGTGAATAATGGAAATTATAACGGAAGGTCATTGCCAGTGTTTCCAACCAGTGTATCGTTAATTTTAAACATTAGTGACAGTTGTTTATCAGTGCGTCTTAGGTGGGTCAGTATTTCTGTGACGTTCTCTAGACGCGCGACAGTAATCGGATCCATGGAGTTGCAGGGAGCCGTACTTCGTAGAATGGCCCCAATGTGATGATCAGATTGCGGATTCATATACTTGGGCAAATACGTATCTGGTCGGCTATGACCAAAATAGATTCAAATTTGACGTTTATGTTTTTTTTGTGGAGGAAGCCTGAGGTTTGATTTGCTTTTTTAGATTACCTTTTTTTGTATTGGCATCCCATGGTAAATTGTTTTGCAACAAATTCAAGATGAGTTCCATGAAGCAAAGTTTCGTGGGCAAAGATATTTCCTTCTGTCAATAACTTGCCGTTTTTAAGGCCATGTCCAAATCCAACTCCAATTTCAAGGGTCCTGGGCTCAGTTTGGAAAGCCATCAACTGGCTACGAGAGCAAGTCAAACTAAAACTGTAGTGTTATCTGTAAAGGAGTTTATTTCTATGGGAAGTAAATGGGCAGCAAAAAACATTGGATCTAAGGACTATCCTATTTTGTACACCTGACTGGACATGGCAAGAATGTGCGATTGTGGACAGATGACTGAATTTGGTCAATTGACTATACGTTTTTAGTGTATTGGCTGACCTTGGACTACGTAATATTGAAAGTAAATGTAAGACCCGCAATTTACTTCTATATTATATCGTTTTCCCCCTTTATTTCCCTCTTCTCTGCTAACTGATAGCGGCCATTTTCACGACTTTAAGCATTCTGGAAAGGAATTTATTTCTAAAATCTTCAATTTCTCTGATGAAATCAAATGTCTTTCACATTCAAATAATGATTGGCATTTCTTCTCGGAAAAAATGGTTTCTACTTTGTTCAACTGAAATCAGGTATAAAAAAATGTTAACTATTTTGCTCGACGTTAGTTTTTGATTTCTATCAGGGCTTTAATTTACAGTAAATTAAAGCCCTGTTTCTATATATCAGAGAGTAAAATACCGCATAGGCTAAACACAACCAAATCAGTGCGATCAATATGTGCTGACGGGAAATTGCCCGCTATCGGATTAATTGTGAAAAACTTTGAACTGAAAGCAAGTTTTGCACGATAGAAATATATAGATTGAAGAATAAAATTAAAACAAGGTGTCAGGCATTGTCCTTTTTTCGTCAGAAACATGTGGTAAAAATATTAGTAAAAAAAATCTCACGTGCTCTCCTTTCAGAAAGTAAACCGAAAATAACTAGTCATAAGAGATATTAAAGTGACTGATTTTTTTGTTCTTGTTTCTTCTGATATATAATCACATTTTGTCCTTTCTACTGAAATATAGTTGAGGAATAATGTTACATTGAAAAATACTCTGTTGAATTTGAGTTAGTTGTCTCTAACCTAACAATATCTTACAATGAACCAGTCTGAAATGTTTACTGTCCGGCAACTTGCCGTGAAAATTGTGCATGTCCAGAAAGTCTTCCATAGAACTAATGTTATGCCATTCTATGCCGTAAGAACAGGGAGAGTACCAGGGGTATATAAAACATGGTGCGTTCAACCCTTTTTTCATCCAAATAGATTAAAGAAGTTGAAGAAACCAATTTAAAGCGCTTAAGTTGTATAATTTTCGGTGACATTTTTTTTCGGATAGACAGATGCCTGTACAGCTGGAAAATGCCTCTTATGATGCATCAGTCAGTTGGTAATTAGATATGTGTTTTCATTAGTTTTTAGTTTAAAGCTAATGAACTTCATTTTGTTGCTTGGGTGTGGACACTTCTATTAAATAAAGTTTAATATATGGTAAACCCTTTGGACGTTTCAGTAAAAAGGTAATTATATAGTAATTATATGGTAACAATGGGATATATCACATATTTCACCGCTGCTCTCATTTTGCTGCTATTATCAGGTTCCTTTAATCTCTTAGTAATAATAGACGCGTGCCCGAAAATATCAGAGCACTGACTGTGCTAAATAAATAAATAAATAAAATGTATGTATACAGGGTTCTCCCCAGGAATTTTTTAAGGTATAGCTCATTAAATGCGGAAGGGATGGGTGCGGGAGGGGTGGTCCCTCCCGCGCGCGCCACCCCTCGCGCGCCTGCGGCAAAAATTTTTGATAGTTTTACCTTTATTTATTACAATTTCATGCTATCTGCAGACACTCTGCTGGTTAAATTATAACAAAAGCATATATAAAGTATCATTAGTTTTATTCCATACAACAACAAATGTCAGCAACACCAACACATACAAGTACACAGATAATAGTAACACATTATGTTGTTTTCTTCAGTTTTTTTCAGTTCAGTGTCCACAGATTTTATCTATCATCACATCATCAAAACACAGTTCTTCTGTTCTTTTCATTGTACCATTGCTCAACAGCTTTGTCAAAGTTGAACTTGTTGATTCCTGCACCTTGTAAAGAAATCTGTAGAAGACAGTTGAGTATCTTGTTAGACAGTCTGGCCCTGTGTTCAGTTTTTACCCTCTTTAACGTGGAAAATCCTTGTTGACAATCTGAAGTAAAAGACATTTGTTATAACTTTTTACGCACAATAGTAAGCAACTCCTGGAAGAATTTTTTTCTATTTGAAATACGAAACAAAAAAACTCAAAATGGATACTATTTTGAAATTCTTCTACCCAAGGGTAAGACTTGGGCCATTCTGGGTCGAATCCCGAAGCACTGTGATGCTGAGCCTTTAAACGTTTGGCAGGCGACTGGGGTTCATCATCACAGATGGATTCAGTTTCAGACTTGTCACTGTTCTCACTTCTTGAAACAGTGAACCCAAAACTGGTCAAAGTTCCAGCTCCACTAGTACAAGGACGCTTCAGTGATTTTTTTAGCATTCTTGATCAGACAGACAAATAAATAAATGAGCAATATACTCTTATTAGCCTTTCAAAGAAGAGTAAGGCACACTGATTTAGCAATCAGTTCTTATACATTTTTTTCTTACCACCTTTAAATTGCTAAGAAAACTGTGAACAAAAAATATTGTAATCAATACTTACCCAAAACACATCAAATGCTACTGACTCCCGGTAACTGCCAATTACCAACACTTCCATTGTTCCAGTAATTACTTCAATCAATTTATCATCGCGAGACGCGAGTAATATCTTTCATTTACTTAATCCCTTAATTGACACATGCACCGCACAGATAACTGCAATTTTCTCATCTTATCTACTTAATCCCATAACTGGCGTCTGCATCACACTGATTGCGACCTTGACCATCAAATCTGTTTCAGTGTTACGTAATAGCGAGTGTCTACTGATACAGATAAAGTGAAGTTTGACCGGATTTATGACAGACGCTTCAGGCCAAATACATAATTGACACACTTTACTGGGTTTGTTGGAATAAACCAAAGTTTATTCGACAGGCAGTTAGGCGTAGCGTGTTTTTCATATGTGTCACATTTTTCTCCATTATTTACCATATAATTACTATATAATTGCCTTTTTACCGAAACGTCCAAAAGGGTTTACTACATAAATCCAATTTACCAAACTGGTCATTTACCAAAACGTCCGGCACCCCTGTTTGCTACTAGTAATGTTAGCATAAATTTCGATATTTTTTAGAAAATGTTGTTTTGGTGTTTTAGATTTAGTTCTATGTAATATTTGTGAAACTGACCTTGTTTGTATGAAAACTGTCCTCCCCTAATTTGGTCTTTGTATTGTTTTAAAAACTGAAGGTATTTTACCAATTCAGAGTAACTCTGTATTGACCTAGATTAATTTGAAAATCTGAAAGTCATTATTGACTTTGACTTTTTTTTAGGATGAAAGAGTTATGGCCATTATTTTTACATGGCTGTTTAATTCTTATCGCTGTTTAACTTTCCATTATTCACCAATTTCAGGGATGAATGTAAAAAGCAGGTAGACAAATTTTTGAAGGCACGGTACAAAAAGTTCAGCACAGAGACAGAGGCCATTGCTTTTGTAAAAGGATTTGACCACCCAGCTGCTAATGGCCAAGGTATGTTACATACAACATGAAGCTGTCATATTAAAACTGCTACAATAAATTTATAGCGTTATGTTTTAACATGTAACTGAGTATGCTACAAAAGAAAACACCTGTAGTATGCCAAGATAAAATGAATGGACTTGTAAAGATGGATGCTGTTTTCTGTGAATATATTTATGGAGTTTATATTTCATTCTATAATCATGTGACAAAGTCATCATCAGATAACTCTGAATGTGAAATAACCTTTGAAAGGGACATTTGTAGATGAAATTAAGCATAAAAATTGTATCACCATGCACTGTTAATTTATGTTACATTTACATTGTAACTGTCAGACTTGTTTCACATTGACTGACTTAATCAGAAATTGTCTCAGGTACATATTCACTTCTTTTATTGCATGGTCATTAAATCACTTTTTTTTACATTAATTGTAAAAAGAAGAGGCTGAAGACCAAAGCATGTTTTCATGGTTTACTGTAATTTTGTAGAATCATGTCATAAAATCATGTCTGAACTGAAATACTAACTCAAAGTTCTCTCCAAAACAGGCATACAGCAATATACAGATCAGAGTTCTTCTAGTCAGGAAGTGTCAGCAGATGTCAGACTGAAGATAGCAGAGAAGGAAATTGAATACTTGAAACAACAGTTGAAGTTGAAAGAATCCGAGAAGAAGTTACTTGAAACAAAAGCAGAGATTGATAAACTGAAAAGTCAAGGTAAGTTGTTGTTAGTCAAACATGAAATTGTATGTCATTATTAATCATTTTTATAACTGTTAGCAGAGTATCATTTTTTATAAGGGAGGCTGTTATTGACATGAAAGAAAAAAATAAAAGCTATAATTACTTAACAGGGGTTTTAGTTTAAACTGATGTGAAAGCATTTTAAATAAATAAATGCAAAATAATTGGCTGCAGAAATAGTTGGAAAATGCATCTCAAATTTTCCTCTAGCTTTGGAAAAGAGTAATGCCTTTCTATTTATGCTTATGAATTAAGCAGTGAAGGTAATGGGCAACAAGGTTTCTTTGATGATATCTTATTGTGAATGTCTTTATTTTTCACTTTTTTTGTATAATTTTTTTCAGTATTGATCTTAAAGTTGAATTGTTTCACCTGGTACTTAAGGCTTTCTTTTATGTCAAAAACTAAATCTTGTCCTAAATATAAATTGTCCATTTTTTGTGTAGAGAGACACTTGAACAAGTCCAGTCCAGTAAAGCATACCTCACATCATAGTAAACCTTACCAGCGTAACCTGAAAACAGCCAACAGTGCTAACTGGAAACAGAACAGAACAGCACAACTCATAGATCTAGATGAGGCAAAACAGATACATACAGCCGCATGTTCCTATAGTATGTATGTTCTTTTAGTTTGTTGAATGAATGGAAGTGGTGGCCGTGGTGGCGTAGTGTGCCAGGCTCCTGGTGAATAGGTAGGTGGTTTGAGTCCCACAATGAATAAAAGACTCCAGTGACATTTTTCATGATACATTTGTTGCAAGTACTTGTTTTTACCATAGAAGCACATCTGGAGCTGGATTTAATTGTGCAAACTTGCTTCCCAATTGATGTAAAGTAACTCGGCTTAAACTACAGTCTGTTAAGTTTGTTAATTATAGAAGATAAGTAGTTTGGTATTTTTACTTTCCAAGAAAACTACCCAGTCTGTAGTATAGACTGTAATATTGTGAAAAAAACATGAAACCAAATAAAATTAAAGATTTTAACAACAGTGCAGGCAGATCTCAAGTGACTGCATTTTTTGAGCAGGCACTCCAATTTGAACAACATAACAAGTGACCAAAGTCAGAGTGTCTGTATATTAAATGTTCTGGAGGTTATAAACCTCAGTCAGAACTTACATTATGACAGGGAAAATGACAGTTCTGGTGGATCCTTCCTTTTAAGTTTTCTTTTTATTCAGCCATTTTATGGTTATTCTTTAACAGATTTGGCTGAAAGTTTAAGCTTTGACTGTTCTGTAGAAAAGGATTTATTAATGAAAAAGTTTGATGGATATTTTACAGTGGCAGTAGTGTTTTATGTACATGATATTGGATTACCAGTACCATTGTTAAATAAGAAATCAAAACTGTTACAAAAATTCACCTGACATAGAAAAGAATTAAATGATCTTGATTTTTTTTTTCATTTTTAAATATCTTGCAAGATATTTACTATATTTCAGACTGTTGTCAAATTCATTTTTAGTACATCAAATACTATAGTTCTTACCCTCCTTATACTGGCCAGTAAAATTTTACATTTTAGCACTTAAATGTTAAACTTGTATAAGTTGTATATGTATCATGTAAAGTTTTTCATTACAGGTGGTGATTCCCCTGGGACAGCACCAATAGTCTATACAGATGGAGCCTGTGTAAATAATGGTCAGGGAGGAGCTAGGGCAGGAATAGGGGTGTACTGGGGACCAAATCATCCAATGTGAGTGCCTCATTTTTATGCCCCACCCTTCAAAGAAGTGGGTACTGTTATATTGATTCTAAAATGTCAGTTGGTCCATTGGTGAAACAGGGTTTTCTGACCAGTAACTTGAGAATGAAATGACACAGACTTAATTCTTGGTACATCCAGTGGACATATTGTTTAAATGAACCACATAGCTTTTGGACACCTTGGGTCAAATGACATGCCCACAGGGGCCGTCACTTTGAAAAAGGTTTCTGACCAAAAACTCAGCAACTAAACCCAGGACCTTCAGTCTTCATGGCATGGTGCGGCATGATGGTAATATGGGGGCATCTGTGTCATACTAACAACTCTTGTTCTTTTTCATTTTGGGAAATTCTTTGTTCATTTTACTTTATAAGAACGGAGATCAAAATGAAAGTGATTCAGTAACTTCTTACTTTGTCTTAGGGTTTAAACATTTCAGTGTTAGTCTGGTATTCTATGTCTCCTTGTCCATGCTTCATGTGCATGTCAGCACTCCGAGTCCATATTTTTTCACATAAACTGTTCAATGCAACCACTCATTTATGCATGGATTTCAAAATGCGTTCATGTATGCATTTTATCTTCTTGTTGATATGAAGTTTGTGAAAATGTCTAAGTATTAGATTAAGAATTTTTAAATTTAGTGATGGTGACTGTTACAATCAAATCAGTCAACAGAAACCTAGCTAAAGATGGTTGGTGCATGATACATAATATTCTTAAAAATAGCACCTCATCCAGAAAATACCACCAAAGAACTGTAACCAAGGGCGTTCTCTAACTAATTCTTCCAGTTTGCTGATCTTTTGTTGTGCAGGGCTCACTCTGCCATTAGCCATTTTAGCCATTTTATATTAATTTGGCTACAGGAATCATAATTTGGCTACAGGATTTCTTGCCTTGGTTATGCTATTCTGACAAAATTTTCATGGATGCTCACAGATAACAAGGACACATAGAATTAGAATAGCTGCAATAGAAAAGCTGTAGTTTGATTTTCATGGAAACAGACTATGGAATACTAGACTAATCCATCAGGAATGAATTTAGATAAATTGTCAATTTGTCTTATTGAAGATACTGTACAAACTGAATCTTATATTGTTAAATTACTTTTACCTTCTGTGAAATCTCCAGGAACACATGTGAGAGGTTACCAGGACGACAAACAAACAACAGGGCAGAGATTCATGTAAGTCACCATTGCCTTAATCTAGTGCTTGTTTTGTATCATTCTTTGAATTTTATACATAGCATGGCAAAAATGATTCATACTTCTGTATGAAGTATGCTGCATCCATAATGAAAAGGATTTAGGTTTCCACAGATGCTGATAAGGTTATAGTGGAATTATATACCATATTGACTGGTGTAAATTGTTAAGATAGCCAGGAGTGAATGTAGACCCAGCTTTATCCCATTGTCACATGATTATATTACTTTAAAAAAGAAATGCATCTGTGTATAAGTGCCTGTCACAAAATAAATGTCATCTAAAATTAAACAACCATTTGTCCTTTATTAAAGATGCAACGAAAATACTGAGTTTTGAAAAAGCAGTCGTATGTCAGGGATTAAAAAACATTAAAAAGGTAATCTATTTGACTGTTTCTGTAACATATATTTCACAATGATAGAGTTAACAGTGTTTTTATGTATTGTTTACAGATATTTTTCTATTTATAGGCTGTAGTGAAAGCTGTGAAGCAAGCACAACAATGTGGATTTCAGGAGCTGACAGTGAAAACTGACAGCATGTTTCTTATAAATTGTAAGCTTTGAATTTCATTTTACTGAAATAGATTTATGCAATTTTATCTTCATAATAATATATTTAGATTGAAAAAACGAGAAAACACAGCGGTTTAGATGCTTTGTTGTTCATAATTTAATAAAGTGAATTTTGTAAATGGTTTTCAGAGTTGAATGTCATAACTTCTGTTAATCATGACTTTTGTTGATGGTTCTGTCACTTGTATTTCAGCAATGACCAAATGGCTTCCTGGCTGGCAAAAAAAAGGTTGGAAAACATCTACTGGTAGTCCAGTCATTAATCGAGAAGATTTTGAGGAACTTCTAAAACATATGAATGGGATAAAAATAAACTGGGTATACCTAATTTTTATTTTTTTACCCTGTTGAACTTATAATTGACTTGTCAGTCAGGACAGAACCATATATTATTTATAGGGATATTTGAAGAATTCAGTGACAAGCAAAATCATACTGCAGGGGCACATCGTGGTCTGCACTTGTTACAAACAGTATTCAGCTGGATAGTTACCATTAAATTTCAGTGAAGGCTATTTTGTTTTCACCACATAAAACTGGATGTGTCTCTGTTGTCAAAATGTTAAAGTCTCTGAGTTCAGATCACTTAACCAGTTACCTCTCACTGACTGAAGGTCTTGGGTTTGAGCCCTGGTACCAGTCATTTATGTGAGAAAGTTGGCAGTTTCTGATGGAGAATGGGAGTCTAGGTCAATGATGTTTTAATAAATCACCTGCTAATTATGACTTAAGATGTAAGAATAATTAAGTCAAACCTGTCACGTAGAACATTAATGAAATGGTGGACCAAACTTTGATAGCTTCTTCTTTATGGAAAGGCCATTTAAACAAAATGTACATTTAACCTGATGACATAAATGCATGGTCTTGAGTTTGACCATTTGGACTTGTGATTACGGGTTTAAGAATTTCATATGGTACATTGGTGTGAGATTTATTTGTTTCTCTCTGTTGTAGTTATAGTTGTTTGAATGAATAACAGTTACATTTTACCCCCCCAGGTTCATGTTCGAGGGCACCAGGGACATGATGGGAATGAGAATGCAGATCGTCTTGCCGTACAAGGAGCAAACATGCCGAACTAGCTCATACCCAGTTGATACCTTGATTCTCAACTGATTTACATATCTAGTTACTGTTCTGAAGCCTGATGCAACAGTTATGGGAGCTGAACATGGTTTCAAACAAAATTTGCCTTTAGTTGAAAAATTCAGACAAGTTTCATTCTGAGTCACATTATGTCAGATTATTAGTGGGTGTTGGGAATTTTTTTGTATCAGGTTGAAAATACTATTTATTTCTTTTGGAATTTTTAATGCATAGAACTGATACAAAAAGGTCTTTCTATTGTGTACATCTTTTTTATTAAGGATGTCTGTTAAGTGATCTACCTCAAATCTGTAGCATTCGATATTCTTTAAAATCATGAAAATTTGAATGATATTGAATGAATATTTACCCTATGTTAGGGGTCAGTCAAAAATTCTCAGTTCAACAGGAAAACTTAATGCATTATATTAGTCTTTATTTTTGGAGTTGGTGTGCTGGCTTTTGGTTGGATAGTATTTTTAGAGTTGTTGTACTGGCTTTTGGTTGGATAGTATTTTTAGAGTTGTTGTACTGGCTTTTGGTTAGATAGCCATTTTTTCCACTTTCTAAGTGTCTTAATGCCCAAAGAAAAAGATTTTGAACATAATATATGTTCTTCTTTAAATTATTTTACATTTTATATTGATTGAGTCAGTAAAAAGATATACAATATATCGTCAATTAATTGTAGGGGCTGTCCCTTTCAAAATATGTGATGCAAAATATACTTCCATTTTCTAGTGATCATGTTATTTGCAACATGTGAAAATATTGACATTTTGACATGTTGATTAGGGGAAACATATCTTGATGTTCAAAAACTTTCAATGTGTTAACAGTCAGAATGTGGTGAGAAAGCAGATGTACCAGTATTACTGGGTCGCAGATTGAAAGAGATCTGAATACCGTCACTGTTCCTTGAGCGGTGTTATTTTCTTGTTGAAATACATGTATTTACTTGTTTTTTATTTGCTTTTTGTGTTGACCACACAGCATTTGAACTAAGTTAAGAAATTTGTCTGCAGTGTTTTAGTACAATGCATGTTTTTTTGTTTGTCTTTTTTTTTTTTTTACTTTTTAAACAGAATAATAATACATGAATTTTATCAGAAGAAAGAAAAACAGGTGAGTTATCTCAGATGAATTTTATGGCATTAATGTGAAATTTCTTAATATTGCAGATGTATATTATGTGTCTATGAGGTAAGGGTACATGGTACAACATTTTCTGAATATTAAAGACTGTGTTTTGTTACGTTGTTGCATGTACCTATACTAATAAATGTGTACATTATCCTGGGTGAATAATAAACACTAGCTGCTTTCTTTTACCAAATTATCTCAACAACTACCATTAGACATTATTTTCAGTGTTAACTATGCAGTAAGCATTTTATCACAAGCTAACTTTATTTGTAGTGACTGGGGAAAACAAAAAGATATCAAATGTCAGTGACAGAAGAATAAAACAAAACTCAGAGAAATGTTTCTAGTATTCAAACCTAGGTCAGCAGTTTTTGTTGTTTTTTTCTGCTTCCACATAATAACTGTACTTCATTGTCTGCGAAGTTGGGTGCTTACAAGAGGTCAGTCTTTCTTCAGAGCTAGTCTCTATAGAGTTCTCACTAGTCATCATGTTTTGATGCTCTTTTTGTCAGTTACATTTTTAGCTCACCTGAGCCTTTGGCTCATGGTGGGCTATTGTGACCGGTCTTTGTCCGTCGTCTGGCGTCCGTCAACAATTTCATTCAAACGACATCTCCTCTGAAACCTCTGGGCCAAATTTAATGAAACTTGCCTGGGATGTTCCTTGCATGAAGCTCTACCAAAGTTGTTCAAAGAATTCAATTCCCTGAAGAACTCTGGTTGCTATGGCAACATAAAGGAAAAACTTTGAAAATCTTCTTGTCTGAAACCACAAGGCCCTGAGCCTTAAGATTTGGTATGTAGCATTGTCTAGTGGACCTCTATCAAGTTTGTTCAAATTATGCCCCTGGGGTCAAATTTGGCCCCCCCTGGGGGTCAATTGATTTTACAAAGGCTTATATAGGAAATCTTTAAAAATGTTCTTCTCAGAAACCACAATGCCTACAGCTTAGATATTTGGTATGTAGCATTGTCTAGTGGATGTCTACCAAGTTTATTCAAATTATGTTCCCTGGGTCAAAATTGGCCACGCCCCAGGGTTCTCTTGGTTTACATATAGTTATATAGGAAAACCATGACAAATCATTTTTCTCCGAAATTAATAGGACTAGACCTTAGATTTTTGGTGTTGAGTATTGTGTAGATAACCTTTACCAGTATTGTATATATGTTGGCCCCGGGGTCAAAATTGGCCCCGCCCCCGGGGGCCCTTAATATGTAAAAAAGGCAATCTTTAAAAATCTTCTTACTGGAAACCTCAATGCCTACAGCTTAGATATTTGGTATGCAGCATTGTCTAGTGAACCTGTACCTAGTTTGTTTGAAAAATATCCCTGGGGTCACTATTGGCCCCGCCCGAGGGGTCACAAGTTTTAAATAGCAGTATAGAAGAAAATCTTTAAAAATCTTCTTGTCTGAAACCACAAGGCCTAGAATTTTAAAATTTGGCATGAAGCAAGCTTTATCAAGCTTTTTGAAATTATTAGATTAGGTTAAAGGTCACGTAGGCTAAAAATAGATTTATCTACTGTACCTCATAGAGCCTTCATTTATAGACCAATATCTTTGATATTCAGTATATAGGTTCCTTGCATTGACCTCTACCCATGGGTAGGGTTTGAGGTCACTGGGTCAAGGTCAAGGTCACCATAGCTTATAATAGATATTTCTACTTTCTGTCATAGAGCCTTTATTTATTTACTGATATTTTACATATTTGGTTTGTAGGCACTAGCATATTTTCAATTAAAAAATGAAATACTGCTTAACAGCAAACCTACAGCCAAAGTACTCAGGTGAGCGATCCAGGGCCACCATGGCTCTTGTTACAGATTACCCTTTGGACTATAGTTAAGGAACTATAGTTAAGGGCTGTATGTTTTATCACAAATGTATCTTAATTCATAACTTGTTGCAAATCTTACTCTGTAATGTCTCTTTATCTCTCCTTTTTTTATTGATATCATTTCGGTTAATTTCAATGACTTTATATAACATTGTTATGACCTGTTTTCCCATAGCACTTAAAAGGTTTCTTCCATATTGGTTGATGTTTCTTGAAGGTTGCATTTTTTCAAAGTTTGGATACCTGTGTTTTTTTTAGAAGTAACTCATTCTTTTAACTGACAAATATGAAATATTTCGCTAATTGTTTTGTGTACTTGTAATTGTAAAGGATTGTACTTTTGAGATTGTTCACAGGAAGTACTGTGATATTGTATATAGTTTGTTCAATGGAGAGTTACCTGCATCAGATGTCAAGAAATTTTAAAAAACTGTTAAAGCATTTGACTCAAAATTTAGTTCTTTGTGAAATCAATATCAAATATTTCTTGTACATGTACATTGTGAAAAGTCTGTTCTGTTTATGTCATTGAATAATATAATTTTCAATGGAAAGTCCTATAAGAATGTAGAATTCCAGTTTTGAATGTCAGTCAGTTTTCATGTTAATAGCTTATTTAATAATTTCTAGCATCGTACTCATACATTGATGTTCCTTGAAAATAAATGCTTGTAAATTGATATATTAAAGAGTTCTGTTTCATCAGGTATTTTCTTTTTTTATATTATCATTCCCTTTTTCTCTGCCTGTCGCCAGAATGGAGAAATACAGTCTGCCAAAATCAGTAATTATATTGTCTGTATTGACTCCTAGTAATTTACCAAAAGTCAAATAGAACTATTATAATTTTAATGTCAGAAGGTCATAAGTCAAAGTCATCAGATGGCCTTTGCAAAATTCTTGTTTTACTCTTTAGTTTTTTTCCTGACATATTGGCCATCTAGCTAACTGTACCTATTTTTCACTGGGAAATGTGAACTTTCCACAGTGACACAGTTAAATTTTCACCAAAGTGAGGAATGTGGAATGTCGAGACTCTCACCCCTTGTGGGTTTCGAACCAGCAACTTCCGGATCGGGAGTCCAGTGCTCTAACCCCTTGACCACTGCTCCTCCCCTCCACCCCTGTTTATGCCTCCCTCTACCGAAGCTTCTGGACATAGCCCTGTACTGTACCATCAGTATAATTGGTTGAGAGGCTGAAAGAAACAAGAAATCGATTGAACCGATAAATGCCAATTCCAAAAGGGCTATTGTTTAATATGTATTTTTTTAAGGTATGAAAAATAACAAAGGGCAATAACTCCTAAATTCTGCAAAATAGAGTTACAGATCTTGCCCACTGCACTTCTCCTCAAAGAAATCTATCTACCAATAAAGTTTCATGTTAATATCTCTTATACTTTGTGAGATATGCCCCTGACAAAAAATAAGTTTGAGAAATTTTAAAGGGCAATAACTCAAAAATTAATAAAGCAAGAATCATGGTTCTTGTGCACTGCACTGCTCATCAATGAGATCTATCTACTTATAAAGTTTCAAGTTGTTAACCCTTATTCTTTGTGAGATATGCCCCGGACAAAAAATAAGTATGAGAAATTTCAAAGGGCAATAACTCAAAAATTAATAAAGCAAGAGTTATGGTTCTTGTGCACTGCACTGCTCCTTAATGAGGTCTAACTATCTATGAAGTTTGGTCTTGATATCTCTCATAGTTTTTGTGTTATGCTCCAGACAAAATTATGACGGATGAATGGACGGACGGACGGACAAAGCTGCAACTACATGCTCGCCTCTACGGGGAACATAATTATCTCCAAGGATTTTCAGGTTATATATGCTCTGGACAAGATTTTTCTAAAAAGGGAGATAATTCAAAAACGGGGCAAACAGAGTTATGATTCTTTGGCACTGCACTCCGCGTCAATGCCCTCCACCACTGTGTGCAGTTTAAACAAATTATGTCCAAGGATTTTCAGGTTATGCTCTGGACAAGATTTTTCCAAAAGGGGAGATAATTCAAAAACAGGGCAAAATAGAGTTATATTCTTGGCACTGTACTCCGCGTCAATGCCCTCCACCACTGTGTGTAGTTTAAACAAATTATGTCCAAGGGTTTTCAGGATATGCTCCGGACAAGATTTTTCTAAAATGGGAGATAATTCAAAAACGGGGCAAAATAGAGTTATGGTTTTTTGGCACTGCACTCCGCCTCAATGCCCTCTACCACTGTGTGCAGTTTAAACAAATTATGTCCAAAGGTTTTCAGGTTATGCTCTGGACAAGATTTTTCTAAAAGGGGAGATAATTCAAAAAACAGGGCAAAATAGAGTTATGGTTCTTTGGCTCTGTACTCCGCGTCAATGCCCTCCACCATTGTGTGTAGTTTAAACAAATTATGTCCAAGGGTTTTCAGGATATGCTCCGGACAAGATTTTTCTAAAATGGGAGATAATTCAAAAACGGGGCAAAATAGAGTTATGGTTTTTTGGCACTGCACTCTGCCTCAATGCCCTCTACCACTGTGTGCAGTTTAAACAAATTATGTCCAAAGGTTTTCAGGTTATGCTCTGGACAAGATTTTTCTAAAAGGGGAGATAATTCAAAAAAGGGCAAAATAGAGTTATGGTTCTTTGGCTCTGTACTCCGCCTCAATGCCCTCTACCACTGTGTGTAGTTTAAACAAATTATGTCCAAGGGTTTTCAGGATATGCTCCGGACAAGATTTTTCTAAAATGGGAGATAATTAAAAAACAGGGCAAAATAGAGTTATGGTTCTTTGGCACTGCACTCCGCCTCAATGCCCTCTACCACTGTGTGCAGTTTAAACAAATTATATCCAGGGGTTTTCAAGTTATGCTCCGGACAAAATTATGACGGGACGGACAAAGGGGCAACTATATGCTTGCCCTTCGGGGAGCATAATAAAGTTACTTGAGCAGCAGACAGGCTACAACTTGGGTTAAGGAACATAACAAAACTCTGATGAACTGTCAAATTAAGATTTTTTTGTTATACAAATATCAAATTAGTACTGAATCTTTGAAATCCAGATATCCTTTACAACTTGGATCTGGCTGGCACCTAAAGTTAGCTCTTAGTAAATAGCCATGGCTCAATAAATCCAGAACAAGCCTTAGTTTGGACTAAACTGAAGACTTATTTTCATTGGCAGAAAAGGTAAACAAATATTAATTTGCAGAAACTTTCTGAAAGAGGCTACTTGGACATAAAAAATTGTTTAGAAAGTTTTATGAGGTATATTAGTAAGTTTGACTAGGATGAATTCAACTGTTGACTTTGAAACTTAACTTAAACAAGTTTGAAAAAAAAGCTGCAACTCATATGAAAGGTCTTATACTTGTGTCTTGTCGGATCTTTCCCTCTATCCTTTCTGTACTTACTCTGAATGATCGTTTAAAGGGAGGTAACTCATCATTTTTACTGAAGACAAAATCTACCTACCATGTATTTATCTTTCTTGATGGGGTTTTCCAAGTCATCCCTCATTTTGGACAGTGTGACTAACTTCTGAACAGGTGTCACAGGTAAAGGTAAGCTGTGAATGGTAAACTGATATAATATTACTTTAAAATGTAAAATTCAATTGCTGTCTGCTTCATTTTTTTTTCATTAAGTTAATTGTTCAACATGGTCCGTTCTTAATAGAAATCTGTGCATATAATCTCTGTTTTCGACAGGGTCGTTTTGATTGACATTTTACAGTTGTCTGCCTTTTCGGAAAGCGGATATCGAACATTAAAAAGCTAGCACGATATTCAGCTTATTCTAGGCTCTAGTGCAATTATGTAAACATCAGCAGACTTTGGTTGACTTTCATATAGTCATTATGGCTCTATTATACGTATTTCACAACATTAATTCAAATTTCCACGGAGTTTGCCAGGTAAAAAAAACACAACTTTTTATGTTCTCAGAGGGATGGGCATATTGTTTTTGGGCTGTATGTGTGTTTGTTTGTCACAAAACTTTAACCTTTTTTAAGCCCTCTCCCCTCGCCCCTCCCTGGGGACATGACGTTCATTCGAACATAGTGCTTGTTTTAAATTGTTAAAATTACAATTCTTGTTTATTCGGATTTTCTCCCTATTTTAAAGTGTACTGAATATAAACAGCTGTCTGTGCTGGCATTCAAAATGATTATGAATGAAAGTAGATTTTTCAGCTTGACATTTAGCTGTCATCCATGATACAGCAGAAGCCATATTGCAAGTTTCACAAGTTTGTTTGACAAAAAAATAGAGAATGCCAAATTTAAATCTAAATATTGTTTAAAAATGCAGCCTTTATTTTTGAAAACTGTTGAATTATTGAAATATTGTGTAAAGAAATTTAAAATAAAAAATATCTTGTTAGTTTTATATCGATACACCAGCATTAATTCAAAGTTCTCCCAACCGGTATAAAATAATATCATTGATTACTTTGTTGTGTTTCGATCTCATGCTTTTTATTTTCTGTTTGATAGAGTTTTGTGAGTTGGGTTTACTCAAAGACCAAACCATTCTCAGATACCCATGTCTGACCATTTAAGTTTAAAAGCCTTTATTCATCGGCTGTGGTAACAGAATAATGTACAATGGGTATCTGATGATAGACCCAACTTGAAATAAAAAAAGTTTTCAAGCTGAATTTAGATCATTATAATGAAACAAAGACACAAAAAAAACACAATTATTTTGTAATAGCCTAGGTACCTAGTGTCAAAGATTGTGTTCCCAAGATAGAACCTTTTTCATTCTGTGAGAAAAGGTGGTATGTACCACTGTGTAATTTGATGAGTTAATTACAATACATCATCAGAAAGAACAACATAATTACAATGTTATCTAAAAGGGAGATACACAACTGGGGAATGTTATTTTTCCATCTGTCAGGTGCTATCAGGGTGGGGTATATTGTTTCTGACAAACTTGAGAGAATCGACTGTTGTTACTTAAAATTACTTACTGACTTTCTTTTCCCTTGGGTTTATTATAGTCCACAAAAAAGGACAAGAATGATGTAAGTTTAACTCAAACTTTTCTTCTATTTTAAATGCTACAATATTTTGACTAAGTTTGAATTAGAGTGAACAATTTCAGCAGCCACAATTATTGAGCAAAAAAAGGAAGTTTTTAAATTTAACTGTAATTTCCGAGTCCTTTAATGTTGCATTAAAATCAATTTTATTTTACATTTTTCTTCTTAGAGCATTGAGCAGTTGAAGGAACTTCCTAATTGTGAAAAAATGAAGATTGCTAAAACCATTCACATTAGGAAAATGACATTTTAACAAATCTTTAACAGTGACAAAAAAAGAAGAAATAAAGTGGCTGAATGCAACACAATGTCTGGATAATGACTCCATGGCTTGGTAGTTATATGCTTTGTCTTGTGTTCTTTTTTTGTAAAAGTCATAACAACCACTTTTAATGACCTTTTGCAGTCTGATATTTTGAAAACATGTTGACATTTAGTTCTTTGACACCAAGGCGACATTGTTGTCATCACATTCTGGGCTGGATTTTCAACATGGGAATAATAAAGATTAGTCTGACGCAGATATTATATTGACCGATGACAGAGCAACATTGTTTTGGCATGACAATTTTTGAAAATCCTTATCTTATGTTCATTCTTGCTGAATGAGTCATTTATTTTTTTCAAATGTGAATAGAAATAATCTAGCTGACCTAGCAAAGACTACCTAATACAGTAAAGAAATTATATCTTTTCAAATTAAAATTTTCATAACTGTGTAATACTTGTACTAAGCACCTATAATAATAAGTGTTCCTCTGGAACAGTTCTGATTTGCAGACCTAAACTTCAAAATTCAGTTCTCTATAGTAGTTTAAAATACTTTGGCACTATGGTTGGTTGGCTAAATCTTTAAGTCAAATGCAGAATATTGCATCATTTTATATCCTGTAATGCACTTTTAACAAGTAAGGAAAATAATATGAAGATTGCGATTGTAAAATGCAAAGCTAATAATATTGAAGATATGATGCAATAGATTTTCAGGAAGTGTTTTTATGATTTTAAATCCATCCACCATACAATGTCATAAAATGTGAAAAAGATTCAGACAGCACTTGAGATTTGATTATGAAATAAATTTTAAGAGGTGATTAACGCTAAAATTATAAAATAGGTTTTAAACAGAAATACATTGCATTATAAATGCAATTGACTGAAGATAATAATCATGTACTGTATAAATGGCAAGTAAAATAAGTTATTTTATGATGTGGTTATGCATGTGGTTATTAATTTCTAATACCATAGAGATATAATTGAAACATGATCTACATAATATTCTTTTGTTACAATGATGAAAAATGCTGTTGTCAATTCCAGACTGTGTCCCAAGTGTAGCAGACTTGTTTCTAGTTTTATTTTCTGGTTGATTAGATTAGAGAAGCACAATTTCTGTGAGCAGTGACAGTAATTGCACATGGAATTCTGTATGATGCTGAAGCTGAGAAAGCAATTGGATTAGAGGAGACAGACAGAACGTGAATATATTTTATTGAACACTTCTTAAAGTGTCTGAGAAATTTGATACAGGCTGGATAGCATATGAGAACATACAGGAAAGTTGTGAAGACTGAGTGTCTTCTTACAAGAATTTACAGGGGGAAGGGGATAATATGAAAGGAGGGAGGAGACAGCTAGGATACAGGGGTAATAGTAAGAAAAACTATATTATTTACGTTTTCATTTCTTTAACTTAAGATTCTTTATTTTGTGTGTATATGGTGTATGTAAGATGATTGTAGATATGATAAAAAATTAAAAATTTTTCTGTAAAAGTATATTTTTTGGATTTTTTTTTGGTGTAATTATTTGGGTCCAGATTGTCATTTTTATATGGAAAAAAAAATTGCAGCTAAATAATTTTTCTGTTTTATATGGTAAAAATAAAAATATAAAATGTTTAGTTATTTTGTAACTTGTATAAAAAAAATCTTTATTATCTACTACATGAAGAAAGCTGGAGGTGTTATATATATCAGTTTTAAAGAGCTCCAGGACCTGTAAACAGACTATCTAATTAAATTGTTCCTCAAAATTGCAAACGGAAGTGAGTAAAAATTATTAATATAAGACTATTGGAGACCTTTGCATTAGGTTTGAAATACAGAAAGAATATAATATTAAGGCATCTGATGTGTTATATTTTTTTCACTGTGGCTCATGTCATATTTCTTCAGTTGAAAGATGTATCTAATTAAACTCCATACTCTAGCAGGTGATAGGTCAATAAAAGTGGTTTATAAATTCTAAAATTAATAGGCAAAAATGATTATTATGAACTGGATACAACAGGTAATGTTTACATTTACTGGTTTTTCTTCGATGATGAATTCTGTTACAAATATTTGTGGTTATAATAAATATAAAATACTCTAGTGTAAAAAAGGTTTTTCCTCATGATACATTCACATTAATATGGTATAATTATAGAACTGATATAATATACAAGTTGACAGGTGCTGTTTCCTTTAGATGCTCTTTTTTGAAATAAAAATATTGCATGTAAATTTCTGACAAATAATTAAATGTCTTAATTGGCTCCCTAGTCTTTGCAGAAAATTAATTTACTTTAAAGATTGAAATTTCTTTGTGTTTTTCTGTAATAGAATATTTTCATTCTATGAAAAGGCTTTAATATTCATACCCATGCACTTTGTTTTAAAGAATAATTTAATAGTTTCAACATTTTTTTAACCACAGTGAAAAGGTAATTTTTTAGATATTTCATTTAGTTATTATAAATTAAGTAAGATTTACAAGACAATTTATTTTAAAACCCATCCTTATTTTGAAGTAACACATATGAAATAAAGAGGTGATCTGCTGGCTTGAAAGGTAGTAAAAATAATTCAAGTGACGTCTGGAGCAGATTCTGAGATATTTTTGTTATGGGTCAGAATCGGAGGTGAGATATTGACCCATACAAAAAATTACATAATATCGTGCATACAATTAGTTGGACTAGCTTGAAAGGGTGTAACATAATTGTTATAATCAATCTGGGTAACACAGGAAAAATTATAACAATGATCCCTAGGTAGGAAGGTGAACAAAGATTTTATGATGGAGCTAGAATGTGAGGACAGGTGAATGATGTTAGATATTGATGTATTAATAAATATTGATGCTACCCTGGGTTCACCTATGTGGTCAAGAATGTCAAAGATAAACTCTAAAATTTGTTTAGAAGGTGTGTGCCATAAGTTCCCACACCCATGATAATTTTTTCATGTACAAATTTCACTGTTTTTATTTTTTGTTATATTTTGCTTTTTAACAGCAACACTGAAAGCAGAAAGTCCAAAGGCTGAAATTTAAATGACATATGCTGTAGCTTATGAAAGCAATTCTAGACCAAATTCATTTTTCATCTCCACGAAAATTCAGTATTTTTAGTGAGTTTGAAAATATGGTCTTGACCAAGTTCCAGTTTATCAGTGCCATACACTAAGCCTATAGGGAAACCTTGGGTAGGTTTAAATTTAAATGACATATGCTTTAGCTTATGAAAGCAATTTTAGACTTAATACATTTTTCATCCCCACAAAAATTCAGTATTTTTAGTGAGTTTGAAAAGTTCCAGTTTATCAGTGCCATACACTAAGCCTTTAGGAAAACCTTGGGTAGGAGGGGTGTTCATCTGACACTAGAACACCCTGTATCAGGTATTGAAATAACTGTTGAGGGAAGCTCTATTTTCATGTACAGCTAATATATATTTAAGTAGGTAGTTACATAACTGTCACATTATCATGAATTAACTGTTGATGCTGTTATTATTAATATATACAGCAGCTATAAATTCACATAAACATTCAAAGTATTGTGATAATTAGCATAAATGGTAGACAGAATCTTTCCTCCAGGTAATTACATTGATGTAGATTTAGTGCAGAAATGCAAGAGGGGTTTACTTCCATATAAATCACTAAGGATTATTTCCTACAGTAATGATAGTTGAATATTTTGTTGGTCGTAACTCTTCTCCTGCTCGTGGCAATAGTGTGTTGCCTTTGTCCGTGCAGTCTTATCACGTTCTGCATTATTGGCCATTCAGTCAGTAAATTTTCAGTAAGTACCCCTGTCAACAATAAATGGATCTGTCCAAATTGAAAGATGGACAAGTCCATTTAAGATATTTAGCAGACAAAGGGTTAAACCAAATTCTTAATAGACTGGAACAGAAATTTTGTTTATAACAGTAAAGAATACCTAAGAAAAAAACATAACAAAAACAATCAACATAATTCCTGAGAGATGTCATGAATACTTCTCAGAAATTTTTTTTTAAAGAATTTATTGGAAAGTATATCATATTATTTGTAAAAAAAGAGCACAGTAACTCATTGAATTCATATCTTACAAAGGCTGCAATGAAGACAGGTAAAGTGCATGTCTGCTTTTTTATATTTTGAAAATTGTTTTCATTAATAATGAATGAGAAGTGAAAAGTTAGTGGAGCCCAGAAAATATGTTCAAGAAATTCTATTCATTTATTAATACAATAAAATTGCCAAGTCAATTCTAAATAATACTGAAATAGAGTTACATTCAGTTTTCATCTGAAACCCAAAAGATATAATAGAATTTACAAGGTGCCCTCTGGTTATTAAAATACAATGAAAAGAAGTTCCATTCTTAAAAGATGTTGTCAAAAGTAGTAGAAACTACATATTAAGTTTGTTTAAGGTGTTGTTTTCTGTCATTTTCCTTCTCCATTGAGAGACTGGTGTGAAAAAACAGTACTGCTGTAGGCAAAATAGAAAATGTTTTCTTTCTTTTGTTTGCATGTATAATCTTGCTATTAATTTTCTCACTGACTTTAAGGCTATCATTATTTTCACATCACTGAATTTTTTTTATATTGTTAAAGTGAATTTAAAATTTCATCGAAGTGATTTTATTGCAATTTGTTGAACGATTTTGCAATATGTCAACTTTCACGCTTGACCTGAATGTTATTGAATGATGATGCACAATCTTCACTTGAAAGACATTTGTGTGTTTTTTATGTCATATTGTGAGCCGACAGGCATAACTGCAGTGCAGAACAGTTTGCCATACAGCCTGCATCTAAATGCATTCTTGTTGTGATATTCAATCAAGGTAATTGTTGTGTTAATTTACTTCATTTTCTTAAAGATTAAGTTGGATAAAATGATGTTGTTTATATGGAAATTACACTTTTGGTAGTTTTGTCCTGAAGCAGACATGGTATTTAGCAGGTAGTCATATTTGTTTCTTCTTTATATTTTTGTTCATAACTGAAATTGACCAGAGTAGAGCACTTTGATTGCTGTTGCCTGATGCTTTAATCTTTGAGCATTGTAAGTGTACCATTTCTTTAACAATCAGTCTTAAAATAAAACCTACATTAAGAATCCAGTTAAAAAAAAATAAAAAAACTTTTCCAAATCTCTTGTATGGCCTTTAAACATAGGTCTTTTAAGCCTGAACCTGCTGAATTTTTGTAATGGATTTGCCCAGCTTTGAATTTGGAACAGTGCATTCAAAGTTTAAGGGATTTCAATATCAAAATACAAAAAATGAAACTAGTAACCAACAGTATAGAGCCTGGTCAGACTGCACAGATGTGCAGGCTGGCCTGGCTCTATACTGGTGGCAAAGGCTATTCACTTTCGGTTCCAGCAGGTTAAGGGTTAATATTGAATTTGTTGGATGAAAACAATTATAATCAGCTAAGTATACTGTGGATCTTTTATGCATTTCTGACCCTTTCAAGTATTGCTCTGCTTCTCATGTTAAGGTTTATGTGTTAGATTTTATATTTGATATAAATGTGGAATAATTTCACTGTTCTGGAGATTAATCATTTCAGTAGTTTATAATTAAATGGTAAAATTTAATCTGTTTGCTTCAGACATCACATACATGATTGATTGTTTTCCTCATTAGAAACTTGTGCAAAATTTAAAAACAAAAAATTTCTTTCTGTGTAAGTGCAACACCTGTTGTAGTATATAAGATGTAGCACTTCCTAAAAAATTTCAACATCATTTTTTAGAGCTTATAATTTTTAATGTCTCTTCGTTCTTATAAACATGTCTAAATTGATAAACAGATGGGTGGTCTACTGTCTAAGTAAATTTGCCACTTTTCATATTCATTATATTTTTTTTCTAATTAATGCGTTCAAAGTCTACCCTGGCTATTTTATATTTGCTTGAATTGTTTATGGATAGAAATTGGTTTTCTCTTTGACTCAGGGTAATAGAAAATACTTGAACGAATGAAATCAATTTTGTACTTGACTCCATATGTTACTGGCAGATTATTAATATCCAGTTTCCAGCAAAAAATGAAATATTTGACATTTTCTCCAGAATCTAAATATGGTGAGGTATGGCATTTCTTGGTGTGATATCAGGACCCAATATATCATATTTGGAACCGCTATTTTCTGCTGATCAAATACAATATCTAGAGATAAGTGTATTGTTGATTATTCGACAGCTGGTTGGGATTTCCGATTATGTTGACAGAAATCGTTAACTTATCTGGACTGTAAAAAGAGTGTTTGTTTAACAGACATTCCCCTGATCAAGGAGTAATTATTAATAAACCCAATAAAACATATTCTTGTTCTAATTAATAGTTTCCATGACAGTTATGAGCCTAAAGGACCTGAAGCTTCAAGTTTTAAGTTGGCTGTTTGCCAGAAAAAATCATTTGATTCATTTTGGTCCAGCCCGCATGCGGTGAGCTCGACTTAGTCACCATTTTTGACGTAAAGTTTGGTGTCTGTGTGTCCGTGCGTCCGTCCGGATTTGTCCGCTCTATATCTTGCTCGTTCTTTGAAGGATTACCAAATAATTTGTGTCGCACACAAAACCCAGGTCCGCCGCTCAAAGGTCAAGGTCACACTTGGGGGTCAGCGCAAAACCTGTTTCCAGAGCGTAACTTCTACATGCGTGGCAGGATTTTAATATAACTTGGGACAAATGTTCTCCATAGTGAGGCGGAGTGTGGCGCGAAAAATTAAGTGTCTGTGGTAAAGGTCAATGTCCTACTTTAGGGTCAAAGGTCAAATAACAAATTAAAACATTCATTTTTGAGTATATTTCTTTATACATGGATGGATTTTTATTTAAGTTATAACAAATGTTCTCCATAGTGAGTTGAGTTGTCTTGCGCAAAATGAAGGTCAAGGTCACAAGAGGTCAAAGATCAAATAAAAATACCAAAATGTTCAAATAACATGAATTGAGTTTTTTAGGCACAAATGTTAATCATGAGACTTCGTGTCATGCACATGAACCAGGTCACCAGGTCAGAGGACAAGGTCACCTAAGATGATGCAATGTCAAGATTTTGCCTTGGTATAAAGAGGATGTGCTGCACACATCTCACCTATGTATACATCTTTCTCCTTGATCTGAAGCTTATAGGTTCAGGTTTGAATTAAGACGAGCGGGCTCGACATTCTGCCCGTGGACATGTCTTGTTACATAATAAATACTGGTCAGTTTCTCTAAAGGTAATTCTTAAGGTCAGACTTCATAATCTCAGTGAATGTTAACTCCCAGTGATTTCATTTAAATGAAATTTATTAGCTGTTCTCACTAAAACATGTTGATAAAAGAAATGCATAATTCATATGCTCCAATCTGAAGAAAACCTCAGTGGTTATGGTTAAGGTTTATACAAATTTTAAGGGTCAAGTTCATAGTCAAGTGTTCTTTGAAAAAACAATTAGAAAAGATGAATTAAGACTCAGAATTGAAGTTCATATTAAAATTGTTTCAATAACATTCATTCTGTCAGTGATCAGAAGTTTCATGTTAAATGTCTAACAGTTACATTGTGTAAGTATTGGCAATTTTCAGGAGACAAACTGTTAACATTTCTATTGTACAGCAGGGCCTTAATTGAGGCCATGTGTACAAATTTCCTCTTTCGACATTAAATGATTTTGAACTTTGGTATTTTTTTTGGTCTATATTTATAAAATCTGTAGGTTAAGGGTTCATCTCTATGAAAGAAGATTTACTGAATAGCTTGTCCATTATTTTATTTGATTAATGCAAATTTGCAGTAAAAAGACAATCTAGATGGCTAAATGGCAGTCCAGGACAGTGACATATATGACAGTGTTGTCACCTCCATAATCATTAAGTAAATCATTGACATCTAGAAAAAGCCGAGAACCAGAGGGTGCATTTTTTCAGAGACAGGAATATAGTATGTTCTTTTCTAGAGCCAGGAATCATATATTTACAGCAAAGAGTCATCAGTGCAAAAGCTATTCTTTCTAGAGCCTGGAACCAACCTAAGGAGTTATTTTCAAGAGCTGGAAACCATTAGGTGTAATTTCCACAGTAGAACCAAGATTCACCACACAATTTTCTAGTCTTGGAAAATAATCAGAAGTTGTTGTTAGAATTGACGGCGCCTGTAATTGGTTTGAGAAATGACATTGTCCTACTGTAGCTGTTGTCATGGTAACACAAATTTTGTCACACTGTCTGTGTCTCTGAAAGATTTGTTGTCAGAAGTGTTGCGGAAGTGAAAGGAAACTGTTTAAAGTGCCTTAAATAACTTTTTAATTCTTAAAGAAGTTAAATGTATTGCATACTATTGGAGGAAATCTGGAAAAAGGATAGTACATTATAGTATGTTTTCATTTATTATTGTTGGTGTTAGAGGCTTGTTCTCTCGTAATAACTTTAAAAAAGTGTTTCATTCCTTTTTCTGTTAGTTAAGGTCAGTTATTTTCTATTAATTTTGAATTCTTCACCTGTAAGTTTGAATTTAGCTCAATGTATTAATTTTCTTTTTTTTTGCTTCAAAAAAGGAATCAGTATAATTATGTAAAATTGTGGTTGTGGTTTCACAAATGTTAAGTAGATCCATTAATTCCATTTATTTTCTTTATCTTCAAAATAAGTATTATGTGTTATTCTTTGTATCTAAAATTTAATATGAAAGGTACACAAGTGTCTTATAAATCTTTTGAAGTCCTGCCGAGTCTATAAAAGGCTTCCATATCCTTACCAATGCCTGGCAGTACACACAGGGTGACTTGAATAGATTAAGAATGATTTCTATATATGGTAGGTGGATATGTTGCTTGCTGAGATGAAACTTAAGAAGTATTTTGGACAGGTTTTAGGGTATTGTGACTAATGATTAAAGGATGGTTCTGTGGGTTGGAATACCCAGACCAGTATGGTGCAGATGTTTGTAGAACAATATTAAATATCCATTACTGTACTGAAAATTTCTCCAACATAGTTTTGCAATGAAGTAAGTGAGGAATTAAGAGAAGTTTCTTCTTAACTTATTGGGAGATACTTACTCTGGCCCTGGGTTACAGATAAAGTGTATAAATAGCATTTTATGTTAAAGATATGTATGCATAAGAATGAATTCATCCTTATACTGCACTCTGCCCTCATCAAAATAGAAGAAATTAGGATGGTTTTTGACACCATATTGTTAAATTTAAAAGAAGCAGCTCTTTGGCTAATACAGTCTACAACTCTTCTTTAGTACAGCTAAATTAAGTTGATAGTTTAACATAATTTTTATGATAAATTAATTAGAGCTTTCTGCTGGATGCTAGAAAACTAGTTGTTCATACTGATACTAGATTTGTTTAACACTTAAAGTTTACATATTTAAATTACCTTAGCTGGGAAACCAGTGCTTGAGCCAAAATTGTGTAATGGAGTCACTGGAGAAACTCTCACCTGCAGCAGGATTCAGACTAGTGATCTATGGTTCAGGAGTCCAGCTCTCTTACTATCTTAAACCATCAACTACTGCTCCTCCAATAGATGTCATTATTTCTTAAGTTGTTAAAGTTATTTCTAGCTTGAACATCCTGTCAGTTCATGCCTTAGGCCACACCAAAAGCTATGATAGTCAATATCTGTTGGTGGTCAGAAACATAATCATTTAGAAATCTGATTGTCTCAGGTGTGAAGTCCATAATGGTCAGTGTAATGTCCACTAACTAATGACATTTGACCATAGATTTGATGGTTGCTGTGTTGAATATAACAAGAGAGATGAAAGAGGATATTTAACCTTTGTTTGACACACATCTGCCTTGTTGAGTGCTTGACTAAATTTACAATTTGGATAAGGGTAAGGTCACCTGAGTGACTCTCTTTAACAAATTGATGTATTTGTAAAATTGTGATCTTTGGTTCAGGTAAGTTAAAACCAACCTTTTTGAAGAGGCTATATAAAAGGCAGTTATGTGCTGTGCATGTTGAAACACACATCAAATGTTTTGTATTGTCTTACAATTGTTTTAGAATATACCATAGACTATAATTAGTATTTATACTAATGTAAAAAAAGAAATGTATAATTGGAATGCATGATTAATATGTTACTTTAGTACATTATAATGTTACTTCCTGTTAATGCTTGTTACATTCAAAACTTGGTATGTGATGCAGACCGCATAATCTGTGCTTAAATCCAGATGATTGAATGCATTGAAGAACACTTTTAAAAGTGATTGATAAAATTATTTATAGCTAATGGAAGGAAGTCACAAATTTAAAGAAAAAGACTCTGGTGACTATATATCCAATGAAAATTAAAAAAAAAAACATCATAATTTAACCGAATTCATAGCTAAAGCAGCATGAAATTTCTTGGAAATAAAGGTTTGCACTTTATATGGTTTTATCAAAAGAACCGCACGCTAAAGTACAAATGTTTGCCATACTTGAAAATGTCTGCCATTTACAAAATAATAAAGTTATGACTATAATATGATAATTTCTTAAGTTCATTAAACATTGAAAATCCTGCTCCTCATCATTTCTTTCATCATCATCATCATGGACAACAACTACTAATATTACATGTATTACCACTTGTACTACAACAACAACAGAAAGGACAAATGACTAATGTCGACATTTATTTTAACTTCTTCAATTTTTTTTTTTGCTAAATGCTATAACCTTTAACTTAACAAAACTTTATTTTGTTAACCCAACGGTATCATTTCCAAGCCTTTGTTAAGTGACCATCATCCATGTTTGGATGTTGTTGATGTAAATTAATACATGGGTATTTGTCAAGGTAGGATTAATTTCATCGTATATCAGTTACAGCCATCAATGTTAACATATAACTTACCTGTTGAAGATGTTGATGATAGGGGACACAGTCACTCGGTGACATTCTAATTATATTACTACATTGGACTGTACTTGAGTATAAGGTATGTTAAACTTTACTAGATTTAGCGGATTTTGATGTGTATGATACATCTAAATTTCATACAAATTACAATGTCAAACCTGTTTAGCTATTGGTGGATTGATTATTGTGTAAAATTACATCAAATGATTGAAAACAAAAATTAATTCTGTATTATTATCCCACTGCAGACTCAATTGGTATTTAGGTAGAGAGGTGACAAAATAATGTACAATGTTTTTGAAGAAAAGATCTAAATCATTATGATGATTTGATAATGATTATGATGTTGAGTCTTTAATGGGTGCTGGTCAAAAATATAACTTGAAGTTGAAACATTATATTTTTTTTGATATGGAAAGTCATATAATAAAGTAATGGTTCATGTTTTTATATACTTCTGTCATCCATGGTAAAGCAAAATTATCTAGAAGACTATTAAAGAATGAAATGCATTGAAAATCATAATAACCACATTTTGATCTGAATGGAAATTTTAAATTCAAATCAAGATTAGTTGATAAAGCAGACAAAATACCACAAAAGGTAAAAGTGGGTGACAATGACTTGAAAACGGGACAAAAGTGGTCACTTGATGCCCAGGACTTGACAGTACTTGAAGTTGAATGCAGCTAATTTTCAGCTTAATGGATTTCTAAATGACCTGTTGTATACTGAAATAGGAGAGGTAATTAATTCTGACTGATTGCTCTGAGCTGAGATCATTGATGCAGAATGCTGGCATTTTGTATAGATGACGCCGGTAGTGATTGTTGGGGTCTGATCTAAAATCCATGGTACTTCAGTTTATATTTGTAGAACATGGTACTACAGTTTATATTTGTACACCATGGTACTATAGTTTATATTTGCAGACCATGGCACTACAGTTTATATTTGTAGACCATGGTACTACAGTTTATATTTGTAAAACATGGCACTACAGTTTATATTAATTTTGTACGTCATTGTACTATAGTTTATATTTGTAGACCATGACACTACAGTTTATATTTGTACACCATGGTACTATAGTTTATATTTGTAGACCATGGCACTACAGTTTATATTTGTAAACCATGGTACTACAGTTTATATTTGTACACCATGGTACTATAGTTTATATTTGTAGACCATGTCACTACAGTTTATATTTGTACACCATGGTACTACAGTTTATATTTGTAGACAATGGCACTACAGTTTATATTTGTAGACCATGGTACTACAGTTTATAATTTGATAAATAGACTAGAATAAATATGTTAAGCAAAATTTACAAATACCATGTGGCTTATGTATGTGAGGAGGACTTGAACAGTGTAATGAGATATGTTTATCTTAAAATACAAAATACAGTTGAGGGTCATAGAGTCTCAAGTTGTATCCATTGTAGGACAGCATGCTCCTTGCCAGTCCCCTTTAATGTACTCGACCAGGATTGCCTTTCTAGTGTCTAAAGTCACTGACTTCAAATCACTAAACCTCACACTGATTAATGGTCATGGGTTCAAATTCTGCCACCAATTCTTACCAAGAACTTGCCTGCCTAGTATAGTGAGTATTGACTGTTGGCAGTAATAAGTTGAACTTGAACTGATTTATGTGAGAAAGATGGCAGCTTCTTATGTAGGCTGCGAGTCTAACACTGGTCATTTCCTGGAATGGTTGTTTGGTAAACTCAATACTTGATAATTGACTCGCTGTTAGAGGGTGTTTTACACCATCAGTTAAGCCAAACTTAACCCTGAACATGCTGAAATTTTGTAATGGATTTGCCCAGCTTTGAATTTGGAACAGTCCATTCATAGTTTAAGGGATTTCAATATCAAAATACAGAAATGGAGCTACCAACAGTATAGAGCCTGGTCAGACTGCACAGATGTGCAGGCTGGCCTGGCTCTATACTGGTGGCAAAGGCTAATCACTTTTGGTTCCAGCAGGTTAAGGATTAAAACTTGGTCATAATGCTTAGTGATGTGTTGTCAATGGTCATGGTGAACATGTGCCTAGATCATAACCATAGTGTACATGTCCATGATTATATTTAACTGTCTTCAGCTGCACTTCAAAGGCGTCATTGCAAATCCTTTTCATTTTTCAGTGCCTGGAAAAAGTTGGAATGTAATTGCGAAAATATAATTGAAGGAGGGATTGATATATGAGGAGAGGGATTTGTAAAATTCTAAGAACAATTGTAACAGAATCCTGATAAAAGCCAGATAATCATATCAACAATGATAAATAGACCTTTCTCTGTTGAGATTCTGGATTCTGTATGTAGATAATTTCTGTAACAGAAACATACAGAATTGTATGCTGAAATGCATTTATCACTATGTTATTTGATAGAATTTTGGGTTATTATGTTATCTTGATACGAAAATGATTTTGCTTCATCATAACTATTTTGTTGAATATAACCATCATTATGAGAAAAACACCTAGTTTTTGGTTATTATCGCAGTAGTTGATGATGTCATAAAATATCTCTGAATATACCTAGGATCAAACTGTACCATGCAATTAAAAACATTATGACAGGTGATATATTTCATTACTGCTATAATATTTTGTTCATAAATATTTATTACCTGTAGGTTGAAGTACTAGGCTATAAAGGTTAATCAACACTTTTTCTACCCACCTCCATACTTGAGTGGTTAATGTCACTGATCAGTAAACCTCTCAATAACTGAAGGTCATATCTATGGGTTTGAGTCCTACTACCATGCATGACCATATATGTGAGAAAGTTGGCATGTTCTTACTGAAGATTGGGTTAAGTAAAGGTTCTTCAGATCTTTTAGAGAGAATTTTAACTCCTCGAAACCAGACCAAACCAATGCTTTTCTGAAATTATACAAATGACAAATGCCATGAAGAAAACTAGGCGGTAACTGATTCAGAGTTGAAATTGGGAGCTAGTCCTATAAATAACCTTACTTGCATTGTCTACCGTAGGTAGGAGTGAAGCATGGTATAAAAATGATAGATGGTTACACAATTTTCGACCAGCATATTGTTGTTCATACAAGGTTTCCACTAGCTGGATTATCATAATAGACAAATTTTCCACTTCCATGTTGATGGTTGTACAAATTTTCCATCAGCATGATGATGATGATGTTCACTTAGGTTTTCCACCAGCATGATAATGATTACCCAAATTTTCCACCTGCATGAAATGATTACCCAAATTTTCCACCAGCATGATAATGATTACCCAAAGTTTCCACCTGCATGATAATGATTACCCAAATTTTCCACCAGCATGATAATGATTACCGAAATTTTCCACCAGCATAATAATGATTACCCAAATTTTCCACCAGCATGATAATGAGTACCCAAATTTTCCACCAATTTTTCACCAGCATGATAATGATCACACAAATTTTCCACCTGCGACTCTCCTGTGCATCGTCAAATGTTTCACATAACTGTTCACTTTCTTACCTCTGCTAAAATTCAATTTTCAGAATGATATTTCTTAATTCCACAGTTACTTTTCAGCCAATCAGTGACTCGCTTACAATGAATCGTCACATGCATACATTTTAACAACCCAAAATGTAAACAAACAATGCATGTTCGCATGTTATTTTTATTTTTTACTGATCAAAGTTTTTTTTTAATATGTGTACGTAAATAAACCAATGAAAATAACATGATGGTATGATTGTTTGTGGATGTTTTATTGCGTCTTCAAATGTTGCGGAGAGTGGATAATGTAAACACTTAGTTCAATAGTTTTACAAAGTTGTGAGAAAACACTGTCTATTTATAATTTTTGCAGTCGTGATTGTTTCAACCAATGAAAATTGGTGTCAAAATTATTTGGTCACGGGGATATTAGTAAATCTTCATTGGTCATTTAAAGTTCATGGTAAAGGTCATTATCATAAATCTACAATCAATAAAGGAGCGATGTGAAGTAACGGTAGAATATTCACTTAGCTGCCAAGAATGCATACATGCATGATGATCACACAAATTTTCCACCAGCATGATGATGATCATGCAAAGTTCTACCAGCATGATAATGATCACACAAATTTTCCACCAGCGTGATAATGATCACACAAATTTTCCACAAGCACGATAATGATCAGAAAAATGTTCCACAAGCATGTTAATGATCAGAAAAATGTTCCACCTGCATAATAATGATCATGCAAATTTTCCATTTCCTTGCTGATGATCACACAAAATTTCCCACCAGCATGATGATGATCACACAAAATTTAATTGTCCACCAGTATGATGATGGTCACACAATTTTTCCACCAGACTGATGATAGTTAAACAAATTGTCGACCAACATGTTGGTGGTTACACAAATTTTCCACCTGCATGATGATTGAAAGGACACTTACAGGTTTCAGAAATGCTTCTTTTTATGCACTTCTGATTATCTGCACTTGATTGTAATGGAAATATTTCAGTTGAATGTCACGACAACCACAACCAATAATTTCAAAAATAAATGTGGTTTTCTCTTGCCTATAATTCTCAAAAATTGTGCCAGTTAGGATTAAAGTTTAAGGAAATACATAACACTGGGTAAGGTAACATAAATTATGAGGAATCTGAAGTACTTATCAAGATCACATAAAACTGTCTTCTGTAACAGTCATAATATGTATAAGCTATGGCATTTTGAAAAAGATTTGTTTTTGTTTTTTGGCAGTTAATCAATAATAATCAGTCAGAACAGTGGTTTTCTTTTCTTTTTGAAATCACCACACAGGCCATAAAGGTGATTTTGAACATTTTTAAACTTAACAAACCCTTTTTAACCTCCCAACATGCAGTAAGGTTTCTTGCTGTCGAAAGGTCACAGTGTGGGTGGATGACTAGATGACTAGAGATTGTTTATGTGTAGAAGGAATCACTTACCATGAGCTTTGCAGATAACCAGAATTAGTTTGTACAATTTTATCTGATAAAGGCTTGACCTGGTGGACCTGTTATTATCTAATGGTTGTTTTCATTGACTGCTGTAATGTGTCATTTTGACTTCATTCATAAAATCCAGACCTGCAGTCTGTTGCCAGGACAGCAAAGGTAGAGCTTAGTCCCTGACTCCATTGGCTACTTTTCTACAGGGCCTATTTGCAAAAAATCTTCTTTTTGTCAGTCAAAAATTTCTTGCAATAATGTAAGAGGTTTTTTATTCCATGACGTATTTGTTTGCAAAACTGATGCATTTTTCTAATTACAGGAAAGCAGTGATTTAGTTCTTATCCATTTCAGCATCACAATGCACTTTGTTTATATAAAACCACTTGTAAGTCCTTGAATTTTAAGTCTTCTGTAGTGGAAAATACTAAATTAGTCAAAATGTTGTACCTCAGATGACTGTAGTTGAGCAAAGTTTACTGCATGTATAGGAATTGGCTTGTTCAACTCAGATGACAACTTTGTAGAACTGAATGTTTGAAAAATAATTTAGATTACAATGGCTTTTTGGTGTGAATGACCTTTTACATAATGTAATGTTCTCCATGGCCTAGTGGTTTAAGGCATCTGCCTCTGGAGAGGGTCAGTCAGGGGCTTGTTCTTACGCGGCCCAGTTATTGAGCCAGCAGCTTGGTTACTGATTGCCTGTCCTGGATAAGAAATCTTGGAGTTAATTAAATGTGTTCAGTAATAGCCCAGGAGGCTGACCCTTTCAGTAGTGGTGACACTAATATAATAAACAAATACTTTTTAATATTATTTTGTTTGTACAAAATCTCTTTAATATAAATTATTGTGGTAAAAGAAGAAAATGCCAACATTAGTATTGTTATATTAATATGACTTATTTATATATTTAGGTTAACTTGAGAACATTATTAATGATGTTGACACACCATCTGTTTGATGTTGTGGACCTTAACGATCCATATTTGGGGTATTTTTATTGCCTCTCATAAAAACTGGGTACTTCATATATTTCTTCTACTTTAAACTAGTGAAGATGAAAATATAACTACAGTTGATATAATAAGTTTTATATAATGCTGTATTTTTGGTTCAAATAAGTTCTGATAAAAGAATGTAATTATTTTCATGATGGTATTAAAATGTAAGCTGATATTTTTGCCCTGCTGAAATAATTCAAATGTCGTTCTTGACATTTTGAATCGAGATGCCGTTTAACGCTTTTTCAACTGGTATTTTATGAATGTAGTTACTGGTCCATGTCCATGTATGGTAGACAGTATGATTTCATATATTGCAGTACACGGTTTGAAGTGGTAAGATCACATGGGCTTGCATTTTCTAGCCTCATTTAAGTGGTTACATTTTGTGTTCTTGGATATCTTCATTCATAGTTAATGAGATACAGTCCTTAAAGAAAGGTGGATTATATTTGACGCTTAAATCTTGTGTGACAATTCTAACTTGTGTGTTATGAAAAATATGTAGTATATGTTTATGGATCTTCTAGTGCTGATGTTTCACTGAGCATAGGATTTTAGTTGTTTAGATGTGTGTTAAATGTAATTGGATTAGAGGATATTTATGGATTATGACCGAGAGGTAATCTATATAGTAGGTGATCCAGTCAGATTTTTTCACAGTTTAATAAGATTGTACATTGACTCATGAAAAAACATTAAAAATCTATAATAAAAGAAATTTTTACAAAAACATTTTCATGACAAGTTTTGGTTATTTTAATTGGCCACTTGCCTCTGAAGTATTTAGGCTAACAGGCTAAAAAGTACTAAAATGACTTTTTGAAATCAAATGAAAATGGCAGTGATGGAAGGAAGGTACAGATTGATTTGCATGTTTTGTTATAAAAACTTATTTCATCACATTTATTTGCCTTGTCAGAAGACATGTATGAATTGACCGCTGTGCTATGGATTTCATTTCTGGAGCATGTTAAGGACCTCAGCCACATTCCTAGCACATGTGGAATTAAGTTGCAGGCTGTCCAGTGAGACTCAAAAGAATATAGGTTATGAACCTAATTGGTATCATTTAGGTAAAAAGGTCTTGGCTTTGGAGGTAAATTGGGGTCATGATTAAAACTAGCCAGAAATCAAAAAGTCAAATTGTAATGTATACCCCCCAAACTTTGTTTGTGTGTGGAGGGGCGGAGGGGGTGTATCTAGGAGTCACCTGATGGTTAGTCGGTCGGGCGGTCAGACAGTCAGTTGGTCGGTTGCAATTTCCTTGTCGAGAGTTTAACTTGAAAACTAATGGTTTGAATTCATTGCAACTTCATACAATGGTCAAGCACAATGAGAGCAAGTGCAGTGTTCAAGAATTTTAACTCATCTTCACTATTTGCAGAGTTATTGCCCTCTGTTGGTTTTCCTTGTCCAGAGAATAACTTGAAAACTAATCTTTGGAGTGCAAAGCAACTTCATACAATGGTCAAGGACAATGAGTGGAAGTGCAGTATACAAGAGCTGTAACTCCATCTTCACTATTTGCACAGTTATTGCCCTTTGTTGGTTTACCTTGTCAGGAGCATAATTTGAAAATTAATGGTGGGATTTCAATGCAACTTCATACAATGGTCAACCACAGTGAAAGGAAATGCAATGTACAAGAACCACAACAATCTTTAATTGCCCACAACCAAAACTTTATTTCAATTCTTTTACAAAGTATATTCTGTTACTAATAATTTCCTCAGTTCCGAAGCAGTCTTGAGGGTGTATTAATCACATTTAGTGATAGCTCTAGTTATAGTATATAATGATATATTGTATCAGTGACATTGTGATTTCTCACAAGTGTTGACTGCAACTGATCAAAAATAACCAAGGGAATATCAAATAAAATTGAATACCAGTTTTGTTATAGGGTTCATGAATGTGCCTCTTAATTTTATAGCACTGATCTTCTTCACATTCAAACCTTGGTTTGCTCTTTGAAAACCAGTGATTGTTTCTGTAGTTAAAGGGGGCCTTCTCCTAATACTTCCCAATGTAATGATCATTCCTTAATGAACTTTTTACCCATTGATTGTATAAATGTTTACATCAAGTGTTTTGTTTTGTATGAACAACAAGTATAATGGGCTGATATAATGTAACATTACTTGGCACTTGTTTACAAAGTTCTTCTACTAACATTAAGTGTCTAGTACTTCACATGTAAACCTATTTAGAAAATCAGGCTGTCTGTTAGTAGTGTTGGGCTAAGATGGAACGTTGATAATTTCTACACCAACCCATCAGCCTTTGCCAGCAAGATTGAGTGTTTCCGATCACAGTCTTATTCACAGACTTGTGAAATTCTGTAGGTTATTAGTGATTAAGGCTCCTAGGTTTGAGTCCCAACACAGTCTAAGGTATTTATGTAAGAATTAAATCTGCAGTTTTCTTCAGAGGACTCTGGGTTTGGGCAATATGGTCTACCGAAAAACATCCTAAGTGACAAGTGCTCTTATGTTATTACCAATTTATTTCAGCCCCAACCTATATAAGGCTGTTACAGATTGGTATTTTCAAGGAATGGACAGTGTAAATTGTATACATACATTTCTAAATTTGGAGACCAAGGAAAATGTACTATTTAATTGTTTAGGTAGTCGTAAAAGTAATGACAAAAAGAAACGTGCAAGTTGTCCACCTTTATTCTCAAATATTTGTCCATCCTGTTTTGAAAATGTGCTCACTGATTTCTGATGTTTGAAAATCTAAACTCTTCTGTTTGCAGTGAACAATAATGTAAATTGCACGTGCAGCAGTTAAATATAGATTTTTAAATATCAAATTACCATTTCAACCCATGGAATGCATGTGTCTAACATAACAAATGGGACAGTTTGGTACAAATTTAAAGCAGTTTTGATTTATTACCAACTTTGCAAAATGTGTTGTATGTTTTTGTTTCTTTGAAAAGATGTTCCCTATACAATATTATAAAATGTTTTTATTTTTTATAAATGATAGACTGTTTGATATTTTCATCAATCTTGTAGCATAGGAATGAATTTAATTTTACAGATACCATCTTCAAATTTTGTATGAAGTATTGTATTGGGTATAGAATTGCATAATGTATTGCATTCCTAAATTAGTAATTTAAAATCTGGTCATAAATGATAATGGTACTGTAAGTCAATACTGATAATTTCTTGTATGTAGGAGGGGATATAACAATCACACCATCTGTCCGTGTTCAACTCAAGTCCCCTCTGTTACATTTTGATATAACCATGACACAAAATTAATGTTCGTCACATTTAGACAACATAATTATATCACAAACTATGAAAAGGTCAGAAGTCATTGAAAGAATGGCAGAGAAAAACTTGATGTCGTGTTGGGAAAATGGTCAAACTTCTATGATACAGTGAAAATAATGCATTTGTGTCTATAGATTTAGCAAATTATGCCATGGGAACTTTATCTATGCCAAAAATAGTAGAGAGCACTAACATGTTGAAATCATGACTTAAATTAAAAAAAAAACCCATAATTTCTCTGACATTCCTTTACTTAGACAGAGAAGGCAGAATAATACTTAAAAAAATCAGGCTTTGCAGTAGCTAGCTGGAAACAGATTTTACTGACCACTCATTCCTAATTATAAGAATTTAACCTTTTTTGAAGGGATTTAAGCTGCTTTAAGCCAATATTTAATTGGAGAGCGTTTTTACTTACTACATAGACGGCATTCTTACAGTTGTTACATATTTGTCTTTTCACTCATTAACAGCACTGCTTCAGACCAAACACTGCAGAGGAAACATTTTGCTGTGGCTCTAATGTTGCTTTTAGTGACATCTCTGGCATGCCAATTGTCCAATTATTACGTGAACCTATGTTTACGGTTGATAATCTAGGTTTTTCAAATGTAAAACCTGGTGTTTCGATTTTTAACCTCTATTTTCGAGCGTAAACATAGGATAACGGCCGTAAACCGTAGTTTACACTCGTGATCTGATGTTTACATTCGGAAAACTAGGTTTCTCAAATAATATTAGAATTTCGGTCGTTATCCTAAGATTACCATCGTAAACTTGGGTTTGCGACCTTGAACATAGGTTTACGATTGTAAACCTATATTTACGTTCATAAATTCATATTTTTTCTCAGTAACTTAGTTTATCAAACGTAAACCTAGATTCACGTCCATAAACTATGGTTCACGACCATTATCCTATGTTTTTGCTCGAAAACATTGGTTAAATTCCGTAAAATATATTTCAAGGGAAGTCAACTGTCCAAAATAATGTGAACCTGTGTTTATGCCCGTTAATCTAGGATTTACGATCAATAAAACAGGTTTTTCAATCGTAAAACCTGGTTTTTCTTATTTTATCCTATATTTTCGAGTGTAAATACAGGATAACCGTCGTAAACCCTAGATTATGAACTTATGTTTACGTTCGATAAACTAGATTTTTCGAAACAATTGCAAATTTCTTACGGTCGTAAACTTAGGTTTATGAACGTGATGTACATTTACGAGCGAGAACTATGGTTCTCAACGTTATCCCATGTTTTCGCTTGAAAAAATATGATAGCCAGTCATTAACCTATGATCACGATCGTAAACATGGGTTCACGGACATAAATGTAGGTTCACGTTCTCGATCGTAAACACATGTTAACGCTCGAAATTCAAGTTTGATTTCATAATCCTAAATATTGAATGTAAACCATAGTTTACGATTGATAAACTAGGTTTTTTTCTTTCAATTAAACAACGGATTTCAACTGTTATCCTATGTTTATGGACACTATCTTATTGTTACGCTCGTGAACCCCGGTTTATGCTCGTAAAGGATAGTTTACAAATTTAACCTATATTTTCGACCGTAAACTTGTGTTTTCAAACGTGATCTATTGTTTAAGAGTGTAAACTACGGTTTACGACATTAACCCATGATTACGCTCGAAAATATAAGTTAATATTCGAAAAACTAGGTTTTACGTTTGAAAAACCTGGTTTATCAACCGTAAATCCTAGTTTTTTGGCTGTAAACATAGATTCACGTAATAATTGGCGTGCCATAGACGTCTCTTGTTTTGAATATTTGGAGAAGTTGTAAGCACTCTGGTAGGGCAGCAACAAACCATCTGCAGTTCCTAAAAAGATGTTATTAGGTGTTATCTGTGATTATTCTGTTAAAGCTTTCAAGAAAAAATGATTTAGACAACCTGTATATGGAAATTGATTTTTTATCCCCCAGAAAGAAAGATTCTTTCCTCCTTACAGATATGAAAAATTGGGAAAAATCTTTCCAGAAGGAAAAACTGAAAAAGTAGATTGGTATATAATTAAATATATTATAAGACTCTATAGCCATATAATTTACATGATAACTTTGTTAAAACAGTGTACAAGGGAATTCCTTAAAATATTAGTATAATATAAGATTAACATTTTCAACAGTCATAGAGGGAAAACCAAACAAGCATTAAAAACGTTTATGTGGTAGCTAGCAACTTTGTATTACCAGAGTTATAAACATAATGTACCTATTCTTACTAATCTATGTAATTAAGCACTTGAAAGTATGTTCCGATTTCAAGATCATGAATTCATAAATATAGCTTGGTTTTCATTCATTTGCATCATAGTGGTTTAACCATACACTATTTGAAAGCACTTGCACTAACAGTTATTGTTCAAGTACATTATAAGTTAAATGGTTAGTTATTACATAGATATATTCTGTTACTTTACTTGGTACATAACATAGCTGAAGTCAAGAAAACCGTGACTTGTATTTACACTATTTTGAATTTTGTATTGTGTGACAACTTAGTGGAGATGTATTTACGTATGTGTAAAATTATGATTCATGCTGCGAAAATTATTTTCGTTATCTTAAAAGATTAAATCGTGGCGTCATTCATTGCAAACTTGCTGTACCGTTAAGGAATATAACCATATATGTATACCTGACCCAATATGACCTGAGACCTGTGTCGACATTGTTGACATTTGATTATAAGCTAAACAGTTTGAAAATTGTTAGCTTTTAAAGTTTAATTTTGCATTTAAACACTCATGGGTAAAACAGTTAAAGGTTTTAGCTAGAGTTAATATTTCGGTATTATGATTAAATGACTTGATTAATCCTCCATGCTTGTTCTGATACTAACCAGAATGTTTACATTTTAACATAAAATAAACATTTAATTTTTTCATTTTCAGTTGTTCAAGTGTTACCATCATAAAAGATCAAGTGAAGTTTATGACAGAGCCAAAATTAGGAATGCGTAAGGATATTGGAAAATCACCAAAGAAATTCCATTAATCAGGATAATTTTAACGTGGGAGAAGAGAATTGGAAACATTCAGTGTTCTTAGAGACAGGACATTATTTTCGGATCATGTGAAATTGTATTGTCAAGGAGTGAAGATTTTTTCTAATGTTTTTTTTTCACACCAAATTTTCATTTGCTGAAGAAACAAATATAGGTAACACTAAGTGAGAAAAGTAGAAAGGAAAACATCAAAGAGAATTTCAAAGGTAATGGTAAAATACCTAATAATTAACTCACTTCCAGCAATAAGTGTGCAAAAACAAGTGAATAGTTATGTAAATGTAAAGTAGCAAATTTTATCTGGATAAAGCAGTAATATTTTCTCATGTGAAAGGAGAGTTTATAAAAACAAGTAACTGAGACTGAATTGTTAAGTGGACTTTGTCTAAAGTGTAATGGACACTGGTCAAAGTAAACCTTGCAGTGTATTTTTACAGTGACTCTTAAAGAGAAACCAGTCGCTTTATAAAAAGTGATTTTTAGTTATTGAAAGTTCTACTGTAAGGAGTGTATCAGAAGAACTTCTGAAATAGTACTGATTGTACAGATGTGATTGTCATGATGGGATATGTGCTAGCATCAAGTTTCCTGTTCCTTAGTTTGGTCAGCCTTCTTTCTGCAGATTGTAAGTATATATGTTCTAATCAATTTGAGAAATATGTAACAATATTCATTGATATTTAATTCTAACTAATTATCAAGCAATGTCCCTTATGTCCAACACTTATGGGTCTCTCATTAAAAGGACATCAAATTCATTGCAGAAAAGATAATGTTTTTACCAAATTACCGGAGGAGTTAAAGCACCGGACTCCCAATCCGGAGGTTGCTGGTTTGAATGCCACCAGGGGTGAGATTATCCAATGACTTTCAGCATTCCTCACTTATGGCATGAGTACTGGTTTGAACCCAGGAAGCAGTCATCGAGAGGGAAAACCAAATTTACATGTTACCGCAATTGTACTTGCTTATTATTATTTTGTTTTAAGTATATACTGGTGTTGCTTTGAAAAGACTAGGCAGTGTCATAAATTTGAAATAAATGAATAATCTGAGCACTTTTCCTATTAAAATGTATGAAATAAATTCACTGTAGCAAAAGCAGACTGCTAATTTTTCAAATTTTTTTCCTTACCATTTAGAGAAAAAAAATCATATCCATTTTATTAACTCCAGTTTCCTCGATAGATTTCCGGAAGAAAAAGAAACACTGGATAAAGTTATAATAAGAAGTACTAGACAGGGGCCAATTTACATATAATAAGTGGCTCATTTTCTCCAATCAGTTTGTCAAAATTCTTAGAGATAACTTTTATAAATTACTCTTATGATGACAGTTTAGAACATACAGTCATATTTCACTTTGTTTGTTGCATTTTGTCATGCAATTTTGTATTTCTTTTTATGAGCCAGACATAATCATTGTGGTCTCAGCAAGATGACTGTGGTTTTTGTAAAACATTTTTAATGTCTCAATTATTTACTAATATTTTACACACTTGGTTTCTTTTTCAACTGGTATTATTTATTTGTGAATTATTTTGATAAAATTTAGATTTGCTGTTTTTTTGGAGTTTATAGAAAGTTTGTTGTGAGCAATTATGGCTTGGGTGTGTTATGACAAATTTACGAAGTCTTTGCAACAGGTTTTTTGTAGTCAAGTAATATCAAGGGAGAAGTATTGTCCTCAGTGATCATAAAAGTATAATTTGTTTTTTTTGTTTTTGTTTTATAGCATTCCTAGCAAAAAGTGCTGACAGGACCAAAATATATTTTCATAGTAAACTACAATTTCAGTCTATACCAATCCTTTCCATCATGTTTCGACTGTTTTTTCTGTTATAAATTTTGAGAATTGTTTGGCTTTTGCAGTTCACTAAGTAAGTATAAACATGGCTGAACATTGCATTTATTGTGTAAAATCATAAGAAGCTTGTCTGTCAGTGAAAGCTTTATAGAAGCCTTTAGTTAAGATAAATTACCATTTGTATCAAAACACTTCACAGGTAAATTAGGACAAAAGATGTTAAGAAATGGTCAGACATTAATTGAGTAAAAGTGGCAGAAGCCAGTACTTCTCCTGTAATCACATGGTTTTAGTTTTCAAGTTTTATTATGGGCTGTGCTTGTAGGCTGTCAGAGATTGACAGCAGCCATGGTTGTTACAAGCTTAAACAAATGAGCATCTTTTGTACAATTATTCTAGGGTTTCAAGTACAGTAAGATAAAAACCTTATTAATTAGTACTGTAAAGATTGGAATAGGTTGTAGATTTCTGCAGAACTGGTTCTAAAATATTTCTGCAATTCTGCAAGATATGTTGCTTTTTAGCTATTTTCATATTCATGTCTTGCCAATTGTTGTCCTGCCACAGCAACCTCCTGTATTTGACAGAATATTTTCAGTGACATCTTTGTCCCCAGTCACTCTGATATTTTTGGTCACAAACCAGTGTTTAAAAGTGTCTCATTACCTAAGTATGTGTCAGTTAATTCTTTATATTTTACGAAAATTGATTACATCAGACCTATGGAGGTAAATGTTTTTGTTGTGACCCATTTGATATATCTCGTACTGACAGAATAGTAAAGGTTTATAAAAGTCTGTTTATAGAAGAATAATGTGTGTGAGGTGATTAATTATGCTCTAGAAAGGTAGATATGTGGCTTCATAAGAAGGAAAATAAATTGAATTTGTTGATGTTATAATACAGAATGTGAAAATAGAGTGAATTATACCCTTTTGACAGTATTCAGTAATACTTTCTAAATATTAACACATTTATCTTTGATCTTTGAAAATTGCAATACTTTTGCAAATGGCCATATCAGAAACTCCTTTGGTATTACTATATATGAATTTTCCATTTTGAATTTCGTTAGAATGAACATGAAAATTAAAAATTAAAGTAATGCTAGGTTTTTGTTCTTTTAGTTTTATCGTTTGTAATAAGTTTGTGTAATATGTTTGTGTATATATTTATTATTCATACACATATTAGATCCAGCCACGTACCCATCAAAAGAAGAGAGGAGGGTTGCATTTGCATGTCAGAACAGTTACATACACCTCAGCTGCAAAAATTCCGGTAAAAGAATACGCATCCTCCTTGCTAACTATGGCCGCTTTAGTCTTGTTGTCTGTAACCAAGACGGCATATACAAGGGCTGGAATGTACAGTGTAGTGCAAAGAATTCAATGGAAGTAGTCCGAGAAAGGTATTTATGTTGTTATCTCCCTTTAGACCTCAAAAAAATCTTATTAAGGCTAAAATTCTGCACTCTGATATTTTTTTCACCTTAATATACAAAGAATTTTAATGCAGAAGTTATAACTTGATTTGCAAACTTGCCATTTGTCAAATATGCTCTTTGTTGTTTTTTTCAGCAAATCAAAATAATGATTTTACAACACAATACCACTGTTGTATGAGATTGTTTGCAGGTCAAAATACAAAACCTCCTTGTGGGAGATTCTGTTTCATTACTTAATACTTTTTATGCTTACATTTCACAATCACAGATGAAGTTGTGTTATGGTAATGTTCCAGCACTGTTCTAAAACTATGTTAGTTGTTCATGTGTCATATTGTACCATTTATCATTTCTTGACAACATGGGCCTAGCTGTGCAAAAACCAATGCAATTCAAAGAGAAATCTTTTTTAGGTTGTTGACATGACTAGCATTGTCATCTTGTAAGATAAGTCCACAATACATTTTTCATTCAGACCACATTTTTAGTAAGTTTTATTAAAATTAATGTGCTTCACCAAAATTTGCTGATAGTTTTTATTGGTGGAGCACATTATTTTTTAGGACAGTGTTTGTTTTTGTGCAGAAGGGTTCAGGTTTAACATTCCTGTCATTTTAAATTATCATTTCATCATCATTTCTAGGTGTGACAATAAGCTGAATTGTGATGTTAGGGCTCATAATGACATGTTTGGGGACCCCTGTCCCTCTACACCCAAATATCTGATGGTTGAATACTGGTGCCCAAAGGGTAAGCCAGGTTGCTAGGGATGCATGTTCCCTTGCAACAAGCATGAAACTGTCCGTAGTAACTCAGATGTGTTGCATTTTGTCACAGCTGTTGTCCCAAAAAATTTGTTTGATTTTTTATTATATTATTTTATTCCTCAGGTTCAATAATATTTTTTTCATACTTTTTTGAAAAAGTAATTTTGAAGCATTGGTTTGATATGGGGTTTGTTTATAGATTTATTTATGCACCATTTGTAACTTTCATCCATTATTGCTTTTGTTTACTTTCATTTTGGCAAGGGTTTTTGCACTAATATTTTAGCAAATGCCTACGTTTAAAATCAATAGTGCAGACTTGGTCACATTTCAATATATCTTTCCTTTTTTTAAGAGCTGTTGAAATTTTATGAAAAGCCTGCATTTATTTTAGTTCAATTATTTTTGTGTCTGGATCGATAAATCGTCTGGTAAAATATTTTGAGTACAAGTCTTAAAAAACATCTTCTATTTTATGTATTTTCCTAACAAAGGTTATAACCCTTTAGGTATACTCCTCTTAACAAAGGGTAATTAGAAACTGTTCCTATTGTCAAAACATATTTGAATCAAGTTGATTGGTAACCTGAGTATTAGTTCTGCCAATTTATTTATTTAAATGATTTCGAACTGCTTGTAAGAATTGATTTCAATATAACTAGGAGAAATATTGTTTGATGTAATTTTACCAGTCAGTTTTATAAGTTTCTTGTACAGTTACAGTCCAAAGGTAGGAAACCCTGAAGATGGTATGATGTACTGCATAATTATTTTCAGCATCCATGCTGTCAGGGTAGGGCTAGGGAAGTGAGGTTGCGTTCTGGTTCTCATCAACTCCTTTAGAGAAAAAGCTTAGATATTAGAATGTTACAGGGAAGAAGGGTCTAGAAATATTGTTTCGTTCTAGGAACAGTGGTTAGGTAAACAGACTCTCAGATCAATTGAAATTGGTGTTTAGCATGTTACCAAACACAAACCAAACATTGGATGAAATTTATATAGTATGTCATAAATGATGGAAGGAAATTAAATATCTTGAGTATCAGCTATTTACAACTTTTTGTGTGGCTTAGATAAATTGAAGTCGCAGACAGCAAAAAAAGAAAAGGAAATTATGTGTACCAGTGGATTTGCATGTTACCCTTCCCTGTGTTTGACATTCCAGTAAGAGTTGCATGTGCAAGATGATTATATTAACAGTTCTGAAATTCTTCAGGGTATCTTTTTTAACACCAAGTTAACTTCTAACGCTGTCATCTAATTTCAGCGGCAACATCCAAGGGGAAATTGAATTCGCCTTAGACTCAAGATTATTGGAATTAGAAAAGGGGTGATTGTCTGCCTTAATTAGAAATTCGTGGACCAAATTGGTCTTTGTGTTGGAAAAAGAATTTCAAGGGTACTGTTTTTGGTTGATTTAATGAAATTTCCAGACAAAGGGATCTGGGATTAGGATGATTTAGGGGTTCAAGTAAAATTAATTGCAGTCTGAAAACTGCAGTGTCATTGTCTAAGATGTCCCATCACATTTAGTGATTTGATGCCTTTGTTTTGTTTTCTTTAATGAGGCCTTTTTATGCTTGGTCATTAATTCATCCATGAGTCAGAAAAAATAAAAAAGTCATTTAGTCGACCAAGAAGTCATTTGCATAGTTTGATAATGAACAGTCTTTAGTTGTAATAACCTAAGATATCTTTACCACAGTAAATACATGAGTTGAATTTAACCAGGATGAATTTAAATCAGTTTGAATTTACTTCTATTCATGTTTTACTGATAGTAAAAGTCGTGTGCAGTTTTCAACGAACAATTAGTTTCATATTATCATTGTGGTGAATTTCATTTACAATAAAAATCTTTTGTATCAATTGAATGTAGAACAAGTCGTGACTTGTAATGATGAAAATCCATCAAAACGTAGAAATAGTCATCCATAGTTCTTTCAAGTGCAAGCAAAGTTGACAATCCTTGATTTCTCAGAAAATATCATGAACTTACTAGTAAAGTTTCATCTTGTATCAAAATTTCATTGTTCTTAGCATTCTACTTTTAGCAGATTGTGTGGATAGGAAATTAAACAATGTAGAACAGTGACAGATCTAGAAATTTGAATCCCAGAAGGGGATCCTATCAATCTTTTTCAATATACAATCTTGTAATAACAGAATAGACATTTGCCATGCATTTGTTAAGTTACAGATTCATGTAAAATTTTACATTTTGACATGCACCAGGAGTTTTAGATTGTCATTCAGACCCTTCAGAATTTTTTTTGCAAATAAGGACATTTATTTTGAGAATATTTGTGTTGGTATTAGCAATGCCAGTAAAATGATTTTACACACAAATGGTCATCTGTTCTACTTTTTCATTCCATGTTTTGAATTAATTTCTTAAAAAGGAACAACCTCCTTAAATATGAAATAAGAAATTCGTAACAGTCCAAAGCATAAAAAACATGACTGTTGTTATTCTGCATGGATTGGCATCTCCTTAAATCTATTACTTTTTTTTTTTTTTTTTTTTTTTTTTTTTTTTTTTTTTTTTTTTTTAAATTTACTAGCTGGCCAAGTGGATGAACAATGGAATCAAATGTATGCTATAGATACAGTGTCATAATGAACAGAATCTGATTATGTTTGAATTGACAGAAATGGATGTGTGTGTATTTTTTTATGTTTTGCTGTACAAAATGCGGATGTTAATTTTTTCATCTGTATAAAAGAGATTTTGTTTGATGATGTTTGTGACAGTTTAGGTACAAGGTGTCTCAAGTGTCATTTATGTCTGACATTTAAGGAAAAAAGTTTCAAGTTGAAAAATCCAGAAATGTGTAAGTTTTAAGAAATAAAGGTTACGTTAACTTCTGCAGAGAAAAATGAGGAAAACTGGTTGATTTATTGGTTTCAGAGAGGTGTCAGTGTTATAGGAAGAATATGTTATAAGAAAAGTTCTCATAAGAAAGACAAAAAAAAAACCCTGATGAGAGGAAGTTGCTATATGGAGGTGTGTGGTCATGACAATAACAAGGAAGCTAGTACTATAAATCATGGGAACATTTTTTTCTATTAAGTGTTCAAACTAAGTATTTTTTACTAAGAGGAAGAACTTATCCTAAAGGGAAGTTTACTAATAATTAAAGGAAGAGATTATAATTGAATTCATACAGTTGGTTTTATTGTTACATTTCATTATTATAAATACTAGTCAAAGAACATCACTGATTGGTGTTGATAAAAAAGAATTGTTTTGTTCATATGTATCCAAAACAGTTATTTTATGAAAACAAATGTTTACACACCACAGAATACCAATTCTGGAAAACATTGATACAAAATGTAAGTTCAAGTCGGAAAATGCATCACTAACCGCTAGCTATACCTCAGTATTACAGACTATGTCTTAGAGGCAACTCACATGTTTATAAAATTATTTCATTGCTCAGTTTTTCAAAATGAAGGCATAATTAACAAGAAATTACCTGGAAATTTATTTTCATGAACATTCAAATTAATTACTCCATCCCGGATGCACTTTACTAGAAATGTTACCTCCTAGTCTGATCTAGTGCCAGGCTTTAGTGTTTTTATGATCCCACCTTTCAACATAAAGTCAGGATCTGGCACCAGGTTACTGCAGCACTTACTGACATCTTGAAATAAAAGGTAAAAAAGTAACTGGATTAATTCTTTTGATTCAGTATGATTTGTGATGTATTGCCATTCTTGCCTGAGATTTCATACAGTAGTATTGCCTTATTTCATTTTGAACCAGAAAGACCATAAATATCTAAAGGGTCCATACACTTAGGGCAATCTTGAGTTGAGGCCAATGATATTGTTAATTCTAATTCTTCTTTGGCATAGTAGGGTTTGGAGTCTTTAATATACTGTATTTGTTTTTGCAGCCAGTGCAGACAATGGTCAGCATGCACTCCCATGTAGTCTGACCATAGTCTACAAAGTGAACTGTTCATTTTGGTATATACCCCTTGTTACTGATTAATCATCCTATTGAATGATAGAAAAGTCTTTTGTAGAAATTCGTCAGGATAAGCCTTGAGGAATAATTCCTTGAACATAAGTTTACTAGACCATTTATCTGCCCTTTCACAAGTCTCTCAGTGCTTATGACTCCATTAGAGTTCTAACAACAAATCGACGGCCTGACCGAGGATTTAACTTTTAGTTTCTACAGTACAAAGGTGCTGCATCTCTCTTTGATAATTAGAGTTAAATTCAACATTGCACGAGGAAGTGAAAGAGATGGATAAGATAAACAGTAAGCTTTTCATGTGAATAATTTCTATATAAAGAGAATATGAATTGTATGCACATACAAAAATACATTTATACTACAGACCTTTCAAATATAATTTTCATGCCAATTATGTAGGTATGGTGTAGAATGTCATTTATGTTGGTAAAAGCAGCAATTTGTTTCTGTGAATAATTGGTTCACAAAAAGAAGTAGACACTAAAAAATAACCGCCCATCTAGATTGCAACCTTGATAATGAAAAATACCACTTGTAACTGACATACAATATGTTATCATTAAATTTTACTGCACATTTTGAGAATGTGATTTTATTGTACAAAAAGAATAAGTCTGTACAAGTCATATCTTATTGTTTCATGATTTTTTATTTATATTTACCATAATCATCAGAAGCATCATGGTTACACTTTTCATCATCATCATCATCAGAATCATCATCATCATCATTGTTGATCTGTGTTTGTTTAAAATATTTTTGGAAAATCCTACTGGAGTTTGTTGTATAAATTCTGTGGCATATAAAAATGTGTAGTGGTTGCCATTTTGTATTGTTTTTGCAAAAATGTATATAGTGTTATAAAGCATGTTTGTAGATGTTTGTTGTTTGATTCGTCATAATTGTAGTCTGTGAAAGTTTTAAAATATTAGGATTAAAACTCTCTGCAATATGTTTGGTAGAGGAACAATTCCATACAAACTACAAAAAGCCTGGAGCATGCTGACACTAGAAAACCTAAAAACTGACAAGAAGCTTTTTCCCTTCTGCCAAAATTCCTAAATGCCTGGTTGTTTTCAAAAAAGCTTGATGTGGTTGGACAAAATCCACCACATTGAATATATATAATTTATTTATTCTTTTATCAAGCTATTAAAATGAATATTTTTGGTTTGCTTCTGCAGTTCATAGTATTTTTATACCTATTAGCTGTATACCCGCCTTGTCAGATGGACATATTTTACAAGCAGCTTTCAGCCTGTGTAGGGTTGACAATGATTAGTTGGAAAGCACCTCTATACTCCACAAGGAGAACAGATTACCATGTTGACAGCGCTTATCCAAAATTGTCAAGTGTTTTCATGCAAATATTTGCTCAGTTGACACCTTGCATAATGGCAACAGCTGTATCACAACAAACCTTTGATTTTATCCTAGGAGTGGTAATATTTACTTAAGCTTACCACATATAATAGTAGTGTTAGGAAAATCAATTAACATATTGCAGAGGGTTTTATATGTATCTTTTTGTGTATTACCCATAAAATTTGCACATAGCATGCAACCTTTTGTTATGTTTTTCGTGTGTTACCCAACAGATGTGAAAACCAGACCAAATGCACGTTTCAAGCCAGCAATACCCTGTTTGGAGACCCATGTCCCGAAACCAAAAAGTACATAGAAGTTCGATATTTCTGTGAAACAGGTAATGTAATAGTTGTATAATTTAAATTAAAGCTGTTCGATATAGGTATTAACAGTTTTAACCAATAAGTGCTAAAAACTAGATATATCGGGTATTACTGGGGACTGCATTATTTAACAATGTACATAGAACATTTTTACTAAAAAATGTAGGACTGGATTCTGTTTAGCTTTTCAAACTTCTGTTTAAGAACAGGACTTCTGTATGATAATAAGACAAACCGCTAGTTTGCACACTATTTAATGACATAAATCACTCAGCTATTAATTCTGAAAAGTTATTTTCTTGAGCAGTGTTCTTCTAAAACTGATCTTTGCTCTTATAAAGACTTTCATTTTTATGGGTGGAATTTTTCAAATATACCACTAAAAACTAAGTATCATACAATATGAAATAAAAGAATTTGAAAATCCGAAACTAAGAGAACTGTTTTTTTTATGCATGCTATGTTACATGAGAAGTACTTTCCAGGCATGGTTTTAATAGTTTATTATTTCGTATCTGTATGTAGATATAATTATTTTCTTCTGTTACACAGAAAATTAAAAACTGCATGCAGATTCTATCTTAGTTATTAAAATGTACAAGTCTAATAAACTGTTTTAACCATAATAATGAAAACAGTAACAAAAAATTGACTTTTTTAAGTTTGTTGTTTTTGAGGACAGTAAGTTGTAAAAGATTTGCCTTGGATATAAGCAGCCTTTTTCATTTGTGACATAAACAATAATGTATTCAGTAAGTAGACCAAACCTTGTATAAAACAGTCACCTTTTCCTGTGTGGCCACTCTTGTGTGAAAATGTTTGGCTTTATACCACAAGCCCCACTGAAATTGTTTGTTCTAGGTGTATATCAGAACACCTAAGAGATTCAAATGAATCATTTCCGTGAAATTTAAAAGTTTGCTTTTAATTTGATGATTGAAATGCATGACGTGCATCTGTCATTTCCCTGAGAGGGGATTGTAATGTATGTGTAAAAGATAGCAGCTCTTAACTGCTGAAATGCAAAATATTTGAAATTAATTTTCGTATCCTCCCACTACTGTTACTGTTTCACCCTCAGTTTTGACAGACTGAAATCTTAATGGAGTTGTTCTAGAATCTGGATTCACCAAGCATGTTTTTTATGATATAAAATGATGTAGGGTTGTTGGGATTTTTTTCTCTTTAAATTGCGATTGCATGCAGATGAGTAAACAAATAAATGTCAGGTACAGATTGTTTTGTTACCCTCCATCCATTCATATTAAGTGGTTGATTTTAGTTTTAGCTTACCTGAGCAGATGCTCTAGGTGAGCTATTGGGATCACCTTGTGTCTGGCATCTTTTGTCAACGTTTTGCTTCTATTGACATTTCCGCTAAAACCACAAGGACATTTATAACCAAATTTGAAAGAAATGTTCCTTATATTGCCCTTTTCTAAAATTGCACAAACTGTTCTGCTCCAATGCACATACAGTAAGGGCTGCAAAAGCTAAAAATAGAAAAATCAAACAACATATCTTCCTAAACAGCAAGGTCATTTTCCACAAAATTTCACAAAAATGTTCCTTACATAGCCTTCTATTAAAATTGCTCAAATGGTTCTGCTCCATTGCACAAAATGGCCCCCAGAGCTTGAAATAGATTTTCATCAATATTTGGCTTTAGATGACACCTCCTCTAAAATCACAAGGCCATTTTTAACGAAACTTGACAGAAATGTTCTTTATATTGCCCTTTCCTAAAAATGCTCAAACTATTCCACTCCATTGCATATAAGGGCTGAAAAAGTTAAAAATAGGGAAAATCTCTAACAACATCTCCTCCTAAACTGCAAGGTCATTGTCAACCAGATTTTGCAGAAATGTTCCTATCTGTTTATTTGAGCTTATTTACCGTCGGTACCGGTTGCCCATATGACCGACGCCCCCTGAAGAGATTAGTTATTTTATGTTATGGGGGTAGTACAAGATACAGAAAGCATCCCATTCCAGAGACACCCCTGGTTCTTTTACATGCTCAGTGTATAGCACTGATACATGGGACCTCAGTTTAACGTCTCATCAGAAAGACTATTAGTAATGTTAGTGGAGGAGAGGGGGATCGAACTCAGGACCCCTGGTATACCAGTCCAGCGCGTTACCACTGGACCACATCCGCTCCTATATTCCTTACTAAGTACTCTATTTAAATTGCTCAAATGGTTCTGCTCCATTGCACAAAATGCCTGCCAGAGCTTAAAATAGATTTTAATCAGTACCTAGTATATGGCTTCAAATGACATCACCACAATAGGCCATTTTAAACCCAACTTGACAGAAATGTTTCTTATATTGCCTTATTTTGAAACTGCTTAAATCATTCCACTCCACTACTTACAACAGCTGAAAAAGTTGAAAATAGAAAAAAATTTAAACAGCATCTCATCCTTATCTGCAAGGTATTTTTTCAACCAAATTTGGCAGAAATGTTCCTTATACAGCCCTCATAACAATTGTTCAGATAGTTATGCTCTGTTTGCACAAAATGACCACTGGAGTTAAAATTAGATTTTCTTCAATATTTGGCTTCAAATGACATGTACACTGCCATACCATTTTGCATCAAACTTTCTTGAAATGTTTCTTATATTGCTTTTTTTCTAAAATTTAAACAGTTCTAATCCATTCACAAGAATGTTTGTTTTATATCCAAATTTATATAAAAATTGCTCAAATGTTTCCACTCCATGGCACAAAATGGCAGCCATAGCTAAAAATAGATTTTTGTCAACATTTTTCTTCATGACATCTCACAAGCTGCTAGTCCATTTTTGTATAAATTATGAGATCTTTAAAAATCTTCAATTAGAAAATACAATATTGCTTCTGATGTGTGCTTAACAACATACCCAAAGTCAGAGTACTCAGGTGAGCAATCCAGGACCTTCATGGCCCTCTTGTTTGTTTATTTTTTATTGTTTTGTTTTTGGAGGGGGGGGGGGCGAAATTCTTTTCTAGAAGTGATCTTTCATTCATTCTGAAAATTATTAAGTGATTGAGGTATAAAACAAAATAGAAATATGTTAAAATGTTGAAACCATTTCTGGTTATTGTTATTCTTTTTTATGTCAGTTCTCTCCCTTGAAATATTTTGTCTGCTGTCATAAAAAAGATGAAACATAGCAGAAACACTACATTAAGAGAAAATGAAGAATGTGAAAAACTGTAAAATGCAAAAACAATAACTGTATTTCATAAGTATCAGGCACTTATTTTTTTTTATGCATCATATATATAAAACATTTTTTTTTATACTTTCCTGAAAAGAGTCAGTTTATGAATCTGTTGAGTATTTACGACTTTAAGAACTGATGTAAAAACATTTCATATGAGAAGTGAAAATGTATTACTGATTCATTTCTTTATTCCGTAATTTCATATTTCTCATATTTTTTATAGCAAATGAGAATACGGATAGGCCATACACCATTGTCAACCAAACAACCTATGAACCAACAACAGTCGTCCCTGATATTATAACAACAGAAGAAGAAAAACACAAGGGTGGACAAACAGAGAAATGGATGAATGAGAAATACTGCCAGGAGGAAACAGCTAGTAGGTTATTCTGGGAAAAAACAATTGCTGGAGAGGTGAAGGTCACCAACTGCCCTGAAAACATGAGAGGTAAAACTTAAAAGTTTTATATTTATTTGTACATGGCCAGTTTGAAAGAGAACATTGACATTTTGCTGGTAAATTACATACTTCTGCAGTCTTTACTGTTTTCAAGTGTTTTTTGAATATATTTATTATGCTCCCCGAAGGGCGAGCATATAGTTGCCGATTTGTGTGTCCGTCCGTCCCGTCATCCGTCCGTCTGTCATAATTTTGTCTGGAGAATAACTTGAAAACCCCTGGATTTAATTTGTTTAAACTGCACACAGTGGTAGACTGCATTGACGCGGAGTGCAGTGCCAAAGAACCATAACTTTGTTTTGCCCTGTTTTTGAATTATCTCCCATTTTAGAAAAATCTTGTCCGGAGCATATCCTGAAAACCCTTGGACATAATTTGTTTAAACTGCACACAGTGGTAGAGGGCATTGACGCGGAGTGCAGTGCTAAAGAACCATAACTCTATTTTGCCCTGTTTTTGAATTATCTCCCTTTTTAGAAAAATCTTGTCCGGAGCATAACCTTAAAACCCTTGGAGATAATTATGCTCCCCAAAGGGCAAGCATATAGTTGCCACTTCATCCGTCCATCCCGTCCATCTGTTAGTCCATCTGTTCGTTCGACCGTCCGTCCGTCATAATTTTTTCTGGAGCATGACACAAAAACTATGAGAGATATCAAGACCAAACTTCATAGGTAGTTAGATTTCATTAAGGAGCAGTGCAGTGCACAAGAACCATAACTCTTGCTTTATTAATTTTTGAGTTATTGCCCTTTGAAATTTCTTATACTTATATTTTGTCCGGGGCATATCTCACAAAGTATAAGAGTTATCAACTTGAAACTTTATAAGTAGATAGATCTCATTGATGAGCAGTGCAGTGCACAAGAATCATGACACTTGCTTTATTAGTTTTTGAGTTATTGCCCTTTTAAATTTCTTATACTTATTTTTTTGTCAGGGGCATATCTCACAAAGTATAAGAGATATTAACATGAAACTTTATTGGTAGATAGATCTCTATGAGGAGAAGTGCAGCGTGCAAGAACCGTAACTCTATTTTGCATAATTTAGGAGTATTTGCGCTTTGTTATTTTTCATATTTAAAAAAAATACATAATTATTAAACAATAGCCCTTTTGGAATTGGCATTCATTCGGAGAGCATCCATCGATTCTACTGATTTCTTGTTTTTCCATTCCCTCCCAGAGTTTTGGAGAATTACCACAGAGTGCCCAGTCTGTAATCTTACGGTAACATATTTGCATCTATGGGTGCTTGAAAATACGAAACCTAATGAAAGTAATGACTGTTGTTTTTTAGTAATGATGAAACATTAGGTTTGAAATTTATTGTCTTATTTTAATTTATTCATATTAAATTGACAGATCACTTTTGATGCATTTTTTTGAGATCCTTTGAATAGCAGTAATGTAATTTGTCATCATAATTTTGTTTTAAAAAAATAGGTATTTGATAAAACATCTCCGCAGAATGTAATATGCTTCTTTTAAAAATGATATGAAAATCTGTGGAATGTGAAAAAATCTTGACCCTTTTACTAGCACACCATATATTTCAGTAACTCATTCATAAAGTAACATTGTAATGGCATACTGGAAGTATTAATGAAGGAGTCTTTGCAAAAAAGCACTAGTCAATATTCTGGTATCGTTATTCAACTTAATTTTGCAATAGTTTGTTAAAATGCAGTTGAAGTAGTGAAAGTTATGAGAATATGAAAGTTTCTGTCTAGGATGAAGTAATGCACTACAAATATAGATTATTTAATGCATCGCAACTTTGCCCACAGCAATTAACAGTCTCTCAAGCAGCTGTCACAGCTACTTAAGAATGTGTGTTTGTGTTGAAAAACAGTTATCCTGCTCAGTTTAGTGAAACCTTTGACACAAAGTAAAACACGTATCGCAAAATTAAATCAAGAGTAGCTTTTGACAAAGTAAAGCACCTGTCCCAAAATTAAATCAAGATTAGTTTTTGACAAAAAGTAAGGCAATGTTTCAGGAGTCACCTTTATTACAAGTATGGTACTGTCATACTAAATGAAGAGTAACCTTTCACCTAGAATAGGGGGCATGTGTACGTGACACTTTCTGTTCTCTCACATAGGTACAGCTAGAAGACAATGTGGTAGAAATGGCAAGTGGATTGGACGTGTTGACTTGTCTGACTGTATATCGGTCTGGATGGATGAAATCAAGATGATGGTAAGTGATGATTTCAAGGGCATCTCTTGTATCTGAAAGCCGTCCCTTTTTGAGCCGAACAGTTGAACAATTAGCTTTAGAACATTCTCAGTAGAGAGTTAAAGGTAACTATAGAAAATTTTTTACTCTTACAGATGAATCATTGAAACAAAATAAATGACGTGTCTATTAGGCTTAGATTTTACCTTTTCTCAGAGCTAATATCAAGATTTGAACATTGCTGTACTGAGCCTCTTTCAGATAAACTGTGCTTTTGATAGTATACAACATTAATATTCAGATAATATTACATATTTGTTTAAGACTTGATGCAATGGTTATGTGAACTTTTTATTCAAGATCTAAGTTCTTGAAATTTGTGTCAGACTTAGCTCTGGAAATATTCATGTTGCTGTAGTTATGTATTTTATCCTTCATAGTCAAAGATAAATAATTAAATGACTCATAATGAATAGTTACATATTCTTTCTTTATAATGTTGACATATTAATACTACAATGCATAAATTAGTATCATGATAATATATCACTCCCATGAGGCACTCTTTCCATTTAAATAAATTTACTGCATACTTTTTAGCTTGAAAGGGAAGGCTCAGCCGAAGTGGCCATATCCAACTTGAACAGGAAGATGAAGGGTAAGGCTCTAACTCCTGGAGACTTGAAGCAAGCCTCAAGCAGCATCCTGCCTGGCCTGGTCAGTAAAATGAAGAAAGAGATGCTGGGAGATATGCCAAAGGAAGTTAGGAGGAACAAGGTGCACAGCTTTACCAAGGTCAGTCTGTTCGATATGATAAAAATCAGTTGTGATGAAAACATTGTAGGTTTTTATTGAATGACTCATTATGCTAGAGGTAATGATTAATTTGAAAAAGGCAAGCATATAGGTAAGTGGTTTAAGTACTGTATGGGTAGAAATATTTGCGGGCTTCAAATTTTCGCGGTGACATTCGATCCAGGAATTTATGTTTAGCGCGAATATTTCTACACCAATAATTTCTTAATAGTCATATTTTCGTGCTTCTATAGAACAATGTATATCAGTGTGTTATATGCTTTCAATACATACGATTTTATTAAAATGCTGTATAATGTTACTGATAGGTGAAAAGATTAAGGTCTCATTCAGTGCAGTGTAAAACTTTGTAAAACTGTGAAAAATCATGCACGTTAACGGGCATTCTTTTGTTTGCCATAATCTGTCCACTAGACAATGTTTTTGTTCTGTACAATAGTGTATTGTTTGACACCAGGTATTGAAAATAACTGTGAACTCCCACAATGATTACAGTAAAAATTATGTAAAATGAATGAAGGCTGTTTGCGAAAACCAGTGCCTACTCCTACCGCTATACATTGTATTTTGATTTGTAACATTGTCTGCATTCGTCCGTATTTTACACCATTCCAAAATCTTGTAAGAGTAATTTCCCTTATTTTTCCAACCTGAACGGTCTACGCGAATTTATAATTTTTGGCAGTCATCTCCGCGAATTCAAAATAGCGCGAATATTTGTATAGACCCCCAAAATGAACCTTTCCGTGAAAATTCAAATACATGTACAGTAATACATGCATAGCCTGTAAGCTTAGATAATCCTTTTCAAACTTACATTTAATGCATTTTGAAAGTGTCTGCCTGACATTTTCTTCAAGTCAGATGTGTAATTAGGGTCCTTTTCAGACTGATTGAACATAAATCTGGCTAAATATCTGATTGGGCACGTTCATATTTCAGTTTGGATAAGAGTAGGGGAGGGGTAGGGACGGGGAGGGGGTGAGGTTATGAATGAGTATGATTCAGAAGTATGATGGCTTTCTTGTAGAGTTTAGTTATACAGCAATATTTTGTGTGTGTACAGGAGATAGTAAAATCTGGCAGTGGCTTGCTGAATGCCACACAGCAGGCTTCTTGGAAGGACCTCAAACCAGACCAGCGTAAATTGTCAGCTACATCACTGATTGTCTCCCTTGAACAGATGGCACTGGAGGTGGCAGCAACCATGGATAAACCAGAGACTATGGCATCAGCAGAACAGAACATTGGTAATTATGAAGTCTCAGTTGTTCAATGTTTACAGACAATAGAAATATGTATTTCTCCCTTTATAAATCCAACGACAGTTTCATTCTAGTTTAGTGCAAAATTTGAGAAAGGGTCATTTCTCAGAAGTTCATAATCATGGTTTTAATTAAGATATTTCTCTTTGAAATTGTAAGTTGTAAATTTTCAGTGAAATTTTGCTAAGTATTTACAGTGTAGTAGACTTTATTTGCGAAGAAAATTTCAAGATGGCTGTAAGAAAAAAATCATATAGTAGAAGCATGGTTTATTGAAGACTTCTGCAAAATTAAAAGACTGTTTTTATTTTAACTACAGTAATGGAAGTAAGTGTGATCAAGATGTCCAGTTCAAAGCAATACCTGAAATTACCCATCATGCAGTATGAGCAGGGTCCAGCAGACAGTTACCATGACTTCAGTCTTCCACTTGACAGTGTAGCAGGGCTCTCATCTGTAGGTGAGTATGGTCATGTTCATTGTGTTTCGGAAACACAGACTGTAATCTGGAGATCACAGGTGAGATCCCCAACTGAAGACAATCTGATGGCCACAGATGGGATCTTGAGGTCAAGGGTGAGATACCCAACGAGTAGGCCCTAAACCGAGATCCAGTGCTTTGATGCTGTAGAATGAGCAATCAGGTTTAAATCCCTGGATGTTTATGCACTCTGGAATCTGTTATTCTGTGATTTATCTTCATTAACTATTACTCTCTCTGGAAGTGCATTACAGTCAAGTGTACAAATGAGCTAGCACTTAGATGCACATTAATGAGGGTTGTAATAATTATCACTTTATGTCGATATCTTTAGGTAAATTCCTCTTAGATACCCATTGAAAGTTATTTGACAATTTATTACCTGCTTCCTATAAGAAATCAGTTTGCAGAATATGTCAGGCATTTAGCAGAATAACAACAACAAAACAGTTATGTATATAGAGATTTTTATGATTAGCAATTAATCTAATTAATGAATATTGCGTTTGACTGTTTCCGTACAAAGATTATGTTATGTTTCTAACATAGTTCTTCAAGGAAAACATGAAATGTCATATTATTTTTAGCCAGCATGACTACTGTGTGAGAATTATGGGATCAGTCTTTGAATGTTGTTGTTGCAGTGTTTCCAGATACAAGTTAAAACAGAATGATTGCATATAGTTTAAAAATGTTAACTGTATTGCTTTTTAACTTGTATGTAGTTTGCATTACATGTGACATTAAAAACATAAGAAGAAGAATTGACATCTACTAATTATTATCTATTTACTATATCTGTTATCTATATTGTTTGTCATAGATTGTGTTGCTGTTTATATAACGATATTCTTGTTTCTGTCCACAGATGACATGACTGTGACCTACTTGTTCTACAACAACCTTGAGGTTTTGATGAACCCACAAAATGACGATGAGGAGATTCAGTCACATAATTCATCTCTAGTTATTAACTCGAACATAATTGCTGCCTCCATCATGAAACATTCGACAACAGCCAGCAGACCTCATGGTAGGACAGAACTGAAGCGGCCTATGACATTTAAACTGTCACATAAAAATGTAAGTAACTCTGTTAATTAAATATATGGGGAAGATCAGTGTGATCCAGTGATAATGTATAGGACTTATCCAGAGGTTGTGAGTTTGATCCTTGATCCCTCCACTGACAAAACTTTTGTTTAAGATGTTTACTGAAATAGGTAAACTCTTTTGGTGAGGTCAGTCGTATGGACAACTGTCGAAATGATACCTACGATAAAAAAAAAAGCAGGATAAATAGAGCTTACTATAATACAGTCAGACCTGTGTTGAGGTGTTGAAAACAAGGCAGTTACTGATACGTGTTAGGCTGACTCCAATAGAAATTATTGAAGGAAAAGTATTATATTGGTTGTATTATTGGTTAGTGACCTCAGTGGGTGTGATTTTGTATTTCTAGGTAAAGCTGTCAAATTATATTCATCAGTCCTCTTAACATTCTCTGTACTTATGGCATGTGGCATATTAAAGCTAGTGGCATGCGTATTTTTGTCCAAAGATTACATTTTTTTTTTTTTTGGCTTTATGTATTATTGTTGGTGAAAAGGGTGTTCGGCTTATAAATTTTGGTGATGACATCTTGGTTTCATAGTTATAGAAGAAAATGCTGATTACGAAAATTAATCAGTCTGTGGTACTTAATGAAGTAGTTGAAACTTTTCAGAGGGTGAACAATTCTTGACATGCCAATGCTGATCTGACAAGAACTTGTCAGATTAATTACTCAACAGTATGTCTGTAGCATAACATAATCTTGCTGGTTCTGAAATTTCGCTTTTTAATCCAAGCCTGGCTATGATAAAACCCTTGTTGATAATAAAATGCAGAGTAATTTCATATACATAATATCTCTTCATATAAATTATTCATGTAAACTCTTCATTAGGCAGATTAGATATTAACTTCTACCAATACAACAGTTTCCTTTATTTTGATCAAATTTTCCATAAATAAATGTTGACATTTTGATGACAACAGACTGTAAATGTTTTCTGGGATTTTGATGACATGCCAAAAAGTGATTTTGTATTGCTACTTCTAAAATGGCTCACATAATCACATTTGACCTTTCCACAATGCTAGATGGTGTTGACATTGTTTCATATGTTTCTAATTCATTGCTTTTCAATATTATACCCCCTTCAACAAAGAGGGGTATATTGCTTTGCACATGTCAGTTGGTCTTTCAGTCAGTAGACCATTTTTTGTCTTATTTATAACTTGAAACTACATAGGCACAGTGATTTGACATTTTGTAGATAGGTTGGACATTTTTGGGCTCTCTAGGTCAAAAGTCAAGCTTTTGTTTAGAAAGTGGTTTCCAATCAGTAACTACTTCTGGACCTTCAGGATCCCTTTACAGGATGGATGGGCATGTCTAGATAATTCTTACTGATTTTTTGCTAATGTTATCAGTGTTAAGTTCACAGGGGCTTGTACTTTATAATTGGTACTCATCAGACACTCCAGAATGAGTGAATCCAGGAATTCTCAGAATGAGTGAATCCAGGAATTCTCAGAATGAGTGAATCCAGGAATTCTCAGAATGAGTGAATCCAGGAATTCTCAGAATGAGTGAATCCAGGAATTCTAAACATTGTACAGCTTTATGAGTAGGTAACTCTGCAACTAGTTGTTTTAGATTGACCATGCTGAGTCAACATTCTTGATTAATCTTTGGGATTTCTGATGTGCATAAGGTGGGTGGGGGAGGAGGCATCAGTTTCATTCTGACAGTGCTTGTTTGAAACTGCTTTTTTGCACTGTTTCATTTCATCGAGATTTTCCCAAAGACTCCTTCTGTAAACCTTGCCAATACAAATAATATTTGTGAATTGAAATCTATACATATGTTACAAAGGAGAAAAAAAGTCAGATTTTATCTATTATGTTTCAGATGCTGAAAGACAAAGAAGCAGTTTGTGCCTATTGGAAATACGATGAACGGTAATTTACCACTTTTGCAAGAATGTTCATAGGGTAAAAAATACAAGTTGGTAGATCATGGTACAGTTATTTTATTTGGTAGAAGAATATATGTCATCTATTGGGTTTGTGTTTCTTTATGTTTATTTCAATCCTTTTTGTGAATTGTGACCTTAAAAGTTTAATACAGTTTAACATGTTCATGAGGTTTTGTAGCTTCAAATTTTAGCTGTCATCATTAGAAAAAAAATTGAATTCTAAAAAAATATTACAAAGACTGAAATAAACAAAAAATTAATTGCACACTGTCTTCTGTCTCAAAGTAGTAAAATTTTTTTCAAGAAAAATGTTCTGTGACCATTTAGAGTAACTGAGGTACCTTATTTTCACATTGCTTAGGTCTCTGATTGGTGAATGGTCGCAAGACGGTTGTCGTGTAGTGGAGACAAATGATGAGTTTACAACATGTCAGTGTAACCATCTGACAAACTTTGCTGTTCTAATGGATGTCACAGGAACAAAGGTATGTATTTGAATACTTCAGACATTTTAGGTATAAAATGCTGGCTGTGCAGTAAATGATGTCATAGTCAGTGGTTACTAGAACTAAATAATTGATTTATAGACTTTTTATTCCAACAGACTGGTTGTTACATAACCAATGACTTAATTTCTTTTCCAACAGACTGGTTGTTACATAACCAATGACTTAATTTCTGTTCCAACAGACTGGTTGTTACATAAGCAATGACTTAATTTCTATTCCAGCAGACTGGTTGTTGCATAACCAATGACTTAATTTCTGTTCCAACAGACTGGTTGTTACATAGCTAATGACTTAATTTCTATTCCAACAGACTGGTTGTTACATAACCAATGATTTATTTTCTGTTCCAACAGACTGGTCGTTACATAACCAATGATTTCATTTCTATTCCAGCAGACTGGTTGTTACATAACCAATGATTTAATTTCTGTTCCAACAGACTGGTTGTTACATAGCTAATGACTTAATTTCTATTCCAACAGACTGGTTGTTACATAACCAATGATTTAATTTCTGTTCCAACAGACTGGTTGTTACATAACCAATGATTTTATTTCTATTCCAACAGACTGGTTGTTACATAACCAATGATTTAATTTCTGTTCCAACAGACTGGTTGTTACATAACCAATGACTTAATTTCTGTTCCAACAGACTGGTTGTTACATAGCTAATGACTTAATTTCTATTCCAACAGACTGGTTGTTGCATAACCAATGATTTAATTTCTGTTCCAACAGACTGGTTGTTACATAACCAATAATTTTATTTCTATTCCAGCAGACTGGTTGTTACATAACCAATGACTTAATTTCAATTCCAACAGACTGGTTGTTGCATAACCAATGACTTAATTTCTGTTCCAGCAGACTGGTTGTTAAATAACCAATGACTTAATTGCTATTCCAACAGACTGGTGGTTACATAGCTAATGACTTGATTAGTAAAATTCTGCAACAGTACCTGCTTAATGGAGAATGGATCTGTGGGTTTCATCTGTAAATATATTTTATGTGTAATTGTGCACTGTACATAATGGCAAAAAAAAACCCTACCTGGAAAAACATAAAAAAAGCAACTCTTCAATTGACACAACTTGGTTTTTGACTGTAAAGATAAAATTTAAAAGGAGCAATTATATTGTTGATAATGCTGCATTTTGAATTGTCCTTTTTTCAGTTACACAAGTGGCATAGAATGTCTCTACAGGCAATAACTTACGTTGGATGTACGGTGTCAATCATATGCCTCATTATGTGTTTTATATCCTTCAGTATATTCAGGTAAGGATTATCTTTCACTTTTAAATCTAGATACTCCAGTTTTCTTGATTCAGTAATATCTAAGTCAACAAAAAATGGTTCAAGAAAATTTTACAGTTTTTCAAAATCTGCTTTTAAGAAAAATCTGCCTACCTTTGAGCACATTATGAGATTTAAACAACATACATATTGTTCTCTAGAATGCTACATTAATATATAAAAAGAAAACTTCTAATTATCAAAAGGTGTTCACAATCTGTAAATGAAAGCAACATATTAATTTGATTAAGTTAATTGTTTCCAAGATTATGAATTCACACTCTTCTAAATTTGTAGTACTTTTAAACATTATATGAAAAATAAAACATTTTAATTTATAATTTATATTCCATGTGTTATTAATACTATGATTTGTTTGCAGGAATCTGCAATCAGACAGGAACACAATACATAAGAACCTTGTGCTGTGCTTAATGATTGCAGAGTTACTGTTCTTGTTTGGAATTGGGCAGACTCAGAATAGAGTAAGTTCTGATTGGTGTAAAATCTTGAAAACTCTTAGTTTCTCACCATTTAAGCCTTGGTCCAGAGCCTCTGAAAAAAGGATGTAACACAGATTATACAAAAACTATTTGATGGTTTTCCTGAATTACCATGCATAACAAAAGATTTGAAAGCCATAAATTACTTAATTTTACAATAACTAGCATTTGAGCAAAAGATATGGTGTCAAGAAAAGGTTTAGAGAACATTTCTTTCTTGGTTTCTAAATGTTATACTGTGACATTGTTTCAGTGGTGTATAGTTCTGAATATTTCAAGCAACAAAGCAAAAATGTTCTGTCTACTTACTTATTCCATCTCAGAATCTTTTTGTCTTTCACCATCAGTTTGCACATTTACTTGTCATTAATCCTTACCATGCTAAGTATCTAAAATGAACTTTTCCGTCCTCAATTTGGACAGATCAGTTAATTGTTTATGGGGGGGTGCTTATTGAAAATTTACTGACTAAATGGCAAATAGTGCAGACCATGATCATACTGCATGGATGTGCAGGCTGTTTTCTGCACATCACAATGGCAGAGTCAGTTACCTCCAGCAGGGTAAGTGTTAAAATTCTGAGAAGTTTCTTGATAAGAATAAAGTAACATTTCTATGCTGACTAGTTACTCCAACGTTGGTTTTTCAGGTGTTATGTTCAGTGGTAGCTGGTTTCCTGCATTTCTTCTTCCTCACTTCCTTTGCCTGGATGTGTCTAGAAGGTATCCAACTATACTTCATGCTCATTGAGGTATTTGAAGCAGAGAGGTCAAGAGTCAGATGGTTCTATGCTTTTGGATATGGTATGTTCTTTGCATTGTACTTTGTTTAAATACAGCATTCATAATTGTTAAATTGTGAATTATGTACATATTACTATAGAAAGCTAAACTCAAATCATTGTTAACATTCATTAGTTTAAGTTTTCAATGCAAACAAGTCAGAACATTAGATATACTAAAATGGAAAAGGAAATTTATTTTGAAAGTGTATATGGGCTGAAAATACACAATGAAGTCATTGTTTTTCAAAACTAAGGTTCAAAACAGTGAAGTTACATGTAGGACTCATATACACTAGGAAGTGAAAGTGCATTTATAATAATGCAATATTGCATGGCAGTGTTGCATGGCTCACTGTGAAATAATTGATGATTAGCAGTTAATTGATTCTATGTATTTATCACAGGTGTTCCAGCAGTGATTGTAGCAATATCTGCAGCCATAGATTCTAGTGGTTATGGATCTGAACATCAGTAAGTTCACTTAAAACACACCATGTTTTTCATCTTGGGAAACATCAACATAAGTTAAAATGTTACTGTTGTGTATATCCTTAAAAACAGAGGTCAAGGGTAGATTGCTTTACTCCTGTTCCAAAAGTCACTTGACTCTGGTTCCTTTACCACTAGGGATGAGACTCTTCAGTGAATCCACACTTAGGGCACCTGTATAAATGTACTGAACTCAGGGAGCAGTCATTGTGAAGGATTGATATAAGTTGCTATCTCTTGCTTCCAGTTGATGTGATAAGTTGATAAGTGTGAATTAAATCAACCATAGCCCTTACACAAGGTCACTTCAAGATAATGTTGTAATGATGAGACATTCTTTACTTAATAGTGTTATCTGTGTCAGATTTCTTCACCTTCATTTTGAATTATTGTCTCACACAAAAAATGTCATGCATTTGAAAAAAAATAAGACTATTACAATTAATTTACTGTATATCTGATTAATTAAGATTGATCTATGATAGAAGTGACATAAATTTGTTTCATTTTCTGTAGGAAGGCTAGTGTTTTTACACATGATAGAGCTGCAAAAATCATCACTTCCTGTTGCCATGTGATGTCATTTAAGACATGTTTTTGCACCATTATTACAATCAAAATACATCAGAGATCATGGGAAAGTACATATTTTGTACTATATGGTTGCTTGCCTTTCATTGTTATGGGAAAGTGTCCATCCCAAATAAATTAAAAACAAAAACAAAAAAACAGATGGCTTAATTATTTAGATTTTGCAATTTTTTATTTCTTTTCTTGACTAAGTAATTTTTAAATCATTTAGTTATTTTCACAACTCTGTATCATCTGCTATTTGTTGGAAAATAATAGCTAAATTATAGGGTTTTTTTAAGAGTCCGGAAATAGTAATTTGTCTTAAACTGGATTTTATGCAGGCTGTGAAATTGAAAGTTCAAAGGTGCACAGGAAATTGTCTGCTTGTCACTCCCATATTATTATATTCTTATTATCAAAATCAGGAGAAATTCGAGTCATTGTATTCATACAAAGTTTACAGTTAGTGCCACAGTGACTTTCAGTGGTGTTCTGTGCATATTTAAAAGAAGTGTACCATAGAATTTAGATCATTCTATTTCCTGTAAAATTATATTAATGTGAATGCTATTGAAAATATCATTTCCTAATGTCAAGGTGCCAGTTAAAAATACTAAGTATAGTGTTTTTGATATGACTTTACACAAGACACTTGTGCAAGTTTGAGTGGAAAAAGATTATCTAGAAAGTGAACTCTTTCTTACTGGCTTTATGCTTTTTACGGAATTTTTAATGTATGTTCATCTTTAAAAATCACTTTTCATTTTAAAAAGAATTGGCCAGTGAAATATGTTAAAAGTATAATATTGTAGCTTATTTTTAGGGTACACCTTGTAACAGGAACAAGTGTGAAATAGGCAGAATGAAGTCATTTTGATGTTTGTGAGCCATTATAATATCTGATCATTCCTTTTTATTACTTTAAGATAATATTAAATAAACATATAAAATGTATATAAAGTAATGTATTTGTATATTTCCTAACTTTTTTCAGTTGTTGGTTGAAGACAGACAATTACTTCATCCTGAGTTTTGTCATACCAGCTGCCATTGTTGTTCTGGTAAGTAGGTTTAGTAGTGTATTATTCCAAGCTGTTTATTATCCCAACTTAAAGGGAGATTAGTGGTTCAGTGGTATCTTTCTGGACTTACAACCCAGGGATCATGAGTTCGATCCCCACACCCATTTTCCACAAACATTACCAATTTTCTTTTGGTTGAGATGTTAAACTGAGGTCCCATGTAGCAGTGCTGTACATTGAACTTGTAAAAGAAGCAATGGAATGTAATGTTTTCTCTATGTTGCACAACCGCATAAAACCTATATTACTAAAGACTTAGGCATATAAGCAACAGGTTCCCATTATAAAGAAACTCTGAGAGATTTTCACCTTGTAAAGTACTAAGACGTCTTCACATATCAAAGCCATATTTACTACAGCTGTCTTTAGACAATACTTTGTTGGCTGTAGAGAGCAAAGTTGTTGAAATATGTGAGTGAAAACTTTTTGTATCCTGTTAGATTAGAATTGTTTGTCTAATTGTCAAAGACCTATTATAGCCTCAGTTATTGTCTAACAAGTACCAAAGGAATGATTACCGGTGGGCCTTAAACTCTAGTTTTTCAAACCAATTTCATATACTTTAAATCCATATTCTTGCAGATTAACATTGTGATGTTGAGTATTGCCATATACATGATGTGTCGTCATGCTGGTGTGACAGCCTCTTCCATACAGGCACGACAGAAAGGAAAACTGGAAAAAATGGGGTAGGTGGACATATTCAATCATTCATTTTTCATTATAATTAGAGATTATGCAGAGGTATATCTGAGCATTTGAAATATCATTATATGATATCATATATGATTACCTAATAAAATATAGTCATAGGTCTGCAGTGTGATCTGTTGTTTGCAGATGACAAAATCTTGTAAACTAAGCTTGGAAATTGGTTTGTTGATTAAAGCATTATGAAATTTAATGAGTGCATGGTATGTAGAAGAAAATAAGTTGAAAATAGTTGCACATTTATATCGTGAAAGGCATTTACATTAAGAGAACAGTTTTCTTAGGGAGATTGGTTTGTTATAAACAAAACACACACACAAAGTTGTTGTTGTTCACAAATAAAACTAACTGCATGATGATATAAAATTATACACAAATGATTAAACTTAGTTGCGTAACTAACAAATTGGAAGTAAGTGAGACTTAGAATGCTGTGATTTAGACAAAAAACCTAACATTTCTTTGATTGAATAATTCTGTGGCTATATTTTTGGCCACCTTTCTGTCAGACTTATTGTCATATATTCAAACAATTTTGACAATGAATTTTCTGTAAGAATTTAATTAACTGAAGTTCATTTTAAGTCTCATTCTCAGTTGATACTTATATTGTTTGCTTATTGATATCAAATTTGCTAACACAGAAATGGCGGCGGCAAAAACAGCATTGTGAGTGACAAGTCAACTGCTGTCGATCTGCCGTAAGTTTTGTGGACACTGTAACATGTAGCACAGAGATGCCTTACTGTTTTTTCATGTAGATTTCTAATCTTTGTTTTTCTTGTGGGAGTCTTACTTTGTCTAAGTAGCTGCTTGCCAACTTAGTGCAAAATGGTTTCTTCATAAACAACAGAAATTGATATTTTGCAAAATGGAATCAATGTATAAAAATTTCAGAGCATATTCACTTACATTTTCAGACATGTACCTTTACATAAATTTTGTTCATACAGACATTTGCCACTTAAATTTGTTATTGTGTGTGCTTGCAGACATTTGCCCATAGGATTATTTAAAACTTATTTTGTTGATGAGGACATTCCCACTTATGTTACATATTATATAATCATAACTATATTGGAAACTATGCTTTCTTCACAACCGATCTTCTAATAATTTGTTATTGTAATTAAGTATGATTTGAAGAAGAAATTTGCCTTGCTTTAGTGTGTTAGACAGTTCTGCCTTTATGTTGTACGTGTTTGTGGTAGCCTGTGTGTAAAAGAAAAGGACTTGACATTAAAACATTAATTTTATCAGAGTGCATGGCCATGCAAGAGAAATGTACAAAACATTAATTTCTTGCACAAGACAAAGGAGTCACACTTCAGAAATCTGAACTTTGCTACATTTGCTAGCAGTATATATGATTGGCATGCATAAATTATATTTGCCATCTTATCTTGTAGTCTACACTGTTTACTTGAAACATCATCTACATAGTCTACATTGTTCACATTCAAAGGAATTTTAAGTGGAAATTCCTTTAGAAATATAGCTTTGGTAGCATTGAACTAAAAGTGTTATGGTATATAATTTGTAGTTCTATATCATTTCAGTGTCTTAATTATTTTCAAGATTAATTTTACTTTAACACTTTCATTTCTTCTGCCTTCAGCCTTTCTATACCTACATGTACTAGATCTTTGCTTACTGGAGTTTGCTAAGTCTTTCCAATCCTGTTATTTTTTCCAGCTTTTTCTCTGTGTATAAATCACTGTATAAATCTCTTTCTTGTTATACTGCCATGTAACAAACACAAGTCTGCTCAGGGGCGGCGCCAAGGATTTAGGATTGGGGCGGCAACGGGGATGGGTACGGCAGGGGGGATACCCCCTCCTGTGTTGGGAAAAAATCGAAATTTTGATCTTAAAACGGTGCTTTCTGTACTCGATAATTGATCGATTAACAACAATAAGCGCAATTGGTTTAAAGGTAAACAATCAACCCTTTGACACCTAAAAGACCGATGGCAACAATTAACATCAATCGACGAGTGTCATTAAAAATGGTGTACAATTATCAGTAAGTACATAGAAAGGGGGAAAAATACAGCTGAAATTTTCATTGCTGACGGAAATATTGGGGCGGCGATAGCCGCCCCAGTCGCGCCACCCTTGCTGCTCCATTCTGTATTTGCCTGTGACAGATTCTTACTGTCTCTGTTTTGAACATAAAGTGCTTGTTAACTTGAAACTCACATTTTATATGTGATATAAAGCAGCACAGAATCTCCTATGTAATGTTTTATTCAGCTTAATCTTAAGTTTAAACAAAGAAAGCTTGTATTGAAGAAACTGACTTTTGGCAAAGTAATAAATCAGCAATGCATTTGAAATGCACATTCTCATTTGTATGCATTAAAGAATAAAAAAAATATGTTCTTGTTTCCTGCCCTTTGATAATCACACACTATTATTAGCAGCTAGTTTTGTTGCATGCGTGCTTGTGAGTTCAGTTATATTAATTTGGTAGAATATCATTAGATATTTCTGTTTTCTATGTTTCTTTTTTTCACAATAATGAACCATGGAGGTTGACCTCATTTAAAGTTTGAGGCATTTATCATTTCATGCAAAATCATAACATCTCAAGTGAACTGATAATTAAGTAGAAACAGCTAAACTCTGGAAAATGTTACCAGTACCTAAGAAAATATTAATATTTTATATTTGTATACTTAGGACATGGTTAAAAGGGAGTGCTGTGTTGGTGGTGCTGCTTGGTCTGACCTGGACTTTCGGCTTCCTGTACCTTAACGAGGACATGGTAGCAATTGCTTACATCTTTACCATCCTGAACAGTCTACAGGGTCTCTTTATCTTCATCTTCCATTGCTTCATGGATAGAAAGGTTAGTATAAGACAGTTACAGAAACAGCCCTCTCTGTATATGTACCAGTGTTTGATGAGATAGCTTCAGACATGTTGTGAATATTGATATAAACTATACCTTCCAGAAGTGATAAGTAGTCATCCGCTTAAAAGAAAGGTATGTTTGCAGATCTGTGCACCTTGTCAACCATCTCACTAAAAGAAAATACTTCTGTCTTAGTTATATCTGTAGACATTGTATTTTTGTTTGAATTCCACTGCCTTTGAAATGTTTATATAGATGTTTTACTACAGTAAGATTCATTTTGATGCTTTTTACAGGTGAAGAAAGAATGGCGAAGAGCCATCTACAAGGCTAAATGGCTTCCTATATGTTGCCGTGTAAACATTGGAGGTTATAATGGCAACTTGTCTTCCCCTCCCACTTCTTCATCAGGACCACAAAATGTAAGTACCATCTTAAAAGACAGACAATTCAAAACGTAGTAATATTTTATCATATTGAAGTCTACCAGGAGGAGACAGTGCGGGAGAGGGAGGGAGGGTGTGGGGGTAAACTTGCTTTCCTGTTAATGCCTGAACATAAGCTGTTACCATAGTCCATATGTAGATAGATTGTTCCATGTGCTTGGACTAAAAGTAAAAATTATTACAATATACTGATAATGTCTTTGTATATTCTTCTTTGACTTGGCTTTTAGAGAGGTAAATCCTTTTATGAGAGTTTTAAACTAAACTCTTGATATCAACCTGCACCATGCTAAATTTTCTGAAAGAACTTTTCCATTTTTGTTTATGGACGTACCTGTTTATCATTAATGGGGGTATTCATTGAACAACAGACAGTGCAGATTGCTCAAATGTCCTAGATAATCATGGTCTGCTCTGGTGACAGCTTGTTAAAGATTATCAATATCTCTGTAATTCTTTTCAGTATTTCTTGAAGTTCTGGAGCAGTAGGAAGAGGAAACGTTCCAGCTGTAGCTCTGGTACTGCCAAAAGTAAGTTCCTTAAATACAACCATTAAACTTTACATTATGCTGAATAAAACTTTAGATAAGTCATGACATGATCACCAATTTGCTTGTGTTCAATCTTCCTCTGGTTACATAGAGAACATAGAGGATATTTGTGTTTTTCTGTGTAAGATTGAATTTTATTTCATCGCGTGAGCATCAAAAACAGTATTTTCATGAGTGACATGATCACCAATTTGCTTGTGTTCAATCTTCCTCTGGTTACATAGAGGATATTTGTGTTTTTCTGTGTTAGATTGAATTTTATTTCATCGCGTGAGCATCAAAAACAGTATTTTCATGAGTGACATGATCACCAATTTGCTTGTGTTCAATCTTCCTCTGGTTACATAGAGGATATTTGTGTTTTTCTGTGTTAGATTGAATTTTATTTCATCGCGTGAGCATCAAAAACAGTATTTTCATGAGTGACATGATCACCAATTTGCTTGTGTTCAATCTTCCTCTGGTTACATAGAGGATATTTGTGTTTTTCTGTGTAAGATTGAATTTTATTTCATCGCATGAGCATCAAAAACAGTATTTTCACGAGTGACATGATCACCAATTTGCTTGTGTTCAATCTTCCTCTGGTTACAAAGACATAATTATATATTATGAAAAAAAAGTCTTTAGTAAGCTGTAAGATAGGATGCTGAAATTTACCACAATCAAGATGGAGTTTTTTGAAATCAGAGATGATGTCCTTGATTTTCAGTAGCTTCCAGTTAATGTTCATTAGATCTAAAGCTTTAGGAAATGACATTACAAACAATTATTTTAACACTCAATGTTTGGAATGTATTATTTTGATGAGTTTGTTTTACAGACCGCAGAAGTGATCTAGACAGTTTTCTTCGATCTGACGTCAGCAGTGGTACCACAACTGGCACTGGAGTTAATCGCTATAGCAACCAGAGTGATAAACTCCTCCCCAATGGTCAAAACATCTACACTGCGATGCCGACTCACTATGAGGATCAAGTGGCAGGTAATCTGTCAGTTGTGGATGCATCAGTTATAGACAGTGAATATGTCACAGAATATTGTCAGCATAACTTACAAGTATCAAATGAGAAACGAAGATACTCTTCTGGGTCAGAAAACTCAGGCGACGAATGTCAAAAGGACAATATCTCCCGAGACTCGGTTAGTAAAGACGGACTTTCTAATTTGTCGGCTGACTCCAACTTAAGACTGCATTCTGAGTTCACTTCAGACAATGAAGAAGGAAAGATAAACTATGCAGTGTTAGATGAGAGAGAGAATAAAACATTTGCACCTAAAAGTGACAGTTTTAAAACAGAACATGAAAGAAATGTGCTGAATGACATTCTTTCCATGTATCAAAATACAAAAGACAATGATGGAATTCATGTTCCTAATGAAACGAGTCAAACAGAGGTTTTGGACTCCAAAAATACTTGCGTAGATAAAGACAAAATCAAAACACAAAGTGCACCAAGCTTGGATTGCCCCACCAATGCTTATGATAACCAAAGTATGGATTCTTCGACCCACCCCTTATTAGGGAGTTTGCCAAATTTATCGTCCATCAGAGAAGAAGATGGGGAAAATGATCCCTGTTCAAATTTGCCCAACTTTGGGACCAGCATAGAGCAATAGACTTAATCCTGTACAGTAGTGTACAGTTATGTAATATTTTATTTAAATTTATGTTGTTGTTACCAGTAACTTCTGTTAATATTTACTTTTTTAACCACTTGTTTCCTTTTTAAAGTTTAAATTTCATTCAGTTCACAAGAGAGAATCATTTGAATATATTTAGTTATGTTGATTATGTAGCTTCTTTTTCTTCTTTTATGAAGAGAACGTCAGATTTTGGTGCCATAAAGAAGTGGCCAGTTGTATAAATTATCTGCTAATCTAGTGTAAAACATGCATTTAGATTCTGTACATATCTTGTGTGTTTTCTGTATGATATGTATCAAATAATTTGTGTGTAAAAAGTGTTTGTCATGTAAAATGTTAAATGACACAGGATGAAAAAGATGATAGCAACATTAATTTTAGATTTCTTTTTATGTGTCAGTGGTTGTGAAATATTGATGCTAAATTTATGAGAAGCACATCATGCTAAATTATACCTTGCAGTCTTAAATGTATTTCTGTGATAGAGATTTGCCTATAGTTAACTGCTAAGACTCAAACATTGTTTTTAAAGACATTGACAGCCTTTGTGTCTGCAAAGTCTGCTCTTAATCTAGACTCTTTTTGTACCTGGATTTCTTTAATATATTCAGAAAGAAAAGTGGTAACCATCTGCTTTTAGGGTATTTGGAATTCTTATAAGGTCTAACTTTATACCAGTGAAAGCCGAACAATGTTCCTTCTTTGTAAGGTATTCTTTGTCATGTTGCTTTTTGATATGTCTTTCATGTTTGAGCATGTTTAAACAGGTTCTAGGAACAAAGCTGAGACCTGTAACTTGCTTGTTAACTTAAAACTGAAGCAGCTACATGTAGTTGTAATCTATTACAGTAAGTCAGTATCACTATCATAGACTTCTTCAAGTTATTTTTGGTTTTCTGTCATAATCAAGGATGATGACTTTTTCAAGTTATGATTTACATTTACCATCATAATTATTATATTAGAACTTATTCAATTTAAAATCATAATCATAGGTTATTATTTTATCAAATTACACTGTTTATAATTATGACTTTTTTAAGGATATGACTGCATGTTTACAGTCATAATCATAGATTATGACTTCTCCAAGAACATGTGTTTGACTAAGTTTACAGTCATAACCATAGTCATAGATAATGACTTTTTCATCTCAGCTATGTTGCTAGTACCTATGCTTGTATATTCTTACTAGACTTTTTTCATTCCATCGAAGATGTACATGGTTGTGAAAGCACAAGGTTGTTTTCCATTTTCCTACATTTCCTTCTCTATTTTTTTCTTGAAATTTTATCTTTGCATTTAATTTGTTAAAATCAATGAAATTCTATAATAGGTACAAATTAGAGAGAAAATTTATTTATACTGTTTTCATAGCAATGATTGAAACTGAAATATTTTCAAGACCACTTTGAAAAGTATTTGTTAGTTTGTTTGATTAAGTTTAATGACAGTTACAATGAAAGACTACTGAGCATATTTATATTTTTACGCCCATCCTCGGTGGCATGGTACATGTGTGGGACTTTGATCTGGAAGATTGTTGTACAATCTCTGGCAGACTTTTTAACATGGCTTTTGGACAGTAAAATTTTGTTTCACTGATTTAATACTTCACGAAGTAGCACAGAAGCATGAAGGGTTGACCAGTGCACTTAAAGTTAATAGCATAATAACTGATATTCCTGTCACATTTTAGGGCATTTTATACACATGTATACATTTTAGGTGCAAGAATAAATCTTTTCTTTTAAATTTTTTTTTTTCTTTTAAATGTGCAATAGTTAGTCTTATTTGTTTTAAATACTGGCCAATGGCCTCCCTCTGAATTTTGTTTAGTCCACATGATTTGATTTAGATTAACCATATACTAGCACTTCAAAAATGTTTGTCAGTATATTGTTCATAAGTAATTTGATTTTCCATGTAAATTTTGAAATATCAAGGTATATAGAGAGAAAAGAAATCTTTGCTGTTTAATAACAGGTGGTAACACAACTTATATCAGTTTCACTATGGTAATTCAGTACGCTGTAATGTACATACATGTGTAATTCTGCTTGATAAAAGTTGTTTAAACTGGAAAAAAAAAGAAATAAAACAGATTGAAGGAAAAAGAGGAGTTTACAGTGCAGATTACAGTACACCTCTCCTCTGAAAGGTCAAACATGATCAAAATACTTGACTAGAGGCTTAAGGTTCTAATTCATATAGTATGAAGGTTCTAGATGTCTTGCAAAACCCATAGAACTATGTGGCTTTGATATCAAGGTGAATTATACACCACAGTAAATGCATAGTTGATTCTTTTTCCTTGAGGACAATATTTAACCCTTTTTTTTAACACTGTGATCAGATTATTTTTAAGCGCACTCTGAAATAGAATTTTAAACTGCATTTACTTTAGTATTTTTTGTATCAATCGTATTGTAATAAAGGTTGTACTTAGTAGCCTAGATTCTAGACAGCCTAAGTGACCTTAACAGAATGTAAAAACCAGCACAGTATTCATATAATTTTCTGTTTGTCATGTTCAGTTCAGATACAAGAATATTTCAGCTAGATGGTGACCAAAGTACTGAATACCTTGTAAGAATCTGCCATATTTTTGTGTATGTTAAATAACTCTTACAATAAATCTTGTAAATAGCAAAATCCATGTCTTCCAAAAGTGGTGTTACAGTTCAGTTCAGTTCTATACTTCATGCAGATATATTACAATATAACTTAATCACAACTATTTAAGATATTTATGGTCAGGATGAGTCCTACCTCAGTCTGTTTAATCAGCTGAACCTGGGCCTTAATTGAAGGGTTGAATTGGCTGAATCAGCTCTCATCTGAATTTTGCTGCAAGTCAGGTGCAAAACAATACACCAGGTATTTTAAGTGTAAAGATTATGTGTAAAGATTGTGCTAATTAAAGAAATAATGATTCAATTTAAAAAAAAAAAAACTTAATTGTAATATGTTTTAAACACAGTACAGTACAGTACAATATGAATACAATACTGGTACACTACAATGCAATACAATACAATACAATACAAGTGCATGAATACTGTGCTGGTGATGTAATATTCTGTCTGTAGCTTTTTCCCGTATTGTTGTGCATTTCTTATTAAAGAATGTGCTTGAAAATAATTTTAGAGGTAAGAAATGTACACAGACAGGAGAAACTAACAAGGACAAAAACTATATATGACTTTCTGTAGAGGTCAACATATCTCATTCAAAAGGTTGTGACTTTGTAAATAGTCTTTTTATGCCAACTTTTAGATTTATGTCTTGTTATAAAATGTGCTGTATTTTTGTTGTATTATTTTTGTACATTCTTTGATAACTGAGCAAATTTCATTTTTTATTCATTGTATGAATGTCTGACTGTTACTTACCAAAGACATATGCTTGTGCTGTTTTCAGAATTCATGTATATTGTTCCATAGTATAAGAAGCTTTGGACTTGGAAATTGATTGCAGTTTCCTCTATAAATAGTTGTTTTTTTTCTGCACACTTGACCTGGTTTTTATCATCATTCTTAAATTAAAGCTAAAAAATAATTTCTGGTTTTCTTTTAAAGAAAGATAATAAAAGAAATTATGTTAAACTCGTGTTTGGCATTCCTTTGTTACTTAAACTTCCCATAATGCTACATTACACTGAATGTTTTTTCCCACCAAAATGAATCGACATGTAGTTTAACAAAATTTTAATGAATTATTTTATACTTGTTTGTGTTTAGACATTTTAACATTTGAGACTGTAATATTTTGAGATAATATAAAATGATAGAATGTTTTGTTTGATTTTTTTGATACCTTAATTTTATGATGTAAAAACTAAAATAAAATGATAAATGGTAATGTAATCTTTGTCATGATTTTTCCAGCTTTAATAGCATAATCAATTTATATGTTCAGATAGTATATTTGGTTTGGTTTGGTTGAAGTTTAAAGCTGACTGATCCACTCATTGTTTGATAATAAAAAGAAAATGTTGATACATAAAGAAATTCTAGTTGTATTTGTGAAAAACGCTCCAAATGTAGTTATTGACTTAACTTTTTGTCATGGAAACGCATCTCAATCAATAGTTATGTCTCACCCCCATGTGGTGGTAGGGGAAACGCATCTCAATCAATAGTTATGTCTCACCCCATGTGGTGGTAGGGGGAAACGCATCTCAATCAATAGTTATGTCTCACCCCTATGTGATGGTAGGGGGAAACGCATCTCAATCAATAGTTATGTCTCACCCCATGTGGTGGTAGGGGAAACGCATCTCAATCAATAGTTATGTCTTCCCCATGTGGTGGTAGGGGAAACGCATCTCAATCAATAGTTATGTCTCACCCCATGTGGTGGTAGGGGAAACGCATCTCAATCAATAGTTATGTCTCACCCCTATGTGATGGTAGGGGGAAACGCATCTCAATCAATAGTTATGTCTCCCCCCATGTGGTGGTAGGGGGAAACGCATCTCAATCAATAGTTATGTCTCACCCCATGTGGTGGTAGGGGGAAACGCATCTCAATCAATAGTTATGTCTCACCCCATGTGGTGGTAGGGGGAAACGCATCTCAATCAATAGTTATGTCTCACCCCATGTGGTGGTAGGGGGAGACATTTTTATGAGCTTTCTGTCTGGATGGCTGTCTGGATGTTACAAACATGTCTGCTCCATAACTTTGTCAATCCTTGATGGTTTTTGAAATAACTTGGCAGAAATGTAAACCACCATGAGGCGATGTGTCATGTGCAAAGTATAAACAAAAAAAGGCAGTCCAAGGACTGCTATATTCCCCACCACCAGCATTTATTATCCCCCACTGATGGAACTGGGAGGGGGATATTGTTTTGGCGTTGTCCATCCATCCTTCCGTTCATCCAAATTTCATTTCTGCGCCATTTCTACTACATAACAAACCTGCATAACTAACCAGTGGGCATTCATAACAAACCTGTATAATTAGCCAGAGGGCATTCATAACAAACCTGTGTAACTAGCCAGAGGGCATTCATAACTAACCTGCGTAACTAGCCAGAGGGCATTCATAACAAACCTGCATAACTAGCCAGAGGGTATTCATAACAAACCTGCTAAACTGGCCAGTGGGCATTCATAACAAAACCTGTATAACTAGCCAGAGGGCATTCATAACAAACCTGCGTAACTAGCCAGAGGGCATTCATAACTAACCTGCGTAACTAGCCAGAGGGCATTCATAACAAACCTGTATAACTAGCCAAAGGGCATTCATAACAAACCTGTATAACTAGCCAGAGGGCATTCATAACAAACCTGTATAACTAGCCAGAGGGCATTCATAACAAACCTGTATAACTAGCCAGTGGTCATTCATAACAAAACCTGTATAACTAGCCAGAGGGCATTCAAAACAAACCTGTATAACTAGCCAGAGGGCATTCATAACTAACCTGCGTAACTAGCCAGAGGGCATTCATAACAAACCTGCATAACTAGCCAGTGGGCATTCATAACGAAACCTGTATAACTAGCCAGAGGGCATTCATAACTAACCTGCATAACTTACCTGCATAACTAGCCAGAGGTAAATCATCACTTCATAATTTTGGAGTTATTCTCACCCTCGTTAATAATACGCACCCCATTGTGGAAACTGAAAATTCTTGAAAAAAAGTGTGTATTATATTCGAGCGTTTACAGTATATTTAATTTTTTTTTGGAACCATAACTCAAAACATTATTTGATGTATCAACATTAAATCTCACAGGTGCTTAGATGTCGTTAAGGAGTCATGCATAATAAAGGCAGTGTAACTCTTCACTTTATGACTTTTGAGTTATTGCCCTTGGTTAGTTTCATACTTAAATTTTGTTCAGAACATAACTCAAAAAGTATTTAAGGTACATATATACACATGAAATTTTATAGATGCACAGATGTCATTGAAGAGAAGAGAAATATAGATTTGACATTGTCCGTCCAGCTGTTTGCTCATCTGTCTGTCCGACCATCACACTTTTTATTTGGAACGTATCTAAAAAAAAGTCTAAGAAGTCTAATCTTTTAAAGTTATAAACCTAAAACTTTTTATGTAGTTAGATATCATTGAGTAAAAGTGCAATGCATAGGAAGTGTAACTTGTCACTTCATAAGCTTAGAGTTATTCCCCTTTGTTATTTTTGATACTTAATATTTGTTTGGACCATAACTGTAAAAGTATTTGAGGTAACAAAATTAAACTTCATAGGTGCATATATGTCATTAAGGAGTCATGCAGTGCATAGGAACTTAATTCTTCACTTGTTTAGACCAAAAATTGCTGTTGTTCCACTGCTTTGTTTTGACATCATTTCTCCCGACGTCATTTACTATAAGAGCTATTTCTGCTTGGCACAACTCAATTGTTAAAGGCATTGATTCATTATTGATAAAGATATCAAACTGATTTGTCACTCAAGTTCCAAGGTCAAAGATCTTGTTAAAAAGTTGATAATCCTTAACAGCCAAATTCCAGTGATTTGTATCATTCAGCTGGGGATATCAATTCAATGAATTTGCTTAAGTTTAAATTGGTCTGAAAAACATGGAATTGCATTTATGATGGCATATTGGATTGTGGGAAAGCTTTAAGTTTTCCAGTGACAATACTAAACTGAAGGCTTGAACATATGACCTTCAAGTGTGACCATGTCTTTGAACTGACATAGCTTGGCCATGCCTTTTGCACATCCTCTCAATGAGTTATACATTTGACCAAAGTTTACAGAAAATTGGTTCAAAGGTATAGGAGATATTGAAGGAACACAAAATTGAAAGCTGAAACAAACGACCTTCAAGTGAGACCTTGACCTAGAACTGACATGGCTGGATTATGCATTCTGTAAATCATCTCAATGAGTTAAACATTTAACAAAAGATTACAGAAAATAAGTTCATAGGTATAAAGGATACTGAGCAGAAACAAAATTGAAGGCTGAAACAAATGACCTTCAAGTGTGACCTTGAACAGACATGGCTGGATTATGCATTCTGTACATGATCTCAATGAATTAAACATTCGACCCAAGTTTCGAGAAAATCAGCTCATAGGTATAGGAGATATGGAGTGGAAACAAAAATGTTACTGTCAGTCGAGCAGACGGAGGTGCACAACCTCTCACTGAGTTATACATTTGATCAAAGTTTTAAAAATATTGGTTCAAAGGTACATGAGATATTCAGCGGACACAAAATTGAAGGCTGAAACAAATTACCTTCAAGTGTGTCCTTGATCTTGAACTGACATGGCTGGACTATGTGTTCTGCACATCGTGTCAATGAGTGAAACATATGACCCAAGTTTTAAAAAAAACAAGAACAGTTCAAGGGTGTAGGAGATATGGAGTGGAAATGAAAGTGTTATGGACAGACAGACAGGACAAGTCCATTCCTATAACCCTGTCCTGCTTCACAGCAGGGGATTAACAGAAGTAATAAATCTGTGGTGAGGTATTTAGACAGTACTCTAAATATATGTCCGAGTTCATGTATAGGAAGGATCTAATATACATTAAATAGGGGAGACATCTAGACACTGTTATTGTTGCAAAGACAGCCTCCAGGTTTTCATATTTTCAGTGAATATCCCCATTAGCCAAAGGAGAAAGATTACTACATATGATACATTGTATGGAACACCAGAGCTGCCTTCTGGTGACATATATCAGTGAATTCTGTGCACTTGCCATCACATTTTCTAGCTGTATTATTTCACTTTGTGCCTTTATTATGCTTTGTAGTAAAGTTATTTCATTCTCTACTCCATAGAAAGTCATTTGTTCTGGATCTGTGAATATGTCATTATGTTCTGCATTTAAGTCTTTTGGTTTTGCTGCTAGATATTTTCATTTGCGAAGGTAAAGATTTCAAGCTGGGATAACCTATCAGGGGATTCTATTCCTAACTTTCCTTTTAAAGCTAGGATTAAAGTTACTTCCCTTAAGTAACTTACCCTTTTTTCCTAGTTGAGCTATTTTTCTAACTTATCTGGGGACAACACTATTTCTATACTGTTTTAAAACTAGGAAAGTTATTTCCTTAATTTATCATGGCCTAGTACTATTACTTTGTTTCTTTTAGCTTGGATGACTATCAGTTGATACTACTTCCTTCCCTTAATTTTTTAAGCTCAGCTGAGCTACATCCATTTTCAACAGTTATCAGTGGACACTTCTCTTGGTTTAGGACCAGTTACTTCCCTTAATTATCAGGGGATACTACTCCTACCATACTTCTGAAATCTGGGTTACTTCCCACAGATGCTCTCCTTATGTGCATCAGGAATCTCTTTAACCAGTCAAGAATGTCGTCTCAGTATTGTTATCTTAAAACATCTGGATACAGAGTATTTAACTCATTAAGCTAAACTATGTTTAACAAGTCTAGATTAACTCATTTTTGAATATGAGGATTATCTTTAATTCTTTAATATTTTTATGCTAAAATTGGCTGGTCAATAGCTTTGAGCTCTCCAACAGGCAGTCAAGTTAACCTAATCATTGTTCCTGGGGTGGCTATGAGACTTCTGTGACCAGTTCAATATAACTTTATTCTTACAGCATATTTTGTCCAAATAAACAAAAAACAAACACAGACTTTTAACTTTCGACTTGCATCTTCTTCAGAATTTTGAAATTAAAATACTTCATATATTTTTGCACACAGTCCTAAGGATGCTGCAAGAAAACAAAAGCTTCAGAATGCATGGGTGAAAGTTGGAAATAAAGAAAATCCTGACAAATGTAGCTGGGGGTCCAGGGGGCCGCTAAGGCAGGTCCAGGGCAGAGCCCTGGTAGGGGGACCTGAGGGGGCACAGCCCCCCAGAAGCTCTTGGAGTTTAGCATTTTAGAGGAGTAAAAAAAAAACATCACTTTGTTATAAAACCCCCAAGTTGAAAAGCTATTTGCAAAGTATTATTTGACATTTTTCCAAAACAAAAAGTATAAAATCATGGGAAAAACATTTTTTGCAAAGAATTTACACAATAAATGACCTTTTGACAAACCTTCACAGTTTTTTTATTGGCTAATGCTAGGGAAATTTTAAATGCTTTCTTATGTCTGGAGGAAGGAAGTTCATTTTTCATTTCTTTTGTTTATCATAATACTTTGTTTACTTTCGGAAGTGAAACCTGATGAATAATAAAGTATCGATATTTTTCATTGGACTACTATTTGCATCCAGCCAATCGAAAGCGTCGTAATATTTAGCCCAGAAAACTGGTGCCTAAGGTGCCCAAATTTTCATTGGACGAAGAAATATTCAATCTCGCATTTTACCAACCCCCCCCCCCCCACACCCAACAAAATCTACCCGGACTTAGAAGAATTGGGAAAACGACACCCCAGCAGTGTGAAAATGTTCCGGACCAGTTCGGACAACTTTCACCCATGAGAATGACACTGATGCTCCCCTTATGTGCATCAGAAATCCTTAAGACCAGTCAAGAACTAGAAATGGTTTTTGATTGAACAAAAACATATGTCTCCCCCCAGCCAGTTGCTGCAGGCAGTATTGAATCAGACGATTGTAAAATTTGACATTTAACCGCCAAGTGTGACCTTGACCTTGAGACAACACACCCGCATAGTGGGTTCTGCATGTCGCCTTGATGAGGTGAACATCTGACCCAAGTTTCATAAAAATCCTTCAAGGGCTTTTGAAGATACAGAGTGGACACGATTTTGTGGCATTTGACATTTAACCTCCAAGTGTGACCTTGACCTTGAGACACCACACCTGCAAAGTGGGTTCTGCATGTAGCCTTGATGAGATGAACATCTGACCCAAGTTTCATAAAAATCCTTCAAGGGCTTTGGTAGATACAGAGCGGACACGATTTTGTGACGGACAGACGGACGGACAGACAACCGGGGGAAAAACAATATGTCTCCCCCGATGAGGTGAACATCTGACCCAAGTTTCATAAAAATCCTTCAAGGGCTTTTGAAGATACAGAGCGGACACGATTTTGTGGCATTTGACATTTAACCTCCAAGTGTGACCTTGACCTTGAGACACCACACCCGCAAAGTGGGTTCTGCACGTCGCCTTGATGAGGTGAACATCTGACCCAAGTTTCATAAAAATCCTTCAAGGGCTTTTGAAGATACAGAGCGGACACGATTTTGTTGCATTTGACACTTAACCTCCAAGTGTGACCTTGACCTTGAGACACCACACCCGCAAAGTGGGTTCTGTACGTCGCCTTGATGAAGTGAACATCTGACCCAAGTTTCATAAAAATCCTTCAAGGGCTTTGGAAGATACAGAGCGGACACGATTTTGTGACGGACAGACGGACGGACGGACAACCAGGGGAAAAACAATATGTCTCCCCCATTTTTGAGGGGAGACATAATGACAACTCAGTACATTGAGCCTAAAATAACTGGATGCAAAGTTATCTACAGAATGTACTCATATAGCTGAACTATGTTTCATAGTAAAGTCTAGATTCTCTTTTTTGAGTAATTGATCGAAATCACTTTTGTTGTACATCCCCCTGTGAACTTGACATCTGAAACATAGAGCACAAAATGAATACGATTTACCTACATGGTCAAACCATCCTGATATTGAATGGCCAGAAATCAGTTATTTCTAAGTTATTGATCAGAAACCACTTTCAACCGCCACTGTGAGATTGACCCTGTGGGCCTGAAGACATAAAGGTTCATTTACTCAAGGTGATTGGGCATGATAAGCAGGCCCCTGTGGATGATAGGTGTCATTTACTCATCTTGCCCAACCATTCTGTAAAGTTTGAAGGTCCAGGATGCAGTTATAAGTTGAAGGTCCTGGATGCAACTGTTCTCGACTTATTGATTGGAAATCTTTTACCAAGTGTGGGACCACATGAGCTGTCACTGTTGGGCGATAACAATAGCGTTTATCTACATATCAAGTGAACACCAAGTTTGGACATTTTCTCAAGCTACTGACTGGAAACAAAGCAGTCTACTGACCAATGGACCAACCTACCACTCGACTAACATCTGTAAAATAATACACTCCCTCTCCTTCGAAGAATAATGAAAATCAAATGATAAACTAAATGTACCTAACAAAAGCTGTCATTAAATGGAGTTGGTTTTGTGCCATGAACATTTTTGATGGTGTCAAATGATCGTTATGAATATATTTCATCTAAGCTATACTATGATACTTCCAGCTGTTTGTTACTATTTATAATCAAAGCTTTAAGTTCTCTGACCTGGGATAAACAAAGTAGAAAGGCACCCTTTCTGGCAGCTTTGTGGCCTATGGGCAGAAAAACAACTATAACTTCCTTTAAGAATTATGCAAATGTATTATCATAGTAACATGAACTCTAATTAATTATAACAAATACAAACTTATCATGTATCCAGTGCAAAAAAGATTAAAACTGGAAGAACGAATCCACAGGGTGATACATAAATTTGAAAAAACAGGTGTAAAGCAATGGTTATAATCTGTTGTACATACACTTGAAGAATGGTAACAGTTATACATTACATTAATTTTTTTAAGTCTGAAAATCAATCGCTTTTACCTGGAAACTGATTCCCAAGTTAAGAATACATTAGAAATTTAAATACATGTACAGCAAAACATTTTGCAAATTCCTTCATCAAATGTCCATTGATTAATGCTTATACAACACGATACATACCAGTTTATTTCAATAGTTGCGTTTTTTTAGGGAACATCTCTTTTCTGAAATATTCACACTACAAATATGAAAATAAGTACGAAAAATAAGTAGTAGAGAAAGCAGAAAGAAATGGGAACTATTACGTACAAAACAAACCATCCAACAAATATACCGTCTACACTGTCAGTGTACCAGGGCTAACAGTACAAATCATACTGAAATTATTGCTACATACATGTATAACAACTGAAAATAAAACTGTCCAAAATTTAAATGAGACTTTGCTTCAGAGAAAATGTGAAAAGTAACAGTTTGAAATAGAACAACTAGCCAAGCATTGTTAACCATTAGTCAAGAATGACTCTGATTGTCTATAAAAAAAGAACAAATTAGGGTTACTATAACATATGAAAATGTGTTGATATTTTGAAAAGCTAGGAAAAAATATAGAGGTTTCCTAAAAAAGAATCACATCTAAACTAAATTATATTCTTGTTCAGGTTTTCTTTTCTGAGATCCTTAAAATCACTGCACTCAAGCTAATTAACTTAAAAGTAAGAGAGCCAATTCATTTGCATATTTCTTTTTCAATTTATTACTGAAGCAATTTCTTTTCTGATTCAATAAATAAGCTGTGATTCATAAAATTCTAATTCTATCGAAAGAGAAAAAAAAACTTAAAGCATGAAAATAGGCCATGTAAATTTAATGTCAAAATCTACTTATTTTACAAATGTTTAACATAACACAACAACCATATCTGTCATTCTGCAACAAGTTTTTTTAGGGACAGTAAAAGCAATACTTCAACACTCACAAGTAAAATGATATTAAACATATACAGTAATTGCCTATGTATTTAGAGTTACAAATTATAACATAAACCACATGAATAAATAGATCTACCATTTTATATAAACATGTGACATTTGTTCATTGTTTTACATCAGCTCACATATAAAGAGTGTATACAACAGAATATTTAACAAACATACATGTAAAAAGTCTTTTGTGAATGTAGTGAAAACATTTTAACATTTTTTAACTTGGGGGTTACACAATAAACAAAGTTTTATTTAGGTTTTTAAACAGTCTTATACTTCTTTAAAATATTGGTAGCCTGGAAAATAAAGAAATTTTTACTGGAATATATAAGACTGTATTATAATCTTTTCTGTCACCAATTACTTTCAATTACTTCACAAGTCTGCTTCTACAATCAACCTGGGATCTTCTCAATATGCTGGAAGAAGGCAAAAAGGCGAAATATGTTTACAAAATACTGGTGTACAGCAGGTTACAGTAATAAGGCAAGTTCTTTTTAAATGAGACAGATATTTTTTTTTTGTGCTTTTTTTTTATGTCAACACGTGTAGAACATATAGTAAGAGTGGAAAATAGGCGTGTTTGAGGAATGATACATATGACATAGCAGCATATATGCAGTGTAGCACTTAATGTGTGAAGACAATGGGTTACAGAAATATTTACACATGTACAGTAATAACTAAAGAGAGCTCATGCATGAGTTCAAGAGAAATAAGCATTTGTGAAATCAGATCTGAAAATATTCCTTTGACTACTCACTGTCCTATGGGTTCCGTTATTCACACAAGAACTTGCTCTAGCAGAAAGCAGAAGTTAGATTTACACTGTACACTGATAAAAAGTATAATATACCTATACAATAAATAAATCTGTTCTTTAAAAGAGGTTCATTTCATAATATTGTTAATGCAAAAAAAATAATGAGCATTTCTGGCTTTATAAACTTGCAATACTTATACACACAAAAAATGCTTGTAAGAAATAATTTTGTTGTAATTTGGCAAAAGAAATGTTGGCTACAGACTTCTAATGAACCTGATGTATGAATATCCTGAAGCTCGTCTATAACTTTAACAAAAAAACGTTTGTGTTTACAAAACTACCAAAAATATAACAAGTTTGAAGCAATTCGTCCTAAATATACAAATAAATAGCCGACATGTTTGTGTCTTCTCATTTCACAAAGGAATATTTAGCCATACACTGAAATACGAAGATTACGGTAGCACTTTGAACAAACGGTCTTCTCAATGACTTACGTATGCTACAAGTTGACAAAGGTTTCCCCATCTACACTTAGCAAGTCAGCTTATCAACTGTTTGTACAGAGTAAGCCCTCTTAGAAAATTAACAGCAATTAAATGTGCGACTCTCCACTTAAAAGTGGAGTTGTTATATCTAATACACATGTATTCTAGTACAGTATTCTTTCAAATGTACATGTATTCAGTTTCTTGTTGTTCAATGTAAAATTCTTGCTGCTTGAAAATCCAACACTGTACGGTTTTGTTTAGGGTGAAGATTCCATCTTCTTCTCTTTGTTGTCACCATTTTACAATCATTAAAAAAAAAAGCTATATATCTTTCTACAAACACAGTTCACTGAGCATTTTGATCTAACTACTGCAAGTTTAGTCTAGATTTCAAGGCAGGTCCACAGGGACCTGTGGAGTCAGTGGGTCGGAACCGGACAGACAGACGGAAACAAAAAACAGACACAAAACAGAGTCAATGTTAGTATTCATCTTCTTCTCCATTCACCTCTTCATCTGGGGGAGCAAATCCATCCTGAAATACACAAATGCTTTTATCATATACTGGTTTTCATTATGCAACACAATTTTATCTATAACTGGTGAAAAGTGAAAGTATAATTAGATTTAATACTTGATGTAGCCCATTTTTTGATTTTCTGCTATTTTTTCACCATCATAAAAAGCATTAAACTCCATAAAATAACAACAACTCCTACATTAATCCTTTCAATTTATCCTACAAAAATGTGAAGGATGAAACTGCTGATAAATATAAAATAAATTCTAAAGTAAAATATATATCTGTGTTAAATCAAAGCAATTCCTCATAACCTAAATTTTATTTTTTCCATTTTATTTTTTTACCTGCATTATAAAGAGTGCAAGAACATTTATCTTCAAGATCTCTTTCATTATCCTAACTTAAATTTCATGAATATTTATATAATCTGGATTCACAGTTTCGATACAGAAGAAAAATATCAGCTATCTTACACAGCAGTGTTAACTGCTGAAACACCCATAAGTTTTTTTTTCATGCGACATGACATTTAAATTGAATGTACAGCAGAACACTACCACTGTTTCCCCCCGCCTGAATTAGTACAAAATAATTTATTTTACGTTGCTTGGAAAGCAAGTTCTTGCAATTATTATTAATCCCACTCAATGACTGCTTCCAGGGTTAAAACCAGTACTCGTGTTGAAAGTGAAGAATGTGGACTGTTATTGGAGACTCTCACTCCTAGTAAGATTTGAACCAATATCCTCGGGACCTGGAGTCCAGCCAGTCACCTCAACTGAATACCACTGCAGCGGAAGAGAACAGGTAAAACAAGCTAAATCTAAAGCAAGTATTTCTTTCAGCGTTACTTACTTCAGTTGCATATAAAATTGCCATAATACGTTTGTTGGTATCAGAGTCCTCGTCTTCTTGACATATAATCTCAATGTCTCGCAGTTTACCAAAGTAGAAATCCCGCTCCTTTTCTAAACCTTCCACGGTAAAACGTAACTCATTCAACTGGAAACAAAACAAAAATGTTACCTTCCAATTCAAAAGCTATGGGACGATACTAAATATGATGTTTTTACCGGATATAATTATGTAACACTGCTTTTCATATAACCCTCTGCCCAGTTATAATCAAACACACAAAGCTTTGCACATACACTGAAAACTAGCCATAGGCAAATGTAAGAAATTCTCAAAATGACTTCAAACCAGCAACTCATATGAAACCCGTTCTTTCCTATGTAATCCGTTTTTGCAACAGTGAATATGACAATATACTGTAAATCTTTTAAATTCTGTTCCTTACAGAAAAACTGACAAGATTATCACAGGAAGAAAACAAACAACAGCTTTGTATGAGTAAGTCCAAATGAGTCAACAGCCAATCAAGAACAAATGCAGCACAAGAATGAATACCTGGCTTTCCAAGGCATGAACTTTAGCTGAATCTCCAGATGCCTGGTGACTGTTTACTGGTGCTTTATGGGCGGGGGCTGGGGCCCGCTGAGGAGCAGCTGGACTTCTTTGTGTAGTGGTTGTTTTACTGCTTGCAGTTACTAGTGAAAAACATTCAATACTCTGTTTATTTATTCCAAATATAAATATAGATTACAAAAATTCAAAGTCTGAATATCTTCAAAGTCTGAATATCTTCAAAGACTGAGTATCTTCAAAGTCTGAATATCTGTTGGCATGGTCTTATTTCCATACCACTACACTTTCTTCATATTTAGTTTTACATGAACAATTTAAGTACCAAACTACATCCTTCCTGCCTGATAAAAGGGTGGCAACATTTATGTAAGGCTTAAAAACACTGAATGACAAAAGAAAACAAGAGGGTCATGATGGCCCTGGATCACTCACCAGAGTACTTTGGCTGAGGGTTTGCTGTTAAGCAAACATCCAAAGCAGTATTTCTAACTGAAGATTTGTAGATGCCTACAAACCAAATATCTAAAATATCAGTCCATAAATAAAGACTCTATCACAGAAAGTAGAAATATCTATTATCAGCTGTGATGACCCAGTGACCTCAACCCTCACCTAAGGGTACAGGTCCATGCAAGGAACCTACATACCAAATATCAAAGATATTTGTCTATAAATGAAGGCTCTATGCAGTAAAGTAGATAAACCTACTTTTCACCTCAGTGACCTTTACCCCAATCTAATGGAAGGGGTTCATTCAAGGTGTCTATATACCAAAAATAAAAATATCTTGACTGCCTTCTGAGCATAACCTCTAAGGTTTCAGACAAGAAGATTTTCAAATATTAAATATTTTACACAAATACATTCATTGTGGAGCCAATTTTGACTCCAGGGACATAATTCAATTTAATGTGGTCGAGGACCACTAGACAATGCAACATCCAAAATATCTAACCTTTAAGGCATAGTTTCAGATAAAGTGATTTTTTTATTTTTCCTATATAAGCCTATTTAGATGAAGCACCATGGTTTTAAAGACTTTTCCTCTATATTTCTTGATAATACATGTGACCCCTCAGGTGGGGCCAATAGTCACCCTAGGGATATAATTTTGAACAAGCTTGGTAGAGGTCCACTTGACAATGCTTCTTGCCAAATTTTAAAATTCTAGGCCTTTTTGTTTTAGACAAGAAGATTTTTAAAGATTTTCTTCCAAATTGCTATGTAACACTTGTGACTCCAAGGACATTATTTGAACAAACTTGGTAGAGGTCCTTTAGACAATGCTACACACCAAATTTCAGACATCTAGTTTTATACAAGAAGATTTTAAAGTTTTTCGTTCTTGTTGCCATACCAACCAGAGTTTTTCATGGAATGGAATTCTTTGAACAACTTTGGTAAACTTTAAAACTTCATGCAATGAACATTCCTGCAGAGTTTTATCATCTTTCACCAAGTGGTTTAGGAGGAGATGTTGTTTAAAGTAAAAAGCTGATAGCGCAGAACGAACACAGGGCAATCACAAAAGATCACCTTGAGCACTAAGTCCTCAGGTGAGCTGATAAAAGATAAAAACAAGCTTTTATCAACCATTTACATTGTGAAAGCAACAAATACATGGTCATAGGCATTTTCACTGGCAGGTAATGTATCAATAAATGACAAATCAATTCTCTTAATATTTTTCACTGCAAAAAAAAAATGTAACAAGAGCCATGTAACACATGGTTAATCCCCCCGCTGGGAAGAAGTTACCTGAAGATTGTATTTTCGTACATTTTACTTGGTAAGAGGAAATCCTTAAAAAGCCATATAGTTATGGTTATGCCGAGTACAGTTTTCAAGTAAGTGGAAAAAGAATAAGGTTTTTGGAGTTATGCGCTGGAAATTTTTTTTCAAGAAAATCTGATAAAGGGGAATAACTCTAAAAGTAGGCAAGGTAGAGTTATTTTTCTTGCACACTGCACTTCCTTCAAATGTGCAATGTCAGTGTATTAAGTTTGAAGTAAATCCCTCAAGAACTTTTGGAGTAATGCTCTGGACAAAACTTTTAAAGTAAATCTGATAAAGGGGACTAACTCTAAAAGTAGACAAGGTAGAGTTATTAGGGAATAATCTAGAACCCCAAAAAGGGCATGGTGCTGCAAAATTAGGGCAGGGTGCTAAGGTGTAGGGGCAGAACATTATTGCGCGCATTCCAACTTGAAAGCATTGTTATGTCTGCATATTTTCAGGTACTAGTAGGCCTATAGGTTTTGTGCTGTATTTAACAAAAAGAAAAAGATTATTCAATAACTTTTATATTTCATATGATATGAAATGTTTAATTTCATTATTTAGTGAGAATGTACAGGCACTGAAGATCTGCAAAAAATAATTACTGTTCCTGTAGCTTTAAACACAAATTCAATTCTCAGAGAATAGGAAACTTTTCCAATGAAAAACTGGCACTAACAATAAATAATGACCACTTATCTAAATCAATTAATTGAATGTTGTACGTTTGTCATATAAAACTTCTCATTCTCCAAAACACTGTTTTTTATTAATATTAAAATACGACGGGGTCGCGGAAATATATGACAAATGGAATTTATCCGAGATTTTCACTCGCTGCTTCATGTTTAATGATCTAAATATTTATTGAAATTGGTTTCCTTCAAATTGCTAGATCTATCTGACTTTTCTTACAAATAAATCCGAGAACTTAAACAAATAAAATCAGGAAGTTTTTGGCGACAATTTTGCCCAGGTCGCCCGCTCGTGAGAGTCCTGCTCAGGTCATGAAGGATTCCATATTTTTTTTCATTCTGGGGCCAGTTCTGCCATTTTACATTTTTTGACGGCACGTTTGTTAGCAGTAAAAAGGTGATCAGAAATTTTCATATTTCTAACTTAAACGTATTTAAACTGGTTATTTTTTCATTTCTCTTGATTTACTCGTAACAGCATTAAGAGTTTTAATGATATGGGCGGAACTGACCACTTACTGAAGATGTTCTAACACCTGTCCCATTTAATCTTCACCATAATTTTAGGTATCGCAGTTTGCTTAATCCCTGTACACAACAAGGTGTTTATTGGTTGACTGGTGTCAACTAAATAAACAAACAATCAAGCGACGCACATGATTAGGCGTGTGCAGATCAATCATATATCAATCAATTTAACAAATTAAAAAAGCAGTGGGCGGGACATAAACTAGGCCAATGCAAAAGGCGAATGGGCGGTCCTTAAAAGGCATAAGGGCGCTGGAGGAGGGGCAGCGTGGTGTTCAACATCGGGCAAAGGGGCGCCGGCAAAAAGGGGCGCTAACACACTCTAGATTATTCCCTAGTTATTGTTCTTGCACACTGCACTTCTTACCAATGTGCTATGTCAGTGTATTAAGTTTGAAAAAAATCCCTCAAGTACTTTTGAGCTATGCTTCGGGCAAAGTTTTTCAAGTAAATCTGATAAAGGGGAATAACTCTATAAGTTGGCAAGGTAGAGTTATTTTTCTTGCAAACTGCACTTCCTTCAAATGTGCAATGTCAGTGTATTAAGTTTGAAGTAAATCCCTCAAGAACTTTTGGAGTTATGCGCTGGAATTTTTTTTTCAAGAAAATCTGATAAAGGGGAATAACTCTAAAAGTAGGCAAAGTAGACAAGGTAGAGTTATTGTTCTTGCACACTGCACTTCTTACCAATGTGCTATGTCAGTGTATTAAGTTTGAAAAAAATCCCTCAAGTACTTTTGAGCTATGCTTCGGGCAAAGTTTTTCAAGTAAATCTGATAAAGGGGACTAACTCTAAAAGTAGACAAGGTATAGTTATTGTTCTTAAAAACTGCACTTCTCCCAATGTGCTCTGTCAGTGTATGAAGTTTGAAGAAAATCGTTCAAGTATTTTTGGAGTTTTGCTCCAGACAAAATTGGGATGGATGCATGGACGGAGACCATTAAATATCCTCTTCACCTTTGGTAGCAGGCTAAAAAATTTCCAGAAAGACATGGATATATTTAAATCTCAATGTCACACTATCTCTCCACCAGTTTTACCTTTTGAACCACCTTTTGCCAGTTGGGATGTCTGTGAGCGAGGTTTCTGTGCTCCCTTTGCAACTGTTCCTAACTGCTGACCATCACGGGCTGCTACCGCATCGTAATCCTGACCTTGGTAGTTGGCATCAAAAAACTTCTTGAACCACTGAACAAACTCAAAATTGTCTTGAAATTTACCTTTTACCAATTTTTCTACAGGTATAATCTGAAATAGGAAGATATCAATTCTGCAAAAAACAAACAAATGGTAAAGGACTACATAATTATTACAGAATTCATTTCATCAAATGTATACATAAAATTAATTAAAATTAAATTCAGTTTTAGTCTAAGTCTCAAGTTACTTTACTTAAGATGAAATATTCAACTGAATTTTTTACACAGTATAAAGATTATTAACCTAACCTAAAAGAAACTTTCAACTGATGCACAGTTTGTTCACTGAGGTTCTATAAAACCTTGTGAAAAGGTTTCACATGCAGTGTAGAAGCATTCATAAATGATTTAGTTACTAACAATTTTTTCCAATAAAAGAATTCTATATTAGAATAAGAAAATAACCAGTCATTTAAATTTCTTATAAAATACATATCTTTTATGTAACAGTCTATTTTAACTATGGCATTTACTCTATCATCCCTAGTTATCTTATTGACCAAACATAGAAGGGAGTTGATTTCTGAAAAAATTTATAGAATGGTCAGGTTGTTATTTGCTACATAGATTTATGTGCATCTTAGAATATGGGAAATGTGTAAAAAGCATTGCTTGCTAATCTATCAGCTTCATTTCAGATCTTAAATTAGAATAGAGTTACAGTCCACAAAAAGGCTGATAAAGTTAGCTATCGGTCTGACATTTAGACACTACAAACCTTATAATGAATTATTTATCACAAGAACTAGACTGATACACCCACTACTTATGCCTGTCACAGAGACACCACAGCAATATATACAATGTACTTAGTAAGTTTTTGTGAAAATTTAACCATCTGGATCAGTTCACATTTTACAGTTAAGGTGCTGTTAGTTAACAACTAACTTGACAGAAAAAAGACTTAATGTAAACAAGAACTGTCACTGTAAGATGACAATGCCCCCAAAGTGGTGCTTTGACCTTTGAGCTGAAGACCAGTCATTCATGGGTGAAGGTCAAATAAACACAGGTCAATGGAAGGTCTTGTCCAAAGGGGTTTTGTGTCCAAAGTATGAAGTATATCCACTTTCTAATAAGGAAGTTATGGCCGATGATAAAATTTTTAGACATTTGGATCTAAAAGGTGAAGGTCATTCAGGGGTAAAGGTCAGACAGATATAGGTCAGCTGGAAGATATTATCCAAAGGGGTGTTGTGTCGAAGTATGAGTAAATCCACTTACTAATAAGGAAGTTATGGCCAATGTTAAAGTTTTCAGACAGAATGACAGAGGGACAGTTCAAAATCTATATGCCTCCCTTCCGTGGAATAAAAACAAGGATTTTACACATTTCATAACTCTGACCTTAACCTTTAACCTTGTAACCTCAAAATCAATAGGGGTCTCTTCTGGTCATGCCCAAAAACCCTATGAAGTTTTATGAACCTAGGCCCTAGCATTTGCCAGTAACTGGTTGACAAGAATTTTACACAGGCGGCCACTGTGACAGTGACCTTTGATCTAGTGAACTCAAAATCAATAAGGATCACCTGCTAATTAGGTCAATTGCTCTATGAAGTTTCATGAACCTAGGTACAAGTATTCGCCAATAAATCAGACCATGCTTTATGCCTCCCACTTTTCAAAAGCTTAACATACATACTAATGATATTAATATATCAATATTAATAGTGTGCAACCAAAAACTGTTATTGACAATAGAAACCACCAACACCAAAAAACTCCACCTGGATAAAGTTGAAATGTTAATAAGAACTTAAGAGATAAAACAAAGAGTCAACAAAAAATGCTATCTCAGATCTACCCACCTTAATTATTCCTTGCTGATTTACACTTTGAAACTAAAATTTTTAACCTGTTACTCTTAGCCACTTTATTTATGTAATAATTAATTTTCTAGGTATAATGAAAATCTCTAGGAACATGTCTTTGTATTCTGTTAATTAAATGTACTGTAAAATATTCCTCAGCTGACCTTAAGAAATAGATATTAGTAACAGGGCCTCCGCTGTCGATCGCCAATGTCGCCAATGGCGATAAAATTAAAAAAATGGCTCCAATTTTTCCCGATTGGCGAAAATGAGTGGCGCTAACATTTTTTTGTTAATTTTGGTTAATGTTATAAGCGGAAGAGACTGGTTTACGCTTTGCAGTACATGGTAAACCGAGCACAATAAAAAAATCGATAACCGCTCAAAATCATATTTGTATATTGTAATGGATGACAAAATTTGTTCAGAGTATGTTGCCTACAGCGATTCTAACAGGTATGTATGTCTTAGTTAATTATTGTTAATGTGTGAAATCATCATTTTATGGTAAAAGAGGATCGCTGATTAGATTGTCACACCCGCTACAAAGACAAATAGCGTTATGTCAAATACGAAAAAGACCGACTTCATTGTAATTACACTGAAAAATCGTAATAATATTGTTTGCAAGTAGTGTTGATTGCTAATTTGTCACATCGATTGCAAACACAAACAAGATTATAAGGTCCGTTTGCAATAGAAGTAATTTTATAAATAAATGGAAATTAACGATAAATCGATCAATTAAATTAAAGACTAATTATGATTAATTCGCAGTGTAGATAAAATGGGCACACTTTCCTACCACAGTATCGGTTGCCAAAATGGTTTCTAAACGACCTTTAGATGACTGGTATACTCCACCTTCCAAAAAACAAAAAAATCTAGTAGTCAGAAAATTTCAAGAGTCTTGGAAACTTGGCAGACCATGGCTTCTTTATGATAACATTAAAAAAGAAATGTTTTGTGATTACTGTATTGTAGACAGAAAAGTGGCTAGGACTGAATGACAGTGCTGTGAAATTTTAATTTTTTAAAGTACAGACATGTTGAAGTGTTTGAATGTATATAATGTTTTATTTTAAAGTTTATATAAGTTTTTGTTATGTTAGATATAAATGTTTGATAAATGTATAATAAATACTTACAAAGTTATTCTTTGTTTATTTTGATTTATATAAAAATAAATGATTATTGAATCCTTCAAACTTGGCTCTTGTGGCCCACATGTGGCTCCAAGGTGGCGACAACTTTTTCCATTTGGCGAATTGATTGGCGACAAGTAAAAAATTGCCAGAGGAGGCCCTGAGTAACCAAATGTTCAAGTTAAAAATTCAGTTAAAAATACAGTCATATCATTTAGAAATAATTTAGCCTGACATTTTGAAAATGGGCATCATTTTCAAATGTCAGAAACATTAGGGGCCAATACTTGAACTGCACAAGGATTTTTCTTTCTAAATCTTATAATATACACAAAGTCCTTCCAATGAGACTTTCTTACATATTTGTTAGCTATAGATTTTCCTATAATTTATCCTTCTTATGTTTTCAGCATGTACTGGAAAATGTAAGGAAGCCATGAATAAATGAGAGCAAATGAGGCAGAAAGTGCTTGTAGCAACATGTGTGTTTGTTAATTCAAACTAGACATCTCACAACAAACACTTAAAGTGGAGTCATTGTTATGTTTTCCTATGTAGACTCCTGAAACAATTGTACTGGCTTGTTTTCTTACCCACAAAAACAACAGTATGTAGATGGATTCTAAAGATTAATTTAACATGTAACATAACATCGTTGGCATAAAACGTATTAAAGGAAATGCAAGTAACAATTCCCACACATCTTGCAAAAGTGGTGACAACAAATAAAATTATTTCTGCAAGAAAAAAATGGAACTTATCATAGATTGGCCCAGCTACTACCAATTACAAATATGTTTTTTTCTCTCTGACCCACAAATATTGTGCAAAACCAAAAAGCTGTGCTAAAGTAAAAACATCAAAAGCAGTGTTGGACTTTAAATATACTGGAAAAAAATCTGTTGCTTTTTTACTCTAAAAGCAAAGCCAAGCCTCAAAATAAAGCCCTGTTATATTTTTGTAAAGTTCCCATCTTCTCATTAGACCAGTTTTTAAAGAAAAATCAGAAAAAGAACCCTCTCAAAAGAAGTTTTTATCTCCTTTAAACTGTCTTAATAAAAGCTTATCAAGAAATCAGTCTTTTGGAGGTATCAATCATTTCTCTTCCAGCCAACACCAAAAGTCAGATTTATATATTGACAAATTTCGGAGTCAGAATCAAAATTATACAAATAATAAGAAAGGCCTAAAAATCAGTAACCTTTGAAAGGAACTGCTGTCTTTTTTAATAACGGTGGTTTGGTCTACAATGTACACTGGATACAAAGAGAACAATATTAAATGACTGTGTGAATCTAGGTAATAGTTGACAGTTCTTCAACGTATTTCAGTTATAAAGGCAAGAAGTTTATCATTCCTGAGATGATCTAGAACCAGAGCCCAGTAAAGCTTAAAGTAATGGTCCAAATAGTTACCTCAAATCAATGCAAATAACAGCTATTCAGGACACAATGAACAAAGTTTGCTATAGTGAACCACCAAAAAAAAATTTAAAAAATAAAAGAATTTGCAAAGAAAAACAAAACCGTGTACATGTTCCAAGGATTTGAGAGATTACATGTATAAAGGCTATAGTGGCACGATCGAGACACAATTAACGTCACGCCGTTTCCACCTACCTTATCAACGCCAAATTTTGTGAACGATGACTGCAGGAGCTTGAAATTCTGTATATATTCATGTTCTAAATTTGTTTCAAATTTCACTTTTTTTAGCAAAACTGATCCTGCAAAGAATGAAAGTAAGAAAAAAGGTGTTAGCTAAATTGTATGTAAAACATGAACAATGCTAGTAGCTGTAAAACATATTTGTAGTTAGTAAGCATGCTGCAAGGTCAGTCACATGTCTGGGACTCTGACGAGATTTTACAGAAATAAACATTTTTTTCAAACATTCCTATTAAAGGTTCTGAACAATTTCAACTCAAAACTGGATCACAGGCAAATAATTTTCTTTTTTATCTGTAAGAAAATTGTACTGACATTTCAATGACAAATGCTCATCAAAGTCCCTTTCCAGTATACATAACAAGGGTAGAAATATTGTATTGTTTTTGTATAACAACCTCTTGTGATGTTGGTTCCTTATCTATCTCTTCTATGCACTGGTGTAAATACGACAACATAATATCTAATATCACTGCATTCTGACAGACCTTTTGAGATGAAATCTTTCTTAGTGCCAATAGTTTTAATCATCTGAACAATGCACTATATTACGAAACCAGTTTCTTAAGTGATGCTTTTCATGTCAATTTTATGCCAATTTTTGTATCATGAAGGAAGTAGCTTCTATTTGTTTGAAAGAGGTCGGCAAACCAGGGACCAACTGGTCAGACAGGAAACTAGCAACAGAAGAGGTTGTTCTTAACAAAATGTTGACAATATTGCTGGAATGACTAGTGGTGATGGAAGATACAGTATACATGAAGTACAGACATACAGCGCGTACAGAGCTCTTGTTTATATACCTACAGTATCATATAGACCTCTAGTACTGTACAGTCAATGTATATACACTGGTCATGCCACACCCTTATCATGCTTGTGGTGATTCAATGGCTGTTCCCTCCAACCCTAAGCTGCACATTTTTCAGCATGACAAAAAGGTGATACGGAGGGGAGTCTGTAGGAGACTTGTTTAACATTTCTATCGAAACCAGGTAAAAGATACCAAGAAAATAAATGTTTGATGCCATCACCTCATCTCAGCCATAATTATACAAAAGAATATTTCAGAAAAAGAATGTTATTCCTAATATATCACAGAAACCCTGCAAGATTCACATGGTGAGCAGCAATTTCAAAGGATAACAGACAGACATATTAACAGTATAACCTCTTTTCCATTTAGTATCTAAAGGGACTGGAGACCTCTTAACTTGAAACTGAACAAACAGGCAAAACAGTTCAGTACAGTACTGAATTACAAGTTAGTGGCTCCACCTAATAATTAACAGTTCAGAATAAGTGTGAACTTTCCACAAATTTAGAATGCTTAACTGTATAATTATTTCAAAGTATAACCATTGGTAACTTGTAATGCTTTTTGAGAATATGCTCAGAAGCCAAGACATCCCAGACTATCTAATTCAGACCAAGTTGAAAATCCTCTTTAACCACCATACGAGTAATACAACCACTGAAGCACCACAATGTATTATTGTAAGAAAGTGACATTAGTAGCAGTAACACAGGTAACATAGAAGGCACGGATTGGTTGCTGGCTTTCCTGGGTGTGTCAACCTTCTATCTCACCTTGTCTACACCCTTTTTGTTGAAGGAACTCTGCAGGAGCTTGAAATTTGCGATAGACTCGTGCTCAAGTTTTGTGTTGATTTTCACTTTTTTCATAACTACACTGCCTGGAAATTCAAAGTTTTACATTAGACGTCAAATACCTAACATGATTATATGTTTTTTAGCATGTTCTATTGTTCCGTCCTGCTAAAACTGAAGGCAGTGTATGGAAGCACTTGCACAAATATTCTGAAAAGTACCAATGCTTGTATTTTCATGCCTGCAACCTCGGCATATACTGGTCTTAGTGCAAGAAGGTTAAAAACTAGACCAACGTGTCAAAAATTATGTCATTTACAGTGCCGTAAACTGGAGTAAAGCACACGCAACTATGAGGAAGTTTTAAAAGCCATGTCAGTCTATTTCTATGTAATTAGTAGGAAAGATTTCTGCATAGGAATGAAATACAAATTAATAATGAAGCTAACATTGGGAGCAGCAACATATTAACTTTTACACAACAAATAATTTTCAAGTAATACAATTTATGTTCTCTGAAAAGTAAATAAATATTAAGATGTTGAGAAAAAATTTATCACAGAATGACCATATAATTTTCATATAATTAACCTGAAAAGAAAATGGCTGATATAAAACTTCGTTTTAATTCTATTCTAAGAAGTTCATTAAAATATAAATCAAACCCATCAATACAATTACGTGCTGAAATAATGCAGTTCTAGAAAGTATCTTGCTATCAACAGAACCCACTTTAGTGGTCTAGTGGTTACACAGAAAAGAAGCATGTTTACCTCTGGCAAGGTAAAATTTATCAGTTCAACTGACACAAAGTCAACAGTAACAATTCAGCAGGATTTAAAACTGCTGACAGAGGGGTGGACAGCACATACCTGAAACTTTAGTATTTTTTTGTTCATTCATTTTTCTACTCTTTCTCTCATAAATGGCTGATGTCATTTGCAGGGTGCATAAAATGTAAGTACTAAGTACTATATTGAGTTACTTTTTTTTCAAAACAGAGATTCACTATGAAAAGCTGCATCAGTTTCCCTTAACATTTCAAAGACCTTCTGAACTTTTCTTGGAAGCTAAAACCAATGGCAACATACTTGAATTTTCAAAAAAAATAGTATCTGCAGCTGATATGAAATTTCTCAATGAGAATAAAAATAGAAGAAGAAACTTACCTGGAAATAACATATCCATAAATTGACAATAAGCAGCACCTGAAATGAATGAAATATGGTTACAAATTACATATATCTTTAACAGAGGAACTGACTTGTTCCAAAGAAACTGATTTACAGATTGAGGTGCCAATGTGTGTATTCTTTCAAAGCATGAATAAGTGCATAGGTCACACAACTGTTACATACAGTAGAATAGTCAGTATTTTGAAAAGCAGATTTTCAACCCAAATTTGACAGGTGCCCATTAATCACCGTTTCTAGTGACCCTTACACTTTTACAGTACTGTTTACAAAGATGCAGCCACTGTCTTTTGTATCACATTCTTCAAAGGTGAATTGAGTGTATATAAAAGGTGAGAAAAATATATAAAGACATCACAAATATAGATGAAATAAGTATTTTTTCATATCATAAAACTGAACAGCAATTTGATTTAATGTAATTAACTCTTGTGAATAATTCAAAACACATCGGACATGAAGGAATCAAAGAACTGGGGAATATTTTCATTTCTTTATGTCACAATGAAGTATTTTATTTACATTCAATTTGAAAAAAGAAAAGAAAAATAAATTATAAATATGTCTTGCACAGCTGATTTCCTGCTGGTTAACACTTTCACCTACCTGTACATAATTCTTCTATTTTGTTATAACTGGTTTGTAAACTGTCATTGACCCAGGTAAGGATATCATGTCTACTCAGATTGTCCTGTGTACAACTCGTACTGTACACGTTCACGGCCATGGCTTCTATATTTCTGAAAGCAGAAAATATCACATTTATTCCTTTATTTAACCACTTGCACACACTTTCCATAAACATGTAAGGTTGCTGAAACAACTTTTGGATCACATGCCACACAAACATTTAACAGTCACAATTAACTACTGGTGCACACTTTCCTTTACTACTGGGAGCCACAGACAGTATGTTTTACAGTGCCAGCCAGGCACTAAGATCAATTTCATCTGAATAATGCTTTTCAATCAGGTAAACGTGATTCATAAAGAAATTACAAGGATATGTACATGTATGTCATCTGCATGTCAAGGACAGGGCGATTTCTGTTACATCAAATAACAGAAGTTTATGGATCCACTACTACTTGCAATATTACCATTAACTGAAAAAATTATTGGCTGAGTTTAAACATTAATTGTCCAACAGAGGTGCTTATTTTCATAACTTCATACTTTGTAGTGTAACATAATCAATACCAATTTGAACAAGTTTCAAGTATATCGGATTCTGCCTATCAAAAGCAATCAAACTGACCACCAAAGGATAAGCTGGCTATTACTTTTCAATTTAATGCAGAACAAACTAGCCATGTTTACATGTATGTATGTCCTGTAGTATACAATGGTTATTTTATCAAGCTCACTGGTCACTTACAGATAACCTTTGGTAGGTTTATCTCACTGGGGGACTCTATTCAAATATCTCAAATATTGAGATTTAATACATGTCAAAGTTCAAACTACTAAGATCCATAATATTTTCAAACATTTTTCAAAACCGCTATCAAAAGACATTATAATATCAGAACAGCTATAATTAACAATTAAACAAAAACACTGCATTTCTGTTTGTAATAAATGTTGCAATGAACAAGAAATTTGCTCAAAGAAAATTTGTAACTGCACAAAAAAACTCGGAAACTCATTTAAATTTCTATACATACTTTCCGTGAGAAGGCATTTTTTTATCCTAAAATACAAAAAAGAATCCAGTGTATTTTATAAGACATAACAAAGTCTTTCATTAATTTTTCACTACAGAACAAGTGCCAGTTTAAAAAAAAGTGTCATTTTGTTTGTCATATCAGGCGCAATGATTGGCTGGCAGATTGCCAATTACTCTTTTATTTGTTTTATGTCAATTTTTTTGGTAATCAAGAAGGTGGAGCATATCAGATATACCCATATCTTACACCGCAGTAGAACATGATACTATTAAAGTTAGTCAAAAAAGAAGCTACCATGCATACACACAGTTTTAAGCATTCCCGTTTCTTTACTTAAATGCACTGAAATCTATTACTATATTTAATCAAACTGAAAAGAAATGTTTATTTTAATAAATATAAATTTTATAGTTACATGTAGTTATTTTATTGATTATCTACAACCAAAGCTCATGCTTCATTGGATGAATGGACTGTATAAATAAGATTTTATCATCTCTTTTAGAACCACATGTCCATAATAAAAATTAACTCCAGTCAAAATAAAGCTAAGTATAATCCATTATTCATCAATGACACGAACAGGACTGTTTTTACCCTAACATCCCTTGGGCCCTCTTTCACACAAAATTTAGCTCTAACATCTATAGCACAATCTCAGCTTCTATCACAGGGATCTGTCCTACTATTAGCATACTATCATTTTACCATATAAAATTTATGACAATATACTTAATAATTCCCAAAATTCATTAAATCAATCTAGTAATTTCCAATTAACCCTGAACATGCTGAAATTTTGTAATGGATTTGCCAAGCTTTGAATTTGGAACAGTCCATTCAAAGTTTTAAGGGATTTCAATATCAAAATACAAAAATGGAGCTACCAACAGTATAAAGCCTGGTCAGACTGCACGGATGTGCAGGCTGGCCTGGCTCTATACTGGTGGCAAAGGCTAATCACTTTCGGTTCCAGCAGGTTAAGGGTTAAACTTATATCTAAACAGATCCTTCAGTTTCCTGGCAGACATAACTGGTCTTACAATTTCCATTACTCTTGAACAAAGTTCTTTAATTTCCCATAAATCCTTTGCATAAGTCCATATTTTCCTGTTAAAGTTTAGCACAAGTGCCATGATATTTCTTTCTAATCCTATCACTTACACTGGATGACAGGAGTGAACATTCTGGTATGAATGATATGGACACCTGTACGATTTTGTTTGCACAGAATTACGTGCATGACACCAGAGCTCCATTGCTCGTTGTCTACGAAGCAGCCTCTCGCGTTCATCTGATGGGGACTTCCACATATTTTGCTTCATTTAAACACAAGAATTCTCATTAATCCATAAAACGCAAGACTTCGCATTAATCTATACTGATATGCAGGTATATCTTGGTATGTTATTGAATGTTACATCGACTTCAGCTACATCTGGGCCCACAAGGTGACATATGGGAAACTGACACAGTGATAAAGCAGGTACAGTACATGTCCATAAATGTTATCAACATAGATTTCATACAATTTAGGCCTTATAAGTTTTAATAAACAAATGACACTATTATCAGGACACTGAAATCATGATGATGAAAATTGGAATGAAATATTTAGGTTTGTACAGAAAGGACACTTGTCATTGCGACAGCAGATGAACGTTTAATAATATTGCAAGAAGTTTTAGTTTTATCAAGGATACAACTCAGGGCTTACTAAGGACACTTTTATAAATTCTATCTTTATAATTGTGCTCTAAATATGCGTTCAAAAATTAAGTTGTTTTTTCCTAACAACATATTTTCTATTTAAAATATGTAACACTATTAACATAAATTCTTTGTTTGTTCATGTAACATCTTGAGACAGACTTTGGAATGAGATGACATTCCATAAGGAGAGATTTTCTGTTTTTGCTAGTATGGCAAAAATCTACTACATGGTCTGTCAGGCCCCAAGCAACTTATATTAGTCTTCCCAATAATCTTTGAAAGGGATTAAAAATGAACTACTATGTACTACTAAAATACATGTAATACATAGTACCAGTTCTCGCAGTAGTTATTATAATACGTATGCAAAATGAATTACATTTGGAACTGTAATGTCCTCCAGCACACTATGCCTACATTAAATGTACTGAAGTGTATTTCTGAAATATTATTTTATATATTGTATGAACATGAAACAATGAAATGCAGTGCAGCCAGGTTTTAAACATAGTCATTTTCAGTAACAGTAATCTTGACCTTGTTCCTGGTCATCCCGAACGTTTTTTTTTCATCCTTTCTGACTATACATCAACTTTCACCACAATAACTCTTAGTTACTGAGCGTAACTATTTTCTTTTGTCCTCAGCTAATGACCTTGACCATGAACATGGGCCACAAAAGCAAACCCAACCTTTGTCTTAATATTTTGTACTTATACACCAACATTTTACTCAATATCACTTTACAAACCTTAGTTACTAAGCAGAAAATGTTTTCCTTCGATCTAAGCAGGTGACCTTCACCTTGAACTTACTGAACCCAAAAGCAAATCCAATCTGTGTCCTTATACTACCTAACACCATGTTTCATCATTAGTTAACGAAGGGAATGTTAGTGATCTCCACTGAAAACTTCTGCCAAATTCGTGCATTCATACCAAATAACTGTATGTAAAGTTCTGTTTTGATACCTCTTTGCTAACTTAACCCTTTACCACATGTTTAAGTGTTAAATCTCATACAGTACAGCTCCCGCGATATGTACATTTTTCTCTTAAACTCCGCGGACCTTGGGAGGAAAATCGCGGAGAATCGCCGAGAAACGCCCTAAATCGCGGAGGCGTCGCGGAGACGAATTTTTTCTGGTTAGTGACGGTATTTGCTGTGAAACTGCAGATTATCAATCCTCCGCAGATCTCCGCGATTAGTTTGTGCATTCAGTTGACTGAAGTGTATATATGACAAGTGAAATATTATATTTACTTACTCTTTTTATCTTCATGTTTTAGGATGCCTAATAGTAATATTTCGTTTCGTCCCATGTTTTGACACATTAATTTATTGACAGACACAAGACCATGTGTTGGTCTCATGGCCTATGATCTGTACACGCATGATACATTGCGTCTCAACCGCTAATTGGTTCCTAAATATAACTTTTGACCTTTAACATTGAACGACAGTTATTTTCCGAAAATGATATTCACCTCACTTTAAAAGCTTCAGACACCACGTGCTCTTTAAAGCGGGAATTACAGTCATGTAGCATGCTTTTCCCATGATTACATTTTCTTATTAAAATAATTAATATCTTTAACAGATATGTGGATATTTTTTAATTTAGGCAATGATGGCTTTGTTGACTGAACAGAAAGTTTAGTTTCGTTAGAATCGAACATTAATTCCGAATGCGTGAAACGAGGGTAGAAAAGAAAGACAGCCGATAATGAATACATTTTCACACCTACCTGACATCATGTCAACTTTAATTGCTGCAATTTATTTACTTTTAAATCTTTAATCGGTGCCGCGCAAATAAATTACTAATGATAATCAAACTGCGAAAATAAATATATCTAATTTAAAAAGTGAAAATACAAACAAATGCGCTCTTATTCTGATGCATTTGTGTACGAACGTTCCTATTTGTTTACGAAAAGAAAGTTGCGTCAGAAACAGCTGATCTTATTTTCAGAAAATGAGTTGACCGATTTCCGAACAACACGTGTTAAACTGCATCTGTATCGTCTCGGCGCTTAGCAAAAAAAGTATTAATAGATTTACTAAATAATAACAAGCGTTTAAAAAATCACATCAATTAATGTATTTGACTGAATTATACCGTAGTCACATAATTGACAGGTGTTAAATGTACAGTTACATTATGGTAATTTCATCACACATTGCTGACTGTTTTTATGAAAGGATTTCAAGTGTATACATTTTATAATTATTTTTTCACCTTTAAATGGGAAATAGTTTGTTAAAACTCTGGTGATGAAACACAAGAATATTCGCGGAGAATCTCCGCGGAAACGCTCTAACACTCGGAGAATCACGGAGATTGTGCGTGTACTTTAATCGCGGAGATTCTGAGCGTTTTTTTCAAGGAGAAACTCCGCGATTTTCAGAATTCGCGCTGACCACGATCGCGGAGGAAGCACAAAATGTGTACATATCGCGGGAGCTGTACTGTATGTGACCAGTGCAGATCCAGATCAGCCTGCACATCCATGCAGTCTGATCAGGATCTTCACTGTTCGCTTTTCAGTCAGATTTTCTTTTATGGATATAAAAGCGAATAGTGGAGATCTTGATTAGATTGCACGGATGTCCAGGCTGATCTGGATCTGCACTGGTTGCATATGCATTAAAACATGTATCTATGGAGTAAAGGGTTAAGCCACTGGTGTTGATGCCTGTCTGTCCCTCTCATTGACACCACAATTTTATGATTAGGTTTTTGTTAAAAACCTAGATTATAATAATGATACTATGACGAAATACTGATCACTGAAAGGTAACGGCAATGAAATAAACAGATGTTCTATTCCAACATCAATTCTTGAAATGCTCAGTTGAGCTAAAATAATCTAGGACATCTTACAGCTATATTTTTCCTGCTTACACTTTTGTGTTCACTTCCTTATACAGTTATCGTACTTATTACAATGTAACAGCTTGCTTAAAATATTCAGTTTACCTGCATAACCATGCCAACTTCAGTAAATTACCGTAACTACAGAACTAAAGAATTTCACAAGATGGTCAAAATAGTCCTATATTGCTCAAATGAGTACAACTGCTGTTAACTGCACACTTCTGAAAGACAATTGTCTTGAAAGACAGGAGGAACTTGCATTTTCCGCTTTTTGGCAGGGTTGAGGAAAAAAAATTTCCGCCGCGGCAATGAGGAAAAAGACAGGCTTTCTCAATGTTAAGACATCCCAAACTAGAACTATCGTTGAATGCGACTCATACCCCCACCAATGTCCTTGACAGAAGACGACATGGAAAGGTGGTTAAGGGAATAACTTTAGTGGCACAAATACATATACATAAAAAGAAATTATCTCTGGTGAAAAAAACAAACAAATTGTACAGGTAATAGTACAAATATATATTGTCAAATCATGTTCGAAACAGTTACAAATAACCTTTCATTTTCCCAATGTACAAAAACAAACAAAAACAGTGAAGTTAAGAAAATAGCATAATTATGTCAAAATGTAATTAAGAGTGGAAAAACTTTGCATACTGAGCTTACTTGTTCTAGTTTTAGAAATATTCAAGTACATGTTAAAATTTAAGAACATTTTCTAAGTCAATTTTGACCTTGACCTTAAGCCGGCACAAAGGTAACATGGGTTCTGCACATAACTTTGTTGAGTTGAACATTTGAGTAAAGTTTGACACAACATATTGTCTAGTATTGATTGTAAGTAAATTAAAAGACTTAAAAAGGGGCATAACTTTGTCAAAATGCAATACAGAGTTATGAAACTTGACCTGCATATCCTAATTGTGACACTTCATATATATTTTAAGTTTCAAGCAAATACGTTTTCTAGTTTCAGAAATATTCAAATACATGTTAAAATTTAAGAATATTTTCTAAGTCAATTTTTGACCTTCAAGTGTGACCTTGACCTTAAGCCGGCAAAAGGGTAACATGGGTTCTGCACATCCCCTTGTTGAGGTGAACATTTGAGCCAAGATTAAAGAAAATCTTTCAATTAGTGTAGGACTTACAGAGCGGACACGACATAATGTCTAATATTTGATTGCTTGATATTTGACCTTCAATTGTGACCTTGACCTTGAGCTGACACATGGGCAACATGGGTTCTGCACATCCCCTTGTTGAGGTGAACATTTCAGCCAAGTTTGAAGAAAATCCTATAGTTTGTATAGGATTTATAGAGCGGACACGATAATGGAGACGGACGGACGGACCGACAGACGCTACAAAGCGAATCCATTATAGCCCCCCCCATATTTTGTGGTGGGGGTATAATAAAACTGGCCCAACTTTGAGTCCTATTTTCTATGCGTAGGGTAATGATATGCAAATTTTCTGTACGGAAAATTGCCAGTATTATTTTCCTATATGTAAAATTGGAGCGGGGATAGTGTTATCCAGTATTATGTAATTCTATGTTTTGATTGGCTGTAAGAAGATCCGATTATTGCCGAAGCATTTCGTATTTTTACGATGTGCTACCTGTTGAATCAATTTGCGAAGTTGTGTTATTCCAGAAATCCTCGGAGAGAATCATGTGACTGTCTGGTAATAGTGTTTAGGAACATTGAATGCTATTGTTTTGAAATCTATTAATAGTAACAAGTAACTGATAAGAGATACAGGTAATTTTTTGAAGGTTGGCAAAAATATGGCGGTTGATAAACAAGAGGGCCATGACGGCCCTGTATCGCTCACCTGAGTATGACTGCTTTTAACAAAGTTGCTATGGACCTGGTTAATTGACCCCAGATGACCCATATTCGAACTTGACCTAGAAATTATTGAAACAATCTTTCTAACAAATTTCCAGGATATTTGGACCGAAAAAGTAGCATCTAGAGTGTTAACAAGGTTTCTCGATATTTAGGCTCTGGGACCTAGTTTTTGAGCCCAGATAACCCATATCCAAACTTGAGCTACAAATCATCAAAACAACCTATCTGACAAATTTCCAGGACATTTGGACTTAAAATGTAGCCTCTAGAGTGTTTACAAAGTTTTTCCATATTTGGGCTCTGTGACCTAGTTTTTGACCCAAGATGACCCATACTCCAACTTGAGCTAAAAATCATCAAAAACACCTGTCTGACAAATTTCCAGGATATTTGGACTGAAAATGTAACCTCTGGAGTGTTAAAAAGTTTTTTACATATTTGTACCATGTGACCTAGTTTTTTGATCCCAGATGACCCATATCCAAATTTGAGCTAGAAATCATTGAAATAACCTTTCTGACAAATTTCAAGGACATTTGGACTAAAAATGTAACCTCTAGAGCTTTTACAAGGTTTTTCTACTTCGAGCTCTGTGACCTAGTTTTTGACCCCAGAGAACCTATATTCAAAACTGAGCTAGAAATCATCCATACAATCTTTCTGACAAATTTCCAGGTTATTTGGACAGAAAATTCTACCTTTAGAATATTAACAAGGTTTTTTCCATATTTGGACTCTGTGACCTAGTTTGTGACCCCAGATGACCCATACTCGAACTTGATCTAGAAATCCTCAAGGCAATTTTTCTGACAAATTTCCAGATTATTTGGACTGAAAATGTAACCTCTAGAGCAGGGCTCCTTAAATTTTGAAATCTCAATCGGCCCGAGACCTCGACCCCCCCCCCCCCCCCCCCCCCCCAAGACCAAGAACCAACAAAAAAAAACCAGACGAAAATATGTGTTTTTCAAAGCGAAAGTAGAATTAGAGCTAATTTTACGTCAAACTAGTCACTGATATTTTAAAGTGTGCTTTGTGCTGCAGCTAGCCACTACAATTACCATTATTGAAATTAAGCAGACGACAGTTATCGTCTATTTCGATGCAAACTCCTCGCACCGGTTACGTCACGCTTTTCTACTTTAACTGTTTTCTGTACTGATCAGGGGAAGTAACCGCTGCGGGGAGTTTGATTTCTCACAGTTTGAGCCGGTCAACTTTAATCGATTGGCCAGCTGCAAATCAAGCACACTTTTACTTGTTTACAAGTTCATTGGCGATAATTGCCGCGGGCAAAAGTGACAGTTTTATGGTTTTATGATAGGTGTGAAGTACCGGATTAGCGATCAATTGAGGTTTTGGTTTGAGATTTTGACTGTTTTATGAAAAGTTAGACAGATTTTTTTTTTTGGAAATTATCTGGACCGATTTTTTAAGGACTTTTGGACATCGAAATCGGTCCATAGAGATAAAATTCTGTCAAAACCGACAAATTTTCGGTTTTCGGGAGCCCTGCTCTAGAGTGTGAACAAGATTTTTCTATTTTTGGGCTCTGTGACCTAGTTTTTGAACCCAGATGACCCATATTTGAACTTGTGCTAGAAATCTTTGAAGAAACCTTTCTGACAATTTTCTAGATTATTTTGGCTGAAAATGTAATCTCTAGAGTGTTAACAAGATGTTTCTATTTTTGGGCTCTGTGACCTAGTTTTTGAACCAAGATGACCCATATTAGAACTTGAGCTAGAAATCATAGAAGCAACCTTCCTGACAGATTTCCAGATTATTTGGTCTAAAAATGTTACCTCTAGAGTGTTAACAAGGTTTTTCAATATTTGGGCTCTGTGACCTAGTTTTTGACCCCAGATGACACATATTTGAACTTGACCTAGAAATCATCAAAGCAACCTTTCTGTCAAATTTCAAGATTATTTGGGCTGAAAATGTAACCTCTAGAGTGTTAACAAGATTTTTCTATTTTTGGGCACCGTGACCTAGTTTTTGAACCCAGATGACCCATATTTGAACTTGAGCTAGAAATCATCATTAGAACATTTCTGACAAATTTCCAGGGTATTTGGACAGAAAAAGTAGCCTCTAGAGTGTTAACAAGGTTTTTCTATATTTGGGCTCTGTGACCTAGTTTTCCAACCCTAAATACCCATGTTCGAACTCGTCCGAGATATTAATGAGACAAACATCCTGACCAAGTTTCATGACAATTGAGGCAAAAATGTGACCACTAGAGTGTTAACAAACCAATTGTTAACGGACGGATGGACGGACAAAAGGTGATCAGAAAAGCTTACTCTGTCACTATGTGACAGGTAAGCTAAAAAGTAAAACATAGTAATTTTGTAATTACAGTAACAAAGTCATTTTTCATCAAACAGTTTAATATTTTATGTCATTTAAAAAGTCTGTAAACTCATATTTTACATATTTAAAAAATAATTGTCAAAACTGTTTACTTTTGTGTTTGTAAATGGTTTAACTTAGTGCATCTAAGCTGCTAGAAAAATGCTGAAAAATGCTGAAACGACAGGTATAAATTAGTTTAGTTTTCTTTTTTAAAAGCAAAAATTCAAAATCAGCTTATATTTTCATAATATGAATTTAAAGAGACTTCAGATGATGTAAAATGATACAATGTTTATGTTTAATGTTAAAAATTCTGTCAGGTTTCCGGTCGTACTTTGAACGACAGTGACTGTGTCTCACCTGGTCTTTATGTTGAATTATATCAAAGTAATCAAAGGATGGTCATAGTTTATTATCATAATTGATATTACAAGTATATTTGTTATTCTATTCAAGCATGTTTGTTATTCTGTTCAAGCATGTTATTCCATAAAAGTCATGTTATTTTGTTACTTAACAAAACAAACAAAGTTTCAGTATCATAATTACCACCATTAACATCAAGAGATCTAGGACAAATATGTTGTTGTTCTTCTTAAAAAAATGTACATTACTCAAGTTATAATATGTCTGAACAGACAGGTCTTCAATTTAAAGATTTATATTAAATTTCTTTTATTGGCATCCGCAAACAAAATAGAGTGCTGTAGATTAAGGTTCCTTAAAAATACAGTGAAAAACCGTACACTCAAATGGACTCAAGTCCATTTGAATTTTCCTTGTTTAAGTACCACTGGATACGTCAACATTTAAGGAATCCATTCATGCATAATTTATGAATATTAATCATTATCTTCCCACCCGGGTCGCCGAAATAAACAAGTACGTGTCAAAAACCGCTCAAAGTTATTAGCAATAAACAGAGAAGGCTGGTTTTTATTACCCCTTCATAATGTTGATCTGAAGATGATATGTACAAGACTTTGGAACAAACTTATGAAATTAATACCAGTAGAAAGAGAAATTAGTGTGCTTTTGAAATTTGTTTTTTGTATTTGAATTGCATAATAAATAATAATTTTATAGCTGGTTTTGTAACACTGGCATCAGAATTCTGCAAAATTCTCCAGCTTAACTGATAAGCCATTATGTACTACTGGGGTTGCTAGACACAGTGTTGTATATCTTTAAAAATCTTGGATTTTGTATGAAATATAGGTCAATTCCGGTAATGCAAAGTCAATTCCGGTAGATTCCGGTAAAAATGGTCGATTCTGGTAAAATGTGGGACCGGATAAACAATAACAGATGGTAACAGTGATATGCACAGGGTATTCCTGAGACTAATTTAAAGCCCCTGCAACAGGTCACTTGATTTTCGTGATTCAGATTCTGAATTGTTAATCTTCTAGTGAAATTTCATATTTACTTACTCTTTTTATCTTTATGTTTCAGGATGCCTTATAGGGCTGTGTACATGTATCGGTCAAAATGATCGGTACGATATATATATATCGATACAAAATGATCGATATTCGATATATCATATGATATTTTTTCATACTTTTGTTGATACTCAATTTTATCCGAATTTCGCATATCCCACTTGTCTACTACTCGGTAATTAATCAGCGCCGATTATAAAGATTTTTTTCGTTTAGAAACAGTGCAGAGTTACTAAAACTGTTTGTCAAAGAGGTCAAATGACGTCCTTTGTGGTCAAAACAAATATTTCAACATAAATAAGTTTTTTACGACAAATGTTTGAAAGTAAAATGTCGTCTGTTATGTGAATTTTCATTGTCAAGAAACATTTCAATGGTTTAAAACATCTAATGATCGTAAGTTGTCGCGATGCAAACAATGATAATTTGTAATTTTCACAATCAATTAAGTCACACTAAAACACTTCAATCAGTCTTCATATAAACAGCTTAACGTTGTTTCTTGAATTCAAAACATCACAGTTTGTCACGTGTTTTTATTAATAAACATGAACGGCGTGTGTATTAGCCTGAGTGCATAATACCCGATCCGTCAGTCATACGGCCAGTGTTGGTTTTTTTTGTAAATAAATAAGTTTGTAAAAATTCCCAAACGGCACAAAGGATATTCTTAACCTCATTACCGATAGACACCCAGGGTTGTGGTCCGGATAGAGGAATCGATCTTTTATAACCGCTAAGTAATTATCACGCATTGAAATGAACACGGCGCTGTAAACAAACTGTCAAAATGGTTAATTTTTATCAATTAGTTCTTTGTTCGATATTTTGACCGATACGGATACGTTCGATATGATGTATTATTGAACCTATAATACCGGTGATCGACATTGACTTGTTTGTTTTTTTATTTTGTGTAGCATGACCAGTCTGGCATGGTTTCGTCTTTGTTCTAATGTTGACCATTTAAGTAACGAATCAAAATATAAGGCATTAGGGGTGCGTACTGAAAGGGGTTCGATTTAAGTAATGATTAAGTAAGATCTTAAGTAAAATCTTATTTTCTTTGTTATTCTTTTATAATTTTAATGTTTCTGACACGCGCCTGCCTAGTTACATAGTATAGTCAGTATTGACTTTTGGCAGTAGTAAGCTGAAGTTGATGTTCCAAACCGGGAGGGTTGGTAAGCATGTTTATAGCAGGGTTTCCACTGGCCAATTTTATTTTTCCGCCAATGGGGAGGGTTCCGGGAGGGAGCTCCCGGCCGTCGAAAATTTCTCATTTTTAAAGACTTAATTTACAACATATCTAGAGCTTCAACTGTTATGAATATTTTATGGCATTAAAGCATTTTAAAATGATAAAATCTAATATTTTTCTGACTTTAATTTTCTAAAATCTACATACATCATATCAACAAATTACAATTGATTTATCATTATCAGGGCTCACACTGGCTTAAAAAAATAATAGCCAATATTCTTGATTTAAAAAAGATAGCCAAAAGTTCAGATATATTGATACCTCCACTGTTTTCTTAGATCTACATAAAACCATGGCTTAAATTAGCATATAGAAAATAAACTTGCAGACATTCACAGAATGCAGCCCTTTTTTCTGGATCACTTACTGAAAAATGGCATCATCACCAATGTACAGTACGCGCCAGGAGGAACTCTCGTTTTCCTCGAGGTCGTCGCGGACTACCCATTCCTTAAAACGCGACCAAATCCGCCGCATTTCGAGGATCACCGCCGCGGACATGGTCACCAAATATCGCGGCGGACGTCCGCTAAATGGTTCCGCGAACTTTTTCACAGGTAAGAATTGACGTATCGAGGCTCACAAAGTTCCTCATTGCACGCATTTCGGCGGATTTTACGCTTTAAAATATCATTTAAATGTATTAAACTCTCATTCTGATGCATTTGTTTACGAATGCTCGTATTTGTTAACGGAAGGAATGACAATTCAAAACCGAAAGTAATTGTTGCTTCTCGGAACAGCCGACCCTATTTTCAAAAAATAAATTGACTGGTTTCCGAATTACACGTGGTAAAACTGCATTCCTATATTGAAAGAAAACATACAACATGTAAACCATACTGCGACATCTGTATCGTCTATGCGCTTGACAAAATTATTGATCGATTTTACTATACAATAACGAGCGTTTTCAACGACGTAAGCACAGCAAATGTATTAGAAATTTGGTTTTAATTTTACCAAATGTCACAGAATTGGCAGACGTAAAATGCACAGTTTCATTACGGTCATTTCACTAAATGTTCAGCTTATCCAGGTGAGTTATGACCCTAATTATTTTCGCGCTGGTCGTCAAATATCGCCGAGATATTTCGCGATGTCGAGACATCGAGGAATTCCGTTTTTTTCCTCGATGTCGCGGCGGATATTTTTTTTTCCGCGTCCGCGAAATAAAGCGGAAAATGTGAGTTCCTCCTGGCGCGTACTGTACTTATATTTTTTTGTCTTTGTACTAAAGATTTTTAAACAGAACATTGCTTCTTTTCGTTTTAAATAATTATAAAAAAAAAATCGGAGTCGCGAAAATATGTGACAATTGAAAATTTTTCTGTTTTCTGCAGAAATACACATAATTTTGGTTGTTCTATATTAAATTGTGTGGGAGTAAATACTTTTTAATTATTTTAACATTGCTTTCCACTGGCGATGTAATCAAGCAGCCTAAAACAAATTTCAAATTTTGCAATTTCGGCGAGTAATTCTCCCAACATGTGACCGTCGACAACAAGGTCAAATTGACATGTAATCGCCGCTGGCAGTAACACTTTCCACAACTTTCATCTGGATTTATCAACCAGCAATCAATTAGGGCATTTTTTAAAAATATACATCAGAAAAAGAATTTTTTTATGCTTTTTTTCGCCACTTCCAAATATTTTTTCGCCATTTGCGAAACTGGCGAATTGCAGCGGAAACCCTGTTTATAGGACTACATTAATATATGAAACCTAGCAACAAACGTCTGTTCCAAAGTCCTCTCCCATTTTCTGAAATAATGTCAAAGAAATTTGTCAACAGTCGCAGAAAAATCAAATGTATGTGCTTGTGGACTGAGCTGGTCTGATACTGGCCATTTACTGGGCCATACTGATAATGTACCCTTCTTGAAGTTTTGGAATATGACTAGAAATAGACTAGTTCTGGCTTCCATAACTTTATATGTAGCTTTTATGATTTTTGACGTTGCACGACAGTAAAGTTATGGGTCAACCCCATTTGCAAAGGCTAGCAGAATTATGACAGTTTATGAACAGTAAATAAATGTTAAAATCACCCTTATTAATCAAATATGGGTCAAATAACTTACACCATATGATAAACAAATGAATTTTGTATCTATTCATTATTCTCTCCAGAAATAAAACCACGCGAAGGTACCTGAACGTAAAGTCTCGCAAGTTACACGACAGGACAACCATGGCAGCCAATTTCACAAAATTTAACGGAGCTGATAAACATTGAGGTATTATTTCATTGATCAAACCTTTTCTATTCACAAACATAGACTGAAGTGTGCAAAATAGATTGAATTACCCGTGTGTGTAGAGATTTTGTCCAGATAACGCAAATTTATTAAATTACAGCATGACATAAATATGTAACAGTTCTGGTTGACTTTCAATACAGGATTGGCTTCAGCAAACAGGTCTAATGATACTATAAAACGGTATCCAGTCGTTTCCCCCACAAACCAGTTCCTCCCCTGGATGTTTCCCCCACACTACAGTTTCCTCCAGGATGTTTCCTCCCCTATATATATACTTTACAAAAAGTAGTTGGGAAAGATTGGAAAGGTTTATATTTTTACTTAAATACATACACAATTTTGATGTACCATTGGTTTGTTGCATTTAGCAACTAATTACTTTTAATCAAAACTTTGAACTTTAATGATCAAAGAAAAGCACATGCCAATTAAATGGATTTAAAATAATGATTCAGATTTGATTGAATAATTTTTCCAACACCTTTAACACATTATTTTATCCCAAAATAAATTAACGCAGTTTTTGAAAAATTGTTTTCACACAATTGATGCTAAATGACTAATTGTTTATTATTTTATATTATCAATGCATACATAATTATCTCTAGTTATATATTTATCCACCATAAACAAATACAACAAAAAATTTAAGTAAACTGTTAAAATTTAATTTAAAACCTAATACCTGATATCCAATAGATACAAATTGTTTTATACTACCTAACCCCAACTTTCTTTTATATTTTAAGTAAAAAGAATGATTTTGTCATGTTTTATTTGTTAAATATCAATGATACTAAATATTTCATAAAGAACAATATCATCATTATATAGTATATCTTCACATTACTATATAAAATATATATATAGGGGAGGAAACATCCTGGAGGAAACATCCAGGAGGAAATGTCAGTGTGGGGGAAACAACTGGAAACCCTATAAAACCTGTTGGCTGAAGTCTCTTTAGCTAGAAATAGACAAGAATTTGCTTTCTTCTTTATTCTTGGAAAGATTATTTTTTACAAAAATTTATTTCTGAAAATAATTAATCTACATCTGGAGTTGACACCCTGAGTAAGATCATCTGTGAATAATTATGCTTATCTAAATATCTAACTGCGGTTTTTTGTGGGTGGGGTATGACTGATAAAGCTGCCAACATTACTTTTGTGATCAAAAGAGCTTTAATTTCAGCACCCAAACCAATATCACCAAAGCATATATTAAGATCAACTTCGAAATTTATTATAACAGCTCACTAATACCTCTTGTGGAGACTAAATCCAAAATATTCTCGAACGAAATGAGGTTCAAAATTTCTGGAAGTCACGTGACAAGATGGGGAATGGCGACCGTGCTAAATTCCGTCAGGCAGTTCCGTAACAGGAAATTGTTTCCTACCCAACGCAAAAATACTACAACTAGCAACAAAAAAGTTTTTTACAGATTAGATGTCGTAGCATACATAACACTGGAAATTTATTTCTATAATTAAAGCAAACTTATTTTAACTTCGTTAATAATGTATCAACTTTCTTCACCAGTGTACTGTATTTTTCTGCAATCTTGTGGAATACAGTATTAGAAAACTATGCTTCCCTATTCTCTACATTAGTTTTCTGAATGACCTTCTAAACCTGCAGAATAAGTCCATATTCAGGCATTATCAGTCAGCCCCACCAAACTTATTCAGACAAAACCCAAGCACCTTATAAAGAACTGAAATGCAACTTTAGGCTATGGACTCGTACAAGACGCAGCAACAACAAACGTTATTTGACTTCCTCTTGGTATTTTTTATATATTTTTTAAACACAAATTCTTTCATTTATTTTCATTTTCATCTTTTCAGCACAACTGTCAAGATTTTCAGAGTTGAATGTGAGAAAGAAAAAATGAAAGAAATAATAAAAGAAAGAAAGAATGGCCGACCTTTCAGCTTTTCCTGGACTTCATTGTTGACTTAAAACTGTATTGACACAATTAAAAAAAAAAAAAACTCAGAAAAATAAATCTGAGAGACACATTTCTCCAAACTGTCTATTTCAGTGTCCAGTCCGTAGTCTGAGAAAGATCCATTCCGATGGTGAATTTAGATGCATTACTACATTATAGTTTGAACCAGACCTAAAATGGTATTTTGGTCTTTGTTTGAACGTGTATCACATATTTTTCTAGGAAGTATTAGCTCAAAATTTTTTATATGTAAGAGATAAGCGCCAGTCACGGATACGACATCACGGATTGCGTCTTAAACATTACTTTTGTGTTTTTTCAATTTAAAGTTTCTGATTGAATGCACACAGCATGATCTGAATCATTTGACTGCAAAAATGTATGTTAATGTCGCTGCTCTACCATATTAAAAGTCATTTATTCGACTATGAGAAATCGAAGCTTTTCTTAAGCTTTCTTGCAACAACTAGCTTACAATAAAAGAATGATTTTCAACGACAGTCTCATTGACAGTGGTGGTGACTTAGCTGCCTAGACGCCGAATACGCACGTGCGTAGAATTCGTTCCGGGTGGTAGAAACGTATTTCAATGCGAAATCTGTGGAGTTTCCGGGGTTTCGCCGCCAGGACTGTCATCAGGGCTTTGTCCTTAAACTGTAACGGTGTCTGACGCGCCCTCCTGGATCCCAGCGGGTTTGGGCGTAGACTCTGGACTAGCTACGCCCCTATATGCGGCTGATAAATGAACAGAGTCCGTGCAAGTAATAGAGCTAAAATAGGATAGTTTATTAATCAGTCATAAATGCATTTTGGATAGCTTTGGATCGGGCATGAACAAGGGCAGTGTCGTCTGGGAAAAGTCCAAGATGGCGTTAAGTAAGTTAAATAAGAGTAGTATGCAGACATGTAGACGCACGCTGTAACCGACATGCTAAAGCAGAGAGATCTGGCTAAAGTCAATACATCGTCGGCTACCAACGGTATAAATTCCACACAACTACATTATGGATAACGGAATGGATCGACGAAGAATTCAATATAGAAAAGTAAGAAAATAAATCTTTTTTGTTATAAGAATACTACGTTTCCTTGGTCAGCTAACTTCTAATCTTTGTAAGGTTTCTTGCTGTTTTTCAGTCAGTAGCAAGAATGTAAGACCACTGCACAATAACTGTTATATTTTCTACCCTAGAGAATAATTCGTAATTTTTGCTTACTAATAATACTTGAAAGAATGAAGGACATTGTAAGCAATCATATTTTGAATATTATAGTGCTGGAAAATAGACCTTTTGTTACACGAAATATTTGTTGGCGTTATTAAGGGGCGTAACTCTGTTATGTCTTGTCAGGTAATAGAAGTATGTTACTTTATAGTAAGCGATATCTAATGTCAAAATATTACTTATCTCAAAACGTCCTAAAAGGGACAAGCAATGAACACTTATTACCCGTTAAATAATGCCTGAAACTAACTACTGCTAAATTACAGTATCCTTGCTGAAGTGCTTGCTGTCAAGTTTGGTGAAAATCCAAGAAGGAATTTCAGTTCAAGTTTACATTAACTAGTCATCTGACATACATATTGAAGCTATTGGCTCCTGTCATAAAAAGAGAATCACATAGAGCCAATTATAGAAATGACCTTTTTATATTTCTTGTCACCTTGCCAGCACCAAGGTTTGACCTTAGGCAATGGTTAACAATAATGTACATCAAAAATAATGTAAGGGCTAGATAAACAGCTAGTCTCAGTGTTTGACCTGTTAATGGGATAGACATTTACAGCTGTCTTGCATTTTTGAAAGGATATTGACCATTAAAAAAATTAGAACACTAACTTATTTGAGTAAAACGCTAGTTAAACAAGCTGTGTTACGGTAATGAAACGACGACACAAAAATACCGGTAAGATTTTTTTTGCAGTCCATTATGACTATATTACAATTATGAACTCCAACAGAACATTTAAAATAGAGACTACACAAAGTACCTACCTGGAGTTTTTTGAAGAACACATGTTATAAGATATATACTAAAGTGAGACAGTGTTAAGCACACTTGTCACATCCTACACAGATGATGTCATACTGAAGTTTCTCCTCCGACATAGTTAAAACAGAGAACAAATAATCGTAAATTACGTAATCTTTATTAAGACATACAGTTTTATTGACAAAGTTGTCTTGTACAATATCTAAACCATACAATGTATTAATCTGAAAACAATCATAACCACTGTAACAATTCATTTACACAGTTAAGGTAATAAGGAATAAATAAGAGAAACAATGTTTAAAACAATACTACACATTGTAAGTACAGGACAATTTATAATGGAATGCAATAAGTTCTTAGCACAAAACTCTAGTACTTTTAAACCACAAGTAAAGTAGCATTATTTGTAAATTTTAAGTAGATCATGTAAGATGATGTTAACAAAAATACAATAAAATCTTGCTATGAAGACCACTATGTTCATTATTTCAAAATCACAAGAAGATATTAACCCTGAACCTGCTAAATTTTTGGAATGGAATTAGCCAGCTTTGAATTCAGAACAGTTCATTCAAAGTTTAAGGGATTTCAATATCAAAATACAAAAATGGAACTACCAACAGTATAGAGCCTGGTCATGGCCTGGCTCTATACTGGTGGCAAAGGCTCATCACTTTCGGTTCCAGCAGGTTAAGGGATAAGACTGTTTTATCATCGCAGCCACTTTTTGACTCGTCTTCTTAGTAATACGTTTCTATTTACCAATGTTTCCTGGCTTGTGATTCAGGTTTAGGTGTGTATTAACACAGATGTAATTTTTATTCTACTTCGTCACTTTTCAAAACATGAATTGTCCATTACTACACATAATACATTGCAAACATTTAATTTACGTTGCCAAATAAAAATATTAACTTATATGGGTATATGAATATTAAACTCGATTCTTCAACCAATGTCCACAATTAATTTTAAAACTAAACATATATCCAACATGGATGGAATCTGTCATTGGTAACAAAGTACAAAGTTATAAATTTTGAAGGTGTACTGTTCCCAGGACATTCACAGATAAAAGAATAAACACAGTGAGTATTTGGTGCCTGATAACTTTCATTGCCTGTGATATTTCTACTTTTTGTTTAGATAACATTACAAGCGTATAAATTAGAAAATTTTTTGTCCTTTTTACACTCATTTTGTGAAACCATACAGATAAAATGAATGACAAGGTCAGATCTCTGACAATCAACATTCTTGCTAGTGTTATAAAACATTTTCTGCAGATTGTTGAACACAGTAACAAATCTCTGAATTACTTTTTAATCGTACCTGTGTTTGATTATTCATCATACTAGGAAACTCAAAAACACCTGTCTAAGTGAAGAACTTATGAATTAAGACAGACTTTTCTCATGAACAATGTACACGAACAATGCACACTTAAAAGAAGAAGAAAACAGCTCTGATTACACTATTAGATGAAATGAAATTAACAAACATCCATGTCCACTTCTTCAATATTTTTTTTCCCAAGAAGCATTGCACTATTTTTTAAATTTAGTATCACAAATAAGTATGGTTCGATAGATCTGACACAATGATCATTGCTACACAGCTGAAGCCTTTTAACCACTACACGTGTTGGTGAATATTTGTTCAACTTGTTCGGAGTTGATAATCACCATTCTGTGTGATATATCTCACCCACGGCAATGCCTGATAACCACTCTTCTCTATGATCTTCAAGTAACGCACCTGTAATACGAGAGAAAACATGTAAACAAATACAGCTGCATTCACAAGGATGAAAGGCTGTAAAAGCTGAATTTTCATTGGCTTGTTAATATTTTGTAGTAAACATTATGCATTAAAAAAGTTGTAATATATATTTATCAATGCTGCACTAGAAAATTTTCATTTGAATGATGTCAAAGTTTCTTCAATACAACTAATTTCAAGGCATAATGGCCACATTATTTCAGGTAAAACATTCTTTAAATAAAAAAAAAAGTAAATATTGTCATCAAGTCTTAAAACTTTTACTTAAAACTTTTGATAGCAGCTTCTAACACCACCCTGTGTTTGATAAACACATATGCCCCCAGAAGCAGTCTTGGAGTCTCGGCAGGAACCAAACTTTAGATCATGGCACAGTCAGACTCCTATTAATATGTTATAACTAAGTCTGAATTCTGTACTGTTCATTAAACTCATAAAATGTCAGTGCTATTTGTAGAAGGTGAAAATATCCAACTTGCCAAAAAAAGGTTTACCTATTCACTAAGTTCAGGAAGGGGAGATAACAACAGAAAAATGGTTGACACAGTTATGTAACTTGACAGTGTCACAACCTTTTGTATTTGTTAGTAAAAGTGTAAAGTGCCTGGACATTGCTATTAACTGAAGTTGAAAAATATCCAACTTGCTGAAAAGGGTTAACTGTATCTACTTTCAAAATGCATAAAGGGGAGGGAGTTTACTGGGAGAAAAAAAAATGCCACAGTTATGTAACTTGCCATAATCATGGCCTTTGTAATGGTTAGTAAGTGCGTATATCATGAAGACATTGGTACTAATAGAACTTTAGACATATCTTACTTGCAGAAATAGGTTAAATGTACCATAAAGTTCATAAAAGGTGAGATAACTGGGGAAAAATGGATGCGTAAGTTATGTAACCTTGCCAGGATCCTGGCTTTTTTTGGGGGATCACGGCCTTTTTATTGCCAAGTAAGTGTGTAGAGTATGAAGGCATTGGTACAAGCAGAACTTAAGATAAAACGTTCCAAAATAGGTTAACCTAATGAACGGTTCAATGACTATATGCCGGGGGCATAAAAATGTTTGGCCTTTCTTAGCAAAGCCCACTTAGAGAAATGCAGGGCTCGTGAAGATACTCAGGAATCAAAGGACTTGCAATTCTTTTAAACATAGCTGTACATTTACAAAGAAAAATGGTTTGAGCAGAATTAATCTGTACCTGTATTCCTGACACAGTGAAGTAAGGGATCTCAAACTTGATGCTGATTGGTGGACGGCCCTCTTGGTCCTCGTTTTCCACACTCGGCAAACCAAAGTGAGCACGCATAAGATACTCCTTTCCACCCTTAAATAATAATAATGTGTTTTGATTTCTGAGCATAAACATCTTGAGAACTTATTATTTTACATTACATTTTAGTGGGACTTTGTTTCTGTAATTAATATTTTCATAACAGGAAAGAACAGTTATCCTGAAGGAAGTATATGACTTGCAAACATACTAAATTTGAACACCCTAAGCATTGAATTTTTTCTATCAAGCACAACCATACCAAATGACAGACAAGGGCGAAAAAAACAAGAGGTTGTTATCAACTTTAAATCTCGTGCAATATAACTTCTAAGTTCCATACAATTTGCATGTAAAGCTTGGACTAGACATAATCTACATTGGTACTTTCACCGATTTTCTGTCAACTATGGGTAAATACTTACTGGGAAGGATTTTATGGTCCACAACACAGCGTTCATTTCGGGAGCATATTTACAGCTGCCCACTGTAGTTTTAAACTTGGGAGAGTCTGCATCTGGTGGTACAGGGATCACTATCTCCACATTGTTAGCTGTTGATCGTCGTTTAAACTGACTTTTTGCCTAGTAAAACATCTTTTATTTTTTCACTAGTATAAGGATTTTTTTTCTTTAAGCATAATGATGCAAATGTTTCAACTTTTTCTCCTTCAAGAGAAGAATTACCAAACAAAATATTTTCTGCTTTTTCTCCCATTAAATTTTCTATAACAATAAAATCAAGCAAAGCATTTAACTACAAAGATAACAGCAATTACACAGTTGAGTTTGTAGAAGTTGGAAAAAATACAAATATGGCAAGATAACTGTTTCTAGATGTATATAAGCACATTACAGGAAAGTTCTTATGCTTCCTCATAGCCTATTCAATGCATATCTATAGTTGAAAAGACTAGTTTTCTATTTTTCTCTCTCTAAAGATTATGAACATTAGAACAAGTATTCCCAATGAATATGTAAATCCAAACTTACCTTTATCATATATTCTACTCTACTGTGGGCATGTCTTTCTATTACTGACTCCACCCATATCAATGGTTTAACCTGAAACATATTAAAAACCAAAATAATGAAAAGTAAGCTCTTTATGGCTAAGAGTCACATGTTCAATATTTTCGGAGTATTATTTTCATTTCGTAATCATGACATCTTTTTTCTGAGAACCTGGATTAAGAGTGACGAAATCATATACTGACTAACCTGCCACTTGTCTTTGACAAGATAACCCTTATATTTAACCAGGCCACAGACTTTTTTATTCCCTTCAAAATCTTACTGGTTAAAATATACTAACTGATTTCAAAGTGCTGTGCTACATTTGAACAATTATAAAATTAGGTTGAAAGCTGAAATTACTATTACATAACACGGTAACTTACATGTGTATTAAGTCTGTATGACATCAGTTCAAACTCTCCATCAGGAGGTACAAAAGATATAGTCCTGTCATTTTCAAACCTTGACAGTCGAACACACTGGTGGAACTTAACGTCCTCAAGGTCAACCGACTTGCTCTTTCCTCCTTCAGTATAAATTACATACTTGTGTTAAAATATACACAACCATGTAAAATACTAGTAAGGTATGTTTTGATACTAGCAACAGAATTTCAGTTTAGAAGGCTGGAAGTGTTTTCTTTAAAAATTACATGTAACAACAGTGAAATTCCTACAGCAGTATGTTTGCAGAAAAAATAGATTTTTTTCAATTTTGGTCAATAACTTTTATGAGCAACAATCTCTTAAAATTTGGTGCTGAATACAAGTGTACCTTTTACTGAAGAATGATGGCATATCAGTGTAAAGTTCTGATAATAAAACCTTCAATTATTTCACCAGTATACTCACTTCCTGTGGATTCAAACAAGACTTTGTCATTCAGCCCTAGTCTCAGCTCAGGCATACCAGAAAGGTACACTCTCATTTTAATAGCTCCAACAATCTCACTTCGCAACACATTTCCATTGGCACTCACCTAACAAAGTTTGAAAAAGTCTTCAGATGTGATTAAAAATCATTAACCTTAACACTAACAACAATATATTTATACTACAACAGATCCTACATAGAAGTTTCATGTAATGGTTCACTGATGACTTCCAAAAGCTTTTATGACAGGTACTGGCTCCTATGAGGCAACTTTATTAAACACTATCCTTGTCTTAACTTTACTAATATCTAGCCAATACTTTAATTTCAAAATCATACAATAAGTAAGAAGTGGGGGCTAATATTAGGACTATAACAAACAGGTGATAGCAAACAATAAATTACCAATAAATTCACAGATTCTATGACATCCAGGAACACTTCATTCTTCCTATATTTCAGACCTTCAGATCTCCATGATACAGCATTTGTGACTGCCATAGGTGGGCGAGGAGCAATCTCCAGTTTATGTCCATCCTGGGTGATATATCTGTAGTAAGAACAGAAAATTGTTGTCAATAGAAACATCTTTCACTGAATGTCAAAAAATATAGTCATTCAGTGTGAAATTACACTTTAAAACTTTTGTTAACAATCTACAAACATCTCTCCACAGACAACAGAGAAACATGATTTTAAGCAGTGATAATACAACATTCATGTCCTGAGCAGTATTTTGCTTATTTGTAACTTAAATGTATCTCATTTTACAGTTGTAGTTTCAGCTTTAGGAATTTTTAAAAATACACAAATGTTGTACACAGTTATGTACCAAGAATCTGTCCTGTGATTCTAGAGAAGATTCACAATCAAATGCAACTCAGCAATCTTTAGAAAAAGACAAACTTTATGCACTTTTTACAATTTTATCAATTCTCCTGCTGAAGTGAATCAGAAGAAAATGCTAGAACTACATACTCTTGTAAGATTTTGCTGTCTGTTGTTTGTGGGAAACCAAAGTCCATGACTTCATCCAGGAGTTCATAAATCAGGACAAAATTGTCTCTTATGCTCTCTTCTTCCAACTCTTTAAAGTACTCCAGGAAAATCTAAAAGATGGAAAATGTAAGAATTCAACCCCTTTGCTACAACACTGTTATACCATTTACTTTTAAGAAGTGAAACAGTTTTAAACTAGAAATGTGTCCAAAGGACACAGATGCCCCCGCTAAATGACACTGGACACAAACTTGGTAAATCAACACTGTGGGCAAACATGTAAATATGACTTAAAATATGACAAGGCAAAGATATCAGGTATTTACTTTTCTATTGTTACATACCAGCCCTTCTAGAAAACAGCATAAACAAGGCTTTAAAGTTAAAATTTTATGGAAATGATAACTGCTGATTTTAAACACTAGCCACTCCAACTGCACCTCTCCACAGTGAGATCTATTCACCTACGAAGTTTCAAGTTAATATCTTCAATACTTTTCAAGTTATGCCCCGGACAACAATTAAGTATGAAAAATTACAAAGAGCAATAACTAAAAAACTATGCAAAAGTGAGTTATGGTTCTTGGGCACTGCACCTCTCCACAGTGAGATCTGTTCACCTATAAAGTTTCAAGTTAATATCTTTCATACCTTTTGAGTTATGATCCGGACAAGGTGCCTGGCCAAGGTGCCCACACACACACGCACAATCACATACACGGACAGGGTAAACACTATATGCCCGCTCGCCATTATCATAGCGAGGGCATAACAAACCAAGTCAGTATACTGGTAAGATTTTGAACTGCTACTGTTATTAATCTTACTTCAGGAATCAAAGTGTTACAAGCTATCGACCAATTTCTTCAGCAGAAACTTCATGCAGAAAACAGAAAACTTAATTTTAAGACCAAGACAAGGGCAGCTGCAAGTATTACAATTTATTTTACATGGCTTAACCTGTGCCATCAAGTGTTTCTTTTGCTCCAGGCACAGAATAATTATTTTTTTAAAACTTAACTTTGACAGAGAAAAAAGTTCTTTATGTACTGGTTATTCTTCCTGACATATATGCTTGAAAACAGACTTTCTATTTGCAAATACCACTGTAATGACTGTTTACATTATGGTTTAATATTCATACAGTACAGCTCCCGCGATATGTATATTTTTCTCTTTTACACCGCGGACATAAGGAGGAAAATCTTGAGAAAATCTGAGAAACTCCCTAAATCGCGGAGGTGTCGTGGAGACGAATTTTGCCTGATAACTGACGGAATTTACTGTGAAACTGCATTTAATCAATCCTCCGCCAATCTCTGCGATTTGTTTATGCATTCAGTTGACTTAATTGTTAATCTTCTAGTGAAATTTCATATTTACTTACTCTTTTTATCTTCATGTTTCAGGATGCCTAATATTTTGATTCGTTACATGTTTTTACATCTGACTTAAAAATACACGTTATCATGTGTTAGTCTCATGAAATGGTATTCACATTATGTCACTTTACAAGCTTTTGAGCGGGAAATGTACCATGCTTTTTCCCTGAAAAGCGATTTGTTTTAATGATGTTTTCTGAATAAGGTATTTAATTTCTTTGACATATATATGTGGATATTTTTTTATTTAGATAATGTTGGCTTTGTTGACTGAACAGAAAGCTTGGTTTTGTACGACTCGATCATTAATATTGAATGCGTGAAATGAGGGTATTTGAAGAAAAGAAACAGAGCCGATTATGAATAGATTTACACACCTTCCTGACAGCTTGTTAATTAACTTAAATTGCTGCAATTTATATCCTTTCAAGTCTTTAATCTGTGCCGCGCTTGCCCTAATACACTCGCAAATAGATTACTTGCAAATAAATTACAAATGATAATCAAACTGCGAAAAGTTAATGCACCTAATTAAAACAGTCAAAATTTTAACAAATGCGCGCTAATTCTGATGCAATTGTGTAAGAACGTTCCTATTTGTTTACGCAAAGAATGACATTTCAAAGCAATGATCATATTTTCAGAAAATGAATTGACTGGTTTATGATCAACACGTGTTAATCTGCTTTCCTATTTTTAAGAAACCATAAACTCTGCTGCGACATCTGCATCGTCTAGGCGCTTGGCAAAAATTACTGATCAGTTTTGCTAAATAATAAAAAGCGTTTTGAAAAATCCAAAATAAACGTACACAGCAAATGTATATTATAATGATTATTTTTTTCACACCTTTGAATCGAAAATTATTTGTAAAAACTCTGATGATGAAACATTAGAATATTCGCGGAGAATCTCCGCGGGAATGCTCTAAAACTTTTAAAAACGCAAAGATTGTGTGTAAACTTAAATCGCAGAGATTCTGAGCGTTTTTCAAGGAGAAACTCCGGGGACTGCATCGACCGCAAGCGCGGAGGAAGCACAAAATATGTACATATCGCGGGAGCTGTACTGTATATAGTACCTGTACACATTTATGAAGGAATGAGAAAACAAGAGCCACATTAGCATTCTTCTTTGATGTTGCCACTAGATACAGATTGTTGTATTTGATGTATATGAAGGCAATGTCTCCATGTTGAATTATTGGTGATAACTGACCCTCGTCCTCCATGTCCATTATCATTGGCATAAACTTGTCAATAACTGACATGTCGATATCACCACGATAGTTCCGACAAATCAGAACCTATGAATACAAAAGAATGATATTTATTAAAAATTTATGCCCATTATCAAGACTAGTACCTTTTTTAGATAAACATTTATACATCACTTTTACGTTTCATTTAGCTGAGAAAATGAACTGAGTGTTTAAGAGACAAAGTTGAAACAGAATGATGAACCATGGTCAAAGCCTTCAGAGGGTTTTGTAAATGTTTAATAATCTAACAGGCTGTAAATATGAAAACATTTCTACTTTACCTTGCCCTTTACATCCAGGAGGTAGACAGCAGAGGCAGACATCTTTCAGCAGTCTTCAGATGTCCTCTCTCTCGGGTAATTCTTTAAAAGATTTAAATCACTATGCTGTCCACAAAAAGTGAATACACAGCTAAAAATAGAAATGAGAAATGCAAAAATTATCACTGAACGCTTGTAGAAGCATGGAGAATACCCACACCAAAAAACATTTGACAGAAGTGTGCACTACCTTGATTGGTGTATTTAACTGATTAGATTGCTTTCATTCATTCTGTACTAACTGCAAAAGGCACCTAAAATAAAATTCTGTTTTAATTGCTAAAGGCACCTAAAATATACATGTATTAAGATTTTTTTTATTGTCTTTAAAACTTCCATATTTCAATAAGAGTGCAGGATGTTATGCACCACTGTTTCTATGCCCCGCTTTCAAGGCTATGCGACACTACTGACTGTATACACAGGAGCTTGATATTGTATTTTTAGTCATTCAAGTGACAAAACTGTTAATCTAGCTTTTTTTTCTGTATATAAAAACACAAGGAATGAAACGCCACCTGCTCCGCCCACTAAGAATTTCGGGTTGCATCAGCTAAAATGCGAAAAGGTGCAGATATCTATCATTCCTGTCACTCAGCAGACACAAAAACGAACCAAAACAAACCGCTTATTGTTGTCAATACGCTACACACTAGTAGAAAACCGCTGCTTTCCATGCATTTCCAACAAAATTTGCTTGTCGCCGAAGCCATTGCATGACGTCATAGAGCGGACTGTAATCTCCAAAATATTTCTTGATCAAAAGCAGTTTCGAACTGGAGAAACTTTTCTGTAACCATCCCAGAAATAATTGTGAAGTACATTTTAATGTTATTTCATTATAAAAGCATTTATTTAGTTTGATTTTGCAGTTTATTCTTTCTATTTATTAAAGCCAGAAATAGATTTTCCTGGGAAACTGCCACAATTTTTGGGAATTCCGTGACGTCACGCAATGGCTTCGGCGACAGACTGATTTTGTTCGAAAATGCATGAAAACCAGCTGTTTTCTTCTTCTGTGTAGCGTACTAAAAAAATTAAGCAATTTTTTTTAGTTAGTTTTAGTGTCTGAGTGACAGGACTGATAGATATCTGCACCTGAGCACAAGTTAGCTGATGCGACCCGAGTTCTTAGTGGGCAGAGGAGGCAGTGTTTCATTCCTTGTGTTTTTATATACAGAGTAGAAGCCACAAATACATTTTGAATCTTGAAGGACTAAAACCTCAATTTCAAGCTCCTGTGCTGTATATTAGTCGACTTATTGACAGTGACGAAATGTGAATAGAAGAAGTTAAGTAACTGATATCTTGAATTATGGCTTGGCAAAATGTCTGCAGAAAAGACTTTTACTGTAGTAAGAAGGCGTAAACCTCAACCATAAGGAAAAGTACCCAACCCACTTTTTAACATATGACCGAAGATTTTGCGATCAGTTTTTCATCATTACAACTTGCTGGTGTTTGTCTTCTCAGGACAGAATAAGGGTTTATCTGAATTAATTACTGCTTTTGGTTTTTATAATTCAGAAACAAATGAATACAGCAGAGATGGACTAAAGTTGATTACTTTTATAGATATTATTCACCGGAAACTATCAATTCTGCCACCTGGTAGCGAAAGAGGTTTCCGGTTCCGGTGATGTAATACAGCGCGAAAATTTTAAAAGGTAACACTTTCGTTTTTATTTGATTGTTGTAATTATTCAGAGGTAATGTGTTTTTATTTATTGTTGTTAAGGTCAGTGAGATATTTAAGATAAGATATGGTTAAGTTATAGTTTGATGTATAAAGCAAGTCTCTACCAATAATTGGACTTAAACGTGTTTCCCTATTCTACGGCCATTCAAGGTTCTATCTACGGTCCTTTACGGCCGTAAAGTTCTATTTCCCAGCGGTACCGGTTGCCGATATGACCGAGCCATTACCCCACAGTCATTTGAAGTTTGGGCCCACTCTCTCCCCTGACTGCCCCTGCACCGACTCTTGTAGCATAAAAATCATGGTAACACCCACATACAACTGTTCCTACTGATATCAGTTACAAATACGACCTTAAAAAAATCACAGACCCACCATCCAACACTTTAATATAGATACACAAATTATGAAACATTCTACCGCAAATCACTACAGCTGCCAATATTGTCCTTGGATTTCTAAATAAAGACAGGGGTCTGGAACATATTGCAAGTGTCCACCAATTAAAAAATACTGAAAATTTATGATTTAAATCAATATCTGCATGGGTGAAAGTTTTCAGGATTATTCCTGATTTTCAGGATTTTCAGACTCCCTAAATCTCTTTTTTTCCATATAAACTTTACAAAATAATGCTTAATTTAGGATTTTCAGGATTTTTCAAATTTCCATCTTTCACCCATGTATCTGTCTCATCAAATAAAGTCAAAGAATTTCTTAGAAAATTAATTAAGACTTTCACCAACTACTCGTCGCCACATGGGTGATTCTCCAAAACATGGGCATTAAATGGAAAAATTTTCTTGAATGGTCAACGGACATTTGGTCATCAGTTTATGCTGAATGGGCAAATTTGACATGCCTGTCACATAGACAAAGTACCAGCAGCGATTTTAAATTATGCGTTTGTATTATTTTAGAACTTTATTAGGGTCATGTAGAAGAAAAAAGTCATTTCCGCGACACTTAAATATCTTTATTTTGAAATTGTAGAATTCTACATATTTTTTTATTTCGGTGAAATGTAGGTTTATTTGTACATTTTTCACAATAATACAGTAAAAGAAACCTGTATTCTAGATATACTTTAAGAAATTAAGAAAGGAAACTGCCATCGAAACATATTAGTACGATTCGAAGGTTTGCATACATAGAATGGCATTAAATTCTTGGGATTTTTATTTCTACTTATTGCTTATTATAATTTGTATAAGAAGGTTAAAATCATGTGATAGAATAATTAACTTATTTATATTTTTTACTTGCCAAAATTTACAAAAAGTATGCCGTTGTGGAAATGACAAAACCATTGCGTGAATGACAAAGCGTTTCGGAAATGACGTCTTGTTTGTCTTTAATGCAAAAGGTGTTTTAACACTAACTCAAACTGAACTTTTTTAACACAAGTTTACAACACAAACTGCACAAAACACTGTCATATTTGTTTTCTGAATTAATGTGACACATTCCTGCACAGGAACACACACACACATATAAATATATATGTGCTACTTTTTACTGTCAACAAAGTTTTCGATAATATTCCATATGTCATCGTTTATTTTGTGGTGTCTCTTTGTAACGGGTACAGGCTCTTCATCCAACAATGTTAGGACAGATTCCCTGTCATACCACAATACATCATCTCTCAATGGCCAGAACCACCTATTACGCCCAATTCTGCTCATTGTTTTGACTTCTACCTCGTCCTCATCAACAGACAGAATGATTCCTGGGTATGGTTGCCCATCACCAATATATAACACCATGCAAAACTGTCCAACAAGGGATTCATCAATTTCACTGACAGACTTCAAAAGACTCTGAAATTTTTAAAAATCAAAATACAATTATATGAATATTTTATTAATGCATGTAAGTACTGTGATGTTTATGATAAATATACATGCGAGGACATCACTCAAATTTAACTTTTCTCGAACAAAAAAAAAGAGCCTGCATATCAGACTTCCCTAGAATAAGACGTTAAAATATATTCATATAATTTTTCTAATATCACATTGAAAATACTGCCATTTTTAAAGAAAGATATGAAGTGGAATAAATGTAAACATACCTTTTCTTTGTTTGTGTTCGTTGTGCCAGATGTAGCAGTTCTTGACCGTGAACTTTCAACAGGAGTTGCAGGACTAGTAGTTGTTGACTGTGAAGTTTCAACAGGAGTTTGACTGGATGCAGTGTCAAGTGGAACCTAATGATACAATACTTTATTTTATGTCATATAAATGATGCAGGCAAAAGAACTCCAATGCAAAGTACTGTACTGTAATTTGCTCATTTAATGGTAACCGTAATTTCATACTGTCTTTTCATTTCTGTTATATCTTTTTCTGTAACAAAAACATTATACTATTTACTTTTGTGTTCTACTATTTATGAATAAATAGAATCTACATCTGATAAGTCACGGGTAAATTACCTTATCCACAAAGAAAGTCTCACGTGGGTTATAACATGTGCAATTCAGGTCCTCACATGTTGTACAACTTAATATGCGTGAATTTATCTTGAACTTTTCGGTAGTTGTTACCTGAATATATGAACATACTTTAAATGATAGACATCAAAATATAAAATGCAAGTACGCACAGGGTGGCAACAATACTTAGTAATTATGATGAAAATGTGCCATGAAATCGTCTTTTTATCATTCAGACTGCGCTATTTGCTAAAAAGTTTATTTCAAAGAAAATGTAAAAATCAGTTAGTGATACTTTGATACTGTTTGAAATTTAAGCTACGAAGTCAGAATATAGTGCTGACTATAATTGTAGATCTAAGAAACTAACTTGTCAGAGAATATTGAAATACTGCTTCAAAATAGCCAAAACTATTTGGACATTTACCAAAAAAAGAAAGGAAAATAATTTGTATTAGCTAATGAGACCAATAAACATGATCAACATGTACCTGGTGTACTTTCATTGTCTCTGGTACAGATCGAATCAGCTGTGGGATCTCTTTTTCGATGTCCAGTATCGCTTCCTCTTTAACTTCAAAAAGCTTGATAGCCAATTCAGACAGACCTAGAGATAAACAACATGTGTTAGATTACAATTTAACAATAACCAATAACTTAAAATGTCAATAGTTTCAATTTTTCAGTTAAGAACAAACCATAGATGGCAAACATAATGTAAGTAATACTAAACAACTTACCATTTACAATGTCCGCCGCCTTCATGACATCTTTCTGTCTAGTGTTCACAAGTGCGTCTGCACTTCGCTTAATCACGGCCCCAATACCATCTGGTGCACCCTTTCCATGATGGCTTTCCCAGAAGTGCCAACTGTCATCCTCGAAACCATGCTCATAGATTTTCGTAGAAAACAAATAGAAATTTGTTTTTGAGCGATACTGCGTAGTAGGTCCATCGCTTATGAAATGGATATGCTTCAGAGGTTTAAAGGAGGAAAGGTATCTCAGTATTGGATCCATATGAGCCCATATTCCACTAGGGCCGTGTTTCAGACAGTCTGAGACTGTTGCGAAAGGGACTGTACTCTCCTTGGTGTATGCAACACCAGTGTGTATTGAGATTTGACGCTTTGACGCCCCAAAATGGGTACTTTGAATTTCTGATTCATACTTGCACGTGTAGTTTTCTGAAAAATCAACATGGATTAGTGTGGCATCTGCAGGTAGGTTTTGCTTCAAATGTGTGATAGACTGATACTGAGAATTGATGTTAAACACATGTCTTGCAACCCTATCTAGGTCTTTCTGAAGTTCATTTACCAATGTTTCTATTGTTCCGAGCTCATTCTCTTTAACAGTCATGGTGTGTTGCGTTTCTACTGTTTCTCCAATTTCATTTAATTTTTGGCGTGTTACTCGTTTTGAGGTCTAGTTATACCATTCGACCATTTTCCCACTTACATTCTTTGTTGGGAAAGTCTTGTGCTTGCACGAATCACAAAGGCGATACATGCACCTCTGATTTTTGGGGCTACATGTTATACTTTCTAACATAGGTTCGATTTTGTTATAGGATATCACCTTTTCTGAATATAACTTATTTATCTTATACTTTGGATTTTCATGTAGTTTGCAGAGACATGTTTCTCTATCCTTTTCTGTGGCTTTCAGTACCCAAAATGGCTTTAACTTACAAAAAAAGCTGTAACTAATTTTGCTGTTTTGTTCATACTGGTATTTTTTATGCAAGACTTTCACTGATTCATTCAAAAGTCTCACTTGCTTCTTCACCCCATGACGAGTTATAGTAGATTTCTTTCCCGCCTTTACTCTAGAATTGTCATCTCTTTAAAAAAAATTAACTACATTTTCTTTCAGTTTAAGTTTAATGTATCTTGTCTTTGTCTGTTTCTGCTGTTTCAGATCTCTTCTTCTTAATCTGATTCCTGTCATCTTGCAGGCATAATCACAAAGCCTGTACTTTTTTAGCATACTTTCTCGAAATATCAATTGTTTGATGATTCTCCGTTCTTTAAGGCAAGACGTGGACTTGTAGCGTTTCTTTATTCCTTTGACAATTAATTCATATATATTCTTTCGAATGAAATTACTATTTTTGTCAGCTGGTATCGGGTACTTTAGCTAACATATTCAGAACGTGAGAACAAGTTTGGGTACGGATAACGGCACTCGGAACATCTCGGGCGACTTCCATATAAGTCTTTATACGAAACTGTAGAAAGCCGAGTTGTTACGATTGTGATGATGGAAGATAGTGTGGCTGCTAACATTATTTCTCGAAAGATTGTATGGCGACGAGTAGATGATGAAAGTCTCTATTAATTTTCTACGTAATTCATTGACTGACTATGATCAGACCGACATTGATTTGAAGCATAATTATTGCTTAATTGTTGGAAACTAGCAGTATGTCCCAAACCTTCGTTCTTATAAAGAAATCCAGGGAAAACTCGCATGAGCAGCTGAGGTGATTTGCGGCGGAATGTTTCATAACTTATGTATATCAAGTTATAGTGCAGGTAGCGGGTGTGGGAATTTTTTTAAATGGTCATATTTGTAATGGATAATGACAGAAACAGTTGTATCTGGACGTTATCATGATTTTTATGCTTCGTTACTCTTGTGCAGGGGCAGATTAGGGGAGGAGGCTGGGTCCAACCTTCAAGTGACTGTAATTACCACCACCCTCGCGCAGATATTTGTTACTGTAAAATCAGAAATTTTCGCGAGGGTTTAATTTTCGCTTTATTCGCGAATTAAAAAAATTCGCGAAAATTGATCCTCGCGTATATATTACCGTTATAGAAGTTGAAAAAATGCTGAAATTCAAGGATCGCGTTCCACCATTACGTCCGCCATTACGAGTGATTCGGAACAGTTTTGCAATATCCCTTACGCTACATGTATAGGATAAATATTAACGAAGTATTTGATTTATTGTTGTGGTAACTTTTATTGAAAATCACTATAAGTGTCAATAGCATGTACTAAAATATTCAGTGGTCCATTTTGTTTTTCAAATATTCCACAATTATTAAATGCCCGGGTTATCATCGTTTTGTCACATTTAACTTTTTCAAAAGCTTTCATGATCCACCTAGCGTGAAGTGGCTTAATTGTTGACGTTTTAATGTCAATACTCTCGACTGGCCGATCTTCCCGTAGGCATTTTGTTACTTGCTCGGTGTAGTAGTCGGAAAAGCAATTTTTAATTTCTTCTTTGAAGATTTTGTTTGGTATTTGATCCATTGGTTGTAGTTCGTCGGTACATGATGCGGGAACATAGACGACCTTGATATTTTCTTTTTTCAACGTATCGAGTAACACTTCACTCCTGTGGGCCTTGAAAACATCAAAAATGACCAAAGCAGTCTGGTTACACCTGTAAAAAGGTGTAAAAACGGTCAATTAAGGATAAAGTCAAACATGACTTATAACGGCTTTGGGCAGCTATTGTTTGTCACATTCAAAGGATGTTTCACAGTTTCTTTTCAAAACTTATTCAATAAGATATTCAATAGGTAATAAGTCCTATTATGTCAAACACTTTTTATTGTAATAAAAATTGATCGTCAAAAATATTTATTCAGCTTGGGTTAATTGGTTCAAATAAATTAGCATGATGCATGATTATCATGGAGTATTTCATTTTAAAATACCGTTAGAGCTGACGTACCTGTCAATAGGAAGGCTCTCTCGCACGTTTTCTATGTATGGTGTAATGATCTGCTTTATAAAACTGGCAACAAATAACAAGACGAAAATATAGTTCACTCATTTTATTGTACAAATTTCATGATTAAAAATCAAGAATTAAGTACCATATTACCGGATTAAATAACAATCGAAGGTCAATATCGGCAATTACGTATATATATATGACCGTTAAACAACTCCCGGACATGATGCGCATTTTTCACGCAGCGTGATTTTTACATCGGGCTTCTCAGTATGAACGAAAAATGAAGATCTGAAATTTTGATTTTCGCGAATATTTAACCTCGCGAACCACTTTTGACTTAAAGATTCGCGAAATTTCGGCCTCGCGAAAATATCTGATTTTACAGTAATTTAGGTTCTAAAGGTTGAATTACATACGATATGGACCACGAGGAGGAGTAGTGGTCGAGCGGTTAGAGCGCCGGTCTCCCGATTCGGAGGTCGCTGGTTTGAATCCCACAAGGGGTGAGAGTCTACAGTGAGTTTCTGCATTCCTCAATTACGGCGTGAGTCATCGAGAGGCATTAATATAAGTTGTAAGAAGTTGCTTCCTAATCAATGTAAAATAAATAAGTTAAGTAACTAAACTATGGACCACGTTCCAGGACGATACATGTATTAGGACCCAGGTTTCGTTAAGTCAAAAAATATCTGTATAAGCAGGGTCTTTCAAATAGGAAAGACCCTGGTACAAGAAACACAGATTTGTCTTTTGTTTGAATTAACTCGGATTGTTATTTATATTTGTCAGTTACCAATGCAGCCGATATTAATATAAGAAATTTGACTGATGATAAATTCCACGATCAGCTGTAACTGGACAAAAATAATTTCTGCTGACACTCAGCAATTATTTGATTAGTCTTACGCAAATGGAACTGCATATTGATAGTATCATAGCATAATCTAAATACATGCATATCTAACAATTCATAGTTAATTGATCAAATAAACACTAATCTACAAACGACTAGCTGTTTTGATTTACTGAATTTATTATCTTATCTGAAGAGCAGAACAGATCATATCTTTTATTTCACTTATATTTTGTCTAAGCGTCAAATTAAAATCTGTTCAGTCGAATACACATATATACTGTATTATATACATGCATGCACGCGTGCACGCACACACACACACACACTGTTTAATTTATCATAAGCATTTGTCAGTACATCATTCGGAAGGCTATATAAATTCTGGCATATATAATTTTTTTCAATATGGTCCGTATCGTCCTGGAATATGGTCTGTATCGTCTGGTCAGTATCGCCCGAGGATCCATATCGCCCGCAATGCAAGATCCAGAAAATATCCCATTCAAATTCTTGACAAAAAGCAGTAATTTTAATACTGAGTTAATGAACAATTTAGTTCAAATCAGTTCTTTATTCAGGCATATGAACACTCGTCTTACATGCATTGCTGGTGGTTAATAATAATATCTATGAGAAGAGCAATATTTGCACCATATAAACCATGGTGTATGTATGCATGTACAATAGACAATAGTATTACACTAAACATTGTATCTAGACAATAAAGTAATAAATTATTGACTACTTGACGTGACGTTTTATATTCGCCAAATAAACAAATTTACCAAGTTTACATATTAATATACTACTTTGGGTTGGTGTCATAAAGTTTTAATCTTTAATATTTAGCGTCGGCCAGTGGCAATATAGCATAGGCAGACATTCTTGTCTTAAATTTCGATAAAATAGACATACAAGAACAAAATGGTACAATAACTTTAATTGGACAAAACAAAAATGTTCTATCTGATCTGTTTAAATTTCTAAATCTACCTACCAGAGCAACGTAATCTTGATAAAGCAATTCGATGGCTATCATTTTTTTATTCATGTGAGTTTTTTTTTCTAAACCGAAATCTGTTTTAATGATACTGTAAGTATCTGTAGTTTTTGTGTATTAAGTCAAGTAAAACATTCTTGATTATTGACAATATTGGTTATTCAATCTTTCAATGACCTTATTTATTGCAAATTAATGGCAGACGTACGGTAGTATTCCAAAACGCTAAAACCAAGTACATTCAATACACTTTTGATTTCCAGAGCCCAAGTTCCTTTAACTTCATTCACAGCTTCATCAGTGAAACATTTATATATTAAACTTTCAGGATTAGAAACTTGTTTCTACCAGTATTTCAAAATTCTTTGTTTTTATTCTCTATGTAGTGGAACACGACCAAGATTTCCATAAACAGTAGCATTAGCTGTTTGATATCGAAGATGCAATGCAACGAAAATTAAATAGACTCTTTGCATATCGGGAGCTTTTTTTAAATCCCCAAACCTCACAGCCATAGCTGAATATTGGAAAATAGTAGAATTAATCAATTTGAGTTTTTCAGAAACAGCTAAAGGAGTGACAACTAACAATGAGTTTAACGCAAAAAGTGCCCGTAGAGCTCTTTCAGAAAAGCCATTTGACCATTAAAAACGGCTATTACTAGATATTACTACGTGTACTTCTAAATAACAAAAATGATTAAGAACAGTAAGTTTTTTGTCGTAATAAAATAAATCAAAATGATAAGGTCTGTTATCTGATTTGCACACAATAGCAACTGTTGTGGTAATATTTACAGAAATATTCAATTTTAAACAATACACTTAGAGTTTGTTCAATAAACCGTCAGCTGAGTATGAAAACAAGCACAGTATCGTTAGCAAATAAGAACATAAATATTTTAAATTCATCTGATGTATCTGTATATATTTCGGTCGGCCAAACAAAAGCCCCAGTAGATAAACACCACATCTTAACATTAAAACAACGAAACCCAAGGTCTTTATTGATAATGAAAACCTCATGCACACATTTTACCACAGTGTCGAGAGAGAAAACTGTTCCTGATAATAAAAGAATAATCCAAAGTTCGAATTTAGTAATTCAAGGATAATATTTTAAATATAACAGGTATTTTAAACGTTAACTGATTTAAAAAAACAAACACACTTATTTGCAGTTAAATTCTAAGGAAACTATCCTGAAAGGGAAACATTCCTAACAATACTTGAAATAACATTACATACCTCTGTTATTCATCACATGCTTGTTATAAAACCTAGACAATTCTTATAAAAATTGCAGAACGATCCTGGGGAAATATCATATAAAAACAACACCAAGGCAACAATTTTCTGTAAATTTCATTCCTTCATGGAATAACTTGCAAACGTTAGCCGCCAGTGTTCACCGCCCGCACTAAGCTTGCTGTAGGGTTTCACGATGCAAGACTTACTCTTCATTGCCAGTATTTAATCGGGAGAAAAACACGAGAAAAAGCACGCTACGACACATATTCAGACGACATCATCGTTTTAAAGAGTTTAATGTTGAAAAGTGACACCATGACTAGATTAACAACTTTTGTTTTATTTGAAGAGTGTTACATGTATACCATGGAATATCTTGGTACGGTTACCAAAAATACTGTATTTAAATCGCGTTCCAGATAATATTTAGAAGGGTGATATCATACTCAAATACTCACTGGGTGCTACTGAGGCACGCTTATTAATGTATGTCCTATTATATTTTGTTGTCGTTTAACATAGTGGTTGAACATTTTAAACTCAGACACTCTTACAAACAAAATTGTAGCGACAAATGTAGTTAATCAGGTGTAATATATTTGGGGTTATTCCACTAAAAGGAATGAGTACATTTGAAATTATCCTTTATTGATGTTCATTTATATGCTATATTTGCCGGTATCTTGTTATGCTTATACTGTATCTTCATAAACGTTTTAACTCAAATGGATTAAATAAATTTGTCTGACAGAATAATCATATGGTGATAACGAAACGGAGTATAGTATTTTACATCTTCAAACTGACCTACATCAGGGCCTTAATTTAGGCCCTGCCTACATAGTTAAATACAGTAAGTTTAGGCGTGCTAGGATTTAAATAATTAATTTAGGAGTTCTAACTAGACAGATTCACTTACAAAATCACGTGAAGGAAACTTCTGGTAAATTAGAATATATTTGATCAAATTCATTGAACAAAACTGATAGCCAGTGGTGTAGAAAAAATGACCAGAAAATTTTTACAACTAGTATTCTTATGTTTATTTACATACATAGATGAAAGCTATTGCATATTTATGAGGTCTCCAGTAACGTAAATATTTGTAATGAAGTGTAGTGATTTGAATATGTGTCGTTAAGTATGACATACGGCATATGTTGTGTTTATTTGACAGTTTAACGGCACTTTTGTCATCATATAGTATTTTCTTTTCTATATTTAAGAGTAATTATACACACATTGGTGTATATTTTAGTATGATCGCCCAGTTGTTTGTAGTAAACTACTGACCCATAAGAAAACTTCAAAATGTTGTTATATAACACCTTAATGATGGATTTTACTAGTGTAAGATCTTTTGTGAATTTATTGTTGTAAAATTGTGTTTGCAATAAATTCGGAATACATTGAAGTGCACTCTCACAGAATTAAGAGTGAGTATTGTTAATGATGAAGGTGTGAGGCAAAATGCAATAATGCAGGTGACGGATACACTTACGGAAATACATACAGAGTAGGATGCTGTCAACAATGTACACCTTTCGTAATTCGGAGTGATTTTCCACGCATTAGTTAGTGACATGCTAATTCCGACAGGAAGTGAGCCCCCCGATTCCACCGCTTTCCGAAAGACAACAAATACGGTGTTATAACCCATAACAAAATATAATAAGAGATACAAGTTTATTTTTTAGTTCGTGATCTATTTTCTAACAATAAGGTTAAATTTACTGATGAGGTGCAAATCGTGCCAGAAATATAGGCAACTGTCTGCTATATAAAATAGAAAAGAAATTGAAGCAGTCTCCGTTATTTTCTATCTACCCTCATTTATTTGTTGTTGTTGTTTTAAAGATCAGCTAATTATCTGTGTACAGAAATTAATTCTTGCGAAGTCTTATTTTGCCGGTTATGTAAAATTTAGCATTTTACACAAATGAATGCACGATTTTCATTTTAAACAGTTTACGATGACGGTAAGACAACTTTGAAGATATGAGCGGCGTGTTTCAAGATAATTACGAAACAGTATTCTGCAACAATAACCACATAGGCAGTAACAGCAAGAAACGAAAGCTTGATAGCCCAATGGATACACCTAGTGAAGGGCTGCTGCTCAGAGGTAAGGTAAAACTATTTTAAAGACGTTTGCAGATACTTAGAACTCGGGACAGGTTTAAAAAAGCCCTTAAATAACAAAGGCTTGCCTAAATAAAGCATAAAGTGACTGACTCTTTAGTGTTATGTTTTTAAAATACATGTATGTGAGCAAAACTTACACGATATCTCAGTCTTTTATATACAGTCCATATAAGGAGAACTGACTAATCTCTTCCAGGAAGATCATTTTTGCCTGTAAGAGGAGGCTGTGATGTCTTTTCAACGGAAGAGTGGAAAACTACAGGTACTTCTCTGTTTTGTCCCGTAAAACAAGATGTTTATGTTAACCTACAGAAATACGACCAGATAACTGCTGCCCAGGGTTCTTTCTTTACCGCCGACGACAGTGGGAACTTTCAAAGCTCAGTTGTTGGTAAGGGGTTATTTTACGTGTTTTTGCATGTATATAGATATAAGTAAAACTTCTTATGCACTAGATACGGCTAAATTTGTATCTGTTTACTGTATGCATTTATTACATGTTCATTAATAAAAGAATTTACATGATAAAATTTCGACACAACATAAGTATCATATGACCTTCGGTGTTTTTAAGAAAAGATTTTGTCGGATTTGCGAATAGAATTACGCTTTCGCCTAAAAGGATTTTTAACTTCCGGGGTTCAAGTTGCGCTGGTATAATAATAAAAACCCTTCACTTAAACCCACGCTATGCTTGAATAATTTCAAGTAGAATTTCAAGTTTGATGTACGAAATTGACTGTAATTTCAGGTCACGTGATACATTTATGGCGATATGATGAAGTGAAAAGAAGGCAATATATTTCCCAGTCGTTCTTGTTTACAAACCAACAGGTAAAACACATAACAGTGAATTATGGGTAATACATGTCGGAATATTGTGAGAACAGATTTTCATCAAATGTAAAAAATTTCAAGTCTTTGCAGGTTATTGGGTAAACTTTCCTCGTTTCTTTTTCAAGAAAAGTTTGTATAATAGTCTAAAAGAAGAGGTTTTAATTTTCGACCTTTCAAATAGGATAGAAGAATAATTTGAGACCACAACTCTTATACCAGTGTAGAAACATTTCTGCCATATCTCGTCTGGCTACTAACAAAGTGCTAAGAATTAAATGAATTCAAATTTTATATTAAAATTCCTGTTTTTTTTTTCTTGGGTAACATTTCTGTCAATGATCTATTAACATTGTAATCAGGTATCACGCTAATCGCGCCATCCGACCCTTGCTTCATTGACAAGTATAATAAATAATTTTGCATAAAATCAAAATTTTTGTTTTATTTTCGCAGGAGTTTATGAGGGTACAGACATTCCTGCAGAACGTGTAAAGCAACAAGAAGTCCCGTATCTGGAATTATATGTGATATATTATGCTTAGCACGGAATATTGTGTGGCTGCAGTATGCACGGACCCACTGGTAGAGACAGCACTATGTAAAACAGGATACTATGCTAAGCTATTACAGTTATACGGATTATTTATGTAACCTTGTGCTCAAAAGTGTGACGTTTCGTTTGAATTTCCCATAATCCCCTGCCGCCTCATGGCTGTTAGTATCACCGTCCAATCTTCGAATCACTTTTGGATATTATTTCAATACTATCTTCGCGTTAAACTTTTGTAAAAACTTACAGGATTGAACTGGTACATGGAAAACTCAAAGTACATGTTGCAGGTGTATAGAAAACACTAACCCACACTATTCAACTTGGTAGAAATCTATTTCTAGTTCATGCCTTGATAAAAATCAGCACGATGTGGTCATATGGCAGCTATTTTTCATATTTCAAAATGGCGCAGTGCAATCTGCATTGTACTTCTATCATCTGAACTTTAATATTTCAGTTCAAGGCATTTTTTGTTTTGTTTAAAAAATAACACTCATTGGTGTCATTGCTTTCTTCTTGTGGATAACTTTCATGTAGGTATTTTAGATGTTGTAATCGTAAAAAAGTCTGGTATGTCAGAAGAAATCATGTTTCAGTTAGTTTCACGACGAAAGACAAACGGTGTTAGTGTCAAATGTACTCGAAGTACATTATCATATTGTGAAGCAAATTTTCCACATGATTATGTTGTATATATTGTGTACTAGAACGCCTTAATGCATCATTGACTTGTCAAATTTATGTGCAGTAAAGTGATCATATAAGTACAAATTGCGCTTTCATTTCATTACCTGTATTCCTTAAACAATAAGAAATACTTTGAAGAGTTGAAACGGCGATATTGTTAGTTAAATAAATGATACAGAATGGGTATGTATGGAAAACCTCAGTATAATTTTGAAAATTATGCCCTCTATAATTATAATAAAAAATATAGAGGGCATAATTTTAACAATATCACTTGTTTATTGTTAGAATTTCAAACTCCTGTGTTTTGACCAAAATCTTTGCTTAAGGTCTGACATTAGAGCAGTGCTTGCAAAGTCTTCTTCAAAGTATCAGTTATAGTCCCCGTCCCCGGAACCTTGATGCGTTAAAAGAATTCGTCGACAACATCGAAGGTGATACGCATAAACAAAATTGGTAGAAACACGACACGAGAATTCACTAAAAATAGAAACGCTTCAGGTAAGTTTATTCACTGTACACCCCTACTAAACGGTGGCTCTTTCACATTTTGGTGATCTGTTTAAATGAGAGCCATCGACACTTCCGTTGTAGAGCCCTCGATCAATACAAACCTGAAAAATGTAAGCACATTTTATAAAAAATATCGGTTTTTAAACAACATGCTTGTTTTTCAAAAATCGAAGAATGTCATGTCACGAAAAACATTTTTCTCATCATTTTTGATGCAATTCCGATAAGAAATACCCCATAATGACGTTGCTAGAACTTGTACCAAATATCAACTCGTGTGTTTTCTTTTACGAGGAGACACATCTTGAGTGATTTCTTTACCGTGAAGTAGATGTTGGCCCACTTAATTGTCATGTAACATTGTTCCAACCTCCTCTTTGGCTCAACACTAAAAATATTTCACACAGCTCGGTTAAAAACAAAATACTCACAGCTTTTACAAGTTCTAGCAACGTCATTATGGGGTCTTTCTTATCGAAATTGCATCAAAAATGTTGAGAAAATGTTCTACGTGGCATGACATTCTTCAATTTTTGAAAAACAAGCATGTTGTTTAAAAACTGATATTTTTATAAAATGTGCTTACCTTTTTCAGCCTTGTTTTGGTCGAGGGCTCTACAACGAAAGTGTCGATGGCTCTCATTTAAACAGATCACCAAAATGTGAAAGAGCCACCGTTTAGTAGGGGTGCACATGTAAGCACATGTAAGTACATTTTATAAAAAATATCGGTTTTTAAATAACATGCTTGTTTTTCAAAAATCGAAGAATGTCATGCCACGTAGAACATTTTTCTCAACATTTTTGATGCAATTTCGATAAGAAAGACCCCATAATGACGTTGCTAGAACTTGCACCAAATATCAACTCGTGTGTTTTCTTTTACGAGGAGACACATCTCGAGTGATTTCTTTACCCACGAAGTAGATGTTAGCCCACTTAATTGTCATGTAACATTGTTCCAAACTCCTCTTTGGCTCAACACTAAAAATATTTCACACAGCTCGGTTAAAAACAAAATACTCACATTTTTTCAAATGTGATCGAGCCATCGACAATGTGATGGCGCCATCGGCAATGTGAAAGAACCCTCGAAAATGTGATGGAGCCAACAACATCATTCATTAAGTGTTAAAATTGTGAAATTATACCAACTAAAATTCATGCATAGATTAAATTGCATAAGTTGATACTTACTTTCTTGAAATGTTTCGAATAATTGATCAATCAGATTCGTTCATATGAACTACTTTTTCATTACTCTTTAATTGTATATGCATAATTTAATTACAGATAACGATATTTAGAGGTAAACTAAGAACAGATTAGCGATTAGCACGAAAGAGAAAATTTCGTCAAATCAATGCAACACGACTCGGAAGTTATTGTCAAAGCAATAAACATGAATAATAGAAACATGGGGGAAAGAATTTTCGAGGCACCACATCGGCGAACACGAATAAAAGAAAATGCATCCAAGGTTCAAGTTCTATATTAAAGACAATATTTTTGGCAACTAAACATTTTACACCTAGAAAAACATCAAAAAGAACATTGAATTGTTCACTTGAAAGCCATTCAATCAGCGATGAAGCAGTTAGTTGTACTCATTAGACGAGATTTTTACAGATAGCGATGTAGAAGATACTGAAGAACCTATCTCAATTAGTTCGGAATATGAAGCAGAAGACATTAAAAACAATATACCCAATGATGCTGGAAATGAAGACAAAACAATATCCGATGTTTTCAATAAAGTTTTACCAATTTTGAAAAACAAGAAATCAGATCGTCGCTGTTTACGTGCTTTTTAACATACAATATTAACACTTAATGAATGATTGTGTTGGCTCCATCACATTTTCGAGGGCTCTTTCACATTGCCGATGGCGCCATCACATTGTCGATGGCTCGATCACATTTTAAAAAATGTGAGTATTTTGTTTTAAACCGAGCTGTGTGAACTATTTTGTGAAATAATAGTGTTGAGCCAAAGAGGAGGTTGGAACAATGTTACACGACAATTAATTATGTGTGAATTAGGGTACAAGACGTTTCTACCCTCACATCTGAGAGAGGATGCGGTTAGAAACAAATGAGGTGGTCCTCTGTTGGATTTGGACTTATCATACGAGGAAGTTATCCAGCTTGACTGTTTGTAGTTCTACACAAGGACATCTCAAGGCTCAGCCTCTACAAGAAAAGCCAGAAAGTTGTTATGTACTTTTAGCTGGTTGTGTGACTTTTAATAATAAATCAAACCAAAAACAGTAGAAATAGTTTCATAATTTATAAAATCTAGGTGTCTCATACAATCTGCTGTGAAATTACATCAATCAGGGACCGTATATTAATAAGTTAATAGTAAGTTCCAGCATCAATTAAAAAAGTTATTGATAAAAAGAGTGAATAAAGTTTATCTTTCAGTACATAAAACTGTTAAATCAAAAATAAGGTAGGTCTAGATACTTACATTATTGTACTGTTGCTGAAACTTCTAAAATTCTTCCTCCTCTTTTTACAATCACAATGCTGGTGATTGGTTGCTTAAAATGTGTACACCTAATACATGTACATTTCACAAAGAGCTATTAATCCCATTAACAATCTCCCTTGTGTTTCAAATTGCAGGGTTGCTATGGTAACTTGATAACTGACCATTCAGTTGTAATAAGCCTGACCGATCGACCCGCTAACAACATGTGGTTCTTATTTCTGCAACTTATAATTGCATGCATGCATCTTCATAGTGTAATTTACTGGGAATTATATTTTTTAAAGTGCCAGTTGATATATTTACACCAAAACAGATACATAATTTGAATTTCATACATAACATAAATACATTTTCTTGAAGCACAAAACATTTCCAAATTTATATCCGTCCATCCGTCCGTTTGCCAGCCACTCAGTCAGCAAAGAGATTGACTTTTTAATCAAGTTTTTTACCCACCCAGTATGTCTCCATTTTTATATACGTAGATTATGAGGAATTTAACCCTTTCTATTGTGTAAAATAAATATATGTTCATTTTGGCGGTTGGCACAATGTTGTAAAAATGACGTCACTTTTACAACGCTGGCCCAACGTTGAACCGCTGTAAACGTGCCGATCCAAACCATTACTACAGATAACGACGGTGGGCCAACATTGGGCCAATGTTGTTCACCCGACTCCAACGTTACACCAACCATACAACCAAATGCCAACGTTGGCCCAACGTCAGCTTGCTTGTAAGGGGGGCTGGTCGAAATGGACCTGGAATTCGTTCATTATAAGCACAGGAAACTGATATTCAAAAAAAAAAAAAGTTTCATGAAGAAAAAATTCATACCTTATATATAGAAGGTATGAATTTTTCCTTCATGAAACTTTTTTTTTTTAATATCAGTTTCCTGTGTTATAAGCCACGGTTTACAAAACTGCAATAATACACGTCGTGCAATTATAACGCCTCACCGCCCGAAAAATGTAAAAGGAGGAGAATCTGAGGTATATACAGAGGTAAGCAGTTATTCTGTTTGAAGTTGAAGGTATAAATCAATGCTATGAAGATAAAATAGTGTACAGACATGAATGATTTATAATTACATAAATAAGATATGTATACCATAATTGAGCATATAAATACGATATATCACACAAAGCACGTTGATGGTGTAGCCCAACTGATTAGCTGATTAGTACACGAGTCGAGGTTATTGTGTTATTTTTTGTCGGCCTATAGATCAGTATCTCGCCAACGCGAGATTCTGACTCAAAACAAAAAATATCTCAGAATATGCTCAAGACGTCACTTGAATTATTTTGACCACAGGTGTTTGGCACATACCTGTGATAGTATTTAGCAGTACCTAGTCATTCCTGGACATACATTCTCCTCATTTGCAATAAAATAGATTGAAAAAAATGTATATACACAATATTTAAGGTGGAAACTTTTATAGGAATGACAAGATACTCCTTATATAATCCTAGGTATGTGCCAAACACCTGTGATTTTGACTAGTAGGTGATGCTTTTAATTTAATAGATCTAGAATCATGTAAGCTTTTTTCTTTTTATGAAGCAGAATTAAGTACCGCACTACCAGCGATGACTATCCTATCTTTATCATGCAAAGCACTTAGATGATGCCTTTGAACTTGAGGAATCCAAAGCCTTCTGTCTTCATACTTGTCCCAGATGTTTATCGAAAACTGATGGATTATATTTGAATCCACATTAAAATTTCTTGTAAACTAGTCACATACCGCACATGATTTTGATAGGGTTTAAGAAGTTATGCTCCGGTGCCTTTATGTCCTACTGTCTTAATGTGGCACTTTGAAGTCATTATGCTTCACTTTTTGTTGTATATTACTTGTTGATTGTGAATTTGGGTGTGGATAACTGGAGCAGTGGTGCGGACTGGTAACCCAGGAGTTGTGAGATGGATCCCCCACTCCTCCACTTACATTATTAATGGTCTTTTGTTAAACTGAAGCCCCATGTATCAGTGCTGTGCACTGAGCATGCAAAAGAACCAGGGATGTCTCTGGAATAGGATGCTTAGGATGCTTTCTGTATCTTGCACTATCTCCCACAACATAAAATAACTAATCTCTGCAGAGGTTATCAGTCATATGGGCAATTGGTACCAATGGTAAATAAACTCAAATAGATATATAGTGCTAATAACCACTGTACATAGTTGCTATTACAGGCAGGTGTGGAAAATCAACCAAAATAGTTCACTTATATGTGAAATTCTACTGAATAATATATGAACAGAACTCAACACAGAGGAAACATGGTTTCATGACACTTTAAGCAACTGACAGTAATAACAGTTAATAAAAGCAAAACAGTTGCTGCGCCTTACATTCAAAATAGTAAATTATAACCCTGATGGCTTAACAATCAAACTGAATTGTTTTTTAACTAGGCCAGCCCATGACCTGAACACACACATGAGTAGGGTATTAGACAATTAATAATAGGTATTCATCTCTTAAAACAGCAAGGACTTCGAATCACTGTGCTGCATTGAACAATTGACAGAAAATTGTAAAAGAATTAGAAAAACAAAACCATCGTTCTCTCAAACTGGTAATTAGAAATGGATTGAACTACGTAATGTCCATTATGTATATTGCTAAATGATAACTGAACTTCTAATTACATAAACGTTACTTTAAATGTTTGAACAGATAGAACAATTTGTTTTGGTGGTAGGTAGAAAATTCTGGTCGTTGATAGGTGATTTGCAGTAAGCTTAGTATCCTTTGTATCACTGGATCGATAGTGTGACAAAAGGGTCACCATGGATTTTTGTGTGAAGGGATCTATGTACATGTAACCTTATCAGAAAATGACTTGAGGCAAGTCTAGACAAACCCTATTGTTATGACCAGCATCAAGGCTATAGTGCTAGTACAAAGCTACAAGTAATGATTGTCAGTCACATAAGAGCATAAATTTATTTAGATCTTACTAATTTTCTAAAATGGACTTGCCTATCTTTAACCAGGACAGTTCCATAAAAGGAATTTCATTCCAGACTATACAGACCAGTATTTGCTTGCATTATGTTTTGTAATACAATTTGACATATTACATGTATGTGCTTAGAAAAGCAAAATCATTTAAGAAAAATATAACCCCAAAACCAGTCTGTAAATCTTTTTCAGGAACAGTCTGGTAGCAAGAAAATGTTTTGAGAGAGAGAAAAAAAAGATTAAGGAACCCTTGGGCATTTCATTGCTGTTGAAAAAGCATCAAAAGAGGCTGCACAATTTGAGAAGAGAAACTAATGTCTTCTGTGATAAAATGGGAAGCTGAAGTTCAGAGATGCAGTTTTATAAATTGTAAAGCAAGTGAAGTATCCTAAAATCTTAATTAGGATCAGATTAGACTTAAATCATATTAAGAAGATGGGGGATGACATTTCTTTATTTACATGTGATGTTTGTATGAAGACATTTACTCAGCACACAGCTCTGAAGATACACATACAGAATCACACTGGTGTACGACCATATGAATGCCAGATCTGTAGAAGAACCTTCCAAACAGTCACCTATCTTAAAGCACATTCCTCAGTTCATACAGGAGAGAAAGCATATAAATGTGAGATATGTGAAAAAAGCTTTCGGTTTGCATTCTCATTAAAGCGCCATGTGCTTGAACACACTGGAGAGAGGCCTTATGAGTGTCAAGTCTGCAAGAAAACTTTTAAAGATCTGGGTGATCTTAGAGGGCACAGACATATTCACCGTGGGATAAAGAAACATGCATGTGAAATATGTAAAAAGGCATTTATAAAACCATTTCTGTTAAAAACACACATGCTTGTTCACACTGGAGAAAAACCACACGAGTGTAAAGTGTGCAAAAAATCCTTCAGCCTTTCTGGAAATTTGAAAGCACACATGCGAACACACACTGGTGAGAAACCTTATCAGTGTTCAGTTTGCAAAAGGACCTTTAACTTAGCAAACAATCTCAAAAGACATATGGCAGTTCATTCGGACGATTTCCCTCACGTGTGCCAACTTTGTGGAAAAGGAACTAAATCAGCGGATAGTTTAAAAAATCACATGAGACTGCATGCAACAGGACAATCTTTTGAGTGTAAGTTTTGTAAGAGACTCCTCAGGACAGCAAAAAGATTGAGTGTTCACATGAAAAGCCATACAGAAGAAAAATCCTATGTATGCAGCATTTGTAGTGATTCATTTCACAAAGCTGTTGGACTTATGATTCATAGAACAAAAAAGCATATGGACCCTGGTTTGCGAGAGCAATTTCGCTGACTAATGTTTGATACATTTAACTAATATCAGCATTATGTCTTGAGGTAACAGCAGTTATTTCTTATAAAGTTAATGCACCTATCAGTATTTGTGGGGAGTAGTGGGGAGTGGGGTCTGTTAAGCATACCCAGAACAGTAAGATAAATGGTAAATCTTTTTATCAAATTTTCCACCACTTAAGCAAATTTCCTCTGTTAGTGCAAAAAATTGATAGCTGCATTAACTAACTACCAGAAGGAAATTTCTTTTAAGACATAGGAGTTGATGAAATACAATTACTAGTATAGAAGTTGCTTTAAGGGACATGGTTTAATATGGTAAGTCAAAATTGTCAGGTTTGTATAGAAATTTATAATAAATTCAGTTGAAAGTTTTGCCCTAAAGTTTGATATAAAGAATACATTATGGTGCTTGTTTTAACTGTTCCTTAGGCTGTAAATATTTTTGATCTGCCTTCCTTATGTATAATGTACAGTTGAAAGATCTAAATTAAAATGAATTGAGAATTTCATTAATAATGAAAAAAAAATCTATTTTTAGCTCATCTGAACACAGAGTGCTGAAGGATGAGCTGCTGTAATGGCTGACTGTCCGTCTGTTGTCAGCATTTCCCTTCAAATACATATTCTTAACCACTGGGCCAATTCTAACCAAACTTCACAGAAATGTTCCTCTGTCAAATGCCTTAAAATAAAATGGTTCAATATAGAACTCTGCTTGCCATGACAAGTGAAAGGGACAACTTTGAAAATCTTCTGCTCAGAAGTGGCTTGAATGATTTTAAGGTGGGGCTAGTTTTCACTATATTTCTGTTTGAAAAACTTTGAAAATATTCTCCTAGCGAACACTGACCTAATTTCAATATAAATTCAATTTGGAAATGTTCATTAGGTGATCCTCCTTCAAATTTAATTGAAGCCATGTTAATTTTTTAAAATCATTGTTCAATGTTGGCAGTAGGTAGGGCTAGTATTTCATTGACAAAGAAGAAACATTTGAAAAATTTTCTTGTTCCAAACCATAAGGTCTTAGATCTTTGGTGTATAATTCAGCACTGTCTAATAGGGCTTTTTACAGATTTGATTTTACATAAGCTTATATAGGGAATAATAATAAAAAAAATCTTGTCTTTCATCACTAGGGGTAGGGCTTAGATATTTTGCATGGGGGGTTCAACTAGAGGTCGTCTATCAAGATAGTTCAAATAATTATCCCGAGGACAGTAATTTTTCTTCCCAAGAGTCCGTTTGATTTCTCGTAGGCTTGTGTAGGTAAGAATTTAAAAATCTTGTCTGAAATGACAGAGACTATGGCTTATTTTGCCTAATTTGAACAATGTTTATAAGGACTCTCAGGTGAGTGATATAGGGTCATCATGACTCTTGTGTAATTAAATGCTACTTGTGCATTAATTCTGAGAATACGGATTATTTTGTGAGTTTCACTGCACTTCATCTATTGTTTAGTGCTTACTGAAAAACAGGTTTTTCAGTGTTGTTGTTGTTTTTTTTACATTGTTGTTGAAATCATTTTTATAGATTGACAGATTTAGTATTATTGTGCAATTATTTTATCATGTAGCAAGGTTTAAAGTAAAATTTTCATAAATTTTTATATGCCAAAAGGGACATGTTATGTTTAACTTTTGCCCCTAGTTGTCAGCCCGTTAGCAATTTCATGTCCGCTCTACATGTATATCTCTTGAACCAATTTTAGGAAAGTGAAACTGCTCGGCAGAAATGTTAACTAAATTGAGATGATATGCAGAGCACAGGTTCCAGCTTCTGTCTGCTTTGTATCTCTTAAATTGATTGAAGGAACTTGGCAGAAATGTTCACCATACTGAGATGATGGTTTCGGCTTACTCAGATCAAGGTCAAGGTAACACAGTCATTATTATTTAATATTTTGTGTCCGCTCTTTTACTCTTGAACTAATTGAAGGAGATCGAAAGTTCTTGTCAGAAATTTTAACCATACCAATATGGTGTGCATTGTGCAGGTTCCGGTTTGTTTGGTTCAAGGTCAATGTCACATTTTGTCATTCTGATTTTATGCATGTGATTTTTTGGGTCTGCTTTGTATCTCTTGTACAAATTGAAGGTAAATGACTAAAGAATAAATCAGTAAACAATAAACATTTTGAACTTGTCATTGTTATTATATTGCCGTCATAAATAAACCACATCTTATTATGTTATCTGTTGATAACAAGTGTATACACATGTACCGAATGAATTCCAATGAGCGCGCCCCCTCTAATAAACGCCCCTTACGTTATTTTACAGATGAAAATCTTACCTAAAATGTCCAGCAAAATCCAGAACAAATAAGTAAAATCACATTTAAATGAACACAGCAATCCTGGAACACAATTTTGACATGTGACGTAATTTGTGACTGCAAGGCCCTGTCATAAAAATTTGGCGAAAGGTAACTACCATATTTACTGCAATAAAGTATGACCTTTATTGCAATGATCATGGGTGCTGTTTAAATTCAGTTTGAATTATCTATATAGTATATTAAAACTTTTCTATGGAAATAAAGGCTACTTGACTAGGCCTGGTAAATAAAATTTTGATTTTTGTTTTGTTTTTGGTAACCCAATAAAGTCATATTTATTGGTTCTATTTAGCGCTCGCCTTTGGAAAAAATGCATGCCCTCAGGGGTGCTAATTAGAAACAGTATTTTGTGAAAAATGTCTATAACTGTTATTTTGCTCCACTGAATAAGGCTTTTTTGTGCCACCAGCTGTATAGTAATTGAACTGTACATCTGTCTGGTTAACTTATTTCTGCAAGTTCTACCAGTCTTCATACTATATAAAATTACCAATACAAAGGCCATGATTACGGCAAGTCACATAAATGTGGCATCCTTTTTCGGCAAGTTGGATATTTTTCAACTTCAACAAATAGTACTGACACTTTATGATTCAGTGACAAGTACAAAATCCCGAATTTAGTTTATAACATGACTTGTGTTAACAATAGGAGTCTGGCTGTGCCATGATTGAAAGTTTGGTTCCTGAAAAGAATGCTTTGGGGGACATGTGTTTTTACCAAACACAGGATCTTGTTCAATGAAATAATGTACTGAATGAAACTGATAACTTTTTAGCTACCCTTCACAGTCATATTCTTTTGATTTCTTTTATTGTTACTTGTATGTATACATGTACCATTGCAAGTCATGAGATTAAATAATTTTCAATAAACTTTGTCAGTTCATTAAAATACTTTCTTCACCGTTTCTCTCAGAAACTACAAGAAGTGAATTCACTTCAGTTAATAATTATTGCTGCATTGAATTGCATTGAAATGACATCTCCTTTGAAAACACTGGGCCTCTTTTAACATAACTTTACCAGAATGCTTCTTGCATGGCCCCTTTTAGATTTATGAAATTTACTGAGTTCCATGTAGAACTCTGGTTGCTTTGGCAACCAAAAGAAAAATCTTGAAAGATATTTTCTTCAGCAACTGCTCATGATTTGAAAATAATTTAGCACAGATATTCCTTTGGTGACCCTTTACCAATAAGAAATTCAAATTGAAATAATTTCTTTAAAAACGTTGCTGCTAGGGGCTAAGCTTATTTTCCCTATACATGTATGTCTATATGGGGAACTTTGAAAATCTTCTTCTTAGAAACTGCTGAAATGGTTTCAAAAAAATTTTGAACAAATGTTCCTTGGGTGACCCTCTACGAGTTGAGGTATATTTTTATTGTTCCATGAAAAAAACATGGCTGCCAGAGACTTCAAAGGTCTTAGAAACTGCTGGCTTGATTTAAAATAACAATTGAAACAAATTTTTTTTGGTTGACCCTCCATATAATGATAAAACCATGATTCTTTATGGTTACCATGGCAACCAGAGTTCTGTATGGAACCATTTTATTTTCAGAAATTTGAGAAAGGACCAATTAAGAACCATTGCCTGTGAAGTTTTGCTTAGAATTGGCCTGGTGGTTTGGAAAGAGATGTTGTTTGAAGGGAAATGTTGATGACAGACAAGGGACAGTAATCTTTCGTAACTGCTCACCCTTGGATTGGATTTACATGACACTCAGTGTCACTCAGTCAAATTCAGGCACACCACAGTCCACTTTGTGGCTTAGACCTGTTATAAGCAGAAAACTCATATTTCTGCCACAAACTGCACTTTGAATGTCAAAAGATTTTGGAAAGTATACTGTAACCCAAAAAATATTTGTGACCAATTTATTTTTGCTATATTATTTTGTGCATCTAGTCTGCAGGACTTTGTGAGTTAATTGGTAAAAAAGTTCAAAATTTATTTTATATAATTTGTTCAAGCACAAATATGATTGTTGATGCATTTTTGATGTGGAGCTATGTCAAAGAATATTCAAACTTTATGATACTTTGTACACTGTACTTGACTTTAGGAAGATAAATGAATCATTATTACAAAGAAACATTTCAAAAGACTTGTTTAGTTAAATAATGAAAAATGAAAATGTACAAAACAAAGAATATTGTAATAATGAGAGTCATTGCAGAACAAAACATCAGCCACAAACATGTGAAATCATGCACATACATAAACTAGTACTCATATACAGGGAGTTGAGTGTCTGACATTTTTATAAGCCCTAAGGGGGCATATTATGTCATGGTCAAGGGCGTCCGTCCATCTGTTAACCATCTGTTGGTTTCTGGAGGATAACTTGAGTACTTTTTGGCCTAGTTCTTTTACCTACTTGTGATTATTGCCCACATTGAGTGGATGACCCCTACTGATTTTCGAGTCAGTTGCTCAAAGGTCAAGGTCACATAGACCTTAACATTGAAAACCATTTGCGCCATGTAACTTGACAAACATTTGTTATAGAGACTTTGAAATTTATAAAAAGGTTGCACTGATTGAGTGGATGACCCTAAACAGTTTGGGGTCAGTATGTCAAAGGTCAAGGTCTCAGAACTGAATGTTTAGAATAATTTACACTCTGTAACTCGAAAACCATTTATCTTAGGGATTTCAAACTTCATGTAATGGTTGCACAAATTGAGTGAATGACCCCTATTCATTTTGGGGTCAGTAGGTCAAAGTCACAGCGACCTTAACATTGAAAACCATTTCCGCACTGTAACTTGACAATCATTTGTTACAGAGACTTCAAACTTTATATCGTGAATGCACACATTGAGTGGATGACCCATATACATTTTAGAGTCAGTATGTCAAAGGTCAAGGTCAAAGTGACCTAAATGTTTAGAATCATTTTCACTCTGTTACTTGACAACCATTTGTCTTAGAGACTTCAAAATTAATGTAATGGTTGCACATTGAGTCATTGAGTGAATGACCCCTGTTGATTTTTGGTCAGTAGGTCAAAGGTCAAGGTCACAGTGGCCTAAACATTAAAAACCATTGAGTGGATGACCCCTATACATTTCGGGATCAGTATGTCAAAGGTCAAAGTCAAATTGACCTAAATGTTTAGAATCATTTATACTCTGTAACTCGACAACCATTTTTCATAGAGACTTCAAAATTCATATAATGGTTGCACACATTGAGTGAATGATCTGTATTGATATTGGGGTCAGTAGGTCAAAGGAAAAAAAATCAAAATTTAAAGCAAATCGTTTAATTTTAAAGCCTAAGGTTTCCTCCCTTATATCACAAATGCATCATACTTAGAAAAAACACCCTTTAGGCATATAATGCTCCACCCAGCAATGCTCTTGTTAATTCTATTAGCAATGTCACATATTCATTTGTTTCAAAGGTCCAGCTCAAAATGTCAGTCTGGTCTATTAAGATTTATTTTTTATAAAAAATAGTCTAATAGATTTTGCAAATTTCTTTTTAAAAGTTAAATATTTGAGAAAATAAACATTGGCCATCTATGCAAAACACAAAAATTTGTTTGGGCAAGTACTTGTTAGCTTACAGTTATCAACATTAAAGTACAGATCTAAGAAATCTAAATGCCACAAAAAAGTTTACATCCAAGTGTCCCAGATCATGTGGGTTTTGCCAGAAAATGTCTTACTTAGACTTTGTAAGACCTGCAGCAGTACTCCACTGAGAATATATGATACTTTCAGGAAATATTAATACAATAATGTTCCACCAAGACAAGCCAAAAAGTCTCCTCTAATTGGTCTCAGTAGCAGGTCATATTTGTTTTCAAAATTTTAGACTTTTGTTTTCTGTACTGAAAATTGCCAGTATTATATTCCTATATGTACAATTTGAGCGGGGTTACAGTTATCCAATATTATGTAATTCTATGTTTTGATTGGCTGTAAGAAGATCCGATTATTGCCGAAGCATTACGTATTTTTACTATGTACCACCTGTTGAATCAATTTGCTTGATTCGGATGTTTTGTTATTCCGGAAATTCTCGGAGAGAATCACATGACTGTCTAGTAATATTTTTTATATCTGCATATATCCGGAAGTTATGCTCCATTGTGTATACATGATTTATGGGGAGGTTTTATGTCTAATATTTCTGCAAAGGGTGAAGCAGCTTAACTTTATTGATGAAGTCAACTTTAATATTAAAGTTGTGTTTAACCCTTAACCTGCTGAATTTTTGTAATAGATTTGTCCAGCTTTGAATTTGGAACAGTCCATTCAAAGTTTAAGGGATTTCAATATCAAAATACAAAAATGGAGCTACCAACAGTATAGAGCCTGGTCAGACTGCACGGATGTGCAGGCTGGCCTGGCTCTATACTGTTGGCAAATGCTAATCACTTTTGGTTCCAGCAGGTTAAGGGTTAATTTGGAGAATAAGCATCGTAATAAAAAATCATAGCAGGTTATCGTAAATACTCTGTACATAGCAGGTGCCCGAATAGTGGATAGAGTGCTGTAGTTTAAGGTTCCTTAAAGATACAGTAAAAACCGTACACTCAAATAGACTCAAGTCCATTTAAATTTTTCTTGTTTCACATAAAGATTACTGGAATTTGCATGATTTTGAAATGATTAAAGTGGTCTTAATAGCTGAACGTTACTGTCATCATTATTAAACCTTTCAACATTTTCAGTAGTTTGACAGCTTTGATGAGGAAATTGACAGAAAGCAACTAGAATGAAAACTATAAAATCATTTTTCACTTAGTCACAGCAGCTGTTCGCAGAGACCAAACATTAAAGAACTTTAACAATTTTTATGAAGAGACACATGTTTATTAATCATATACTGAATACTTTTAAACATAAAATAAAAATACATGTATACTATGTGCTCCACTGTTCTGACGATACAGAAATGTATTACATGTACTGTTATGTTCAACTGGCTAAAAGCTATGCTCCAGGAATGCCTGAAGAAAAAGTTTCCATAGCTAAAACAATAGACATCATACAACAAGTCAATAACACTTTAATAAATTATAATCTATATAAAATATATTGCACTTTTTCATGTATCAAACAACCATTGATTATACAAAAATCCAGAGTGCAACTGAACTTTTGTTTACGACATAAAGGGTGACAATTACTGCCGTATCTTGCAAAACTCTATAATAGCCTTGTTTTGGAAGGAAGAGGAAGGCTTTCTTTTATATAGAAGAATTCCCAGAATGTATGTGGAAGTGGCTGATGATTTTGAGTTATCCAATCAAAGATTTGAAAACTAGTCGAACAAGAAGAGAAAGTGCTATAAAATAATGCAATCAGAAAAAATACTGGCATAAAAAAACTATTATGAAATGAAAACAAATGAATTTCTGTTCTAACTTTTTGAAAAACGCAGTTTTTATTCTACTTTTCAATAGTAATTAACTGTCTACCACAGCCTGCTTCTAATAATGGCTTCTCATTTATTAAATCAAGTAAAAAGTAAATCTAATACATAAGCATTTAATACATGTACAAAGATTAAAATACTGAAGCCCTATGTCTAATAAGTAGTTGAAGTATGAGTATAAATAATGACTAATTAAAACTCATAAAAATTAGATAAAATTCACTTTCTGGTGAAAAAAATCCATTCTTTTGTAGAAAACACCACACTTGTTTCAAAATTAAAACAATGAATACATTGATTACAAAAAGTCACATATATTTGTATAGAATACAACTGACCTGTCATGTGCACCACTTTTACAAAATAATCTGTTTGTTCATCCAAAAATGAATTTGCATTTCAAAAAACAATCATTCTCACATCACTTCTTTGCACATAAACTTTATATGTAAAGAAAAAGAGACAAAAAAGAGGGTAATTATGGCCCTGGGTCGTTCACCCAAGTACTTTGGATAAAGGGCTGCTGTTTAGCAAACATCAGAAGCAAAATAACAGATTTGGAATTGAAGGTTTTCAAAGATCTGATATTTTGTAGAGACAGAACACTGGAGAAGAGCCAATTCTGACCCAAGGGACATCATTTGAAAAGTACCATAGATGTCCACTAGACCGTGCAACATACAAAATATCTAATTGCTAAGTAATATAGTTTCAGACAAGAAGATTTTTTTAACTTTTTCCTATATAAGTCTCCTATATGCTTTTGTATAATCAAGTCCCTCTGAGGCAGGTCCAATTGACAATGCAACATACAAAATAATTTTTTTTAATCTTACCTAAATAAGCCTATGTAAAACCATGTGACCCTGGAGCAGAGCCAGTACCCACCGCAAGGGCTTAATATGAACTATCTTGGTAGAGGACCTCAAGATGATGCTCCATGCAAAATAGCTTACAGTTTTCAAAGATCAAATATTCAACACAAATAGGGCCCTTGGAGTAGGGCCAATTTTGACCCCAGGGACATAATTTGAACAAATTTGGTTGAGGTTTTCTAGACTATGCAACATACAAAATATTTTAGCTCTAAGGCACATGGTGTCAGACAAGAAGATTTTTTAAATCCTCTTATATAAGCCTATGTTAAATCATTAGACCCTGGGCCATCAATGATCCATGGCCATAATTTAAACAATCTTGTTAGAGAACAATCAGAGGAAGCTCGATACAAAATATCTAAGGTCTACATGTGTAGCTTACAGTTTCTCAAAAGAAGTATTTCAAAGATTGTACATAAATAGTACCTCCAGGGCTCGGCTTATCTTGACCCCAGGGACAAAATTTGAACAAACTTAGTAGAGGTCCACTACTCAAAGCTTCATGCCAAATTACAGAACTCAAGACCATGTGGTTTTAGACAAGAAGATTTTTAAAGACTTTCTATATTTCTATGTAAAACATGTGAACCCCTGGGTGAGGCTCATAGTGAATCTAGGGACATAATTTAGACAAACCTGTTTGAGGTCCACTAGCAAAATTAATGCTACATATCAAATTTCATACCTCTGGGCATAGCAGTTTTAGAAAAGAAGATTTTTATAAGTTTTTTTTTTTCGATATTTCTATGTAAAACAAGTGACCCCTTAGGGAGGCCAAAGGTGACCTTAGGGACATAATTTGAACAAACTTGGTAGAGGTCAACTAGACAATGCTTAAAACTCTAGGCCTTGTGGTTTCATACAAGAAGATTTTTAAAGATTTTCTTCTATATGTCGCAGGGTCAGAAAAATCATTTACCCAGGGCGGGACTCGAACCCGCCACCCCACTCTTGCAAGTCAGGTGCTCTACCAACTGAGCTACCTTGGCTGGTGATAGTACGTTAGTAACCATATCACCTATATCAGTCCTGTGACATATACTGCTATGTTAATTTGTGACCCCCTCGGGCTGAGCAAACAGTAACCCTATGGACATAATTTGAACAAGCTTGGTAGAGGTCCACTAAACAATGCTTCATGCAAAATTTTAAAACTCTAGGCTTTGTGGTTACAGACAAGAAGACTTTTAAGATTTTCTTCTATACTGCTATATAAAACTTGTGACCCCTCGGGCAGGCCAATAGTGACCCAAGGGATCTTATTTGAACAAACTTGGTAGAGGTCCACTAGACAATGCTACACCAACTTTCAGACCTCTGGGCTTAGCAGTGTCAGACCAGAAGATTTTTAAAGGTTTTCATTCTACCTGCCATAGGAACCAGAGTTCTTCATGGAATGGAATTCTTTGAACAATTTTGGTAAACCTTCATGCCAAGTTTTATCATCTTTCAGCAAGTGGTTTAGGAGGAGATGTTGTTTAAAGTGAAAAGTTCATGACACACAGACACACCATGGACACAGGGTGATCACAAAAGCTCACCTTGAGCACATAGTGCTCAGGTGAGCTAAATATTAAGTCAGTTATTTATGCTTATTCTGGTGAGATTCAAATGTTGAAGTGTTATTACTATTATGCCATGGGAAACAACTCTGTTTTAACTGTATGCAACGGGAATGTCTGCTTTTAAGTAAAATGCATAGGCTCTGAAACAGCTCCAGTCTGTGTAAAAACAAGATCATATTAACATAGTATTAGTCTTATCATGATAATCTTAAATCCTGATTTTTAAGCCAAGATGTATTTTCTCTGTGTCAAAGAATTATTTAGACAATTTACAAGGTGTTACTTCCTGATGGTGAATTATCAGTATTGTAACAAGGTATAATGTGCACAGATCCTTTGTGTAATTTTTATCATGATTTAAGGAAAAACAATAAATATAACAATTCAGTAACACCTGTTAAAAAATTCTTGCAACTCTGTATAAATACAATACTAACTTCAACATAAAATTGAAAAAAAAAAATGCTGACTAAACTAGTACATTTGATCTTTTGGCCCTTTAAAACACCTTTAATCTACATGTATTTTAAATATCAGTAACAGCTAAAACTGTGAATTTAGGCATTCAAAGAAAAAAAAAGTGTGCACCAACTTTCTAGTACACAAGTTTATAAGTACAGTGCTGTGATTTGTTTGGCTTGGTTCTTTATTTAGATGGTAGTCTTAATTCATAGAAAACTAGATACAAGTTTAGTATGGTACCCTTGTGTTCCAACTAACAGTATTTATAGTTAAAAATAACTACACAGAATAAATACATTCATCTTCATAACACACATTCTATTTTTTTATCACATCAAACACAGGTGACTCGTCTTTCACTACTTCAGTCCAAAATTATACTCTCGTCTAGACACGTTTTGGAATGTTAAGTGTATAACTATGTACAAGAAAATTAATTACTATGAATACTTGCATGCTTCTTCATGAAAGAGGTAAATTAACTCAAGCTTCCTTGACATCACTGTTGATTAAAACATTGCAAGAAAATATGACTAGGTAGCTAAATGTCAGTACTACCACATTAAGAATTTCTTTGATTATTTAATTTGAAATAATGACATTGCCGATACGCCAAATTGACACTCAAATGCACAAAGACTGTAAATACTTCTTTATAGAGTATGACATTAACAACCTCTCTGCATTAGGGCATCAAAATAAAGAAGGCTACTGAAAAGACAAAAATTTCTTTAAACCTACCCTCATATATCCTCCAGTTACATGTAATCTATCCCCTCGAAACTAAGTGTTCTGACTTAGCTTATACAACACTGCTATATATAAACTCATTTAAAATGAACTTAACTGACAATGATGTTATAACGGACAGTACAGGTCAAGAAATAAGACAATTTGAACTTAATTAAATTCTTAAAGTAACTCACAACGTAACAGTCATTGATGAATATGTATATTACAATCGTACCACATTCACAGTTTTTAAGTCAGATAAAAAAAAAAAGGTTTAAGAACAAAATATAAAACATATATCAACCAAGACTTCTGGAATTGGAAAGACATTTTACCTCACAAAGTAAACAAAAACTAAACAAGCAAACAGGCTGAAAACTAATCAGAAAGTCACTTCCATTCATTTGTCAAAGCTGTTAACAGTTTAGACCATAAATTCTCGAAGCATTCATTACAACATCAAATATAGGAAATATTGAGTTATATATCTCTGTCATACTGCTTTATATCACAATATTATCTGTACAAGATTGAAAGGGCACTTATACTGACATCTTTCAGTTATTTGTATTTCGACTGGGCTATACCTATTATGTTACATCTGGTTCTAGTCAACAACTGGCACACTGGTTTAATAAAACGGTTTCATGTATCAGCAAAGTATAAGTGCGAGAATGGTTTTTACTCATAGCTACCTAAAATGTAAAACAAAACTGCAAACTTGCAAAGGTAAACAAATGACTGTGTAAATGACATTTTTATCTAACACTAAGGTAATAAAACCTTGATACAACACTATGCATTTAAAACACAAACTGGTACATTTGCCTTTACGAGTTGTAACAGTAACACTAATGAATATATTTGAACTCTTGCTTAATGCACCATATTACATTATAACAGCTATGTTGGCTATATATTGTGAAAACTATATAAAAAGTAGGTTGTCATTGATAAAAAAATTTGTAACGATATACCGGAAGGCAAGTATCGTTGAAATATCGAGTCCAATAGTTAATATATTAAAATGTTTGATAAATACTGTCATTATGATGTTGTTTATGATTGTTTATATGAATTATTTTATGTTGACATGTATCGAGACTTTAAGTATTACTTGCCAGAGGGTTTTTAAACATTTGGTTCATTCTGCTCTTACCTAGTCATTGTGACGCATGCACAAAGGATGTAAAAAATAGTGGCAACCTCCTTGGTGTTAACTTACAGATGAACTTCTGTGGAAAACATTATGCAGTGATGTCAACTAAGAATTAGCATTTATTTTATTTATTGCTTTGTGAAATTTTAGATTGTATCGATATTCTACACTGCAAAAGTTATATTGGTTCGACTGCTGAAAATTAATGATATATCGATATAGCTGTTTTCAATGACGACCCTAATAAATGGCTTCAAAACTCCTTGATCAATTTCACTCCTAAATTTTTATGTAGTTGTTACACCCTGTATGACTGACAAAATATCCCATATAGTTAGGGTAAAAGCAAACAAAATCTTATATGCACGTATTTGTTTTCACCCCCTTAAATATGATATCATTTTACATTTGATCAAAAGCATCTCAAAAATTAGTAAATATATAATGTAGCACATACAATTATGCAACAGTAATAATTAAAAAAACAAAACAAAACAACTTTTACTGTGTTTTACCTTGCTGTTCCTTAAATATATATTCTGTCACTAAGTAAATTCATCAATGAATATAAAGCCTCACCACTCTGAGAAATGTGTTTTAGGACTTTCACATATGTATACAGTTAAAGTTACTTGCTTTAAGGTTTGCATAAAAATGTATCTATTTTAAAGAGATGCTGGATTAAGCTGTAGTAGGGCTGTGTCAGCAGTAAGTGTCCCCTAAAAGAATAAACCAACCTTCACACATTGTTAGTTACAGATTCGAGCCAGGGGATTAGCTGATCCTATCTGGAAGAGTATCTACTTGAGGGATTTGTTCGAATGCTCTCATAAGAAAATAAAAGAAAATATAGAATTTCCATCTATCAATGTAAAACTGTAGGATTTTCTCATGTCAGTCGTCTCATTTTTGCAGATTTTACTGATATTTAAAAATTTAGTACTTTCTTTACTGAGACTAAGAATGAAGGCCTTGTCTTATAATGCCAAGTAGGAGGTATGTAAGTTGTAACACAGCTTCTACCTATATTTATCAATGTAAGGTGAAAAGTATTAACAAATTAACTTCACCACTTGACTAAGAGGATGCAGTATCTTAGAGCAAGTGACTGTAACATGAAGCAGCAGCAGCAGTTGTGTTAACTGAGGCAGGACTGTATATTATCTTTTCTCCTTCTTCTCCTTAATAGACTGTTTCTTTGTGTCAGGTACCGGCAGCTCAAAGCCTGAGCCTGAAAAGACAAAGGGATTCACATGTTCTATTCTAAATCATCATTCTGGTACCATATATGAATGTAAAAAACAAAAAAACAAATACATATTTTGTACAGAGTTGACACAATACATTAGTCTGTATTTCTTTTAAAAACATCTGGCTAATGTATAATATACCGAATGAGAACCGGAAATAAACTTGAAAAGTTAACTTTACAAAAAAGAAATACTGCTTATGGACCGAGTAAAGTCTTAGTTGTCATCTGTTATACTTTATAAATGTTACTTGAAACTTTTGCAGTTTACAAATTACTGCAAAATTAATTCAGTGTATGAAGAAAATTAATAACAAAGCAAACCTTTCTGGTCCAGATTCTTCAAATCTGTTGCTTCATGCTTTAATCTTAGTTTCAACACATAATGCATTAACTCTTGTCTGAAATAGTAGCAGATGAGTCAGTTACAATCATACACGGGCTTTTTTTATCAAAAACTTTAAAATTTCATTTAAAAACTGCTGAACTCTGATGGATAAAAACAAAATTAAAGTGCAAACAGTTGACCATGTCCATCTTGTTAGCTGAAATTATACTTTGTCACATATAAAAGATACTTAACTTTTCAGTATTTTTTTTTTGGTAGACAGCATTATGCATTACTGCACACCCACTTACAATACTGTTTCTGTGTTATAGATGCAAGAACTGTTTTGATCACTCAGACACCTGGTAAGCAACTATTTAGCAGTTCTCCAGCTACATTTAGTACAAAGAAGCAGAGGGCAGCAACCTGTCCCTTTTATTGAGCATCCTGCCCTTTTTGCTGGCACCCTGCTGTGCCCATTAAGGAAGAATTTTGTATTTACATGTTTCTTGCAGATTTTATTGGTAAATGGGCATAGATCTTGTCAGAATTATATGGCATAAAGAGTTGGAAAGAAGTGAAGACATCCCTAAATATCTATGAAACAAGGGGTAAATGCGAGAAAGTGGTATCTTCTTTACTTCATAGCACTAAGAATTTTGTCACTTTCATATTTTCATATATTGTTGAATCTGATTCAAAATCAGAAAATCTGAGTATGCTCTTTTAGCATTTTCATGCTTCCAAGCGCCCTTTTCCCAGCATCACCCTGTCCTCCTTAAATCCTAGCTACAACACGAATTTACATACTCACTACATGTATGTCAGTAAACGAAAGCCAATTTTTGATATTGCTTACTTCTAAATTTCCAAAAAGTTTCCCTGGTTGCAGTAGCACTGAATGTAGCTATATAACAGGAACTATCACCGGTTTTACTGATCTACAGCTGAATGATAGAATCACTTACCTATGTTGTGCATTTGTGATTCCAATATTTTCAAGTTTTATCTCTGTAAGGCGAATCAATGTTCTTCCTGCAAATAAAATAAAATCTGAACTTTTAACTTTAAAACACAATTCACAAGTGAGGATTATCAATAAGTATTAATATGCTTTGCTGGTTAGTTAATATCAAATAAGATTTTACTATGCCATAAAATATTTGTAATAAAATTTGAATGTTATGCTCAGAAGAAACAGAAGAACTTCTAAAAAACAGTAAATTCTAGTTTAGGTTGAAATACACATTTTGCAATGTTTCAATACAATTATTTTATAACTTGGGTTTAACACCAGTTACAACTTCTTTTTGTAGTCTTATTCTAATGGTCAATGCACCTCTCAATTGTTCCTTGGTATCCAAACAGTTGACTTACCAATCTCTTGGCAAACTACTCACTGCTTCCTCACTTGTATCACTTAATACAATTAGAAAATAAATAATGTACTAAAAAATAATGTTTCTATGAAGCAAATTTTAACTAAAATTTAATATAATAAATTCCAAGAATTCTCAAACTGTTAATACTCTGCATGACTTGGGTCTCTACTGCCAACATAACTCAATCTGACTTACCTGTTACTTCTTGCTGCAGAAAAAGCTCTCCGTACAAGTCATGACAATGTCCCCCATGTTTCTTCAGCCATTTGTTTACATCAGCACTAGTCCAGAAATACAGAGGTTTGGTTTTACTGCGGGTTACTTTCTTATTGGTGCTACTAACACTGGTTTGTTCCTTTAACTTTGGCTGAATTAAAAAAAAAAGTTAACTTTTCAAAATAATTGAACCCAGGTCTGTTAACTTAAGAGAATCATGAATAGAAAATATGATTTTTGTTAGTTCAAGAAAAAAAAAGTTTGATTTTCTTGTAAATATTAGTTTATAATGAAGAGAAGCTGTAAATTATATACATTATATTAAATAATAATGTTGTATAAGTCTTTTACAGACTAGTGCAACTGGACATTATATCCTTAAGATGGAGATGTTATTTTAAATACAGGTTACTTATTCTATATTGTATTTATTATTTTTCTTGCAAGCCATTACAAGGTACAAAATGATACATATTATCTTCATAGAGCAAGAAACATTTCTTCTTACTCTGCTGACTGTTAAAGGTACTGCCTCCTGTACTGTCTTCTCTGAGGGTTTTTCTTCAACTTTTGCTGTCTTTTCTTCTGACTCCATACTTTCCCTAAAGGATATTTTATGAACAAGATGTCAAACAAAGTGTTAAATGCATTATCTCTTCCCATTTTATCTCTGTGAGGATGTATCAAGAGTTGTTGAAATAAACCAACAAAAACAGGCACAATAATTTTAATAAAAATCAAATCTTTCACCACTTGAAAACACTGTGATCAAATTAATGAAGGGAACTCTACAAAACATTTCCAGTTGTTTTTAATTTACATTGTATATGAAGTAAACCTACAAACATTTTGAAGGTGCAGGATAATCATATTCATAATCATTAAAATTTTCTTCAGTGTACTGAATGAAGGGGCAATTACAGCATGCTAATGGAGGCTTTCTGAGGATTGAAACCATTGTATTCTCTGACTGGGGCTTGTCCTTTAACTAATGTGATGCTGAAGTCACTAAGTTATATCCAGATTAATATTAAACAAGTTTAAGTCATTGAACTATATTTTCTGAAAACAAAATTCAAAACAACAGATGAACAATGCCATAACAGAATATTAACTATTAATATTGCAAGGCAGACAAATGCACAATTTTTTAAACAGTTGCATGAAGTTAATTATCATATTACAATGTACATGCATTCTCAAAACTGAAATAGAATACCTGAAAAGTTTACATATTAAATTTTTTGCATTTTAATGAAAGACATGAAATACCACAAATTCAAAAACTCCTTTTTATAACCCAAAATAATACACTGTTTAATAACGTGGCAAGTCAACATTTTGTTCAAAAACTAAATACTTTCAAAAATGCTAACTAGAAGTCAAAAGCATACATTGTATGATAATGTGACCATTTCAGTATCAAAGAAAAAGGTTTTATATTGACTGTTTTTGATATGTTGAAGAAATTCAGATGTTTATATAGGCAAGATGCAGATATGCTTATAAATTTCAAACATTCCTTACCACACAGGTGGTTAACTTCTTTGCACAAAACATTATCATTTCTGGTTTAATTTTGTTAAGGAAGGTGTATCATTTTGTAGATGAATTAATGTTCAATTGCATGAAGCAATTTGTTTTCATCATTATCAAATAGTTTTTGAGATATTTGGGATATAAAACAAATGAGATTTAGGGTGATCATATCCAGCTGCAATGTAATTTCCTGAGATTAATACTAGTAGCCAATCTGTGGTTTTGTAGTAACCTGGCCTATGAGCTTAATTTGGAACACCCATCCAAGTACTAACCATGGATAACGTTGCTTAACTTGGCAAACATTCCAGACACTCCAACCATGTCGCTAAAGAGCTAGCCCAATAGCAAGGCTGTTGAAAGTGCCTTATATACCTGGTGTCCACTACACTCCTCCCCTCTTTAACCTTTAGGAGCTGTGCATCTACTGTACAGTTTCCTACAGAGACCCCAATCTGCTCCAACTGTGCAAGGACTCAATTCCACACTGCACTCCCAGTGCACACAGGCACAAACCAAGGTAAAGAGCCGGCGAAGATTCGTGGAATTACCGCTGCCACCAATGTAGTAACCTGGCCTATGAGCTCAATTTGGGACACCCATCCAAGTACTAACCATGGATAACGTTGCTTAACTTGGCAAACGTTCCAGACACACCAACCATGTCGCTAAAGAGCTAGCCCAATAGCGAGGCTGTTTGGAATACCCTTATATACCCGGTGTCCACTACAGTATTTTAGGTATTTGATTTTTATCAATGGTGACAAGTCAACTTGTGCCAAACCTAGTTGCCCTAGGTAAAATAATTAGGCCATACCAAATTGTTTTTTCGTTTAGCGTCCACCCTAAGTTCAAAAACCTATCTAGCTATCCTGAAAACACAAACGAAGCCCCAAAAACTAAACAAGTCATACTGACTAGTATCTACACCAGGATATAATTATCAAGTTTCATATTCCACTTTGTAGAGACTTTTAATGCATTTCTTAAAGTATTTTCAATCAAACCACCTATAAATTCAACTGAAAATATATTTCTGCATAGGTAAATTTACAACTGAGTCTATATTTGGAGTCAACTTGTCAATATCAACTCATTTTCAACAATCTATAAAACTGATGCACATTCATGTTATTAGACAGGTCCTTCAATCCTATGCCACAAAAATCCAAATGAGGTATCACACTGTAAAAAATTACAAAAGTAAACACTACTTAAACATTTAATACTGAACACCAAAATATCATTTTTACTGGTATTTGTTTTTCCCTGTCTGTTTTGTCTGAGTGTCTGTTGGCTTCACTGCTAAGATAACACAATTCTTTTAAATACTTCAAATGAATTTGTCTCCCTTATGAAAGAAGAATTCTCAGCAAAAATGTTACAAAAGCAATGTCTGCTTTGTGAACTACTAACAAAATGTCATAAATAATGTCTTTCGACTCTCCTATTTGAATTACATCAAACTTCATCAACAAATTCTAGCTGCAGCTTGCGTATACACTACACTTGAGAAATTCGACTGATAGCGAAAACATATAACAAATACATCGACGTATACAATTTACATAAAACAATCATTTACTTGATATTATCTTGAAAAACAATAAAAGGCATTGAAATCTTATTATAACTGACCAGAAACAACCTCTTCTGACGTCGCCAACAAATTTATGTACGCATGGAACTTTTTTACACGACTCAATAAATACAAAATTGGGGTAAAGATGCAAAGGAGGTAACAACACTAGTCACGTATAAATTCTCGAACATACCGGGGAGCATTTAATACTTTGTACAGTAAGGTCGTAAGGCAAAACAATGTTGTTGTTTTTTCCTACCTCAGAAGCTCAAACCAATCCGTCCGCGGACGCTAAACGAAAGAACGATTTGGTATGGCCTTATCCCGTTTCTGGTCAACTCGCCCCATGTATAAAATAAGAAGATATTGATAATGAGCTGTCAGCAGACTAAGAAGTTTATGTCCCAAGAACCTGTGTACAGGACTAGTGTGTTTTGAACTGAATTTTGGTATTTGCATATAAATATTCTTCTTAACGACTACACTGGTTTTAAGTCTAAAAAATACATAAAAAACAACATGAAGTCAGCACGACAAGAAAAAGATATTTTGAACAGAACGAGCCGTAAAGCATGTTTACAAGACGTAGAACATAGTCTTGATCGCCTCTAAATCTAATAAGCGTTCACCGACCATGATCAGATCTTACATTTCAAAAGAAAATTGATAAAGGTCTAGAGTAAAAATTCCTACCATCTATTGCTCGAGATGTACTTAGTATTGCAATCAAAGAGAAAATGGCAAACAAACACTTTCAACAAAAGCAAATGCTTATATTTTCGTTTATCATTATAATTTCGATCAAACTTCCTTAACTCCAGCTCATAGAGAGGCTTTTTGGTTACATGAGAAGTAAATATCGTGGTTTTGAGAAAGAATGTGTACCAACACTAAATCTTCAGTCTATAAAGTTACTTTATTGCACCTGTCTACATAATACAAACCAGTCGAGACAGAAATCACTGCTAGTGGTTTGATATCATTAGAAGCAGACTTTTTAAGAGGTCGTGTAGTATTTATTATCGATTTTGTAAAGTATTAAAATTCACAGAACAGTTATAATTACGGGGGATAAAAAATATTTAAAAAAAACTAGGATAAATACAATAAAAACTCATCTGAGATTATAGAATTTTTTCGCAGCTAACCTAACTTCTACATGACTTCAGTGATTTCGAAAACATTGATTCTTATCAAGCTTGACAATTCAGATTGTAAACCTAGCTAAAATTGATAAAGTAACATTGAAATCTTTTTGACCGCTTGATAAAGTAATGTTAACGTTCTTCTTCAGTAATTAGTTTATAGCCAAATGCTAGTGTCCAGAAGCTGAAATAAAAGCCTAGTTTGAAGCAATGGCGTCTTTGTTGAACATATCTGTTACATTCAAAGAAATAACACTCAAATCTTCAAATAGATTACCACAACCACAAGAACAGTTTGATCACAGAAAATTTTAAAAAAGGTTAGAATTCAAATTCCAGTCACAGTCTTAGTTATTAGTCATAAGTTCTTCATTTCGTCAGTTTCACATTAGTATTTCAGATATTGCAGCTGTACAAAATAACAAAACAGTTTTACAACTGGCATATCTAAGCTACAGGATGTTAGTAGAGATCACATTTAATGGATGAATGTTGGCTGGTCTTGAGACGAATGTTAAAACGATCGGATCGAATATAACGAAATTGTAAATTTGCAAAGATAGTGATAAACTCAGCTATGATAAGGAAAAGACAATATAATCATTTTCTTAGAAATGCAATAGTCATCTTACAAGAAAACACTAAGATACGCGCATAGGAACAGTTTACGATTAATTATTTCATTTTACTCGTACGTCGCAAAGGTAGCCCCAGTTTTAAACGATATTCCTTATTTTCTGGAAGTGCATGTGATCAGGGCCTCAATTAAGGCCCTGACGTGATGTGACAAAAATTGTCAAAGCAAGGTTCCAAAATATTGTTAGGTATAAATTCATGTAATAATCGTTGCATATTAATAAGTCGTATGAACATTTAACAAACACATTTATGGTTTAGGTCCTAAATCTGAGACCTCAATATACACATTCTCCTGTCGGTAGTCGGTAACCTCCTTCACACTCTTTCTGCTTTGTCTGTTGCTTTGTCTGCGATACAGCGATTGGGTAATGTTGTGATCTCGTGATGGAACTATTTGTACAAGATTTATGAACTCTTGTCCAATGTTACGCATCCCCGTAATGCAATTAGCGCTTGCCCACCCAGACAGTATTGATTTACTAGACATGAGACCATGGAGACAAAATAGATTGTTTGAGGTTTTCACAGATTGAACTGAATCTGACGTAAAAGCACAGTACAAAGTAAAAAGATGAAAACTGCTTTAAAAAAAACTACAATGTTATCAAATATTAGTTTGTTCAGGATAGTTTCGAAATACAAAAGACAATTAGAATGCGCAACAAAAAAAAAATTGCCAAATGAACAAGGCACACTTGTTTTTAATCCTCATTCCATGCTAGAACATTCCTTTTTCTAACAACACTATATTTAGGTATCCCCGAATTTTCTGAACAGAATCAATGCACAGCTCTACCAATTCATACCTTGACTGGCATTAGGGGAAACAGAAGTGCGTATATAGTATGTATGTATAAGAATTAACAATGTTTATCATGGGTTGATTTAATCGGTGTGGCAGTTTTTATCTCGCCTACTGACAATATAAAGGAGTTAAATATACATATTATCTTTGTGTCACTAATTAATCTTCAAAAAAGTAGTTCTTGACCGAATAACAAAAATCTAGCCGCAGGATAAAGTCTGTTTTAGTACTGTAAAATTTTATCAATAAAATACCGAGACCGGTTTGGCCTCAGTGATCAATTTCAAAAGGTTTTTCACATGACGTAGTACAATTATTTTCACAAATCCTGTGTAGCGTGTATACGTGTAGACAGTTATAGAATTTCTATATCGACCTGTTGTAATAAATATAGAACAGCAGCGGAACGGGAGCTTTTTGTTTTCATATTTCTATATGGATTTTGACAATTAAAACACTAGAATTGTCTTCATAAAGGTAAGGATATGAAAATATTTTAGTAGATAAACAGTTTTTGGTTTTGTAGAAGAGGTTTTATCGGTATTTTCAGTAAGAAATATCCTCGTCCTGTGACAGGTGCGTGTCAACATGTTATCGGATAAGAATTACAGAACAAACAGATAAGCAAAGCTTAGTGTTTTTAAAGGAAGTGAATGTTTTATGTTTTTTAAAAAAAAATGGAAAAAGAATACGAAATAACGCGATTTCATAGAAAAGAAGTATAGAAATATGTTTATATTTTAACTCTGTTTACAACCAAAACACCTGAAGATAATCGGTAATAACCAATATCATGAAATGTAGACAGCTAGCTGAAAACTTTAGCCTCCCTAGTGACGGTAATCGTAAAATTAGGGTATTATTATACATGTTATAAGCGCAGGACACAGTGAAAAAAAAAACGTGGCATTTGAGATCTATGTCTTCATAAGCTGGCATTACACAGCTAAATCTTGTGGTATATATAGTACGTTCAGTAAACACGGGTAACATATTATGTGTTTAGCGGATATCTTTTAAGGTCACCTTTTCGCAGAGATTCTTGCCATGTAGAATTGCAAGGAAAGAGTATGTTGAGCAGAACAGACGATAGTTCGTGCACTACATAGACGTGACATTATTCAGATTTCAAAGCACGGGTTTATCGTTCAGTTGTTAGTAAAGAAAGAGCTAAATACTTAGGCTTTCTTCAAAATTTAACATGTTAAAGATCTTAGAATTGTAATCGCATAGAAATAGCTAGACGTAAAATAAAAAAGTAAAGTTTATATTTTAAAAGTAAAACAGAAAATGTATCACTTGATTTAAAACGAACGAACCCTTTTATATATTTCATGAGATATTCATCTTCTCTGTATGGTTTGATGTGTTTTAACGTGCATGTATTTAAAAGATAAAATTGTCAGAAAACCTGAAAGATCAGTAGACATCGGTGTAGAATTTCGAGTAAATAAATAATACCAGAAAAAGGATAACATAAAAGGCTGTTTCTATAGCTAAAATCTGTAGTCACAATGCTTGTGGAAAACGTCTATAGGATGTTCCATATCCACTGAGGCATTTTTCAAATTTAAGTTTCGCAAAACATTTTTGAGAAATATGGCCATTTATAATTGACGGGCAAAAAATGCGAATAGGTGATGTCATAGCATTAGCTATAACATCAGTTACAATATGCCATGATATTTGCAAAAGAAGGTTATGCAGAAAGTTCTTCAATTCATGAATATGTTTATAATCACGTATATGGACTACTAGAAATAAGTAAAATTGTTTCTAGATAAAGAAAACTGACAAAGCTAGTTCACTGGTTTATAAAAGCATCCGATGACTTCAGACGTCTGTCACATTTCACAATATCTGAAAACAACCCATGTTCTTATTTCTTAGAAACAGCGTCAGTTTGATACTGGTAACTTCATATATACTTCATACCCCGCTGATAGAAATGGTTTGTTACCTACGAAGTTGGGTATGAAATGAAACGCAAATTTCTGTAGACTTAACTGAGTTAATTTCTAATACTGCAATTATCTTAATACTCAGCATGTTTATAAAAAGATATCTATATCTAAAACCATATGATACGTATTGAATTGTCTTGTAATTGTTAAATACATGTATACAAAAAACGGCAGTTAATTGCTTGGTAGATATTCGTTTGTAGACACGCATAGTTATTATACAACTTAATTTATATGCGTCAGCCACAATTATACAAATTCACATACCATAACGCGTGCTTTGAAATATGAAATATTTTCCGATTATAATAATGTTAATATGAATTTCGTGACGTTTTCTCCATCATGTGTTTCAAATTTTATACCAACATCTTGAATAGCTATATTTACAAAATTACTCATTTTACAATGTTCAATAGAGGGCGTGGCTGTGATGGATTTCTGAATAGAAAAGAATTAAGATGCATGTCTCAGTTACCCCCACCCATTTTTAAAGATTTTATCTCGCGTTTTCGAGATAAACTTAACCTGGTTTTAAGAAAAGGAAACCTTTGAAAGTGAACCTGACCTAAAATGTTCATAAAGTGATACCTGCTTTGATATCATTTTAGCAAAAATGTAGTGGTTTTTTGTTTGATACAAGTTGTCTGAAAAAGCTTTTTCTTTAACCTTGAAATTCTCTTCCTTGTTTAAGATATAATAATAGTATGTGATATATTGGCGTCTGTTAACCCTGAACATGCTGAAATTTTGTAATGGATTTGCCCAGCTTTGAATTTGGAACAGTCCATTCAAAGTTTAAGGGATTTCAATATCAAAATACAAAAATGGAGCTATCAACATTATAGAGCCTGCACGGTTGTGCAGACTGGCCTGGCCATATACTGGTGGCAAAGGCTAATCACTTTCGGTTCCAGCAGGTTAAGGGTTAAGAGATCTATTAAATCAGTCTTGCAAGTTGTCTGGGAACAGTCTGTGCTGATGTCTTACGGAAAGAAACGGTTGGTGTTTGAATGTCAAAGCTACGAGATTTGTGGTCTCAATCCCAGTCTCTTTATTACATTTCGGTTTCAACGCTATGAAACATGCTGAATATTTTTTTCTTCCGCGTTCATAATAATGAGTACAGGAGAGCGGTCGGTTTCCAGAAACTACTCAGCCTCAGGTATTTTGCAATGGTTGGTCGATAGTTTATATACATAGCTATGTAAAAACCCACAAATAGACCCTGAAGCCTGTATCCCCTCCCCCTCCAGAGAGTTTGGCCTAGTCAGTCGGTCATTAGCTATGACACAGTCGGGTTACCTTGTGAAATATAATATATATATCTCGTACATCTCTAGTTACGAAATGGAATGCAGTAACAACAAAAGATGGCGTGATATTGTATTGTATAGCTATCATATTTTATGTAAAATCTCACTCGACCGTTAACAGGATAGTTTAAATATAGGGTGTAAAGTAATCGAAAGGCGGATATAATATCTGAAGAAACTTTGAAACCTTATGCTGTCTGCAAAAATTGTCAGTATCCTATATGTAAAATAAAAATAATTCTCATAAATTATAAACAATTACATTGCTTATTCGCATTAGGTTTATTGCCTTTTCTTTCTTGTTTTGTCTTATGCTACATAGAAAGTTAAACATATATATGTAATTCAGATGATAAAGGACTTTACGCTTGCACATTCACCGAAGAAAAGAAGTCCTGCATGCAAACTGTCACGAGAGATTTGACAGAAGCCCTTATGGAACAGCGAAAAGAAAGCGAAGAATGTTGAACGGGAAACATACATCGATAAAATCTTGATGACCTATTCATCACCCTTGCAATTTGACTTTTAAAACGATGTGCATTGATATATACGTAAACACTGCTACCATGTCTATAAAGCGACTAAACTGACAGCATTTTAAGCCAGTTGTACTTTGCGAACCACGGCCCTATTTGCTTGACAGTCGAAATGGCATAAAATATACATTATCTTTCACGAGTATCAGAAAGAATTCTTTTTAGATAAGTTATAGCGACAAATCCAAAAAGAAATTATTTTATACACATGTACTTATCATTCTTCTGTAGTGAGAATTCAATGACAGATGATCCGATATTTTCTTTGGGAAAGGTCTGGTTTTTATTCACCGAAAGAGTAAAATTAAGAATTGAAATCGATACAGCAATCTGTAATATTCAAGTTAGTTAAGAAAAGAGAAGTTAAGGCCAACCCTAGGGGTACTTAGCTTTTACATCAGATTTTTTTCGGACAGGTTCGCCCGAAAGCCAAAAAGTCCGACAGTAATGTAGGACATTAGTCCACCTGTTGTGACACACGTTGTACATATTAAAATAGGGTCTTATTCTGTATCTCTTATATCTTTTTACAAAGATCTAACATAGTTTTTGGTTTATCATGTCATTTTATATCTTTTTTTCTTTTCAAGCAGCTGTTTCAGACTTACAATGAGTATACATGATACAGTCAAAACGTCACTGTCGCATTATCATGAACTAACTGTAACCTTTTCAGATATATAAATTTACGCATTTGTATTCAGTTTTAATGTACTTGTAACATTTCTACATAATTTAAGCAAGTGGTATTAAGTATTTTCATACCTATGAAAACAAGTTTAATATCTTTCTATGGTTGAATTTTGAATACAGTGTAAGGATGAATTATATGCGAGAGTTCGTTATTGTTGAAGATGTAATTTGGATTTTAAGGAAGTACCTGCTGCATTGTTAATGGACCGTTTAATGAAATATATGTTCACATTTGTACCTTACTAATGATACTAGAGGAAATACATTAGGACTAATTATTAAACATTTATTACATGTTGCACTTGGACCGAAATATCTGATGAAAAGTTATGGATATTTTATAGAAGCTGAGATTTATTTTTTTTTTTTGTAGAAAAAAACTGAGACGTCGAAAAAAATGTCTGAACGTAAGATCCGACATGTAGAGGAGGTGTTTGGCGGTGGTCAAATGAACGGAGTCGAACCGCATCACAAACCACAAAACATTCTAGACAGAAAAAGTAGCTTTAACATGTTCAAAAACAAACAGGCACCAAAGCCGCCTCAAGGGCAGGTGCCCTTACCAAAAATCGGAGATTACCAACCGAAAATATTGATGGAGAAGAAACCAGTTGACATTGAGCCACCGACACATAAAATGGACTCGCACCACGAGCACAGACACCGGAGTCATTCACATGACCACGTGATAAACAGTAATGCAGTGTCTGCACCTATAATTATTGGTGATAAAGATATTCCTCTCCGGTTAGAACACCAATCAGATGATGAACCGCCGGTCCCAGCACCCAGACGAAAACGACGGGCACCACCTGTACCGGAATCGGAAACTAATAATTCGGAACCAGGAACAAACAATCCTATTTTCGGAAGATCAGTGTCCCAAAGATCTGACGAAGAGAGGTTAGAAATGGATATTGAAGAACAAGGCGGCGATATAGACTTTGGACCAGGTATAGACAATCCAGCATTTAATTCACGCGAAAGAAATGCTAGTGGGATATCACGTGACAGGAGTGAAAGTAGTTCTTCATGGGTAGAGGAGCAGCATCGGAGAATTCAGGAAGAACACCAGAATAGAGAAAAGGGCATATCGTTCCCGTATATTCCTCCTCCGGATTACGAGGACGAAGAAATGACAATGGATTTCGATGCGGACTATGAACCAATAGCGGATTATGATAAAAATACTGCTGGTTATAGGAGTAGTGCTGCTTATAGGGAAAGTGCGGGATATAGAGGTAGTGCAGTTCATAGGGAATTAGAAGGTGATGATTTTGGCAAATATATGCAGGAGGAAGACTATGAGTTTGACGCCCCCAAAAGACCGATGCGGCGTCCTCACCCTGGTGCATTTTATCAAAGAGCTAAACCTGCTCAAAAAACAAGCAAAGTTATAGACAAAAAAGCTGTAAAAGCCAAGAAAAAGCATGCTCCAGATCCAAATATGAAACGAAACACTATACGTGATTTTACGTTTTCTGACTCGAAAATTGGCTGGGGTGATAGAACAGTAAAAAGTACATCAGCAAAGGGACGCTATATCAAACACAATAAAGAACGACAGCGAATTGATCATCCAGAAACATTCGCCAAGAAAGAAAGTCCGGGCTCCTATGAGGAATTTTTAAGGGTCAAGAACGGTATTCCTTTGGAAAGCCCAAATAGTAGTGATAGTGGTGTGGACACAAATGAAGAGAGAAATCACATGTTTTACCACAGTCAGCCAAAACAGTTAAGACACGAAAAATATGAGCAGAAACCAAGCGTCTGGCAGAGACTGACTTGGAAATTTCGCAAAAACCCAAACGCTCATAGGATTATAGAGTCTGAGAGGTTGTGATAAATTATAATTTGTGCATGATAAAGATGAAGTGCAGTTACTCATGAACGTGTATTTTGACTTTCTTGAGTAAGATACTCGAAACAGGTTCCGTTGGTTTTTAAGTTTTTTAGTGCCAATAAAATGGAAAATACATATACACACACCTAAAATTACGGGAATTGTGTTATGTATTGTTTGACACTTCCGTTGTGTTAGATATTAACACATCCATGTGCAACGACGTGTTTTGTGTTCTATACAGTGAGATGATATTAGTGAATTATATACTTCTCCTGTAAACTCAGAAAGATTTTATATAATTGCTGCTTGAAATCATACTGCTGATTCTGCAGGTATTTCATAAATTGGTAACTAAGTTCTGAAGGCCTGAATGAGTGCTCGGTTCTGTAAAACTAGGGGCAGTCGTGATGGTATGTGTTCCTAGTTCTGTATTTAGATTATAAGAAAGAGAAAAAATACTAAGACCATCTTATTTGACATTCAAATTTTTGTTGCCATTAATCAGTTGAACTATTCGCTGTTTCTATATCTTACTGTTTCAAGGTGTACAGTGTTAATTTATTTTCGAAAAAAGCACTGTATACAAATAATGAGTAATAACTGTTAAGTTTCGAGCAGTTGGTGTTTGAAAATACATGATCGACTGGAAAGACTCCGGCTACAATGTCTGTACTTTTTTAAAGTCGTACAGATAATAGTATACAAAGTAAGCATATAAGATGCAAGTTATTGCCATAAAAGATTTTATTTCGCAGAAAATAGAAAAGGAACAGCGACATTTCACACATTTACATTAATTTCCCTGATACTGATTACAAAGTAATTATCAATAATAAATTGAACATTTTCCACACATATTTTACGAAATTTTCTTAACTCAAATTCAGATCACAAACTAAAAATGCAACTTGAATTCAAGCACGCAGTAAAAGACGTACTAAAGATTTTATATGCAGCTTTAAATGTCTGCTCACTGAACCATTCCGTGTATGGACGTAGAGAAAAAGCATTTTGCCAAGTAATCATGTATTTATGATTTTTATATAGTCGCTTGCATTAGTGTAAAATCGTCTGCATTAGTGTAAAATCTTCATAGAAAGAAAAACCTGAAGTTCTAACAGTGTAAAAAGGCGACAAAGTTTGATAATTTTAGCACAGAAATGTGAGATTGCTATAAGTTGGTACATTGTGGATTCATTGAAATATCTTACAAGTTCAAAAAAACATTTCATAATGCTGTCGTTGTTATCTTATTGTCATATCGTTTGAAATGTTAACAACTGATCAAGTATAGATTGTTGTTTAAAGATATAAGCTGAATTGTCTAAAGAAATTTTAAAAAGATCTATACGTATATTTTTACTTCAACTGATTCAGGTCTGGGTTTATAATTTAGGTCTAGGTTTAGAGACACTGCATTTTCTGTGCTCAAAAGATATACTAGGAAACGAAACTGAATGACCACAGTTGTGAAAATTCGTGTGAACGACAGACGTTGACGTGACACGTGATAGATGGCAAAACTGTAAAATGGTGTTATATAAAATGAACAACAGATTTTTGTCCGAACAACCAACAGAACGCACAGCTAAAGGATAGACACAAATAAGATTTTAGTACGTCTGCTGACGTAATTTGGGCGTATAGATTTTAAACACGTGAGTGCATAAAAAATAGCGCGGATGTTTGCAGACTATTAATGAATTTAATTGCGATCCTCTTCCGTCGTTTTACACCTGAATAATTATTTAATTATATCACGTTTGGTTTAAGACATTATCAAACATTTGCGTTTGTTTAAAGCGACCCAGACCTTGATTTTATTTGCGATGTTTATAAATTAAATAAGGGTTTATTTTTTAAATGAGTTTCACTGAACATGTTTACATATAAGCTAAATCAAACGAGCCATTTAAGCAGATATACTTAATGGATGGAATCGATGAAATCAACGAAGCAAAGCAATTCGTGTTTTTGTACTTAATGTATTTGAAATGCATAATTATATTAAGAGATGAAAATTGAAGATATAAGTGGGTTGTTTACGTACATAGTTCTGAGTGAACATCAGGAAAAACTACATTTAGTTTTAAGAAGTCATTGACAAAAACATCATGTGGGCAATTGAAGAATTATCTCCTATAAAAGCAAATGATTCGTTATTCAGCAATGGACAGGAGTTCCTTTCCTTGGGGTAGATTTATCTTTGTTTAATCATTGATAACATTATATTGTTTTTTTGTATAACAATTGTACATGTGGGATAAAATGTGTCATTCATATTAAATTTTGACAGAAAATGACGCAGAGGGTTAGCCGCTGGATTTTTGTGTGTGTATTAACTGTTTATATTCCCTGACATACTGTTTTACATATCATTATTAGTATTAAATCAACGACATGTCAGAAAGATATGCTAATACCATGTGTTGATATGATGGTATCATGTTGTGGATATGGTATAATCACATTGTTAATATGATATATTTTCTTCTGAATAGTATGGTACAATGTTAATGATCTGATGGATAATATGATGGTACCATGTTGGTGATATGATAGTCGATATGACAGTACAATGTTGATGATATGATGGTACCATGTTGTTAATATGATGGTTGATATGATGCTACCATGTTGACGTTATGATGGTATCATATTGATGAAGAAATTGTTACCATTTATCTGACCTAGTAATCTTGCATTATTTACGATAAAAAGATTAAAAAAAGTCATCTTGTAAATTAAAAAAAAATGCATAATTGTCTTTTTTGTTTATTATATATGTGAGCAAATTCATTACATAACAATCTATTTTTGTGTATGTGACATGTTGAATAATAATTTTATTTATAGTTTACCTTTTTGTGCTAGAACTGTTTCTGTATAGAATAAATTATATCAACGTTTACATGGTTGCATTCAGTTACAGCCTGAGGTTGTTCAAACCACTTGTTGCTGAAGATACGGGAAAGTACATTACATCAATCTACGAGTGGCAGAGGTGAAACCTAAGAAATCTTGCGTCCGTCCGATAGATTCGGACTGAAGAAATTCTCCTTCAACACAAAACTATTACTCGTTCTGTCCTCAGAAATTTGTATGCACATTTTCTCTTGTGAATACAATCCTAAATTTTACAGTTTTGCTATGAAAAGAAACCATCTCCAAGTGGGAAAAGATGTTATACGTGTTAGCTTAACCCAATATTCAACCTTAACGTTAATTAACCTATCATGATTACAGAGACCGTTATATGAAAAAAGACAAAACTCTGTTCCCCGTGCACGCCTGTCAAACCATTTGGTAATTAATAACTTCATATGTTCATACAGTGTTCTAATTGACAGCAAGAAGTGAACACACCTATCTGTTTTAACCTTTATCCTGCTGGCGGCAACTGTGTTTGCCGTTGTGACCAATGCAGACCATGATCAGCCTGCTAATCTGTGCAGTCTGATCATGGTCTGCACAGTTCTCTATTCAGTCAGTTTTTTTACAACTAAAACCCCTGTAAATGGTAAATGGTACTGCCCAAACTGAAAGATGAACAAGTTCATTTTAGAAATTTAGTAGGCTAAGAGTTAATGTCAAAATTCATCTAGATACAGGTGAACTTTTCCTGTCATTTGTTATTTTGCATCGTTATCAATTCTATCACGTATTTGCCACATTTCTTGCTACTGTGTATGCAGGTTAAAATGACCTTCATAAGATTGTAAAATGGCGGATCAAAGTTTATAATTAAGTCGTCTGCCCCTTGATAGCTACTTTTTTTTGAAATACCATTATTGCCATGGACATTTTCAATGGGTAAAAACGATCAAAGAGATAGAAATGTGGTCGAATTCCAACATTACTAAATTGTCACAAAAAGAATAAATGTAAACAAATATCGTTATTTTTTCTGAAAATATTTGATAAAATATTGATTAAAACACGTCTACGTTCAAACCTGAATTAATTAATCAGTTGCACTTAGAACAGGTGTACTGAATTATAGTTAAACTCAGAAAAGATGAACTTAATTGATTAGTAAACTTAGAAAAAGTGAACACAATTAATTAGTCAAACTTAGAAAATGTTAACTCAATTAATTAGTGAAACTTAGAAAAGGTGGACTGTCAAATGAAATCCTACTACTCGATAATCTCCGGAATCTTCCATGAGAACCTTGTGGATCCATGGCATGAGAATTCACAAACAAAATCGCAAATAAATATGAATTGCTTGTTATACTCATATGCATTTTTATTTTTGTAAAATGTCGCAGATAGCGTAAGCGTTGTGAAGGTATAGTAAAGTCCTTTATGGTAAAACCAAATAGAAAACACATTGTTTGCAACTTACACAAGGACGCAGTGAAAAAACAAGATTAAACATAAAACAACAACCCATAATTATTTATTATAAATGTGTTAATTGATTTTATTTGCATAATGGTAGCTCTCGAATAGAAATTTCTCGTCTAAGACAATCTATATTTCTTTCTCGGAAATATAGACCTCCATGGCGCAATAGCCTCAATACAGCAATAAAAATCTTGTTTTTCAAAGTTTTAAGTTATCCAGATAGGTTGTCTTAAGGCTCCAATTTTGGAGTTTTGGGCTAAGAGAGAGAAAAATGTAAATCAATTCAATTACTCAACTTCGAAAGGGGTTTAAAAATGTGCTTGGTCATCCAGAACCATACACTCGAAATCCTATATAGCATTTCGGGTAAATTAACTTTTTAAATGGACTCAGTTTGATGCCTTCATTGATGGAAATCAAGTCATTGTATGATTACTAAACCATACCTTTTCAAAATCGTAATTATAATATATACCATATGGTATATAATGTATAATTTATGAAGTATTCACTGACATTCCGTCACGCAAGCTGAGAAACTTGAAGCCACGATGACTATCATCAAAAGAAAGATAAGTGCTATTGACTATAAACTTCCTTAAACATTACATATATAAGATTACATATGTAATAAAAGATGGGACAATAAGAACATACATGTATTGAAATCTGTATAATTTCATATAACAAAAGAAGATAATATATATCAATGCTCTTAACTCGGTGCACAGTTGTCGCCCGTTCATAGCAAACACCTCAGTTTCAGATGATCTAAAAGATATATAATAGTTATCAGAATTTAAACACAACATGGTTTGTATTGAAAAGTATAATACGCAACACTTATGATTCAAACAAGATTGAATTTAAGCATGAGTTTCATCTTGTCTACCAAACCTTAGGAAAAATCTTTCTCTGGGAAGGAACGGCGGTTCTTGAATAACGTAAAGGACTTATTATTCAGGGGTTGCTACAAGATCGATCCCCGCTCCTCCACTAACATTACTAAATGTCTTTCAAATGAGACGTTAAACCGAGATCTCAAGTATCAGTGTTACACACTGAGAATAGAAAAGTACCGGAGGTGTTTCTGGAACGGGATGATTTCTGTGTCGTGCAGTCTCTTCGTAATAAATAAAATAACTTAACTATACAGGGGCGTCTGTCTAAATCTTAAAATTTTCCATGGCAATCTCTTGTCATGATTTTCAAAATTTGATCCATTTGGCAATCAAAGCATTTTTTCTTTGTTGGAGAGAAGGATCACTCTCCGGGGTCCACACATAAAGTATCCTGATGGTACGGACAGACCCTTATTAAACACTTTATTCATCAGGGGCGTCTGTCATATGAGCAACGGATACTCTGTGCTATGTACTAGCTGTAGCACTGCTAGTTACGTAGACTTCCAGGTATCTAAAAGTCGCACGACTCATTGTAACCTAAAACAACTAAACTATTCATAGCAGTGATGGGCAAAATAATTCGTTCGCTGATTTATTGATGATAAAGACGCACCTAATAAATCGTCAACGATGAATTACTTTTATCAAAAAATTAGTCTAGATCAAGTGTTGCCGTTCTTAATAAGAAGTAAATCATTTTTTTTTGTAATACCTATTGAATATAAGTGAATTTTTATTAATCATACGAGACATCTCTCAAAAAGTAAACATATAGGTACCAATGTTATGTTTTGCAAAATTTTCATTGAAACTCCACACAGAGTTACCTCCCCTATAATATAAGTGACGTTGCTTTTAGAGTTAGTTTGCATTTTATTGTCATGCAAATTCATATGGCAGTAAAAATAATTATGTATACTTTAGGTTTTAGCTTATATATCCTTATTATCATTAGGTAATAAGGTTGATTAATCATTGATCAGACAGTCATGGGGGACTGATTAATCCACGAAAAAATTCTTGACTGGTTCCCAACATATGTTAAGGGGATGTTGGCCACATGGCTAACCGTAGCAACGATAAACAAAAGGATAAATAGTCGTTATTTTTATAACACTGTATCTTATGATCTCTCCTTGAAAACTGTCATGCCCGTTTATAAACGAGGTCAGTCAAGGGACCCGTCTCCAGCTTAAGGCCCAAAGTATTCGTTTGTTTCGGCCTTTTCTGCTGAATTCATTGAAAAATGTCTTTCTATTTAAAGAATAAACGTAATTATAAATGAAAACCTACATTAGTATTTTAAGATACCTGTATTGAGACACTTTTAACCAAAAATTGAAGTTCTCATCCAAATCAGGGTTCAAACTAATACAAGTTGCTCTGTTTCTTGTCGCAGAATCTCGCGGGACTACGTGAACTAACGAACCGTTTGGGCACAAATATGACTTCGCTACCTATGCTTTGCTTTCTGGCTATATTGTCGACCATAGACGATTTAACTACTTTTTACTAAAACTACCCAATTTAATGTCTGATTAAATATATCAATTTGTAAATCAAAAACTGTTATAACTCTGTTCAGATTCATCAATTTCCAGAGACAGATGAAAAATGTCTTTGACTTCGTCTTTTATATATTCAATAAAGCAACAGGCTTGTTCAGTTTTGTTTCTTTTTTTTACAACGTCTTGATTCTTAGTAAAGCATCTGGTTACACGACCAAAGGAGAAGAAACACCTGACTGATCATGCAAGCAACTGATTTTATGTGAGAGTGTTAGGATATTAAATTTGACTGTTTAGTAGAGTTCGTTAATTTTTACTAAGTAAACATAATTTTTTTTTAAAAGAAGAACAGTTCCCATTTTCATATATACAAGTGGAATTCCCAAGACATACGTGTTTATTTTACTCTTTTTCGGCCATTTTCGGTGACTATTCATACTGTTATCCACTGATATATCAGTATAATGCCAAAACATGACACGCCTGTTTGAAGAGACCCTCGTTATTATTAGATGTGAAGAGATAACACAGTGACACATCAAACACTCCTTTCCAACGCTTCATTTTTCAAAACTATACCATGCTTTATATTGACAATTGTGATCAAACTACTGAAAATCGAATATTCAACTAAATACAAATGTACTTTGCTTTAATATCTTTATACTCTATAATTGTCAGAAACATTTTGTTAGCCGTTTAGTGATTAAAATGTTATGCTCTTTTAAACACCTTTGATGATATAAAATATATCACACAATCTCTATTCACTATTACTGTACAGTTTAATAGACCAGTTACAAGATTGGATCTTATAAAACTTTCTGGAGGTCATCTGTAAATTAACATTTTTCTGGCATTTTTCTCATTGTATACGTTAGTAATACTGAAAGCATTGTATACGTATAATATACTAAAATTCAGAGGTAACCTTGCCCGTATTATATTTCATATGACACGACAAATTTCGATCTAACAGGTACATTTCGCTTGTTACATAACGTTTCTCTTTGGTCTTGTAACTTGCATATCATCTATGGACCAGTCTGTGACCGAGCTTGAAGTGCAAAAATAGTAAAACTCTCTGTCACTATTCCGAACAAGGTATGGGTAAAGTTAACACAACTTGTACCAATTTGTCAGTAAAAGCTTCGTGCTTTCAGAATACTAAATTATTTGTGTTATAAGGTGTACGCATTTTACGAATAAATTACATGTTAACTTAAGATTCAGTCAAGCTCTGTGTCCCACAATGTAAGGGCAGTTTAGTGGAGAGTGATATATTATTACACTCCCCGAGTGTTACGTGGCTGGGATCCTTACATGATGTCTAGAACACGTGAGAATATACGTCTTAGTGGGACATTGCGCAAAATAATAATAATAAATAAAGGATAATGCTAAAATTGATATCGTTTTAATAGGTTGTAATACGTCTCTCTCTCTCTCTCTCTCTCTCTCTTAACAACAAATCTTTATGCCGACATAGTACAGTATTCGCAATGTCATCAAGGGTTCCTGAGTTTTCGACTCTAGGTGGGGACACGTAAAATATACCCGGTTATATTCATAATAAATACGCCCACTGAGTAAATCAATTATTTTATCTGTCTTGTATTTCCATTTACATTAATTAAAATTAAACAAGACGCATGACAGTCAGAACAATATTGAAAACACAGTGTATATTAAAAATACATGTAAATTAGAGGTAACACAGAGATATTTCCTTTAATAAAATATAAATGCATCTTCTAGCAGGGACGGATCAGTGGTTCAAAGTAACACCTTAGACTTGTTTTCTAAGGGTTCAATCTCGCCCCATCCCCCCACATTGATATTCTTACATGTCTTTCTGATGAGACGTCAAAATGAAGTCCCATGTATCAGTGCTTAACTCTGAGCATGGTGAAGAACCAGGGGTAGGATGTTCTGTGTTTCATGTATCTATAACTGCAGGTACGTCGGTCGTAAAAGAAAACCGGTACATACAGATGGATGCCTTCCAGTATAGTTACTTGCAAAATCTTTTTATGACAGGGAAAAGTTTTACGAAATTAAACTCTATCAAACTGATATGAACGTTTTGTTCTCAATGAATGTTTTTAGGTAATTATATTAACAATGTTTGTTTCCCAAATAATACACCACCAGTGCAAACTGAATTCTACTTTGAAAAATGGGAAATGCAAATTTCATATAACCACCCACTCATTTTTTTAACCTCTGCAGTAATATGCATCATTCAATGCCTAATTGTACCAACCTCTAGAAAAGAAAAGCCTATGCATTTGTTTGTATATACTTTCAAGGCTTTATCATATTGAAAGAGACTAAAGTAAATGCAAATATATCTGTTTTGATAATTTTATGATGAATGAGTCCTCTGAATAAGACGCTAGCACATAGCTACGTATTCAGAATATAAATACATGTTAATACACAGATTTTCTTTGCTTACAATCCGATATATTTTTACATTGTAATTTCTACTTCATTTCTTACGTAAATGACTGGTTCACCTACTTTCTCTCGCAAATGACTGGTTCACCTATTTTCTCTCATAAACGCCTGGTTCACTTACTTTCTACCGTAAATGACTGGTTCACATACTAGCTCTCGTAAATAATTGGGTACACATACTTCCTTTAGCAAATGACTGGTTCACCGACTTTCTCTCTTTACTGGTTCACCAACTTTCACTCGTTAACGACTGGTTCGCCTACTTTCTCTCGTAAATGACTGGTTCACATACTTTCTCTCGTAAATGACTGGTTCACCTCCTTTTGAAAATGACTGGTTCACATACTATTTCTGGTAAATGACTGATTCACCTACTTTATCTCCTAATTTACTGGTTCTCATACTTTCTCTCTTAAACGACTGGTGCATCATAAGTGGCGTCCTGAGACTGACTCAAATTGTTGTCATCGAGCTAGAATGAATTATCTATAATTATATTAAAACCATCAAAAGACTGGCATTACTTTAGCTGTAAGAGAAATAACCTCCTGTTTAGATAAAGTAAGGAGTTTTGTCGGGGTTATCCAACTTGAAAGTACTTTCTTGGGTACATTTGCACTACTGAAATTAAACACATGCATTTCTTACGTACAAACCGTCTTTAAAAGATTTTGATGTATTGTTTTCTCAAACTGTGAAATAAAATTTCAAAATTAAGAGCTAATATGTAATATATAGAACTGTGTCAGCTAAGAATGAAAATAGACTATAATAATTGACCAACACAATTATTTTCATGTATATAAGTACCTAAGCATCTTGTACATTGAGAAGTAACACGCACTTTAGTAGGACAGATAAACTTAGATAGATGTATTTGATAGCAATTTAACAGTATGTGAAATTTCACAGATAATTGCTGATTACCACGATTAAAGTTATTATCTTAATAGTCATAGATTTAATAAACTTCCTAATGCATTTAAAGTTTTAACATATCTATAGTAGGTTGTGAATTTTACCTTAACTTAAAGAGACTGACTCATTCATAAAAGAATGTGGACTTCTTGAAAGAAAGACAAAAGACAAAAAACAAAACAAAACAACAAAAGCAAAGTGTGTACAAGAGATAGCTAAATCTAGAATTTAATGTTTTACTAAACGGAAGAAACATCAGACGTATGCGTATATTACAGGCTTTCTGGTATTTATTTTGTATTTAAACATATGGGAAACTCAGTAATTCAAAGGCTCATGTGATCATGCAAAATCTGTTTCAAATACATAGAAAGGATTGAAAAAATGAGGATGAAGAATACAGATTAACAGTTCAACATTTAAACTCAGTGATACTGTCTGTTTGGTCACATTCATGTAACAAGCAAAGTCCCTCGTTTAATTTTTTTTGCCATCCAACTGATATGGATACCATACGTTACGAAGGAGCGAATGAAAAAGTTTCGCTAATAAATTCACCTGGAAATGTGGAAGCTGTAAAAAAAGTAAGTCAACTGTTTAAATATATGTACCTATGGAAAATCAAGACTGTCTTATATGTGGTAGAAATACAACCGTTCCGTCATAAAACAATATACAGTGTCAAATGGACATTACATGAAACGACATTTAAATATACTGAGAGCCATTTCTAATCCGACACATTTTAAATTCCGTTTTCTTGAATATAGTTTAATGAATTAGCTTGAAACTTTGGATACATCAGCTGTTAAAAAAACTGTAAAAGCTTTCAACCGTGACGAGACCTGTACGTGTACGATTTCATCATTTTGCACGATGAATTGTTGGTAAGCAAAAATATTGATTTTTATTTTCATTTAAGTATTCTAGATTTCCAGCATAGGTAGCCTTCGACAGAAGTTTCAGTGCACAGGCCGAGTTGATGATGAACCCAGACAGCCCCGCAGAAAGGTGACACGCCTGCATAGGATGCAAGAATCATTACAGATTATCTTTGAGATCGTTTCAAGACCGCGACATGCACTGCGAGGGCAACCATAGGAACGCATGCTATACCCGTAAGTCGACAAATAGTCGCGAGGTGGCTCCGCCAACATGGAATAAGAGCAAGGCGGCCATTCAAGGGACTTATTCTGACACCACGTCACCGACAACAGCGGGAGCGATGGTTCCGCCAGGACCAGCGTATGACTGACAAAGTGGTCAAATGAAATATTTGTACCACAACGACCGAAGGATGGGGTATGCATGCAGACGTCGAGGCGGAAGATTGAACGATGCATGCCTATTCAAACAAGAACAGTATGGTGGTGGTTCCATGATGGTGTGGTCCGGGGTGTCGCTACACATCAAGACAGATTGAACAGTTGTTCAGGTATTAGCAGGACATCTGGATCCCTGTCGCAATTCCACACCTAAGAGCCGGTTGACGTGGCATGGAATTGCTGCAAGACTGAGCACTAACCTCTACCGCTCGTACGGCGCAGATATTGCTGCAACGACAGAATTTGTAGCAGCTGTCTTTCCCGCCTAGGTCACTGGATCTCAGTGTTATTGTTCAACCATGAGATAAACCAAACAGGCTAGTGCGGAGTCGACCCGCAGCCTCTCGCAATCTTCGTGAAATGGAGCAGGCCCTTACGCATGAATGGGGGAATGTCCTCCCAACGGGTCATCCTGAACTATGTGCTGTCGATGAGACAGAGGTTTGTTCATGTTGTGAGGGCCATGCAAGCACTCACAAAGTTTTAATTACTCGGATGTACAAACTGTTCTGGGATTTACTGACTTTTCAGATTGTTAGAATTTTGCGTTAGGCCTTTTTGTGAATTCGGATTTAATAGTGATATTTTTGATTTGTTAAGTTTTATATCTCCATGTTTATCCATTGGGATTGAATTACTGGGAAGTCAGTCTAATGTGTTCAATTATTTGTATTAAAAATTTGAACGAAATCAAACCTGATGGTGTTATACAGGTGTCGGGTTAGAAATGGCTCTAAGTGTACATTAACAGTCGACGCATTAAGCGTGATTTTGACAGTATGGTGTACGAAAATGGTGTGGTATTAATACTATTTTTTAAATAGTCATTAAGTCATTAGAACAATACAATGGGTCATCTTGACAGTTCCAAAAACAAGAATTAAATATATTAACCTGTAACGTCTTGCTATAATGATAGAGCTGTTTGGAATTTGCATATGCATTATTCACATTTGAACTCAGTGATATTGTCTGTTCGGTCACAATCATGTAACTAGCAAAGTCCCTCGTTTCATCTTTTTTTACCACCCAGCTGATATGGATACCATAAGTAACGACGGATTGGATGAGGAAGTTTCGCTTATAAATTCACCTGGAAATGTGGAAGTAGTAGAACTTTAAATAACTATGGAAAGTCGAGACTGTCTCATATGGTAGAAATACAAATAGCTCCGTCAAAAAAAAACATGACAGTTTATGAAACGAGATTTAAATGTATACGGTAAACATACAACGTTTAAACGTAGTGCCAGTCTTTCATATATGAAGTGGTTTGTCTTTTATTATACCAAAATACTGAGTTGTGAATAAGTTGATTATATCATGGAGTCTTTAGTACAATATATGGAGTCATTTTGACAGTTCTTGCAATGTGAAATGTACATTGTATATGTATCTATATTTATATACTGGTTTTATAGTGTCATTCCTTTAAATATAGAGATATTTTGATTTTATATTGTAAGAAAATCATCTGGATGAATACGGTTCTTTATTCTTTAATTGTCTTTAACGTATTACATTCCTAACACTCTACTTCCACTCTGAAGAAAATCCAATTCCATTAGTTTGTATAGGACTGAGAAATTTTCACTGAAGGACATCAATCCCACACAAGCCAATTTTTTTTCTCTAGTTGGTTTTCTTTTGGTTTTACAACAGTACTTTTTCTAGAGTTTAAAATTAATTTCGTTTCGTTTCAAATAGATTTCAATTGAAACAAAGCTTTTCAACATAGTAAATTGATGAAAATTGGGTATCTGTGATTTTACTTATTAATTTCTCCAAAACTAGGCGGTGAAAATATTTGATATTTTGCCTGTTTGTTCAAAACAGTAAACGAATTAAAGTAATTGTAGATAAATTGAAGCCCCAATGATATACGTTGAAGTTTACGCTGAGAACATCCCCTCATAATGAAGTAGGTGGGATAAATTCTTATCATGTTTATAATCATATTTCGCTTTTTCTCACTTTTGGCTTTTATTTTGTTTGCTTTTCGTCAGCAGTCAGTAGGTGGTCTTCATAATGTGAATGATCATATACCAAGCAACACTTGTTTTTTTATGGTCAGTCTTAGGAAAAAAATATTGTGTTTGTCTATACTTTATAAACCCATTAAGCCGGGTGAGGTTCGAAGTGAATATAAGTCATTTCTTGAAACTCCCATGGTAAAAGTGTCTAATATTGTCTATATTTCGTCGTAGGATAGTATATTTCTTTAAAAAAAAGCTCAATTCAATAAGGGCTGACAACATGTTTATTAGTATTCTAATACCTTAAGCCAGTAGAACAATACATTGGGTAATCTTGACAGATAAGAAACAAGAATCTAATATATAAACGGGTAACGTTTTTCTATTTTGCCATTTTTCATATAAATATATATGTATATAGAGTTGTTTGGTTTTGATATTATTCCAAAATTATGTTTTATGATTATAGCTGCTGATATCATGACACCTTAACAGATCATGAAACACAAACATATAAAGCAGAATTATTTATATGTTAACATCAATCTTTCATATACAGACTTTTTTATGCTTTTTATTATACCTCGATATGAATCAGTGTGGCCATACCACGTTAGGCTGTTGGAAGCAGCATTTTTTTCTCGATTCGGAGGAGAAAACTGCTGTAAGTATTTTATTTCTACGTCAATCTAAAGGGGGGAAAAATGCATGCAAAGCGGAAAAATATGCCCTATATATAGGTCCTAATAATTCTTTTGTCAGAAGTACAGTTTTTCTTAACATTTGGGAAATAAACAGTTCGTAAAAATATGCTTGCTATCGCGAAAAGTGCATCAGCTTTCAGACAGTTAGAAAATTCCGCACATCTGACAAAAGAAAAATCAGGGCCACTATGTAGGGCATAACTTTCCGCTTCGCATGCGCTTATACCATTAAAATTGATAAAGAAATAAAATACTTACAGGATTTTTCTCCTCCGAATCGAGGCGAAAAAATGATGCTTGCAATAGCCTAAATGACATCGTTTACCACGTGGTATGTTCACACTGTGAATTAAGTTTCTAAAAACATGAAGTTATCGGTACAAGATTTATAGCCATCCTGACAGTTTAAAAATAAACAGGAAACCTGTTTTTCTTACTGCTACTGCCAACTACACGTTTTTCCTACAGCTACTACTCGTACTTCTACTGCCAGCTTGATGTTTTGCCTGCTGCTACTACTCGTACTTCTACTGCCAGCTTGATGTTTTGCCTGCTGCTACTGCTCGTACTGCTACTGCCAGCTTCATGTTTTGCCTGCTGCTACTGCTCGTACTGCTACTGCCAGCTTCATGTTTTCTTTACTGCTACTGCTGTTACTGCTACTGCCAGCTTCACGTTTTCTTTACTGCTACTGCTGTTACTGTTTCTGCCAGCTTCACGTTTTGCTGCGTACTGCTACTGCTCACTTCCTGCTTTTAGAGAAAGAGATAATATTTGATATTCCTTTTGATATAGAAAAGGTAATAAAGAGAATAATAAAGAGAACTGTAAATACATTAAAATCTTTATAGAAACGTACACTTTGGATAGGGTAATCTTTGTTGAGCATTACTTTTTCTCAGTACTTGTATGCTCATACAGATTTCTTTTTATTGTCTATAAATAAGTTAATTTTGATGTCAAATACAGGTTATGCCACCGTAGTTATGTTATTTTAGGATTCGGTTAGATATATAACGGGCAACGACATAAGGTCTGTTAATCGGTTTTTTAATTTGACAAATTCGTAATAAATTCAAATTGTTCTGGTGTTATGAGGAAAAATGTTGCACCATCTCCGGACTCTCCTTATTTCTGTTCTCTGTGTTTCTATTTTTAGAAAACTGAAGGCCTGACTGTTTTCACAACATGTGTTTTCATCGTTGGCGTAATAGCCGGTTCAGGATTTCTTACTCTCCCGAAAGCGATTGATGACTCAGGTATGAATAAAATATAAATATCCGTAAGCAGTAAATCATAATGTTTCCAAGGAACGCTAAAACCAAAGCACTCAATACAATTCTTGAGTGTATATATTTTCAAGACTAACACGATTTTCACACTGTCATACAGTCGATAGGTTGTTCAACGTTTCCCCTCTTTACAGGAGTGATTGGTTTCGTGCTTGTCATTCTGTGTTGCTTTGTCTCTGCTTATACTGGGAACATCTTGGGGAAATGCTGGACTATTGTGCGGGACCGGCATCCAGAATTCACGAACGGTAAAGTTCGGTATCCGTACCCCGCAATAGGAGAGGAGGCGTATGGTCGATGGGGCAGGTAGCTATATATATATAAAAACAAAAAGAAGATAGTAATTCTTTTAATTAAAACATAGATAAACAAGCAATAATCGAAGGTAAGAACGAACGTCGGCTTTCTGATCCAGAGGTCGTTGGTTTGAATCCTACAAGGAATGAGAGTCTGAAGTGACCTTCCACATTCCACACTTAAGTTGCAAGCACTGGCTTTGGAAAAAAGTTGCAAGAACTTCTATCCGAATCGGTTTAAACTAGTTAGAAATAAGATGGCATAAGATTATTTGATTATTGATTATACACAGGAAAATACCACTGTTATGACCACTTTAATAAGCCTATCCTAAAATCAGCGAAAGTTATGAGTTTGAAATAACAAACTGTAAGGTCCGCTAGCTCTATTATATTATATATATGTAATATGTGGCAATAGCGAAAGTGTTACATCTAACACATCCAAACAACGAGAGACACGATTCATTTTGTAACTAGACATTTTGAGATACAATAGCTCAAGTCCTGAATATGACATTATATTTTTTTTCCAGGATCATAGTATCCGGCTCTATAAACTTCACCATGTTTGGAGCTACGATTGTCTATATCTTACTTGCGGCTGAGAATATAGTGAACCTTCTACCAGCGCATAGCAACCTTACGTGCTGTTACATTTCACTGATTATATGGGGAGTAATGACTCCCTTCACCTGGCTAGGAACACCCAAAGACTTCTGGTAAGTGGCTCTCTACTTAGGGCGCGCCGAGGTTTACTGGATTCACAAAAGTCTAATGAGTTTTATTCGATATTAGATTCCAGCAGTGGTATTTGAAACTGGTAAATGATATATGTAGCATATTTCAAATTTTAGTTTTAAAAACCATGAGACAGAATACAGTTACCCTGTCAACCAAGGTGAATCAAAATCCTAAAACATATCTTAAATCAGTGTAAGATTGATTACATCAAGTGTGTTTGAGAGCGTTAAAGAATTGCAAACAAGCTTAGGCCTATGTGTGCGAACAAAAGCGAAATGAAATTTTATGGATGCAGATGTTGAAGATTACTTTAAACTCTTGAAGATGAATAATATGGCGTTTTCAGGGGTATTGCTGCAGCAGCCACTCTGGCCACATCAGCTGCAAGTTTTATTTTACTTGGAGCAGTCATCCATAAGAGTGATCACGTCGACATAAGTGACGTCACGCACACAAAAGTTGACGTAATTTCATTCTTCACCGCCTACGGAACTATTTGTTTTGCCTACAATGGGCATCCGGCTTTTCCAACCTTTCAATCTGATATGAAAAATCCAAAGAAGTTTGGCAGCGCACTGTTTTTTGGATATTTAAGTAAGTTTTTAACCTGAGTGCAAAGACGGAGAAGGTTCTGTATGCATTATTGTATTAGATTATTATACCGTGTGCAACTGTATAAGACGTTAAGATACGTCAAATCATAAACACTGTCGGGACAATATAGTTATGTATTCGATCGTTTGAATGACTTGGTCGGTCTTACACTAAATATCGATGCAGAAACATTTTTTCAACAAAATCGTAAAATTCTTGATCCACCGTATAAATAACTATAAGGTAAGCTAGATCTTCTCATCATATTTTCAAGTTATGGAAGTGGGTAGATTGGGTAGGGACTAAAGCGCCCTTATACAAAAAGGGAGAGCTGGAAATTCTATTGTCCTGACACCATGTACCTAGTATCGTTCAAATACAAGCGGTTTCGACGAATATGGAATTTGCAATCTAACAATAATATTTTCTTCGATAATTTTAATGAATATTTTCAGGTAGAGTCTTACATAATAGGCTATGTTTTTGATAATTGAATTATCTTTCAGTTGTTCTCGTGGTGTATATGCCGTGTTCAATCGCCACGTATGTTGTGTATGGTGTGAAGATTAAACCTAATATCCTCAGCACAGTGCACAGCGGACCGTCAACTACTATAGTTTCTATTCTGATGACAGCTCACCTGTTGTTCGCAATTGTCATAGTAATCAACCCAGTGTCCCAACAACTTGAACATGTTTTAAACATTCCCGAGCGTAAGAAATATTTTCACAGAGGGCTATGTCATTTTATTTACTGCGAAAACGCAGTACATTTAAAAGTTGATTAAAAAAAAACAACCCCCCCCCCAAAAAAAAAAAAAAAAAAAACAAAAACAAAAAACAACAAAACTAAGACATCAGCAAGTTGATTTATTTAAGACGGTGCGTTGCACATCACATAGCAGCTCGAACATGCTACACGCAATTTTGATTGCTTTATATTTTTCATAAAAAATGAAATTATATATACATATGTATGTTCCACCCCAAAGTATTAGGTTTAAAATGTATTTAAAAAAAGCATCGGTTTGCGTGCGCCGGCTACATGTACTTGACGGAGCACTTCTGTTAAAAAAATCACTGTATTTCCAAAGTAATGGTGTTACGTAGCTTGCTTGGAAATGCAAGTATGAAAGTGGTTGCAAAAAGTCTGTATGTTGTAGAATGGTGTGATTATTCTATTTACAGGCTTAACCTGGAAAAGAATTGTATCTCGGACATTAATAATGTCCACAGTGATATTTATAGTTGAATCAGTTCCTCATTTTTCCTCTATTCTCTCGTTGGTGGGTGGATCAACTATATCTATACTGGCTTTTCTGTGTCCACCATTGTTTTACCTAAAACTGTGCAGAGGCAGTGCCGAGCATAGAGAAAGGTAAGTCTTTTCCCCCCACAGGCACTCGGAATATAACTAGGACCCTTTACATGCGTGTGATTGAAACATTTTAACTTTTAACATTTTCGTTTGCTGTTTCTAAAAGGTTTAGGTATGGCCTTTAAAATAAAGATTTTTTGAAAGAATAAACTCTTTGTATGGCCTTGTATGCATTAGGTCTTAATAAATATGCATAGCAGCAGATACTGAAACGGGGTCGGTGTGAAAACATAGTTGTTTACCTTCATGCATCTTCATATACATGTACCTTCATAGACATGTACATATAGTTGTTACGTAACGCAGTTTGTTAAACGTTGTCATTTCCATTCGTACGTATGTTTAGGATGCCAGTTATGTTCCTAGTTACTGTGATTTTTGCCAGCGTTTTTGTTCATTCAAATAAAGTAACAAGGTGAATCAGTATTTTGGGCCAAATAATTCAACGGTAAAGCTTTTGGATAAAATATGCAGTGATTCTGTTCTGAATATATGTCCTTTGGCAAAACATTGTTACCAAGTGTGTTCCAATAGCTTTTGTTTTTCTCATTTGATAGTCAATGAAATACCTCATTATTAATCGTATAACTTTTCTTTACCTACAGAACATGTACAGGTAGTGTATGTGTTTGTTTGATCACTTTGTCTCTCTCTATGATTTATGAATGTCATGCCTTATTACCATGGTATCTGCATATTACATAAATGTATATTCTTGAATTTCAGATTTGTACCCCTGCATACTAAGGTGCTGTGCTATGAGATTATGTTTATAGGAGTCACAGCTGGCGTCGCCTCAACTTACTCAGCCATTAAAGACTTGGCTGTCAACAAGTTTACTTTCCCATGTTATGTGGATATTTACAAAGCCTGTCCGAGATAATTATAAAAAACAAACTATACGTACCTATTTGTCTGTTTAATTAAAGAAAAAAATACAGGTGAATTCTGATAAAACTAAGTTCCTGAAATTAAATGGTAGTAACAGAAGAGACAACCAAAGGGCACTTGTGGTCTGTATGCCGTTATCATGTATATACGTTGTAGCTTTACAAAGGGCTTATTAGAATGAAAATATTTCAAAGTAATTTTAGATAAACATCTTCTTATAAATTATTACAAGGCATAATGTTGTGCCATTACAATAATATTGTGCCAGTGTTACAGAAAGAAATAATTTCTAGCCCAGAAGCTATTTTTCAAAAGCGGCAATGTCTGTTTAGAAGCATGCATTCGGCCTTTAACCTTTACACTGTTGGAGGCAAATGACTCTGCCTTTGCGACCAGTGCAGACCAAGATCAGCCTGCAAAGTTGTATATATATTGATATACCTCAGGTTTTAGAGTTACTAAATCTTACCTTGCAAAAAGTTTGTGCCCGCTGATTCATTCTATCGTCGCCTCCACTTACTCGGCCATTAAAGACTTGGCCGGCAACAAGTTTACTGTCCCATGTAATGTTGATATTTACAAAGCCTGTCCGAGATAATTGTAAAAAACAAACTATATGTACCTATTTGTCTGTTTAATTAAAGAAAAAAAATACAGGTGAATTCTGATAAAACTAAATTCCTGAAATTAAATGGTAGTAACAGAAGAGACTAACCAAAGGGCAATCATAGTTTGTATGACTCATCATTTATTTTCATGTTCATTGTAGCTTTACAAAGTGTTTAAGAGAAATCATTAAAATGAAAATAATTATAATAATTGGAAATAAACAGCTTCTAAAAAACTATTATAAGGCATAATATTGTGCCAATTTACAGAAAGAAATAAATTTCTAGCCTCGAAGTTATTTTTCAAAAGCGGCAATGTCTGTTTAGAAGCATGCATTCGGCCTTTAACCTTGACACCGTTGGAGGCAAATGACTCTGCCTTTGCGACCAGTGCAGATCAAGATCAGCCTGCAAAGTTGTATATATATTGATACACCTCAGGTTTCAGAGTTACTAAATCTTACCTTGCAAAAACCTTACATTTTTGAATGATCGATTTCTTAACCAAGTTAGCCTGCTGATTCATTCTAGCCATAAGATACACAATGAACAGTGTTGTGATAAAGTAACAAAACACCTTACTCCATTTATGTAGGTTATGAAACTGGTTTGCCTGAATTTTGTTATTGGTGTGTTATCTATCATGCAACAGTTTGTCATCCTATTTCACGACTCGAAACTCTCCTGTTTGTAAATGTTTAGACATGCTTGTTATTCTGATAAATCCTAATTCATATTGTGAAGTGAACATTTTTACACTAATCCGCTGAATCTCTAAGTTTAGATTAAAGTTTTTACTTGGTTATTATTGTTCATTGTTAAAACATGGGTGATTGACTTCTACACACAACCATGTTTTCGTACGATTTGGGGTATTTAAACATGTTAAATGCGGTTGCTAACAGTGATGGGCTACTCGTACTCGTACTAAAGTATTATGAGTACAAGTACTGATTTTTCAGGTATTTACTTGTACTCAGTACTCATGCAAAGTTTCTGTACTTGTGCTCATACTTACTCAAGTACTGTCTCTAAAGTACTCAATACTTATAAGTATTTCATAAGTCATGAAAAATATTTTGTTTTTGCACAATCATTAACATAAAAAATGATTTTTCTAGAAAAACACTTTCTCTGCAGTCTATATACACCATTCAAATAATTGAATGGGATTGATACTGGAAAAGGTGTAAGTGTGAATTCTAAAAATTGCTTTAAGCATGTGTTTTTTGCATTGTCCTTTGTGCAAAAAATGGCTTTTTTGACAATATCATTATATAACAGATAATTAGTTATGGTCACCACTTTGTGACTGTAAGTCACTGAATGATTATGTATATTTTATACATTATGATTTCAAATGATGCTGTTGGGAATGTCGTACTTCATTCGTTCAAGGCTATTTTGTGTGTTTTTGACTGCTTTATTACAACATAAAATTATACCAGAATTTAAACAGATTAGCTTCGCCAACAACATTTCAGATGTGTTTTACCTTCTTTCATTGTATACATTATTGATTTGTACTACAATAAATCCCAGTTTCGTTCAATTTGAACATCTGTCTTTGTGTTCTATTGGGGAACTTCAAATACAGGAGTCCTGTTTAGATAGCATAGGAGCCTTTCGACGCTCTATTCTAGTTCTTGTGATGACTGATAAGCCACGCTCATCTGAATTTATGATACTTAATTATGGAGATCATAGCATAGTTAATGAATGCAAAGTTAAAATTAAATTTAAGTATTTCTGTAATGAGAAACGAACACTATGTGAGCTTTCAATATTCATACAAAATTCCGATTAAGTTAAAACGTAAAACGTTTTCTACGTCGCCCTCTATCGACGCTTAGTGAGTACACATGTTTTAACACGTGCGGTTTCACCAGCTACAGACCTTCACATATTGTTCTCGATTGTGCAGCAGTTGTGAACTGTGGTTAACCGTTTGGATATAGCAGGAAAGAAAAAATGGCTTCGCCAAAAGACGTCACTCTTTACTATTTTTGGGGGTCTTACTATTCTTTGAAGGTATGTCAAAATGTTTTATTTTATCGCTTCTATTCATTATACAAATATATGTTCTATTAATAGCATTGCAAAATCCATTTCGACTGTATTTATTCACTAGTATCTAAAATTCATGAATACTATTCATGACATATAATACTTTACTCATCATTCAAACACAGCTTGCACAAAGGAAATTTATATGACCAACATTTATGAGTGCATTTCATCTTTTTGAAGTACCGATTTCTGGCGATTAGTTGCCTAATGTACTGACAAAGCAACTAATTAAGAATAAAGTAAATAGGAAGTATACAAGTTTTGCCCTACACCCTGGAATCTCTATAGTTATAATAAGTTTAACAGAGCCGCTCACCGGGCCTGGACATATTTTAGGTTAATACCTCAAAACGCTTATGTTTTATCAGTCTAAAATTATACGAAACAGATTTTTGCTGTAAACGTTACACAGTGAAACTGTTTGAATCGGTTGAGAAAGCATGTTTACAGTTATGTTAATATTCGTATTCTTTCAACAGAGATGTATCTTAGGCTAAATATCAGTTTGAGGTTAAAAGGTGAGACACACAGGCTAGGAAAAAATATGTGTCTGAGGTTAAAATATAGGACTCTATCGAGCACAGATAACGCCCAACGGTATATATCCAATCGATAGTTCGCTAGTGGAACACAGATCATACTGAGCCGAAAAGATACCGTTACTGACTAAATGAATAGATTTTACACACGTTTTTCAAAAGGGATTAGAAGTCTATCGACAGCGATGCATAATTTTGTTACGTACGTGTAATGATACGTAGCATTTTTCATTTCTGAAAAGAAAATCGTCTTCAGTAAGATCCATAGAAACAAATGTAAATTTTTAGAAGCACGATGTACTAGCCGTCCCTGTATCTTTTCAACATTTGTCGTTCAAAACGTCTGCCTACCAGACGGGCTTGACCAAAATCTGTATCATTGCGAAAACTATTCTTTCAACATGTTCCCCTTTTTTAAAATATAGAACGGAGTATTGTCACTTAAACCTTCATCAAACACACACTCTCTAGGGAGATTGAAGTCTAGTTTCATTGCTTTATTATAAATCACAACCTATTACAAGATAGATTCCTATAATTTCTTATAAAACACGTAATTACAAGATTTATAAAAACCTTTAGTTTCTTATATATCACATAATTACAAGATAGTTTGCAATAGTTTCTTATAAGTCACAAATAGCATTACAAGATAATTACGTTTAGTTTCTTATAAATCACATAATTACAAGATAGTATCCTATAGTTTCTTATAAATCGCATAATAACAAGATGGTTTGCTATAGTTTCTTATTCATCACATAATTACAGGAAAGTTTTTTACAGTTCTTTTTTTTTATAAATCACATAACATTACAAGATATATTCCTATAGTTTCTTATAAATCACGTGACATTACAAGATAGTTCCTGTACTTTTTAATAAATTACATAATATATCAAGCTTTTTTACAGGTTTTCCATGCCCTTCATGAGAAAAATGTACCGTTCAAGGAGAAATATGTTTTTATCCTGGCTGGGACTCAGAACCAGAAATGGTTCCTAGAAAAGAATGACAAGGGAGAAGTGCCTGTACTCGAGATAGACGGCAAATGTTACTCCGAGTCCGAGAACATCATTGATGTCATCGACCAAACCTTTCCTTCAAGTGAGTGTAATTTGTGCTCTGATGGTCTGATAATGATGATAATTGCGAGGATGCAGCAACAATACAACAACATTATCAGAAACAATGATAACATACAAGTATGATTTGGCAGTATCTGTAATAACACAAAATGCATGAGCAACAACAATAATAATTTTGACAGAGATAGAACTGATAGTTCATTGTGATTATAGAGCAACTGGTTATCATTATGAACATTCATATAAAAGACACTATTAACAATGGTTTATTTACAAGCGCTACACATAATATATGTATATTAATATTGTTATAGAGGCTTTAGCTGGAACTTTGCATTTATTAAACTGTTTAACTCCTTACTCCTACATAAAGCTTTCAACACATAATGAGAGAGTGTCTTATTTTAGACAGTCATTTTCATCTATGAATCGTTGTTTCTTTAAAACGTGACCTAACTCTCAGAATTATAATCATTTTAACAATAACATGACTTTCCATGGTTCAGCCGCCGATATCATGGACCACTGCATAAGTAAGTAAATAAGATAGAATTACTTTCCACTTGATGTGTTGTCCTTAATTGGTATTGATGGGCTTATCATGGAGCATTTCATTGTATATGGTGTTAGCATTGCTTTTTATATTTGACTGTATGTATACATACTGTTAACGCCGTTGTGATATGCATATTTTACCTAAATAAACTCTATATCAATCTATCGTTTACTTTCTTAGGTCCAAGACTTGTTCCTGACAAAAATACAGCAGAAGGACGCGAAGTACAGGCTTTCCGGAAGATGCTTCACGACTTAAATATACCCGTCATTACGTTTGGAACTTTTGCGAATCGTCAGTTCTGTGTGGAGAAGGAGAAGCCGGACCAACTGCCGTCATGGGTCGCAACAAGGCCAGCAATTCGTAAGTTAGCGCCAGAGAAGTTTCTATGAAAATATCTAACTTTAGAATGCACTTATATAATATACTATAATGTATGTTTCTTCTGCTTCCTAAGATGGCTTCTGAAATTTTCTTCTTTCGCGATCTATTTTCTTATTTTAGGTTATGATCCTTATGATAGCCTAAAAAATGAATAAGTAATGGTGCTGTCAAAAACTAGTAATTCATAAAGATAAGACCTTAAGATTCGCCTGGTTTTCGTTTTAAGGGTAAATCTTCTGATATATATTTTCTAGACAGGAGGTTTTCAGGCGAAGTAGCGTCTCTTATAAAGACAAGTGAAAGCTGCGCACCAGAAATGAAGGAAGCCATTAATGCTAAAATAGTCAAGGTTTCGCGGAAGCTTGCAGATTTGTTAGACCCAGAGATCGTTAGCAAGCACCTAGATGAGCTTGAAGATATTTTTGACAAAATTGCAGCAAGGCTAGAGAAATCAAAAAGAGGTACATGAACTGTTATATGTTAAACATTTCAGTTTATATTGTTAAGTACAGGTCTATCAATAATAGTGCAATGATCTACGATAAAAATCTTTAAAACATTATTTTGTTTAATTTTCTGTTTGAGCTTTCTCTACTTGCTTGTTTATACGACACTAATAAATAGTTTATTATACTTCTTATAACTTGCAGATTTATTTATCTAATTCTGAAAACAATTTGTATACATATTGAAGGATAGCTGATGTTTCCTTTTCCAGAGAACAATAGCTCAAAAGATGTGTGGCTTTTTGGTTCAACATTCACCGCAGCGGATATAACTGCTGTTGCCTTAATGATACGTTTAAACTTCATTGGCATTGCACCCCGCTATTTTTCGAGCGATGTGCGACCACTTGTTCACGATTACTTCACAAGAGCATTAGAAAGACCAGCTGTGAAAAAAGTTACTAGCTTAACTGATGGTTTTGTAGGGATATTGGGAATGAAAAGACTGGCCACGTATGGAGTTAAAGCTGGAAAAATCGGCCTATTTCTCGGCTTGGTTACTATTGGATACATTGGCCTAAAAGAGTTTTTGAAAGGGAAATAATGACATACTAGTGCAAGCCTTTTTCTGAAAAGTTTCTGCCAAAAAGGTTTTCTACAACAGATATGAAATCAGGGAGCATTGAACGTATATATTTTGAACAATTCTTAAACAAGCTTTCATTATTTGAAAAAAGAGGTGACTCAAGGACTTATATATGTATATATTTGAAAAAAAAAACACAATACCATCTCAAACTGACAAAGAAGATAAAAATCATTGGAAGACAATATTTTTTTTTGCATCGGCAGAGTGGCATTAAACAAACACACAGGGTACAAATATTTCTTGATACGATAATCACTGGTCTACTCATTTTCATTTAAAAACAGTTTAAGTATAATATCTTAACAAAATTGTATTTTATTAAAAATATCCAACAACTTTTAATCGTTTTCAATTAAGTTATTTTTTTCTTTTCATACTGATATAATTTAGCTGTCTACTGTTTGTAACTGAGTGCTGGGCAAAAATAGAGGAGTCTTAGAAGAAATGAAGATATCTGCGAATGTGATTATGCACAACAATAGCGAAAAACCGTAACTTAAACCGAAACTCGCTTAATGCACGTGCCTTTTACCCTCCTAAGTCTTTCTTCTTGAGACAAGGTCAGTGGTTTGATGTTTAAATTGATTGCTGTACATTCAGAAGTCCAATGTTGCAGTTCGTGTTATAAATCAGAACTCAGAACTCTGACACTCTGAATTCTATTCGCTGGTTGTTTGTTGAACATCCAGTCTGTGTGTTATTAGTCTGACACACAGAAGTCCATTCGAAAAGGCACTGCTGGTTGTTTGTTGGACATTCCAACATTAATTCGCCGATGCACTGCTGGTTGTTTGTTGGACATTCAAACATTAATTCGCCAATGCACTGCTGGTTGTTTCTTGGACTTTCTGAAGTCAATTCGCACGTGCAGTTCGGGCTGTTTAATCGGACATTCAGAAATCCATTCGCCCATGCGCTGACCGCTGTATGCTGGACATCCAGAAGTCCGTCTGTACGTGCCTTTCGGGACGCCAGTTGTACATATAGAAGTCCTTTCACCATGCACTTTGAGATGCCAGTTGGACATCTCGAACTTCATTGGAAGATGCACTTCCGAATGTTAGGCGAGTTGGACGAACAGATATTGAAAAACGCACGTTAGTCGGATATTCATCTGTTCATCCCACGTTGAATGAACGACAAATTGCTTGTGAATGTTGTGTCAGAAATGAATTTTGGAATGAATTTTTGAATACCCAAGTCTGAAGTTCTTTTAATTCATCGCTAAGGGAGGTTACAACAGCGAGATCGATTGTGAAGTGACAATGCGGGGTCGATTTTACTGAACTACTGTCTCATTGACTTAATCTGTTTAAAGATATTATTTGAAAGCAGAATATAGTTATTAAAATATTTATCTTGTATAAGTCGAAACATTGATAATGCGTATACATGTAGTTAGTAGCTGCTACTGGTAAAATGGCGAGTTTTTTAAAATGCGGATGTTGCCTCCCCTGAAATAACACCATGTTTGCAATTCACTTTAAGTTTTTTGGTTAGCCTAAAAAATGAATTTGTAATTCAAAATATAAAAAGGTATAATTAAATCAATTTAACGTCAGTGTCAGATATTAATCAATAAATGTGTAAAATGCAATGGTACGAAAACATTAGAATATCTTTCTTATAAGTTGTAAGATCTATGCTTTATTTAAAGAGTATCATGCCATTGTGGTAGCATACTTACCTGGTACAGAGACTACCGTGATCAACAAGGCGGTGTCTCCAGGAAGAGGCTCTTCCATTTCACCTCGGTTGGGCTGACGCCTGCGATTACCCCAACTGTGGGCAACTCGGGTACGCAATTTAGTAGTGTGGGGACTGCGTTCGCGCTGTCCCTGTATAACGTACTACTAACTCAACAACGAAACATAATAATAATTTAGTTTTTAAAACAAATGTGCAAACTTAATTATTTTTGTTCTGGATTTCAGTTCTATAAAGTTTTGAGTCATTACAGGCACAGGAAGGGCTCAACTGTAATTTAATGAGTTAGCTTTATCATGTATGGGGATTTAAATACAATATTAGTATCAGAAAAAAAGAAGATTTTCTTGTAATAATGCACCAACAAGCAAGAAGTGAAATTGTTTCACATGGATGTTAAGTAGGGACGATCAGTGGTGCACTTAAAAAGCGAATAATCTTTCAAACTGAAATTAAAATGAGGTCACCCAGTATCAGTGCTATACGCTGTGCGTATAATAAAACCAGGAGCGCCTCGTTTGTATCTTGCACAATCCTCCATAACCTTAAATAATTCAAACTCTGCAAGTGGTGTCGGAGACCGGGACCGAGGACAAATTCACACAAATTAACATTCAATCGATAATCACGCGTGAAAAAGGTTTTCTTTTCTGGCTAAACAGCTTTTTTGTTATTATAAAACAGCTGTAGGCAGGTCGGGGGGATTATTGAAGACTTTAGATAAAAGGCCACGGAGTGGTAAGATCCACATATAGTCACGGATAGACTGTCGAGGAAGACCTTTAGTCTGATCTGTATTGAATCTAAAACAATAGAACAAGTGATGACATTTTTATTGCAGTGCAAGCAAGAGAAAATATTCTTATTTAAACAGAATACAGTGCAACATTATTGAAATCATAGAAATTTCTGTCGTTAAATGATCTGTAATACCTAAGAATAGTTAAACTACGCTTGGCAATTAAATAGAAAAAAAACCGTAATCCTTTTAAATTCTTTGAATCCAAAATTGTACAAAGTACATATAATGATCCCTATCTGTCATAGTCAAAAGCAGTTGCAAAGGTTGAACAAAAAATGAATACATTTAAACCAACAAAAAAGTTCATGACTAAAGATGTAGGCTTATTGCATAGCCCTAGCAAAGTGAATCTTTCTTTTCTAACACAGATGATCCAGACTGGTTTTTGACTGGAAATATAATTGGTTATGCCAAACGACACAAGTACAGTTACTTTAATAACGGTATTTGTTAAAAAAATGTATAATAAACGTATTTATAATAAGACGTTTATTTCAGGCTGAAAAAGTTATAGCTGCAAAGTGAAAATGTCTTCAAGAAAAATGAAAACAGCTTTTGAAAAGAAGTAGTAGATCTACATAATAAACAAATTTATGCAAAGCAATACCACTAAATGAATATCTACAATGCCCGTTAAATGACTGGTTTTTTCCGCATTTCTTGCAAAAGAATGTAAATCCCAAAATGTATAAAAAATCGGAAATAAGAAATATTCAAGAAACTCTAACGCCATAGTCAAGAGAAAAATATTTTTCCAGAAGACCTAAAGTTTTCTTTGAAATTAGCAATTGTATAATCTTTCAGAATCACAGTTTAATGAAAAGTTAAATATCTAAATTACAAGTATTTAACAAAATGTGCAAAAAACTTAAAAAAAACCCACACAAAAACAACAGCAACAACAACAACACATACCTAGTATGCATTTTCTGCTTTATCCGTAGTCGTACAAACATGAATAATAAAACCAGACACTTACATGAACAAAAAACATTAACAACAAGAAAAAATAACGAAAACAACGAAAAAAGAAAAAAAAACAAACAAAAAACAAACATACATACACTTACATGATCAATAATATCATTGTAGGAGCATTCATACTGGTTGATGAATGGTATCTTTAAAAAGCAAAATTAAACATAAGGTACATGTCCTAAGAACTTTATAAGCGTTCGTTTGAGTATCAAGAAGTTTCATTGATAACTTTTTCGATGCCGTTATAGAGACAACTTGACTAGATTAAAGCAAGAATACCTATTAAACAGCAAGTGGTACAAAAACTTTTGCATATATCAAAGATAATACAAAATTAATCAGTTTCTAGAAGAAGAATACATTAAAAGGCGACGTTTGATAATGAAATAGGCCAGACGGCACTCAAAATGTCTTCTATTTGTAGTATCTAAAACCATTCATGTAGCTTTATTAACGTTCAAGGAAAAAATAAATACTCATATCAATTATTACCCAAAAAGAATGAGATATTAAGAGAACTGTTTATTGCACACACCAAGAAAACCCTACTTTTTTCATACGGATAACTCTGGAAGACATCAAGTTTGCTTTGCATCAGTCAATATCGAAAGTTTTCAGCGTTACAATACCGTCGAAAATTTCTATATCCAGCATACATGAATGTTTCAAAAATTGGAAAATGAAATAACCGAATTTTTTTTTCTGAAGATACATTATTACAAATATCCTCGTATCAGAATTAAAACAATTTCAAATAGCGTTCAAAATAATGCTCATTTGTGATGAAAGTAAATCACTGGTATCACTGGCCATTAAATGAGTGCTATTAAGATACAGATTTAAGTATAAGACACAAATGTTTAGCACTAGATTCGAGTATTCTTGTGTTTTGTTGATGAAAAGAAACGAAAAATGAGTATATTCGGTAAGGCGTTTTACAATCGTAAATAGGCATTCGGCAAGCAGCAATGCGATGGTCCTTTCTCATTCAAGTTCAGGTTCAGGATGTTTTTTCTCGGCTACCTCTTCGTTAAGCATTATTACCAGTTTGTCAAAATCATAATCACTGCTATGTATTTCATCTTCGTTTATCAGGAAAACAGTAGCCTCTGTGCATCCAGACTTTTTAAGTTCTTGATAGTAATTCTGACGAGCTGTTTCGACTATCTGTTTCTCCATGACAGTGGTAGCGCTACTGCAGTGCGGAATCGGCTGCAGGTAACCATACCTTGACAGCAGTGTTTCTGTTTTACTTGCACTGACAAGAAGAACTTTTCTATGCAGATGTGCTAGTTCCCTGACTATTAGAATGTTGTTATCTATAGTGATCTTTCCAGATACTAGCAAAATGAAACAGTCGTAACGTTTAAAATCTATATCCCTGAGGTAGGTTTCTCGAGGGAACTGCTCGCTACCTATTTCAGGAAGATTCCAGAACAAGACACTTCTGGCTTCTTTATACGACCCAAATCTTTTCATGTTTGTTTCAACATATATTGGTGCTGTCTCCTCATCTGTTTCAATTCTTCCACATAAAGCATGAAGCAAAGAATCTTTGCATGCATTTTGGGCGCCGATAACTCCAATATTTGTAATGTAACGGTCGTACGAAGCCCAGTGTATATCTCTTTTATGCTTAATCGTTTTATCATACTTCACTATTTCAGCTTCAACAAATCTGAAAATATATTGAATTCACCTCTGGAAATTCAATTTCGTAATACTAATTTAGTAATCAATAATCGCTGAATAACTATGAAAGAAAGAAGCAGTTTATCTTAGACTGCATTTGAAATAGAATTTTAAATCTTACCATTTATTTCAAAGACGATTTCTTAACAGAATTTGTAACATAGCTGAAGAAGAAAACGGGGGGCACACTTTGTGTGCATATATAAGGGTGGTATCTTTTTTACGATATAAGCTTTAGACGAGCAGACCTATAGGCGTGTTTACGCTTTACTATAACTTTATCGTCTCCTCATGTAAATACAGAATAAAACTCACCCTGGTGCTATTCTTATTTGCTTTAAGCACTCCAGACAATACGGTTCATCTTCCCTGTCACTGCTGAAGTTTAAATATGACTTTTAGAATTTAACTTCAGTATTTTTTTCTTATAACGTCTTCATGTTTTGATAAAATCTTTGTATATCCATATTTTACAATAAGTTTGAATATGCAATTAATTATCGTAGAATTTAGACTTTATAAAGCAAACAAATAAAAGCTGAAGTACTTTCAATTGTGATACATGAAATCAAGAGACGATCATTCTACCTCTTGTTATCTGTCTGTCCAAATAAGGAAATATTTGTCTTGAAGACACACTCTGGTGATTTACCATGCAGTCGCCTAAGTCTTGGGCATTTGTACTTCTCAGTCAAAGAACCTGAAATTTCAAATGTAAAAAGTCACTGAATTGACTATAATTATCACAGTCAAATTAAAAACAAAGTTTTCTTATGTCTGAAAATGCAAAAAGTTACGAAATAAACTCCGCTCTGTTTATCAAATCGTTTGCGAGTAATCGCCCTGGGTTTTATTTTTATCAAATATTTCTGATAGCAGTAGTTACTAAGTCTCTGCTCCTTCTGTATTCCATTTCACTGACTGATACATAAGCAGGTGATCCATTCATATGCAAGGACAAAAAGTTTTTTGTTATCTACTGAAATTCGAAAGGAGTCTTAATAAAAGTTTCCAAATGCACTAACCGCTTTCCATAATCTCTTCTATCGTTCTCACTACATCACCGTAAGAATTTCTCATTGCTTCGAGAAACTCGGTCACTGTTAGATCATCTCCTGCTAAGACTTTTCTAATGAAGAAAGCCGCTCTTTTTTGTCTAGAGCTGATACCTCTGAGATAAGCCATGTCAATCTTTTCGAGAAATGACGAAGACATGTACCTTACCAGTGTAAGCGGCTCAATGTCTTCTACAACCGTATCATAAGCAGACATGAAAGCCAATTTCAGGTCTGAAATGAGGAAACAATTTAAATATGTAACAGCTTGTTACATATCAAATAACTCTGACAAGGTCACATGACCCATCAAAATGATAATGACGATAATTAACTTAACTCGGGCTAAAAACATTTATTACTTAAACTGAATCTTTTACCAGGGTCATAACAGCTTGTATTGTTGCATGCTTATATTTCTACTAAGTTCATAAAATATTTTGTTTCATATCAAGTTTTATTTCTGTCGTGTATAGTAAATAAAATATAGTAAAATGCCTTATCTGGGAGATACTTTTGTTTACTTTTCTACACTTAATACTGACCTTTAGCAAGGCCTTTCTCGGGAACTTGTTTAAGGACATCTAATACATGATTCTGGTGTTTCTCTAGCCCCTCTTCAAACCACTTGAGATCTTTTTGTTCATACAGATATTCCATAAACGGTTTTGTTCTCTCTGTTCTAGATTTTGAATTACGAATTTTGTTCAGCATTTCTAGAGATTTCGGGTCAGAACGAGACTCGAGGCTGCTTTGAAACCACCGTGCATCAATCTCTTCCTCAAGCATTGCGGAATGTTCTCGCACATCAGAAACAGTTATGATAAGCTTTTCGTGTGAAATGGTGTTCTTCAAATCTGTAACCACAGATCAGTTGAATAAAGTACATATAAGAACACAAATTGAAAAAAAAATGATTTTTTTATTGAAGCTTAAATAAAGCAAAATGTATACAGTGCAATTTAACAGTTTAACTAACATATGTTGTGTTTCATGTTGAGTTTTAATTATTTGGTATAAATTACTACCAGACAGAATACTATGCCAGAACATTTTAAATTGCCTTTAGGAAGCTTGTCATTCTTGCATTACTTACTTTATATTGTTTTAGTTTCATAAAAGCTAAGCCACTTCAATTAAATGAAATGAACAGTGTTTTACCACTTGAAATTTTACAAGGTTTTGTTTGTCGTAAACGAATGATTGCTTCAGCCTTTCCGTTCATCATCATGGCTTCTTCAAGCAGACAGAAAGTCGTTTGACACGTGTTTTCCTTGATCAGATAATCTACTAATCTTTGTCTCCTCTCAGTCTCATCGACACATTCCTTTATCTTTAAAAGCTTTTTTGCTTGTTCTTTCGGGAAGATGGAACTCTTTAGAACTTTGTCGATAAAGGAGACCTCCAAATGTTCTACCTTTCCAACAATATAACTTCGCTGGCTTTCCAAAACCTCTTTGTTAAGTGTACACAAACAGCCTGCAAACATGTACAATAATATTACAACTAACAATTTAAGCATTTGAATTAAAGTCGTGACTGGAATTTACATCTATAGCAAACCTCCAATATGCAACTGAGAGAGAGAGAGAGAGAGAGAGAGAGAGAGAGAGAGAGAGAGAGCATACCTTCCTTAACCTCATCAAATATGTGCAAAAAGTCTTTTCTTTCATCGACATAGATCTCTAAGTCAGCACTTGTAGCACCCAGTTCTTTTAGTTCTTCTACTGTTTGATCATCAAGCATCGATAATATCCAGGTCTTAACTCTGCCATTTTGACAACATTCTTTCAACTGCTCAACGGATGTATCCGAAAAAGCCTGTAAGTATAACTTAATACAAGAGAAAGTTAATTTCTTAAATGACAAGGTACAATCGTCCATAAGCTTTGTCAGATCAGCGTTAGTTTTTTCGTTGTCGTTGTTAACATCATCAACTATTCTCTTTTCAAGTTCTCTTATCTTGCTCTTTATTACCTCCGGATGATCATGTTCATTTGTGTCGGAAACAGCAACACTGCATTTTCTGGCATCTGTAAAACTTAAGCTTAATGCCATGGATGCAGTTTCTGGTTCAGAAGATACAGCGGAGACTGATGCTCCAAATGCAGAAGCAGTGGGCGCTGAAGAATCCGGAGGCACTGGAGACGACGATGTACCTGCAATAAAGTATTGGTAAGGGTCTTTTTTAATTAATACATACAAACATTATTTTCGTCAAAAATTATGTATTGCTTTGTTTTTGATATATAATAAAGTATTTCTGGTCTTATTAGTTATATCATGTCATTGGAATAAAACGAGTGTTTTCTTCTTTAGTTTAACTGGACTCTGCATATTATATAATTTAATACAGTTGACACAATTATCATCAAATCGCATGTACTTTAATACTGAACAGATCATTTAAGACAAAAACTAGACATACATGTTTTACTTTAGCGAAAGCATTACGATCTTACTGTAGTAAAATTAAAACATAGATGATTCAGTTGCGTATTATAATGAATACTTCTAAGTTTTGTAATGTTCCTTACCTAGCCGAACAGTTTCTGAGAATAGTTTCTTGTACTTCTCGCTCATAGGTTTTAAAATTCTCCATACATCACTCTTTCCTGACGATTGTAAATGCCTGTGCAGAAGGTCAACCCTGGTTTTCCTACTCTTTGCCTGCATGATTTCGTCATGGTCGTGAAAATGTAACCCCCGGTAAACCATTATGTCGTCTATGACATCTAAGGGTTCTACTTCGCTAAGAATCTCGTTTTTCCTGGTTGTGAATATTCTCCATAATTTTTCAATCTCTGTAATTGACAATGCTGTCAAATTATACGTAAAAATTAAAAATCTATAAAACGACATCAGTCAGTCTTCAAATTCGAGACTAAACTCAACGACAATTACATGTAACACTTTAAGACGCGCACAGTTGATGGCTTTTCACTTATTCAAGTACATAGTCATTTTTATTTTTTTGTTTGATTGTTATATTTCCTTAAGTTAAATAAAATTTTCTTATCTTAGGCTATAAATAGCGCAACATGAATTTTAAAAATGAGCTTAGTAATTTTGGAAAATTGGTAACAAGAAGTATGATTATTGGGTGAAGCGAAAATTACTGCTAATGTATTCAATATGTAGCGTACCAGCTTTCTGGGGCCGGTGAATGGTTACTGGCGTTTCAAGTAATGTGACAATTTCATCTTGTCCAGTCTCTGACAGTGCTGCTAAAAACAGTCTGTAGGTTTCAACATTTCCTGCGCAAACATCTTGTCTCATTACTGCATGTAAAGCTTTGAGCAAAGCATCTACCCGGTTTCTTCTCGTTTTCACGTGGAGTATGTTTCTGTACGACGAGGTGTCTAGTACGCCCCTCTCCTGTAAGTATTTTGCGACTGCTAACGCCTCCATGTCTTCCTTAAGTGATCTGAAGTGGTCATATAGACCTTTGCCCGCGTCAAGTTCCTTACAGAAAAGAACAATTACATGACTACACATCAAATGGATAAAACTAACACAAAATGAATAGGAGGCATCGAATCAGCGGTTAATGATTCACGCACGCAACAGGAAGGTAAAGAATTGTTCGACGACCATGCTTTTGAGATGTTCCTAATTGTTTTATTTTTTTACACTTCATCAAGCTAAATCCGGTTGTAAGTAGGTCACATTAGTTGCACACAAGTAATTTTATACGTTGCAGTTATTTTTGGAAAGATTCTACGCATTAGAGGTATTTGAACTTATTATCACACTAAGCAAATATACATAAAAGATATGAGTATCGAACCTGAATAAGAATCCCTCATAAGTATAAATATCATTTAATTTTGAAGAGAGAGAGAGAGAGAGAGAGAGAGAGAGAGAGAGAGAGACAGAGACTTACCGACAGTGCATGAGAAAATCCTGTTCTATCTCTCGCTGAAAAAATATAAAATTACAACTTTTATTAAAACATGAATATACGTTTTACATGAAAAGAGAAAGACAAAAAATTAAATTCAGTTTCATTCAAGATAAAAGTTGCTTTTTAACAACCGTTTGAAAAGAGCATACACAGTAAAAGCAATGAATGTTACAGTCCTTAAGTCCTTAAGCTCCCCTTTCCTGCTGAAAAAAAAAAATCTTTATAAACATGATATGATTGACATGCACAGTCAAATTAGAAATTGAACAACTTACTAGAGACGAAGTAATTGGATGGACAAAGAAAGGTGCATGATAAAATTTCATTTTCTATGTTAAACAAATTGAATTGTTTCATATACAAAGTAACCAATGAATAGTTTTATTCATGGCCAATAAATAATATCGGAATTGACTCATGCATAGTTTCTATTATTTATGTTTTGTAACGGCCCTATTAAAAGAAAACGACTAACCTTGTGTAGCCAGTCCGATGTGTATTTTCTCGGCCGGTCCTACATTTTCAATATATGGGCTGAAAAAAGTAAAACATCTGCTCTTGTTATCAAAGAACAAAGATTTTTTCAAAAAGTTTATTCAGCCGAATTTGTTACCACAGGATGGGAGAAGAAACAAACGTTAAGAAAGGAAAACATCAATGTTGAGCAATGCTACTTCTCTCAATTTTATTATATGTTTATTTCATGGAGACTCGAGTTACAATGGGATTGATTAGCTGTAAGCGATTTAAAGAATAAAAACCAGGTCAACAAAGCTGCGCCATCTTGGCACATCGGCGAATCGTAAGCGCATCGTTCGATATTGTTTCGTTTATTACCTATCTTGCTAGTTTAATATCAATTTTAGGATACTGGTCGCTGACCAAAAAAAATACTGGAATTTTGAAAGAAAGATATATATATATGGTTATGAGTCCAGCGCGTACTATTGTACAGTAGTACGCGCTGGACTCATAACCCAGGGGTCGCCAGTTCGATTCCCCTCTCCACCACTAACATCACTAATTGTCTTTTAGATGAGACATTAAACCGAGTTCACATGTGAACCAAGGGTGTCTCTGGAATGGGATGCTTTCTGCACTATCCCTTACAACATAAACTGCAAGAGGCGTCGCTCGTATGGGAAACAGATATCGTCGTTAAATATACTAAAATAGAGTGGAAAAAAGTACATGTCCGAATAATGTCTTCATGCATATAACATATTCAAAAGTAAAACAAAAGATCTAAATGACATATGAAAGTAAACTTAAAAGCATACTTGCTGATGATTAGCAAAGGAAACAATTAACAAGACAAAGAGGAATCACAGGCAAGCCGACATATAAGGGCAGCAAGTAGATCATCACTCAAGTAGATCATCACTCAAGTAGATCATCACTCAAGTAGATCATCACTCAAGTAGATCATCACTCAAGTAGATCATCACTCAAGAAGATCATCACTCAAGTACATCATCACTCAAGTGGATCATCACTCAAGTAGATCATCACTCAAGTACATCATCACTCAAGTAGATCATCACTCAAGTAGATCATCACTCAAGTAGATCATCACTCAAGAAGATCATCACTCAAGAAGATCATCACTCAAGTACATCATCACTCAAGTAGATCATCACTCAAGAAGATCATCACTCAAGTACATCATCACTCAAATAGATCATCACTCAAGTAGATCATCACTCAAGTAGATCATCACTCAAGTACATCATCACTCAAGTAGATCATCACTCAAGTACATCATCACTCAAGTACATCATCACTCAAGTAGATCATCACTCAAGTAGATCATCACTCAAGTACATCATCACTCAAGTAGATCATCACTCAAGTAGATCATCACTCAAGTAGATCATCACTTCAGTAAGTGAAAAATCATTGTAACGGACAAAATCCCTTAATATGCAAGAGTAGCTGTCAAGAACTGTACAGAGGCCAACACAAACAAAATATCAATCGTTATAAAGTATTGAACACATATCACAATATAACGACCGAACATTAGAAGAAGCTTTAGTGTATAATTGGTACATACAATCTTTTAATATCTTGGTTTCATAATTTTCCAAAATTATGGAACACCGTCTCTGTAATAAAAGTGAAAGAAGATAGCTTGGAAAGTTTAGACTACAAAATGTCGTATATCAGTTAAAAGGAAAGGAAACAGTTTGAGAAATTAGGAAAGGGTTTCGCAGATTAGTATATGCTGCAGCAAGGCATCTAGAAAACATTACATAAGTCGCCATGTACCCAGAGTATACTTCTGTTCACTCACAAATCACTTGGCACTATATAAAACACAGACACTTGGATGCAGTAGAGCTGTTCTTGTCCCAAAGTGTATCGTGTACACATGCTGTGACCCCCTACAGTTCATAACAAACATGTTTTGCCCATCAAACAGCACTTCAGAAAAATGCCCATTTTAGCCATATAGTGAAAAATGGGCATTTTTCTGAAGTGCCGTTTGGTAAGCAAAACATGTTTGTTATGAACTGAAGGGGGTTACAACATGTGTACAAGATTCATTCTGGGGCAAGAACCGCTCTACTGAATTCAAGTGTCTGTGATATAGAACACCATGACTACAATCTCTGTGTTGAAATCCTGACTTGTTATATTTGTTGAAGTTTTTTTATCAAATAAAAGGCATTTAGGTGACATACACAGTGAGTTGTGAGTGGACACTATAGTATTAGGTGGAACACCGTGGCAATTTGAATGCACACTAATGTAAGTATTAATACTTGGTACGTGTGTAATTTGAACAGTTTGTATATACAGCAACAACTACAAAACAAAAAAGCAAGAACAATAACAACAGAAAACTTACTTTGTATTTGGTCTCTTCAACGTCTGCAAAAAATAAAAACCTTAGCACTAGTCTTTACAAATGGGCCACATAACAATGTAATTATATACAGGGCTAGTTCTACATTGCCGAGCAGTGTACTTGTGTATTCATTGTGCTTCATGTTTGCTCGATTTTTACTGCAATTTCGTAAAAATAGCACAGACACAATGTTTCAGTTATGTTCAGACAAATTTTCTGTTTCTTCTTACAAATAGATGTTAAGACAATTAAACGTTTTTGATACAAAAGCTACATGTGTATGCATGATAAAGTCTAGTTGTGAACTAATATTTCAAAATAGCCGTTAAAAAATAATGAGAAAGCTTTTTTATTTCCATATTTACACCTGGCTATATTTCTTTTCGATATTTTACTTTGAAGGCAACGAAAACATGATGTCATCAAACGTGAGTAAAATTTTGTTTATATAGATATACAAGAAAGCAAAAGACATGTGCAATACCTGTCTTAAATGCATCTTCTTCCATCGAGTTTTATTCCTGAAGATGCAGCAGAAATGACTGCAGATGCGTAGCCCAAGTAAGTAGACTGAACATGTTTTTGTTTTTAAGCACAGAAATCCCTGATTTATTTATATAATGGTGTGCCTATCTTTTTCCTGAGATACAACCCAGTGATACTGATAACGATATTATATCATGATGTTATTTGATACAACCAGGATGCTGATTGAATCGTGAAAGTTTACATGTAGAGGAACATTAATGTATGTAACAGTAATAATAAGTGAATCTGATTTGAGGTGTATTTGATTTAAAGATTTCACGCTTTTTAAACACCAAGGTTAACAGTTGCTTAAAATGCAAACTTAACCCATTTTTGCCTAATGGATCATGCCATCCTTGTCTGTTGGACGAGTCCTTTTTCAATTAAAAGGTCTCTGGTATAAAATTTTAATTGTATTCTATTTAGTGAAGAAGGGCCATATTGTGGCGTCTGATCTGGGTCTGCACTGTTTGCCTATGTCTACTTTTGTAGAAACTAAGCATTAATAGGTAAAATTCATCTTTCAAAATGTTCAGTCACTGAACCAGAGAAAACACATACAACTTTCAATACAGCAATGAAAAGGAAGCTACAAAAATGAAACAAATACGGTGACCCTTCGTGTGAATTCGCGTATGCAATTGTCGAAGACACAGAATCAACTTAACTAAACTTAAATACATAAGATTGTTCCGTTTTCACATAGTTGTAAGTGTCGCTGGAGGTAAAAAACATTGTAAATTTGCGCTGAATCTGACATCGAATTGTGAAGACCTTTGAACATTTATGGAACTTTTTTCCCTTTTTATCTGTTCCGACAATACATTCTGTACATGTCTTTGGATCTAAAAGTAAGATCTTATATGTCTGTAGCTTGTTTTTAAGCCTATAAAACACACTCCTTAATACCATGTTCATTTAAGCGTTTACTTACAGATCGGTTCGACGATACATAAAATGAAAATGTTTATACATATAGAAATTCTAGTTGTACTTGTGAAGAACATATCTATACTAAGTTACTGTCTCATTTTTAGTTACGGAAACACGTCATAATATAATGTTTTACACACTTTCATCGGTAACAAAATACCCCGTTAGTCACACTGGTTAGATACTTTCTTTATATTGTACAGCATATACAATGCTTTTTAGAATATCGCCATGGTTAAGTTTGGTAGTCATAATTTGACTGATCGGAAAAGCATGGGTTAGAATCCTGCTAAAACCAATTTTTCTTTAGTTTCCATGGTGTATAGAAGCATAAAACCATGTTTTTACATAACTTCTCTTTAATTTCAAAGAAAAACATTTTAAGTTAAAATCTGTGAGTCAGTAGCATAAATGAATCAGTATTAATTCACCGGAAGTTTCTCTATTTTCTGAGAGGTGGAATTGAATATAAAACTTATAAACCCACCGTTCTGGCTGTCATATCATTACAGCTGCAACGTAAATCCTTTTTTCCTAAAAAAAATAAACTAATTTTTGTATCACTATCCGTAACCAGACGTCTGAAACGTCTTGTTGCCTAGTGTAGTGTAAAGCACTACTGGTTTTCCAATTATTCATTCATAACTAGCTCGGCACTGTATGCAAGGTGCGATACGGCGTTCTGCAAGTCCGACGTATTTACGTGCGTAAGTAACGACTGGTTCTAGCGTTGGTGTTGATTGAATAGCACCGTACTTTAAGGATGCAATACTGAGAATCAAATTCTTTAACTCGTACGATCATGGCTACCGAATGGTTTTAAGGAGGATATTATTCCCATTTTTCTTACTGATTAATACTGTAAGATATGAGAATGAAATGAATCTGTATGATTCCATAACGTGGAAATACTATTACATTATTCAATACACTTTTAACTACAGTTTATCAGATACCTGTATGTTTTTATCTATTAAGTACTTCGGATACACTCATTCATATTGTTTCGAAATTACGTTAAGTTTGATTACGAACTCGTTAGTCCGGGGCTGGTGCAGGTTTTGTTCGTACCAAGAACCACAGTTTCGATTTCTAGCTTCACCGAAATCATGGCGTGTATAACATCAGGGCCTTAATTGAAGGGAAAAGACGCTCGAAAATTACGAAAATATGCTTTCTTGCGTGCGCAGAAGAAACTTTTTTTTTAAATGGCGGAAGCATGTTCCAAATCTTGTTTTCTGGCCAACGTTCGGGATAATCAGGCGAAATTAGTTGTTTCTAAGTGAGAACACAGAACTGAAGTTAAAACTTATTTTATTGCTATATCTGGGTTTGTTTACGAAACAGAGTACCGTAAACATAGCAGTTTTGAAAAAAAAGTATATATTAGTGGTCAGTTAAGGTCCTGATCTCATCCATAAGTGTAATGCACTTATCAGGCTGAAGAAAGAAATAACACGATTGTCTCTAAGTGGACGATTTTTGATTAAGCTTGTATTATTCACAAAGAATATACTTATCCAAAAAAAAAATCAGTTCTTTGGTCATTTTGCCAATAATACAGTTATTCCTTGATGGCTCGAGCTCGCTTCGCTCGATTTCCTCGAAGCTGACTCCCGGTCTATTTGAGTTTTTTTTATCGACGGTACCTGTTGCCCATATGACCGACGTCCTCGGTTATTAGTTATTTTAAGTTGTGGGTGACAGTGCAGGATAGAGAAAGCATCCCGTTCCAGAGAAGGCTCTGGTTCTTTTGCATGCTGTGTATAGCACTGATACATGGGACCTCGGTTTAACGTCTCATCCAAAAGACAGTTAGTAATGTTAGTGGAGGAGCGGGGGATCGATCTCGGGACCCCTGGGTTACCACCCAGCGTGTAACCCCTGGACCACATCCGCTCCTGACTCCCGGTCCTGATTTTTTTCTCCTTATATAATAACAATCGCTCAAAGTCGCAACACTCCTATTACTCTGTGGCCCGAGGTGTGTTGATGGTCCATACGTATTATTTAACTTATTTTTCAAGGGTCAAACTCCTAATTTGTGAGTAGCACGTTTGAGTCTTAAACGATTTTCATCTTAATTGCACTACTTTAGAAGTTGGGACTTCAAATCTGTTGAAATCCTCAATACACATTGATTTTAAAACAGTTTTATTTGAAATGACATAACGTCGTCAGACCTTTTCTTTGAAGGGGTAAATAATTCAAAAGTAGTTTATGACTGTAGCATATCATCGCAAGCAAGAAATTCACTGACGCAATCTACACAAATTACCATTTACAAAATGTTTATCAAGCAAAAATTTAAAGGAAAGATAGACTCAACAACACGATAAACTGTAACAATATTTTTGGGTATGTTTGCCTTCTAGAGTATACCTGTCATGTTCTGTTCTGCAGTTGAGAATGTGCTCTGATATAGGTGTATTATTCAAAGAAAATTAGAATTATGGAATACTTTAGATATTCGGGAAAGTTTAAAAGTAACAACAGATAAGATAAAGCAACCAACTTAGAAGCTATATATAGTTCATAATAACCAGCCATCATTACTTGAATAACGTCTCATTTAATAGCTGAAATTTTCGAGGCTCGGGCTATTTGTTGCGGTCCAGAGGACTTTGAGCCATCGAGGAATGACTGTACCGAGACAATAATTAACCGCCACAGCGTAGGTCATATTCATGACAGTGAATTCAAAGCTTCAATCATATATATATACAAGTTTTTTGTAATAATCATGTCACGTATGTAATATGATACTTGAACTGCGCACTTAAAAAACTAATTACGTCTTTAAAAATGTTGACTTTGAACTATATTGAAAATATCTACTTGTGCAATGTGGCGAAGTTAAAGAGGCATACCATTAAACCAAGAGTAAAATAACAGTTAATCATTTTCGATGCCATGGTGTCAGTAAAATATTCTAAGTGCAGCAGATAATCTGAATGAGTTGATATCACACTTTATAGTGGGAGTTGTTGTAGTACTGTTTCTGTGTGGATAGCCATTTCTTCCAAATGGACACTTTCTGAGAGTCTTAATACTTCATAGAGAATGATGCAATATAACAGATATGCATTACTTTATAGATTGGGTTATAGGGCATGTCCCTTTAAATTAATACAGCTGGTACGCTGGGACATATATATGTCACCGCGTAAATCAATATCCTGCTGCGCAAACATGTATATACAAATAACCTGGCTTCTTTTCTATATATATACACTTTACTGACTTAAAAATACAGTTTAAAGCTTCTGTGAATCAATACATGACGTTTTGCTTAATTGCGCATTCCCAAGTAAAATATTTTTCAAAAACTTCGTCCTTCATCAGTACCCGGGAGGGTAAGCACGACAGGATCAAGTGACTTACTTTAAGCAAATCTAATCTAGATGGTATACATCTTTCAAAGGGTTCTAATTTTTACTTAAATGGTTGTATTAGATGCTCTTTTTTTCAATCAAGGGTGACAACATTCTCTCAGCACATAAAAAGCTAAACATGTCTCGTAAGATCCCATCCTGCCTTTGACATGTCAAATTTACACAGAATTGCAAATGATATGTTTTAATACCCTTCAATACGCAGTTTACCTGACCAATATTACTAGATATAAATAATGACAGAAGGCCAAAATAGTACGTATATTGCACACCTGTTTATCAATGCTGTTAATGATAACATAATGGTCGAGTATAATCTGGTCATACAGAGATAAGATGCACATAAACATTGTCATTAAGGAGTCTAAAAATGCTATAATTTGCTTAATCAGGGGGCACGACTCTGCTGACCTCCAACAAATCTGTGTCAAAAATTTGTGTCAAAATACCAAGGTGTGTAAGTTCGCATGCTGACAACAATTCTTAGAAAGTTCCATGGCTGTTGCAGTTATACGCTTAGAGTTACACATGACATATGTCTAAAAATTCTTTTTTTTTTGCTTAATCAGGGTCATGACTCTGCAGACCTTCAATAAATTTGCGTAAAAATACCCAGGTGCGTAATCTCACATGCTGCAACAACTGGAACAAAGTTCCATGGCTCTTGCAGTTATACCTTTGAAGTTACACATGACACAAGTCTAAAAATGTTTTTTTTGGCTTTATCGGGGGGCATAAGTCTGCCGATCTCCAATACATTTGCGTCAAAATACCCAGGTGTGTAAGTTCACATGCTGACAACTACTCTTAGAAAAATTCATGGTTCTAGCAGTTACACGTTTGGACACAAACCGGTCTACATATAGACAGCATGACAGCTGGACAGGTGCAAATCTATATGCAATTGACAATTGCCTAAAACAGACCTGATGGCATGCTTTATTGGAGAGGTCATCAGACCTCTCCACAGTGTTGGCTTTAATTGCTGGCGGCATCCATTTTTGCGTATCAAATTTTAGTTAATGATCTCATATTAAGCCTAAAATCATGAAAACCAGTCTACAAAGATAGTTATGCGCATGCTCCGAATCATAATACGAATTTAATGAAACGAAAACAAAATTTAACATCGGGTCAAAACGGCCCATGGTTAAAACGGCCATAGTTAAAACGGCCCATTATGAACAGAACGTACAGAATAATTTTGTATTCCCTTAACTAAACACAAAAAAAAAAACATTATAGGGATGCATTTCTTATGATGCATGCTACTTTTAAAAACTACAAATTCTAAAATGCATTTTTCTGAGAAACTCATCAGCCTGTTGAACAAATTGATATTTAGCCATGGTCATGAAAAAGTGGTAAATATTTTTTACGATTTTCAGAGCATTTTTGACAAGTCCATTTCCTCGATTTGGATCAAATTTACGCCCCTTTTAATATTTAGTCCAGCTTAACAGATACTATCGCTGATTATTTTGTAAAATATTTGGACTAAGAAATATGTAATAAAAGCTTGAAAAGGAAAACAAAACTGAATGAGCCTAAAAAAGCAGCAGCTTAACATGGGAGTTCTGGTTTCAACAACTACATGCATTGATGAAAAGAGGTGGGGTAAAGCCTTAGGGGCTTATAAGAAGATCCCCAAGATTCTACAAGGTATGAAATACATGAGGTTATCTTAATTTGTTTCATTTATTTAAATGATAGATACGCCACTATAAAAACATTTGAAATAACTAAATTATAGTCAGTTTTGGTCATTTTGCCTAATAAGGTATTAAATATTAATAATAGTTAGGTTACTAGTTTTTATAATTATTAAAGTCACAGAACGTTTAAAAAATTCAAAATGATCTTGGAAACAAGTAGATTCATTCTTTCAGTGACGACAGCTGCTGACCTCTCTTTGGCTTACTTTTTAAAGGAAGCCAACTTGTACTGTAACAGTATTTGGTTTTACTACCTGACAAATATGTCACTGTTATAAAGTAATTGAATGATTTCATATTTACAACAAACATGTATGTAACATATATATTTTACTCTCACATAACAATGACATTTACATGATGATCTAAATTCAAATCTATGTAATATAAATAGTAATTTTGACTGGACTGTTATGAAGTTTTACCCTTAATTTTTGTTTTTTGTTTTTGTATCATGAAAAAGGCTAAATGAATTATAATTTAGAGTTCTGAGGTCTTTTAATAAGATATATTTGCAGTTGGATAATTTCCTTTGGTCTGTTGATGAGTTCTTTCATGACGACCTTGCTGTTCTTGTTTCTTGAAGGTCAAGTCAATCTTCCATTCTTCCACTAACACCAAAATGATGAAGATATTTACATTCTGAAGAAGAAATAATTATACTTTTGTTGTATCGCACTATGCTAAATATCCTAAATGGACTTGTCCATCTTACAGTTTGGACAGATCCATTACTTGTTTATGGGGGTCCTTATTGAAAATTTATTGACAGGGAGTCAATTGCCTGCAGCAGGGTGACTGTTAATATGTTAATAATTATTTCAAATATATAGAATTTAGATCTATTGACTAAATTATCAAACAAAGTCTATAGCTCCAATTAAACGTACTTTTAACAATTACTGTTTCATTCTTTTCCTCTTGTAAAAATGAGTTAAGATTGTTTTTCACTTGTTATTGATTAAGCAATTGCCAGTTAGAAATACGCAATGGGCATTAATCCATGTAAATCTTACTTGCTGCTGTATCTGCAAGGATTATCTCTCTTTTAATTAGAAAAAAAGGAACAAGTTACATTTCACAAATTAAAGTTGTGAAGATCTTGAAATACAGAAACTGTTAACAACACTTCATTCAATTCATCTTATATAAAATGATGAACTTTTACTAAAGAAAAACTAAATTTATTGAAGAAAAAAAAACGAAAAACAAAACTGAAATATTACACATACTTACATGGAACAAAATGAGAACCTATTGAAGTCTGCTAATCTTTCTTCACACTGTTCACAGCTACATAATGGTATAATACAACTAGGAGAAACAGGGTTACTCCTAGAGCATTAGCAAAGATAGCTAGCTGTACATCTGTTATCATTCTGAAAATACAAAAAAATCCCAAACTGTTACAACAGATCTTTGTTTGAAACTTTTCAAAATATTTAATGAAGACTCTTGCAAAAAGTGAAATCTTAACAAGTTACTGTTTAACTTAAGTGCAGTACATAAGCATGCATTATAGGTTAAAGCACTTAAACAAAAGAATATAACTGTATAGGAATATTCAGTATTAGTTATACAAACTCTCACAGGTTTGGTAGCCGAGACCAAAAACATGCCTATAAAAACAAATTTCAAAATGTAGCACTGCGCTGCTGCATAATGACAATATCTGTCTTCATTTTGAAAAAAACAAAACAAAACATTTACACACAATTTTTAACCCTTAACCTGCTGGAGCCAAAAGTGATTAGCCTTTGCCACCAGTATAGAGCCAGGCCAGCCTGCACATCCGTGCAGTCTGACCAGGCTCTATACTATTGGTAGCTCAATTTTTTAATTTTGATATTGAAATCCCTTAAACTATGAATGGACTGTTCCATATTCAAAGCTGGGCAAATCCATTACAAAATTTCAGCATGTTCAGGGTTAAGATAACTAAATTTGTCTCAGCCTTATTGTTTGATGAAATATATTCATAAATGCATGGACTGAAAAAATCCACTAGCATACAGGTTTTTCAAATGTTTCTTGCAAATAACAGACTCCTTACCCATTCCTTCAGATGCCCTTATCAAAGAATATAGTAACAATGGTCATGTCAGCTGGTAGAATACAATTTTCTCATGCAGAAAGCCCAAATATTTCTAAACTGCTAATTAACCAATTAAAGCATGGAGTAAGAAACAGTGCACACAACTTTTTCATTTCTGGTTTAATTCAGTGGATGTAAATAATTCCTTGGAAACAAAAATGCATGCTTTATTGCTTTTTCTTCAGTAACAGTTATGGAGATATTGGAGATATACTAATCTGAAACAACACTTTGTGAGGCATAATTTACTAATTGCAAGATTTGTACAAGTAGCCACTAGCCAGTCTTTGGTACATAAGTCTTTACCGCCTTTGCCTATTGTATTTTTCTTATTCAAATAGCATCAGGTCATATAAAACAAATGAAGAGATGAATAGTAAAGAATGTCTTCAATGATTTTAGTGGTGAGTGACGTTACTGGCTTCAGGTAATGCCAACAGAATCCTTCCTCTGCCACAACTGTTTGCAGAAGAGTATCAGAGTGCAAATAATTTTAGCATACAGGTGTAACACAATGCTAGACTGACTTTTAAGTTTACCGGTAACTGCATAAAAACAATTGATACTGATTACTGTAGTTCCAAAGTAATTAAATAAGCATTTAAATTAAATCACTGCTATGCACCATTTCTTAATTCTGAAACATTTTCTTAAAGAAATCATATGTGGCATGTTATGACAAAATCAACCATCTGGACAACTGGTTAACATTTTTTGCAAACACACAATGTTTTCTCCCTTCTCTGAAATACTATAAAGTGCTGTCTTTGAAAAATGCAAGTCTAGACTTCTAAGGTTACTTAAACATGGATACATGTATGGATTACACAACAACCTAGCAAAAATATAGCATGTTATGTGGTATGACGTCCATGATAAAAAAATGATTTACATAAATGTTATATATGCACTATTTATTCCACTTGAAAATGTAAAATTTCACCACATTGTTGGTAATCTCACAACATGGCCCATATCTCTTTAAGTTTAACAATGCTCTAATGAGTTTAGGATTATTTTTTGTTTTACTCTAAGGCAAAGCTAAGGAGACAAAAGGTTCAAACAGAAAACTGATTGATTTCTGAATATGAGAAAACTGATTAAATATCTAACCAAAACGTCATATTCATACTGAATATTTAACTAAAGTTACTTTGCAGATTTAACATGACACTTTCTGTTTACCCAGAGTTTCATGAATAAATCCTAAGTTGGGGGGTGGGGGCATGTAAATAAATAGTTTAATAGTAGGCTAGGAGATGGGTGTGGGTTACTCATGTGAGAAAAAAGAAATGTACCTACATAATAATTTAAAACAAGAACTGTCACTGTAAGATGACCATGCCCCTAATTTCCCCAAAGAGGTGCTTTGACCTTTGAGATGAGAATCAGCCATTCAAGGGTCAAGGTTAAATAAATACAAGTCACTGAGAAGGTCTTGTCCAAAGGAGTGTTGTGTCCAAGTACATGTATGAAGTATATCCACTTAATGATGTGGAAGTTATGGCCAAATGTTAAAGTTTTTGGACAAATTGGATCCTCAAGGTGAAGGTCATTCAGGGGTCAAGGTCAAACAAATATAGGTCAGTGGGAAGGTCTTGTCCAAAAGGGTGTTGTGTCCAAGTATGAAGTATATCCACTTACTAATGTGGATGTTATGGCCAATGGTAAAGTTTTCTGAAAATTGGATGTCCAAGGTGAATGTCATTCAGGGGTCAATGTCAAACAAATAGGCCACTGGGATGGTCTTGTCCAAAGGGGTGTTGTGTCCAAGTATGAATTAAATCCACTTACTAAATCCAGTAATGTGGAAGATATGGCCAATGTTAAAGTTTTTGGACAATTGGATCTTCAAGGTGAAGGTCATTCAGGGGTCAAGGTCAAACAGATACAGGTCAGTGGGAATGTCTTGTCTAAAGGGGTGTTGTGTCCAAGTATGAAGTAAATCCACTTACTAATGTGAAAGTATTGCCAATATTTAAGTTTTCAGACGTTCTGAAGGACAGACAGTTCAAAACCTATATGCCTCCCTTCGGGGGCATAAAAAATAATAATAATAAAAAAAATACGGGGTGGGGGAGAAAAGTACTTACCCATTCCATGTAAATGTTATATTTCTAGGGTTAAGAAGTTTGTTCCTTACATAAGTGTGAGCAAAATCAAGTAACCCCTGAGGTGGGGCTCATTTTGGTTCCACCAACATGGGTAACAGCAATCTTACACATGTAGTAGAAGTTTTGCTTGTGATCAAGTATTCCAAGTTTCGAGGGATTATCTCGACACTTTTTGAGAAATGGACATTAACAAAAAGGATAACTAGGAAATTTTAAGTTGAAAATGGGGCATAACTTTGCAAAAATAAATTTGAGGGTTACCTACCCTTGAGAAATGTGTCGTATTTTGATATTGAACATGTATTCTTAATCTGAAGTAAATAGCTTTAATAATTTCTAAGAAATGGACCTTAACAAAAAGGTTAAAAAACTAACAAACGGCAATAATCAAGTAAAAACTGATCAGAGAAAAAAATTTCTTTAATTTTTGCACAACTACCCATCATGATCTATTATGTGTGCAGGTTTGGTTTCAATCCACCCATGGGTGTTCAAGGAGTTGCACACACAAGATTTAGTGTATATGGCATGTACAAAAAACCAACAAAGGGCAAAAATCCAGCATACATGCCAAGTCTCATGCTGTGAGGCAAAAACTCACATATTTTTACCCCTTCTAATGGCCTCACTGAGAAACTTTAAAAACTCACAATTTTAATTTACCAAAAAATAAACATCGAAGGTACAGTATCTTGGACGGTCCGATGATCACCAACTACGAATGGAGGTGACATGTTGTTTATTTCGTCTGTTTAAATCTTCCATGGGATTACGTTCATTCATTATGACAAGGGCACAGGTTAGAATGTAATTATCTATTTATTTATTAAAACTGATTGGTTTACTTGATAATCTCTGTGTTTCTGGTAGGGAAGCCAAACAATGGAAGTGAAAACTGATCCCAGAGAAAAATTTTTTATTTCTTGCACAACAACCCAACATGGTCAATCATGTGGGCGAGTTTGGTTCCAATCCATCTAGGGGTGTAGGAGGAGTTGTGCACACAAGAAATGTGACGTATGTACTGCTCGTATCTATCTATCTATAGCTATCTATAGCTATCTATCTATCTATACATACATACATACTGCAACACCCTTTTTCGAATATTATGTGCAGGTGCATGTCTGTGCGAGAGTTTAAAAGAAGAAATGTAAAGGAGAATAAAAGTAATACTATACATGTATTTGTGAGAGTTGAAATAAAAAGTTGATAGTGTTAGTTAAGAAGAGAAATTATAAAGTTAAAACAGATAAAAACAGTATTTTCGATTTAAACGCAGTGGGGAAAGGTTGTCACTCCCTGTCTAAATTGGTCCAGGGTAGGGACCTGCACAAGTTCAGATAGCAGTGAGTTTCAGAGGACTATACATGGCTGGAAAAAGAAATTTTTGTAATAGTTACATGGAGTGAGGATCTGCCTGAAAGAGGGAGTTTCGGGTGAGACGGAGGGAGGGCTGAACCATACATACAGTACCTGCCAGGAGGAACTCACATTTTCTGCTCTATTTCGCGGATGCAGAAAAAAATATCCGCCGCGACATTGAGGAAAAAAAACGGATTTTCTCGATGTCTCGACATTGCGAAATATCTCGGCGATATTTGACGACCAGCGCGAAAATAATTAGGGCTATAACTCGCCTGGAAAAGCTGAACATTTAATGAAATGACTGTAATGAAACTGTACATTTTACGTATGCCAATTATGTGACATTTGGTAAAATTAAAACCAAATTTCTAATACATGCTGTGTAGGTTTATGTGTACTTCTGTCGTTGAAAACGCTCGTTATTGTTTAGCAAAATCGATCAATAATTTTGTGAAGCGCATAGACGATACAGATGTCGCAGTAGGGTTTACATGTTGTATGTTTTCTTTAACTATAGGAAAGCAGTTTTAACACGTGTTAATCGGAAACCAGTCAATTTATTTTCTGAAAATACTGTCAGCTGTTCCGAGAAGCAATTACTTTCGGTTTCGAAGTGTCATTCCTTCCGTTAACAAATACGAGCATTCGTAAACAAATGCATCAGAATGAGAGTTTTATACACTAAAATGATATTTGGTGACCATGTCCGCGGCGGTGATCCTTGAAATGCGGGGGATTTTGTCGCGTTTTAAGGAATGGGTAGTCTGCGACGACCACTGAGGAAAACGAGAGTTCCTCCTGGCACGTACTGTACCAAGTCTCACGCTGTGAGGTAAAAACTCACGTGTTTTTAACCCTTCTAACGGTTTCACAGAAAGACCTTAAAAACTTATGTATTTTTTTAATTTTCCGAAAAGAAAACACACCAAAAGTTCAGTATCTCTGACGGTCCGAGGATGGCCTATTACCAATGGAAGTGACATGTTGTGTATTTCGTCTGTTTCAAATCTTCCCTGGGGCAACGTTTTAAGTTCATTCATTGGGATAAGGACACAGATTAGAATGCAAGGGAAGCAAAGCAATGGAAGTGTTATAGTATTCGGCTATTGACAGGTGTCTATCAGCATTTCTTTAAAGCTGTAAAAGGTGTTAATTGTTTGGGTTCTGGGGTTAGTTGGCATTTAATTTATGTTTATTTCAGATTTAATAAAATGAAGGTTTTCCCCCCATACTGCAGGGCATTCCCCAGGCTGTTTTAGCGCCCCGGCAGCGGGGCGCTTGATTTTCATGATCCAAGTTACCGGGGCGCTTGAATTTCGGCTTGCACGTTGATTTTAGAGGCGGGGTGCTTGAATTTTTAGAGCAGCAGACGAATGCGTATCACTGAATAGTTACTTAATATACACAGCAGCCATCGATCAATAAATCCCGTGTAATGAAAGGATGTATGTAGTCCTACGAAATACCGGGGAAAATCGGCTCAATCTGAGCCGAGTCTTATCAGTAAGCACATCAGTGAAAGTTGCCCCTAACAGTTATAAATCAATTAGCACCAGCTTGTGTTTGTTTATAGTCTGCTGACCACTCCAGTAATCTATTAACAGTCCTACGAAATACCGGAGATTTCAGTGAATTTTGGCCTTCTAGCATGGACAGTTATAATAGCCCTTATCAAATCACAGAGCAATAAACAAACAATTTATCTCTCTTAACATCTCAGTAGAAGATGGTTACTGGAGTCTGGCTGTAGTTAATTACAAGCAGCTGATCTTTATCAGTTAACATTGTGCAAATACTGCTTAAAACTTAGAAATAGTAAATTCTATCTCTACACATCAAATAGGATTTTTGCTTTCAAGTCAATAACTTATAAGAACATAGAATGTCTTTATAAGCCTCTGGTAATTATTTAATGTGTAGAAACAATAACACAATAAAAATAAAAGCTGAAATTTGAAACACCTGTCAATTTATCTAGGAATAAATTTAATGTGTTCAACAGGGGGATATTGCTTCATTAAAAAAATGGAAGTTGGTATAGATAAAACCTTCCAAAACAATATTTCATAATAAGCTTTGTATAAAATGGAAAATGGAAAAGCTATGGCATGTTGATATCGTGCCAGTAAAATAATACTATAAAACCTTTCTTTGGTGCGACAGTACTTACTTAATAAGTAATATCTAACAAAAACCCAAAAGATGATGGATGCATTGGGGATGACATATTAAATATAAATACATTATATATATTAACTGCCTGTTTTTTAACATAACTGTTCTATATTTATCAGTTTTAAGGTTAGTAAGGCAGTTTTTTTAAATGAAGTAAATAAGATAAAAATAACAATGCAATTTAAGCTACTAATATATTTGCTTAAAAATAATTTCTTTAAAATTGAAGATAGGTAAATATACAGTGTAATTGCATCCTTCTATTCACCTAAAAAATGCAAGATAAATGCATTGTCCCCTGAGGAGGACTCAAATCAATGCAATTCCAGTCATTGAAACTGTGGTTTACCATACAAGCAACAGCACAGCAACTTCTGAATTTGGTGCATGAAATATGAAGACAGTCTATCTCCTCTGTGACTTCCAGAGTAAAAAAAATCAATAAAAGTATGAAAAGGTTTAAATTCTGATGTGTTTCAACAAGCAAACATTTGCTTTTTACAATAACAACATAAATGTTTGTAAACATTTTCCTTTTAATGCACCTTTAAATGATCTGGGTGTTAGTCACTGTAAATTAACATGTGCTACAAAGAGGTGAACTAAATAGAAACTTTTACTGGTGTCAGTGTCAGAATCAGTGAAAGTAGCAGCTTTCCATTCTTAGCATTCTTGAAAGCAGCAGCTTTCCTTTGGATTTTGAAACTTTAAATCTATATCAGCTGCAAGAGGTTGCAAGTACTCTTCTGCTCCTTCTAGTCATTCAGCAAAATCACTTGCAAAATATCACTGCAATGACGCCAATGACGCATACTTTCACCATGAAGAGCAAATGTGCCATTGTTATTTTCACCTCTTTCCATAAAATCATGATAGTCTGGCCTGATTCATCAGAAATCTGCATTGAAATAATTGATTTGATATCTTGTTCTGCTGAGGTGTGACTCTGAAGGAATTTGTGAATAAATGCAAGTTGAAAACCTACAGTTACACACCTGATGTATTTAGCCACAATGTCAATGTGTTCTACTGACAGCAGGTTTTTCCATTCTGAAAATTCATTGCCTCTCATGTATTTGGAAATGTGAAGTAGGCCAACATGTATGTATGCACTTATGAGAATTGTAATCTTTGATTTTCTCCTATGCAAGACAGGAAATTCTGCAAGAAATTGATGGTTCTTCTTTCTCTTTTCCTGCTTTGAATGAATTTGCTCCAGTTTTGTTGTCGGGTGCAAATGATATTTCATACTGCCTTTCCGATTTTCAAGACCTGTCTTGATGAGAAATTATCATCTAAAACCTCTTGCAGCTTTGATATGTCATCATCTCTTCCAGTCACTGGTGGAGGGTGCAAAGTTTATCATTTAAGGTGCTCTATGTGACTCAAAACCAAGAGTGTGTACAAAATTGTTCATTTCATTTTCTCTTGTAGAGCTTCATATAATCTGCCATCAGTATCTTCTACACTTTCAGTCACTAATGAATCTAATACTGAATTCTGTATTGAACTTGACTTATTTATAAAGATGTTTTCTAACTGCAGATATATCTTCAATATCTAAATATGTTATTCAGATCTTCTGTGTCATATCTTCCATTTGCATTCTGAGCAACCGCAATGCACAAAGTTTTGCAATATTAATGTTTCCTTCCAGATCATTTGAATTTGTTTCTATATAAACATTTATGGCTGCAGGGTGGCGGGATGACAGCACATATAATTCTTGAGGACTGTACAGTTTCTGGAATGTTTTTAAAAAAAAAAAAAAAAAAATACAACAAAAAACAAATCATCTAAGACTTGAGGTATATGCAAGGTATCTTGGTTTCAGTTTTATTCCATCCCTCTCTTCTCCAGCTTATTTTCTATCAGTTCTGGTTTAAGCCTTTTGTTTTGGTATTTTCTTAATGGGTTAGGTGAAATTCTTCAGTTTCAGTAAATCTTGAAGGTTGTTTGATTTTTTCTCAAGCAGGTCTTCATAAGTATATTCACAATATTTATTGAATTTGACATCATGAAGTGATGTTCATACATACATATTTTTTTCCATTTCTTTTCAGTAAAATGCTGTTAATAAATTGAGCTTAGAAATAAAATATTGCTTTCGTATAGTGAAATGTCCTAAAGATCTTCATCCCAAACAAAGATTTCTATAATACTAGATTCAATTAATTTGTCATATAAAACCTTAATACTTTAATCTGTTGTCTTCTTGTTGATAACTATGTCCTGCAGTTTTAATGCAATCTGAATAAGTCATTATTATTTAAGGATGAATATATATAGGAGCAGCACTTAACACAAATAACTTCCTGCTCATTTATGGTTTTTATTTAGACCTTTAGCCCTTGTGAAATTGAAATATTCTACAAGCGTGTTGGTTGTCTTAAAGTATATTGAAAAAATACCCCCTCCACACACTGGCTATAACATATTGTCATTATTTTCAAGAACATGTGGCTCAGAAAGGGGCTGAAAACAAACACCATAAAATCTCTTATTTTATTAACAGAAATAAAGTACTTTTTTAAATCAGGTATGATAAAAATCAAAACAAAATAAAATCTCAAAAACACTTTGAAATCCTGTATATGTATATGTATACAAATAAAAAGGCTTCATTTTAAATTTAATGATCTCAAGCTGTTTGTAACAAAAATAATACAACAAAATCAATTATTAAAATTGATTTTGTTGTATTAAAGAAGTCATTATTACTCAAAAATGAATAATATGCTAACAATCACTAGATCTACTTATAATTTTATTTTCTAATTTTCTACATGATTTGGTTAAACACAGATAATGAAGGCGTTGCTGCAGTAAAATCTTAGGAATAACATAGATTACTGGAGTGGTCAGCAGACTATAAACAAATACAAGCTGGTGCTAATTGATTTATAACTGTTAGCGGCAATTTTCATTGATGTGCTTACTGATAAGACTCGGCTCAGATTGAGCCGATTTTCCCGGGTATTTCGTAGGACTGTATGGATAAACATGTAACTGCTAATAATGGGCCATATTTTGAAGAAGTAATTTAAATAAATATGTTTAATGATCACGTGGCATTAATTGCTCTTGATTGAAAATCGGTTTTTTGAGCTATTATAAGTTATATAGTACCTACTGTAAACAAAATTTTTGCCCTGGACAACTCTCATTTTGACAGTCAGAAATATAGGCCAACTGTCCAAAAACACAGCCCACTCTAATAAACAGTCGATTTCTAACCATGTTGAAATTAATTCTGACATTCCATAGGCACCATGTAAGTGAAAATATCTCGGATAATCCGTTTGTCACCTGTTTTCGCGACCCCGACGTATTTTTACTTTTTGTTTAGAGAATACTGTGTCCTGGAGACGCAGCAACCTTACAAAATTAAATTTTTTGATTAAGATGAATGGTCAAGATTTGATCATTTGTACCAGTTATTTTTCTTTGTCATTGAGAAAGTTTCTTTTCCTCTTGAAAATTGCTGTCATTCATTGCCTTCAAAAGATGTACAGAGTTCAACTTCAAGTTATTACTGCTAAAAGTCCATACTGACTATACTAGGCAGATTCTGTTGAAAGTTTTCATAAGACCATAAAGGTTTCCTTCCTTCTGAATACATGTATCTGTATATTTTTGTTTCTTTTTTTTTTAAATATGATGACAGAAAAAAAACTATTTATTTATAATTCTCACTCAAAAACTGATTTTGGGCCAACTCTGTTTTGCCATGGTCAGTTGTCCCAAACTCATACTCAGAAAAATTTGTAGACCTTTTGATTATATTATTATGCACCTATTTATGATTATTTATTAAAGATGGTGAACGATGTTAAAAATATGTTAATACTGAACACCTTTTATTTGTTTAAACTCCCATTAAACTTACCCCAAAATGATTCATTTCATTGTAAGGATTAAAAAATTTCGACAAAAATTTCCCGCACCCACCCCCTCACAGTTGCGCTTGGAAAATTCTCTGGGGAATGCCCTGATACTGTCGTTCTATTCTATAGTTTTCTCTTGCCTTGAACACTGAACATTCTTTAATAACTTGTTTGTTACTTGATGAAAGATGAAGAAGTGATTGTTTTAAGTTTGACCCTTCACAAAACACACTAAACATTCTAAGTCAGCATTGTGCTGGCGGAATTGGTATGTTCAGAGACATGCTCTTCCATATAATGACACGAAAACAATCTTGAAAGTGATGTATTTCTGTTATCTCTTGTATTGAAACAATTAAATATAAAGAAGAGAATATGTTGTTACTTTGTTTGATTTAAAATGGTTATTATAACGTTTTCTATGATAAAATGAATAAAGCACCCTGTTCCGATGCAATTTACAAAATCTCCCTTATTTTTACCCTATGCCCTTGAAAAAATTCCAAGTCTCACTGACTGCAGCTCGAGATACCTGGCATGTATGCTGAACATAAGCGAGTAGGGGCACTGCAACCAGCCCATGCACAATCTTGTAAAACATTAGGAGTGAAATTGGGATGAAATGTTAGAGAAAGTTGGAAAATTCAATTGACTGTTCTCATATTGCTGTCTTAAAAAATGAAAACGTAAAGAGTTCAAATGCCGATACATTGTCTCTGTCTAAATCATCTTGCTCTCATTAATCACAACAGCTATTTGTTCACGCGAAAACACATGACATTTGCAAATACTGCTATGCAATTTTAATTAGTACACCTTTTCCCTTGATATTGGGTGCAAACGCATAGTTTATGTCGTCCTGTAGAGTACTGAAAAACGTTAAGCGTCTCTATATAATACTCACTTGATTTTATTCTTTATTTCAACAATTTATTGATACGTGTCCACTTCCGGTTTTAATGCTTATGGTTAAACACAACTAAATCAAATCAGTAGTGTACGGCATGAAGCGCCAATATCATTTTATTAGTCGACGCTCAGAAGAGCGCAAACTATATTTGATATTATGGAAGTAAAATTAAGCAAAAGTCATGGAAATATTTCTAATAACAATTATTTTTTTATTCTGTCGTTTCTTTGAATTTTAACAGCCCGTATTAAATACAAAGTACCAGGTTAGAGTTATCTGGGCTAGACCTGGTTCAGCTCGAACACAACAGACTGACATCTCTTGTACTTATACATGAGATATCTCTCGGAACTTATAAAGGAAATAAAAGTGGTCAGCCGAGTGTTAACGTTTAAAATGGACAACAAGTGATCACGGACTCCAAAGTGACGTACCTTGACTTTTGGTAATAGGACGTCCTTAGCTAGAGAAAATACGAAACACAGTTTGTTGACGAATGCTAATTTATTATTCCTATTTACTTAATAATTGAAAAAAAGTTCATATATTTTACTCAACGAAGAAATTCTAAATGTACAAGGAAGAAGTGTAATTATGAAACCAATTTACACAAACACAAGCGTGTTTTATAGACTTACGTCTTATTTAAAATCAAAGCCGGGATACTTTGATGTACTGAGCCGAAAACTTAGCCGAAATGCGACCACAATTTTCAGTTTTCAAGACTTATTATTCAACCGGTATAAAAATTGCTCCCCATTACAGATTAAAACTTAATTCTGAAATTTAAACAAGGTATCAACCAGAAACAATAATGAAATATTTCATCTACATATGAAAATAAAAATATCATGCTTGATAATGATCAGAGACATAGAAACATCTATGTCTCTGATAATGATCAACATTTTCTTAACATTCGATCCCTTGATTCTGCATTAAGGTATTTAACTTATGCGTGGCGTGGCGCTACAAATGACGAAATAAGGGCTCAGTAAATAAATATCGGCTTATATGATAATATCTGGCCGATATGATGCTACATTTTCAGGTACCTTTTAAAAATATTTATTGAATAATGACCTGAAGAGAAATCATATTACTATTTAATACACAAATGAGTTTGTATAGATACAACCTCAGCCTAATTCATTATACTTAAAGAGCGGTTTTATAGATCTGAATTATTAAGTTGTTCAACCTTTAAACCGAAGAAGGTGAACAGAATCAACTCTTTGGCTTCAGTGGTTAATTCCTTGGTTAAGCTAATTTCTTATGATCGAAGCGGCTTGAGTATAAATTGCATTCACGTATGTTTTTTTAATGCACTAACAGTTCGACAGTTATATGGAGCGGATCTGTGGTTCAGCGGTACGCGCTGGACTGGTGATCCCGGCGTCGCAAGTTCGAACCCCGCTCCTCTATTAAAATTACTGTTTTATAGATGAGACGTTAAACCGAGGTCCCATGTATCAGTGCTATACAATAAACACGGAAAAGAACCTCTCTCTCTCTCTCTCTCTGTGGCCGGGGGAGGGGTGGGGGGTCTCTTGAATGGGATGGTTTCTGTACCTTGCACTAACCTCAACAACATAAAATAACTAATCTCTAAAGAGGGCATCGGTCATATGGGCAACCTTTAAAATAAAAAAATAAACTCAAATACAGAAAAAGATATATAGTTATACTGTATTTGTGAAATTACGTGTATCCGACCCTTATACGCCTTAAGAATCGTCTGTGTCGACGTGATCCTGTGCATCAATGTTTTTCTTATTAGCTTCTGAAGAGGTTACATTTGCCGAATTCTGGGAAGAATCAATCTCGACATTTCATTTTTGTTCATTGCATAACCACTTAATGTTCACGGTTTACCTTCTCAAAGGAGATCACTCTAGTCACTTCGTTATTTCTTTTGTATCAGTTTCTTTTTTGTTTAAAAAACACATATAAACTAGATGAATGTCCAGTGCACATATATCTCTTCAATAATATATTGTATTTGAGTAAATATGATTTTCAAAACAACCATATCATTTTTTTGATAAACCAGGCAGATTTCAAACTTATAGCTTCGCACAAATAAAACAAAAATGATAGGTTGATAGATTGATTAGATAGAGTTTAAGCTAAAGCTAGCAAACATTATTTTTGAATAATAAAACAACCTTTTTCCTATTGAACGACATTTTATTTTCTATTTTCTACAAATCTGAACAAAATGTGCACCCTCATAAAGCGCAGTGTAAAAAATATGTCTCCTTGAAATAGCGTGCTGTATAAATGAATGCTTGAATGTCGGGTTTTATACATGTACCTCATTTTAACGAAGACAAAAATAAGAAATTTTATAATAACCGTTCCTGTTTGGCATGGAATCTTTCGCAGGATGCTGACAGTCCATACCTTACTGAGGTAAATTCGATCAAAGTGAGTGCACTAAATTTACGGAAGTATGAGAGGTTTCACATAAATTCAGATAGCGTCAATTTAATGTGATACGAACTGGATGAAAATCGGTCCATGCCTTACTGACCATAAGCCGCGCAAAGTGAGTGCTCTAAACAGCGCAAATTCACGCTTTCGTGCTACTTTCTTCTATTACAGTGACTCTTTTTTTGACAATGTTACTACGGTGTTTACTTTCTTCTGTTTTGCTGGTGCACACTTAACGAAGTTCTCTTCGATGAAGCCCTGGCCAACACTTTCTAGCACAATATTGCCTCAGGTAAGTTCGCTCACGCTCCAGCTTACGAAAATGCATACTTATACACCGTACGATATATATGGTAATTCTGTGATTATGAAAACTCAGAATCAGGGAGCTCTGCAACATTATCCAACAAACGTACAGACGTGCGACACATCTCAAACGTTTCATTGTAGCGTCAGTTTTAATGTGATATAAACTGGAAGAAAATCGGTCCATGCCATATTGAGCTACAGCCGCGCAGACTGGGTGCTCTAAACAACGCAAATTCACGCTTTCGCGCCACTTTCTTCTATTACAATGCCTCTATATATGACAATGATATTCGATTTTTTCTTTCTTCTGATTTGCTCCTGCACACTGAACGAAGTTCTCTTCGATGCAGGCCTAGTCAACACTTCCTGGCACAATATTGCCTCAGGTAAGTTCGCTCGCGATCCAGCCTACGAAACTGCATTCTAATAGAATACGATATATACGGTAAATTCTATACGCCGTGTTTCTGAGAACTCAAGAACTTTGAGAACTCAAAAACACGGAGCTCTACCGCATACTAATAGAATACGATATATATGGTATTTTCTATACGCCGTGTTTTTGAGAACTCAAAAACACGGAGCTTTACCGCATTATCCAACAAACGTACAGTCGAGGGATCAGCCTCAAACTTTTCCTTTTAACGTCAATTTTAATGTGATATGAACTTCAGGAAACTCGGTCCATGTCTTACTGAGCTACAGCCGCGCAAAGTGAGTGCTCTAAACAGCACAAATTTACGCCTTTGCGCTACTTCCTTCTATAACAATGCCTCTATATATGATAATATGTTTCGATTTTTTCTTTCTTCTGATTTGCTTCTGCACACTGAACGAAGTTTTCTTCGATCCAGCCCTGGTCAACGCTTTCTGGCACAATATTGTCTCAGGTAAGTTCGCTCGGGCTACAGCCTACGGAACTGCATACTTATATAATATACGATATATATGGTAAATTCTGTACGCCGTGTTTTTGAGCTCTTCTGCATTATCCAACAAACGTACAGACCTGGGAGAGGTCTCAAACTTTTTCTTGTAACGTCAATTTTAATGTGATATGAACTGCAGGAAACTCGGTTCATGCCTTACTGAGCTACAGTTGCGCAAATTGAGTGCTCTAAACAGCGCAAATTCACGCTTTCGCGCTACTTTCTTCTATTACAATGTCTCTATATATGACAATGTTATTCGAATTTTTTCTTTGTTCTGATTTGCTCCTGCACACTGAACGAAGTTCTCTTCGATGCAGCCTTGGTCAACACTTTCTGGCACGAAATTGTCTCAGGTAAGTTCGCACGCGCTCAAGCCTACGGAACTGCATACTTATATAGTTTACGATATATATGGTAAATTCTGTTGAGAACTCAAAAGCACGGAGCTCTCCTGTATTATCTAACAAACAGACAGACGTGGGATAGGTCTCAAACTTTTTCTTGAAACGTCAATTTTAATGTGATATGAACTGCAAGAAAACCGGTCCATGCCTTACTGAGCTACAGTTGCGCAAATTGAGTGCTCTAAACAGCGCAAATTCACGCTTTCGCGCCATTTCGTCTATTACAATGCCTCTATATATGACAATGTTATTCGATTTTTTCTTTCTTCTGACTTGCTCCTGCACACTGAACGAAGTTTTCTTCGATCCAGCCCTGGTCAACACTTTCTGGCACAATCTTGGCTCAGGTAAGTTCGCTCGCGCTCCAGCCTACGGAACTGCATACTTACATAGTATAAGATATATATGGCAAATTCTATACTCCGTGTTTTTGAGAACTCAAAAACACGGAGCTCTCCTGCATTATCCAACAAACGTACAGACGTGGGAGAGGTCTAACTAGTTGACTTTTAGTCAACACAAGGTAGCACAGTACATTTCTAGAGGCTGAAGATATGGTACTTTTTCTAATAACTCTTTTATTTATCAGGTCTTCTGAAGCTTACTTTTTTCTCGGGTATAATCAAACAGCGGTTATTAGCTTCTGTTAATTTGGAAAGCTTAGCCCGTACGAATTGAGTGTTCCGCTATGTGTATTAACTCAATGTAACACTCACGTTTTTATAAAGGTTGAACCATATTCATGTCTACTGGATAGTAAACATTGCAGTTTTGTTCGAACCATAATATACAGAGAATAATAGGTAAGTGTCTATATATGGGAAAGTTTATCTGGCAAACGTAGGAATTTATCAGGTGAGCCCAAGGCGAACCCGATAAATTCCGCAGCCGAGCCAGATAATTTTTCTCAATTAAGGCACTAACCTATTACTCTATTTATCCTGTCACATCTGGCATTTGGAAATAATTTACTAAAGATATTGAAAACCTATCTTTAAAGTGTTTCAAATTAGGCTAATGTCAAGGTTATCCGCCAGGTGTATATATACAGAAAAAATAGTTCCAAAGTTTCAATAATTTTATTTCCTTAAATGATCATTATATTCTAAGATCTACATATTTTATTCAAGTCGTCTCTGTTGGTAATAACAACAATTTTATCACTTCCTTCTGATTATAAACACAAAAGTAGTCCATGACGTATCATGTGCCGTATAAAACAAAATTTATACGGCACCCCTTTATCGGGTCGGATATGAAATAATTGACAGGATAAAATTATATATAACCATATCATATTATTACGTCAACAATGTAGCCTCAAAACCTATAGGTACACAGATGCTATAAGCCCCAATGACATTTCTTGTGCGATCCTTAGGAAGAGTCGTTTGATACTACCGCTTGCAAAACTGATTATGGCTGCGTCACATTACACTCCGATTAGATTTACACTGGGGTACCGGTGTCTGAACGGGCTGCAATTGCCAAATTTTCAAAGGTCTCTGGCTGGTGACCCTCCGGTGTAAAGTCACCGGTGATGCATCGTACAGGTCACCGGAGAGATTTAGCGCGGAGTTATTTTCTTGCGGCATGAGGCACATCGCCAGCTCACCGTAGCAGACACGGTGAAAAACCCTTCGATACACGGCCGGACACCTATTTGTATCGGTTGCATGCCGGTGAAAATTTTCACACAAAATAATCCTTCGGTTTCCAAGCGGTGTCCCAGTGGTCTCCGAAGGCGACTTGGCAGGTAACCGGACGGCACACGGATGGACGCCGTACGGTGCCCGGATGGTCTTATGGTGCCCAGATGGACACCGTAAGGATAGCGTAGGGGTATAAAAGAGACATGACGGCAGCCATTCTCTCATTCAAAATTCTACGTTTTCACACATGTGAGGCGTAGCATAGCCAGTCTCTAATTTCTTGGAGGAGTTGCCATGCTGTTGGCTTCTGTTATGAAGATGGTTGCAAACCGGCCGGACACCGGACGAAAATTGACATTTATCGTACGGTAGTAGGCCGATTACCTTAAGAATATCGGACGGTGGCCAGAAGCAAGATGCTAAAGATTTTCACTGGAACCGTCCGAATTCTTACCGGAACACGCAGTATGTATGACCACTCCTTCTTCCCGGACAGGATTGAAATGTTTCTCTCCGATCTCAATTATCAACGGTGTCCAGCCGATGCCTCTATCTCGGACAGTCCCCACTTGTAATGTGACGTAGGCATTAGAGTTTACACTGTTAGGTAAAAAACGAGGCTCGTCGGTACACCTGTCAAAAATCAATTAAAACGCCGCCCAAGGTGTTTCTGTCAAACTCCGCCTTTTACCTGTCAGTAGTGTCATTCTAGTGTAATTCTGTGTAGGAAATGGAAACGCGGTTCGGAAAAAAAAATTGAGTGAAGATTTCCGGTAGCAACGCAGCGACAATTACGACGCAGCATCTTTGGCGCCGCCCAGGCACATTTTTCTGACTGCGGGTAGATTGCAAGTCGCAGTTTTATTGACAGGTATACCTGAGAAAACTGCCTCGCTGTTATTGGATGATCAATAAAGTGACAGTTTAAGCTACAGAAATAAACATTTAAACGTCACTTTTTATCGCATTCCGAATACGTGAAACTCTAACCAGTTTTGCAAGTGGTAGGAGTTATTAATATCATCTTTTAAAGTAATCTTCTTTACCAGTCAAGTATACCGTAGTCAATAAAATTTGTTCTTCGCCTCATCGGCTATGTACATTCCAGCTTATGTGACTGACGTATTCTTTTGCGTGAGTCAAAACCCTGCTACGGAATAAAGGGAAGCTTTGTAATTCCAGTGTGTCACTGGATGTGTAGACTGTGAACATATCGTAATCCCTGATCAGCTCGGGTATTCTAATTTAAAGAAAGCAGGAAAACGGCAAACGCGGTCTGCGTCGAAGAAGATATCGTTTCAGTTAATAATTTTACATACAAAGTAGAACTCAAATGTTCTTGGTTTGTTAAGCTGGTGCCAGTGGTTGAAAACTGAATATATAATGAGGTCACTATACTTTTAAAGCACCTAAATTTCAGCAACCGATAGTTTCGAAATGATTATTATGTCATTCAAGATTGCATTCTTAAGTGTTAAAAGGTACAATTGTATTTCGACTTGTTTAAATATCAGCTTGCAATTGTATATTTGGATAAAAATGTTTGAGATTAATTTATACGGCGACGCAGGGAAAATTTTGCAAAGCATTGTGTACATCTGGGAGAATAGGATCAATGTAGTCTATCAATGGAGAATGATCTTTGTTCTTCGAATATGTACAATGTTATGCCTTGTTGCTTTAAGCTTTAAGAAAGCATTGCATATAAAACAAGAGGACTGAATGGTCCTGGGTCGCTTAACTAAAAAGAAACTATCAAGCAAGTTCAGGTAGACGTCCTCTTCCAAGATTGTTCAGTTAATTCTCATTGAATGAATAACTCGCCCACCACCATTTATATTCAGGTGAGCGATTTAGGGCCATCATAGTTATCTTGTTGCTAATACTGACACGATTTGTGTTATCATTAATCCTTTATGATGCTTAAAGATGAAGACATCATTCTACCTTGAATATCGAATTTAAAGACAATGTACTATTACATTTGAAAAAATCTCGAATGAGTTCTAGAAAAATTTGATATATAATACAAATGGAAGAGAATGTGTAGAGCAGAAAAGAATATATGATTATAAACTGAATCATCAGAAATGACAGGATATCCGTAATTAAATCACTAGGCTCTGCTAAAATAACAATTAGGTCACAAGAGCTACAATATTCTGATCAGAATATGGACTCAATCCAGTAATAGTTTAAGCTGATTAGCTGTACAGAACTTCTGTTTATATTGATACGAAATGCATATCATGATTTCCCAAGCGAGCAATTTCAATTATCTGCTATTGTGAAAATTGACATTTAACATGCTGTAAACACAGAAATACGGCACAGTTCTTTTAAAGTTCATTTTGGTGGAATCAATGATAATCCCTGACTTTTCTCATTTTTGTCACTAAAACATAGAACATTGGTTCATATAATTACTCCTGGCAAAAAAGTGATGAGTAATAGTTTGTTTCATAATAGCTTTTTACATGACTGTTTATATACTTTGATTATAAGTCTTGTTTAAAGAATGCAGCTTACTACAAGTTGACATTGAACTCTATTTCACCAATAGTTTATCATATAAAATTAGTTCGTTAATTTGTTGCCAGACAGTGACAAAATGTTGCTCTAACTAACCAGCCTGAAACTTGCATAGTAGAATAGTACATTTAGAATGAAAGAATTTTACTTAGTGTGTATGTTTTATGTTAATGAACCAGACAACACCAAATCTATTTCCTTAAAACCTACTTTGATAAAGAACACATTTAGTAGTTACATGAATAGGACATTCTTCCCGCGATAACAAAAGCAATTCCAATGTGCAGTATAATAGGCTGTCAAACATCCTGTAACACTACTTAATGTCAGTTTGCGCATAACATAAACTTCTATTTGAAGTCCAAATATATATATACTAACGGAAAAAAGAAACGCAACGACAAAAAATTTACGTTTTCGGTTTGATTTTTTTAGGTACTTTTACCATCTTTGGAAACATTCATTACTTTTATTTCACCATACTTTATCGTTAGGAAAAAGGTGGATATCTCAACTTCGCATGGGGTTTTACAGAAAGTAATGTTTCTCGTGTTTCTTGCGATTGTGTACACGTTACCTCTTATTTTATTTAGAAATTCTGTACGGATAGTCTTATACGTGTTGCAAATGAAATTCCATAGTTTTAACATTTCAAATTGGAACTGTAAAATGGCGCGCTTAAGTCAAAGGCAGCGTGGTGGGGCTGTAACCATGTTGCTGCGTGGAGATTCCAACTATGCAGTTGCCAGGTATTTTGGAGTTAACAGATCCACAATATTTCGTCTCTAAACACGTCTTAGGACTACCGGAACAACAAGAGACCGTCCTCGAAGCGGACATCCTAGAGTAACGACGCAACAACAGGACCGTTACATTAGACTCTGTCACTTAAGAGATAGGTTTTTCTCACCAGCTGTTACCGCCGCTAATACAACGGGCTTGCATAACAATCGGATATCTGAAAGGACAGCCAGAAACCGGTTACGTGAAGCAGGGTTGTACGCTCGACGTCCATACGTTGGACCACCCCTGACAGCTCGTCGAAGAGAAAACAGGTTGACATGGTTGAATGCACATCGACCTAGAGTGTGGACTCATCAACGCTGGCGACAGGTACTATTCTCAGATGAATCACGATTCCTTCTATACAGGTCAGATAGGCGTCAGCGTGTGTACAAACGTCGCGGAGAACGATCTGCGGATGCATGTTTAATAGAGCGCGACCGCTTTGGCGGAGGTGGGGTAATGGGGTGGGCAGGTATCTGTCACGGCTACAAGACTCCTCTCATCTTCATAGAAGGTAACCGGCCGGCTTATCGATACCGTGAAACTGTTCTAGTCCCTCACGTTATTCCCTTTGTGAGACTTCATACTGTTCTATTCCAGCAGGATAATGCGCGATGTCACGTGGCAAGGGGTAATCAGGACTTTCTAGAGGCTAACAACGTCGAAGTCCTCCCATAGCCTGCGTACAGACCTGATTTGTCATCAATAGAACATTTGTGGGATACGTCAGACAGAAAGGTCAGAGCACGTGATCCACCACGAAATTCACTGGCCAAGATGCGCCAGGCACTCGCGGAGGAGTGGAATAACATTACCATTGCAACTGTAAATAACCTTATACAGTTAATGACCCGACGCATTAGAGCTGCCATTGATGCGAGAGGAGGACATACCCGCTACTGACCATAACGCATTATCAAATCAGTGATTTGGACACCCTATTCTTATGAATACGTGTGGATTATTTCGATCCATAGAATAAACCAAAAACTTTTTATAAGGTTTAGTGGTCAAATGATTTTGCCATGAAATGGAAAATAATTTGTAACTGTTAACATAGAAATAGAATCACAATATGAGATCAAAGTCATTGTTGCGTTTCTGTTTTCCGTTAGTATATATATATTTTTTAAATCCAAAGTAATTTTCGTATTCATACATTGGTTAGTGGTGAATCGACTGGTGAAACGAATCACTAAGATGCCGATATTTCACAACAAAATTTACTTCACTGGAAGTCAACAACCTCCAAAATACATGAAACATATTTAAGATCAGTAGCGAGAATTGTGTATTCAAAAATAAAGAAATAAAGGATCATGAAATTAAAAGAATATTTAAGAAATCACACATTTTAATCTTGTTGAGTAAAAATATGTTCTATTCTTTACAAGCACTACATTATGACAGTGCACATCACCTCACTTTTTATCACGAAAAATCGTATTTCTCGTTTCAGGTAAAAGGGATTGTTTAAATTTTCTGATTTAAATTCAGTGTTGCAAAATCCATGCCTAATAAATCATGTCCTCTTGGCATATTCCACTATGTCAGCTACAGTCACCTTGTAACAGACACGGTTTAAAAAGGGTGGTAACTGATGATTTCCAATTGGAAATTTTCCAAAATCAGCATTAGCTGATACCCGTCATTTTTCATTAAAGGGATATACCCTACTATTAACAAACAGTATACTGCATGTCTGTTTTATGGGCTCATTCACTACAGAATGAAAAAGATCTGATACTTTAATTTCAGATTTAGGTATGCTTCTTTAAAACGGATACGTTTATGTACATGTATTAGGCCTTCATTTTAGCCAAAGGTAATGTGTTTCTTTAATTTCATTTTAACTGGAAGATTTCAAAGATAAATTACAATACCTGGTCAAAAAGAATATATTACTTTCATTGAATTCTTATTTTATAATATGTTGACATGACATATGCTTTTGATGATAAAACCTCAACGGTTTTACCAGCCTTTCTCTTGGATTAGAATATATAAACCCGTCATTACTTAACGATATAACCCTTTCGTATCTCTGTAGAAATGTTTCCTTATACTCATGACTACTTAATGAAGTTTTACGACTGTGTTGATTATTTTTATATAATAATTAACCTAGTCAGAACAGGAAAAGAGACAGGGAAATATGTCATAACTCAATACGTTAGATAAAACCGAGTCAGTTCTCTAAATATCGGAATATCTTTGAATAAAGTACAATATAAGGCAACCCAGAATACTAGTAATCAAGAGTTGTGGAAAAGGTGATATCATTTACCTCTACATATTGCCTTGACAGTGTTCTCACCAGTGAAGGGATGGATAGAATTTAATAATTGTGCTATATGTCAATGGGATTATGTTTATGGTGAGGAGTTTGTACCTTTAAGTAAGACTGTTTTTCATTTACACTGAAATAATAACCGGCATTATCATAAAGTGGGCTTGGATATTGCTGGATCCGTTTACAGAATTTAGAATTGACAAAAAACAATTTCTCCATTCACATTTTACATATTAAAGCTTATAGCTGTGATAGTTTGTGTTCATCCTAAACTACTGCTTACCTTCATCGTTTTCTGTTTTTTTAAAATAAAACTCAGTTTACAATTAATGCACTTCATTTTCAGTTCATATGTGTTTGTTGAATCTCATAGTTGAGACAGTGTGCAGGTCTCCTGTAAAAAAGACATACATTTCCTTAACATCCTCGCTTTCTGATTTGTTGTCCCATGTCTACTTCAAGAGATTATAGTGTAAAAACATTCTCAACATTTAGGCCTTTCTCCTGTGAAAAGTTGTGAGGCTGAAGCAAGGCTGTAACATGATTTCGTTTTGTTTTGTTTTTAAACTAACAGTTTGAAATTTTCAATCGCATCTTCCTGACTCGGATTCTCTTTGGCATGCGTGCTGTCTTCAGCATTAGTCTTTATTTCGTCGGTTGATGCTACGAACTGAAATCCATTAATTTAACAAATATGCTAACGTTTCTGTTCTTAGCGTACACACTTTCACATTTGTACAAAAAAGACCTCATAAACTCACTTACAATTCATGGCAAACTTTACCTTGAAAATAAATCGAATACAGAAGCCATATTTGCCTGCATTGTACTTGAAAATACTTCAATGAGAGTTTGAGTTAATTATCTTTATCTATGAAGTGCACGATGATTTCCCAAGCGAGTTCTTGATTTATATCCTGCTGCTTCTACAGAAACTTTACTTGCTTAATTTTACTTGCTTTCAAGATAAATACAGAACAATGCTTTCAAACAGTTCAAATGAGGTGATAATTGCAAATTTCGTCATTTAATTAAATTTATTTTCAGGCATTTATAAAAATTCTTATTTCATGTTGGGATAACCAAAGACAGAATGCATTTGTTTACCCACTGAATGCTTCAACTGACAAAAATTGAAACCTTATAAGAAATGTATATATTGAAGCAAATGAAGTAGAAAAAGGAATGTTACATCCGAGCTATTGTAACTCCTCCAATTATTTTTCATAAAAAGATATGCATTTTTTTTGTTATCTGAGTTTCAATTGTCTAAAAGCCTGAAGTAGACTGTAACTGTTTGAATGGAAGAAGAAATCTGAAAGAAATGTCTCAGGCTTAGACAAACAGAACATGGCGAATGCTGTGTTACTTTCACTTCGTCGTAAGTATGGCAATTTACAACTACACTTCTTTTAAGAGCAGGAGCATTGTTAATCACTAAATCTGTTTTGGCCATTGTGACCTAACCCTAGACCTTAGTGACCCTTTCAATCCAAGGCGCTACCTTATTACCAAGTCTATATTAAATACGCCAAGTACTGATCGGAAACAAAATCTTTTTAAGTAACAGTATTTTCAGGTCTTATTACATAAGGTAAACTGTAACCAATATTGAGCGTAAACCAGAAATCTATTTTAGTTTACAGTGAGCTAATCCTTTACCTCAGTGACTCCAAAGGCAATCCATCTGTATAGGCAATACCACCTGTGGTAATGAAATATGCTACATTATCATCAAGCCTTAATTAAATACGGCAAATGTTATGACATTAAATGCTTGTAACACCTATGTAACTTTAATGTAGCTCCATTTTACACAATTAACATTGATATATAATGCTTGTCTGTGAAAAAAAAAAATCAAAGTAACCGAAGTAGTGTTTTGCGACGCCAGGAAATAAGCAAATAACAATGTTCATACTTTGATGGATGCATACAGTTATATGAATGTAATATTGCTACAAACATTATGTAACAAATTGCAGTTCGATATAATAATAATAATAATAATAATAATAATATAATAATAATAAAAATAATAGTTTTCAACGCAGAATGTTGTTACTGGCCATGTTCAAAGAAACATGTAATCTCTATCTATTTCGCAGTGATCTCCCCTCTATAGATCATCGCAGATCACTCTAACACCACCGGTGAACTTAAACTCGTTTCCAGCTATTTTTCTCTACCCTTTTCTCTAGTTTTAATAAGAATGGCATCAATCAAAGATGTCTGGATGTTTTTATAAAAGTGAGACAGAAAACAATAAGCTAACATTTAGTTTATTGGAGAGGTCATCAGACCTCTCCACTGTGTTGGCTTTAATTGCTGGCGGCATCCATTTTTGCGTATCAAATTTTAGTTTATGATCTCATATTAAGCCTAAAATCATGAAAACCAGTCTACAAAGATAGTTATGCGCATGGTCCGAATCAAAATACGAATTTATTTAAACGAAACCAAAATTTAACATCGGGTCAAAACGGCCCATGGTTAAAACGGCCCATTATGAACAGAACGTACAGAATAATTTTGTATTCCCTTAACTAAACACAAAAAATACAATTATAGGGATGCATTTCTTATAACGCATGCTCCTTTTTAAAAACTACAAATTCTAAAATGCATTTTCTTTTCTGAGAAACTCATCAGCCTGTCGAACAAATTAATATTTAGCCATGGTCAAAAATGGTAAATGGTAAAAAATGGTAAATATTCTTTACGAATTTCAGAGCATTTTTGACAAGTCCATTTCCTCGATTTGGATCAAATTTACGCCCTTTTAATATTCAATCCAGCTTACCAGATACAACGCTGATTATTTTGTAAAATATTTGGACTAAGAAAGGTGTAATAAAAGCTTGAAAGGGAAAACAAAACTTAAGGAGCCTAAAAAAGCAGCAGCTTAACATGGGAGTTCTGGCTTCAACAACTATATGCAAAAGAGTTGTAAAAGAGGGGGGAGTAAAGCCTTAGGGGCTTATAAGAAGATCCCCAAGATTATACAAGGTATGAAATACAGGAGGTTATCTTAATATGTTTCATTTATTTAAATGATAGATACGCCACTATAGAAACATTTGAAATAACTAAATTATAGTCAGTTTCGGTCATTTTGCCTTATAAGGTATTAACTATTAATAATAGTTAGGTTACTAGTTTTTATAATTATTTAAGTCACAGAACGTTTAAAAAACTTCAACTTCAACTTATTACTGCTAAAAGTCAATACTGACTATACTAGGCAGGCGCGTGTCAGGAACATTAAAATTATAAAAGATAATAACAAAGAAAACAAGATTTAATTGAAGATTCACTTAAACATTTATTTCAAGTACTTAAAATCTATAAAACTTGTTTAGTCCACTGATAAAAGCTGGTACAGTTGGGGTAGCCTTAATCTCGGTCGGTAATTCGTTCCAGAGTCGTATAGTCCTTAGGAAGAATGAGTTCATGTGATGTTGTGTTTTTGATTGTGGGATGAGGAATTTGCTGTTTCTTGTGTTTGTAAGGTGATTGTGATCAACATTGACCTGATTTATTTTTATTTTGTGTAGCATGGCCAGGCTGGCATGGTTTCGCCTTTGTTGAAAATTCAAAATCAACTTGGAAACAAGTAGATTCATTCTTTCAGTGACGACAGCTGCTGACCTCTCTTTGGTTAACTTTTTAAAGGAAGCCAACTTGTTTTCTTTCGACTATCATCACCAAACATGCTTAGGAGCAATGAATACGGTATTGAAAGTAGAACAACGGCTGAGATCTACTAGTAAAAACGCGTTATAAAAATCTCGTATCAAGAATAGATCTATTCTTCACTACAAGTAAAAAAAGAGAGTGCAGTATGAACCTAAACTAATTGCTATGGTCAGAACTAGAACTATGTCCAGAAAGCTAGCAGTTAGGACAAATGGAGTGCCCAAAAGTACTCTTAGACAAGATTAGTACATTGGTCCTCGAGACATCAACTAATTTCGGGGAAAAAGGCCTAAATAACTGCAATTGAAGAGTAGACCTTAGTTACATGCATTAAACTCATGCATGGAATTGGGTACACATTAACAGGTAAAGAGCTTCCAAGAGAAGTCAAGAGGGTCCTTGATTTTGACGGGAAACCCACTTCATTCATTGACAAATTGCATACTAAGGATTGGTTCCATAAATTTCAAAAGACACCATGATATTTCACCTAGAGCACTTGGTCACGAGAGGGCATGACTATCTATGGAAATAATCGGATGGTATGATGTACTGTTTGCCTTCTGAAGAAAAAGATACCCGATTACAGTGATATAATGGGTCTTCATCATGAGTGATGTTGGCTGTTGAATCAGGGCGTATCGTTGTGCCTACTGGGGTACACCATGTGCATCAAGTAGTCACTGATATCAAAACAGAAATTACTGTCATGGCATCCTTCTTTGCATTTGGAGAGTTCCTCCCAACAATGATTATATTCCACGGAGAACATTGCAGACATTACCGACTGCAGAACATTGGCTTATTTTATCTGGATTTCTTGTGGCAAAAATATTTTACCACTCCAAATGGCGGGATGGGTTTCAAAACAATCTTTGAATTTTTTGAAAATACTATTCACCTTTGCAGAACAAAAGGAAATCTGGTTTCTAATCATTCTTTTTGTAGATGGTCACTGGGTCCATATGTCTGCCGGTAGCAAAGTTCTGCCATGATAGAAGCATATAATTTATCGCCTCCTTCCCAGTGCCACACATATTTTGCAGGCTTGTGACATAGGCTAGTTTTTTCCTCTTAAATCAGTCTGGCAAGTGCAGTTAAGGTTTGGCAGCTCCAACATATAGGGGAGCATTGTCCAAAACCCAATGTCTTGAAATTTGAAATTCAAACAGACCGGGCTGAAAGTGGCTAACTTTGAAAATGCCTGTCATGGGTTTCGCCAGTTAGGTTTCTTCCCTTTAAGTCCGAATGACATCAACAAGAGTAAACTGGGTCCTTCAAAATTGCTTGTAAAAGAAAGCATGCCTTAAGAAAGTCTTAAAAGTGTCAGCAATTACTGATACAAATACTTCTACAAAGAACATTTCAAGTCTTAGTGAAAATGTACCTGCCGGTGCCTGCAGTACTCTCCGAACTTCAGTAAGCATTCCCACTAGCATTATCTTAAAGGAATTATCTCTTTCATAATATTTAATATGACTTTTAAGATATTTATGGCCACTAGCATGCTTCGTGTTTTTTCAGCATTTTCACTTATCGGTATGTTGCAGATTTTAAGGTCAGGGAGCACTTGGGAACTTAGATGCTTGTCATTTGTTTTATATTAGATCGACAGGATATTGCTTTATGCTTTTATTCTAATTAACCTTTTTTATAGTCTTTTTATTCTAATTAAACTAATTACTTTATTGTATTGTTTTACTGATTGATGATCTCGAGGCAAATTAATGGCTGGTCTGATTTAGCAAATGAATATAACACAAAAGCTTTCTGGAAATTCATCTTCATATTTTCTGAATTCTGTAATGCATGAAAATAGTAGTAATAGGAAAACTATGGAAAGGATTTTTAAAGTCCCTATCAAATAAGGAAGTGCTTTAAGCACAAAGTAAAGACAAGTTAAGGACGAGAAATTATAGCTAAAGGGACGTACATTGAATCAATCTTTGATTATTTTCTGTTTAACGCTTTTTAAATAAATCGGAAACTGAAGTTGAATGCTCTTCCTTGAAGGCAACTTTCATTTTAAGAGCTTACTTGCATCGATATTTTTGCTGCACAGCCTCGGCTCGAGAGGTCCATACAATGATCCGTTCTAGGTTTGAGGTTACTGTCACTGTGGAACTATCGAGTATATGAGGTAGGCTTAGCTGAATGTTTCTTTTGAAGGTATCGCACTAATTGAAGTGCTTTTCATTTTCGTCAACAGATTATGATATTTGTGGAATTTCTCATAAACTTTTGTTATTGATACGCCTTTTCGTAATTTAAATGTTAATTATCCAAATTCCGTGTCAGATTATGGAAAAATACAGGTTAAAGATAAGGGTAAAAATTAGTTTATTCGAGTTTTGAAATCTATGAATAGCTTGCATATCTATAATATAAGGGCAGCTGGGATAAGCGACTACAGCAGTAAATTCTCTTGTTGTTTGTAAGCTAGTTGACTGAAAACTCTGATTAGCAAGCAATTGATTTGATCAGAAATCAAACAGTAATACTCCGTTAATAAATTTCATTGAAATTCCTCCATGTCATTTCCAAAATTGTTTCACAATTGATAATAGTACTGTAACATACTTCCCATTTTTTAAAAGAAAATTATCTTGATATCATTGAGCAAGTTGTGTCTCTGATACTGATCTAATGCCCTTACGCTATGCCCTTGCCAATATATGTTATGTAATACAACATTTGGCATGCATTTCTTGCGCCTGAACAAGCTCACAACAATGATGATTCATCGCATTCTTGTTACAGATATTTATACACTGTCGTTCGTAATGGATTAAGTCCATTGAACTTGCATGAACTTTAAGCAGTCTAACAGTTCATCTAGCGAGCTGCATAAAGAACTTGACAGAAAAATGACTAGGTAGACAATTCCATGATACCACAATGTGAAACAAGATTTATTGAAATATAACCAAGAACAGTTTCTTGACAATTATTGAATTTCTGTTGTTTTTAATAGCTCTTTTAGTTTTTCAAACACAACCAAAGACAATATCTCTAGCTATTGTGCAAATATGAAATTTTGTAAAAATTCAGATGTGTCCCTGGACTTGTGACTAATTTTCACTTAGCTATAGTATCCAGTTTGTGACACTGCTGGTGTGTTCTGCATATTTATACTTTTGGAATGCCCGTTAGAAGAAGCATAACTGTAATACGCGTACATACCTGAACTTTGTGTAATTTCAGTATTTGTTATCTTAATTATATGAAACTTGATATTTAAGAACAAAAGTGATTGAAAATACAAATCCACCATTATGATATTACAGCATGAAATAAGATTTATTAGAAATAATAAAATTCTAATACATTTCATAGTGTACAACTGGTTATTTCTTTTTCCTAATTAAATAAAATTGCAAGTTCAGAAACAATAGTGCTGTATTCCTTCTTGTCTCAATCATTCTTTTTATTGTCATCTGTGGTTACAATACTAAATGTCCCATACCGTAAGCAATAAGTGTATGGTTTTGAAGTCATTTTTTCCAAGTTTGTTTTGAAAAATGTGAGGTTTAACTCGTAGTTGGTAAACGCGTTTGTATCGGTGTCTTATTTTGATATAAATATGGGTTTTGTGAAATCAATATAGTGGTGGTTTTTTGTTTTCTTCCTAAGATTTGATATTCTTCATGTAATTAAGAACGAATACTCCATGAACCTCGCAATTTTTTACGTGGACAAGAACGTCTACATAGACAAACATGATATGACCATACAGCTTTTGTTTCATTTACAATACTTTAAATTCGACTTTTTAAAACAAGTCTGAAGCAATAATAATTCGTTCGGAGCCATTTCTATCCTTCACATATTTAGAGTGCACTCGATACTTTTGACATACTCATAGCTCATATTACATTATTCGATTAAAAGTATCATATATATATATGAGGCCTAACTTTCCTCTCAAAACCAAATAGTACATGTGATATTATATTACTTTGTTTTCTGAATGTTGAAATAGAATCTACCTGTCTCATCTTTCATACAAGTAATCTAATTTTGTAGCCTTCCTGATATATTGTTCCGCTGTTAATTCGGGAAGATTAGATACTAAATTAGCCGCCTCTGCATGTTTATGCTTTAAATTCAGTCCTGTGCTTACAATTAAGAAATAGTACTTGCAACGTGAAATAGATGAAGCCTTAACTGCAGTTGGCTTTGATTTTTTTCTTTTCATCAACAAAATACTTGTATATTTGTAAGTTTTTTTATGAATAAAATATATATGTAGTAATGGCAATACCTGTCCGTCTATATGTCGGTCTGTCAGTCTCTACGAACTGAACATTGGATATTAAAGCAGCCATGGGAACAAAAGATAAGAGCAGATCTTGTCTAAAGCCAGTCATTTAGTCAGGTTTTTGTGTGAAAGTAAGTGATCTAACGTGGCTTAAAGAACAATAGTTAAAAGGCAAACTGGTTGCCAACTCAGTTATATATATCTTTTTTTTAAGAATTCTGATATAAATTGCCACTGATGTGCATCAGATTGAGACGCGGTGTCTCATTGACCATACACTTTAGGGTCTGAATCAAGGCTAGAAATCATTGTCCGTATGATACAAATACTACAAGCATTTATATTTCCGTTCTCTCTGTAATAACTAGGCAAATTTATACACAATACCTAGCAAATGTCCGTTCATTTGTACCGAAAATAATACCTATATGCGTCTGTCTGATATGTAAATCATTAGTAAATGACAGGATTTATAACAAAAATTGGTATTGAAGTCCATCTGCCTGTCTGCTGACTAACTGCATGTCCATTCATATATACCACTCAATATTGAATACTACACGTTTGATTTGTCCGCACTGTTGCCTTTTGCTTAATTATGGAATTTTAACATAACTTAGCGCAAATGCTCTCATTGAAACAGTGTAACAAGGTGCCCATCCGTCTGTCTGTCCTCCAAATAATATAGAAAACTGTTTACCTACTGTTTTGTGTTTGGTTTGTAACTCTAGTGCTACCTTGGTTTTTAGCTAATTTTGTCGCAGTGTCTACCACAATAGGTCAGTATGCTGTTATCTGTTCCTTCATAGCTTTTCTGACTTTCCGAACCTGTATGTCTGCGTATACTATGTCTCATTACACTGCATCAAGCACATTTCGCAGACAGTACAATTCAAGGGCATTTCTTTACTTACTGTGTCAGCTCTTCTATTTGCGAGTTTTTGACAGCGTTATGCATATCCATCTAAGGGTAACTACGAGCTGGAAATAGAAGTAATTTGTCCATTGTGCCATTAGAAAAAAACATACATACCATTCCTTTTTAACTTGTGTCGTAAGTAGGGGTATGGCTCTATAGATCTGTATCTTGAGGTAGTTGGTCAGTTTGGTTATAATTGAATATGTTTTTGAAAGTCTCGCCCAACTTCTAAGTGCATTGCCTAGAATAATACGTATACATTCTTAATAATATACATACCAACTGTTTTGCTGCTTTTACTTTCTCTGATGGTTCTCATGAATAAACGTTATCGAATTGCCTGTCAAAAATAATTTCTTGATATATCTGATATAGACAAGGTTGAGATAGGGGTAATATTTCTTGATAACCGCGTTCAAGTGGAATGATTTACTCTTTTATCATGTTATAAGAATCTGTTATGATTTGAGGGTGTAGGAAGTCCTATAATTCAACTTAATTGTAGTTTGAAACTGCAAGAAAACAGATCAACGTTTAAAGAGAGTAGTTATTAGTATTAAAAAAAACTCCCTGTACAAATAAAATCAATGTGATGACGTCAGTTTAAATTATTTGCCACTGTGCTGGCCATGTTCACTTGGTACTCATATTTGTGAAAAACGTAAAAAAATTTTTTGTTTCTATTTTAATGAGTTATTTTCCAATAAAATGAAACAGAAAAAGGTAAGTTTTGGATATTGTTATGGTAAATTACCTATCTAGCTTCCATTCCGTAGAACGATAGCAAAAGACATTCGTTGGGAACTGAAATATTTTATTGTCTAGGTACTGAATATTTTACAATAAATGCTTTATTTTTGAAAGACACTGTGTGTGAACATTCATTTATAAATGGCTATTGTACACTTCTTAGGTATTTTTTTCCTAAGTTCGGTAAACCTGTGACATTAGTAAAGATTAATTAACTCTATATTCTGCAAACTTTGTCTCAGCCATCTTTAAACAATAGAAGTAAGTAAATTATATCAAACTTTATTGTTTATCTTCTCAACTACATAAGTTTCTAATACATATAGATTACATCAAGAGCGTGGTCTTCTGTTTATGTTGAGGAATTGCATCGTTTTATTTCAACATAAAAAAGAAAACAGCAAAGGCCATATATTAACAACTGTCATAATAGTCCGAATGGCTGCGGCTCGAAATTTAAAACGGGAGTCTAGCTCTCTTCGTTCATCAGTAATATTGTTTTCGTAAGAGATAAGCTACACATTTAATCAAAAAATAATTTGTACACAAAAGCTACATTTCCCTTTACTACTGGTGAAAAAAAGGTTAATGGAGGAATTGGTTAATTAGCGGCAGAATATTTCTTTTAATATTTGTCAATGAAATACAGGATGATTTCCAGGCGAACTCTTTCTTTTTTTTGCTTTCTTCAGAATGTTTTCATGCATTCAGTATCAATAAGTAAAACTAAGAGGTCATCAAATCATCACGCCGAACCTACCTGCCAAATATAATGTCTATAAGTTATTAGACGGAAACTACTTGGATTACAGAACGACCTATCACTTGACCAGCTGATAAAGCTATACGCCCCTGCTTCTTTGAAATGGGGGTGCATGATTTAAACAAGAATTTCAGGCAATCGAACATGTTATTAGGACATTTTCACAAGGCCCTGTCTGCGTTTTTCTCTATGTTGTAGCTTTGCTTAAACGCTTCCCCTTTGATAAATATTTAATTTGAACAAGTTTAAGTATTGTATTATCAAAACATTAACCAGAACATCTGCAAAGATTCGCAAGACTATAGGTATAATTTCTGTTGGCCAAGTTTAGAATCCAGTAGTCTTCTAGATCCAGGACCCAATTTATCATTAACTAATGCAACTGTTTGGCGTTTTAACTATCCGTAGATATGACATTTATTTTCACACTCAGATACACATTTGTATTTCATGTAAATATCGTGTTTACTTTCTTCAAGTGGCTTCACCCTAATAGATCGTGTAGCCATCTTAAGTTTCTAATTTTCAAAGTAAAAAAATTACTTACTGTCCTTCCATAGAGTACAGTTACTGTTTACATGTTGAAAACGACTCTCTTTATGGGTGTTGGGGTTTATATGTAGTAATGTTTAAACTTTTTTCTTTTTTACATGTAATATGTTCGCCAGTTGCATAATTGGGGCGTCACTTTAGTTATACAACATTTGGGCTATTATTTATATGCAAATGTTCTGTTGAGATCTCTTGACCTTTTGCTCTTTTATCTCTACATTCTTCAATGTTCTTCTTGAAAAAGAAAGAGTGCATAAATTGATTTAACATTAGTTTTTTCTCCAAAATAAGACCTAATGTACAGCTGCAAAGAAATATGTAATAACATGTTATGGAAGTTATAGTTTACCAAAGCCTATTTTTATCAGTCCTTTTCCTTTCCAGAACCTTAGAAAAAAGAGTGTGCTTCAGATCTTTAAGCTTTACAAAAAAGTTCTACTTCACAACCCCTTTAAATGCTATATTAGGCCTACTTTCCTTTTAATTATTGTTCTGTACTCGTACTTTGTATCAAGCCCCGCATGAACACGCCTTATCGAATTCCTGTTTCGAAAATAATACTTTAGCTATAGGATATAGACACGAGTTAGATATGGATTATACTTCCTTACATTATAAACTGCTTAGAATTTCCCAATTTATATTTAATAATGAAAACGCTGTATTTCTTTGTAATCTACTGGAATAAGAAAAATAACTGCAAGTTATCGTCTAGCACTTGCTCTGTTTTCTTTTATTTTCTTTCTAACATTGACGTTAAAAATGTTTCGTTTAGGTCTTTGTTATCGAGGTATTACTTGACATTGAAATAAAATAGAAAAAAGGTTTTCTAGACAATATTTAAGCTGTTTTTTCCACCTTTCTGATTTATATACTTATTCCATAATACTAGCAAACTGACAGCTTTTAGAAATCACCTATGACACAAGGCCCATGACAGAACCAGTCGTAAATTACACAAAGATGCAGACATTTGGGTAACATACATATTGAAATATATCTGGCAATGGTAGGATACTACGTCATCACGCACCTGTTTTATGCTCTCTCGCGGATCAAAAACCCGTCGCTTGACAGGTAAAATTGTCTTTTTCAATACGAAATCTGTAGAGTTACAAAAATCATGTTGTGGACCGAAGATTGGCTGGTGTTCTTTGTATTTACGTACTTAAGATTTTTTATAATGTAGAATTCTAGTTTAGGCCTGAAAACGGGTGCATTTTTTTCTAAATGCTTGCTGAAAAAAACTTTCACCCGTTTTCAGGCCTAAACTAGAATTTTACATTATAAAAATTCTTTACGTAAATACAAAGTACACCAACCAATTTTCAGTGCACAACATGTTTTTTTTTCATCTCTACAGATTTCTAATTGGAAAAATACCATTTTACCTATCAATCGACGGATTGCTGGCAAAAAAATGGTCAGCGAGAAGGCATAAAACAAGTGCGCGATGACGTAGTATCCTGCCATTGTCTGTGCTATTTAGAAGAATTCAGGGTAAGTTAAAGGTGTTTTAAAAGAGAACTTTTAAACACTCCTAAAACTGACAAGATGATGGACTGAATAAGTGAAATATGTCCGCTTAAGACACGATAATGGAGCTTTTGAGTACGAATTTAAATTTACCTTACACAACAGATGGTTTGCCTCCTAAACAAGACGCCTCGAGTACTTGTACGCTGAAATGTGAATTTTATATCATTTTATCGAATTTCTTTGTGCTGCAATTATGCATCTGAAGAGCGTCTAAATTTATAATAGATATTGGTCATTTGTTATGTTTGTTATAAATTTAGATCTGCCTTGTGTCTAATATCCACGTGACCGGAGCTAATTAGCATTTAGTTGACGTACATCATCTAAGTGAATATTTTTTGTTTTCTGTAGACTTGTAGGTATAGTATTTTATGTTTGAATATTTGGAATGTTTTTATTTGAATGCTGGTTATCAATTAATACTGGTTTTATCACCAAGGGACATTATCTTTCAATTTGATTCTAATTGGTGTAATATTGTTTTCTATTAACAAAAATGACAATGTCGCCACTTTTGCAAATTATAGTGTTAACCTTGCCAAAAGTTTAACTGCATGTTAGGTTTCATTGACATTTTGAGCTTGCTGCCAAAAAGAAAAAGTTCTTCTTAATGTGTTTAGTTCATGCTGACCTATACTACTCCTTCCTAATGTTAAGAAAACGGCAGAACGAGAGACTTAAACCATTTTATAAAGATTCAGTATGTTCTGGCTTATCGATATCATGTTTACAGTAAACCAAGAATTATGAATAAGCCGTTAAGTGATAAGATTGAAGAAAATCTCTTTCACTGAGGAGGAAATATTCGTTGTACTGAACAATGTCCTTCATTTTTTTCCATATTCCTTAATAACAATTTACTATTTTAAGTGTTGATTATTGTAATTTGACTTTGCTTTAATATAAGACAAGAATCATGTTGTTTGGCAATATCTAATGTGATAGTCCTATGTCATACAGCACTATATCTCAAAACCCACAACACATTTTTTGTTATTCATGATATAAACATGCATTATTGATTGACATGGCTATGCTAATTCATACTTGTTAAATGCAGTTTGTTTGTATTGGATTTTATACTTGCCATGTCAATTGTATATTGTATGTCCTTACGCCGAAATAATGAAAACAAATCTATGAAAACAATTTAACAATTTTAACAATTAAAGATAATCTTGTTTGTCAGTAGTTTTATCCATCAGAAACAAACCAGATCCGCCCTATCTGTAATGAATATAAAGTTTAACAACTGAACACAACAACAACTTTAAGAAATATTATAGACTGTTGTTTGAGCTTTTTTGCCAATATAACAATATTGCCTATACTTATAACGCATTCAAATATTTCGTTAAGAACTTCGCAGCAACGTTTGATTGGATAGTGTCGTTTTATTTTCGCTCTATTCTCAACTGATATAATTAAGTTAAATGTATTTGCACAACATATCATTGTATCTCGGACAGATATGTAAAGCAGATTTAGTCAGATTCCTTTAGAGGTAACATGATAGTCTCTCCGTCTGTTATAATGTTTCCTGTTAGGCACTTAGTACTACTCAATACTATAATGAGTTTTTACTGCGAAGCTGATCACGTTCTGGTATCATATTTCAGCACTCTGTTTTCCTTTATTGATCTTGTCTACCGAGCGTGTAACGTAAATCAAGTCATCTACATTTTTATGTTGTCTATGTTACGATATAAACAGTCTGTTCAAAACAAGACAAAACGAAACAATACAAAATTACAAACAAATAGACAAATGAATTTTAATCTATGAATAAGTGTTTTGTTTGTTTGTTTGTTTTGTTTTGTTTTAATTTCTTTGAGCGGGTGGGGAGGTCTTTTTATTTTAATTTCAATGACATCAAAAGTAGTTTTTATTGATTATATGTATCGTACATGGTCTCGTCTGTAGACAAATACTGAAGCACGTCTGACGTCTACTGTCATAGCTTTTAATGAGCCTTCTTCCTTTCAATTTACTTAATGAGCGTTATCGAATTATAGTATTAAACACTGATACCATGAAATCTCATAACTGACAAAATTATGATAAGAATGATAGCTTCTGATTGTGCCGTATGTCTATATTCCAGTTATAGACAAATGTATGAGTAAGTCGATTGCAACAGCTATTTAGTTTTCATTTTTTATATGATTGCTGCATTTTTCTTCTTGTCTATTTTGTCATTGTGTGTCTTCTATTTTTTTCATGAAAGAGAACGTTAAAGAGTGAAAGCTATTTGTTTACTGCAGTGTGAGCATATTTTCAAATGAATTGTCAGAATTGTCTGCACCCACATATCTAAGAGCTTCGATGTTTGACACGTAACATTGTCTTGTCGAGCTTAACAAGATTGCCGAATTTTTGCCCCTTGGATCATTATTGACCACTTTAAAAAGGTCACACGTGTAAGCGAAAAAATCTGTAGAATATTTTATTGCACCAGAAGGCCATGCATTCCTAATTATGCATTAATCGTTTGTCTCGTGATATTAAAAAAAGATTTTTTTTTTAAAAATAAAAACAAAAAGATATGGAAGTTGATATACTTAGTTAATACCCGCTGATGTATCATTAATTAAAAATTCTAAACAATGTAACAATACTTTCTGCGACGAATGTTCACATGACTGAGCGATACATTTGACTGAATTAAGCAAAACAACTATCCGAATAACTCTGAAAAGGACAAACCATTATTGGCATTATGGAACTGTGGTAAGTTATAAAACAAGAGGGCCATGATGGCCCTGGTTCGCTCACCTTAGTACTTTGCCTGAGGGTCTACCTTTAAGCAAACATCAGATGCAACATTACATTTTCTAACTGAAGATATTCAAAGATCTCATATTTTATACAAACAAGAAGATTTTCAAAGTTTTCCCTATGTAAAAAAAGTTGACCCCTGGGGCAGGGCCAAATTTGACCCCAGGGGCATAATTTGAAAAAAAAACTTGGTAGAGGTTCACAAGACAATGCTACATACCAAATCTTAGATCTCGGGGCCTTGTGGTTTCAGACAAGAAGATTTTCAAAGTTTTTCTTTTAAGTTGCCATAGCAACCTGAGTTCTTTATGGAATTAAATTCTTTGAACAGCTTTGGTAGACCTTTATGCAAGAAACATCCCGGGCAAGTTTCATCAAATTTGGCCCAGAGGTTTCAGAGGAGATGTCGTTTGAATGAAATTGTTGACGGACGCCGGACGCCGGACAAAGTCCGGTCACAATAGCTCACCATGAGCCAAAGGCTCAGATGAACTAAAAATCGATAATAAGCTTTACCATGTCTTCTCTTGCATCAAATTCTACCTTTTTAGTACATTTTTGTTAAATTTGATGGACCCGAAACAAGTGCTGCTGCATTTCCAGACATGCCCACGGGGAAATGACGAAATGTCAATGAAACAACTTCCGCTGATTGATTTGCAGAATCGTAAGCAATTCAGAATATTTACGTGTGTCGTGTTTAAAAAGAAAACACTTTGAAATCGATGTTTGCCAATGAAGAAGTTAAAGTGAGGATGTACATTTTATTTTAAACCGAATGACACTGCAATTCATGAAATAATCTCCGTAACAAACCTACTTAATTCGTTAAAAAGGATTTGGGGCAAATGTTATAATGCAATTTAGTGAGTGCTGTGGTTTCCAGTTATAAATTACACTTTCACATCTATCTGTATTTTCTTACTATCAGTACCTATACAGCCTTTGTCAAACACAAACTGCTTAAATAGATCATTATATAAAACCCAAATATTGCAAATATACCATACAAATTTATAAAAAAAAACTTTTTTTTTTAAAAATTGCACTTTTCTTTTTAGCTCACCTGAGCAATTGCTCAGGCTGAGCTATTTTGATAAACATGTGTCCGTCGTCCGTCGTCAGCTGTCCGTCGTCAACATTTTACTCTAAATGACATCTCCTCCTAAACCACAAGGCTATTCTTAAGCAAACATTAAAGAAATGTTCCTTATATTGCCCTTTTTTAAAATTGCTCAAAACGTTCCACTCTAGTGCACATAAAGGCTGCAAAAGCAAAAAAATAGAAAAAAAACATTTTCTCCTAAACTGCAAGTTGATTTTCCACTAAATTTCACAAAAATGTTCCAAACATAGCCTCTATTGAAATTGTTAAAATGGTTTCGCTCCATTGAACAAAATGGCCGCCAGAGCTAAAAATAAATTTTTATCAATGTTTGGCTTCAAATGATATCTCCTTTAAAACAGTTTGATTATTTTAAACAAAATTTGACAGAAATGTTCCTTATATTGTCGTTTTCTAAAATTGCTCAAACCGTTTCGCTCCATTGCACAGAAGGGCTGCGAAAGCTAAAACTAGAAAAAAAAATTCAAACAACATCTCCTCCTAAATGGCTAGGTGATTTTGAACTAGATATCACAGAAATGTTCTTTACATAGCCCTCTATTAAATTTGCTGAAATGGTTCTGCTCCCTTGAACAAAATGGCCACCATTGCTAAAAATAGATTTTCGTCAATGGTTGGCTTCAAACGACATCTCTTCCAAAACCACTTTGAAACCACTGCAATTTTAAACCAGATTTGACAGAAGTGTTCCATATATTGCCCTTTTCTAAAATTGCACAAAGTGTTCCGCTCCATTGCACATAAGGGCTGCAAAAGCTAAAAATAGAAAAAAATTCACACAACTTCTCCTAAACTGAAAGGTGATTTTCCACCAATTTTCACAGAAATGTTCCTTACATAGTTCTCTACTAAAGTTGCCAAAACAGTTCTGCTCCATTGAACAAAATGGCTGCCATTGCTAAAAACAGAATTTCGTCAGTATTTGGCTTCAAATGACATCTCCTCCAAAACCACTTAGCCATTTTAAACCAAATTTGACATAATATACCTGAATTTCAATGATATTTTTGGGTAAGGTGCTCGTCAGCATCTGCCAATAATAGCGTTGCACTTCAACAGAGTGTTTTGTCATATGATAATTTCTCATCATGCCAAACTGATGTGTTGTGTATTTTTATATAAGTTTCATGGTTGTCACAATTCAGTTTCATAACTCTTCTGATGTTGTTTCTCGCATGTTCTATTTGTTTAAATCTTTAATATATTTTTTAATATATTAGGTTTCCTAACCATACTTTGTCCATTATTAAACCGACTGACTCACAGAATTTACCTCAAAAATGTTTTTCTTTAAAGGGATACACAGGCATATGAGTGCCCGAAAACTTAAAACTGATTATTTGCTTATATCACGTTCAATATGAAGAACTTTAAATTCCCAGTATGTTTGAAGTGAAATGCGGGCTTGAACGTAAATATTTGAACGTTCTTTAACAAAAGGTAAAACGTGAACGAAATCACCGAGTTATTTTCAAATAGGGCACGTGACAAAAGCAACCAATCGTCGTTTCTATTGGGTTGTTTTTTGCCGTAGATCACGTGACAGGTACTTCAATCGTCCAATCATTCAGTGCGAAATTTTAGTTACTACGTTGTGGGATCGAGATAAAATGAAGTGCTTATCTGAAAAAAAAAACAACGTATTGAAACTAAAAAAAAGAGTAGCGAAATAAAAGAAGACTCGTGTTATAATAAAAGAACAGTGCCTGTTAGCTATGTCAAGAAAACAACTTACTAACTCGTGAGAACGAGTAAGCTATGTCGCGGGAACGACTTGTTGTTCTTGTTCCCACGAGATACTATTAAGTCGTTCCCTCGAGTTATTATCTCGAAAAACTGTGCACATGGTCCAAATTTCATTGCTGTAGCGAAAAAACAAAAAAGTAGGTCAGTAGGGAAAAAATTTAGGTCAAGGAATAATGTTTTTGAAATCATCTTGAAAAAACTGTACAACTGGTCCAAATTTTATTGCCATAGCGAAAAACTTAAAAAATGAGAAAAAAGGGGTCTTTTTTTTGGGGAGGGAGTGACCCCTAGGGGAGGGAGATGACCCCACTGGGGTCACAGTGCATACTACCAAATATCTAAGCTCTAGGCCTTGCAGTTTCTGACAAGAAGACTTTTTTTTGCTATATAACTGTATGTAAAACATGTGACCCCTTGGGCGGGGCCAGTTTTGACCTTGTGGCCATGATTTGAACAATCATGGTAGAGGTCTACTAGACAATGTTCAACACCAAATATTTAAGCTCCATGCCTTGTAGTTTCTTACAAGAAGATTTTTAAAGATTTTCATATATAACTCTATGTAAAACATGTGACCCCTTGGACGAAGCCAAATTTGACCCAGGGGCCATGATTTGAACAATCTTGGTAGAGGTCTACTAGACAATGCTCAACACCAAATATCTAAGTATCATACCTTGCGGTTTCTGACAAAAAGTTTTCGTTTTATAACTCTATGTAAATCAAGGGACCTCCAGGGCGGGGCCGGTTCTGACCCAAGGGTCATAATTTGAACAATCTTGGTAGAGGTCCACCAGATAATGCCTCTCACCAAATATCTAAGCTCCAGGCCTTGCGGTTTCTGACAAGAAGATTTTTAAAAAAGTTTTCCCTATATAACTCTATGTAAATCAAGTGACCCCCGGGGCAGGGCCAGTTCTGACATCAGGGTCATGATTTGAACAATCTTGGTAAAAGTCCACCAGATGATGCCTCACACGCAAAATCTAAGCTCTAGGCCTTGCGGTTTCTGACAAGAAGATTTTTAAAGTTTTCACTAAATTACTCTATGTAAAACATGTGACCCCCGGGGCGGGGCCAGTTCTGTCCCTAGGGTTATAATTTGAACAATCTTGGTAGAGGTCCACTAGATGATGCTAAATACCAAATATCTAAGCTCCAGGACAACTTTGGTACAGCTTTATGCAAGGAATATCCCTGGCAAGTTTCATTGAAAATGGCCCAGTGGTTTCAGAGGAGATGTCGTTTAAATGGAAATGTTGACGACGCACGACGACAGACGCCGGACGGAGGGGGATCACAATAGCTCACCATGTCACTGCGTGACAGGTGAGCTAAAAAAACAACTACGCATGTCACCTCTGTGCCACAGTACGGGGTGTAAACATCAAGTGACGTTTAATGTATATGTATGTTTATATGTATTATTGATGTTTTTCTTATATTTGATACAGTCAATATATAGAGGATATTTGTTTGTTGCAGTGAAATATCGATTTTATTTCACAAGTAAAATAAAATTGATATTTCACTGAAACAAACAAATTTTATTTTTATTTTATGGTTTCTTAACAAATTAAACTTAGAATTTCTTGTTCTCCGTGGAGGGCCCAAATAATACCCGCTTTATTTCAAATATTTATTAAGAAGGCAATAGAAATACTTCTGACATTTATTTCAGATACAAGTATCTCAAACACAACTTTTATAAGTTGGATTTATTTGTGTATTTTAAATTACTTGATTACTGTCACTGTCAATTATTTGCCTGTTTCTCTTGTATGGAGGACGAGCTGGGGATCCTGGATATGAAATTATGGGACTGTTGTGTAGAACTTGTGACAAATGTAAGGAGGTATTAAGTTTTAAAAAGTAGTTCGGCAAAAACAGTGAAATAAAACAAAAATGGTATATCACAGTTTTAAAACAGTGGATTATAAATTTTATTTCATTGAGTAAACTCTATAATTCACTGGAAAACACAAAATAAAATGTGCATTCAACCCTTTTATTTTTACCATTTTGTTCCAACACAAGTGAGTGTAACTAAATTTTAGTTGCTATGTTCGTAATACTTAAAGATATGCCTCTGTAGATTACATCTGCTTACAGTAAGGAAAAAGGCAGCATCTTCTTGATGCATTTTGCAATATCCTTTTTATCTCAGTAACTCTTGAAGAATATAAGCAGGTTCATCGCCAGCTGTAAAGATCTTTTTCTGATCTGATAACTCGGTTTGCAACAATCTGCATCTGATATCGTTCATCGTAGCATAGATTTTCTTTAATTTGTTTTCCGACCTATGAAAAAAATGTAATCCAGACATGCCTGCGGTCTCTAATGACGTAATGACAATTTGTTTAAACCATAGCTGGCTTTCTAAATCTGATAAAAGAAATTGTGAATCTGTGACTTATCTTACATATTTTACAATATAGCTATATATATATCGACAGTGAGAAGTATCAGTTAAAAAGACCATGTAATTGTAAACGACTGAACATCATCCGTTACTGCTTAAGAAAACCCATGGGCAGTCGATGACAGAACAAAAGAATTATACCTTCGATCGTATGAATGACTGATTCAAAATCTTTGATAAATCTTCACAAAAACTCTTTTTTTCAACAAGATCGTAAAATTTTGTATCAGTCGTAAAAATGACTGCAGTGTAAGCCACTTGCCATATTTTGAAGTTACTGAAGAGGTGGACTGGTTTGTGTTTGAGTAGGGGCCTAACGCACGCTTAATACAAAGAGGGAAGGCGAAGAACCAACACTGTTTCTTTTTGAAAATATAAATATTCGATTTTGACATCTAACGTTTTTGGAGGAGATATAGGCGAAAATAGGTGAAAGTTAACATAAACTTCAAATGAGCTCCTACTGAAATAAAATAAATAATTGTTGGTTTCCGGTTCTCAGATCCACCAAATCAGCAAATAGTTTCATTCGATTAAATGTTAAAATAAGTTTACGTTAAGAATCAAACACACAAAGTTTTTGGAGTTTTCTGTGTCTGTTTTTAGTTTTCTGTTTTGAGAAGATACCATTCCGATCATTTTGTTGATTTTTGTCAATTTTTGCAAATATCAAGAGACTTTGTCCTAAAAGAAATGTCAACTCGATATTCCCTTATAGGGAAGAGTATTCAGTTCCATTAATTTGTGTAGGATTGAGACATTTTCAATGAAAGGCATGGGTTCAAACCCCACTCAAGCCAAAGATTTTCATTAGTTTTTGGAAGTTTTAAATTGTTTTAGTTGTTCACCAATAACTTTTTCTTTCGTTTTAAATATATTTCAATTGTAGCAAAGCTTTTCAACATGGTAAATCGATGAAAATTTGGGTATCTGTGATTTCAGTTATAAATTTCTCCAAAAATAGACATTAAAAGTATTTGATATTTTGCGAATTTGTTAAGAAATGTACATGAATAAAAATGATTATGGCAAATTTGAAGCCCTGAAAATTTATGTTTATATCATAAAATTCCCTCATAATGAAGTGAGTGGGGTAAAATCGTACTATGTTTATATTCATATTTCGTTTCTTTTCACGTTTGGCTTTTCATACCAAGTAACAGTTATTTTTATATTTAGTCTTAGAAAAAACATTGTGTTCCTCTATACCTTATAAGTCGGGTGAGGTTTGAAGTGAATACTAGTCCTTTCTTGAAACCCCCATGGTTAAAGTGTCTTATATTGTCTATGTCCTATGATAGTATATTTCTTTTAAAAGGTTAATTTAATGAGGGCTGACAAAATGTTTGTTAGTATTCTAATAACTAAAATTTGGAAACGATGTCTGTGAATAAACATACTAACCCACTTTTGATTCTCGTATCACACTGGCGACGTGTTGACCTATATATGCTTAAGAAACAAACAAAAGATTACATGACAGATCGACCATGCTAAATGAACTATCAAAAATGAAGAAAACATCTTGAGACACAGTGGTTAGACAAGGCCATTCAAAGGAGATTAAACTATTGATTCTGTGTTTCCTAGTCTTTCCAAGTTTCAGATTATTGCATAAAAATCATAAATTTTGAAAGACTTAGCAAAAACATATGACGAAAATTACTTCCGAAAACGCAGTTTTCAATTCATGTTTCCGCGTTTTGTTTTAAACTATACTGCTCAAATTAATTAAAGGAGCGCCCATATAACCTATAAAATACCATACGCGTTGAGTAGATTTATGAATATCTTTTACAGAAATTACAAAATCGTTCTTTTTACAAAAACAAATCGGCATTTTCATCGCCAACAGGCACATTCCTGAACAGAGTGTCCAGGATATGAACACTTTTAAATTAACTTTGAATTGGTGGTCTTACAGGAGAACAACCAATGTCTGTAAATGCAGATTCAGGCCTGGAAAAGTTTCATAGTCTGTGTCAGTAATGAGTGCATCCTCCTCTGGCGTTAAGGCACTCTCTTCATCGTCTGGGCATGCTCCTGGTGGCACGTTTGATCATATCCTGTGGTATGGCATCTTATTCTGCTACAAGAGCATGAGAAAGCTCACGGACGTTCTGCACAGGATTCGGAAGCGAAGAAAGTCTACGAGAAAGCAGTTTGCCCCTTTAAGAATAAGTAATTTATTGTTTTAAGTGCTGAATCTTCAAACATATATTATTATCCTAAAATTGACAACATGCAAAATACATTTAAATTTTCATGCTGAATTTGAATACTGTTATTTAAATAGTCCATCCTCCTTGTTTATGATTGTGTTATCTTGACATCTTTCTATTTAGGGTATTATAATTATGTGATATTACTCAACTCACAATCACGATGATTTTGTTGTTTTTATACATAGGTAACAAGGACGATGAGCAATGTACAAATATTAATAAACGTTCTGTTCTGTTCTATTCTGTTTTTCAATAGAAAGAGAATATCGATAGCTTGTAGGAGCGGATGTGGTCTAGTGGTAACGCGCTGGACTGGTAAAACAGGGGTCCCGATTTCGATCCTTCGCTCCTCCACTAACATTACTAATAGTCTTTCGGATGAGACGTTAAACCGAGGTCCCATGTGTCAGTGCGATACACTGGGCATGCAGAAGAACCAGGGGTGTCTCTGGAATGGGATGCTTTCTGTATCTTGCACTTCCCTCACAGCATAAAATAACTAATCTCTTCAGGGGGCGTCGGTCATATGGGCAACCGGTACCGACGATACATAAGCTCAGATAGATAGAGATAGCTTGTGTTAAATACAAATTGATCTGAGTGTAACTGTTCTAAGTATTTGTCAGTCAGATAAAGAGGAAAAAGCTATTAAATTGGATATTTCCAGATTATGCTTACCACGTCTTAATTGAAATCAAATGAACTGCCAATTAAATAATGTCGCTCTGAATTACAAAATTGAATTATTTCTTATCAATAATATAACGGAGTGTTGTTTAATGGATTATGCTGAATAATAATAGTTATTTTCATTTAATTTCTTAAATCGCAATAAAATGGTACCATTATCTTGCAATAAGCAGGCATTCTAATCATATCAAGAAACACGTTACGTGACTGTAAGCTGTTATAAAAATTATGGAATGCTCTAATTTTTGCCACATTATTTTTATATATCATTAAATCTTTGTACTTCTTATATTGCTTGTTCTATTTCTTTTTCGACAAAACGTTATCGAATTTTAAATGGAAGTCGAGGGGTTGTCGAAAATGATTTCTTAATATTTATTATTAAGTGTTTACTGAAACTGCTTCAAGGACCTGTAGTAATGCATAGTTGATAAAATCTTTGTATTCTTAATTGGGCATCCTCTCTTTTTTCACAAAGCGTTATCAAATTCTTAAATATCAGAATTAGTGTAGTTGCTAAAAAGCAATTTGTAAAACTTAACTTATTCTATTCGGTAAACTTTTTTTTACGGAGTCGCTTAAAACTCCGTGTAAAGAGTTGAGTTTAACATGCTCTCTTCATACATTTTGTCTTCTTGACCAAATTTTCAGACAATAGACGTTTTTATTTTTTTATATTTTCCTAAGATGCAAGTAACTGTTTGATATAATCGTTTTAGATTGTACAAAAATATTTGTTCTAGACATATGTGTACAGCCACTTTCACAATGTTAATACATTTGTATAGTAAATGTTATGGTGGTTTTATATGTCGGTGTATATTCATCTGGAATAATGAAAAATGCTGACTCTTTGCGTAGAAATTTTCAATGAAACTAAATCTTCTAAGTATATTAAGTCACAATTTAAAAGGCGAGTAAATGTAACATTGTCTGTCTTGTATGACAAACAACTTACTTTTTCTCTTTATTTCATTAGGTCATCTTAACAATGCTTAGAAATATGAAATGAATCTTATATTAATTTACATTTTTTGATGTTAATAAAAATAGTCTGAGGTGAATTTTTTAAAAATTTATTCTTGTGTAACGGGCTCACAAGATATGTAAACGGAGAAATGCATTTGGCTGATTTTTTTCTTTTCTCTTTTTTTAAACTTATGTTGCAGTTCATTAATTATAAGTCACTTTCCCATTTAGCAGAAACGCTGTTTTTGCAGCTAATCATATTGTTTCATTTAATTGTGGATAATAAAAAAATTGGAAACGTCACACATAGATGTATACAAACTATTTATTTCAGCATCATTTACAGTGAGAATGTTTCTTATTGCTATTTTATTTTTTATTTTTATTATAATTATTTTAAGAATATTTTATGTTTTGAAAGAATGTTCAAATCCTAATTGGAATATGTTGTCACAGAAACGTTCTTTTTTCAAATGAATGCATGAATACAAAGTAAAGCCTCAGTATTTCTATTAAACAGAAATATTCTCAGACCCGCAATTTCCCAAGAAAAGAGAAAAATACAAATGATACTCAAATGCCCTATAACTCATATCTTGCCTGTAAAACAGTTTCGTATTGTGCGTGGATTTGAGAAAAGAAACTTTAATGTTTTTACTTTGTAATCGGTGGGCGTTTCCAATGACTGTCTGTAAGACTAATGTAGTACCCATAAAGGAATGACGTCATCCAAATAAATTTAATAACAAATTTTACAGTAACTGAAGTGTGTAATCGGTCATCAAATATACCAGCACCATTCTACGCACTAATTGTTGTCAGTATGATAACGATCTAAGGATCGCGAGTTCCTTCCCTCACTCTTCTGATAACATTACTTTATTTCCGATGAGATGTTAATCCAAGGTTCCACGTATTTGTGCTTCACATGAGCATCTTGGGGAAATCTCAAATGAAAAAAAAACAAATAAAAAAGTAATTAAATAGATAAGAATACTAAGTTCTGAAATCTGATCAATGTTTTCGAAGAAAAGTATATTCATTACAGTTTTCAAGTTATTATATCAATGAAGGACTACAATATAACTACTAATTGCATGTACCCACATTATTATTGTATTGTACCCACAATGTCTTTAAACAATATAACTTGCGGATTAAAGTTAATTGAAAATTTCCCCTGCAGGAAATTTTTAACTAGGAAAGTATCTGCAATACTATTTCTAAAGCAATAAATCATGAAAAGCAAGTATTAAAAATGAATGTCATTCTATGCATAAAATGCATTTGTTTTCTGGTGATCTGAGCAGAAATCAGAAGGAAGGAGAATTTAATTCGTACGGAGTAGTTTAAATCAAAACCTATAGCTTTTGTAAACCAACAGGAAATAACTTCGATATATTCAAGATACACATTATTGTGTTAATATGTCAGTGGCAGTTAGTATAAGAGTGTATAACAAAGAGAATAAAGATCTCGGAGTATGATATGCAACATTGAATATTACTTTCAGAGAGATAAAAGTGGCATGTTCTTGTATGTTGTTCAAGTTATTACGATTTCTAGCTGTACAAGATGGCGATCACTCTCCCAATGAAAACATTTAAGCTGAGCGTTTTTGTATTCAACATTTTTCGTAATCTGTTTGAAACGTTGGTTTACTTTAACTAAATAAAATATAGAATGAAGTTCACTGTCAAAGCTTTTGTACTGAAACAATTGTTTTGAGCAAGAAGCATGTTGGTAGAGCCCTATGTAAATATCTTATGAAGCAAAGTTATTCAAGAATAGATGCACTACATACTTTTAAACACGTCTTACCAACATCTATGTCTCACATCTAGGATTCCACGTCTATTCTTGTACAATGAATAGATTTCATTTAGTAATGGACATGTAGTGTGATTTTTTCGTCTAAATTAAGGAAAACAACAACAAACAAACAAACAAACAAAAAAACTTATGCTTACAAAAAATTATTCTATTGAATTTCTGTATTTAAAATTAAAAAAAATAATAATAAAAAGTCATGTATTGTTGAACTGAAACAAAAACTTTGTAGCCAGGTTAACAGTAACTAGTAAATTGAATATATCATTGCTCTGTAGCTTAACTCCTGTCTGAAGTGTAGTTGACTCCTTTTCATTCTGAGATCACATAGGCTATGTACAAACTGACTAAAATGATTTGATCACTGATCAGAATTAATAGAAAGGCCATTTATGCGTAGAAGTCAGTTTTTGACTGATTCTGCCGACAGTAAAATATCAAAGCTTTGATAAGTTTCATTTTACATTAATTGCAAATGCCTTGCCTTAAAAGAAATCCTCTACAAATTATTTAGGGAAATGTAAATGTCCTCCTTACTGATTATTTTTGTTTTGTTTTGCACTACAGACATTTGGATTATTTTCACTTGAGCACTTAAATAATAGAAGATTTTTCAGCATTTTTTATAGAAATAAAACACATTTATTTTACAACTGTTATAACCAAAACCTTTAATTTTACTAATGAAGACATATTTCTATTACATAACAAAATTTAGTTTTGATAATTATTACTATATTTAATAATTATTACAGAAAACGAGTTCAAATAATTCTTTAATTTGTGCAGATAATAAGATCAGTAGAACTTCTTTACAAGATGCTATGATTTCATATTTCTGTGTTTTTGCTAAAACACTTTGTTAGAAACTTCTTCTCTTTAACCAGTTAAACGTACAAGGTTTATTTCGGGAACATTGTCGTTAAAACTATGTGCAATAATGTCTGTATTTTTATTCAATACTGAACATTATAGTCGTTATAACGCATCAATGAGGAATATGTGAAATCTTAGATTTTCTGATTGATGTCTGGAAAAATCGGTGTTGCATGTATTGGACGCATTTCTGCTTCCTCTTTACATTTTATGATATGCTGTTTTTTTCTTCTGTTGTTTTTTTTTAATTATCATTTTGTTTCTGTTCTAGATATTTGAAGAATTTTAGGACAAATCGAAATTTGCAAATTGAATGAAAATGCATTTATACACACAAACAATGTAGAATATTCTAGGAAAACAAAACGAGACAAAGAGAAATATTAGAAGATATGACAGGATATTTGCATCTTGAAACTTATAAAGATACTTAAGGGGATGGCCAAATCGCTACTAAAATTGATTTGAAAAAACAAAAGACGTTAAGTTTGTATAATATCTGCAACAACATTACATATCAATCTAAATTGTTATCTCATTTAATCTTTAAACGACTCGGAAACCCTCCAGAAAGTATGAATTCGTTTTGTTAATAATAAACTACGACTAGCCTATAAATCAGTGGTATAAAGAATGCACATGCAATAAACTGTAACAGAAAGGACACAATTTTGGCGAACGTAAAACGTTATAATACATGTTGTCTAATAGCATGTTTGATAAATTTGTATATAACTTAGGCAATCAAATATTTACAAAATTAGTTTCGTCCAATGTAACTTAAATAACAAACACTTTTTTTTGCAAAACTCTCGTCTGTCTTTGATGGTGCTGGCATCTCAGACATGGGATGACCAAAACCAAGAGAAAAAATAGCTAAGAAGGTACTGAAATGATATGAATTAAACAAGGAAGTACAAAGTATATATGTTCATGTTGTTTCTGAAACTTCATTATATTTTCAAAAGTAAGGACAGTTTTATTGAACAATAAATTTCTGCATTGTCTAGTGTAGGAACACATTTCCTAAATTTATGATTTATGAAACAGAAAAAGACAGTTCTTATTGCACGAAGAGACGGAATAAATCATTTCTAGACATAGGCACAACTAAAACACCTTATAGATAAACAACATTTTCCAGGGGATGACATAGAAGGGTCAAATTCAAAATATAGACGTCATTTCTTAGAATATAATCCAGTAGAATGCAGCATTCAATTGAGGAACAAAAACGTTGCTTTTTAAACGTCCCAAATTTGTCATAGCATATGTGGTTCACAAGCAATGATAATTTTATTAACCAACAAGCATCGAACGTGTGAACCAATGAAATTTGTAATCATGAACAAATGGCGTTTCTAGTAAAAGCTTTCTTACCACTTGAGTTCTACACGTTACAGTTTATTAGTGTAATATTGAAGTAAATATTGAGTGAGATGCATAAATATATTTTGCATATTTTTTTGTAATTAAATGTGAATTGTATATTTCATGACAAAACCACTTTTTTGGCTAAAAATGATATGCATGCAAATGTTTTCCATTAAACAGCGAATGAAATCAAAGGGAAATGTAAATTGATGGTGATACAATAGAATTGACGCTCTTACATGACAACATGATACATATTGACAAGGGATTGTTTGTCCAATGTAACGTAATGCAAGTATCTTGCATCACGAATGTTGTTGCACTGATATGCAATCCTCTGTGAATTCGCATGTGAATTATTTTAATTTGCATGACTCTTTGTAGTTTTTTGTTGTTATTTGTCACAAATGCTTCAAATGTTTTATTCATGAACGATAGTTCAAAGTTGAACGAAGAAGCTATCGCTTCTTTAACTTCACCATTTTGCAAAAATTGCTTTCGAATGTTTTATTGGTCCATGGCATTTAATCAGACAAATTAGCATATTAAAGTTTAAAGTCTTTTTTAAAATGATATTCTGAAAAAAAACCCGCTTCATGTAGTCGTAGGTTTAAAAATTTAATGATAGAGTTGGATACGCGCTTCTTAAATTCCTACACTAGGATAAAACAATAGACTGTTTTAAAGTAGAAAACGGATTTCTAGATATTCAGTTCTGGAAAAATGAGATAGCACAGTCAATAAGAAGTACTTAAAAGTACCAAGCCATTTTTTTTACCATGTTGAAATGTTTTAAATGTCTCTGGAACTTGGAAAAATATGTCACGCATTCTTTTTATTATTTAGAACTGACATTTTAAATTTGTAAAACCGATTAAGTATTTCATTTGAGAGTTGTTGTACCATTTTGGATGAATATTCATTTATTCCAAACGAACACATTCTTAATGTCTAAATGTGTAAACGAATTTTTGATCATATTATGTTCTTCTTTAGATAATTAAGTTTTCTTTCATTTTACATTTGATGTGTTAATAAAATAGATATGCAAAATTGCATCTGTTAAATATAGGTTTTGTCACTTTAGGTTAACCGTTTCTTTTTCAAAGCTTCACTTTATCTATTTGCGACGCTGACATTATTACTATTATTTTTTGTTTCAAACAATCAAGAAGCTTTTCACTTTAGAAACTTTTTTTAGAATAAAATCTGGTTTGAGGAAAGCTTTTCCGGTATATGCTTTGATTTAGATGTTTACTTTTTCACCTGAAAGTAAACTTACTATCAAACAAAAAACTATTCACAGAATAAGGAAAAAGGAGTATTTTCTTGTCCCTTTAAGTTAACAGTTTCTTTTTCAAAGCTTCACTTTATCTATTTGCGACGCTAAAATTATTACTATTATGAGTTTGCTTCAAGCAATCAAGATGCTTTTCACTTTAGAAATCTTTTTAGAAATAAAATCTTGTTTGAGGAAAGCTTTTCCGGTACATGCCTTGATTTAGACGTTTTGCTTTCCGACCTGAAAGTAAATTTACTATCAAACAAAAACTATTCACAGAATGAGGAAAAAAGATCTTTTTCTACTGAAAAAGAATTATTGGAAAACAGGCACATACCCTTGAACTGACGGCGTGTCTGGTATTACTTTACCAATAATCGCACCTGATCTCTCGAGGTTTCTAGACTAAGTGTAACTGAAGTGATTACCACGTGCTTGTATTCTGTTTAATACATGGTTTTATAAATTTTACTGTAGTGTTAAAGTTTGTGTTGCACTGTTCTAAAGCAAATATTAGCTTTCGCCGATTGAGATATACATGGATATTCTAACATAAAGTGACAGGTATCAAAGGGATTGTAAATCGAAGTTTATCCAATAGAACTATGATGCAAAAGTGACAGCATGGTATGTTTTATAAAAGATATGGGTTCAGATTGTTTATCAAATATAAATATTTTGCTGAATTTCTTAGTTTCATCTATTCCAATCAAATGCTCGTGGTACTATTGACATGGTATTGACATGAATTATGTCATGTCTACTATGTCACATTGACCTAATTACCTACTTTCTGCTTTTTGAAGTTTTGAGATTAGACCATATGTACAGCTTAACCTGAAAATTTCAATTTCAACGTTGTATGAGCTTTACATTGACCTACTTCCTTGTTTTTCAGGTTATAAATTGAAACTATATGCACAATTTGCTCATTTTAAATTTCACTTTGTGCGACACTGGCCTTGGTCTCATATTTTGCAGATTGTCATACAAATTTGGACCACGTGACTGTATAGTTTTTGTATTTAAAGTTCGACTTTGAATTATTTTGCGGCCACGAAATAATGAAGGGATCTGATTGATTGCCACAAGACTATTTTTCCCTTAGTTCTGGACACAAAATATTTTTTTCTTTGTTATAATTCATGTTATAATTCATAGCCTCGAAATTTTTGTTTCAGGTTTTTCTTTTAATTATGATATGTGACCACGAAATTGTTTTAGTCATAGTTCATGGCCACGAACTATTTTTTGTACTTGTTGACACGAGTTTAAACAAACAAAATAAATATCACCTCATTGCTTCCGTAGGTAAACGATATTGTGCAATCATTGCCCTTTTGTCGATCGATTACTTTAGCTTTCGCTAAATGCCAAGAATATACTTTTTTGTTTTTACATATAGCAAACAGTTTCTTATGCCATCCTTTGCATTAAAACGCCTTGTACTTATGGCAGGAAGTATCAAGGTGTGACAGAAATAACAGTTTATTGTACATAAGAATTAAAGAATACGTGGCAAAATTGAATGGTTATAAAACGTTCTATTCATAGCATAGCTTAATGTTTACTCGACTTTCAAAAGAGTATGGTTACTTCGAATTTCTACTGAAATAAATACAGAACAGAACAGACAAACTATACATAATTATTCTGTGTTCATGTCTGGTGTATCTTTATCCAATAATGATGTCGTCTCATCTTTTTCAGGCATTGTCATTGTCACTTTTTTCTGTTGCAATTGTTGGTATGCTAAAGTATGCTTTAGGTGTTATGTAGTGTTTATTATTGACATAATTTTGACAATTCTTATCACTTAGTGTATTTGGAAAATGTACCTTACTAATCAGTGTCTTAGATGCACATTAAATTTTATAGATTCGACGTTCTTTTAATTGATCCAAACAAGCAAAGGTATAATAAGGCAATATCACTCTTTAACTGATGACGATGATAGGAAACATAGTTTATATTCTGAAATGATTTATTACGATATACGCTCGTATTATACGCCGGAAACCTTTGGGACTATAAATTTATGCGTGGCCGTATCATTTCATGTCCGCTTCATAACTTCCACATACATGTACATAAATTATTGTCCGTGCTCTTTGACACAATTAAGAGAGGGCCTTTGCGGTCAAGGTCACAAAAGAACTCAAACATTTGGTAGCGTTCCGATTTTTAAAAGCTGTGCTGTTTGTTGTGCTAATTTAATGGTTTTTATTATGTTCACAGATATATTTCCTAGAATGCCATTAGTGATTGGTGTTAAAGGTATTGTAACAATCAGATTCTGATATTTTTCATCTTTCTTTTGCATTTGCATGTTATCCAATAGAACCATGCTGTTTTTTCCAAAATGAATGCACATTCATTTGTAGCCATTATTAACTTTGATAACGCATAGAAAATCACGATTACGAGGTACAAAATGCATAGATGCCTTGAATAGTTCCGCCAAGGTTAACATAACCCACAAGCCTTTCAAGTTTAGGATTTGTGCGCTAGATCAGTCTTAATTAAAAAAATTATATATCAGCGAAATATTTAATCGGCAATCTAAATTCAATACTATGTTTTTTAGATGTAATTATTGTCCATACACTTTCGTCGACAACATTTCTCATTTATATGGTATGACATGAATATAGAAGTTATTGACAGAATAGCAAATTCCATAGACCTTAATAAGAAAGTTCTGGTTAAAGAACAATTTCCGCTAGCTGAAACACGTAAAGATTTTTAATTAATAAGAAGAGAGAGAGACGTCTGGTTTTCTCAAAAAGGAGTTTTTATTATCATGTCTATTAGGACTAACATAATTTATGATGACGAAGAGTAAAAACTTTCTATAATTGCACGTAGGAAAATTTATGGTGTCTTTAAAGATTGACACAGTTTATGATAGCAATTCCCAGAACGTTAGATATCTGTCTGGGGCTATCTTTGGTCATCTTTACAAGAAAGTTATTTCCGTTCATTTTGTAGAAAGAATATAAATCGATATATTTGTCTCATCTTGATAAAATTAGCTTGTAAGTAGACAGGGAAGTCTGTAAAATCTATTTCCATTCTAACACACATGTATATTAATAAGAGGCGGAAGTATGTACACTAAGTCTAAGTTGCTTACTATGTCATTTTTACGGTTGTTCCTCTGTCAGGCTATTCCGCTCACCCCAATATTAATTTCCAATTTGAAAAGTGCAAAACAACGAGGTCATTTTTAGTTTATCAATTAATAATTTACGTTTAAGCAAACATCTATTTTTTATCATAAATGAACATGTTACTTTAGTCAATAGCAATACTTCCCTTATAGAAAAAAAAAACATTATCGGTAAACAACGGAAAGTAGTTTGCAGTGACGTCAGCGAGCGCGCGCTTGTATTCAGCGTGATATAACATATAGGATATATCACGGTCATTTCCTTCTTCTTGAAGTGTTGGCCAATTGCGGATAGTGTTAGAATGTTATTTTTGACCAATCATTAAAACCTTAAGTTTCTGATAGGTAGGAAAATATGACTAACGACTTCAAAACAAGACAGTATTTAAAACATCTGAATTGGTGTTCCTTAATCAATTTGTAGACCATTGAATTATTATAACGAAAACCATTTATATACTAGTTGGTGAACACTAACTGATATAAAAGCCGAACATTTTAAAACCACGATAAGACTGCTTTTGTTTCAATGGTCTGAAATGTTAATATTAAGACCTTAAACATTCAAAGCCTTCTTACTGCTTTTAGGAAGTTTTTGTGAACTCTTTTAGGTTTGACACATTTTTTTCAACCAGTTCAGAAAGCTGTTTTGGAGTTGTTATTTCTGGCAATCTTTATAAAAAACATTATTTCCGTTCTTTTTGTCTGAGTAATATAGTTATATATATTTGTCTTATTTTCGTAGATAACTTTGACAAAGTAGAAAGTAAAAGATGCTGTGCAATAGAAATGATAAGTGACTGGGACCACCGTAAGGCTAAGAACAGGTTGAACAAGTATGATTAAGCCTTGAACTGTATGACTGGGGTGTATTCTGGGAAACCAGTAAGACCTGTTATTTTCATTATAGTGGCTTATTTTTGTCCGCTTGATTCTTAAAGTTACAAACGTTTTGTAGAATAATTGTTGAGTGTGTCTTTTGTTAGTTCTTTTTACGTTTGTTGTTGTCCACAAACTTTCTCAAAGACCGCCAAAGCCCCACATAAATGTAATTACAAAGGATATATGCAATTTAAGAGACACATAATTCTATCCACTTCTCGAAATATTGCCTTTTGAATGTTCACTAATTTTACTCCAGTTTCCTAAGAATGTAATTGGTACTATAACTAATATATTGTCCTAAGAATATAATTGGTACTATCACTTACATATTGTCCTAAAAATGTGATTGGTACTATAACTAATATATTGTCCTAAGACTGTGATTGGTACTATAACTTATATATTGTCCTTAGAATGTGATTGGTACTATAACTAAAATATTCTCCTAAGAATGTGATTGGTACTATAACTAAAATATTATCCTAAGAATATGATTGGTACTATAACTAATACATGGTCATAAGAATGTGATTGGTACTTTAACTAATATATTTTCGAAATCAGAATTTTATCATTATATTTAGAAATTATCTTGTTTTGGACAAAGCTTGAATATTTGTACGTCAGACTTGTACAAACTGCCTTGAGTACTCAGGCATAGACAAGTAGTCATAGAAATTTAATATTTGTACACCGGATGTGGTCTTAAACATAACTCTTACAAGAAGCCCAACAGTTTAAAGTGTTTTTATATAGCGTGACAGTATCTGTGACATTGCTTTTCTGAGAGCTTGGATAGTTTAAGACTGATTAGATAATTGTCAAATTCCATTTGTTTTCTGCTTTACATGTGTTTTATACATGTGCTAAAAAACCTTGCCCTGGAAATGCTCAAATAGTTGACGTTGATCGAGACCTATAGTCAATGACCCTCGAAGTTGAAGAACTGAAAATTTCATGTATAGATACATATCATAATGAATGAGTTAAATAAACAGGAAAATATCCCCATTAACTATTATGTGGTAGTGGTTACTGTGTTACTTGGAAATGTATCCGCTCCATGAAGTTTGATGCACAATGAAATAAATAATGGTTGATCCGTGTTTTGAATAAGACTTTTAACACATTTCGCAGCTCCTTTCCGCGTCTTTTTAATCCTGATTGCGCTGATTAGATGATTTTCGATGACATTAGGGCGATCGTTGTTTAATAAAAGAGGAGCAAATTCAATCAGTCTTCAACGGATTTTTAATTCTGTAAACTCATTTTGTTAGGGGAAACAGTCTGCTTTTCATTTATTGTACGTCATTCACTCAACCCTGTGAATTTATTTGAATAATACTCGTTTGAATTTTATAGGCGGGCAGAAAAGTTTATGGTGGATGTTCACATATAAAAGTAAAATATTTCTGTCATTTTGATTACGAAAAACATTTCAAGTTTATCAAAAGAAACATTGAGATATTGAGAATATTGTTACGTTGGTGTAATCTTAAAGAAAAAAGTCAAATGGTATTCTTTATATTTTGTATAACATAGAATAAGTATTGTTGTAAAGTCTAGGTTTGTTAAAGCTTATCTTGTTTTTATTTGAAATACTAACGTTCTATTTTTTTAAGGGAAGTGTAATCGCACTTACATACAGCGAGGTGAGGAATGACATTGACGTTAAAACTCTCTTGAGATAGGGATAAAAACAGCAGCTGAAATTAGATATATCGCAATGAATCTATTAAACAAGGAACACTTTTTTTAGAATAGTTATTATATATTACTTATCGAAAGGGACAAATATCATGAAAGTATTGGTATTCCCTGAAAACAGCTTTAAAAAAAACCTTTTATGTATATATATTTCATTTTTATATCATACATTAAGAACAACTTATGGACTGTAAAAGCAGAACAGTAATGAATTACTCTCTTACTGAAGAAAAGAGAAGAAAGTAAGAATGAATAATACTGTTTTATCGTTGCATGCTTGCTTTTGCTAAACTATAATCCTTTTGGGAAAAGAAAATTGGATTTGGTCTGGTACGAAACGTAATATCAGTGAATATTGAAATTAGATTTTAAATTGCAGTAAATACAGTTATCAATGCTTTAACATGGAACATAACAGTATTATAGCCTAGAAATATAATGCTGCTACCAGTTTTAACGTCGGTTGTTTTAATTGGTGTGGTGACCCCTGCTTGTAGTGGCTCACAATGGCGGTTCAATTGCCGTGCTTGGAGGGACTTTGAAATAACTTGGCATCAAATGGCAAGATAGAGTGTCGCGTGTAAGGCGATTGTCATGTGCTCAAATATCAAGCTCATACCGAAATGTTAAGGGCTAAAAAGGGCTTGTCCACGATAAATTTTATTACGCTTTGAGGTTGTTTAAAAAAATAACTTTGTACAAATGTGAACCTTGGCAAGTCAGAGTGTAATGTGGCCCAGAAGTCATTGTCAAACTTAGAACTAAAGGTAAAATATTTAGGTTATAATTTTGAAATAATTCTGAATAAACGATGGAATATCACATCATTGTCAATTATTACGTTTTATGATTTCAAATTATTTTGACCGTATAAGACGAGACAACCATGTGCAGTCAACAATTGGTCTTGCAGAGTTTTAACTAAACACAGTTCTAGTTTAAATAAAATGTGTTTGACTTGTCTTTGTCAGTTCTTCTACATTTTTGTTCATGTTAATACAAAGTATTTTGTATTGTAGAAGACATGTGTTCCTATAGCCACAATGACTGTGGTGAATTGAAGAGTTTGGAACAAAGATGTTCTTTATTTCAGTTCATGTAATCATCATATTTCATCACAATAACAATAGGTTTCTCGCTGTTTCTTGATGCATATTGCCAATTTCTCTTGAATAAGACTCGTTACAGATTTAACATATTAAACTATTATTCCTCATTTGATTCAATGAAGTCGGAAAGTATGCGATTTCCAATTAAACATACCCTGTTATAATGAAACTTCAGGGTTTCATGATTGTTTCTTTTCTGTCAATACAAATATTCTGTGAAAAATAATATTACCATTATAAAACTACAACAAAAGAATATTAAGTTGAGTTGAAAACATAATAAAATGAAGCCAGTTGATGCCTCTTTTTGCAAAAGTACCTCAGAGAAATATTTATTATGGAAAGCAATTTGCCTAAAGCTGTTAAGAGTGCATCATACGGAGTTAAATGATTCGAGTTTCAATGAGAGAACTATTCGTATATTAAGTCTCAAATCATACAGCTTTCGCAAAATGCCAAGTAAGATATATCAGTACAGCGATACTATTTTATATTAATTTGTAATTTATCATTTTCTTATGTAACAAAGAAAATATATTTGACCATAAACATTATACAGTAATGGAAGTTTATCTCTATGAAATAAAACAATACGTTTCTTGCGTGTAATACTAGCAATAAAATTTTCCATTGTATAATTTGTCGATCTCTCCTTAGTAATATTTCTCTTGCATATGGCAAAGAGATTATTTATATCTAGAGCGTTAGATGATTTGTGTCTGCATTAATGTTTTATAAAAGCTTTTGTACGTCACGTTATTTATGTTAACTCTTTGATATTTAATCTATATGCACCAAAAAGCAGGCACTGCGAGTCTTAAAATAATAATAAGAAGAAAATATAATATTCTCTAAAAACATTTATCCTCGGCCTTTTCTTAGATAACGATACTTTTCTCGCAGGAACATTTTCACCGGAAGTAACATCAAAATGTAAATGCAGAAACAAATAAAAAAGATTGACTCAATATTTAAAGTAAAGGTGAGAAAAACAATACAAAGTCTAGCAATTTTATAACTATTTATTTCTAAAAGAAACTAATGTATATTTTCTTCATCTTTCCATTTAAACATATTTTCTTAAATATATTGTAAATTTTAACAGCAAAATATTAACGCATTCTTTTTACCGGACGTATCAAATTTTCATTTTCATACTTAGTAATAACAGCATGTGCCGGGTAAAAATTCAGGGACAAGTGGACAATAGAATTTCTGTCGACACCACAGGGACTAGCCGGGATCCATTATTTAGTAAGGAATAGGAAGAGAGACTTGATAGTTACCTTCAAAAATTGCTTGTAGTTAGATACAGGTATACTACAGCTGAGGTAATTAATCTGGGTTCAGATTATGCACTTTCACTTGGTAAAAGAACATCAGATAAACCAATAACAAGACAATGGTATTATGACATTATGAAAAGGTCACCGGAACTCAAGCTTGTGAAACCATCTAGTCTTTCTGAACAGAGATTAAAGTGCGTCAGTGAAAAATCAGTTACCAGATACTTTGACGAGCTTGCTCGCATTATGGGCAAGTACCTGATACGAACAAAGACATTTAAAACAAAGATAAAAACGGTATCAATGCAGAATATAAACCAACAAAAACTGTAGCATGTACTTCCTGCAAAGGTCAAGCGTTTAAAAACTGTAACGGTTCTTAATACAGGCAATGCCCTTTGGGATTCAAATCCCCCTTTACTTTGTTTTCCCAGATGAGAGGTTCTTGAATACACTGTTGGAAGATAATAAAACATGTGCTGACTGGGTGGTCAAATTCAGATTTTTTTTAATGTTTCTGCAGTTGCATCTTTGGAAATTTCTTCAAGGAAGAAACAAAAATAATACCATTATTTTTTGTATGAATGTCAAAGAAGCCATATTTCAATTGATTTGATTGACTTGATATTAGAAAATAATCCTGTGCTCTTTTCCCTCCCATCCTCTGCTTAAGCATATTGCAGCGCCAGTTTGTTTCGGTCCATTCCAGACGATCTCCAGTCATGAGAGTATTAACCACCCAGTTGTTACAAAATATGATGTCTGTTCACTGGTTTGCAAGGCACACACTGTTGCAATTATTAAACGTTGACTAATTTCTGAAATAAATTACATTTATATATTGATGGGGTATCACCTGAGAACGTACTGATAGAATAGTATGACAGTAAAGGCCATGGTGAATTGTAAAAAAAAGCCAGAAGCAGGACAAATGTTAAGTTGCATACAATTTAAACTAAAAGAAAGAGAGCTTTCTACTTCCAAACGAAGCATTTTTGTGGTTTCTAGTAGGACCGACACAATTTATGATTAATACTCCCATTATGTAAGAAAGCTTTCAAGGACTATCTCACAAAATAGTGATTTCTTTCGTTTTCGTAGACAGAATATGAATCGATATAATTGTCTCATTTTGAACGGCCAGCTTGATAGAATAGTCAGGGAAGTGACCCAGACTAAAGATGTTATGAAGTGTAAATGATATGTTTACATTGACAATCCATAAGCCAAACTTTGCTTGACGCATGCACACGGACTTCCAGATAAACAATACTTACTTAACGTTACAAAAATAGTTATATTCCAATCTTGATAAATTGGAATGTTATGAAAGAGTAATATTCAATCTTTAATAAAAAAACTAAAAATCCTTTTAACAGAAACAAAAAGCAAATAACCTGAGGTGAGCATTTACTCGAGAGGTTTTGAACTTACGGACCAGAAAAAAAGTCTCTAACTTACACAAATTAATGTAATTTTTTTTCTTTGCACTTAATATCTAATTTATTTGATATAATGAATTCTTAAATCGCAGTGACATCATCAATTGCCTTATTCGCAGATGTCATCTCTTCGTGTCTTTAGAGGGTGAGAAATTAAATGTCCATGCGTCTTTTCTTGTGACCTTACATAATTTCTTCGCTTACGTATTAAATTAAATGTAAAGACAAATTCTAAAACAGTCGTTTCTAATCTTAGATTTTCATCAGTTGATTTGAGGTCTAAAGTATAGATTAAAAAGAGAAACTCTGCCTATACTATAGCGTGACGAACGGTATAGATGTTAGCAATATAGGTTTAGAGCGATAGGCACCGTTAAACCAAAGTTCAAATATATTTTGGTCAGATTTTCTCAAAATTCTTAGTAAATTTTCAGTTGTTTTGTTGATCATATTTTTGACTAGACAACTGTAATCGAAACAAATGTCTTTGAGAAGGAATTCATTCTTTTCACCAAAAGTTTGAACGAGCTGCTTCTCACCTTACATAGTTGTCTATTTAAATACCACCTTTCACTAAAAACCTTTATCACTTCTCGTTTTCGTATTTTTTTCTTTTCAGTATATTGTTTCGTGATAGAAATTTGGGATGGCTTAAATAGGTCATTTTACATAAGCCATTCATTAGATTGCAAAGAAGAAAGCGGATATTAAGAGGTGATATCGTGTTCTGAATAATTGTGAGCTTATAAGAATTCTGGGAATACTTTAAGCTTTTCTTTAATCCTTATTGTAATGTGATGGTGTATTACTACCGAGGCAATGCAGCAAGCTGATCAAGTTGAGAAAGACTGAGACTTGCAGAGAAAATTCTGTTTCAACTCATTTGATGAAAGGAGTTTGTTTATTTTATATTTGAACGACCGTTACTCAACCGTGTGACTTGATATATACCATACACAAAAGAACTTTTATCAATTGAGCGGGAAGTTTCCTGGTCTTTTTTACGTATCTCAGGAAAAATGCAGATAATCTAAAATCCTACCAAGTTTTTCTTTAAAAACGCCTACAATTGAAATAATTTGATCTTAAAGTTAAGTAAAATTTCAAGATTTTCAAAAAAAATGCTTATTCCCGTTTTCAAAACACTGTTTCCCAATCTGGAAATAAATTACATAATTTGGTATTAATTTGTTTGCAATATAAAAAGTTAGCCATGGCCAAGCTTGGGCAATTTGTGTATTATAACAATATTTACAGTGAGTAAGGAGAGGGCACAAGGAAACCGAGAGCACACAATAGTCACCTATCTGTAAGACAAATCATTTTATTCAACATAAGAAAATGTGCCAGTTTTAATTTCGTTGCATTTATTTGACTATTTTGGTGTTTGTCTCCTGACTTACTATATTCACTTCAGTAGAAAGACTGAGATTCGAAAGTTTGTTTGACCTTACGAGTCTCCTTTCGTACATTCAAAAGATTCAAGAATAAAGTTTGCGTTGATGTTTTTTTTTTTATTTGTTCCGCCACTGTATTAATTCACAAAATGGAACAACGACTGAAACGTGCTTCAAATGCTAACGGAATACCTCGGATATCCACAGGATTTCTTCTCGTCGATTTAATCCTTATTTTGTTGTAATGATAAACCACTATTGTTAAGATAATCCCTCTTGCGGTTGAGTGCTGATCCTTTGCCATGCCGTCTATACATTAAAATCGACATATGTCAGTCTGCAACCCTGAGTAAGGAGAGGGCACAAGGAAACCGAGAGCACACAATAGTCACCTATCTGTAAGACAAATCATTTTATTCAACATAAGAAAATGTGCCAGTTTTAATTTCGTTGCATTTATTTGACTATGTAATTGATTTAAGCTCCTCAAGAGTTTACCATGACAAATTATGATATAAGTTTCATATGACTTTTCCAGACACGGCAGAAAGCTATCTGGAATATTTTTGTCATTTTCTTGGAATAAGAATGCTCCATCGACAAAAATTGCCTCGTCTAGCGATTATTTGTAACCTAGAACAACATATTTGAATGTTACTTAGGCTGTATACATTACGAATATCACTATAAACGATCTGAATTCACCGTCCGCTTTCATCAGGCATACAATTAAATTAAGCCGTTAACAAGAACAAGATTTTGTTAAAGATTTACCAACGTCCCCCGCCTAAGGGAAGTTTTACATGAAACACACAATTGTACTATTTCAAAACTTTGAGGTATGGATCTGGACTTGAAAAATCTTGATAAATGCTATATCTGCACATTAAACATGGGTGTTGCGCATGACATGCCGTCTTATTATGGTGAACATTTGTGCAAACTTATTTCAAAATCCTTTGATGAATTTAAAAGTTGTGGACCGGACACAAAACAGACCCTATAACAAACTATGTTAAGCTTTGACATCTAAGTTTGACCTAGACTTTTGAGATAGGGGTCTGGGTTTTGCCCATGACACGTCGTCTTGTAATGGTAAACATTTGTGCCAAGTAATTTCAAAATCCCTTGATGGATAACAGTTAAGGACCGGACACGAAAAAAAACCTTCAACAGAGAATCTTGACCTTGATCTCCAAGTGTGACATTGAGCTTGGAGGTAGGGGTCTGGGTGTTGCGCATGACACGTCGTGTTGTTATGGAGAACATTGGTGCCAAGTTATTTCAAAATCTCTTGATGTATGGCTTAGTTATGGAGCGGACACGAAGTGTGACGGACGGACGGACAGACGGATGGAGCCCATTTCTATATCCTTTTTTTTTCTTCGATACAAAGAGAGTATTTGTCTCTAGCTATATTATTCTAATTTGGTTTTTAAAAAAAAGCTCTGACATATATAATACACGGTGCTTAACCATATCGGCGATCTTTCTGCGAAATCCGTCTGTCTGCGTCGGTACCGGTTATTCTCTGCTGTAAACATAGTTTGTGATGGTAGACAATCAGAAAAATTTAACAGACACCAGTTCAAACGGCCGAGTTGCTAAAATTTAATAAGTGCCGAAAAAACAGATTTCGCAGAGAGACTGTCGATATGGTTATGCACCGTGTAATTTATCGTGCGCGGTGAACAATCGATTGTTAAAGCAATACTGTTCTGTGTCAACTTGTAAAAGTGTACGACCCTTTCTTGTGTTATTGTGTACTTTTTATGCCCCCGAATGGAGGCATATAATTTTTGAACTGTCCGTCCGTCCGTCAGTCAGTCCGTCAGTCCGTCTGAAAACTTTAACATTGGCCAAAACTTCCTTATTAATAAGTGGATTTACTTCAAACTTGGATAAAACACTCCTTTTGACAAGACCTCCCCACTGACTTATAAATATTTGACCTTGACCCCTGAATGACATTCACCTTTGACATCCAATTGTCAGAAAAACTTTAACATTGGTCATAACTTCCTTATTTATAAGTGGATTTACTTCATACTTGGAAACAACACCCCTTTGGACAAGACCTTTCCACTGACCTATATTTGTTTGACCTTGACCCCTGAATGACCTTTACCTTGAAGATCCAATTATCCAAAAACTTTAACATTTGCCATAACTTCCACATTAGTAAGTGAATATACTTCATACTTGGACACAACACCTCTTTGGACAAGACCTTCTCACTGATCTATATTCATTTTACCTTGACCCCTGAATGACTGGTTCTCAGCTCAAAGGTCAAAGCACCGCTTCGGGGGCATTGTCATCTTACAGTGACAGTTCTTGTTTTAATTATATATTTCACTTTCAAGACTTCTTTGATGGACACACAGATAGGCAATTACGTTAATGAAAAGCACATTTGAAACACGTATTCGCAGTCTGTCTATTTATAAGTTTCATTCAGCACTTAAATATATGTTTTGGTTTTACAATGAATGCATAAATAATGAGCAAATTATTTAACTCGTTTGTATTTTGTTTTTATTGAATTGTAGAAAAATTGTAAATGGAAAAGTGTTTATAAAACCCGGATTTTGTGGATGCGCAGATGAATATCCGGAAAGAAAAAAATTAAATATTGTATATGTTACTTTTAAATACTGTAGCTATCGTATAATCTTTTAAAGTTTAATGAATGTAGCTTCAACACTTTTAAGTTGTTTCAGGATCCCGATTTTCTTGATAGTCGGAAAGACGGATTAATACATGGACCAAAACTCGTGTGCATTATCTTTGTATTATTATCATCGTATAAAAGTAATATAATCTTACTTGAACATTTGTTGAGATATTGTCATATCAATATTTTCAATGTGACGCATATAATAATTATATTATATAATTGCTTCATCCAGATTTTGCAGACGGACACTTATCAACCGACAGTCAGACGGACTAAGGAACGAACGACTGATAAACGTAGCGCCCTCTGGTGGAAAATCGATATGAGACTAATTAGAGAGGGTGCTGAATACATATGGCACTGGTAATATCAGTCCTAGCCCCAGGCCCTCTTTGAACGTTCATGAATAATATATTCCATCGCCGCAAATTTATCTACATTGAATGCAATAGAGATATGTTCACTTTTCTTGTGTTAACTGGTATCCCGCCGAGGTCAGATTAGCTAGAAAATTTATCGCATTGTTTTGTACGACAATTGAATTCCAAATACTTCGCTTGCAATTAGAGCTTGAAAATTTATGGCAATCTCTACAGCGTGATCTTTATTGTATACTTAACAGCCATAACTTGATCATCATAAATGTTCCATTTATTGATTCAGGCTTAAGCAAACCATCACGCATTTTGTAAAAGCTGTTAAATACATGATACAGCTAAATTATCAGTTGAGCTGTCAGACTGCTGTGGCGAACTCAGCAGGACATTTGTAATGCAGTTTACATCTGTTATTTCCAAATAGTATGTTCCATACTGCAGTAGTTGTCAAGTGTTGTCTTTTGGAAAGATCACAAAGGTGACTAAGTCAAACTAGTTGGTACAAGACTGAATGTGCAACTGTACTTACTGCTAAATACGATTTGCATCGCTTTTTGACTTGCTACACTTCTAGCTTTCTGAGCTTCATAATTTTGCAGCAATTCTTAGACTTGCTGAGCTTGCGTTAAAGACTTGGTGTGCTTCTTAGACTCACTGCACTTATAAAACTAACTGCGCTTATAAGACTCACTGCTCTTATAAGATATCAGACTCACTGCACTTATAAGACTCACTACACTTATAAGACTCAATGCACTCATAACACTCACTGCACTTATAAGACTTACTGCGCTTATAAGACTCACTGCACTTATAAGACTAACTGCGCTTATAAGACTCACAGCACTTATAAGACTAACTGCACTTATAAGACTCACTGCACTTATAAGACTAACTGCGCTTATAAGACTCACTGCACTTATAAGACTCACTGCACTTATAAGACTAACTGCGCTTATAAGACTCACTGCACTTATAAGACTAACTGCGCTTATAAGACTCACTGCGCTTATAAGACTCACTGCGCTTATAAGACTCACTGCACTTATAAGACTAACTGCACTTATAAGACTAACTGCGCTTATAAGACTCACTGCACTTAAAAGACTCACTGCACTTATAAGACTAACTGCGCTTATAAGACTCACTGCACTTATAAGACTAACTGCGCTTATAAGACTCACTGCGCTTATAAGACTCACTGCACTTATAAGACTAACTGCGCTTATAAGACTCACTGCACTTATAAGTCTAACTGCGCTTATAAGACTAACTGCGCTTATAAGACTCACTGCGCTTATAAGACTCACTGCACTTATAAGACTAACTGCGCTTATAAGACTAACTGCGCTTATAAGACTAACTGCACTTATAAGACTCACTGCACTTATAAGACTTACTGTGCATATAAGACTAACTTCACTTATAAGAATTACTGCGCTTATAAGACTCACTACGCTTATAAGATATAAGACTAACTGCGCTTATAAGACTCACTGCACTTATAAGTCTAACCGCGCTTATAAGACTAACTGCGCTTATAAGACTCACTGCGCTTATAAGACTCACTGCACTTATAAGACTAACTGCGCTTATAAGACTAACTGCGCTTATAAGACTAACTGCACTTATAAGACTCACTGCACTTATAAGACTTACTGTGCATATAAGACTAACTGCACTTATAAGAATTACTGCGCTTATAAGACTCACTACGCTTATAAGATTTAAGACTAACTGCGCTTATAAGACTCACTGTACTTATAAGATATAAGACTCACTGCACTTATAAGATTCACTGCACTTATTTTTGAAACAACCCCTTTTCTAGGCAAATGTCCGTATTTCTCCGCTTTTTTTCTCAATAATGAATCTGCTGATAGACTGTTGTGTTGTTTTGACAGATTAGGATAAGTCTGTATGTTTCTTTCTGTTCAGATAGTCGACAATAATGTTTTTGGATCCTTTTATTGCCTCTATCTGAATTTGTAGTTTCCATGTAGTCTTCCATTCTCAAGTTCACTTGTCTGGGTATATTTAAGGTGCTGTTTTCTGTCTGGATAATGATTTTTCCCAAATTTTTGGGAAATAATCTTGATGCTAGATATAAGCGCTAGGCATCTCTTGTCTGAGTAGTAATCCTTATTTCAGTTGAGAATACTGTTAGCGGCCCAAACTCTGCTGCTACAGTTATCAGACATTAACATTTGGTTAAATGTATCTCTGGTAAAGTATTTGTCCACTTTGAGTTCTGCTACATTATCTACATTAGCCATGGATCAAAAACCCTAGTAATTGCGTTCAACTTTCATATGGTATGGGTTACTGCTTCGCTCGAACTGGTTTCTTATTTGTGATATCGTTTTTTTAGACACATTTATATGATTATATAATCACCATTCAGTTGAGAACCGAATTACTTGATGTAAGATACACAAGGTTGCAGGCTTAAAAAGTCATTTCTTTTGTAAGTCCAGGCTTTTTTCTTTTACTTTTTTAATTTGTAAAAAAAATCTTAGACGTGAGATTTTAGCCCATTAATGAGGAGGAAACTTTGCCGTTTTGTACTGTAATAACTCGGTTTTCTTGAACTGTACTTTAAAGGCGATATAGTTCAGATATTTTCACCATTCTAGTACTGAGATGCACATTTTTTTAAAAGAGCGTGCATAAAATTAAAACCGTTTCCAAGTAAAAGAAGCGTAGGCGATATATTAGTCAATTATATGTGCCAGCAGACATAATTATTGACTGGAAACTGTTCACGAACAGAAACTGCAGCACTGTAGTAGTGTCACAGAGATCGCTTAGATCGTTTACAAAGTTTGTAGATAAATTGTTTAACACGAGCATCATATCTCTAAATAGTTCATATCTAAAAACAGCATAAAGGTTCAATTCATTTATACTCAGAAAAAATGCTATAAAGTGGAAAGAGTTAAGAAGAATGTTTATTTACTGTCACAGGTGTTTTATGTAAGGACTTGAATTCGTTTGTATTTTCCTTTGGAATGTACAGGATAAAAAGCATTTTCAGCAGAGACTTATGGAACTAAATTGGATTGTTAAATGCAGAGATATTTTTGCCGGTACGTACAAATTTGATATCATAAGCCATATCAATTATTTTCATATACTAACTGATGGAATGGCAAACGGTGGGTTTTTTCATGCATACCCTTACGCCGTAGTGTTGAACAGCCTATTTCTAAACATTTTTTTGTTGGGATTATAATAAGAAAGTAGAATTTTCCTTGCACCGACATGCAGCTAAACATACTTTTAAATTTTGCACGATAATGATAAGCGTGTAGTTGTAATTTAATTTTCTCCTCAATATTTGTTTAGAAATGTAGCATGTTACTATTTTTTCATACTACGTTAATTTGATAATAGTCGGGTGCAGTACCTTGGAGGTCTGTTCTAGCAGGAATGTATTATCCAAAGTTTAAGAGGAATTATGTAATAAATTTATGTCATATGAACGAAAATTCTGTTCAGTGCGATTCAATGCAGCATAGCGTTAAGGTTTTACAGCTGCATAACGATACAGGGATAAGGGCATCAATGTGAGTATTTTACGTTCATAGGGGCTGAAGACGTCAACGTGAATGTAAACTAACGCAACTTCATTACTTGCGAAGGTATTGGGATAAAGCGTGTTTTTAAATGTATGAATTAAACTGTAAAATATATCAGTGAAAAAATTCATAAGAATGTAGATTCGCGCAGATTTTAAAAAAGATGCAGATGATATTCTTTTTTGTTTATTTTATTGCGACGGCTGTAATATTGCATTTTAGGATTATTCAACTGGGTCCAGGCCAGTTCTTGCCTGAAAAATCCAGAGTATTCTTTTCAGCCATTTACATGTAAATACAGTTGGAAAGTTTATTGCTGCAATGTCCAAGTAAAATATCTTAAGCTTACTATTAATGTATTGAAGTGAAAGTTAATCATTTTGATGATTACCCCGTTATGTGTATAGTTGTTAAAAAAAAGGATGAACATCTTGTCGAATTTTCTTTAAAAAACATTATCGAGTAAACTTGATTAAATATCTACTCAGATCAACTTTCTGTTAGTCATACATTTTCTTTAGACTCGTAAATCTGTTCAGCACGTGAGCTTTTAAGAAATTTTCTCGGCACTAATTATGATTTTGATTGGTTCATTCTTCCAGGAAACGTATGTGCACTAATGATGCAAGCAAATTACGTATATCAGCAAACTTAATTACTTGTCTGCAAAGATTTACGAAAAGCTGTTTTAATAAATTAGGGACGCTGTATAAATTGATAAGATCACAAGAGATATTAATGATATATATTTGTCCTAAATATTAATCATCTACATGAAAAACAAACTACTTCCTGAGCTTATTCGATATTTCGTCTTTTATATAATTATATAAGAAGAAACAGTTGACATAAATTTTGTATTTTTATTTTATGAGATACCCCTCTTTAAAAAGGGCATTATATCTAAAGCATTGTTTGTTCTAAATTAAATTATACCTCAGTTAATTATATCGAAATAAAGACCTTTCCATAAAATGATATATTGATTGCAATGAAGAATACTTTTTCTCACTTGCTAATCAAATTTGATTTTAGTTGTAGTAGTGACTGGCTGTAATTTAATCTCAAAATCATATAAAACGAGTTTCTAAGACTTGTCAGTTGACCCGCACCGGATGTAATGCATCCGTTACTTAGGTATAACGCTTATGGGAGTAGGAGGAACCTCGATTAACCGTCTTCTGTCATAAAAAAGAAAATGTATATTTCTACTAGTAAAAATATACAAAGAAAAAGTGAATAATTTGATATTTTAAAATCACTTGACAACTTGACATTTTTTTCTATTAAAATGGAGGAGAATGGCTCATTAGCAAACATAATCTTGGTATGTAGGTTGGTCATGACCAGTTAATGACTCCTATAGTTTTTCATGTCACCGTGTCAAAGGCCAAGGTAATAGTGACCTCTAAAAGCAAAACAGTTTCAGATCAATAACTATAGAACGCTTTGGGCCCAAACTCTCCTTAACTAAATACGCAGGTTGGTGATAATCAGTAGATGACCCCTATAGTTTTTCAGGTCATTTGATTATAGTCTAATGTCACAGTGACCTTGAAAAGAAAAACCATTTCCGATAGATACCTAAAGAATCCTTGGGCCCAGGTTCCTTAAACTTGGTATGTAGGTTAGCCATAACAAGAAAATGACCATTAAAATTTTCAGGTCACTGGGTCAAAGCCCAAGGTTACAGTAATTTTAAAAGCAAAACAGTTTCCAGTCAAAATCAATAGAACCCCTGGACCCAGGCTCCAAAAACTTCAATGGCAGGTTTGTTATGACCAGTAGATGACCCCTATAGTTTTTCAGGTCATGAGGTAAAAGGCCAATGTGACCTTGAAAAGCAAAACGGTTTCCGATGAATATCTAGAGAAATCTTGGGTCCAGGTTCGTCAACTTGGTCTGTTTGTTGAATATGACCAGTAGAAGACCTTTATAGTTTTTCAGGTCACTAGGTCAGAGGCTAAGGTCACAGTGACCTTGCAAAGCAAAACACTTTCCGATCTATAACTATAGAACACTTGGACCTAGGTTTCCTGAAACTTCATAAGCAGGTTGGTAATGGAAAGTAGATGACCCCTATTGCGGTCACCAGATCAAAGGTCAAGGTCATATTGATCATTAACTGAAAAATGGTTTCCGATGAATAACTAGAGAATGCTTTGGCCTAGGGTCCTTAAACTTGAAATGCAGGTTGATAATGACCCAAAGATGACTATATTTCTTTTAGGGTCACTTGGTCAAAGTTCAAGGTCAGAGTGAGATTTATCAAAAATGGTTTCCAATCAATAACTATACAGTCATTTGGAATTGGCTCCTCCGACTTGCTATGCAGGCTGGTCTGTTCAGGAGATGACCCGTATTGTCTTTGAGATCTCTAAGTTAAAGGTCAAGGTCGCAGTGGTCATAAACCATAAAGAGAAAAACAGATTTTGAGTGATCACTTGAGAACCCTTGGGCCTTACTGCCTCAGATCATCCTACCTACCCACCCTCCCACCTTCCTACCTACCTACCTACCTACCCATGCAGTTCTGTACTCTTTTGTGTTTTTCGGTAATTGAACTTGATACATTTTATTACCGAAATGTCATTGACATAATCTACACTCCTCTCATTCATCTGCCTGCCATGGCCAATAGCTTTTGATAACAGAAGCCCCCGTCGTCCTCCCTTTTATGTACTGAGACAAGTCCCTGTCCTTCTTCTACCTTCTTATACTTCTATGGCTGCCTCTAGCGATAAAGCGCTAGGGGTCATATATGTTTTACAAACATCTCTTGATTCTTTTGAAAATATTTTATAATGAAAGTACATGAACTTAGATACCTCGGTTACGCTTTAATGTTCACGTGACTCAGACAAGTGCTCTCGATCCAGCCTCATTGTAAACAAGCATGGCGGACTCAACAAGCTCTGTATCATAAACATTCCAGCGGGTCGAGACTTGCGATCCTTAGATTTTTAGAGCTTCTCTTTTTTCTTTCTTTGATAGCAGGCTGAAGTTGAGTCATCCATAAAACGCAATATAACGGTTTCACGCATGCGCGGGTATCAAAAAATACATAATGAAAATTCACAACAGAGTTAAAACTAGTATTTTTGCAATGATATTGAAAAAATAGAAAGCGCATTTCAGGCAAAAATGTTGCCGAAAAATGGACATCAAATAATTGTTTAGGCAACCATCGGGATCATTTCAGATCAAACAGAACCGATCTATTTCTGTGACTTTAATTATTACTATCAGTGTTAGGGTATTCCTATAATGTCTTGCTACAATTCCTCACTTCAAGTGGTTATACAGGAGCCGTGACTACGGTTTTTGATCATTTTTATTCATGATTTAAATTCTTGTAATATTTGTTCATTAGATGAGTCAGACCTTTTTTTTTTAACAATTCCGAGTATTCATGTATTGCAGCATAGGCTTCAAGAGGAAGATAAGTCTTTGAGTTTTAAAAAGAAATTTCAGTAACAGTCAGAAATTATTTTTGGAAGGTGTTTGTCTAACGAACAAAGCTATTTCATGATCTAGTTGAGACTAATGTCATTGATCGATAAGATCACGTGTTAGAAGTGGACACAAGAAAAAATTACATCTCGTCAGTATAATCAAAGTATCATTTTTAGAATATCTACAATGCTTTTTTAAATAAAGTTGATATGAAATATTTTTCTCGCATAATGAAGTTTCTGTTTTAAGAAGTAAAACACTAAAATAGATTTTAGTTTGTGTAGAATGAAGAAGAAATTTACATAGGACTGTATGTTTGATTAGACTTCGCATTGTGTCGTCAGTTAAAAAATGCCTGATAGCAGATTTCTATATATGACACGATTCTACTGTTTCTGTCAAAAATGAAAAGCTACTTTCTGATTTAATTTTTTTCTTTTTTTTTTTTTAATCAGGGCTTTTTTTTCTTTTCTTTTTTTGTTACAAGGTACGCGCTTTCTTTATAACCAAACGCTTTAATGTTATCAAGTATCCACCTAATAGATCTTTTTTACATGAAATCAGATTGTAAAAATATGTAACGTATTAAAAAGTAAACTTTTCATGGAATGTTAGGTATTTTAGATATTCAGATAAGTAATTACTATAATTTAATAAAAAAATGAAATTTCAAACAACATCTTGTTTGATCTGTAAATGAAATTCCAACAGTGATATTTTACTGGAATGATCTGATCCATAACAAGATACACTGTCTACTGAAAATTCACATTACTGACATATTTTCTCTGAGCCTATTCAAGATAGAAATGTGCCTTACAATCTGAATCTTCTATACAGTTTACTCGAATTGATTTGATGGCGTAAATATTCATGACTTTTTATCACGATATGTAATAATTTGTTTTTGTTGTTAACTAAGCTTTAACCATATCATAAAGTGAACCATTACTGATTTACAAGCAACTGTTGTTGAAAATATGAAGTCTTCACTGAGTTCACTTTTCTTTTTATATAATCTACATTATTTAGCTAGTTGTTAATTTTAATGTTTAGGAAATCAAACGTTTGATTTCCTTTGATATTTGCTCCATTTAGAACAGTTTAAGATTTTGTACTTTAGTTTAAGCGTATCTACAACCAATTCTTTTGTTTCTTTAGTTTTATTCTTGGTACTTATCGTAGATTATTTTACCCCCGAGTTATCCTCCATTGAACTTTTTTCAATGGAGATTTGCGTTCATATATGTACAATGTGCCAGAAACTACCCTTACAGTTTTCACTGCACTGGAATAAAACTAGGCACGTGTTATTACCAAGAAGTGTGCATGTACAGGAAGTACATTTTATATGCATCCCTAAAAGTATTTCAAAGTTATCTCTCACCTATGACCCTTTTCAGTACAGATCAGCACTGACATATGAAGTTTGTTTTGCAAACTGTTCTGTGAGTTTCCAATTCACTGGCATAAAACATGGCACTTAATATTATCAATAAAAAGTGTAGATGTGTAAGACATATTTTCATATGCATCCCTTCAAGGCATGCCAGAGTTATTTAACATTGAAGTTCGACTTTTTCCAGTGCAGATTAAAGTTTGCGTCACAAATTACTGTTGTTGATTGGGTAGGTAATCAAAGGATATTAAGTTCAGACGATATGCATACGAAACATGTAATAATAATTTGCAGAAGAGTATCAAGATGATAATCTGCTGAGTCATTTTATAATACTGTTCAACTAGATATCATGATTCCGACAGAAGAAACAGAGATTTAACAAGGTCAAGGTAATTGTAAATATTTACTATGATCATATTGCGTGGGATACTTTGCCATTACATTATGACATTTTCACTGCTATATTCGAGTTAAGTGATAATAGCAGGCAGTTCTCGTAAAACCTTGTGCACAAATCAATAATGCTGTGATCATTTATGATACGCTAATTAGCCTGCCAAAGTCTCACTGCTTCGCATCTCCGAATTAACCTTTAAAGTACTAAATTTTATTGCTTACTGACACAAAAGTGTCGCCTCATCAGAGTCTACATTTACGTAAGGACTTTCACGGAAGAGTAAAAACAAAAAAAATGCTTTCACCGGAAGTACTTATTATACAGGTGACGGTTTTCGGGGGTATCAATCACATTCAGTGACTGTTCTTGTTTTTGTTTAGTTTACTTTTACAAAATCATTTCTTTTATCTGATTGTTCAATACTTGTTTTCCTGAGGTTGTGACTGTGAAAAAATATTGCGTTGCAATGCCACAGACAGATTTTTTACCTTGCATTTCGTTTAAACAACTCATTTTTGTCAGGATAATGATGCGTAAAATAATCTGTAAGGATTTCATTTTGTACATTTTTTCTTAACATTCGAGTTTGTAAAAATATGTTTGCTATCGCGAAAAGCGCATCAGCTTTCCTGAATGTTAGAAAATTTTATACCTCTGACAAAAGAATCATCAAGGCCAATGTGTAGGGCATAATTTTGGCTTTTCATGAGCTATATACCATTAAAATTGATTAAGAAATAAAATACTTACAGCAGTTTTCTCCTTCGAACCGAGGCAAAAATATGCTGCTCGCGACAGCCTAAATGACATCAAATACCACGTGGTATGGCCACACTGAGTTATAAACACAACATTCATTTACTCAGAAAAACAAGTGCTTACAGAATTTTGAAAAAACATAAATGCGCTAGGTCTCATCCAGAACTATGTAAAATGATAGGTAGGCGATATTCCCAATTATTATTTTCCAGCAGACATAATTATTGAGTTGTGAAACCTTTTCACAAACAGAAATTACAGTACACCAGTGATGCCACAGATATTGATTAGCTCACATTTCCAAAGCAGAGTTTATTAATATCTTTATATGAGTTAGAAATGAATGTTGCAATAAATAGATGTTATATTATAACAGCTCAAAGCTCAAAGTAAAAAACAACAACAGAAAGTGTTATTTTCAACGTTGAATTGAGATTGTGAATTTGTGATAACGTTGAATAACTGTTTCATTGTTTTGTTTAATGTAGTGAATGCGTGTATATTATTCTACTGAATTTGTAACGAATGAAAGGCGTATTTTTGCAAGACAGGATATTTTTCAAACAGTTTAAGTCGCATGGTATGTACATATTTCACTTCATGTCATATCTGGGAGAAATTCTTCGCCAGAATTCATAACAAAACTATATTGCCTCTTTCAATATATTTGTACTAATATTCATCATTATTTTAGAATCACTGAACTTGTAAAGGATGAGCACCATATGGTCCTTCTCATGCTATATATATACTAGCAGCAAGCTTACGGGTTCAGTGCAGTTAATTAGCAGTTTCTTCTCCGCGGAGGTCTTTTCTTGTAGTATTATTTTAACAAATGCAGAACTTATTATGATAGTGGTGTGCGTCAAAGAAACACCATGTGAGATTAAGCACATTCTAAACGGTGTAGATATCAAAACAAAGCAGTGTCTTTATTATCTTTACACCGCAAATACCACTGATTGCATTAATCATTACATCTCCAGTCGTAATTTCGCATTAATCGTATTATGAGAAAAGTTTTTATTGAAATATTAAAAAAATAATTTCAATTTTAATCTTAACTTGCAGTGGACAAAATATCAAAATACATGGAATACTAATTCTAGATTTATAACACATTTTAATACAAGGAAACATTGATATGAATAAATCCTCAAAAATCTGAAAATAGACTAATGAGCTTTGCAGCTTCAAAAATTTGGTTTACTTCAACATTAACAAATCCGAAACATGTTACTGGCGCCAAGATGTCAGGGAAAGTCCTTCTTTTACCACCTAGATGTTTAAAATACCATGATGCTCTATGAAACCTACATTAACGAAATCACCTCGTATCTTTTTGCTTACGATACGGTAAAACTGCATGAATGGTTGACATTTATACAATCAAACATTTGATATATTGACTTGCTGCTATTAAATCTCAGCGGTTTCAGTATGGTCGACGGTTGTTATTAGTAAATGCTGTGCAGATGTTATTCAGAAGAAATTTCTGGTTGTTTTTAATGAGTCGTCTAATAAAACTATCAAGGAAATTGAAATACTAGCACTGTTATCGCAAAATATTTAAAGGTTTAGTTTAACTTTCCTGAGTTTGATATGATCGTTTATAAGTGTGCTTTATGAAACAGAATAAAACTTCGTTTGATACCTGTTTGCAACAGAGAAATATAATTTATTTCTGCATAAAACATAATCTATAACCATCACATTTAAAACGACGTTTTAAGAACGTTTCCTTTTTAGTATGTATATTTTCGAGTAATTAAGTTTAACTGTAACATCCCCTTAAAGAGTATGAAAGGTGCTATCTATTGATGTGTATATGGTATTTGATTCTTGTTCAATTTTTCTAAGGTTTTAAATCTACATTCAAGTTATCACTAGGTGACTTGATCCCAAGGAGAAAACGTGTCTGTCTAAAATTCGTTCTCTTTTGTACACAAGATTTCCACATAAGATGTGAGATTTATTTGTCTCTGTGAAAGTCAGAATTTAGTTCATGTATGAGATGATCCTTATATGTTAGATTACAAGATCATCATACCTGCCCCGAGAAAAAGAAAACGCACATATGAGTTAACAGTTTGGAATTCATTTGTGACTGAAAACGATAAAAGTTATAATTTTTGCATCACACGTTTGCTGTAAACCGCACGTAACCTATTGAAAACGTAAACCTTATAATAAAATTATATGCTATTCTAAAATGCATAGGTTCATTAGTAGTCGATTGTATGCGTCTGCAGACATTGATTACTGACTATAGTTTATTTACATTCGGAAATTGCAGTACTTTAGGAATGCTTCTTACATCGAATTGCTCACGTTTTCAAAACAGACATTCACACATTGTTTTGCTGCAGTATCACTTTATTTTTATTTGTTCGCCTTGGATCACGAGGCATAAATTACTACGTGTAAAAGCGTTATTTTGTTAGGACAGTGCAGGTGCAGTGTTCAGAAGAACATTATGATAACTTTATTGCCAGGGCAAGATTTTTGTGTCTGAATGATTTATCTATATGTAGACTAGATGATTCGCAGTCGAACATTCGGTATGATAGTAAATATAGGTTAGACCGTTGTTTTTAATGCAAAGCACTACAGTCTGACTTGGACATCATCCCAGATTTTGATCTTGTTTGAATCTCGTCGGAGTTAAGAATTAAAATGAAAAAAACATTGCATTAAATATCGCAGTGTGTGATCTTCAGCTATCTCATATGTTAGTCGAAGGGACATATTTAAAAAAAGCATTAGGTAATAAAATTGACTGACGACACAGTAAAAAGGGTAGTCAGACATTTGTTTTACTATTGATATAAAACTAAATTGAAAATCAGTAATAATGATGATAATAATAATAATAATAATAATAATAATAATAAAATAATAAATAAAAAAATAAATTGTCCTTTTCAAAAACAAAGTTGAAGTAAAAAAAATGATAGTCTGAATAGTGCCCTCTATAAAAAATGCCTATCTTGTCTCAATTTTCTTGATGGCTTTTACCGTGGCAGCAGTTTTTATGCTTCCGAAGGGAGGCAAATAGTTTTTGAAATGTCCGTCCGTCAGTCAGTCTGTCAGTCCGTCAGTCAGTCCGTCCAAAAACTTTAACATTGGCAATAACTTTTTTATTAGTAAGTCGATTTACTTCATACTTGGAAACAACACCCCTTTGGACAATATTTTTACACTGACCAATAATTATTTGATATTGACCCCTGACTGACCTTCACCTTGAAGATCTAATTGTCCAAAAACTTTAACATTGGCAATTACTTCTTTATTAGTAGGTGGATTTACTTCATAGTTGGATTCAACACGGACAACAGTTCAAAAGTCTTCCCTGACACCTCAGGACAATAGTTTTGACTGTTCCCCAAAAACAAACCTGAAATAACTGTTTTATTACCTTGAATGCTCTATATAACTGTTTTATAAATAATTAATATTCAATACAATTTGTCTAACTGAAGATTTTTTTCACCAGCTGTCGGCTGCTGACTGATCATCGTAACTATGTAAACGCTTAGTTTGTTTGGGCTAAAAGCCGTTACAGATCCGACACCAAACTCGGGTACAATAAAAATACGAAATGGAATTAAACGAACGTAAATCGCCGTCAGGATCCTTGAAAAACGTACATGTATTCAATTTTAGTAACTGTCACTTTATAACATCCTATTGCGCATCCTATTGCGCACAGTGAAAGTATATGACTGGTTCAAAAGTCAACTATGAAACAGTTCAAACTATTGACTGGTCAACAGTTTGAACTGTTACCCGGACCTGAATAAATCGCTGCTGGCGTACTTGAAAGATGGAAAAATGCAAGGAAACAGGGAAAAATAATGAATTACAAGTTATATAGAGCGTTAGGTAATAATTTAATCCCGCACTCTAATAAAGAAAGACAGCTTAACAATTTTTAGAAAACGAAAACATCGATATGAATGAACTTTATGTTCACTGTTCGCTATATGTCTTTGATATGTCTGCCACCTTGGCTTTACAGCCCAAGGGAATATATCAAATGAAACTTGAAACATATCCTCCAGAATATTATGTAATATTAAACATAATGTAATGCACGGTAGTTTGAATTCTTCGTCTGAAAGCCATGTGGTTCTTCTCATGAAGTGATTATCGTTGCATATTTACATACCCAGAGCATTTGTAAACAGTTTATTTCCAAGCCTTGGAGGTCTTTTGCGAAATAATCAAAACATATACTGAAATTATTCTTATTTTATGATTTGTATCGTTTAAACAGTACTGTGTGTGTTCAGTGACTGTTATTATTAAATTTTTGAAGCAGGGAGTGATAAATAAAAAATGATCAACTTGGGTGTTCATCTTCGCAATCTTGATTATATAGTTCGTTTTATATTTCATTTTAAGTGGTGCGAACGTTATTATTGCTTAAGTTGACATTACATGTTTACAAATATGACCAATGTTACTTGAAAACTTTGCGTGGTGCCACATTGGTCTAAAAGCTTCTTGTTTTGGAACAAATAAATCTCAAAATCATGTTAATATGCACACTTTTCTCGCCTAGTGATATGTTTTCCTGTCTATTCGCTCTTCAGATGATTAATGGTTGGTATTGTGTTTCCTCTACTTGAAATAAATGTGATGCTAATCCTTATATATACTCGTATATCTATTGATGATCACTTTCTTCCGCGTACATTTTCTCTCGACAGAAAATACAATATAAGGAGTGTTAATAATATTCGCCGTGCTCAAGGAAGGATCGAAACTGTAAGCTAGATGAATTTTTAACGACGTCCAGTTATGGAGTACATGTCTCTTGCATGACGACATACCCTCCCACAAGACTGCAGGTGTTTCTGATAAATAAAAGAAGGAAAAGGTTCGTGTTCTATCACATGCATGGTATTTACCAGACCTAGCGCCATGAGACCATTTTCAGTTTCTCAGACTCATTTATCATTTATCTTGTAGAAGATTCGGTTTATAAAAGGCGTTAGGTTCGGCTTTTATCAGTAAATGATTCTCAAATATGATTACATAACCCATTAACAACTTAATTAAACAATATGAATTTATGAAGCATACCTTGAAGGTACGAAGTGGGCAAATTGTTGTCTTTTTTCTGAATATTACGCGTTTTCATGCAATGTAAGCAAATTGTTGTCCTTTTTTCTGAATATTACGCGTTTTCCTACAAAGTAAACAAAATTGTTGCCTTTTGTATGAATATTATGGATTTTCATACAAAGTTAACAAAATTGTTGTCCTTTTTTTCTGAATATTACGCGTTTTCCTACAAAGTAAACAAAATTGTTGCCTTTTGTATGAATATTATGGATTTTCATACAAAGTAAACAAAATTGTTGTCCTTTTTTCTGAATATTACGCGTTTTCATACAAAGTAAACAAAATTGTTGCCTTTTGTATGAATATTACGGATTTTCATACAAAGTGACAAATTGCTGTCTTTTTTCTGAATATTACGCGTTTTCATACAAAGTAAACAAAATTGTTGTCTTTTGTATGAATATAACGCATTTTCATACAACGTAAACAAATTGTTTTCTTTTTTTCTGAATATTACGCGTTTTCATTAAAAGTAAACAAATTGGTGTAATTTTTCTGAATATTACGCGTTTTCATACAAAGTAAACTACATTGTTGTTTTTTCTGAATAATACGCGTAAACAAAATTGTTGTCTTTTTTATGAATATAACGCATTTTCATACAAAATAAACAAAATTGTTGTCTTGTTTATAAATATTATGCGTTTTTATACAAAGTAAACGAAATTGTTGTCTATTTTTCTAAATATTACGTGCTTTCAGGACAAGATAACATCCCCTCTGACATTCCTTCGAATGAGTAACGTCCAACTAAATATCAAAGTATGAGTTTAAGTCGAGGGTTCATTTTGAATTAAAATCATTAATAAAAAGGTTGCCTAAATTTACTTATAGCAAGCAGCAAATGTATTCGCTACACAAATTTCCGTAGTCACGTCAAGGTCTAAAATGTATTGCAGAACTTAGTAAACCGTTTCCTATCTATATAAATCAAATTTATATCAAATATTTAACCACACGTGCTCACACAAAAACACATTCACTGCAGAAAAAGTAATATATATATTAAGATAAAACCGGTCTACACTCGAGTTGATAATGACATGCATATTAAAAGAATAATATTGTCAGCGGTGAAGACCAGATGAATAAAATCATCATTATAACTATTGATATACATAAAATTGAAATCAAGTACGACTGACATTTTTGGTATTTACTTCCGCCGGATAATCACACTTCTGAGATTAAATTCGATCATTAGATTATGTTTACTTACAAAAAAGTACAAACATATTGTATAACATTTTGACATTCAAATCCATCACTTTTTCAGGGATGATCAGGGATCATGTTCAAATGCCAAATTTTACAGGTTTGCATCGCGAAATTCACAAAGCATCAGGGAAAGTCGGTTGCGTTCCATCGACATATAGTATATAGTATTACACTGATACGTTGCCTTCCGATAAAGCTGAATGTGTAAAAATCGAATTTAAGCCGTTTTTAAGATAAACATAAATTATAATAAATATTAAGATTAGGTCGCTAGGCCGCCAGGCCGTCAGGCTTCGAAAACTTAAAAAAAATCAAAGCTAGTTCTTGTTGATATTTTACTTAATAATCAACTGAAATGTAATTTACAAAGAGTACATAGGAGTAAATGTACAAAGAGATTCCGAGTCGTCTTTGCAGATAAGCTAGAACTTTGTTAAATAATTTATTTTAAAAAATAAAAGCTAAATCATATCGATAACTTTCTTATACACCCTTGCAATTTACATTATATGCTGTAAAAATAGATTTCAATCCGTTTTTAAGATCAACCTAAATTGTGATAAAGGCAGCCATCTTCACGCCACCAGGCCGCTAGGCCGCCAGGCCGCTAACTTCACGCCGCCAGGCCGCTAGGCCGCCAGGCCGCTAACTTCACGCCGCCAGGCCGCTAGGCCGCTAACTTCACAAATCTGATTATTTCTGTAATAATATGTGTTTTGAGGGTCATTGATATAGGTTTTGTGAACCTGTCTTGCAAAAAATAGCAATGGATACTAAATCAAAGGCATATGACTGTGTAATTTTAAGTCTGTCAAATATGAGATAAATGTCATATTACCGATATGAGCAATGAAGTACAAAAGAAGCATGCCATTGCTGACTTTAATCCAGATATTTTCATGACGACATTTCATGATGAAGCTGAAGTCCACGCTTATTTCACTGGCTATTGCAATACAGATGTCAAACAGGCACTAAGGGAAATCTTATCTAGTGTTATTATCAGTAATGTTGGTTTTCTTATTGGTTCAGAAACCTTTGGTCTTTTACAAAGTCCAAATTTGACAAATTATAGCTAAAACATGTTTTTGCCTCATTTCTCATATTCTTCTTTATAGTCTCGCATGCCATCGTTGTCGTCAAAATTTAGTCAATGACTAAGCCAATAATTTCTTGACTTGTTTCTCAGTCTCAGAACATCATACTTTCTACTACTTCACACAAGTGTTTACAGGTTGACGCAAATATAACAGTTCTTCGCCAAGTATATCGTTTAAATAAAAGGTTATTCAGATTGTTTTTTTTATATCATGTATTATATCGTCGGAAGAAATGGTCAAATGTATAGATACTGACTTCTTGTCAAAGTGGGTCATATTAAGGATGACCTTAAACAGTTCTAATGACGCAGGATCAAATGCAAAACTATGATTTATTTTTTACACATCTAGTTGTGTGTAAAGTAATAGTGATTATGCATTTTCATAACATACAACCTGTAGTCAGAAAGGCTTAAGTCCGTGTTGTTTTCATTACCTTAAAGTTTTGTAAAGGCCTATCAACGCGCAAAATCTACTTGTGGCGGGATATTTTTCTATTGAAAAAACTGAATAGATAAGCATTTTGTCACTGAGACCCAATATAAAAAGTGAATCTAATTTTGTAAAAAGATCCTCACAGTACTTGTTGTGTTAACATATAAAGCCTGCGGTTGTAGCAGTTATATTACAAGACATCTCAAACAAAAGGAAGCTTTTTTGAAGTTTGTGTTTGATGTTTTATCCACCTCAGACTTGAAAATGTTTTATACTTATTATATTGGCTGAAGAGGCGCTTATCATCTCCCTGACATATTGCCTAAAAAAAAAAGAACCTATGAAAGAAGGAAGATTTTGTCTCGTAACTTACTATAAAAGCGTTAAGGGAAGACATTAAAGATAGATATTTTGATGTAAATGCGGCATAATTCCACATCAGAAGTGATTATTGAACAACATTTAAAAGGTCTGAATTGTAACATGTTCTGTTACAGAAACATTTTTGTCATTGTCATTAATAGTAAAAGTACTCGTACATTTTTTGTGACAGTTCGGCTTTAAATTGGATATCCAGTATGACTTCATATACAAACGTAATGAATAGAATGTGACGTATGGTCGTTGAGATTCTCGGGACATTATTCTGTATATTAATGGTTTTGTTTCATGGACAATAAAGCTTTTCCGACCCAAGTTAATGGAATTTATATCTAATATTGGACCAAATATACTGACAAGGAAACCCATTTCAGGAAAATTAGATATTTTATTTGCAACGAGATAAGGCATAAAACCAATCTACACTAAGGTAAAGGGTGGCATTCAATAACACGAAATTGATATATTGGGTCGTTATTATTAAGTCTCAATGGTATTAACTGTGTTTTTGTCAGTGATAATCACTAGAGGTCGCTTGAATGTAATCCATCAGTAGAAATTGTCGACTAAGAGAAATTAGAAATACTCCGTAGGCTTACGGAAGCCTCGTAATACGACTTTTTCTGATGGTTAGGAAAGTTGTATGTGAAGTTATCTATGAGATGGGCATTGGGTGTAAAGTTTTCATTACCCAGCTGTAATCGAATTCCCAGCCAGCAGGGAGTTGGGCATTCAACCCGAAAGAACCGAATACCTAGCTGTAATTGAATTCCTGGCTAGCTACGAGTTGGGTATTCAACGAAACGAATACCCAACACGATTTGAATTTCCATCGAGCTGGGAATGAATAAAGTAATGTAAACCATGACGTCAAAAAACCAGACCATGTATTGCAGAAAATTCTTAGTTTGTTTTTCTTTCTTTTTTTAGGGTGGGGGGTGTTTCTTGTTTGTAATTATTATTTTTATTATTATTATTATTATTAGTAGTAGTAGTAGTTGTTGTTGTTGTAGTGGTAGTGATAGTAGTAGTAGTATTGAGAATATGGGGTAGGGATAGTTCGACTGGATATAAGAGTGAAGACAAATGTCTAGAATGATCCTATTAACAGAGTAAGCCTTTGCAAAAAATAAACATTTTAATCAAATTTATGATACTAAAAGACGATATCTGGCTGAAGAATTTGTAAAATAAATTAAGCAGTAGGAAAAATGTTCAACTGTTTCATTTGTTGAGAAAGCTAACATACATATCAAGCTATTTAGCCTCTGACAAATCCACGAAACAAAGTATATATGTATTTTGATTTGTCTTTAGACTGTATGACAAGATATACATCGAAGCAATAATACGTGTAGTTTCACTTTGTTGCCTGCACAATTAATGGATGCCCAGTTGTTTAAAAATGCAACATACACGCAATGTCTGTATTAAATGCTTGATGAAACAAAAAATGTAATTAAAAGAATATGCAGTTGTCGTATTTCATATAATGTGTTTCAGCTGTCACTCAAATACTGACAATCAACATTTTCAAGTTCCGTTAAATAATTTTTCAAACAGCATTTTCTTGATCACGCAACTGTTTTGAGACTTGTTTTCAGGAATCAATTAAATAAGCACGCACTTGTATAGAACAAGACGTATGTAAGAACAGTTTATTGTTATATATAGTTGATTGGCTGCGTTGGAACAGAATAGTTCACGTCAGTTTTAATACACGTCAGTTTAAATACACTGCATAAAAAAACGTTTACGTGAAATACTCAGTCATTTAAAGATAAAGAACACGATCAATAGACGAAAACTGGAAACTGTGTTTATAGAGAACAGACAGTCTTTCCATCTAATTTGAAAAAGATCATGGATCACAAATAATATATCGGCTACATAATTCATTTATCTTATTAACGATATTACAGTTTAGCTAAAGAGTAACAATAAAAATGAAATACAAGTCTTATAGCTTGTATTATATCCCTTTTTCCATAAGAATTGGTATCAGAAATGCACTCTACTAATGTGAAATGTGACAGCATCTAATGATAACAGTTATTTTGATTTATAGAAATGGCAGTAAATTAGTCAGCAAATTCGAAACACAGAAATATGCGTTGGGATTGAGTATGTAATGAAAATCTAGCAACAATTAAAATCCTTTAGATCGTATTGCATATTTTAGGATTGGTTTGAGGCTACCCATTTTTTGTTTTGTATTGTACGAGTTTACTTTTTCTATCGACAATCATCCTATTTAATTATTTCACGTTTTTCATAATAATTTCTTTCATACTTATAACGCATTTAATAGGTGTTTCGCAAGCTGATGCATACAACTAGGATCTTTAAACTTCTATGTTTCTATACTAAGGTTTTGCCTTTTTTTCTAAATCAGAAAGCCCTGGGCATTTTGTGTTTATCTGCTGTAGCTTAAACAACATTACTCACGCAGATGCTGGTTTCAAAGGATCGACTGATATCAGAACAGCTTGCAGTTTTTTTTAACTTCAGTCTTACTACGCGATTTATACACTATGATAAATGCTGCACTAGAAGTTAAATATGTTATTTTTTGTTGTTGTTGTTTCCAAAATAAAGGCGTGATTATCAATCCCTTTATATCTTAGATATAGGGACCTTACTGGGATCATAATTGAACAATGTATTGTGTTATTGCTAATCAATAGGTAAAAAAAGACACTGGCAGTTTATATTTAATAAAACCTGTTCATTTTCTTTGATTAAATATCTGTCCGATTAAACTTATATATTAAATGAGATCAAGGTTATTTAACCTTTAGTTTTGTTGCAGAAAAATCAGTTTAATACTTGTCTTTCATGTATATAAAGTAGTTCAGGCTAATTGTACGTACAGTCGCCCACACACTGAATGCTATTATCACATGAAGTAACAGCATTAGCTACAGATTGTATGATAACTTTTGAATTAGAGAGCTCATTAATTTCGGTGTATAAAGTCGACATGTCCACCTCAGCATTGGAACATTGCAAACTAATTAAAAAGCGTAAATCAGCCACCCCCACCTGACCTAAAAAATCTATAAAAACACAAAGAAAATCATAATATCGATACCGTTCGTGTATATTGAATAACCGTTCAACTGAATAGGGTCAAGATCTGCGTTCCATAGCCTAGCGAATTTTCCCAGTATCCAATATTTCTTGAAATCTAGAGACATCTCCTATCTGAACTTTATTTAAAGCAGTACATCATTTGTTAAGCTTGAAACCACATGTTTTACTGCCTTTACATTGTATCTCGTTCTTTTCGATGAGAAGTTTAATTTCAAAATGTAAGCAAAAGGTGTCTTTTCAGTTTCAAGGTCATTCTACCCACACATTTACGTCAGACCCTTACTATATTAATATTCATGTATAAGTACATCAAAAAGACACACATCATTTGAACGAATCGTCAGAAAACTCCATAGTTATAAATCACTAAAACCAGATCATTGAGACATGCAATCTTTCAAGTTTGCATGAATTTATTTAAAGGTGTCGCATCTAATTTAGAAGTGTGCTTGGAAAGATGTAATAATCGAACCACGTTACGGAGCAGGAAGTCTAAGAACAATCCAAATCTTTCTATCTGTAGAGAATCCCCATAATTATCAGAAGACAAATTTTATGAGCAGACGGCGACATTTATCAGTAATACAATGAAATAAATAATACACCTATATGTGGATCTGTGTATTAGCTTCTGTGGGATTTGGTTTCAACAAATTTTCCGAAATTGCTTTGGAAACAATTCGAATTTTTAAGGAACACTCCTAAATATACCACGTCTGTTGTTGTTGTAATCTTACAAATGTCATAAATAAAACTAAATGGTTTGTTATCATGTCATCTGCGTTCAATGCAATGTACAGAGAAAAAGAAAACTAAACAAATCACGACGTGCTATTTTTAGATTGTATACATTGTGGCTTAAAAGAAGAGTATGTATTAATATGTCTTTACGAACTATAACTTTGCTGTTTGGAAACTGATTTTCATAACCACTTGTACGGAAACAATTTCTGTTGTTTGACACATATGCACAGTTAAATAATATTAGTTTTATTGAATATCTCAGATAATACTCAGACAATTCGAATATACTTTAAATAGCAGAAGCTGTCTTCTTGTGAAATGTCTAGACCTACTGGATATCTTCTGTGAAAAGTGGATGACCTTGGATTATTTTTATTGAAGCAAAATAGCGTCAAAATAGAAAATTTTTGCGCTTCCGTAAATTTGATTTCTGAACATTAAACACGATAAATATTACATTAAATATCGGTTACTAAACGTTTCAAAGCCGTGAAAACTGATAGGAATTTAAGTGAGCTGTGATATAATCGTTTGCATTAAAACGTGAGTTTACAACTCAAATAAAAAATATTATTATGAATGTTTAATGTTTTATGCCTCACCATATTTGTTACATTTAAATTTAGCATTGCTTGTCTATTCAAAATTGATCTTAACGACTTGGTCAGCAGAAGCCTGATTGTTACTTAATAGTTTCATTTGACCCTTTATAATTTTCTGCTGTATCACTTCTGTCAATAAAATTTTAAAGGCACATTTTTTTCTTTACATTAAGAGCAAATAATGTAAGCACGATCGTTCTTTAAAATTAAAAATGTATTTATTTAGTAAATACTGACTTTAATGGGAAGGTAAAAAAATAATCATTTACAGCTGACATGGTTCACATTCATGTAACACGCTCTTCTTTCAGGTTTGCATAGTTTCATTGTTAGAAACCGACGTTCGATCCATTCCGTTGCACTTTACACATCATTTAGTTGTACGGAATATTTACCGGGGGTAACCGACGATGGCATTTATACCGTACCAAATAATGTCTTCAAATAGCACTTGATACAGCCTAGAAAAAAAAAAGAACCACTGTCGCCAAACACATGTGACTGAAAACGACACGTCACTTTTCTTGCTCAGATGACTTTTTATCACAAACGACCTATTGTGGGAATTTAGTGATTTTAACTTCATTACTGACCACACATTTAGTAACTAGATTCAAAAGTAATAGAAAGGTAAGATAGACGAATTTACAGAAAAGCTTAAAAAACAACGTCTTTTTATACCAAATTTAGTTTATCAAAGAAATAAGTCTACAAGAATCTTAATGTCTTCCGGTGTATCTGTCAGACTCAAAAGTAAACTGTCCCGATTGTATTTTTGTATCGTATAATCTGCTGTTACGTGATGTCATAGGAATAGTCATAGTGGACAATACATACTTTAGTTGTATTCAGCGTTTTTTAGTGTCTCTCATTCTTACTCTGTCTTTCATTGATAAAAACATTTTGTTTTACAAAAGGAAGGAAAGAGTTACAAACTATCTTCTAGCATTAATCTCTAACTTCAATGCTCAATTAAAGAAACTTCTGCAAAAGAAACAAGATTGATTGACTTTACTGCCATATGTCCTTAGTAATCTCTCGAGGGATTTGTCTGACAGATGATGATGAGGAATGGTAATTGGTGTTTCAGATATAACCCGGCATTGTTCGGCTTTGAAAACACAATGCAGTCAACGTTTGAACTTAAGTTGTATTTCCTTTAAAACAATCTTCTACATTGTTCTCTGAATCTGATTTTTTTGTATAAATGCTGACAGGCTTACTGTTCCATTTGCTGTTATACAAAACTGAGCGATGCTTACGAGATCAGTACACTCAGTCTTGGCATAATAATATCTTAGATTGTTGCCTTAATGCCTTACTTATCGTATGTGCAAAACAGTACATAAGTATGAGAACTTTTATGATGTATTATCTCGATTTTATATGTAAATATTAGTTGATTTTAGAAATTAATGTGTAATAACCCACTTGCCAGTAGAAAAATTTAGATGGTCAAATATTGAAAGTTGTCATAGAATTTGTTGTCTTTGTAACTCTAGAGATATTGGAGACGAACTCCATTACCTTTAAAGAATATTTTAACCACTTACGTAAACAATTAATTCCTAGTAAATATCGATGCAATTTAAATTGTCTTACTTTCCAGTCTCTTATGAATGAGAATGATAAAAAAATTCTTGTTAAACTATGTTTATTTCTCTCTGCTGTAATGAACCATTTCTAAACTCATCCGGCAGTATAATAATTATAAAGGACTTAAACTGATTTTATGAAGGTAGTGAGCATTTGAGTTTAAATTTGTGAAAATGTCGTTTATCGTATAATTAAAATACTAGTATAGTTTATATACAACCCACAGCCTGGTCATGTTTTTATTTTATGTATGTATTTTCTTTTATAGCCTCAGGTCACATATATGTATGCGTATAGGTTTCTGAAAGATGTGTAGCTCCAACAGTCATATCGCTAGATAACTTATGAAATTAAACATTATTATAAAACTTCGAAATTGTAACTGATATAAGCCTCAAAACTATATTTACATTGGTTGTTGTCATACTATTCAATAAACTTTGACAATTTAATATTTATTCTCCTAAAATAACTGAGAACAGAACAGAGCAGAACAAAGCATATTTATGATAAGAAATGAACATGTACATCTTGTCGTCTGAAGCAATGTTATTGTATAACATGCAAACAAATTGAAATGTTCTGTTTGTGGGTTTTTTTCTGTACCATTAACTGTACCATTTAATAACAAACATTTATGATATGCAACAAAGAGACAAAACAGTGCCTTAAGACAATATAAATTGATTTTACTTTTTCATTTTCTCAGATTCTCCCTTAGGCATTGTAAGGAGAAAGATATTTTTCTGGTTTCTATTGCATGGAAATTTTTATAGCATTCCAGATATTTGAGGAACTGATAAATATGGAACGAAAAGAAAAATCATTTAATCAAGTATTTGATTCAGTTTTATTTAAAGCATTTTTAGCGTGATAATAACAAGAATGGTATTTGATGTTAGGTATAGTAGATTTTGTTCTAAGGTTACCATTTCTGAAGCTTCAAGTTAGTTTTTCGCATAGATGTGATGATACTTACTATTAGTTTACTTGTGAATTCGGCAGGCTTTTTCGACGACATAAACGAATGTTTTCTTAAGAGGTGAGAATGTAAATCAGAAAGATGATAAACATGATTGTGTGTGACATCATCATATATTTGGTACACGCTTTTCTAAACATAAATATATTTTTAACACTTTTAGGAAATCATGTCTGGTGTAGAAAAAGTGCATTTTTAGTTGAAATCTCTATTTCTGAAAGTACAGGATACATTTGGTCAACAGAATTTCTACAATCAATTAAGAGGTAAATTCTGACAACTTAAAATGATAATTCTTGATACATAATGGTTTAATCGACAAAATAATTATTTGCAGCTGACTTCATTCACAGTAAGACAGAAGAGGCTTAGAAACGTGTAGTTACGGAAAGGTATATATCAATAGATGGATAATTTCCAAAACATTTCGCTAGTATTATGCCATATGTCAAAAGCCGAAAACATTGTTGCCTCTGATTATATACAGGAGCTTTTTATGGCAATGTTCATTTATACAACACCAAGTTCAGAGGTTTCAGTCCTCCTGTTGAAGGGTCCTGCGTCTATGATTGTTTTTCAAATTTTGAAAAATTTATTTACCCGTTGATTTAACCGCATTCAAATGTCACTTTATAAGCAATGTCTATTTTGTAGTCTTATTTTATTTTAAGTAATTTAATATTCCTATGTTTATAGTTATACTTTGTTATAATTATTCCGGTAAATTCTTAAACCACAATACTTAGTCCTCTATATAATGCTGCCCTAACAGCTTAGATGTATTCTATTTTCTTTCAAGCCTAAACAATACTTGTATCTGGTTCTCATTATATTTGAAAGTAGTGACGTTTTCATAATATAATTTCAAATCACGATTTTTCTGTGATGCTTTCCATGTAATATTAATATCTGTATTTCAGTAATATTTGATTTTAAGGCCTCTCCATATACCACCCTTAAGCTAATGACTGTGGTAGAAATAAGAGCTCTCTCTTTATTGTGTTATCACTGGTATTTGGAAGCATTCTATGGTAATCTAGTGTGAAACAGGTAGTATAAACTGCTGTATAATGTTGTAATTATGATTCTGATTCGAGAAGGAAAAATAAAGGTTTATGATATAAAGGCGTCACTTTGATGTTTTTGTTTGGTTCACAAGATTAAGGGATTTTTGAGACGACTTGATAGGATAACACAAGACAATCATTATGTACCAGACAAATTTGACAGTAAGTCAAGTTGGAAGTGGCATTTCTTTTTTTATTTAAAAGAAACGAACGCGATGCTGTTTGTAAACGTATCCGCTTTCTCAAGGTCACCATTTGATGTTAACAAAGAGTTGTGATCTCTGTAATATATTATTTATCAAACGTTTCGTTCATGTTCTTGTATGAATGTCTTAATTACACAGTCACTGTATATCAAAAACGTATTTTTTAATGATTTGGTTGCGTAATATATCACTAGTAGCAGCATATATACCCAATACAATCGAAACAATGTCACATAATCTGAATGAAGGGTAGTAACTTAATTTAACTGTTAAACATTTTCATTATGTTTGTATGGCCTTTCTGTTTACAGTTTATTTGCGCCCATTTTAAATTTCGTATTTATAACATAAAATAATTACTATTATTTCTTAAATTTCATAGAATATACGAACATATTTCTCGGGAGCCCTTGCACTTTTCAACAACGGTGTGTTTTTCTAGCGCTTTTTTCTCTCTGTTTGTAATCGACCTTTACACAAAGCGATGAAATTACTGGCAAAATTTCTAAAAGAAAGCCATTAATATTGTAAAAACAGAGTACAATTTTTGTAACCAAATAACGGGCCGTGAAAATATACCACAGTCAATGGGAAAATGTGCTCGCAGGAAACCCTTTAGATCAGACACAAAAAAATTTGTTCAGCAATGACATGCTTCAGGCGGCGGATGTACAACCTCTAGATAACATAGCTGGCTACTGTCAAAATATATTCCTGTCTGTGGTGGCTATGCAGTGACGTCATTGCTGTTTTCTTTTGTCTGCAGATTTATTTTCAGTCTTGGCCGTAATTTGAACTTGATTCAATATGTGAAAATTGTGTGCTGTATCATTCCTGTAAATATTATTTTGTACACTATTCCACTATTTGCTTTTTTAGAAAGTGTCATATTATTTGCTACTTTTAGCCATTTATGAGTTGTTGAGACAAACTAAGTAATTACATAAAAGACCCTCTCAAATTTGAAAGGAATTATTTAATTTTAAGAGTCCGGACTTGAGAACACCTTTTGAACAAAACAAAAAAAAAAAAATGAAAAAGGCAATGCATGTTAGAACGTCAGTGTCCTTACATAAAGATGCGTAAATCTGACAGCCTTTTCATTCACGATGTTCTGAATATGTAAAGAAAATGTTGAAAGCGGTTTGTGCGGCTAGATATAACGCAGTTGATTCCGTTTGATCACGACCATATTTGTTTCTGTTTTTGTTTGTTTGTTTGTTTGTTTGTTTCACGTTATTATGAATTTAAATTTCTTTGTTGTTCCAAGAAAACAGAAACAAAGTCGTAGAGTTATTACAACCACACGTAACATTTGATTAAAATGTATCATTATTTTACCTCTCCTGGAAAATGATTATATAAAAGAATATTCTTTTCTCTCACTTGTAATGAACCACTGGTGCGTTTGCATAGGCAAACGAGTCTATGGCTTGTAAAATCTTCGCGTTTCGTAAATTGCCCTAGGCAAGAGGCTTTAATCTGTTTTCCTGATAAATTTCAAAATTTGTTAACTGATTATTTAAATTCTCCTTAAAACTGTCAAAGTATAAAAAAAGTTTTATAAACGATATCAAAAAGTCTTAGTCTTTGCTCGTTAGAAAATAAAAATATGCGGCTCGTATTTGTATCAATTTTCGGAGACAGTGCGTTTCTGCTACCCTAGTTACCATAATGTCATAAATAAATTCTCCAACATATTCCAACGTCTGTTTTGGTAAAATGAACGAGCAGATTTGAAAAGTTTCTCTTACTTTCGGATATTGTACACAACCATGATATAAAGGATCTAGTCTTAATATTATTTGACAAAAGATAAAGCAATATCGCACTTAATGATGTAAGACAATTGAAAGCGCTTTAAGAGTATTGTATAAGGTATCTTGCAATATACTTTGTCTTGATGGAAAGAACACTATTGGTTTTGAAACAGATGCATTGCCTGACGGAAGTTCTCTCGACGAAAACATATAAACATTTCCTCCTTTACCGTGAAGCATACAATGGAATACGTCTTGACGTACTTAAGGATAAACTTACATGTGATCGTTTGATTCATTATTTATCTGAGCAAAATAAGTTAACATTTTTAATACATGACTGTACAAGAAAGTGCACAAAATTCCTTATGAGATCTTATCTTTCCAAAGAAGTATATTGTATTCCTAAAGCTCTTTTGTGCCCCCGGAGGAAGGGCATATTGTTTTTTTTTCTGGCTGTCTGTTTGTTTGTTTGTTACATGACTTTAACCTTGACCATAACACGGAAGTCCTTCCACCTACAGCCTCGAAACTTCACAGGTGCATGCCCTTGATGAGCTCTACCCGCCAGACCCACTTAGAGGTCATGGGGATAAAGACAACGTCCCCCTAGAGACATGGCATTCATTCGAATGTAGCGATTGTTTTTGTATTCTGTAATGTATTCATTCATATTTTGTGAATACTTCATTGCCATTATCATATATTATTGTCTATAATATTTAATGCTAGTATTGTAGCATACATAGAATATGTTGCTATTTACAGTAAAGTAATATAGTTGTATACTTAGTTATTAAAAGAAAATCTGCTATATTTTAAAAATGTCAATTTATAACGTGCAAAATTGGTAATATATACTTTCTAAGGTGACTTACGGGTGCTAATAGAGCTAGCTGTAACAGTAAGTAAAACGTGAAGTTGGCAGTAGCAGTAGGTAAAATGTGAAGTTGGCAGTGGCAGTAGGTAAAACGTGAAGTTGGCAGTAGCAGTAGGTAAGATGTGAAATTGGCAATAGTAGTAAGTAAAACGTGATGTTGGCAGTATCAGTAGGTAAAACGTGAAATTGGAAATAGCAGTAAGTAAAACTTGAAGTTGGCAGTAGCGGTAGGTAAAACGTGAAGTTGGCAGTAGCTGGCAATAGCAGTAGCCAGGTAAAACGTGAAGTTGACAGTAGCACTAGGTAGCTGTAGCAGAAAGTAGAACGTGAAGTTGGCATTTTCTAACAGTTATATAACTGTGAAAAAAGTACATAACTTCGCACATATTAATTGTTTGATGGAGGCTTTCCTTTTTATTTAAAAAGTGATCATAAATAAAAGCCTTTAAACTTGCAACTTGGTTAAGGTTGTCCTTACCATTGCGTATGATAACACATCCATCTACAATCACTTTCCCATGCAAAATTTGGGAGCTTTCTAGAAAATTCGTGAAACAATATGACGTCCTCAAATCTAACAAAAGGAAAGATTCAGGATTTCTGAAGTTTACATTTAGAACAATCTTTAATATCACCATACAGTCGACCTTTCATTCCTTTACCAGTGCGTTTTTGTAGCTTTCTTGTGTCCAAGCTCTTTGTTCTCAATCAAGATAAATTAGTTTGTCTGAAAATATATCAATTCAGCCCCAGGGGATTAAAAATGTTTAAAGAGATATTCTTGGTGATCTGCATAACGTGTAAAAAACCCAAAGGTATGTATCTCACATTTTAATCAGAAATGAGCTGAGACATCAACGTCTTGAAAGAGCAATATCATTGCAATGCCTTTGTTCAACTCTTATCAAAATTTCTTAATTTGAAATAACTAGACAAAAAGAGCTTAATTGAGTATTAATTTGTAAAAGTATCTGATAAGTTATAGGTATTGTCAAGGGATTGAGTTTATATCCGAAAGAAAACTAAGCAAAAGGGTAAACTATATTCATGACCATATAAATTGTTAACGCATGGAGACATTGACCGAGTTTCTATCGTTTGTATTACGTTCTCACAATAAATGTTAGTCATTAGACTTTGTTTGTAAGAGGGAAATAAATCAAAGACCTCGAAATCCAAATTTTATCCGGTTGCTTTGTACTATCTTATTTCTATATTATAAAACAGCTCCTATTCGGTAGGTATTAGCATTTGTTTGCTACAAAATGTAATGTACTTTATCTAGACTGACTGGACTGATCAAAATTGATTTATGTCTGTTTTTTCTACGAGTTCAAAGTCCTTTATATCACACTATTGTATCTTTCTTTACATAATAGAAGGACTTGTTACTTACAGTTTAGTATAAAACTTAACAATTTTGAGTTATGAGCAGAAACAACTGAAGTATTAAAAACAGAATACATTCGCCTAGCATTTTATCCTGCTCGTCTTCAATTTAAATTCATTGCTCTTAAATGGATTTTCAGTTTGTTTTTTAAAAAAAGATGTGAAGGAAACAAAAATATAATTATAACAGCTAACTAAATTGAAAGGGAAAAAAACAAAGAAACCTAAGGGAGACAAACTGTATCTGGTGGATTTAAAAGGGAAATATTCAGAAGGCAAGTAACTTTGTATTTAAACAGGTTTTCCTGTTAAGCAAAAATATTCAGTTTAAAGAAACATGTCATTTAGGAACGATGAAATAAGATAGAGACATGGATAAAATCAATTAAAAAGATATTTATATTATTTATCATATGCTATGACTAAGTTTAAATAATACATTAAGTGTTGGAGTTTGACATATTGCTAATACTTTATCATTTATCTCAGCAATTATGTCAGTACATTCATAATTGATTTTGCATTCATCAGAAAGCGATACATTTTTGTTACATTTACTCTTTATAAATATCACATTTACTGACGAAAGCGTTGGAAAATATACAAGTAACACGGACGTGATAAAAACTTGTAAGAGCGACCACTTGCAAGTTCCCATACTGTAAATTCTGAAACGCAAGCGAAACAAATAATTACATACTGCCACTGGTGAAATTACCACCCTGCCCCTAATTGGTGCTGTAAACGTTACTGGGTTAAACAAACTGCATAATAGACTGTATAAAGGCGAATGATAATAAGAAAATTGATTTTGCTTATATTTATTACTTGATGAAAATTATTCTTAGTCAATATTTACTGTAATATTTGCGTCCGGAAATTTACGATCCGAAAACAAGCTTTTGACAATAAATTGTTAGACAGATTATTGCATTGAGCTTATTATAGTTCTACTGAAAATATATATTTGGTCTTGACTTTAAGGTACCACAGAATACATTGTATACATTTATAGACTGTTGGCTAAATTCAAACAGAAAATATGAAGTATTAAACATTTGCCTTGACCAGAGAGTTCATGCTTGTTTCTGTTTTATATAAGTATTTACTTCGTTATTGTTTTCAGTATTAAATGCGTGTTTACCACCAAGTTTGCGAAATGTTAGCATAATGTTAACATATTGTACACGAACAAGTTGGAAGCATGTGCTAGACTCTTAGTTAAACTATGAGCTAATTCCTACATAATGATTTTGAATATCGTTCCCCAATTAGATAACTTCTACACATGGGTGTGATAACTACAAGCCTTCTAAAACAAGATAATTATATACTGTACCGTTCATTTTCTTCTTCTTTTTTCTTTTTTACTTTTCTATGGCACATTACTTTCTCCGAACTTTGTTCATTAACCCTTTCAATTAAACAAAAAAAAAAAAAAAAAAAAAAAAAAAAAAAAAAAAAAAAAATAACGTTCTCAAAAGGAAGAACACAATATCGTAGATTACAATTCATGATTAGACTTATTATAATAATTGTCTAAGTATGTTCTGCTCTGTAGCAGTAATGATAATGAGTCGTGGATAGATAATTCAAGCGTCAGTTTTCTCATACAATGTAATTTATGGGATAAAGTTTCCGTTGTAAGAAACAATTGCTGTTCGTTAAGAGATAAAGTCAATGACTGCTTATTGATCAGTTACTTTCTTGTCTTTCTACATGTGAAACCACTTATCGTCTGCAAGGTGTAAAAGTTAGAACAAGGAAATTATAGATTTAAGCAAACTTAAGCTACGCACACGCACGCACACACAGTGGTAATTACTAATAAGATAAACTTTTCTCTAAGACTTAAATTACAATATATGCCGTAAAGCTAAAGAAACATGACAGTGACACAAAGTCTGTTTTCGTTCTATTCATTAAAATAAAACTATGGTGGCTTATTTATGCCATATCTTGTATTCATCTAGCGGACCGAAAATGCGAAGACGAAAATACGATATACATATTTGTCGATTTGCCAACATCGGGGGAAAAAACACGACTTGCATGAATAAACCACTATAAAAATTAGCGAGTGTTTATAATACAGTTAAAAATGAGATATGAACATAATCTGTAACTGTAAGAAGCTTGAAAATAAGGTGCGATATCGATATTGTCATATAAATTAAATATTTATATAAGTATTAGAAACTCTCACAAATTCTACCGTCACATAGTTTGGTCGTTGTAAATCTGATAACTGTTTATGAAAGTATTTTCGGTAAATGCTTTGAAATTAAAGCACTAAATTTTAAATAAATTAGTTGACACTAAAAAAACAAACAAACAATAACCAACAAAAAAACAACAGATACATGAATCCATTAACGCTCATTTTTCTTAAAGCGGTTTTTGACATTAGATTATTAAGTATTCTTTAATCATTTGATACGCTCGCGGCCTCATGTTAAACATTTTGTGAACTTTCTTTGTTTAGATAATTCATAATGTGTGCGTAGCACAACCGTAGCCCGACATAGACTTAAGGTGAACTAGAGTCTTTTTCTTGCAATCGTTCAGAGGTGCGAGGAAACATAGTTCTATTAGTGTAAAGCTACCGACTAATTACTTACGGAAATAATCAATGGTTAAACAAAGGACGAGGAACTGTCTGGTATATATTTATTGCATATCACTTCTTCTTCTGCGACGTTGAAATTAGTTTACTTTAAAGCTGCGAAGATTTTTAATGTGGGTGTGCTGAAAGGACTACTCAGTAATCACTAGAGCAGTAGCTAAGTATGTATTTTGACCGTAAGATAAACAATTATATGGCAATTGTCTTAAGACGAAAAACATACACGATGAAGCCCGAAGGTGACCGATGGTAAAAAAAAACAGCTACATTTCCAGATTGCTCCTGCAAACCAGCAATCGATGCAACATCTGTCTTCTACTCAATGTACACTTGGTCTATTATTTCCTTGTTTCGTATCTGGAGGCATTAATGCAGACAATTCTTAATAATAGCATATGTCTGTTTTAGATATAATGCAGTATAGCTTTGGTCTGAAAAGTTAATCTGAAGATATTGTGACAACTAAGTTCCTCTTTTAAAAGCCTTTTGTGTAATGTGATTTGACTTTCTCGTTTTGTAAAATATAAGTGGAAATTCTAGCGCAAAACATTCCAGGCTGTCTCAAACTTGTAAAGATTTTACGAAAACGATGACATTCCATTTCTGAATTTATCTGTTTAAAAAAGTGACTTGAGTGCCAAATGTATTGAAAAAGAAAATGGTATTGAAAAAATGGATAACACTTGCAGTCTTCGAAATCTAACAGCGACTGAACACAGTGATATAATACTAGTATGTATGTCTCGACAGTAACAAGGATTGTTCAAATAGCATCAATACAAGTTCAATACAATTTCTTTATCTGTTAAAAAAAGCAGTACAAATATTTAGAATCAGTTAACTTGCAAAGCCTTATACATTTAACACATCTGTATAAAGTGGACTCTTTTGAGGGTTTGTTACTCCAAGAAAAGAAATTGCATTGATTTATCCAGCTTTACCGGGAACATTTGTTCATGTTTATACTTAAATGCTTGAGTATTATGAACGTAACCATTAACTTTCTTTCTTTTTTATTTCAGAGGAATTATGTCTGAAATTAGTTGAACAACATATGCACTTCGCTGGAAATCTCAAGTAAGTGCAGACTTTTTAAGTTACACAGATTTGTGATATTAAATTTCAATTTTCTGATATAAAAAGAAATGAGATATGAGCGGCTGTCGAAGTTTGTTATTGACGAAATCAAAGGCAAAACAGCAAATTTAAACAAAAACATTACCAATTTTGTCGAATTCTTTACAAGTCAAAATTCTTGCTAAAGATGTATGAGGTCATTTGCTAGAGAAGCGCCACTAAACTCGAGATTAATATTTGATAAAAAAAAGTGTAACCAAGGTTATCCTAGATGTTTTAGTTTTTTTTATGGCAGACTTAGTCAAAGCTATCTTTTTTCGTGGAAAGAACGTGCTTGAAATAACATGTTCCTCATCGGGGGAGACATATTGTTTTTCCTCCTGTTGTCCCTCTGTCTGTCCATCCATCTGTCCGTCCGTATGTCTGTCCGTCACAAAATCGTGTCCGCTCTGTATCTTCCAAAGCCCTTGAAGATTTTTTATGAAACTTGGGTCAGATGTTCACCTCATCAAGACGATGTGCAGAACCCACATTGCGGTGTGGTGTCTCAAGGTCAAGGTCACACTTGGAGGTTAAATGTCAAATTCCAACATAGTAGGAGTAGTTCCAACATACTACAGCTATCATGATGTAACTTTTCTCCTTATCAATGGAAATAGATTAAACTTGAGTGCTTGAAGAAGACACCTTGTAACTGGCTTCATGTTTTTTGCCCATATCTATGTAACAGCACTGCCATCGACATGATTCCAACATGCTACAGGTACTAGACTGAATGAATACAACCATTTTGTACAATATGAAACAAGCTTTCTGCTCAATCCTTTCTTGAAAGAGTATGAGTTTCTTGTTCATCATGTACATTTGACAAAAATATCCCCCTTATTTTACAATCATCTGACTCAATACTGCCTGCAGCAACTGGCTGGGGGGAGACATATGTTTTTGTTCAATCAAAAAACCAATTCTAGTTTTTATATGATTTGTTCTCAGTTACGATCGAAGTTTAAATGTAGAACTTACTGCTGTATTACATCTGTCACCATTAGTAACCAGACTCTTATTTACTCCTTATCCCTGTTAATACATTATTTACACAAGTATTTCAAATTAAGAAACACAAATGCTTCATCATGGTAGCCATAATTTGAAGGCAAATACCGACGGAATATTAAATGACATACCATGATATAAAGTAATCAAAATGAAATATAAATATGTGGTATATTTATTAAGTGTTTTAATTATAATGTTTCACTTTTGTACTGCTTATTTGTTTAAATCCATTTTAATACTCTGTTTGACCTGAAGAATGCAGTCTTCACGAATAACTTTTTGAAGCACTGGACATTCGGACCAGCCAAGGCAATAATCTGACTGGACCGAATGACATTTAACTGGACCGAATAATAGATGTGAACAATGCTATAAGGATGAACAAAACAATAAGACTATGTTTTGAAGTAGAACTTGTCACCACAATGTTAAAAATAATATTAATTATACTTTGGACTTGCTTCATAGCCTAACAATAGTATTGTAAACTTGTCACCACAATGTTAAAAATAATATCAATTATACTTTGAACTTGTTTCATAGCCTAACAATAGTATTGTTTAGTGAAAATAATAGTATTCAAGGTTTTTGCCCCTTCTACGCCGTTTACAGGCGTCTTCCCCTTAGGAAAATTCCTTAAAGTCTTAGTTTTCCCCTAAAATTCAATTTACATCAAGTTTTTTCTTCCCCTTTTGCAAAAAAAACTGCATTAAATTTTCCCAAATTTAAGGGAAGGGCACATTCTCCAACCTGTGAAAAAAGCTCTGGTATAATTGATTCATTTGTACAGGACACTGTCAGTACAGTTAAACTCTTTACCAGATTTTTATCTCAACTTTTTTTTCCCAACTTCTGAAAATGCCATATATTCATATGCATATATATGTCACCATTTATAACCCCTGGTATATATTCCGTACGACTACATCATGCACCATGGTCGATAAATGAGTGTAATGGAATGGATCGGATGTCACTTTCCGAAAATGTATACATGCATGTAAAAAAAAGAAAACAAAAACAGAAAACCGAAACAGAGTTATTTCATGAAACAGAATAATGAAAATAAGGTGTTACTTTCGGCTGGCTTTTTTCTCTTTACACCAGAAATAGCTTGGTCAATAATTAAAATAAAATATCATATTTATCGCGAAAACTGGAAAGGGAGATTATAGCCTGAGCACCGGTTATATGTAAACTAAGTATGAATGCGTTATGTTGAAGTTGCGGTTAACGAATCGTTGTTCTATGGAGAAGAATGCATTTTTAAGAAACAATTTCATTTTATTTTCAAAAACACTACTTTTTACTTGTTTCTCAACTTTGTTTACTGTATTTAGTTTTAAAAAAAGCAGCACCAATATTCACTGGACAGTCGGACTACTGATTTGTAATTTTCGAAGACTGAGAATGGATTTTTATTGAAATGTTTTCCTCGAGCAGTTGTTTTAGCGTCTTTATATTTTCAAAAAGGAGTTATTTTCTGCTTTCTTAAAAATAAGAAGTATTTGCATTTGCCCTGAATATTTGAAAATTAGAGAATGGTTCAATGATCCTCCAGTTTTTTTATATCTGTGATTAAATTCCAAAATGAAGTGATCTCGTACTGAATGAGTTAGATGAGATACAAATTATTGTCCTTGAATTTTTCCTTATGAAAATTCAAGAAATGCCCTGTTTTTTTATATTAAGTTTACAGGTAAAACAAGAAATACTTTTTAAAATGATATACGGCATGGAGATTAAAGTAACAGAAAATATGTTTTACAACTATCGATTGTACGGTACAGATGTTATATACGTTCGGCCTGAAACGAGCATCCTCGAAAAGTGTTTTGATAAAACAATATAATTATTTAAAAAAAAAACCTTTAATTCAGTCAGGATGTTTTTTTTTTAATTTCGTGAATATGAAGCGTGTATTTCAGCCATTTCTCAACTTATCAAAGTAAAAGGAATTTCTACCAATAGAAGTCGTGCAAATATTCATTCGACAATGTCATACGTCATCGTCCTTTAATAGGTCAAAAGTGAGGTTAGCTAGGCCGAGAAAAAGACACATTTGTAGCTGTCTGTGAGATAAACATTCTAATTGTTTTTCAAAAAAAAAATAAATGCAAACGGATGTCACATTTAAATATCTTAAATCAATATTATTTTACTAAGTATACATTAAGAAACAAAACAAACAATTATCCGACGTCTTGCATATCTGCATCTGTAAATCAGAGCTTTCACTTTTACTTCCAGTCTTACATGTACATGTATTCTCTTACGTTTAGGGATAGTGTTACACTTGAAACTGTCAGCAGTATTTAAACCTGTATTAATTTACTCTACTATAAATGAATTCCTACATTTTGAATTACAAAGAAAATCTGTGATGGTTTAACGCCTGAAAAAGCATACTTATCAAATATTGTCTGTGTAATGATATTCATCTCTAATATCTTAAGAATATACCTAGCTGGAACCTTGAATCAATCAATCAGCATGTGGCATGCAGTATGTAATGAAGTCATATATCAAACACGGTTCCCAATCTACTGATCAATTTGACTTCCTTAAATATAAAATTCTGGTGGTGTTAATGTCTTATTTACAGACAAGATAGTCGTAAAACATTCTGAGATCATTGACTTTCACACGTAATTATTGGAAGCAAATGTTTGCGAGCAGTAGCTAGTAACTTGATCGCTTTCTTCTGTCAATGTTACACTAATAGGCTGTTTTAGATTTACTCGCGTTCATATAATAGTAGGTATGTGAATGCAAAAGTTGTTTAGGGTGTTTGTGTTTATCGAACAAGTTCTAATGAAAGTTATCAGTTTTATGCCTGAGTAGTCAGTCATTTATTGAAGGGATAGATATCAAAACAGCTTTCAATATATAAGATAACTTAAAAGTTAAAGTTTGTTATTCGACCCATCTAAACATTCTAATTCCATCCAGGCCAATTATACATTAACACCAGGTTCACTAATAGGAAGTTGGCAGTAGAAGTTGGCAGTAGAAATTAAATCAAACTTTACGTTTTGCCTACTGCTACTGCTGTTACTGCTACAGCCAGCTTCACGTTTTCTTTACTGCTACTCTGTTACTGCTAATGCCAACTTCACGTTTTCTTTACTGCTACTGCTGTTACTGCTACTGCCAACTTCACGTTTTGCCTACTGCTACTGCTGTAACTGCTACTGCCAGCTTCATGTTTTCTTTACTGCTACTGCTGTTACTGCTACTGCCAGCTTCACGTTTTTCATACTGCTACTGCTGTTACTGCTACTTCCAACTTCACATTTTTCTACTGCTGCGTACTGCTACTGCTCACTTCCTATACATCACCAGGTTCTGTATTTCATTCGATCTCACAACTGTCGATGTTTGTTTGAAGACAAAATCACGTTTGGCTCGATACTTACTCAAGGTTACATTTATACGTCATAGCAATCTAGAGAATCAGCTCGATATCAAATTCCGATTTTTGACCTTCTGTTTTAACTCTTTGTAGTCATTCTAACACATAATGATGTCTAACACTATGGTTTCATATTCGTACACATTCAGTAAGAGAAATGTATTGAGTTTGAGCTTCTTTGGTGTATTGAGATACATATAAAAGTTTTAATTTATTTTTCAACATGATTGTTTCATTGTAGCACAGGAGTGTGTGTTTTAAAAAAATAACTATTCATTAAAAGTATCTAAAGTAGTTGCCTTTTAATAAACAGAAATAATGAATCTTTTACTGTAGGTCTTTTACTGCTAAAACATATTATAGATTTTCATCTTTGTATGCGAGTAAATAAGATGAAAATTACATGAATCATGGTTCAATCCCATTGAATAATGATAAATTTGCTTCAAGGGTTCAATTTACATTTTTGAAAGATGTCTTTAAATGCAAATTACTTTTAAACACTGAGTTTGTGCGGAGTTGCAATCACTGCATAGCGAAAACACTATGGTGTATATTTACAAAACCAAAATGCACCGTTAAATATTTGAATGCTCATCATCATTTACCTACATACACCAGACGCCTAACGACACAACTGTTGTTTCCAAATTCCCTATCAATTCAGGGTATGATCAGAGAAAATGTCGTTATTACAATTAACAGTGATGTTAAACGTGTGCAGCATTATATAGATTTTGCTTTGCGTCGAAAAGACCAAAGTAATTTAATCATTGCTTTTGAAACTTGAATGTTGTTAAGTAGTTATAGGAAATCATACTTAGCATTCTTCTGATGTAATTGTGCACTCCTTCTTAAGCACGGATATTCTTGTGCCTTTATTTCCAATAAAAACATGGTATTTACATCATTTTTAAATAACATCTTAGTGTAAAGTGAAGAACGTAACACCGATAGGTTGGTGATGCCGTTTATTGAAATAAATTATCTAGATTTTGCACTCAGCCATTAGAAATTGTGACGTGAATTTAAAACATTTCTGAGCGTGCGCCTAGAAAAGAAATTGCATCTGGAGAAGAAAAAAAGATAGATAGGATATAAACAAAAAATGTTGAATTTATTCGTAAAAGTGTCAATATCATTTTCAGTGAAATAAATTAATTTTTTTGTCGTATTTATTATAAATTTAGTCCCTTTAGTATAAGTTTTAATGGTTTAAACGTTTTGATATCCAATTTAAGTTGTTATTATTATTGCATTATTTTCAGACACAATTAAACTTACAATTACGATTTCTACCCTACGCTTTTATAACAGCAACACTTTAACCAATGGCCAACCTCCTTCTTCAGCTGAAGATTTTGTATCTAACACTGTCATTCGTTACAAATGTAGGTCATAATCGATTTTGATGCAGCTACGCCGATAACAAAAATCACCTAATCAGATAGGAAGAACCAGTCCTGTATTTTCCTAGACAGAGCAAAGTGAACAATTACACTTGGAACGGTTTTCAGGCAAAATAACTATAAATTGCAACTGAATTAAGCCATACATATTGATACTAATTCTAGTTCAAAGGTGTTATAGTTAAACTAAATCTACAGCAAGGGCACAGTCGATTAGTAACATTATTAATGCAAAATAGCCATATCTCTCTTCTTAACTTCATAGATTAATTTATTATAATACCTTGGTAAAAGAACATTGCTGTTATTGTGATAATGTTTTCTCCCGTGAATTGGATAAAGATATTATTAGGAAGCAGGAAATTGCTTATCTTTTCAGTTTGATTCATGAATATGAACATCATTATTCACACTTTTTCTTTCGTTAATTGACTCATATTTCATTATCAGTCCGAATGTATCAAGCTGTAACACTGACGAAGAAAGGCTTCCATTTTGAAGAGTACAGGTGTAAAAAATTATTGTTACCTTTTAGTCTTGCGGCTTCGCTCGCATCTAGAATGTCTGTGCCGATTTGCACTGAAAGATGATTCATCAGTTTGAAATCTTTCCTTTATTTATATCATAAGTGAAATCAAAATATCATTTTATAATATGAGAACACTTAAAAAAACAAATAGTGTGTGAAACATTCTTTACAAGGTTTTATTGTTATGTCTGTTTTTTTTTGTTCAATCATGGCATAATTTTTACAAGAATTGTTTGAGGATGATTTAAAGGAACAAGTACATTTGTACAAACTCTGTGAAAACTTGAACAACTTAAAGTCAACATGTTTCAAGAATGAATAGTAATCAATGATCACAGGATTCAGGCAATAAGGATTATAGATATTCAAGATAATAAAGATTTTACCGATGGTGATGACTGAAAAGTACAAATATTTGTTTTTCTGATTACCTTTTTCGTCTTTATTTTTGTGTGTAGGTTTATTCTCAGTTACAAATGCTATTATGTCTTGACTGCAGTTTACAGATAAGAGCATCATGGCGTCTTAACGTCTAGTCAAACACACATAGCAACTCTTAAAAACGCCTCAAAAATTTCATATTTGATATGTTGCATTTTAAAGAAGACTTTGAAAAAATATTGGTTAAACTCCCAAGGTGATTATGGGCTTTACTCAGTGGGAAACTTCTAAAGCAAATGGATGCATAAGGAAATAATTTGAAAATCGTCTTATTTCAAAACAAAAGGTCTTTTTTCTTCTCTTTTGCCATTTGCTTAACTCTGGGTTATTCGTTGTTTATTATAAAGCCAGATCTGCTCAAGATCTTTTGAATATCCACGTAAGCGTAGCTCTGGGATATTCATTGTTTATTATAAAGCCAGATCTGCTCAAGATCTTTTGAATATCCACGTAACCGTAGCTCTGGGATATTCGTTGTTCATTATAAAGCCAGATCTACTCAAGATCTCTTGAATACCCACGTAAGCGTAGCTCTGGGTAGTTCGTTGTTTGTTTTAAGTCAGATCTGCTTAAGATCTCTTGATTACCGAAGTAACCGTAGCTCTGGGATTTTTTTTGTTTCGTATAAATTAGATCTTCTAAAGTTCTCTGGAATACCTACGTAACTGTAGCTTTGGGAAATCGTTGTTTGTTATAAATTAAATCTGCTTTAGATCTTTTGAATACCCAAGTAACCGTACCTCTTGGAAATTCGTTGTTTTTTTTATTTAAGTCAGATCTGCTTTAGATTTCTTGAAGCCCCAACGTACCCATAGCTCTGGGAAATTCGTTGTTTGTTATTTAAGTCAGATCTTGTTTAGGTCTCTTGAATTCCCACGTAACTGAAGCTTATTTCAGTGGACGTAATATGCAGTTAGTGGAACTGTTAGAATTTTCTGAATATTTGTAGATATATAGTTGTATTAAGATGTTCGAACTCTCGAAATGCTCGTTGGAAGCATACTAATATTTGTAACACATAATTATGTAGTTATTTAAGTCTATTTTACATATCTTTGTGAGGCTGTTACTGAAAATAATGTATTGAAATATATCATTTATCAGTCTTCTTTATTTATGTAACGAAGTCAGAGTATTAGTTTAGAAAATCAGAATTATGCTCCTACACTAGGTAACGCCTCTTTAAAAATAAAATATATTTGTTGCATCTGTTTTGTTGAAGAATTTATAGCTTATGCTTTGGTGAATGCTTCATGTAAAGTCGTTTCTGACTGCAGTAAGAAGTTTTAAAATTATAACCGGTATTCAGACAGTTTTCTAGAAGTTTGAAAACAAAGATGGTTCTCGAACGTGGCAAGTTTTCATTTAGTTGACATATTATCAAAGTAGTGAAACCGTTGGTGTTTCATTTAGATATGTAGGTAGGATTGTGATAAGTTGTTTGTATAATGGAAATGTATTTTTAAAAAAGACAAAGCGTATTATATTGTGTAGAAAAAAAGTGCCATGAAGTTTTGTAGCGTTGTATATATTAATACCAATCTTTGAGCATTTTAAACAAACTTAAGGGAAAACAGGAATTGGAATGACTTTACTTTTTATAGATAATGCAGTAGTTTTGCGACGAATTGTTGGATCTCTGACCTCTCTCATTTGCATAGTTTAACAAGAAAGTACAGTTATATTTTCACCACAAACAAGTATATAAAAAGAGCACATGGAATTTTTGTGGGTAAAACCTATTGATATAAGGTTTAAGAGTCATGCTTTGGATCCATGAATTCACTCTTTTTTTCTGCTCGAAAACTCTTAGAGTAATGAGTAATGGCGTGATTGAAATGTTTGTACCGTTTGTAATAATCGGTTTTGAAATTCCGTTAGTTTTCAGTTCGCCCAGAAGGCACGTATTAAATGTGTTAATCGGAAACGATTGAATTTATTGCCCTTATATCTAATCGTTATCTTCTTTAAAAGCATTTATTGACGTACCACGTTTGTTCAGTGTTGTATTTCATTTCTGCTTTATTTGCAGAGAACAAGTCTGTGAAATGTTATTAGAAGTGAATATATTTAAGTTCTCAAGTGATAGTTAAGCTGAAAAAAACGACATAAAAAACATTTTTCAATTATTAACTATACTTACCCAAACAGGATGTTTAAGAATACTAATTGTATGGTGGATTTGGCGACACTGAGCCTGATATTGCATCATTCTACTCAAAATTTGAAGAAATATCAGCATATTAGGCAATATCAACATTGACAGTAAAATACATTTATGCACTGTAAAAACAAATGAAGTCTTACGTAACTGGCGACAATGTATTTGAGTATTGAAAGATCCTGGTATATAACAAGAAAAACAAGATTTCTTCGATACCTTATACAACTAGAAGTATAAAGGGCCATAATTCTAATTCGATTTTGTATCATTTAAGCAGCTAAAAAGTATATGCTTAATATGCAATACGATGTTTAAACATTTTCTTAAGAGTTTAATCGAAATAAGCAGAGTTTTTTTATTGAAATTTTCTACCTAACGATATAGGTAATATAAAAAGAATTATAGAATTAAAGAAAGTTTACAAAAATGTGTAAAGAAAAAAGCACGGTTTTGTGTTGAGTATACGCGTGAATATCGTTTGTATCAGGTCGGAACCGGAACGTGTTTCAGAATATGCGTCGTGGGAATTGCATGAGAAAAGTTGGTAACGTTTAGAATTATCACAAAGAACATCAGAATTGAATTGAATAAGGAGGCTGGCAAGTTATCTTTCGCTCGATAAGCGTCTCTATTGTCGTTGATTTATCTTTCTAGCTCGCACGGGTGTAATTAAGAAAGAAAAAGGCTAAATGACACATAACACGGAGTCATTTTGGCTGTAGATATAGCACTGTGGTTTGCTAAAAATTAACGTAGATTTTCGTTTTTTTCAGTTTCTAACAGTTAAAGAAAAGGAAATTGTATTGACTAAAATTTTCAGGCCTGTTCACATACTTTTTTTGAGAATGACATGCAGATTTAGAGTGCTTGCATTCAGTTTTAGATTGCGTATTAGTTTCACAGAACGTCATATTTTCTCTCCTCTTGTAAATTTCTCTTCACTGAAAAATGTTTAGATAAGATGAAACTATACTTAATTTTTTTTCTGATCAGATTCAGTAACTTCGCAGTGCATAAAGAAGACATATATCAAATGATTTTATCAGAAGTGGCGATGTTGTTTGTGATTGGCGTGGTCGCTAAGAACTTAAATCAATACAATGTGACTTTTCAGAACTATACGGACTAATTTATTTTAGATGAACTAGACAGTGGTTCTAAAGTTGAATAATCTATCAAATACTTTATCTAGTGTCAAGTGGTTTTTGCTAGTCGAAGCATGTGGTTGCAACGAAGCAGAAAATAGATTGGTTGTTATGCAAGTTTAACGCGTTTCTAAACAGAGAATATATGCTACCTATTTATATAATTACTTGTAAAAATATTAAGTCATCCGTGGCTGGTGCACTGCAGTAGTCAGAATCATCTTATCATGAGCGGTCCCAAGTAACTGCAAATATATAAACGGTTCCATGCCAACACGCCTAATAGACTACAATTACAGATGGTAACTTACACTAATAGGCGACAACAAACTGATTAAACAGTTCAAAGTGACCCTGGACATTTTAAAAATGTCAATTTACATTGATATGTACTACCATAGAAATAAATAAACATTTTCAATCATTTTACCTAAAAATTTTCATCGTGATATATGGATTTTTTTTCCAAATTTAGTACAGTTAAATATTATAAAATAAATTCCTTCATGATTTGCTCAGTCATAAATTTAAGTAACAACTGTCATTATTTATATCCATCGTAGAAATAAAAATCTTTTTGCGACCTATAATTTACATGATTTCTGATAATTCAGCCTTTTCAGCATTTGTCTGGACCATAACACATCCTGGTCAGTTAACCACTTAGATAGACGTAATTTATAAATACATTTTTTCCGTATTATTTGTTTTCTATCTCCGAACATATAATGGCAGTTGTAACTACTCAAACTTTTGTCATGTCGATACAAGTTTTGTACACAGTTTTGTACCACTTCTTTTTTGTACACAAACAAACTGTAATGTCGATTAAGCATAAATGTTTCGATAATATGGAAAGTTTTACCTTTTTTCTCAACATCTTTTTTCGTCGGTTTCGTCGGTGGATTTATAATTCGAACAATTATTAAGTATGGAAATTACCAAGAGCAATAACTTTTACAAAAGTGTGCATTCAGAGGAATAGCTTTATATACAATTTACTCATATGTTGTGAGATTTGTCTATATATATTGTTTCAGGTCTGTATTTTATTTCGGTCTTCGAAAAGTGGTCCAGAAAAGGAACGGACGAACGGACGGACAGACAGACAAAGCGCGATTCTATGCTCACCTTTTTTAATACAAGTTTTAATGGTGGTTCCATATATAAGATTAAATAATAAATTATGAAATAAAACATTCAATGACCTTTAATGCCAAAACTACAGACGGCAGACGACAAATTGGTAAATCATTCCAAAATCACTTTCGGAAAGGCTGAAAGGCACAATTATCAGGAGGCAAATATTTATGAAGGTTGCTTGTAAATTGATGAATCACTTTCTTTCCTTAATTATTCATGGATATGTGGTTTTGTGATTACTTTGTCATATCCGAGACAACGAGTTTTGATTGTAATACTGCAGTTACACCCATAACCAATTTTTATCTATACAATTGCTTTGTTTGGCAATCAAGACCTTTGATTTTCAGAACATTCAGCAAGGGAACGGAAAGACAAACGTAAAAAATGTTTCCATTTGCATGCATACAGAACTTTATGTTGTTGCTTTTTCGTGCCAACATTTACAGAGCAGTTTCAGATTTACTTCATGAAAAACATGAAAAATAAAATGAAAAACAAAATAATTTATATCGCAAAACAATACTTAGAGACAGTGTTGTAGTTTTGATTTCCGTTGTTGATGTATTCAAACATGTATGTCCTGAAGAGATTACAGTCATATAAAAGAGCTTTACTGTTTTTGCTTTTTCCAGACTGAGTATAGAATGTTTCCTCTTCGAAAACTTCCGTTCAGTCATAAAAAGCGGAAATTGAATATAAGCTCTTTAAAACACTTTCAGCATTTCATTTATATCAGTATGTAGACGGCAGTATTTTTGTGTGTTTGTTTCTTTTAAAATGAAAAGTCTTAAGCCCATAACTGTGTTTTGTCGTGGTTCACAATCGTTTTAGGCAATCTTGACTCTTGAAATAAGTTAAGGCTGTAACATTTCCTCGCTTTGAAGAACTCCTTTAACTTCAATGCCACATATGAATCTGGGAAGGGGCGTTCAATAAAGTTTGATACTTTGTGGTTTGACCCATTTTCATTTATTTTCGTGTCATATAATTTTCTCTGTATTTAAACTTTATTTGTGGTAATATAATATGGTTAAATTAACGACATAAACCATTGTTTCATACTTAGAGAACATTTAATATTATCTCATTTGAACATAAAGTTCTTTAATGAGGTTTTACTGTAGATGAATTTACAATTACTTTTAAAACGATACTGGAAGCCTTTGAGCTTCAACAGCCGCACAAAAAACTTTACAATTTGTTATTTATATCATCAGTATTCATCAATAACTATTGAAATTTTTAGTACAAAGTGATTTGTATATGTACTGTAGAATAACTGTTTATCTATTTAACAATTATCACAAACACATTATTTGCAATTAACCATTTTTCATCTGAAAGATTTTTAACAGCAGTTCTGGTAGAAAAGAATAAATTTCAAATTTATGAGATTCTATCACTAAAACAGTAAAAGTTATATATACATGGCTGTTACTTATATTTACTGGCTTAAACATCAAAATTACTTTTACTCTTTCTACCAAATTTGATTACCACTAATTAATGAAAATATTTTAAATTTGAAGGTTGGGGATTTGAGTTCTATTTACTTTTTCTCACACATCAAAAATTGAACGAGATTTAGGCAGATAAATAAATCTCAGTGATTCATATTTCGCTTATTCACCTGCATAAATCGTGATTTGAACTGAGATTTTGTTGGTGATAAAGTAACTTTAAACGGACTGTTAATTTAAAAGTTTTATTGAGCAAATGATTCATTTTAGACAAGAAGAAACATTTTCATCTATACAAAACAAACTGTGCTCTACTTTTGATACATTTACTGAAAATCTATCTTTTCTTGATCATACCTTTAGAATAATTAAAACAACATTAAAGCACTGTAAGGAAAGCTTCATGGTTTTCAAAAGAAACATCCCAGCATACGCTTGTAGAAATACAACATTTTAACCTTTATCGTGCTAGTGGCAATTGTGTTAGCCTTTAAGGGATTGCGACCATTGCACACCAAGATCAGCCAGCACATCCTTGCAGTCTGATAATGGTCTGCACTATTCATCGTTCAGTCTGCAAATTTTCAGTAAGTACCCCCATAAACAATTAATGATTCTCCCCAAATTGGAAGTTGGACAAGTCCATTTTAGATATTAAGCATAGTAAGGGTTAAGTATATGAATTGAGGCAAAACTAGTTCTGAATGATTCAATTATTTTTCTCACACATAAATGCTTGTCACTATTTATAACAGTATATATTTGATATGTTTCACCATCGAGCATTCAGTTTTATTCTGATGAATGATATATTCGATAATGACCTAATTACACGGCCCGAAAGCGATCAGACACCGTGGATCATTGAGGAAGACGAAATCGAAAGGGAAATGTTTATCGTCAGTCTGCTGCAATTTCCAGTACTTTGATCAATTACTGTCTACTGTAAGTTTTACAATGATACATTGTATTTGACGATAGCGGCTTAAGCATGTTAAGGCTTATCGCAGAATGTGCTTTAGAGTGAAGATCAATATTAATATACATCATTTATTTTGGCATTCTCGTTCGAATGTAAGAACAATTAACAGAAAGAATAATACCGTATTGTTTAAAGTCTTGAATACTTTTTATATGCGAAGATACGTAAAACTCTGTTAAAAAATTACAGCCTGCCAAAAGTGTCTATCAAGAGCTGTGAGAGAAATGGTTTATCAGTTAGTTATAGAAACAGGAAAAGAGATAGATCTTCGCTGAGGTGTATTACAATTTTTGGTGCTTAACTGAGACATTCCTTGCAAGTAATTTCTTCATTTGAAGGAGAAACAACGCGCAGATGATATATGGCACAAAGAAAAATGATTATGCAGTTATATTGTGTGTTCTTTTAAATGTAGAGTACTAAGTCAGTTGCATAGCACATTCGTCCCTAGTCCCATACGTATTCTAATAAGCTTTTTTCATTTTGACTAGAACAAAATTGATGTTAATCTAAGTCAGAGCAAGCGACAATATTTTTTTCATTGATGTGTTCTTTATCAATCAAACCTCTTTCTTCCAAATGCAATAACAGGACGTACAATGTTATCAAATGTTTCAAACGAAAACGATGGAGTAGATTTTCTCTGTATAACTGAGCGTTATCGTCTAGAAAAGCCAATATCAGTACAAAGCGGTATGTGCTGTCTCACCAAATAGTCTTTCTTGATCGTTTTGAAAGAAGACTGCGAACAATTATTGAATATACATGTGTATCGGATATTTATTGAAGGCGTTTAGGAATATTTTATGGGAATACTTGGAAGATTAATGGATCCTATCGACAAATCTATTTTCTAGTTTCAAAGGTTTGTTTAAAAATATGAATATGTTCTTATTCAAAGAATTAATCTGCATTTAGCGAGATCTACTATGATATATCTAAATAATTCTCGATAAGTTATCAGCAGTTTATGCTTGCTTTTATTGTATTAAAACCTGACGGATCCTCTTATCACTAATTATGTGCATTATACCAGGTGGTGTGTTCATTGTAACATCAACGCTTCTGTTTTATTTATTTTTTCTTTTCTTTTGAGAAGAAGATGTTAAAGATTTAAGTATTTGCTTTAAAGCCAAGGATCTCGAAATATTGGATGAACCAGAGTTTGGGCGAAATGTTTGACCACTAAAGACAAAAATATTAAAAATACTATAATTAAAGACACAGTCATGTACTTATTTTGTTTTTGATATAAAGTCGAGTTTGTCGTTGTGTGGAAACTATGTAATATTTATGCAATACTGTCAACCCTTTTTCGTATAGGGTCAACCAATACATTCATCTGCTTAGAATGTTCATATATATCTGTACAATGTTTAAATAGTTGCTCAAAAATGAAAATTAGGAATAAATAAAAACAAACAGTAGCGAGTGTTATATATTTAGATTAGAACAATATGTAGGCTTTTTCACAGTAAGGAAAAGTATGTGAAATTAAATTGATTTTTCATTCAAACATGTACTTCGTCATTTTGGTTATTTTCCTTTAGGCTTCGTTCAATGAGCGAGGTTTAGTGTAAGGTATCACTGAAGTTCCTTTTCCTGTAGAGCCAGTATGTTGACAAAAATGGAAGTTCTGACAATGTATTAAGAATCATTTCAATTATTACTTAACTCCTGTATTAAAGCACACGATTCTGATATTGTACAAGAGTTTCAACATTGTATGAGTTTAGATATTTCTGCAGTCTAAAATTATTAGTCACAACTCAAGTTTAATACAAAAATTGTTCAATCCAGTTTGATCATCTTTGAACTGTGTAATCATTAGCATACATCGCAACAGGTGCTGTGTTAAGTAATGTTTATTTGAATAGCAGATTGTGTAAACAATCCTGCAAAATAGCAGAACATGTTTAAGGAAGTTAATTAGTGTTTGATACTCCAGCAATAGGAGTAGGATTTATACACTAATATAACTTTGTTACTAATCTTTATTAACTGTCTTTAAGAGATGAACAGAAATTGTATCACATACAATACTGAATTAGAGCAAACTGTTTTACTCTACAGAAATCTCACCTTATAGTCTTAAATTCATGATTTAACATCTCTAGGAAACTCACCTTGATACTACAGAAATCTCACCTTATAGTCTTAAATTCATGATTTAACATCTCTAGGAAACTCACCTTGATACTACAGAAATCTCACCTTATAGTCTTAAATTCATGATTTAACATCTCTAGGAAACTCATCTTTTGGGGGGTTTTGTTTTTTTTTTCTGTGAAAACATATTAAATTGCTTACTTAGATTTTTTTCCAAAAATACTGTTTTTGTTAAAGATAATTGAATATATGTCGTCTAATAATTTATTTGCTATGTGGTTGGTTTTGCTGCATGCTGTTTCACTTTCTTTAGGCAGTAAGGAAACTGAATAAAATTCAATCGTTCTTGAAACATAAATAGAGCATTTGGTACTCCAGACTTGTTTAACTTATGCTGAATTATTTAAAACTCTTGAATGGAAATAGGTTCGAATGCTTTTGAGTACAGAACTGTGTTTACGTTTTGAATCTAGCTTTGATTACTAACAGACATCTTGTATTTCTTGGTTTTCAAAGCAAGAGCAGAAAAAAATAAAGTTTATCAACCTGATTTATTCAAGAATAGAAATACAAACACAGTATATTATAGGTTTAAGAAAATAATCATTTCTCTCCGAATTAAAAACGGAACGGCAGTTAGCAATTAGCTTCATACCCTAGATTAATGACGTCGTATTTTCAATATTGATTGGTCAATTGTATTGAAAACAGTTATAATTGTCGTCATTATGTTCAAATTAAAAAAAACACGTTAAAATAAAGATCATTCTTGTTAAGGAACATCATCTTTATGTGTAGTGGCTTTGCTTTATCTAAAAAAAGGTTTAAAGATGACTCACATAACTGGACTCATATGACATGTGCCCACAGAACGCGGTAGGTGTACGCGAAATTTTAAAAGAATATTTTATTTATATATGTAGTTCGTCATAGGCCCAATTCGCAAATATATAAAAAGTATTCAACTGATACGTTCTAATTTTTGCTGTATCACTTATGTTAATATTAAGAGTAATTCCGCTTGTTTACGAGTATCAGAATTGCTTAGTTTCGCTTCAATAAAGCAAACAATTTGATTATACAATGTCATTTTTAGTCATTCAAGTGCAAATAGTGTCAGAATGTTTAATGAATTGTCCAACAGCAACGAAAAAGACCTATGTTTCGGTCAGTATTTGTTTCGTCCTTGGTCAATATTATCTTTCCAGGTCCGTAAAAACACATATTGACCAAAACATAGTTCTGTAACTACTAGTATATAATAAATGATTATGAAATCGTTAATTAATTATTAATATTTCTATTTTCCAAAGAAACCCTTTTTTGCAATACAGCAAGACGGTGATTGAAGAATTCAACAAATTGCTTGTACTTCCTACATGTGCAGTATTTAGCCTCATATGACAAGCTGAGATTGCTTCTCTAATACTTGGTATAAAGATGGCCTGGTCAGTCAAGTTCTGTTTTTGAATGAGAACATGAACAAAAAAAATAGCTATTGTTACTGGAATTCTTGACAAATGATAAAAAAACACGCGAACATATGTACACTACATTTCCTTTTGAAATCGTTATGTCTAGAATAAATAAAGATAAGCCGGCGTTTTTTTCTGTAATCATAAATTGCTTATTGGCATTTATAAAATCTAGAATTTAGTTATAGAATTTATGAAGTATGACTCAAGTGTGATGACCTAGATTTAGTTTATCACGTAAAATTATTTTCTGAAGAATGAATGGGACAGATATGCATTCTTCTCTGTAGCTGTTTCAGTTGAAACGTTTCACCGTAGCCGATGCCATCGTGCTAAAAGGTTGTCTGTGCTTATTATATATGCAATCATCCTGCTTTACAGCGCCGTCGTGTCATTTTGTTAGATGGTCAGAATCTAACATCTTTAAAAGCATATTTACAAACGAGACAGCAGCAAGACGTTCCTCAACCAGGTTTGTATAACCTGTAGACAAGTTTTTAACGAAAGTATGCGACACCTTTTGCTATTTAAAATGATTCGTTTTACTTAAGTGTATATTGGTGCTTTGCGTTACTTATATACAAGTATGCATATGTAAGTGTTCTGAATGCTAATAAAATAATAAGGTTTATCTTACTATGTGTTCTATACAGTTCTTTCGTTGGTAGACTTTAAAAAGGCCTCGGTAGCATCGACTTGTTTGTTAAGTTTTAATATTTTAATTAAAAGAAATCATTTTAAGAGTTAAAATAATGTCTTTTTAAACAAGGTAAAACTGCAAACGCGATTTAAATACGAAAGTACTTCCTTGACAAGAAACTGACTAGCTAGACCACACCGTTCAAACGGTATCGCGAACGGCCGTTGATCCGCGAATGACAGCAGGCTGTGTACATGCCGATATTTTAGTGCAGGTTTTTGCCTGTTTTTTTTAATGTTCCCGCAAGATCTTGGCATGAACAATTGTTTTAGTTGATTCCTTATTCTTGAAAGACCCTTCCGTTGAAATCTTGGTTAAACAGTGCTCTCTTCAGCGTGAAATCGCTCAAAAAGTGTGCAGATTTTCGACTGAATGAGTCATTTATTGAATCGGCCGAAGATATTTTCTTATTCGTAAAACTGAAATACTTGGAGTATTTCAATAAAAAGTATGGTCTCTAATTATTCTAAACTACAGCTTCCAGTTCGCATTTTCTGTAAAGTTATTTACTAATGAAGTGGACATAATTATGCTGTGGATTTTGGTGATGACAACCGTTGTTAATAGAGAAGTACATTTGTGTAGTTGTTATCACTATTTCAAAACTAAAAATGTGACAAATACAAATCAATACAAACAAACATTTAGAAAACAGATAAAATAGTCAGGAAATGGTCGGTGTAAGAAACTGGAATCACTCTACTAGTGCACTGTATGTTATCAGATGCGAAAATCAGGTCCAATGTTCTTCCTAACTGATGAGTTGGCTTTTCTACATATTGTCGAAGTTGATAATCATGACAAAACTTTATAACAACTTGATCATCAGGCATCACGTTTAAGTCTCCACCAAGTATAATATTATGTGACTTAGGTATAGCACTGACGGCAGATGAAAGGAGAGTAAAAAACATTTATGTTGAATTGAGGTGGTCTGTAAGTAATAGCTATGAGAAAGTTTCTACCTTGGTCTGAAACTTTTCTAGACGAAACGATGAGTTTCTTAGCCGTGCGTGCAAAACACTACATTTACAAATACCAGAAAGAAAATAAAATTGAACTTGCTGAGCTCGAAACATATTACAGAGATTGTATTTGAAGTCATTCAAAGTTAGAAAGCTACGTATTGAAGTATCTAGTTTGTTCCAAAGCAATATAGAAGATGGTAAAAAGGAGTTAAAATAAATCTGCTTCCGCATATTAGTTATAGCATATCTGTTTTGATTAATAGATTTCGTCATGTGGCGAGGTTATAAAGCGTCTAGTAGTCGGGCACCCATTTTGCATTTTTGCATAGTAATTAATTTTGATATTCTCTTCTTTTAGATAATTTGACCTATTCTATTTCTTACCACAAATTTAGTAGAGAAACCGATCTTATTTGTCCAGTAACTATTCTTCAGCTTCGTTTTGATTTTTTCCAAACGGTCTTTTTCGTTAAGTGTGCATCCGTCCCAAACAGTAGAAGCGTATTCCAAAATGGGTCTGTAAATGATACATAAATTGGCTTTAAAGATTTTTGTTTTAATAAAAACTTCAATGTCTCATTGTTCTTATGGTTTTAGATGTAGAAACGGTTATTTTGTCTGTATGTTGATGTCATTTTCTCTGCTTACAGTTAAGCCCAGATATAAATGATGTTCTACGAACGTGCCTGGAGTCCCCGAAATAGATAGGATTGATTTCAGAGAACTTGAATCTTTGGAAAAGAAAATAGCTTCAATTTTGATTAAAATCTACAAGCCAGGTTTACATAAAAAGGTTATGCCATAAATGCTTAATGCATTAATGGATATATTCCCTCTGTAAGTGATATATTAAAAATTAAACATAACGCTTTGCATATTGTATAAGACATCCTTTTCAGGACTTTATGGCTAATCATGCCTTTATCGACTGCTTTATATGGGTCCAGTATTTTAATTCTTGTTCAGAAATTGGAATAGAAGAAATAAAAGCGTCAGGTTTCCTAATAAATTCAGGCAAACTCGAAGTAGAATCATCGATCTGTGAAATTGAAGCTAAAAATTGTTAAGACGGTCAGCTTTACCTGTAAAACAGTAGAATTCAAGCCCATTGGTATGTGTAATTTATAGTGGAGTTATTATTTCGGAATTTTTCTTCTATTTTACCAAATGACCTATCATTTTACAGTATTGTTTTGTATTTGCAGTAATAAAATTTTCGACGTAGTTTTATAGATTTGTTAAAAATGTTCTCTAGCATGCTTAATTTAAATTGTTACTTTGTTTCTTATATGCTTATATTTGATCAACTACTTAAAAGTATCTGTTTAATAGCTTTTGCTCTACGTCTATCCCGCTTTCGAGAAAATTTTCTGATTAAAGAGTCATTCGTCGGTTTCTCATTTAAACGGATTGTTACAAATTTAGACAGAATATGCTTGTTCATAAAACCAGATAAGATTTCTTTAGAGAGCTTACGCTTGCATTGACATCTAATTTGTTTATATAATTCCAGTTGAAATTGGAGTTATCTATTTTTGTTTGAAGCAATTTTTTTTGTCAGCTTCTCGCATTTCGTTGAATTTTGTTGTGCATTCTACTCTATAAGGAAGAGCATGTTCCTTTCCCATAGATAAAACCCGTCATACACCTGTGATTTAGCGCGATGTTAAATAAGCATTCATTAAATCCTCGTTTCAGGAATAAGGGATATATATACTTGGACAGTATTAAAAAAAACTGAGCGCCAAACATTACAAAGTAGATAATTAACATTCATCTAACAATGGCACACTTACTAATATAACTTAAAAATATTTAAATTTCAATGTCCGCAAAACTGACTGAGCTACTCTCTATTAATTACATGCATTTACAACAGCTTTACAACCAATTCTCATCATACGAATGAATCTGTGGCTAGGAATATAACTGTCAATAAGACTTAAACTGTTTTTCTTCTTTTTTATGGTGTTTACTATTTGCTGTTACAAACAAACTTTCATTTCCATTTTGTGGTTAACTTTACCGCACAGAAGAGGATGGTAATTTTTTCTAGGCCATTAATTGGAGATAATATCAGCGTTTATACACTAAAGTTTCATCCCTGTTGTAGGAATGAATATTTCTCCTTTGAAACTTATAAACACATATCTATTCTGGTTAAATTTGTGGCACATTAAATGTTGTTAAAAGAATTCATTTTTAAATGGCGAAGATTTAATTCTTCTAAATAATTACAATATGGTACAGAATAGAAGCTCGATATTAGAAGATCTTACTTTCTTACCTTTATACATCACATGTTCAACGGAAAAGAGCTAAAATCTCAGTTTTGTAAATGAAAAATTACAAGTACTATACGAAACAAGTTGCCCAATATCTGTTAAGCTTCTATTTAAAATGTTTAAACACATTTCTAGTTTTCAAGGCTTTGCAAATTAAGTTCTATTTTTTTATTACTTATTTCACTAGTAAACACACACGTAATCTTATGTTTAAGGTAACCAGGATTCGTAACTCTTAGTCCATTGAAGCTGTATCGTGGCAATCAATAGGTTTGTTCATGTCTTGGTAAAATTGATTGTATATCAGTTTTACGACCAATTCTGACCTAAGCCTACCATGTATTCAGCGTATTTGTCAAAGTCAAAATCATTAATAGTGAATTGTAACTACATTTTTTTTCTTGGTAAGTTCCGATACCATTGAGTTTTTAAGTTTCTCTTTACCATATTTAATTATGTGTCAGCTCGTATCTTGTATCGAATGTTTGAAACGGAAACGGTGGAAAATATTACCCTTGTATCTGATTGTTATCGTCTACAAAAGCCAATATCAGTGCAAAGCGTTTGTACTGTTCCACAAAAGATTCCTTCTACCTCATTTAAAGAGAAGTAGGCTGTAAAGGTTGATTGAATAGAATGTTTATCGGATACTTATCTTAGAGGCAAAGATCATTTTGTGGAATTACAAACATTTTCAGAAGAGTAATGAATCAAATCACGTGTTTGCTTTAATAAATCGAATCACGTGTTTGTTTTAACTTAGAGGTTTGTATTATTATTATATTGTTATTAATATAAAATTCTTACGTATATGACATTTTCATTCACGTATCTCACTGTTATATAGTGTTGTACATGTCTAAATTAGACACGTCATATAACTTCTTTTGGTGACAAAAAATTGAGGGAAGTTTTTTCTTTTTTTTAAATGAGGTTCAATGTAAAATATGTATATCTAAAATATTTGCACTTAAGTTGTGAACAACTTTTGATACGTTTAAACAAAAGAACATATTTAGTTTATTCTATAACAAAACCTCTGAGTGCATATTCAAGAGCAGTCGGTTTTAAATCAATAATTTGTTTTACTTCTAATGTCGAAATTAAAGACTAAGGGAGTCTTGTAGTCCGATTAAATTAAAGCTGTTACATTGATATTTTGTATTATTTTTTCTCTTCCATGTCTTTACATCACACATTGGACAGTTTAACAACTAATCTCGGGCTCTATAAAATTACATGGAATTACAGGAAAAATATTCAGTTTTGATTATGCGAATCACATTGTTTGGATCAGATGAATTTAATCGGTATTCTTTGGCCAGTATTTGTCTGCATAAAGCTACGTTATTTGAATTTTATCAAACAAATTATTATTCAAAGACTGCACTTAGTTTTTAATGATAAGCAAATAGAAAATGAAATTTTAATTGATGGCCATAGAAATTAGTTTTGTCTAAATATTTAGATTCGGACAACATTTGGCCTTTTTCACAAAAAGAGCTTTTAACTGTTATATTTGCTTTTAATATTGGATTGAACTTTTCCCTTCAAACGTAGAGATTATTTTCCATGATTTGTGGTTAATTTGAAATTGCTCTGAATCACATTTGAACCGACTCTACCTTTATAAATAATCGTAACCTATGGTATATTAACGTTGGTGTAATAAAAATAGTTCGAACATTGCTTTAACATCATTTCATTCAGCTTTACAGAACGCATTTTATGCCTTTGTACTGAAGAACACTGTTGAACACATAAACTTGTGCTTTTTGAACTGCGTGAAAAGGCAAGGATTTTTTTAGCATAAACTTTTAACGCAGTAAGTACGCTGTAGATAGAAATTTCACCTTTTCAGTGTATAGACTTTGTTCGACAGTTCAACATTTCCTGTTCGCTTAAGGGAACTGTGAGCTAACTAATATGTTTGACGTTACGTGTGAGCTACCTCGAGTTTCCTGGTTAAGTGGTTCAGCTGGACCTGAAAGTTCCATATTGGCATCGAAGAAATATTTCCTGTTCTATTGATTACGTAACAATTGTTTTTAGAGGTGCATTTTAATGTTACATTTAAATTCTTATATGAACGCATTTTATTCAGTATCTGGTGTATCAAATTACTGTTAAAATTTTTTAAGAATCACGCTACTGCTTACTACAAGTTCATAGAGCTGTATTTCATATGAGTTGCAAAAACCCGAAAAGTTCATATTTGCATTGATAATAAATATTTTATTTCTTTTGCTAAATTGTGTCTTAAGATTTTCATTTAGAAGGGTCGTTTAATGCTTGCTTAACTGATTGTTATCCCCTACAAAAGTGGTTTCAGTGAAAAGTCTTTACGCATGACTTGTTTGCATTTAGGCGTTTTTAAAAGGAACTAGACGATGGTACATAATTATATGTGCTAATTTATTGGCGATTTGCCAGTGATGTCCAGAAATGTGGCTGTTGGAAAGCAAGAACAAGCACTTCTGGGTGAGAATTAAGGGAAGATCTTTACAGCAGGCCTAGTAGTTTTGGGGAAGAAGTAGAAGTACTAGCATGAATACACTAACTTAAAAGAACTTGTACTGGTATTTCTGAAGATTATGTTTTGTGATATCTTTGGGAAGACTATTTAGTCTGGTTACATACTCAGAAATTTGCTTGAAGGTAACTTGTAAGATTAGACGGAAATAAATGTTGGATAGCATCGATCTGAAGTCTGTATCATGGATCTGAAGTGTGTGCTACTGTCGTGTTTCTACTGCTGTACCCGCGGGATAGTTTTTTACCTCTTATTTTGAGAACATAATTATTTGGACCCCACACTTTTTCATACATACCTAAACCTGTTTTTATTAGAGTTTAAAATTTCTGATCTGAGATCTGGAATGGTCGAACAATTTTATTAAATTCTCTTAAAGAGGCTGTACTCCAGATTTGACATAAAAAAATGTTTTTCATAAATTATATATTTAGATGCCGTGAGATTATAACAACATAATATTTTACTTCAAAACTGATTATAACAGTAAAAATAGAATAGAAAAAATATTTTCGCTTCAGCCTGATTTGAACCCTGGACCCTCATGTTAACAAAATATTTCCAACGCTTTTACTGTCACCACCATCGCCGTATGTGATATTACTGATATTTACTTTAAATCTTATACGATATAGTTATACCGTCGCGTTACGGTATAGCACTTTGAAAGGAAAAAAATCAATTTATAATGTAATTATTTGACTTATTTTTTGTCAGTAAGTTATTTTTTAAGCATTAGTCATAAATATTACAAGAAATTTATAATACAAGAAAACTTTCTTTTTTTGTCATCTGGAGCACAGCCCCTTTAATGCAATAACATTAAATGTAGTAATATTACATATATAATATGTGACCTGGAAAAAGTGCACTTACATTGAAAGGTCATTCATGTATGATAATGTGTTTTAATTTTTGCATCCTACTTAATTTCCCTTGTAAATATTACATTTGGTAAAACCAAATGTTCTAGAACAAGATTGTCTCGTTTTATTTAGTTTTCAGTGTTATTGTTGTGTTTCTGGTCTCGTAGCATTTTCTCTTAGAGTTTTTTTTAATCCTGAAATAAATGATTATTTCAAAATAAGAAACCCGCGCATAGAAAATATAAATCTCTTTATCATGTTACTCATTTCTCAAGGTTTTGTTGTGTTTAAAAGATAAACTCAAATCTAAGTATTCATGAAATAAGCGTGACGTCGATAATATTGGCCGCGGTTCATTAGATTTGTAAGACTTTTATTTAAATCGTACATACCTAAAATTAATAATAATATATTTTTAGTAAACGAAAACATTTGTATTCTGGATTAAATTGTTATTGCCGAAAGCTAAAAGAGAATTTACGCTATTTTGGGACAGCCCTCATAAACGTGGATTCTTTTCTAACTTTAATAATATAACGAAAGAATACAAAGCTGTTTTTAGGTGTAATGTTTTCGTACTTGCTATTCCAGTTTCACAGGCTATACACCGACAGTAAAATTATTTATCTAGATTTAATATAGCGATCATAATTCAGTTTTTTACTTAAGTCTAGTCTTAGACGCAAATGCAAAAAAATGTTCAGCAAAAGAATTAAAAACGCTGTTGAAATTAGGATTTATATTAAGACGAGCTGTAAACTCAGTGTATGTGCAATGTAAATACACTAAATATTGAACATTGCATATGAAATGTCCTATGTGACAGTTTCGAAGTGAGTGAATAAATGTAAGAGCAGCAAGACCATCTGAAAGAAGACCCAAATTTTGCGGCCACCAACTTTTACCTCAGAAAAGTTCATCCCAAATGTAAATGACTGTAAATTCAGACTCTCTTCACACTGCATCAGATAGGTTGCAGGGTTGGTATTTCATCAGCAAGTGTTTATTTATTTATGTATTACATTGCATTCTAAATCGCAAGTAAAAATGCGAATAATCACTACCAGATTGACAACCTATTTGCTGACGGATGAGCAACAGCGCACTCGTGTTCGAGTCGCTACAAATCTCTGCCAAAACTATGGCAAGAATTGTTTTCCATTCTTGCGACAAGGAACGAAACGTGAGCTTAATTTTTTAATTAACCCGATTGGTAAGCAATAAAATATGGACAATAAAAGGGTGCAGGCTTCCTACCATTCCAAAAAGGCATACAAATGTAAAGAAAGTTTTGCTCATTTTTTGTTTTTGTTGTTTTTTCTTCTGTTTCTTTGTTTGTTTTACAAAGAAATGCGAAAAGGGACGTTCAATTAGAGGAATACAGTACATTTTTTGTTGCATGACAATGCTTCATCTCACTAATCTGCAATGGTACAGATTTTTTTAAGAAGGAAAGTGTTATTTAGTTAGTTAAGTCTTTAGTTATTATGACTGAAACTAATTCAAAACCAACCATTGACCGTCTACCAGTCAGCTGACTTTAGACAAACGCCATCTTAACTAGAGTCTATTCACATTGAGAACTATATTGGCTGGTAATTGTCGTTTGCATATATCAAATGTTTTCTATCGGAAACGGTTGAAATATTTCTTGTTTAACTGATCGTTATCAGCTATCAATGTCAATATCACTGTATTCTGTACACTCTTGTAAATAGAACCAGACAATGTGGCGTGAGAAGATGTAGATGGCTATTGGATATATCAAATACGTCAATGGAAAGACATTTTCACAACATAGGCAGGCTGTCATGCCGAGATTTACAAATGAAAACCAGTCTGTACTGTAGAAAAAAATACTTGTATTTGGAATAAAACTGTATACGGAAGGCCATGGTATCGTCATTAAATTGCTGACCAATAAAATCGACATGGACGAAGGCAAGTTTTTCGATCATTATCTGATTTAGAATTCACTGTGCTTTTTTGTCCCTTACTAAGTATAATTATTATCTACAACCATGACATAAAATATAGCGTAAGGTTTGTTTAAAAAAATCAATATCCCTTCCAGACGTTCTACACTTAAATAAAGCAGACACATTTAAACTTTCTTTTTTACAATTCTTTTAAATGGCACAAAGTACACAGTGGCATCATCTATCGGTTAGATTAAAAATTAAAAGAAAACAAAAAAACAGGTAAACTGTACACTGTACTTTGAAATAAGTATTGAAAAAAACAACAAAAAACAAAACATGTCTCTTTCAAGCCATTTATTACCTGAATAATTCCTTATCTCGAAAACAATATAGAAATTTGTTTAGATTTCTTATAAGAATTGTGGAATGTTTATAGTATGGCATGATCTTAGGATGAAGATTAGTGGCAGCGAACGAGGATTTTAACCTTTAAATGAAATAAAATAGCATCGTTAATCGCAGCTTGATAGCCTTCTGGTTTAGTCATTAGTTCATTAACTGTCATATATTATCGAGACGTTGACTTCATTCCTCGGACGACACACTTTTGTTAGCTAGAGCAAAGGTTTCTGGGATTCCGTTGGAAACATTTCTTTAAAGTACGAGATAAAACTGGATATAATTTATTCTTGTGATACCTGATAAAGTTCGGTTTCAGGTAACGATCTTGTTTAATTCCTGTTTCACATATTAACTCTGTTTCAAGACCTCAGTGTGTATTTTTTTATTTGCACCATGAAGTGTCTTTTATTCATATTTTTTTTGTTTTGTATTTAAGCAAGACTTTTAAAATGTACTAGGGTATCTTTAAGGTTTGATGAAAAAGTTGTTCTATCGTTATGACTTTTTCCTAAATGGAATGTTTGTATTCAGTTAAATAAATATAGTTCAATGATTTTTTTAGACTAAAACATTAAAAGAGGCAAAGACAAAGCAATTTAGTCTCTGTAATGATAAAAACAGACGGAGATAAAACAACTAGTGAAGAAATGTGACCCCTCTCTCTCTGTCTCTCTCTCTCTGCCTCTCTCTCTCTCTCTGAATGCTTGAAGAACAACTTTTGTGTATTTAGATTATTTAGCTCTACCCAGTTGTGACCTGCATTTCAATTGTCATCATCAGTATTTGAAAAACTTATCGATTGAAACTTATAATCTTACATCAGAATAAGCAATCTTGTCATTATCAGTGAGGGAAATGTGTCTTAAGAATTTGTTCAACTTCTGTTCGTTTTTGCAATTTTCTCTCCTTCGATTATTTCCGGTAATGAAGCCGTCACATGCTTCGGAGAAAATGAACTAGTGTTATTGATTCATTAATTTCCTTGCCCAGTCTGTTCCTGTTTACTTGTTTTTGTAAATTTTCAAAGAATAATAAAAATGAAATCACATTCTAGGGAACCCTACACATTTAACAAGTCTTTCAAAACGAGTATTAACAGACTGTCTTATCTCTTTGTCCATTCATTTCTAGCTTGTTACTTGCCCAAGCTCTTCAGTAATTAAATTAAACCATACAATAGTAGTTCTCAGATGAACGTACATGTGAAGTCTTTTTATACACAACGAAAATCTTGATCTTACACCTGTAATTACCATAAGTAAATATTGTTGGCATCTTTTCCACCATCTTCAGCATGACGTGGTCAGGCAAAATAAATTATATGTATTTTGGAACATGTTGAACTAATAAAGGCATTGTCCTGATTTTATAAAACTCAGTCTGTCATTAATTGCAGACCTTAAAACATATTTGGCTAATATATATTCATGGCTTTCTACAGTCAAATATATTGAGGTTTGAGACATTTTCTTACGATGTTTTAGTATCAGTGATTACATATTGTTCAAGTTATTCCTCAGCAACATTTTCTTGAATCTGTATATCTGAATTTGTTGTCACTTACGTGTTTTCTTCTAAAAATAGAAAACTAAAAATAGACACAGAAAACTCCGAAAACTGTGTTTGATTCTTAACGTAAAATTATTCTTACATTTTAATCGAATGCAACTCTTTACAGGTCTGGTAGATCATGGATGTCACCAAAAAAACTAACTACATGCCTTGAATATTAAAAAAAGATGTAATTGAAACAAACTAAAACTTCATTCGCATTTTTGGTTGTCCGTGGTTCAGGAGTTTCAACAAATACTTATAACTAAATAGTCATTAACCATTTAGTACATGGAGACCTTGAACAGCATGTTTTTTGTGCTAGGAAAGGGGCACACAATATGGGATCAGTAGGACAGAGTGTTGAAGTTTATGTCTCTCCAAAATTAGATTAAATTCTTTAATCAAGCCATTTCAAATTCTTCTTAACTTTACAATCTGTAGCAAAAAATCTTATAGGCCTTTAAAGACAGCATAAAATGTAATTATTTACCGAAGGAGGTATAACCGTTTTTTGTGTGTCACAAAATATGAACTGATTATACACGTATCCTTATATAAGAGATAAGGTATGTGATTTTGACACAACATGCATGCCTTTAAAAGGCAAAACTTGTGTTCAAAAGATGTATTAACATAACTAATCATACACCATGTCAAACAAATGCCAATAAAAAGCATGCTTTTTTGGAGTAACGATATTGAGAACTTATATTACTCTAAGCCCGTGCATGCACGGGTTCCCATCTTTTTATCTTAAATTTTACGAAGAAAATGGAATGTTACCATGCTGATAAACGAAACATTTCTCATTGCTTCTTGAAACAGAACGAAAGAGGTCAAAGAAGCAAAAGCAATATAATTTGACAAATTGAATTCAATTTATCACTTTCGTAAAATTCTATTGCTTTATTTATCTAGAAGGAAATCAAATTCCCTTCACAAGAATAAAACGTTATTGCCATTGTACAAAGCGGTTGTGATATACAAGGAAAATACAGAGGCTTTAAAAAGACAATAAATGATGGCATAAATTGTTAACACATCCATGCCTAATGTATTCTGCCATCCTTATCAATTGGACGAGTCCATGTTCAGGTAAAGGGTTTCTGGTATAAATCTTTAATTTTATTCGATTTATGTAAGAAAGTCCTTCATTCAAACAGTGAAGAAGCTGATCAGACGCCACATATTGCGATGTCTGATCTTGGTCTGCGCTATTTGACCAAGTCTACTTTTGTAAATGCTAAGGATGATAAATTGACAAATGATATATTTGTGATTTTAATACAACCAGTACACTGAGAAGTTTACTTTCTTCTATTTGTTTCTTACAAGTATAAGATTTTGTTTTCCTATTTACACAATTTTTCTCTTAATTTTACTGTGAATAGGCATTTATCTTGATTGTCGTATATTTTTTGAACACTTATAATTATAACTTTAATCTAAAGGTAACATTTTTTTCTCAAAGCTTCTACAGTAAAGATTCACTTTATCTATGCAACATTAGAATATGGAATAAAATTTGACCAATTCAGTGTTTCTAGCTAGTCTCCTTTTTTGTTCACGGCTTTCTTTTTCAATGATTCATTTTTTTGTCCCTTGCCCTGTTGTCATTGGGTTCTTTGCATAAATTGATAATGTACATTATGTTCAGACCATTAAGCGCGTTTAACAAAAACTTTCGCTAATGTAGAGGAATGCGTCATTTGTATGATAAACTAAGTATGTTTTGTAAGGTAATAGTCATGTACCAAACATTATTTTATCAAGGAGTTTTATAAATGTCTTTGTCTACAGTAGAGAGGGTCAGTTGGTGATAAAAAAGCAAAAATGAACATTTTTTTTTATATTAAATTTGAAATAGAGACAATTTAAGGACATCTTCGAGTTATCTGTGGCCTTTATTCTTAAGCAGATCTTAATTCCTCTACATGTAAAGTAGAGCTTTGGATTAAGAGGGTCACACCTGTTGATGCCTGTTAAATATATTTGATGAGAATACAGTATTTTAATTCAAAGACATTGCTTATGAAAACAGCAAAATCCTCGGCGTGTGCTGCATTACACAATCACTAAACACACTTCTGATTTTTTGGAGATTTACGAGCTGAAAGTATTAACAGAACTAATCTTCTGACACCACACTACGATTATTTGGTAACATCCTTGACATAGTTAACTAAAAAGTACAGAGACAAACACGTCGACCACTTTTTTCATCAGCGTAATGACAATACTATTCTTTTTTTTGGTACATTATATAAATGTAAAGAATAGTTTTTAAAGAGAAAGTGTAATATTTACTGTAGCGTATAAAATATTATAATTAAATATCTGACGCTTACTGAATAGGTATTTTTACGACAACATTTTCCAGAAATCCTTCAATTAATGATACCATTAATCTGAATGTCCACGCGATGAATGCCATGGCAGATTTCTGTCAGCTTTAGAATTGACATTAAATATTGACCTTAAACTTAATTTCGATTACTCTCGTACACAAGTAGAATTCAATCAGTAAAATTATTTTTTGATGTTAAGAGAATGCATTGTTTGTGAACATTAACAACAAAGAGATGTTACAGGTACATCACATCTATGCATGTTTTGATCTGATGTACAAACAGACAAATGTAATGCATTTTTTACTAAAATAAAAGCGCAATTATGCAGAAGCTTAAATAAAGATCGAAGCTCTGCTAGCTGAGTTTCATTTGGTAAACTCTGTACGGTTTGTACATTGGCTATTGATCATATAATAAAACGGATACATCAAACTGATCGAAATGTTTATTGTCAGCTTTAAATCAGCATAATTTCTTTTAAGGATAATTCAAAGAAACAGAAACGGAAATATGGTTTAGTAAAGCTTAATTCACGACATTAATTGTGTTTAAGAAGAAAAAGCTTCAAAGAAAAAGACAATGTTAAACTGTGGAAATTTTCTTTATAACAAATTTCAGTATAGCTAACATGCATAAGTCAGTCTTCAAAAGCGTTGTACATCGAAACATCATTCTTTGAAGTCGGAAGTTTCTAAAATATTTTGTCTGCAGTGAACAGGTCTTTACATATGTATTCTCAATTAAATTTAAGATCAAATAATTCTATTTTAGTTATTGGCCTAAATATTTGAGCACGCTTATTGGCCTAAATATTTGAGCGCGCTAATCACGTTTTAGTGTTGATTGTTTAATCTAAATACGTCTTACAAAATGCAAACATTATATATTTGACTTTGACTCACAGGCACTCAAAAAGTCTATTGCCAACCAAAAGTGCATTTCAACTGATCCAGTTCACGTTTTAGCGTTCTAGCTACTGAACTTAAGACTACGTCCTAACGCTTCCATAATAAGAGGTATTTGAATTATTAGATATTAGTGTAGTGGAGTAGAAAAACAAATTGGGCATTAACCTAAAGGATGGGCACGTCAAATTTACGATTTATCATTATGGAAGACCTTGTAGCTTTAAGAAACGAAATTACTGTTAAAATTGCCATGAATTTTCCAGAATGGGAATCATAAAGATAATCATGATTTTATCAAAGCTTTATTCATCAAATCCTAAAATATCTCTCTCTTTCTCTCTCTTTCTCTCTGCCTATTCTTAACGCTTTTATGCTAGGATAGCGTTAAAGCACGTTTTTTCGTGTGATAACATTTGCAGAATCCCTCGGGATATGTTGGTGCCCTGTAGATGTTATAACACGAAAAAGCTAGCGTTAACCCTATATAATATCTAGGTTATATTCAAAATTGGGTCAAAATTGGGTCATGTTAGGACCGAAGAGTCTTTTCATTCGAAATGTCGTGCCATGGAAGACAGGAAATACAATGTTCGCTATTAACAACATTATAATCTTAATCTTTTTTTATTCATTTTTATGGCATTTCATGATTTTTAAATACAAATCTAAAACTCATTAAAATGAGTTTCTGACAAGTAACTGCAGATGATCCTTTCATCCAACATACTGTCGTTTCAATTCTGTGTAGTTCTGTTGTTCATATTCAAATACAGCTTTCAGTATTTCTGTTAAAAGTAACTACAGCCAAACATTGGCACCGTTCTTGTTTAATGTATGGTATTATCCTGTCATAGATGAATTTGTAAATTGTCTGTAAGTTTAAAATGTTTGTTACTTAATGACTTTTTGAATATGTTCGATAGAACATAGTGCTAAAACATTTCATTATCTTAAAATCATTTAAGTCATTTTTATTTTATAAAGAAGGGTTTGATAGCAATCTTGAGAACATAAAATCGATTTATATTTATCATTTGTTTTTAAGCACATTTGCTTTTGAAGTGGATGGTGTAAAACTGAAAGTAAATGATCAAGAGAAAACATTATAAAGCCTTTTTGCTGATTTCAAATGGTCCCTTGGAACAAATTATTTAACCGCCAGTAGCATATTTTCAATGTGCTTTTATTCAGCAATGTTACGCCTACAGAAAGAAAGAGCCGCTATGCATGTTTCCTGTTGAAGTCATAAAGATATCATGTTTTACTATTATAACCCAACTACTGGCAAAATTTTGTACTACTACATGCATTTTAAATATCGAGTCATTGTGTAGTACTCATGAACGTTTATACATAGAAGATGTCTCTAATCTCCATAGCCGACCTTACTAATCTATTTTGTCTTTACTAGTATCGCTCTCTCTCTCTTTCTCAGACGGCCTTGTTATTCGTTTTAGAACCGCTCACATGCTACAGTAATCTATATATTGGATGTCAAACAACGGCAAAAATCAGATATTTTATCGGAAGTGGTAGAGAATATTTCAAGATTACCTGAATCTAATCGTCTATAAATGCCGATATTCTTGCACGATGTTCATTTCTGCCATATCCTTTAAATTCATTTAAAGATAAGCCAGTCACAATTAGGCATGACTGGATAGAACTGGCTATTGGATATTGCTTTGTCTAAGATAAAAAGAACTGTTCCTTTGTTTCAAAACAAGCTGGTGTTTACGGATGAAAAGAGTGGAGTTTATAACACGATGTTAGACGAGATATAACACCGTTTGTTAGACATTTAGATATTTGATATGTTTATGTTTTACACTGTAATATCAGTCTAATAACATCGAAACGTCAACGACGCCTATTCAACTACTGTGTATGATAGTTTAATAGTTAATTGTTCACAATTAATCATAAACCTCCGTTACTAGAATATAACAGGTAAGTCGAAATAATTATATTATTTTATTTACCTTTCAAAGCGATTTTTGTCTTCATAAAACACTGACCTACAATAGTTTTCACATATTTTAAAGACATCAATAAATAGTAAAATTATATTAATCTTGCTGTTCAAAACTATTTGAACTCTGGAATTAGACTGGGTGGAGACATTTGAAGGAATATGTTGAAACAGTTGAATGCTTCTAAAAAATTGTTGGAATAAGAATCTTCTTAAAAACTATCAAAAACTACAAATTAACTTGTTAAAAAATAACTAATAACAAAAATGGAAGACTGTTTAGCAACCTGACTAATTTTAGTTGAAAGCTCTTACTGTCATTTTACGAAGCTTTGTTTTTATATTTTCTGTTGTTCATAATACCGACACTCCTTTACGTTTCTGTGGATGTCTGTCATTGTCAGTCCTTAGCTCTTTAGCTTCATAAGTTGTTGAACACAGTGCAAGCAGTTTATTAGATTCGTTATCGCAAGTTTAAAGTATTTATAACTTGACAAGCCTATCAGTGCAGGTTATTCAGGTTTCAAGATTTTTATTGACTCCATAAAATAAGGTGGGGTGTTATTTGAGCCAACATACGTATTTTTTTTCTGATATCATGTCGCTTTTTCTGAAACTTTGAATCGAAAATATTTTATCTTTTTTCGTTGTTTTTAGTAGAAACATTTTGTATGCTTAATTTAAATTCAACTGTCAAACATTTGACGAAGTTTGAATAAATATTTCTTGAATAAAGCATTATTTTGCACATACATTATGCGGAGGTCAGGAGCCATTTTAATTGAAGACTCGATTGTATTCACAAAACAGTTTGTCACCGTCCTGCTAAATGAAGTTTAGCCCACTACATTTAAGTCAAAACTGGTCAGAAGTTCAAACAATGCAGTTTTGACAAACAAATTTTATTGTATCCCTCACACTAAAGACTACTCATATATTAATTAGTATGGGTTTTATGTCCTTTCTCAATACTTCCGAAAAGTTGTGCACATTACTTGGGTACTCAAAATACAAATACAAAAAAAACCTAAACATTTATATAGCGCAAAAAAAACTATAAATAAAACATAAACTGTTATAAAAATAAAATGAATTGCCCTTTTTCTCCACAGATATTTTTGATAGGCAGAATAATGAAGAGGTGCGATTTTTAACCAGGATTTGTTATAACAATTTGCGATTTTCTGTACTACAATAATCATCGTCAAAAATGATTTTTCTCAAAGAAAACTTGCTAACTTTGTTAATCAACGTATAATACGTAATAATACGAATTGTATCATGGTAATTACTAATGCTTGTTGTTATTGTCTTTTTCAAAGTTGGTTTTGCTATTTTTATACTCTTCTATTTCAGTCCACTTTTCGGTCATTTCTGTCTGCATCGTGGTCAAGAAAAGAATACTGCAATTTTCAACTTCGAATAGAAATTTGACATTTTAAACTACTTTGTTTAGATTTTTTTGTTATATGTATATTTTAGTTCGTGTTAAGTGGCGACGTTTATTTTTAAAATATTTACATATTTGCACTATGAAATAATGAAGTGGACAGGAATCATATTTCTCCATTTACTAGTATTAGAGTTAACGCCCTTGTATGTTTTGATACTCAGAATAAATGAAGTTATTTATACTTATAATATAACTCTTGAATCAAACACAGAAGTGGTGCTTTTCGGATGTGGGGGTGGTGCCGGTGATTAGTTTCTAAAGATATCCTTGTCTTTAGTTTTTTGCTCTGCTTGCAAATTCCATTGAAAAACCTTTACATGTCGGACACCCACGGTTGTTATTTCAGCTCATCACCATACAATACCAGGTATTGTATGAAATGGAATGGAATCAGCAATCGATGCAAGTGTTTCAAAATGTTCATTTATGTTCTTCCGACTATTGATTACCCTATGAATCGGAAGCATCGAAATGGCCGAAATGTTCATGCTGTGTCTTAATTTAGTCATACTTGTTAAATTAGTTTTCCTTTTATAGAACTGAAGCGATAATGAAAGCTTAACTTACGCAATAAAAACAAGCGTTCAGAAAACCACTGCTATTAAAGAGGGTGAAAATTTTGTATATAGCCAATGATATTGCAAAATGATAATATTTTTCATCATTGCAACAATGCAAAAAAAAATTTCATCATGATCATTAAATAAATTTAAATATCAAGCTTTAATTGAAATGGGTCTTTAAAACAATTGTCAGAAGTAAAAACTAAACATGCAATGGAGCAATGTATCTACACTATGAAAAGTATATAACAAGTTTTGAAATAAGTGTAGTGTGTTAATTCTTTCGAATTTTAGCATCCTTTCTACTTTATGGTTAACCAATTTCTTTGTGTAATCTATAAAGTGGGTAAATGACAAGAAAGCGTGTCTTCCATTGGACAATTTCAATAAAACTGAAATAAACTGGCCTCATAAAGCTAAGAAGATGGATGTGACATATTTGCAAAAGCTTAATGGTAGCTGTAAAACCTTTTTCTAAACCAAGGCCCCAGAAAGGTAATGAACACATTTACAAAAGGAACACAGTACGAACTTTCAGGAAAACACATCTATTGATTCTGACATAATCCCAAGTGTTTAATTAATTAAGAAAAGTGTTGGACGATTCATTTTCATTTCCATTGAGTCAGAACAACTTCGACAAATAGGTTTTATTGATTCTCTGGGAACTGCAGTCAAACTTGGTGATATTATGTCCATATTGTGGTAATTACAGCCTAATGAAAACATTTGAAGCCATAAGATATTTCTTGATGTTTGAATTATGTATAGAATATATGAACAGAACGGTAAAAATAATTGACTTATCTATACATGTTTGTTATTAAGAATCCATTTTGATTTCTTTATGCTAGAAATAAGACTGATACAAATATGATATTTAGAAATAGTGCTGACTACAAGGTACGTATAATACATTTTCATCTTCAGTCTTCTACCTAAACTCCACTTTTGAAATACCTTCGGATATTCATTTCATTTCATTCATCTTCAAAAGATGCAATTCTGTTACACTAACAACACAGTTTATGCCCTATTTATAGCTAGCTCCTGTTTTGAAAACGACTAATAAATAAAATATAATTATTAATGATGATAATAATAATAATAAACACATTTCAACATTAATTTATCACTACTTATGAAAACCAGGTTTGAGCTTTGCATTTAATCTTAATGCAAAGGCATTTTATTATGTTTGTGTTATGACATTTAAATTTACTTTTCATTATGTAAAGCAAAAGTATTTTGTGTTATATTTAAACTGCCTTTCATTACACAGACATTTTCAAAGGGCAATATAGTCTCATATATATCTTTGATGATGTCCCAAGAAACAAAGGAGACAATAAAGTCTTAAATAAACTATAAATAAGATAAAAGAGCAGTTTTGTGGCATTTGTTTTCCTCATTCAATATTTTACCGCTAAAGGCGGTTTTATAAGCAGGTGCGTGCTCAACCGCAACACTAACAGAGGGTTTATTGAGGTCGATAAGATCACATGTTGTCACACTTCTATCGTTTTTGCAACTATTTCCTCGACTGCGGATCAATTTCCGCGAATGCAAATAAAACAAGCTATAACTGAGATGCCTTTCCTTTCTTTATAACAAAACACCAATAAAATAAGTCTTAAACGTTTTTCGTGAAGCAAATTGTATAGGGAATCTTGTTACAAGGGAGATGAAATGTAAGTATGATATAAGTGAGACTTACAAGGGATAGATGTGTTGCTATTTTAACATTTTTGACTGAGAGTATGCTGAAATTTGTGAACCTTAATTCTACAAAACAGCTTCACTGATAGCAGATGAATTCTAAATATTCAACTTATTGAGTTATCAGTCATTTCCTTTTAATAAAGTCAGTATATACAGATGTACAAACAGTTTTTATTGAATTTTCTTTACGATTGCCTGGAAAAAATCACATTCTTTCACGCAATATCATGATAATAAATTAATTTCATTTTAAGTCTCCTGGCATTTAAACTCGGTATAGCAAGTAGTTTAAGTTGTATATTAAATCATTTTTTGTTCAACCAGAACGGCACAAAAAGATGTATGACAGATAAAAATGACAGGTACAAAAATCATCTCATGAAAACCGTTAATTATAAGCAATGCTAATCTTTAGATTCAAGCATCTACTTGTATTCCACTTACAATCTTCTTAAACCTTCTTGAAGAAAATGATATGTACGCCTGAAAAGATGTTTATCTGTCATAATTCATTAGATTTTAAGTAACATATTGTTTCTCCAAATTCAATGAATAGTTATGGCCAACTAAATATTTTAAGTATTCGAGAAACTTAAAGTTCTTGAATCAGTAGTTTGGAAATTTAAAAAGTATATTACATAATAATTATTGATGTTTGGCCATGCAAGACGAACATGCATTTCATACCGTGAAGTGCCATGTATTTCAAATAGCTAAAGGAAAAAGCTTACTTACTGAATTAAGTGAGGGTCGCTGATTTTAAACCGATGACACAGAGCGTCCTAATAAGTATGAGTCAATGTCGTATTATGTTCAACGGTAAATAGTTAGATGTTGGTTGTTGAGTTTGTGATGAGTTATTGAGCAGTGTTTGTACCCCTACTTAACGGTGGCTCTTTCACATTTTAGTGATCTGTTTAAATGAGAGCCCTCGACACTTCCGTTGTAGAGCCCTCGACCAAAACAAGACTGAAAAAGGTAAGCACGTTTTATAAAAATATACGTTTTTAAAGAGCATGCTTGTTTTTCAAAAATCGAAGAATGTCATGCCAGTAGAACATTTTTCTCATCATTTTAGATGCAGTTTCGATAAGAAATACCCCGTAATGACGTTGCTAGAACTTGTACCAAATATCAACTCGTGTGTTTTCTTTTACGAGGAGACACATCTTGAGTGATTTCTTTACCATGAAATAGATGCTGGCCCACATAATCGTCATGTAACATTGTTCCAACCTCCTCTTTGGCTCAGCACTAAAAATATTTCACAGAGCTCGGTTTAAAACAAAATACTCACATTTTTTAAGATAAGAAATACCCCATAATGACGTTGCTATAACTTGTACCAAATATCAACTCGTGTGTTTTCTTTTACGAGGAGACACATCTTGAGTGATTTCTTTACCATGAAATAGATGCTGGCCCACATAATCGTCATGTAACATTGTTCCAACCTCCTCTTTGGCTCAGCACTAAAAATATTTCACAGAGCGCCATCGGCAATGTGAAAAAGCCCTCGAAAATGTGATGGAGCCAACACCATCATTCAATAAATTAAGGGTTATTATTGTATGTTTACAAAGCACGAAAAAAACGACGATCTGATTTCTTTTTTTTTTTTTCAAAATTGGTAAAACTTTATTGAAAACACCGGATATTGTTTTGTCTTCAAATTCAGCATCATTGGGTATATTGTTTTTAATGTCTTCTGCTTCACATTCCGAACTAATTGAGATAGGTTCTTCAAATCTGCTACATCGCTATCTGTAAAAATTCTCGTCTAATGGGTACAAATAACTTCTGCATCACTGATTGAATGGCTTTTAAGTGAACAATTCAATGTTCTTTTTGATGTTTTTCTAGGTGTAAAGTGTTTAGTTGCCGAAAATATTGTCTTTAACATAGAGTATTTGATTTGCTTTGTAGAACTTGAACCTTGGATGCGTTTTCTTTTATTCGTTTTCGCCGATGTGGTGCCTCGAAAAAATTCCCCCCCCATGTTTCTTTTATTTATGTTCGTTGTTTTGACAATAACTTCTGAGTCGTGTTGCATTGATTTGACGAAATTTTCTTTTTCGTGCTAATCGCTACTCTGTTCTTAGTTAACCTCTAAAGACCATTATCTGTAATTAAACTATGCATATACAATTATAGAGTAATGCAAAACTAGTTCATATGAACGAATCTGATTGAACAATTATTCGAAACATTTCAAGAAAGTAAGTATCAACTCATGCAATTTAATCTATACATGAATTTAATTGGCATAATTCCACAATATTAACACTTAATGAATGATGGTGTTGGCTCCAACACATTTTCGAGGGCTCTTTCACATCGCCGATGGCGCCATCACATCGGCGATGGCTCGATCACATTTGAAAAAATGTGAGTATTTTGTTTTTAACCGAACTCTGTGAAACATTTTTAGTGCTGAGCCAAAGAGGAGGTTGGAACGATGTTACATGACGATTATGTGGGCCAACACCTACTTCACGGTAGAGAAATCACTCAAGATGTGTCTCCTCGTAAAAGAAAACACACGAGTTGATATTTGGTACAAGTTCAAGCAACGTCATTATGGGGTATGTCTTATCGAAATTTCATCTAAAATGATGAGAAAAATGTTCTACGTGGCATGACATTCTTCGATTTTTGAAAAAAAATGCATGCTCTTTAATAACGTATATTTTTATAAAACGTGCTTACCTTTTTCAGCCTTGTTTTGGTAGAGGGCTCTACAACGGAAGTGTCGAGGGCTCTCATTTAAACAGATTACCAAAATGTGAAAGAACCACCGTTTAGTAGGGGTGGTTTGATGTGCAGATCCTTTATATTCTTTGACGTAATGACTCTTAACCCTTAACTTGCTGATTTTTTGTAATAGATTTGCCCGGTTTTGAATTTGGAACAGTCAATTCAAAGTTTAAGGGATTTCAGTATCAAAATACAAAAGCTGAGCTACCAACAGTATAGATCCTGGACAGACTGCATGGATGAGCAGGCTGGCCTGGCTCTGTACTGGTGGCAAAGGCTAATCTCTTTTGGTTCCAGCAGGTTAATGGCTAAATCAAAAGATGTCATCTACGTTATTATTCTTGACTATCAAAAACCATTTAGGGCCCTGAAATTGTTGTTCGTGTGGTTTTGGGAGGACACATTTTTGAACAGTAGGTCACTGTGTTCTGAGCTTTAAATCAGCGAGTAAAAATTCAAATGGTTTGTCTATATTTTCTACAAAACATTGTTAATACTCAAATTCTCTGATAATTGATATCGATAAATTGTGTCATTAAGAAATAAACTGTCTGGTTGCTGATATGCTCTGCACGTGACTATAAAATCTTTGTATGTTAACTGTCTTGGAAAAATGTATCTGTACTGATAAATATGTATAAGTTATTGGTCATATATCAAATTTTATGGAATTTATTGCGAGCGAAGCCGAAGGCGTAGCGAAGCAATAAGTACTTTAAAATTTGATGTAGACCAATAACTTGCTTACAGTTTGTCACGTACGCACGTCGGCAACGTCCTCTAAGGTCTTGTTAAGACCGCCCTTTCATTTTGATTGACACCTCTAGCACCCAAAATGATGTCGATTGCATGTCATTCAAGTTGTCACGAGGCTTTTCTCTACATGTACAGTTCAGTTTATAATGCCCGTATGTTATTCTAGCTATTTTGCATAACTCCGCCCACATACCACATGTCTCGTGCTGTTCATGTCAAAGAAAATAAGTCACTTATTTTTTCATACAGATTATTTTATGGGATATATTTTTCAAATTTGAACTGAATATGGCCTCTGTGATTGGATAAGAAACTAGGGCAAACTGTAAATGCAATATGTTATGTAATCGTTGCCATGATATTTATGAATGATCTGTTAGATCGTTCGATCATGGATTATTTTGACCTAATGCAGAATTATGGAGTTGATTTTATGAAATCTAATAACATTCGGTTTTGTCATAAAGATTTCAACAACATGGAATGCACGCCTGTTCTAAAGACTAAGTACTTGTAAAGCTTACCGTTGTACACAACCGCCCTACAAAGGTCACATTCTTTGTAAAAACTTACTGTTTAATTTTTAGCTCATCTGTTATCGAAGAAAAAAGTGGAGCTATTGTGATCACTGAGTCTTTGGCTTCGTTGGCGGCGTTATAAATATCTGAAAAGTAGCTGATTACTAATAAACAATAAGGCTTAGAGTTTAGATATTTTTTTGATTTCTCCATATCCCTGCACTGGACTCCTACCTCTTACTGCATCCCCCTCCTCCATTGTTTTGAATGGATTGATACTTCCCACCTCCAGCACGGACCCCCACCTCTCCGCCCCTGACCAGCGTGACCCTCCCCCAAACATAATAAAAATATATATATTTTTTCATTTCCTGATTTTTCTCTTTTTTTGTAGGTGGTGGTGGGGGGGGGGTATGGGTAATAAAAACGAGCGCTGGTGCCGCTCCGTGGTGTTCTTGTCTGTTTTTAATAGGCGATCCGACGAGTTTCGAGATATTGGTCTATTTGTATGTTTCATACTCCAGTTAAACCATAATTAAAAAAAATAAAAAACAAAATCAAACATATCAAGGTTATTGACGTTTGTTTGATGTTTATTTTTCCTTCTGGCTGAAGGAATGCATGTGCTTTTGGATTTTGGGAATAAATTTACTGTTTTGTCTGAAATATGAATATGTTACGAGACAGTATGTCTGTTGAAAGAAATAAAAAGCGTACTGAAAAAAAATCTTGTGAACTACCGTATCATCTTTTAATGTTAAGCTGGATCTTAATGTGTGAAACTTCAGCCATTAAATGAATGTAACACCATCCATGAAATGGTTGTCCTTTTTTACACATCGGCTTTAGAGGGAAATAGTTTTATTGATTTTGATTGAATTAAGAGCGTTCAATTAATTAAAGAAAGTGTGATATGGGCAATTTTATTTCAAGCTGTGTGTAATCAAATTTTATACATAAAAACAAAAACAAACAAGTTTGATTGTACTTTATTCTGTATGGTGTTAAATTCTATTATCATTAATTTTAAATAGTATCTGCAGTGAACCAAACTCAGTTGGAGTCAACAATGACTATATTAGTAAGTCCTGACCTGGGCGCAGTTGTTGTCAGTTACTGGTCAGAACTGAAATGCAGACCAATGTGATGTTGATCTTGCAAGTATCATGTTTATCCTGTAACGTCTGCTAGCTTGTGTTTTAGCCTGAAGTACACTGTGTTTTAGCCTGAAGTACACTGTGTGAGCCTGAAGTGCTCTGTGTTTTAGCCTACTGCACTGTGTTTTAGCCTGAAATGCATTGTGTTTTAACCTGAAGTGCACTGTGTTTTAACCTGAAGTGCAGTGTGTTTTGACCTGAAGTGCAGTGTGTTTTAGCCTACTGCACTGTGTTTTAGCCTCAAATGCATTGTGTTTTAACCTGAAGTGCACTGTGTTTTAGCCTACTGCACTGTGTTTTAGCCTGAAATGCATTGTGTTTTAGCCTGAAGTGCACTGTGATTTTACCTGAAGTGCATTGTGTTTTAGCCTGAAGTGCACTGATCATGTACTGCGTCCAAATGTGAATTAAGAAATTTGATATCCTACTGCACTGTGTTTTAGCCTGAAATGCATTGTGTTTTAGCCTGAAGTGCCCTGTATTTTTGCCTGAAGTGCGCTGATCATGAACTGCGTCCAAATGTAAATTAAGATTCCTTAAGGACAGAAAATTTTATATACATTTATATATAAATATAAATATTTTATTGTGTATGCAGTCTCTTTTAAAATCTTTATGTTACACCTTTTGTTCAAATGATTCTAAAAACATAATATTGAAAAATACGAACAGACGTTTAGATAAATTGATAAATAGTTTACACATTATTCCACTTCAGAATTAATGTTCACTTGGAGAGCATCATATAATAACTCCTACTTATCTTCAAGATTATACTTGATGCCTACTTCAAACATTTTCAAACTTATAATAGCAATGCAGATGTCATTACTGACGTTAATAGATGTTACTTTATAATCATATTCTGATATATGTGAATTCATCTTGTTCTTTTGTTTACATTAACTTAAACTTGATTGATTATGTTCGTAATGTTTCATTTAAACGAAAACAGCTTCTGATATGCTTGTTTCGGTGAAACGAAGCAGTTGCAATGTTTTGACTTAACCTTTAACGAAAACTTGCACTGGTTACCATGACGTAGGATAAGGCTTGTTTTATTGCCCGTATTTTTTTAAAATTCAAGTACAACAAATAAATCTTATCACTGAACTTCACAAACAATTGACAGAACATACTTATGAACTTGGAATAGGTTCTTTATTTCAGTAGAGATATTTTTATTATTGTCATTTTCCATTATACGGAATGATTTCAAAAGAAATCATTGAAATCGATTAAATCGTCCTTGTTTTCGGTTAAGACCTGTTGAATTTTTAATTTTATAAAACTATAACAAATAATATATCATTATAATTGTTTTAGATTATAAACGTCTAATATTGAGAGTTCTGAATGTGTAATTATATCTTATTTTTAACGTCTCTCATAATTCTCTCAAATAATTCAGTGTCAGATATTGCTCTTTGTCTTCTTTTAAGTCCTTAATTATGTCCTAATTAAATTCTTAAACGACTTCAGAATGCTCAAAACAGTTAAGTACATACTCTAGAATGTTGCATCTAACTTTAGTTTAAAACTACAACCTGACATTTATACATATAGAACGAACATACTAGGTTCATACTTAGCAAAACTAGTTTTTGACAAAAACAACTTTTTGTTTGTTGACATTTTAACAGCTTTTAAAAGAAAAGCATTAAACCGATCCCAGTAAACATGCAAGTAAACAGAGACATATAAAAAAATCCAGTTTCACTTGCAAAGATAGAATATATGAGGATTAAGTTTAAGTATTCTTTGTTAGTATTCTGTCTAACGAGAATCATAATTTATAACAGACATTGGACATTTTTTATGTTTGTAACAAATTCGGATCTGCCTCTGGTCTCGTGACTATCCACGTGGCCGTAACTAATTTGGTATATCGTCATTGTTTTCTTCAGTTTTGTAGATATGGGGCTGTATAATGAAAATGCTCGTAAGAAACATTGTTGTAACACATATTTAGATCTTTCTATTTTAGTGTATATTATCTTTGTAAATGAAATTTGGTCTGTAATGCTAATTAAAATGCTTTTTATGAATTTTGCGTTGAGATGTTTTACTGTTTTGTTTCATTAGCTGAAATACTATTTTCCTTTAAAATGTTGTTTAAACGCCTCAAGTTCTTAACATCATATGTCTGCGTGTATAAAGTGAAAAATACATAAATTTACCATAACTGAACAGAACATAACGAAACAAAGAAATCAGTTTTCTTAAAACTGGTGCATCTTGTAACGTTTCTACTCATTTCACTGTCCAACATTTAAGCGTTATAGAAGTCAAAGTGTAAGTGTTAAAGACTTTGTGTTTTAAAGGTTTCTGTGCTAGTTTGATTATTTACTTATCTTTTTGACAACAGCGTGTATGTCATGGGGACAATTATATCTCGATTTCATTATGTGAACTATAATTTATTGATGTGGTTCATTGAGGGATGATCACACGCACACACAAAAGAATACTCTTAAGCTAGTTAACATTTTGCAGATCAAATATCTAGTATTTTGCAGATCACACTGAATCGACAACATAATTAAGTTCCTCAATAAAGATTATTTTAATAATTTTAATCTTAATATAAAATGAATTGTTAGTGCATCTAAGCATTTGAAGTACACAGACACAGTTGATTGTAAAAGGCAGGCTGCATATTAAGCGTCTGATGGTACAATTTCATATTTAGATCGTATTTGAAGTTATAACACTGATTTTATTCTGTTATATTAATATGTTAATATGTATTTTTCTGTTCTGTCTATCAAAAGGGGACTTGACTTGTTATTCATATATTACTGTAAATACAATACATGTGATATATCATATAAAATTGCGTTCAGTTAAAGACATAGTACATCTTTTGATAACAAATTGAAGTATTTTACAACTGAGACTTAATATTTGTATGTATCGATGTGTGATGTTTTCAAAAACAGAAAGGCACGTCCATAAAATTGGATAACTGTATTCTAGACACGACTGAATCGACAAATGGGATGTTTTCTTGATTACCAAAACATTATAATTAATCCTAAAAAAATTTAATATCAAATAGACATGTCATGTCATTTTTTATTATTAATCCTTTTAGATAATCAGCAATGATATTGCTGCCTTAAAATTAAAAATCCGTTAAATAATAATAAAATAATATATTTGATAAAAGTCCTTTGACATTCATTTTCATCGAAAGGCTTTTTGTCCACTGATTTTGCAACAACCAGTAAAAAACAACAACAAAAAATTGTAACCATGTCTTAAGTCTAAATTTAGATCATTTACAATCTCAGAATATCAAAAATGTAAGCACAAAGGTTCTACCTTACCGATCAAAAATAGCTTCAATACCTGGAAAAAACAACATTGTCTTAAATGTAAGAGAAAATAAGATCATAAAAAAAGTAGAGCATGAAAAAAGTAACGAGAAATTAATTTGTGAAACTAATGATTACCGAAATTATTACGAATTTTCAAAAATTTAGCCAAGAAATAAGATTTTATATATGTATTACAATGTTTTATGCTGTTAGTTTCCAGGAAAACAACTGTAATGAATGTGCCTGAACTGCAAGCGTTTAATTAATTAAAGCAAGTGTGATTAGCTCATTTCAGTTACATTTAATCAGAACAAATCTTACGAAAAAGGTTTTATTGACTTTTCTGTAAGTCAACGTAGACATTTTTAATCAATTTAACCATGTAATCACTTTTATGTATTTGTTCTCTTAATTCATGTAACACACACTTTTTGCAGTCATCTTCACGATAATTGTGTTAACTATATTTTGTAACTTAACTATTATTCACACTAATTGAACGTTAGAAAAAATAATTGATTTTTTGTTAGGTTCTGTCTTCTTGTACTAGCGTTCTTTTACATGTTTCAGACACATGTTTTGTACAGAAGAATTTAACGTCTTTTGAGAGAACGTCGAAATAGCTGTTTTACTGTGTCAGATGAAAATATATCTTTTTAACAAGTTTGAAATTAAGATATTTTCCACCTCATAGATTTTCAAATAATGGCAGCAAAAAGTTACCATTTAATCGGCCATCAAAAGGTATTAATATAAAAAGTTGGTTCCAGTCTCTAATAGTATATCTTTTCAATGATACTCAAACTTACAAATTGCTTACCTTGATAAATATTCACACAAAAATCTTAAAGACACAGTTCCTCTTTTTGCCTACTGCAAATTTAATCAGTTTTTTTCTGCAAGTCTTGAATATCTACTATCAACCCTTTTTTTAAAAAAACGGCAAAGTTTAGACAAATGTATTTCTTATCTTCATCAGGTCTGAAATTTGTTTTGCCTAAATTTCAGCTAAATACTACTTAAATATTATTAATGCATTTTAGGAGATTGCATAAATCTATATACAGTGATAAAAAGGATTGTTTTTCTTTTGTTATCAACAAGGTGTCTATTTTAGTTTCACGATGATCGCAAATTCATTCCAGGAAATTGTATAAAATTAATGTGTCAGCAATGATTAACATGCATAAACATGTGGGCATGTGTATTCGACGCTGCTTTGATAATTTGTTGCAAAATTCTCTGAAGTCAATTTAAGACACAACTTTAAAAGAATTTGTAAGATTTAATTTCTAGTTTTCAATACATGGCAATACAATTTAAAATACAAAATCAATGAAGGAACCACCTGATGTAAATTCAAAGTCTCCTTAAAGAGATATGATATGCAATTTAATTAGGTGAACGTTTATCTTCATTTTTGAGAATATAGTTCTCGAATAATGATTGTTTTCTTTCTATCAACAATACTTTATTCGAAGATGGGAGAAAATGATGTTTTTATTTTTTTCTAGAAATAAATGAGTAATCATTTAATGATTTGTCGAGAAGATACAAACACTGTACAATATTAAAAAGGAATGTCCAGTCATTCCCTATAATAGTGGACTTTTTGGTAATTTTAAGGGTTATTTCAGTACATGAAAGTCAAAGTAAATTCACACAAATGACCATCTTTTAATAAAAATCATTGGAATTTCAGACACAATTTCATCAACAGATCCATTATTTACATATACAACTCACACTAATAAACAAATTTATTATACAACTAACACTATATATATATCTTACACTGTTTGTCAGCATAGCTCGATCCGCTACCACTTAAGATGTTACGGCACCGAACATTTTGCAGGAATTAAAAGTAAAATTGATTAACTGTCATTGTACATTTTGCCAAAATCCACTAAATACACAATAAAAAATATAAATAAATTGTTATGACACTGAAAAGCCCAAAAGCATGAATGAAAATTGTCAAAGAAGATGTTACGGCACCGAACATTTTGTAAAATTTATAAATAAATTGTTGAATTACATTGAAAAGGGTAACAGTACTTTATTGATTTTTTATTTTTCATTTATCAAGGACATTTTACAAGATGTAACTTTGTAATATACGAAAATTCCTTATCTCGGTTCGCTTAACTAACTTTTTCTTCTAACATTTTGCAAGATATGAGTTGCATTTTAGGAGGCTTCCGGCAATTGACTATAAATCTAGATGTAAGTTTTTAACCAAAAAGCACACATTATGCAAGTTTAATGACGCTGAACTAGATATTAAACCTTCCAAAAGTAAAATACAAAGCCCAACTATATTTATAGTTTTGACAATTATTAGTTTTTGATATTTAACATTTAAACATAAAATCTGTTAGCTTGTGTTTTAGCCTCAAGTGCCCTCTGTTTTAGCCTGAAGTGCACTGGGATTTAGCTTGAAGTGCACTCTGTTATAGCCTGAAGCCTGAAGTGCACTGTGTTTTAGCCTGAAGTGTACTGTGTCTTAGTATGAAGTGCACTGTTTTAGCCTAAAGTGTACTGTGTTTTAGCCTGAAATGTACTGTGCTTTAGCCTGAAATGCACTGATCATGTACTGCGTCCAAATGTGAATTAAGAAAATTTGATATACATGTGTCGAACGATATTGAGTATGCAGTCTCTTTGAAAATCTATATGTTACACCATTTTTTCAAATGATTCTAAATACATAATATTACAAAAAATACGAACAGACGTTTAGCTAAACTGATAAATAGTTTACACATTATTCCTCTTCAGAATTAATGTTCACTTGGAGAGCATCATATCTAATAACTCCTACTTATCTTCAAGATTATACTTGATGCCTACTTCAAACTTTTTCAAACATTATAGCAATGCAGATGTCATTACTGACGTTAAAAGATGTTACTTTATAATCATACTCTGATATATGTGAATTCATCTTGTTCTTTTGTTTACATTAACTTAAATTTGATTGATTGTGTTTGTAAAGTTTCAGTTAAACGAAAACAGCTTCTGATATGCTTGTTTTGGTGAAACGAAGCAGTTGCAACGTTTTGATTTAACCTTTAAAGAAAACTTGCACTGGTTACCATAACGTAGGATCAGGATTGTTTTATTGCCCATAATCTTTTTTAAATTCAATTACTACAAATAAATCTTATCACTGAACTGGGAATAGGTTCAATATTTCAATGAAGATATTGTTTTTATTATTTTCCATTATATGGAATGATTTCAAAAGAAATCATATTAATTGAAATCGATTGAATCGTCATTTTTTTTATCGGTTAAGACCTGTTGAATTTTTAATTTTTATAAAACTAGAATGAATTATATATCATTATAATTGTTTTAGATCATAAACGTCTAATATAGAGTTCTGAATGTGTAATTCTAAATCTTATTTTTAACGTCTCTCATAATTCTCTCAAATGATTCAGCGTCAGAAATTGCTCTTCGTCTTCTTTTAAGTCCTTAATTATGTCCTAATTAAGTTCTTAAACGCTGTTAACGACTTCAGAATGCTGAGAACTGTTAAGTACACACTCTAGAATGTTGCATCAAACTTTAGTTTAAAACTACAACCTGACATTTATACATATAGAACGAACATACTAGGTAAATACTTGGAAAAACTAGTTTTTGACAAAAACAACGTTTTGTTTGTTGACATTTTAACAGCTTTTAAAAGAAAAGCATTAAACCGATCTCTGTAAACGAGCAAGTGAAACAGAGACATATAAAAAAAATCCAGTTTCACTTGCAAAGATAGAATATATGAGTATTAATTTTAATGTATTGTAAGTATTCTATTTAACGAGAATCATAATTTATAACAGACATTGGACATTTTTTATATTTGTAATAAATTTGGATCTGTATATGGTCTCTTGACTACCCACTTGACCGTAGCTATTTTGCATTTATTTGGTATATCATTGTTTCCTTCAGTTTTGTAGATATGGGGCTGTATAATGAAAATGCTTGTCAGAAATATTGTTGTAATACATATTTAGATCTTTTAATTTAGTGTATTTTATCTTCGTAAATGAAATTGGGCATTTAATAATGACTAAAATGTTCTTAATGAATTTTACGTTAAGTTTGTTTACTGTTTTGTTTCACTAGCTGAAATACTCATTCCGTTAAAATGTTGTTTATTCGCTTTTCGATCTCCAACATCATAAGTTTGCGTGTATTAAAAGAATAATACATACATTTACAATAACTGAAAAGAACTTTACAAAACAAAGAAATCAATTTTCTTAAAACAGATATAATATAATGTAACTTTTGTATTTATTTCACTGTCATACATTTAAGCATTACAGAAACCAAAGTGTATGTGTTTGTGTTTTAATGATCTCTATGTTAGTTTAATCATATATTTTGTTGTTTTCTTTTTACAACAGCGAGTAAGTCTTAGATGATTATACCTCGGTAACATTATGTGGCCTATATTGATTCAGTCGTATCGAGGAATGATCGCAAACACAAAAGAATACACTTAAGCTAATTTGCATTTTGCAGATAAAAAGCTAGTATTTTGCAAATCACACTCAGTCGACAACAAACAAAAGATCATTTTATTTATTTTAATCTAAATGTAAAATGCATGTAGCTAAACATTTGAAGTACACAGAAACAGTTGATTGTTAATGCAGTATGTATATTAAGCATCTGACATGGTACAATGTTATATTTAGATCTTGTCTAAAGCTATAACACTGATTTTATTCTGTTTTATTGTGTTCAATTATTAATATGTATTTTTTGTTACATTTATCAAAGCGAGAGGAGCTTGACTTGGTATTCGTTCAACTGTAAATGCAATACATGTGATATATCATATAAAATTGCGTTAAGTAGAAGACATTACTTCTTCTGATAACAAATTCAAGCATTTCAAAGCTACGTCTTTATAATCAATCTACATCTATGTGTGATGTTTTTAAAATACAGACAGGCACGTTTAGAAAATTGGACAATTTTATTCCAGATACGACTAAATTGATAAATCGACTTTTTTATTACCAAACCATTTCAATTAATCATAAATAATTTTAATATTAAATGGACATATCACGTCTTTTCTTATTATTACTGCTTTTAGATAATCAACTATGATATTGCTACTTTGAAATTTAAATCCGTTTAAAAAATAATAAAATAAAATATTTGACAAAAGTCCTTTGACATTCAATTTAACATCGTCGGATACCCACATTTAACTGAAAGGTTTCTTGTCCACTGATTTCGCAGCAACATCCAGATTGTGCAAAAACCCATACAAACATGTGTACACTTGTATATTCTTGTTTTAGCTATCTTATTAAATTTTTATTTTTGCTAAAGTTATGCAAGCCTAATTTTAAGGAACTGTATGTATTTTTTCTTTTTTTCATTAAAATGTCGTTTAAAATAGGCTGGCAGAACTTTTGAAGGTTTGGTTGTTCATACCTTTTTCAAATTTTCTTTTAAAATATGTTTTTTGTTAAAATTATGCCAGCCTATTTTTTAGAAACTGAACTTATTTTTTTTGTTTTCATCGAGAAAATATCTTATCAAATAGTTAAGCTGTAGTAAAAATCAACTACATCAACAAACAAGCACTACGTTCTAATGAACGCCATGCCCCGGGGTTGTTGACCTTTGACCCCGCGACCTCTACGTGGGCCTTGCGATAGAGGTCATCAAGGTGCATGCACCTGTGAAGTTTGGAGGCTGTTGGTGGAAGGACTTTCCGTGTTATGGTCAAGGTTAAAGATTCATGATAAACAAACTGAGTCTAGAAACAATATACGTTCCATCCGGGGGCAAAAAAAAATGAAACCATATCTTACATCTAAATTTATGTCATTTACAATCTCAGAATACTAGGTATTTAAGTACGAGTGTTCTGCCTCCACGCTTACCGATCAAAAATAGCTTCAATACCAGGAAAAAAACATTGTCTTAAATGTAAGAGAAAAATAAGGTCATATAAAAAGTAGAGCATGAAAAAGATATTTATTTATGAAACTAATGATTACCGAAATTATTACGAATTTTCAAAAATTTAGCCAAGAAATAAGATTTTATATATGTATTACAATGTTTTATGCTGTTAGTTTCCAGGAAAACAACTGTATTGATTGTGCCTGAACTGCAAGCGTTTAATTAATTAAAGCAAGTGTGATTAGCTCATTCCAGTTACATTTAATCAGAACAAATCTTACGAAAAAGGTTTTATTGATTTTTCGGTATGTCAAAGTAGGCATTACTTAATCAACTTAACCATGTAATCACTTTTATGTATTTGTTCTCTTAATTCATGTAACACACACTTTTTTGCAGCGTTCTTCACGATAATTGTGTTTACTATATTTTGTTACCAAAGTAAAATTCACATTAAATGATCGTTAAAACAAAAAAAATGAATTTTTGTTAGGCCTTGTCTTCTTGTAATAGCGTTTTTTTTAACTTTTTTTCAGACACATGTTTTGTAAAAACAATATTTTAACGTCTTTTTGAAAGAAACTCGAAATGGCTGTTTTTACTGTGTCAACTGAAAATATATCTACTTTACGAGTTTGAAATTAAGATATTTTCCACCTCATAGATTTTCAAATAATGACAGAAAAAAGTTACCATTTAATCGGCCATCAAAAGGTATTAATTTAGTCTGGAATATTCACTATCAACTCATTTTTTAAAATGTAGCAAAGTTATGACAATTGTTTTTTCTTATTTTCATAAGGTTTGAAATTTGTTTGCCTTAAGTTCAGCTAAATACTTACATAAGTATTATCAATGCATTTCAGAAGATTGCATAAATCTATATAGTAATACAAGAGCGATCAGTGATCACATGTGTCGCCTGATGATAGCAAATTAAGCAGTTTTATTGAGGGGTGATTGGACAGTTTGATGGCCAAAAAGCCTTTTTTATTCAAGGGCCATAACTCAGCCAAACATTATTCATACGAAAAACCTGTTAAATATGCGCAAGTACTTGAGGTACTGATCAATCCTGTAACATTTCATTCAGATTGCTTTAGTAGTTTAAGACAAGTAGTCCGGACAAACTTTAAAAATAAATTCATTGAACTGGAAAATGTCGAAAATATGCACGACTAGGCTTGGTACTTATCATTCCTGTAAATTTTGGATGAAATTGCACCAGTAGTTTTCGAGGAGTAGTCCGGTCACATTTTGTGACGGACACACAGACGACGGAGAATTGTTCCCCATATGTCGCAGCTACTGTGTAGCAGGTGTAGCATGTCGCAGCTACTGTTTAGCTGGCGACACAAAAATCATTAACGGGCCAAAACGCTTTTTTTATTCAAGTGCCATTTCTAGGCCAACAATCATTCAACCGAAAACCCCGTTTAATATGCGGAGAAACTTTAAAAATAAAAATAATTAAAGGGCCATAACTCTGACAAAAATAATTGAACTGGATAATGCCGACGATATGCACAACTATATTTGGTACTGATTATTCCTGTAAAGTTTGGATGAAATTCCACCAGTAGTTTTTGAGGAGTAGTCCGAACAAATTTTGTGACGGACGGACAGACAGACAGACAGACGACGGAGAAGTGATCCCTATATGTCGCAGCTACTTTGTAGCAGGCGACACAAAAAAGGATTGTTGTTCTTTCATGTTATCAACAAGGTGCCAATTTTAATTTCACGAGCGCAAATTCATTCCAGGAAATTGCATAAATGTGTCTACAATGATAAACAGACGTAAACATGTGGCCATGTGTATTCGACGCTGCTTTGATAATTTCTTGCAAAATTCTCTGAAGTTAATTTAAGACACAACTTTAAATGAATTTGTTAGATTTAATTTCTAGTTTTCAATACAAGGCAATACAACTTAAAATACAAAACCAATGAAGGAACCACCTGATGTTATTAAAAGTCTCCTTAAAGAGATAGGAAAAAGCAATCTAATTAGATGAGCGTTTATGCATCTTGTCTTTTGAGAATATAGTTCTCGAATAATGATTGTTTTCATTCTATCAACAATACTTTATTCGAAGATAGGAGAGAATGATGCTTTTATTTTATCTAGAAGCAAATGAGTAATTATTTAAATGATTTACTGAGAAGATACATACTTTATTTTCATTTATCATTTTACAAGATATAACTCTGTAATATACGAACATTCCTTAACACAGTTCGCTTAACTAACTTTTTCTTCTAACATTTTACAAGATATGAGTTGCATTTAAGGAGACTTTCGGCAATTGGCTCATTAAATCTAGATGCAATATTTTAACAAAAAAGCACAAGTTTAATGACGCTAAACTTTAGATATTAAAACTTCCAAAAGTGAAATACTCATAAAGCCCAACTATATGTATAGTTTTGACAATTACTAGATTTTGATATTCAACATAAAAAAAAATTTTTTAACTGGAACTCTTTAAATGCAGTCCTGGTTTTTAGATACCAACTATATTTAAATCTGTTAGTTTAATATTCTTTACTTTTATTACTTTGTATCAATTTACCATATTTTAAAGCCATTTTCCATTTGTGTATGTAGATATTTATTCATTTGTGTTGTTAATACTGCCCACATGTCGCGCGACTTTTGCCAGTTTGTTAATAAAGTATCTATCAAGGAAGCCATTTGATGTCAAGTCGTTTTAATATATTCGTCGTTATGTTTGACTGGGCTAAATCATTTACTTATCAATTTAATAATTTTAAACATTGAAGTAATTGAATTGCACCAAGTTGAATTTTGAGTACTTTATGATATCTCTTCCTAAATTTTAAATGCACAAACTTATTTATGTTTCTTTGTCAATAATGTCATAAACATTTGTGTTAAGGTTGTTCTGGCTTGAATGCTTATCTGTATTTATCGAGCTCTAACGAAGCATTTGTTATATAAATAGGAGGAAAAAACTGTTTCTCAGAAACTAGAAATAAGCCTTCCATATAAGTCCAACATTGGACAGATAACCTAAGCTGGATTTTAGGTGTGTTGTTTTATAGGACATATGCTCGGAAAGGATTTTTACAGACTGACGTTTTACAAAACTGCTATTTTAATAATAATAATAACACTTATTATTATTATTATTAACTGGTCTCAAGCAAATGTAACTAAATGTTACTTTATGGGTGAAAGTCTAGAAGACTCTAAAATCATAACGTAATCAGAGGATTATGTTTTCTCTTTCTTTCCTTTTTTTTAATGACATGGAACAGTTGTTTAATCTGAGAAGAAAGTTTACTAAACCTACTTCAATAGCTTTTTAAGTTTAATAACAGTACAGATCAAAGGCAGATGTTCGCTTACTTTGAGCACCTGTTTTAACCATTTCATTCGTTCCAGTATAAATGCTTTCAAATTTAAAGTTTTGATTTTCTAGGCAGTAACTGATGTTTTATTGCTGAATCATTAAATTCGTTAATTTTTTATGTGTATTTAGTTTCTTTTTCTTCCGATGTTTAAAACATAGAAAAGGAATCAGAGACGTAATTTCATTTTTTTTCTACATTAGACCCATTTTCTCATTACAGATTGTCTTCCAAGTTGGCAGCACAGTAAACGACAAACATTGATTCTGGCCTGGAGTTAAATTTCCATTAACGGAAAGAATCACGTGGCCTGACATCTCTCGCGTGTAGCGCTTCTATCAGTAAAAATACAATTGATATAATCTGATAAGAACTGAAGCTTGGCGGGGAATATGTGAGCGAGAATTACATACAATGAATCAAATTGCGATACTGTGTGGATATAAGCGCTGGATAAGATAAGCGATGTGATTTTAGAATGTGCTTTTAAGGCAATGATATATTTACAGGGGTTATATGAGAAGACCTCGGGGATTTTCTTGTTGAATTTGTTGTGAAGATTATATTGCACAATATGGCTGGTATTTAAAATCAGCATGAAGTATCCGATATTTAATGGAATATTTCAAAATGAACGTCAATAACTGCCGTGCAGATGTTATAGGAAAAGCTTTGTTGACAGATCAAACGTTATCTTGACGACACATCCGGCAATTAATGGATTAGTTTAAATGAATAGGGACAAATGAAGCACTGGAGTAGCAGCAAAACATTTATTTTCAAATCAGACGTAAAAGTCTGATGATGTCTCATTGTTATCAAAGGAAGCAATGCCAGTTTATGTTACGCGCGCCCATGTTACCATTGGTGACGCACACAAGAAGGAAAGACGACGAGGACCGATCGTTCCGAAACATGTTTTTCAATTTTCAGACATTCGACGGACGCCATATTGTTTTAGCACATTCTTCGTGACAATTGTGGGGTTGATAATTGTAAGCGGAGGAGTTATAATGACAATTATTGGATATAAACCAAGTATATTGCTTCCATGGTACCACTCAATGAATCAGACTTCACCACTTAATGACACAAATCCATCCGCAGTCCCCAGTGTGTTAGGTGAACCTGGTCCCCTTAGAGTTTTAGTTTATATTGGACCAATATTGATGGGCATTGGTGTATTTTCTATGATGGTTGCAATTGTATTGTTTTGTGAAATAAAAGACCGGTATTTCAATAACATTTTACCAAAAACACCACCGAGTCATCAGAGAAAGGATAAAATGTACGATAAAATTATTGAGGAGTTTAGAAAAAACTATTTCAGAGGAATAGAGGTGCCTTTGAAGCCTCCACGGAAACGCAGTAAAGGTAGATTTTCATTTTCATTATCACGTAGCGGCAGTATCGCGTCATTTGGACGACGACTATCGCACGATTTCCAAAAGAGGTTTAGAAAATCAAGTCGTGACAGCCAAGCAGATAAACCAACAACGAAAATAAAACCAAAACGCTCAACAATAAGGAAACATTTAGACTCGGACTCATGGATGAAAACATCATCTTTGCCAAATATAAGACACAAAGACAGCATTCATAGTATTTATGGCGGTGTTGAAAGTTGCGTGTGTCCTTCGCCAGCAAGAACAGCGAACAGTTGCGGACCAACTCTAGAAAAACTACAGATTGTGAAAGACGCAAATGGCGTTGATAATCCAGCATATAAGAATTCTCCTCCAGATAAATCTACCAGGACTAAATTAATGCTTACAAAGCATGAATCACTCGATACCTCAGACATAAATAAACATGTAACTACTGTGATCGTTCACCGTGAGCTGAACAACGAGTCCGACGATACCTCTGTTGTCGTACAAAGGGAAGCAACTAACCACAACGATACTCAAACAAATTTATTAATGTGTAGTTATCTTCCTGAATTAACGACCTCTAGAGAAAGGTCATTAAATCATTCCGTGAATGAGAGTTCTGATTCGGTGATAGACGTAAACAAAGACATTCAATTATCTGTAACATACAACGAAATAAATGAAACGCGCGAATGCATTCCATCTCCAGAGAGACCACTATGTTTGCCTTCCTCAACTGTTGATTTTAATAAAAATGAATCGGTTTGTACTTGTGGCACTGATGTATTCTGTACAGAGCATGGAAGTTTAGGTATGGATTCAGGAGGAAGTTCATTGAGCTTATCATGGGAAAATATACCCTCAGAGTGGAATGATTCCAGACGGAACACAGAACCTGTTGTATTTTATCGCAGGTCATTTAGTAATCAAACAAACACGTGTGTAAGTGATAACTTAGATACTCTACGTAAGCCTATAACAAGTTTTGCAGATATACGAGGGAATTTTGGCGATCTTGAAGACTCTCAGACCAAAGACGGAAGTAGTGTTGACTCACTAGATCAGGCAAAACGATCAAGTAGAAGTAAAGCGGTAAAGGGACCCTTCAAAACTAGAATAGGGATATTTAAAAGCGATTCCAATTTGTTACGTGTTGGTACATACTCGTTGCTCAGATCTGCTAACCAGGATGACATCTCTCTAGACTCACTTAGTTTAACAGAGGAAATGCTTAAAAATTTTGAAATGGTGGAAACAGCACATATATAAATCAAACAAATGGTATTTTTCATTTTAAAATGTTGATTTTTATACCTCGCAAATGAAGTTAACAGTAGATGATTCGAACCTTGATGTTTTAGAAGATAATGACTGTCACAGAAGTTTTGTTTGACTCAGTGTGGAAGAGTTACGAATATTTAGCTTTTTGTCGAAAATAAGTATGTGCAGTTACCTCTAACTAAAAACTGACATTATAAACTTTTAACGATATTCCTGGTAAATTCTCCCTTTTCTGATAGTTTTTGTGTGTGTTGAAAACATAATGTTTGTTTTTCGACCCATTGTTTTGGAATTAACAAAACTACAAATCTAAGCACATTACCAGCAACTGCTTCAAGTACGAATTAAATATATGTAATAACTTCCAAGGCACAAATAAAAAATTGTTTTTGCCCCCAAAAGTGAAAAATAAATACACTGTAGGTGTTAACTTGAAATTAACTCGAGTTTTTTACCGTCATCAGTTATTTCATGACAATTATATATTTTTTTCTTTTTCCCCATGATTATATAAAAATTGTCTGGTGCCTAGGAATAAATAAAAATCTACCTAGGTTTTGAATATGCATTTTCTTTCTTTTAATCAACGTTGGTAGTGTTTTCAAATAATTTCCATGAAATTCAGTTTAGCCACAGTACGGGACAAAAATAGCACTGTTCTTTGAAAGTTTAACACATCTGTCAGCACTGCGCCTGCCTCTCAGCTGAATTTACACTGAACATACCTTCCCCATTTAAATATCATTAAGTTGTCTTGGTTGTGTAGGTGCTAAAACCGTTTAGCACTTCTATCAACGGTGGCGTTCAGGTCCAGACAAACAGGTTTCATTGTTGGTGGTTGTGACTGTTTAAGTAAGGAATTGATCATTCTCTCCTCCCAGGCAATATGATATCGATTTTGAAAATTCACCCCTTTTCACATTCCAGTTCGAAACAATAGGCATGTGCTTGGTTAAATGTTTATTTTATGATACCGAAAGGTTTAGACATGGCAACTGATTATTACATAAGACCTTGAAATAAGGGTCTCAATAAAGACGACGTAACTATGTCTATGTCACTGTCATGCGTTTCTATGCATTAGGCTGTTCGTTTTTTTTTTGTAAATAAACTAAAGCGAGAGCGGAAATATTTCCGAAATGATGAATAATTCTTCGACCTCTGTAATTCATATGGTTGAAAATATTGAAAAAAATACCAATTTTCTTGTCAACGCATCACAAAAATTATGAATTTAAAAAATTGAATATTTTTCAGAAGTGTGGTATTCTGTCCTGGTGATAAGCTCAGATGTCTTAGATAATCGTAACAGTTGTCAATGTTTCATTTTCTTAAACATTGTTTTTCATACGAATTATTAATTTGAAGATATATTTGAAGTAGGTAAATACTTAAGAACGTTCTAGAAACAGAATTGATATTTTTATATTCAATTATATTTATTATTGTACTGTACTGTGAAAATCTGCGAATAAGTTAAGTTCAGCTTACCAACACAGTATATAGTACTGGTAAACATAATTGCGAAATGTAGTGTGTAACAATTGCACAGCAAAACTAACAACTGAATTTAGATCTTTTTATATTACGCTGGAACTGAATAAGCAAAAGGTACGCTGTTGAGACACTTAGAACACAAAAAAGCAGCAAAACATTATCAACTCTTCACTTGAATTTATTCATTTTGTGGAAAAAGTTTACGCCAATTGAACACTTGGGAATATTGTTAAAATCTTTTTTGTCTGACCCAGTCAAAAATCAAATTTACAACAGAATTTAATACCTTTAGTTTAAAGCTCATATATAAGAATTTTAAACAAATTTAGTCTGTGGGAATGCTTAAAATGTATCATCGTTAGTAGCATGTATCTTTACTGTCAGGTATTTTCGTAATTTTTACCAGTAATTGAAGAGGAAGACTAAGGCATACTTAACTCCCGTCATAATTAATAAAGGATAACAAAACATGCCATCATATGTTGTTTTATTGACAGATTGAAATCAACCAACATTTACATGTCTGTTAAACAAATTGAGTCAGCTACATGCTTAGTCTATTTTTGATCAACTTAACCAGTCATATTTTAATCAAATACCCAGAATTGCATCTTTTTTCAAGTATTTGTTTACCTGATAGTAAGGGTCCAGCCCTTCAATTTTCTAATCGACAAATGACTTTGCAGTAATTGCTAGCATAAACATCCAGCACAATATCCAACAAGAGTCATTTCAACAGACTTAAGTTTAACCCATTTATGCCAATGCATTATGCCATCCTTGTCATTTAGACGAGGCCATTTTAATTTGAAGGGATTCTGGTATAAATGTTCGATTTTAGTCTTTTTAGGTCACAAAGTCCTTTATGCAAACTGTGTAGACCCTGATCACGCACTGTTTCCCTGTGTCTACATGTGTAGACCTTAGGCATTAAAAGGTTCAAACCTCAAATATTTTAACACGATAAAAGCAGATCAGGAAAATACATATTGTTCATGCAATATCTGTTATTTGAACTGGTTACCAGCTGGAAGAAGCATGTTACATGTTATGGGTCTCGTTAAATGTAGTTTATACATCTGGGTTCTTCTATATTTGTTCTAAGTTATATAATGAAGAGAGAAAAGAAAATGGAAAGATAACCAGCCTTACTGCAGATTCAGTCAAGAAGGCGAAACTGATACTTGACAAAAACTATTTTTTCGCAAAATGAGTTTTGTTCATAGATTTACGCACGAAATGGTCGTCAAGCGGATTACGAATTAAGATTTTCAGAGCTGAGCATTCATTGCACAGCTTTCGACCATGATTCATTTTTCAGTAACATAACAAGGAGATTGTTTCTAGACAACAAAGCCGGTACGTTTATGAATCGTCATGCAAAAGACAATATTGTTTAAGTAGTTTCAGTGGAGACATGAATCCATATGACGTCAGCTGTCTATTAGATATCCACGATTCTCTAAAAGAAGAATGTTATGGGCTATTTTAGAATACAAACCTAATTATTATCTTTTTTGAAAATGTTTTTATCAGTTTTTTTGTACTTTTGTTATTGTCCTCATGACAAACATGGGAAGATGTAATCCGGTGACACGTGCATGCTACATGGGAAGATGTAATCCGGTGACACGTGCATGTTACATGGGAAGATGTAATCCGGTGGCACGTGGATGCCACGTGAGATTTTATTATGCATGTATTGCACAATTTCAAGTAATTTATATCTATAAATTCAGCAAATATTTGCTTAAGTTACTGACATTTATTCTAGATGCCAGATGATTTCTGTAAAATCAGTCGCAAGAGTAAATTAGTCACATACTGTAACCATAAGCAGAAAACATGTACACACCCTTTATACTGAAATTAAAAAGCATTTAACTATCATTTTCATTAAGGCTTATTCAGTTTTGAGTATTTTCCTCTAATATTTCCTAAAGATCTTTCATTTTTTGAATGTTTTCTTTTAGAGTTAATTGTATATATATTTTAATTTCAATAATAAGAATATACATGAACTCTTTTTTATGAATATTAGTTGCATGTAAACTTAGTTGTCTCCTGGCGGCTATAAAAGTTACTTTATGAATATGTTCTTGTGTCTTATTAAAATCTCCTAAAGATATAAATGTAGGTTATTAAATCAATATGCTCTGAATGATGAAACAAAAAACAATACGGTCAAAATGAGCAGGCGTAATCTAGATACTATTCATGGTAGGCAATAAAATATTTTACATTTGCATAATGTCTCATTTTATTCCTTCCGTTCCACTTTTTTCACCTCTGAATCTGAATGAAAGCTAATGATATTGTTATGTAAAACTTATGTCAGATATTTCTTTAAGAAAACCATACTGTTTTTTCATTTCTTTTTTAATGCAGCACCTTATTGACACTAGTCATGTCTTAGCTTGTATCACAGAATCTGTGATGTGTAAAAATGTGATTATGCAAATTACAAATTGTATATAACTTGTGTAATATATTCATGTTACATTGTTGCATTAACAATGTTGATTGAAATAAATTTACATAAAATTGATTACGTATATTTTATTTCTTTTTTATCTGCTTACTTATTTGTTCCCTTCTGTTGAAAAAAAAGTTATTTTCCATTATGACTGTCTCTTTGTGAAGTACTTGAAGTCTTACAAACGTATACCTTCTTAGTGTCTACATACCTTGAACATATATTATTCTTTCATTTATCATGTTTCATTTTATAAAAAAAGAATGGGCCAATAAAAAACATAAGCTAATTTTAGGTTATGGTCCTATAATGCGGCAAGGTCTAGACGTAATGTCAAAATGTCGTCGAATATCTATTCAACTGTGGCTAGAAATAACGGCACCATCGAAGTGCATTTTAAGTTACTTGTAAAGTCAGTGTGGTACCTACTCCTGACAGCGTGGAATCCCGAAACGAGGCGTGTTAAATTGTGACATAAAACGGCCCTTAATAGCCATACTCATAAAATTTATTCATAAAGAACAAAACACCAAAGATAAAGTCACATGAGATATAATCATTCATTTTTCTAAGAACTTACTATAATTAATAAAGTCACATGTCTTTCACACAAAACGTAAACAAATATAAACGTACGTAGTTTGTCGTGCTAAAGGATCGTATTGCTAATGATTGTTTTGTGATTATGACAAAGGTCTGTTGAAGGATACTTTAGCGTTGTTTACTCAGCAATCAAAAGATAAACGTAATATGTTATTTCTGGTTTCAAAGGTCATGCACATAAATATACTATTTCAAACCTTTATTATTGTTCCAAGGTATGCGCCGTGACAATAAGATGAAATTTTGGAATTATTGCCATGCAGAAAATATCTCCTAAAATGGTAATTATAATTGCATATTCAAACGAAATAGAGTAATATTGTTATGTTCTGCCGCTCTAGACTGAGTAACCGTCCATTAACAAACATATTCACACCAAAGAATAGACAACTTATTAAAAAGAAAATTTGCTGTTCATTGTCGGATTTAGTCCTTATATGCTAATTTGCATATGTAAGTTATTTTTATAAACACCATTTCATTTACAGTACCTGGCAAATCAAGTGCCGGTAAGTTTTCTCGACAGATCCTACCTCTTCCTCCGTAATATGTTTATAGTTTTTACTCAGTATCATTAGGTTTTGAGGACTATGCTTCTGAATATATTTTGGTCTATCTATCATTTTGAATTTAGGTTTTGAATATTGACCATGCAACACTCGTTTGATGATGACTCGTTTTACAGAAATTGGCGAAGTCTGTTCGGCATTTTGTGAAGCAATATAACACTGGTGCGTTTTCAAATATTTTTGATAATAATCATACTGTATCTCAAGTACATCCCGCCATCCAAGAAAAGTAACCATGCAAATAGGGTGCTGGTAATATTTTAAGCATTATAGAGTTCTTATCTGGTTTATTTTCATGACGATTATGACCGGTATTATCATTGTAAGGTTCTGTTGCAATGGACATAGGCGTGATAGTGTATTTAGATGTGCAAAAGTGATATGAGCTTCAATTTACC